>CM069613.1:12128125-13435000 GCA_035771175.1 Paratinospora sagittata | reverse complement strand
GGGAGGGTTGGTTTATATAGAGTTTTTGGCGCCTGGAAGTCCAGGCAGGCTGCCTGGACTTTCGGGCATGTGCCTGGACTTCTAGGCATGTGCCATGTGCCATGTGCCTGAACTTCCAGGCATGTGCCATGTGCCATGTGCTTGGACTTCCAGGCATGTGCTTTATCCTAAAAAAATTATTATTATTATTATTATTATTATTATTATTTTTTGTGAAATACAAGGTATTACAAAATGAACCAAACCCAACATATTATCCAAAACTGGATTTTTCAACATTTTTCATTCATATTACCCTCAATGTACCCCTCAATTCATTCATTACATTCATTGATGAAGAAGTAAGAAACATGAAACATTTTTCCAACATTTTTCTCTTTTCAATATTTTTATTTCAAAATTCTTCATCTTTCTTTTTTCTCTTTTTAAACATGAAATAATCATTTTTGAACCCTTTTCATCGCCTTCACATCACATTTTCATGCATAGCCCATTTTTACATACATTCCCATGAAAAATAACCCAAACCCATTACAATTCACATTTTTTCAAAGAGTTCAATGTGCAAGGGTGAGAAACAGGGAAAATTCAATCAAGGCATTGACTAATCATTTTAGGTGACAAAGAGCAATATATAAGGCTCAAAATAGGGTGACTAGGGGTAATTCAAAGCTAGGTAGGTTTTATGGCTCAATTTATCCAAAAATGAACTAAATCATATCTCTCATGGTGTGATTCCTAGGATTTCGCCTCAAGAAATGATCAAACAAGTTCTACAATTCAGTTTGAAAAGTGAGATCCAATGAAGCTTAACTTGCACAATCTCAATTTAAATAGCAAGTGGAATTCATGATCATGATTTCATACTTAAAAGTCAACAAAAATGTCCAATAAACATGGCAAGGCAGATCAAACAGATAGACTTAAGAGTATTTTCTAATTTTCCAAAGGTCATGTTTAAAACCAAGTGTTAATCTTTTCATAGACCATCCATACAAAATCAAATCAAATCAAATCAAAGTTCATAAGGGAATATGGAATTATTCAATGGTCAAACTCATGCAATTTTTTTTTTTAAGATCATCAAATTCAAATTTGAAACTAACCCCCCCACCCCAAAAAAAAAAAATTAGCATTGTCCTCAATGATGAACAGATCAAAACAAATATTCAAAGGACATAAAAAAAATTAAAGGAAGGGTGTAGAATACTCCCCTGAGCTTCATCACTCATCCACCTCCTTGCCAGGTGGATACTCCTCAAATTGTGGTGGTGGTGGGAATTGAATCGAATTAGGGCCAGCATTGATGCCACACGCATTGAACATTTGCACCAGTGATGAATTGAACTCGATGGAGTAATTCATAAATTGATCCATGCGGTGACGTTGATCTCTAGCCTTGTGCTCAAGATGGTTGACTTGCTCAGACATCGATGATGATTGCGCACGAGGACGTCTAGATTAAGTAGCACCTATACTCAGTCCCTTATCAGAAGGTAGCTCTGCATCATCTTCCCTATTCTTATATCGAACAATATTCCCAAAATCAATGACAACTTGAGGATAAAGTAGCTCCTCATCCGGACTCCATGTTACTCCAGCCTTATGACATAAGGCATATAACAAAGAAGGATAAGTAAGCCCTCCAGTGGTGGGAGGCTTAATGCTGTAGATGATGGACTCTTGAATCACTTTTCCAACATCTATTGACTTTCCAGAAACTATAGAAAATGGAAGAATGGCACGATCCTTGGTTATATCATTTTTTTGATCCCCCAGTATCATCTTGGCACTCAGAAAATTTAGCCATGCCTTGCTTATGCTGCTCAACCCCTTTTTCAACATTGAGTTTGGAACTCCCTTGTACATTTTCCCTTCGGTCCCCAGTGGCCATAGAATGTTGATTATCTCATCTGTATCAATCCCATTAGAACAGTATTTGGAATACTCATCATCATCGATGTTCTACAACCCGTAGTCTGCATTGATGGTTGCCTTGTCAAATGACACCATCTTCCCTCGAACAAACACTTTGTACTCATTACGCTCATGGGCATTGGCATAAAATTCTCGTATGACTGGAATTATTGCATCCTCAGGTTGTCTGAAAAATTCTTGCCAATTTCTCGCTGCAATCATTCTAGCGAGCTCAGGATTATGTGCAGCAGGAACACTGATACTTCTCTCTTTCACTAAGCTCGTCTCCACCACATAATCATAATTCAACTAAGAGGTTTCAAAACTAGTAAAACGGGTGGAATCGTATGATTGGGAAGATGAACTTCTAACTCTCTTTGGTGCCATATCAGCTGTATTGACTATCAACAACTCTTCAAACAAGTAATCAACGCAACTAATCCAAGAAGATCAACAATGCATGAAACAAACACTCAAAGGAATAAACCCCACACGTCCACCAAGATTGGGTAAAATGTCGACAATACTCAACCAAACTCACTTTCAAACTCACTTTCACTCCATTTTCACAATTCCACGTTGTAAATATGTGATCAAGACAATGAAATCCTCTCTATTATCACCAGTAGTCAATGAAAGTCTCAACTAGAAACAAAGTTCTTCATAATGAACCACATAACTGAAAGAGAAACTTACAAAGTGAAGGAGATGCAAGAAACCCCCAAAGTTTTGATGCCCTAGCTCTCCAAAATTTAGCTTGTCGTGGTTCCTCACCAATGGCGTTGGAAATGGAGTTGAAGACGACGAAGATGATGATGCAAGAGAAGGACAATGGCAAAGATTTAGTGAAAATAGGATTGGAATAACAAAGAAAGGTGAAGAAGGGAGGGTTTGGGCGTTGTTTGCTAGAGAAGGGAAGAAGGGTTTTGGAGAAATGAGGAATACAATGCATTCATCTCTCTTTTCTTTTCGCTATTAGCGTCGCGGCTGCGAAGCTCTGTTGGAGCGCCGTGGCGCTTAGAATCGATTTTTGTCCCCCTTTTTCTTTGATTTTTTTCAAGTATCGCTGTGGCGCCCAGAACTCAATTTCTATTTTTATTTTTTTTTGTGAATCCTTTAGGAAAAAACATGCGATGCCCCCGATACTTTTTGTTCACTTCTCGGTTTAACCAGAAAGAGGACAAAAAGATGTTATTTGATGATTAACAAAAATGCAACTTCTATACTACAATGACTAAAGATAACCCGTCCTCGCTCCTATGGTCTTGGCCATAGTAGTGCTTCATTTTTTGGCAATTGACCCAAAATTTGCTCCCATCCTTGTGGCATTGTAACTCCATAAGGAAAGACGTTGACAACTTGGAATGGACCTGAACATCTTGATTTAAGCTTGGGAAACAATTTCAAACGAGAGTTGTACAGAAGTACTTGTTGGCCCGGTAGGAAGTCTCTTTTCAAAATCATCTTGTCATACCATGACTTAGTCTTCTCTTTGTAGATTTTTGCATTTTCACAGGCTTCATTTCTGAATTCCTCCATTTCATTCAATTGGAGCAATCTTTGAGTACCCGAAGCCTTCAAGTCAAAGTTCAACTTCTTCACTGCCTAAAATGCTCTATGTTCAAGCTCAACGGGAAGATGGCATGGATTTCCAAACACCAAATGGTAAGGGGACATCCCAATAGGAGTTTTGTAGGTTGTACGATACACTCGCAATGCATCATCTAACTTTCTGGCCCAATCCTTCCTGTTGATGTTCACTGTGTTCTCCAGAATTTGCTTCACCTCCCTATTTGACTGTGGATGGTAGGGAAGGGCAATCTTATGCTTGACTCCATACTTGGTAAGGAGTGAAACGAACAATTTGTTGCAGAAGTGTCCCTTTATCACTGATGATTGCTTTAGGGGTACCAAATCTAGTGAAAATGTTCTTTTGAAGAAATTCGAGTACCACCCTAGCATCATTAGTCTTTGTAGCTATGGCTTCCACCCATTTTGACACGGAGTCCACTGCCAACAAAATGTAGGTCTTACCATAAGAAGATGGGAATGGTCCCATTAAATCAATGCCCCACACATCAAACAACTCGACCTCCATGATTGGAGTCATGGTAAGTTCGTGTCACCTAGAGATGTTGCCGAGCCTTTGGCACCTATCACAAGTCTTCACAAAAGTGTAGAAGTCCTGAAAGAGAGTAGGCCAGTAGAATCTGCTTTGTAGCACCTTGAATGTCGTTCGTGTGGACTCGAAATTACCACCATATGGAGATGGATGGCACTCATGAATTATGGCTTGAATCTCTATCTCTGGAATGCTTCTCCTTACAACTTGATTATTACACTGCTTGAACAATAAGGGATCATCCCACATATAAAAATTCACATCATGCAAGAACTTTTTCTTCTTGGCATAAGAAAAATCTTGAGGTAACATTCCACTAACCAAATAGTTGACATTCATCTTCTTTTTCTTCATGTTGCAGCCTTGATAAGTGATCTGCAACCACATTTCCACTCCCCTTCTTATCCTTAATTTCAAGATCAAACTCTTGGAGTAATAATATCCATCTAATCAATCTGGGCTTGACATCTTTCTTGGCAAACAAGTACCATATAGCCGCATGGTCAGTATAAACAATCTACTTTGACCCAATTATGTAGGACAAGAACTTGTCACAAGAAAATATAACCGCAAGTAATTCCTTCTCCGTTGTTGTGTAGTTTTGTCTGGCATCATCAAGAGTATGACTTGTATAGTAGATTGCCTGAAACCATTTCTTTCTTATTTGGCCTAGAAGCCCCCAATAACATAGTCACTCGCATCACACAAGATCTTAGAGGGCACTTCCTAGTTAGGTACCACCATGATATGAGCAGAAATAAGGGCTTGCTTGAGATGATCAAATGCCTTCACACATTCTTCACTGAATACAAAGGGTGCATCCTTCTCAAGTAGGTTGCAAAATGGCTTGGTTATCTTGGAAAAGTCCTTGATAAACCTTCTGTAGAAACCCTCATGACCCAAGAAGCTTTGAATTCCTTTGACATTGATTGGGTACGTGAGCTTCTCAATAGCCACAATCTTGGCTCTATCAACTTCTAAACCCTATGAAGACACTCTGTGGCCAAGTACAATCTCCTCTTGAACCATAAAATGACATTTCTCCCAATTAAGTACCAAATACTGAGAAGTCATCCATGAATACCTTCATAGTGTCTTCTACCATGTCAGCAAAAATGACCATCATACACCTTTGAAAGGTTGCTGGGCCATTGCACAAACCAAATGGCATACTTCTGAACACAAATGTACCGTAGGGGCAAGTGAAGGTTGTCTTTTCTTAATCTTTCGGGGCTATGGAAATTTGATTGTAACCTGAATATTGATAAGTTGAGTTTTAGTAGTTAGTTTGCATGTTAATTTGATAGACTTTTAGGTGCATTTGCTTAGTTTTTAGATATTTTTGCATGAATTGTATACTTAGTTGTTTTAGGTTCATTTAGGCTTTATCTTAGGCTTATATAGGTTTTTATCATGAATAAATGACATTTTGATACTTTTTAATATCATAGAAGTCATATACTTTGGGTGCATTTCATTTTAGTTAATACTTTGATCAATTGAATAGAATTTATACCTTTTTGTCCATTGTTTTGTAGGTAATATAAAGAGCCTAAAAGTGGGATGCAATGTGATTCAAAGGGTGACAAGACCATGTCAAAGAAAGGTGCAAAAGATGGACCAAAGAACCAAGAGAAAAATCATAAAAAATGGCTAAGTCCACACAAAGAAGCAAGAGAAAAAAGAAGAAAAGAAGCTCTCTGAGCACCGTGGCGCTTAGAGAAAAA
Source organism: Paratinospora sagittata (assembly GCA_035771175.1). Classification (NCBI taxonomy): domain Eukaryota; kingdom Viridiplantae; phylum Streptophyta; class Magnoliopsida; order Ranunculales; family Menispermaceae; genus Paratinospora; species Paratinospora sagittata. The sequence continues at coordinate 13,429,234 of CM069613.1, read as the reverse complement.
ACTTTGCATTAAATCTCAGGTAGTGTCATGGTGCTGGCTCCAAGAGCCATGGCGCTCAGTTGAGAAAATTAACACCAAATTGTTAAATTTGGCTATTTTTGTTTGCCCTTTTTTGTCTTTTCCCCACTTATGTATATAATCTCATTTTAGGGTTATTTTAAATTATCTTTCATTCCAGTAGCATTAGATAGCAACTAAATTAGAATTAGGTTTAGGTTTTAGAAAGGGAGGCAAGAGAGAAGAGGAGGAAGCTTCGGAAGCAAGCAAGGAAGAAGAAGAAGAAGATCTTCATTATCAGGGGGTTTTAAGCTTTCATTTTTCATTTTCTTGTTTCTTGCAATGTTGTCTTCCTTTGTTTTCCATCTTTTATATCATGTATCTTTGAATATGAATATGAGCTAAGTTCTTCATCTAGAGGTTGATTGATGATAAGTTGAGTTTTAGGTTAGTATTTACATGTTAATTTCATGGGTTTTAGGTGCATTTAGTTAGTTTTTAGATATATTTGCATTAATTAGTTCATTTAGTGTTTTAGGTTCATTTAGATATTTTTAGGAGTTTTATGGGTTAGGTTAAGTGATTTTCATGAATAAAATACATTAGGCTAGTTTAGGAAAATAGTAATGACTTTTAGGTATTTTTCCTAAAGTCAATTGCATCGTTTTTATATTAATTTTGTCAATATTTTACGAGCTATACATAGTGCATATAGAATTATACATGTTAATAAATACTTGCATATACATACTTGCACATAATATAGATCTTTTAGTTGTGTTTTATGTTATGTTTTGTAGGTAAATAAAGAGCTTTGAATGTAGATCAAATGATGACGAGACCATGTTGCAAAAGAAGAGCCACAAAAGAGCCAGGAAAATGGTTAAGTCCTAGAAACTGAAAAGACCAGAAGAAATGTTGTCTGGGCCCCGTGGCACCAAGAAGAGCATATTTGAACTCTCTCGAAGTGCCGTGGCTCCCATCGCGGCGCTCCGATAGAGAATTTTGCGTGAAAGAAAGAGGTACGAAGTAGCACTACTGCGCTACAAGCTTCAGCATCGCAACAATACGTTATGTGAGAGGAGGAAGTGTAAAACGAACGCCGTGGTGTTACGATTTGGTGCCAGAGATGAGATTAGGGGATGTTTTGGTCTTTTGCATTTTTGATTTATAAATTGGCTTTTTAGGGTTTTAGAAGGGATCCATCTTATCTTAGTTAAGAGAAGAACAGTAGCCACATAATAGAAGAGAATAGAATAGATTAGGTTAGGGTTTTGAAGGAGAGGCAAGTGAAGGATTGAAGAAGAAGAAGAAGAAGAGTTGCAGGTTCAAGACAAGAAGAAGAAGGAAAGTCCACCATTGACAAAGGGGGTTTCTTCATTTATCTTCTAATCTTAGTTTGTTTCCATGCTTTCTTCTTTAACTCTTTCTCTTGTATCTACGGATTTGATTATGAACTAAATAGATAATCTAGAGATTTGATTTAGCTTTCTTGGATGTTGTGATTGAGTCACTGTTTGTGTGTTTTTGAACAATCTTTTGGGTTTATTTATGATTCTCCGTGCTTAATGCTTTCAAATTGTTGATCACTCTTTGAATGAAGTTAGATTTGGTTTCTATCACTCGAGAGAGCGGATATCAAATGGAGCAAGGGATTTGTAACCTAGGGTAGAGTAATGAGTCGAGAGACCTACAAAACCTTTTGAAATTCATTAAAATGAATCATAGAACCTAAGGCATTCTTGATCTAAAGGTTTATCACTTGAGAGAGGGAATTGATAGATTGAGAGTAGATATTTAAGCTATCACTTGAGAGAGGGTTTGAATGAAAAAGGATTCAAGATGTATAAATTTCAGAAATTAAGTCATTAACACGATTATTAGAAATCATGAGAGACAACATAGTGAGATCTAAACACTAGAACTATAAATCCATTGATTTCTCTCCAATTTCCATTTATGTTGTTTGTTTTTAATTGCCTTTGTTTAAGTTGCATTTTATCATTTAGTTCACTCCACTTTTATCACCTAGATAAAATCACTAATCATTGTACAATTGGAAATTAAGATTAGTAAAATTACCTTCTCTGTGGATACGATAACCCACTCACCATGGGTATTATAACTTGATATTCATATACTTGCGAATTTAAATCTACTCTATCATGTTTTTGGCGTCGTTGCCAGGGAAGGTGTCAATTTTTCTTTTATTAATACTAATTCGAAGTGATTTTGGTTTTAATATAGGTATTTTTTTTTTATTTTGTATATGTTAAAAAAAAAACATTTGTTTGTCTCCTTTTCTGAATTTTCTTTTATTTGATTTTAGTGTTATTTGATTTTTCTTTTTGTAGAAATGGAATCCAATTATAGTCACTCCACTTTTCAAGATAATTTTGGGCGAGTGGATCCTGTCACAATGTTGTCGACATCACTTTCCTACCTTCAACATCAACTAGAACGCCTTCAACATCAAGTGGACAATATTATTAATGCAAGATCTCAACATACTATGGACAGTATGGGTGCTGCAACCATAAGAGATTTTGGAATGGATTTAAGTATTGAACAAGTTCAACATGGTCAACATTGGGAATATAATTGTATGGGTGACCCTTACCCTCAAACTTACCATTCAGGTACATATGACCATGAGAACTGTTCCTACAATGACTCATGGAATGAACTGCAACCTCTATCGAGCATCTACAACAACGTGGAGAAGAAATCACCTTTGGAGGAGGCATTGAGTTCTTTCACGAGTTAGAGAGTTCAAGAAGAGCCACTTACTTCAAATAGCGAAGAAGAAGATGTTGAAAGGGAAATTTTTTTATGCCAAGACATGACACCACCACCACCACCACTAAGGCAGCTGACTATTGCAGAAGAGATACAACGTTATGAAGCCTTGAGAGGAGGAGAAACGAGTACATATCACCAACCAAATGTGATTGAACATGATAATGAAGCGGTGCTTATGGATGTGCTTGAGTGTGATGATCTCGAGGTGCCAATGGATATACAATCGGGTGATCTTATGATGCCATATGTTGAAAAGGTGCCTACCAAGGTGGAAGAGTGCTTGGCTATCGAGGAATATAATTTTTATTTTGAGGATACGTTTGCTCAAGGGCTACAAATTGAATTTGTAGTGGTTACTGATAAAAGTCATTTAAAGGTGCTTGAAGGTCAATGCCTAAACATTTGGAAAGCACCAACTGAATATTTCGATGGCATTCCTCCACATGTTAGGAGTGATGCTTCATCGGACTTTGTGTTTCAACTGGCGGATCAGTCATATCAATTTTTGTGGGAGAAGTGCACAAGTCCGGTGATTCCGTCATCAAATCTGAAAAATGAAGAAGACGGGAGGATGCTCGAAATCATAAGGAAATATACGCAGTTCAAATAAGAAGAGAACATCTAGCTAAAGACTATAAAGAAGCGTTTGTCGGGAGGCAACCCAACTGATATTCATTGTAGTATAGATTTTGAATTTTTGTTTTATTTTTTTTTTCACTAATGATATTCATTCTTGTTCCTTCTCAGGTTTCAATTCAAGTTTGGGGGTCCTCATAGATGCCAACAGCAAGAGCCATTGTGGAGCGCTACACGTATGGGCACGGGGAGTCTCGTTACTTTTCCTTTTATCTTGCTTTTATATGTGGATGTGTTTGCATTGAGGACAATTCATACTTTCAGTTTGGGGGGGGGGGGAGTTTAAATTCTTCATGTCTTTAGTGAAAAATTTTAAAAATTTTGATAATTTTATTGAAAATTTTTGTTTTTCATGCATTTTGATCAATGAATAATTCCATATTCCATTATGAGCTTTATTTTATTTGATCTTGTATGGATGATCTAGGATTAGTTTAGCACTCATTTTTGCGTATAACCCTTGGAAAACTAGATTGTACTCTTAAGTCTATGTGCTTAACCTACTTTGTCGTGTTTATTGGACATTTTCATTGACTTTTGAGCATGAAATTGAGATCATGAGTTCCACTTGTGTGTTTAAATCAAGATTATGCAAGTTAAGTACCTTTAGATCTCATTTTTAAACTGAACTTTAGAACTCGCTTGATTACTTTTCGAGACGAGATCCTAGGAATCACACTATGAGAGATATGATTTAGGCCATTTTTGGATAGATTGAGTCATAAAGCCTACCTAAAAAAATTATTTCCCTTAGTCACCCTATTTTGAGCTATTTACCTTGTTTATTGTCACCAAAATTGATTAGCCAAGGCCTTTGATTGAATTTTTCTTGTTTTTACCTAAGCACTCTTAACTCTTTGAAAAATGTTAGTTGTGTTGGGTTTAAGTATTTTTGCATGGGAAAGTATGTGAATATGGGCTATGGAATGAAAATGTTTGAGAAGGTGATAAGAAAAGGCTCAAAATGTATGTTTCATGTGAGAAAGAAAAAGAAATAAAAAGATGAAGAATGAAAACAATAAAAAGAAAAGAAAAATCATGTTTCTTCATCTATGTACAGAAGTGACATAAGTTTGGGGGTGTTTATGTGGGTAAGGTTAATGAAAAATGAGAAAAATCTAGTTTTGGATAATATATGGTTTTGATTCATATGTAAGGTATTGGATGTGTGAAAAATATATGTATCAAAGGTGTTTTGGGTGCTTTAAACTTCACTTTTATCCATTTTGACGTACCTTGAAACCTTAACCTTACACCACAAGCCTAATAAAGACTTATTGATCTTGATTGGTGTGAATCTTACATTAGTGGAGAAAAGTGTGAAAAGCAAGCGCCTATGAGGGTCATTTTTGTTTTATGAGATAATATTTCTTTCTTGCTTGCATAATCTATATGATTTATAAGTGGTCATGTGAATGAGTTTTATGCTAGGTTGTCATTGAGGATTGAAAAGAAGACATGACATGTAGGTTGAAATTCTAGACAACAAGTTTAAACTTTCAAAATTTCCTTGTGTTATGCTTATAAAATATGTGTTGTCTTTGAGATCAATTGAATCCATCATTGAAAATCAAACCTTTGCTCATTCTGGAACATGTGAAAAGTTCTGTGTCCAACTTTCATTTTTCTCTTTGCTCGGGACGATCAAAGTTTAAGTTTGGGGAAATTCGATAAGTTGAGTTTTAGGTTAGTATTTTACATGTTAATTTCATGGGTTTTAGGTGCATTTTGTTAGTTTATAGATATATTTGCATTAATTAGTTCATTTAGTGTTTTAGGCTCATTTAGATATTTTTAAGAGTTTTATAAGTTAGTTTTAGTGATTTTCATGAATAAAATACATTAGGCTAGTTTAGGAAAATAGTAATGATTTTTAGGTATTTTTCCTAAAGCCAATTGTATCGTTTTTATATTAATTTTGTCAATATTTTACGAGCTATACATAGTGCATATAGAATTATACATGTTAATAAATACTTGCTTGCATGTACATACTTGCACATAATACAGATCATTTAGTTGTGTTTTATGTTTTGTTTTGTAGGTAAATAAAGAGCTTTGAATGTGGATCAAACTATGACGAGACAGCCACAAAAGAGCCAGAAAAATGGTTAAGTCCCAGAAACTGAAAAGACCAGAAGAAATGTTGTCTGGACCCCGCGGCACCCAGAAAAGCAAATTTGAACTCTCTCGAAGCGCCGCGGCTCCCATCGCGGCGCTCCGATAGAGAATTTTGCGCGAAAGAAAGAGGTATGAAGTAGCACTGTCACGCTACAAGCTTCAGCATCGCGGGAATACGTAATGTGAGAGGAGGAAGTGTAAAACGAACGCCGTGGTGCTACGATTTGGTGCCAGAGATAAGATTAGGGGATGTTTTGGTCTTTTCCATTTTTGATTTATGAATTGGCTTTTTAGGGTTTTAGTAGGGATCCATCTTATCTTAGTTAAGAGAAGAACAATAGACGTAGAATAGAAGAGAATAGAATAGATTAGGTTAGGGTTTTGAAGGAGAGGCAAGTAAAGGATTGAAGAAGAAGAAGAGCTGTAGGTTCAAGACAAGAAGAAGAGGAGAGTCCACCATTGACGAAGGGGGTTCTTCATTTATCTTCTAATCTTAGTTTGTTTCCATGTTTTCTTCTTTAACTCTTTTTCTTGTATCTATGGATTTGATTATGAACTAAATAGATAATCTAGAGATTTGATTTAGCTTCCTTGGATGTTGTGAATGAGTCATTGTTTGTGTGTTTTTGAACAATCTTTTGGGTTTATTTATGATTCTCCGTGCTTAATGCTTTCAAATTGTTGATCACTCTTTGAATGAAGTTAGATTTGGTTTCTATCACCCGAGAGGGGGGATATCGAATTGGAGCAAGGGATTTGTAACCTAGGGTAGAGTAATAAGTCGAGAGACCTACAAACCCTTTTGAAATCCATTAAAATGAATCATAGAACAAACCTAAGGCATTCTTGATCTAAAGGTTTATCACTCGAGAGAGGGAATTGATAGATTAAGAGTAGATATTTAAGCTATCACTCGAAAGAGGGGTTTGAATGAAAAAGGATTCAGGATTTATAAATTCCAGAAATTAAGTCATTAACACAATTATTAGAAATCATGAGAGACAACATAGTGAGATCTAAACTCTAGAACTATAAATCCATTGATTTCTCTCCAATTTTCATTTATCTTGTTTGTTTTTCTTTGCCTTTGTTTAAGTTGCATTTTATCATTTAATTCACTCCACTTTTATCAACTAGATAAAATCACTAATCATTGTAGAATTGGGAATTAAGATTAGTAAAATTACCTTATCTGTGGATACGATAACCCATTCACCATGGGTATTATAACTTGATATTCGTACGCTTGCGAATTTAAATCTACACTGTTAATTGATCTATGTTTCGATTTATGGAATGATTATTATACACATGTTATTCAATAATTTCTGGGTTTATTTGCAATTTCAAATACTTAATGCTTTCAATTTGTTGGGCACTTGTTGAATGATTTTGGATTTGGTTTCTTACGCTCGAGAGAGGTGTTATCGAATTGAAAATTGGAAATTGCAACCTAGGTTAGTAGTATCGAGTTGAGAGACCTACGAAAGCCTTTGAAATCGCATAGAGTTGATTATAGATCTTAATGCATTTTTGACTTGTTGATTTGCGCTCGAGAGAAGGGATTAATATGTTAAGGATAAATATTCGAATTGCGCTCAAGAGAGGGGTTTTGATGGATTAGAATCCATGCTTTATGAATTCCAGCAATTGATTCAATAACGTAACCTTTTGAAAATCCATAAGATAAAACATAGTGAAATCAATCTTTAGGACTTTTATTCATTGATTTTCCCCCAATTTCATTTAATTTGCATTGATTTACTATAATGTTGTTCGTTTTAATTTCAACAATTAAATCATCCCATTTTGATCACGTAAATAAAATTAAAATCATTGTAGTTTTGGGCATTTATATTAGTAAAATTTACTTTCCCTTAGGACGATAACCCGACTCACCTCGGTATATTATAACTTGATAATTCGTGCACTTGGGAATCTAAATAATCAACATCAAGTTTTTGGCGCCGTTGCCGGGGAATGTGTCAATTTTACTTTTATTAATACCATTGCAAATTGATTTTGATCTTAATTTAGTTATTTTTGTTTGTTTGTTAATTTTTTTTAGTTTGTTTTTCTCTTCTTCGTGTTAGGTTTCATTGGTTCATGCGAAAAGTAAGAGCTGCTGAAATCACACCTCTTGATCCTGAGATTGAAAGAACCTTTGGTAGACTAAGAAGAGATAGAAGAGCAATAGCACAAGAAGAAACCATGGCTGAAGGAAACAACCAGTTGCCTTTGAGGGATTACTTCAAGCCATTGGTTAACAATAATTACTATGGTATTGCAAGGCTACCAATCAATGTTAACAACTTTGAGTTGAAGTTTTCCTTGATCACAATGGTACAACACCACCAGTTTGGTGGAATACCTCAAGAAGATCCAACAGTCCACATCGACACTTTCTTAGAGATGTGTGAGACAACGAAAAATAAACGGGGTCTCGGAAGAGCAAATAAGACTGAGATTGTTCCCATTTTCATTAATGGACAAAGCAAGATCATGACTCCAATCTCTACTACCAGTGAGCATTACTACATGGAAGGAGATGCTCCAAAAGTTTCTTAAGAAATTCTTCACACCTACAAGAACATCACAACTGAGTGCAGAGATAGATGAATTCAGACAATTGGAGTCTGAATCCTTATATGAGGCTTGGGAAACATTTAAAGACCTACTGAGAAGATGTCCTCGACATGGGTACCAAGAGTGGTTGCAGAATCAGATGTTTTACAATGCCATGACCTTATCTACAAGGTCATTAGTTGATGTTGCAGCAGGAGGTACACTATTAAGAAAAACAACAAATAAAGCCTTGATGTTGATTGAAAAGATGGCTTCCAATACATATGAACATGGAAGTGAGAGAGTACCAATCAAGAAAGTGGTTGGTTTACATGAGGTTGATCAAATAACCTCATTATCTGTACAAATGGCTAGTATGTTGCATCACATGACAACTTTATCTAACAAGGTTTCCACTCTACAAAGAAGTCATTCATCTTCCATAACATCCATTGCAACAAGAAGTTCAATTCCTCAAGCTTTTGGTGGTCAAGAAGAGCAAGTACAGTTTGTGAATAACATATTGTACAACTATGGAGGCAACCAAGACAACTATAGAAGGAACCAAGGTGGGTCTCAAGTGCCAAATCAGTACCATTCGGGGGTTAGGAATCCTGAAAATTTTTCCTACTCTAATAATAGAAATGTGTTGCAACCACCGGGGTTCAATTCACAAGTACAAGAGAAGAAGTCTCCACTTGAAGACATTTTGGCCAAGTTCATTGGAGAGACATCCCACAAGTTTGAGAAGACTGAGCTAGGGTTAATAACATTGAGACTCATATGGACAACATGTCTGCTTCAATCAAGAACTTGGAAGGACAAATAGGGCAGATTGCGTCTTCAATCAATGGCCAACAAAGAAGCTCCTTCCCAAGCAACACAGAGGTGAACCCAAATGACCAGTGCAAGGCTATCAAATTGAGAAGTAGAAAAGAAGTAGAAATTGATCCTTTACCAAGCAGTATAAAGCTAACCACTTCTTTATCTTCCAGTCTATCACCATCCTCACATGCCTAAGAAGATGTTCAATAAGAAGTTGAAGAGGAAAGTTTACATAAAGGAAAAGGAGTTGCCAATGAGAAGGGAAAAGAGGCGTAGAAAGATGACTTCGTACCAGGTCGTATCACATTTCTGGACAATCTGCCTATTCTAAAGAACCCCATTCCGTATCCTCAACGTTTTGCAAAGAAAAAGCTTGATGAATAGTTTGCAAAATTTTTGGATATTTTTAAGAAGATTCACGTCAACATTCCTTTTGCAGATGTTTTGGAGTAGACATGCCCAACTATGCCAAGTTCATGAAGGATGTGATGTCTAAAAAGATTGGAGGAGTTTGAAACTGTCAAACTCACTGAGGAGTGCAGTGCCATTCTGTAAAAGAAGCTGCCCCAGAAGCTCAAAGATCCAGGGAGTTTTACTATTCCTTGTGTAATTGGTACTTTTTCTTTTGAAAAAGTTTTATGTAATCTTGGTGCTAGCATTAACTTAATGCCTTTGTCAGTTTTCAGGAAGCTCGGGTTGGGTGAAGTGAAGCCTACCACAATATCATTGCAATTCACAGATCAGTTTATCACATATCCAAGAGGCATATTGAAGATTTATTGGTGAAGGTGGGCAAGTTTATCTTTCCTGTTGACTTTGTAGTACTAAAAATGATTTTCAAGTATTTAAAATGTTTGATCAATGTTTTTAAACTATTTTCAATTTTCAATCATATTTGCATTAGTTTTGATTAAAATGATATTTCTACAAAGTTTTTCAGAATAATCAAAATTGTTTTTATTTTTATCAAAATCTTGTTTGATTGTTTAATTGTTGAATTCTAAAGTATTTGATTTGATTAAAAGAAACATTATGTTTTTTCGTGTTTTAATCGAGAAATCAAAAACCGTTTTTATAAAGTCATTCAGGACGCTAATGTTTTAGCAGTGCTCTCCTGGATTTGATGAGTCAGGACGCTGATAAAATGTTAAGATGCTCAAGTTTGGATTGATCTGATTAATAAGGACGCTTACTTCTTAGTAGTGACCTTTCTCTTATCAACCTTTGAGAGTGTCAGGACGCTGACTTAGTTTCAGCTCCCTGAAAGATCTTTTTATCTTTAAGGACGCTGATAAGTTATAAGTTGAATGAATTATCAGGAAGCTACTTGCGTAGGAGCGCCCTCATCTTTAGAATCAACTTAAGTAACTTTCAGGCGCTCACCATCCGTCAGCTCGCTTAAAAATTGTTTTAAAACTGCTTGTAATAGTTTAGGACGCTTACTCTTGAGTAGCGCCCTCATATGTTTTGCGTTTTAAAACAAAGCAGGCCACTTATTGCGAAGTAGCGCCCTCATGCTTTAAGTCGTTTAAATGTCAAAGCAAGTCAGGACGCTTACTACTTAGTAGTGCCCTCACTTCATTGTTCAGTAGGACGCTCAAGTCAAAATGACAAAAATCATATTTTTATTGTGTTGACATGAACGTATTTTTCACCACCTTTTCTGGACAACTTTTCGTACAAAATCAATTTTCTATATTTGTAAGAGATATTCGTTGATTCACGAACCACATCTTCTACAACTTTCCTTATTTTTGTATCTGGAGAAAAATAGAATATTCATGAATTGTGCAATTTCCACTATCGTGATATATTCTAGGCGTTGTGTGTAAACGTTCATATTATTTGAACTTGAAATGTCTAACGGCTATGTCCCACTAAGTCTATAAATACTAACACTTAGGATCAAAATACTTGCCAATCATTTTGCGTTGTGCCAATACTTTTTGAAAGTTAGTCTGTCTCAAAATGAATTTCATTTTGAGACAGACTAACTTTTACTGGATGAGGATGAACCATGTTCTCTTTTAAAGGCTAAGAGATAACCTACCTTATTTCAATCCTGAAATTATCAAGTGATGCATTTAAGGTGTTAATCATGTATCATGCATATTTGAATCACGTATATGTGAATCATGAACACAAAAGAGTAACATTTAAATAGACACAAGCATGATCACAATTCAAGGAAGATAGCATAAGCAAGAAAATATTTTATCTAAGTGAGACTTAGCTATCAATTACTCAAATGGATGTTGCGGATAAATCAGGAATTAAAGGCATCCATGAAAGCAAGGATTTTCAATTGGTTTGTATTAGTGTAAAGTTTAAAACTAATGAAAACTCATATAAGCAAGAAGGATTGATGTAAGTGTATTACAAGCATGGTTTAGTGCAATCAATCAATCTTGAAACTGATTTTCCATATGAGCATGGCATGGCATCAAGTGACTATACTAGGCATCATAAATATGAGTTTTAAACAATGAAGAGCCTAGCTAGATTTCTGTTTTGATAAAACAAAATGTGCGTGACATACAAGTGATCAAAACCATCTATAAGCACAAGAATGCCTAATACATGGATTATGTTAACTTAAGTAGACATGTTAATCAAGTAGTTGTACACCTAGTGATTAAGTTTAAACACAAAGTTAACAACCTCAAGAAGAACGTGTCATAAGAGATATAAACTCATAACTCTAGGCACACACATCTTTAAAATGTATATTTCTAAACATATTTTTGGTTAAGTGCAAAGGAAAGACATTTTAGAGGAAAATCTTTGATGATAAGTGATGAGACATATACGAAGATCAATGAACACACTTATCAATAATATTTACCATGTTTTCTAAAAATCAATGAAGATGCAACACATGGCATATGATTGAATGACTTAGACATAAAATGTGAATAGCATGGTCATTCAAATCCTTATTCATTCTAGTTGACAATCTATTAGTGTAATAGTCATTGAGGCTCATGGTCAACTAGGTCTTCTTAGATTGAATTTGTCATGAAAAATTTGATAGAACGAGACAAATTCAAATATAACCTATGGAAATGACTAAAATTTCATAAAATTAAAGATTTAAGTCAAGATAGTTATCCCATATTAGTTTCCTTCAAGATGGAGTGAATAAATATAAATTAAGATATGCATCAATTTCACTCAATTACCTTAGAAGGATACTAGTCATGATCAAATACGCTTTCATGATTGTCTAAGATCTAAGATAATCACATCAATCATATATAAAAGCTTATAATGAATCAGGACATTCTATATATGCGAGCTCAGAGTAATAAAGAATCAAACTTTTAACGTAGGAGCATGCATGAAGTGTACACATAGCATAATCATGACAAGAAGATAAAGATGGTAAGTACAAGTCATGATATGACAAAGTAGTTTGAAAATATGTCTTTTTAATTTGAAAGGCAACTATAGACGTTCATTCAATCATAAAAGGAGACAAAGCATTCATGATATCATATAAGCATGATGATATGAGATAAGATAAGTTATACACACATCAAAGCTTAATCATGAAAGCTATCATGTTCATTTTTCAAGTAAATGACTATGATCAGTTTTGATTGAGGAAGTAAGATCCTTTTAGTCATTTGGACTTGATTATCTTTAGAGGAATGAATATAGTGAAGTATGAAATTAAACATATTATATTCATTCAAATAGAACACTTGAGATCTAAGCCTTATAAAGTTATATGAATTATGTGAAGGCTTATGAGAGTGAGTTATTCTTAAAGATCTTATTTTTAAAGAGTAACTAATGATTTCTAGAGACAAAGGATTTGATTTTAATTCAAGGTCTCAAAGAAGATCAATTTTTTTTTTTTACTTTGTTTGATCCTCAAAATATATGTTTCATTAAGCTCAAATTAAGGATTGATTTATCTTACCCTTAATAACCCATTTTCTAGGATATAACTCAAAATCATTACAAAGCCTAGGGTTATATGAGTGGGGTTTCGTTGGTTGAGATTGAGACATAACCTTTTTGAGGTCTTCTCATAGTTGCTAAGAATTCCAAATTCTCAGACTCAGCTTAATCATCTCCAAGGAAGTAAATGAGATAATGAATGACAATGATTGAATGACATTTGAAGTACATGTCACTCTAACTATTCAATGCCTTGTATTTTCAAATGATATATATCATTTAAATCCTAAAGTACAAGATAGGTGAACTTGAAGTGATAAGCATTAATTCAAGTCCAACTCCAAGATTATGAGCATATGGGACTAATTCTTTAGGTACCCATGCCATTTTGTTGTATTTACCCTTAAAAGGATTTCTAGTGTTCCTATGACATGTTTTGGGCTTAAAATATCTAACCTTAGGTTTGCCCAATTGACTTTTTAATGTAGAGGTCTTTTCTTTCTCTAATCTCAGTTGAAGCTCTAAGTCTTCTTTCTCATTAGTAACGTTAGCTACTAAATGAGTCAACTCTTCTAATTTTTCTTGAAGACAAATGTCATCATTTTTAATTTCTTCATTTTCTTCAAGAATATCCTTATTTTCCTTAAGAACATTTTCATAATCAATTTGGAGAGTTTCCGACTCATCCCAAAGCACTGGTAATTATGTTCTTAAGTTGTTTTTTTCTTTTGGATGAGTTTGTCAAAATCATTTTGAAGCTTTTCATGAGCCATGGACAAATCATCAAAAGAAAGATTCATGTTACTTGTAGAACATTCATCAATATGAACAACAAAGCATATGTCACACCTCGCAGATACCCCTGCAGAGCATACCTCGCAGATGTGATGAGTACCCCCGCAAGGCGTACTCTAGCCATTATGGGCCCATAATATTGTTCCATCCCAGTACATAGCCCACTCACAGTGTCTAGTACCCCCGGGATCATTTATCCACGCTATTCATGAATAGTGCAGGGCCTCCCCGGGATGCGAACTCACAACCTCATAAGGTTTGATTTTGCAATCCGAGTAGCCACTGAACCACAGCTCAGTGGTTACTCGGATTGCAAAATCAAACCTTATGAGGTTGTGAGTTCGCATCCCGGGGAGGCCCTACACTATTCATGAATAGTGTGGATAAATGATCCCGGAGGTACTAGACACTGTTGAGTGGGCTGTGTACTGGGATGGGACAATATTATGGGCCCATAATGGCTGGAGTACGCCCTGCGGGGGTACTCATCACATCTGCGAGGTATGCCCTGCGGGGGTATCTGCGAGGTGTGACAAAAAGGCCTTATGTATAATGCGAGGATCGACTGTCTGAAGAAGCAAGTTTAGTTAACCTTGCCTACAGGAGAGTTTGTCAAGATTCACGGAACAAGGAAATGGATACACAAATCAATAGTTGCACTTCTCAAATCTCAACTTCGAGCGTTATCCCTTGGTGATGAAAATGAATCACCAGCACAATACCCTCTCGAAGTACACGATGTTCCAGTCATATCTGAATTCCCAACAGTTTTTCTAAATGACCTTCCTGGTCTACCTCCAGTTAGGGAATTCGATTTTGAGATCAACCTCATACCTGGGACAGGGCCTATCTCAATTCCACCATACAGAATGTCTAATGTCGAGCTAGTTGAATTAGACAAACAACTAAAGGAATTAGAGAGTAATGGCTTCATCCGAAAGAGTTCATCACCCTGGGGCGTTCCAGTTCTGTTTGTTCTCAAAAAGGATGGTTTCTTACGACTTTGCATCCATTATCACAAGCTGAATAACGTCACCATCAAGAACAGATATCCATTGCCCAGGATCGATGACTTGTTCGACCAACTTAGAGAAGGAAAATACTTCTCTAAGATTGATTTACAGTCCGGCTATCACCAACTCCGGATCTGAGAGTCGGACATCACCAAGATGGCATTCAGAACTCGGTACGGTCATTACGAGTTCTTAGTTATGCCGTTCGGTCTAACAAATGCACCTGTTGCATTCATGGATTTGATGAATCGTATATTTAGGTTATACTTAGACCGATTTGTGGTGGTTTTTGTGGATGACATCTTGATATATTCCTCAACCGAAGAAGACCATAAAATACATTTGAAAATAGTCCTCCAGACCTTGAGAAGCCACCAACTATATGCAAAGTTGAGTAAGTGCGAATTTTGGGCGAAGAGAGTTCAATTCTTAGGCCATGTGGTTTCAGGCAATGGCATTGAGGTAGATCCTTCTAAGGTTGAAGCCATTTTAAACTGGAAGCAGCCTACTACTATTACTCAGATTAGGAGTTTTCTTGGGTTGGCTGGCTATTACAGACGCTTCATCAAGGACTTCTCAAAGATTGTTGAACCTATGACCAAGCTCACTCGAAAAGACGTACGATTCATCTGGAATCCTGCCTGTGAAGCATCATTTCAGGAATTGAAGAAACGCCTCATGACGACACCTGTACTTATCACTCCAAGAAATGCAATTGGATTTTCATTATACACCGATGCCTCTCTCCAAGGCTTAGGTGCCGTACTAATGCAAGAAGGCCAAGTTGTTGCATATGCCTCGAGGCAACTAAAGATTCACGAGGCTAATTACCCAACACATGACTTGGAACTTGCAGCTGTTGTGTTTGCACTGAAGCTATGGAGTCATTACCTATACGGTGAACGGTTTGAGGTCTTCTCGGATCACAAAAGTCTTAAGTACATATACACTCAGAGAGACCTAAACCTCCGCCAGAGACGATGGTTGGAATTCTTGAAAGATTATGACTCTCAACTCCAATACGATCCCGGAAAGGCCAATGTTGTGGCCAATGCCCTGAGTAGAAAATCTTATGTTGCTTGCACTCTTAACTATGAAATGGGGAAGTTGGATACAGAGATGGATAACTTTAACCTACAGCTGAACGTAGAGGGACCACGACCACGACTCTCTCAATTATCAGCCACCTCTAAGCTCGTTCGAAAGATTTCAGCTACTCAAGCCAATGACCCTATGTTAATGGAGAAACGAGAACTTCCTCATTGGTCAGTCTCTAAAGACAGAGCCATTTTCTATAAAAAAATGTTTCTATCTACCAAATGATCCTGAGGTTCGGAAAGACGTGCTTACTGAGATGCACTGTTCGAGGTACGCTATGCATCCTGGAGGTGACAAGATGTACAAGGATGTCAAGCGACAATTCTGGTTTTCTCGAATGAAGATGACAATTGCAGACTTCGTTGCTCGATGTCTCGTTTGCCAGAAAGTTAAGGCAGAACGAAGACTTCCCTCAGGACTTCTCCAGCCGTTACCTATTGGAGAATGGAAGTGGGAGAACATCGCAATGGATTTTGTTACGGCCTTGCCTCGAAATAATAAAGAGCAAGATGCTATCTGGGTTATCATTAACAGACTTACAAAGTCTGCACACTTCTTGCCAATAAAGTTCACGGATAATCCCGCCAAACTTGCAGAAATATATGAAAGAGAGATTGTACGCCTTCATGGCATACCACTCACGATCGTCTCTGATCGAGACCCTCAATTCACATCAAACTCTTGGAAAAGCTTCCAGAATAGAATGGGTTCTAAGATCACTATGAGCACAACCTTCCACCCTCAGACTCATGGCCAGTCAGAGCGGCTTATCCAAATCTTAGAAGACATGTTACGATGCTGCATTTTGGACTTTAATGACGAATGGGCAAAGTATTTGCATCTAGCTGAGTTTGCATACAACATCACCTACCAAACTAGTATCGGCATGGCACCATATGAGGCTCTCTATGGTCGGCCTTGCAGATCTCTGGTATGTTGGTTAGATATGGCAGATCGACCGCAGTTAGGCCCTGAACTTGTTCAAGAGACTTCTGAGAAGATCACACTAGTAAAGGAACGACTTCGTGTTGCACAAAGTCGACATAAGAGCTATGCTGACAAGCGGAGACAACCTCTAGAATTTGATAAAGGGGACTTTATTTTTCTGAAAGTCCAGTCCACAAGAGGGGTCAAACGCTTTGGGATGAAAGGCAAGCTCTCCCCGCGGTATATCGGTCCATTTCAGATCATTGAACGTATTGGCAAACTTGCTTATCGTCTGTCCCTTCCATCGTCCATGGCTAAGGTTCATGATGTTTTTCACGTCTCTATGCTTCGCAAGTATCGTCCTGATCCTTCGCATATCACCCCTTTAGTCGAGGATCGGGTTGAGGAAGGAAATATGTACCACCGATTTAGGCACGTCTGAGCGGGGTGTGACAGCATATATGTTCTAAATTCTCCTTGTATGTGAATGAAGAAGTGGAGGCACATGAAGTATCATAGACTTTTTCTAATCTAAACCAAATATCTTTAGATGAAGCACAAGAAAAGACTCTAACAATGTCATTTTGGGAAAGGCATCTAAGTAATGCATTTCTAGCTAGAGTGTCTAGTCGAACTAACTGTTTTTCTCTCCTATCCCATTTATGATCCTTATAGGCACATAAGGTCCATTTACAACAATCTCCCACATATAATGTGATTGGGCCTTAAACATGCACTCATTCTACTCCTCCAATATATGAAAGTTTGGTCATTAAGCATAGGTGGAGTCAATAGGTAATCCCCAAAATCAAATTCTATGGTAATGGTCGTTTTGATCTTTAGCTCAAGGATATTAAGCCTTAAATCATGAGCAACCACTCTGATACCACTTATTGGCCCAATATTATAGTCCAAGAGGCGGGGTGAATTGGACTTGGCGAATTTTCGCGTTACCTTTTGGATATTTTAATTAAACAAGTAATGTACGCAATAGGTAACAATCCAAATAATAAATGTAGGAAAGATAAATAAACATAGAGGACTTAGAGTGGTTTGGTTCCTTTTGAACCTACGTCCACTGCCCAATCACCATAATTAGAATTTTTCAATACACTATTGGTTAATCACTTACGAGCGTGATTAGAAGCCGTTTACACTCTAACCGACACAAGGGCTTGGTTAGAAATGCCACAACCACTAACTTACACCAGGGCTTGGTTAAAAAGTCACAAACTAGCCTACATCAGGGCTTGGCTAGAAAACCACAACTTGTAACCCACTTGCGGGTGTGGTTACGTTCCGTACAAAATAAGGTAATGTCCCGGTTGACTTAATCAAGTCGACAATACATCAAGATTACAAAAGATATAGAGAAGTGTTCACTAACACTTTCAACAATATAAGCTTACAATCTTGAATGAGTCAACAATACTATTCCCACCACTATAATTTTAAATGATGCAAAGTATTGAAATAGTTTTTCTCAAACGCAATCGATTCAAATATATATGATGTAAAACAGTGAATTGAATATGCACAACAATCAAGATGTTGATTCTAGACAATGATAAGTTTAAAGCAAGAGAATCAATATCACATGATGATTAAAACTTGATGATTCTAAATGAATATGTGATTAAGACCAAGAATCAAACAAATCAAGTATGATAAAAAACTTCGATTCAATATAATATAATGTTAAACACATGAATTGATATCACAAACTATTTATGAAACCACTAAACAAGGTATTTTGTTTTGAAGATCAAGATAGGGTTTCACAAACACAACTCAATGCAAAATCAGTTTTAAAGATGATAATATATACACAAAACTGATTTGCATAAACCAATATCACAAGAATCTAGATATAGAAATGCATTCCACTTGGTAACGTTGAAGCTCCAAGATTCTTCTCGTGTGAAGTTGGATGAGAGAAATCATGGTCAAGACTCAATAGAAGATGTAGATAGCACTTAAATTGTCTTGAACACTTGCGCAAGAGAAATTCGCAAGTTTCTCAAGGTTTCGAAAGATGTGGAGAAATTTTCAGAAGATTGGATCAATAAATCAAATGTTGTTGATTTTTTGATTTCAAAGAAGGTTTAAATCACTCAAGAACTTGTTGTTGGCTTGTATAAACATTAATACGAAAAATGCAAAAGTTCTCTAAGTTTTGCAAAAGTTGCTCTTCAAATGAGCAAGTGTGGTATTTATAGATAAACACCACACCGAGGCACAGGACCACGTTTCTAGTTTGAAATCTGAAAAATCTCTGATTTTCCTCTAATTAAGGAGCGCGTTCCTTAATATGTTTGTTGGGCATAAGAACGAGCTCCTTCAACAAGAACCACTAACTCTTAAAGTTTTTCCTATTTTACCCTTGGCAACAGGAGTACGTTCCTTTTCCCTGATCAGAAAAATTTCGTGTCTTGGGAAAAGCCACAGGAGTGCGTTCCTCTTACAAGGAGCACGTTCCATAAACCTTGATAAAAAATCACTGAGTCTCGGGAAAAAGCTCAGGAGCACTTTTCGTCACTAAGAAGTGAAACAAACTCAATTTTTGATCATAATAGGTTTAGGACATTGTCAAAAACATAGACTATCATTTTAAAACATTTTTGACAAGATTGTGGTACAATTAACACAGTTAAACATGAGTGATTCGATTGATTAAACCAATGATCAAAGCAATAAATACAATATACGTGAAACGATAAAATCATGCAAAGTTGGCAAGATGAATGCATGTTGAACATTGATCAATATGTGTATGATAAACAATTATAACTAAGTGATAGCATAATTATTAAACTAATACTTGTGCATGCATGATTAATCATATAATAATATATATGCACGAGAATGATAAATTATATGAATGATTTTTGAAAAGATGCAGATCATGTGTGGTTGGAACAAGTAAATGTTACTCTACAACACTGAAATTCTAATAATGAAATACAACCATGAAGCTCTTGAATCTTCGTAAAGTGCAATTCCTTCCATACGCTTTGACAGTATAGTTGAATCCATTTGATATAGCTAGTTAGCACTGAAACAACTTAGTCAAAGACATTAGTACCATGATTATATTGTTTATAAGCATCAAAACACTTAGAACAGTACTCAGTGGAAAACCACTTAGGTATCTTAATCTGTCATGGGATTGAGTCCTATTCTTCTCGATGATTTCTCAATTAACACTCTGTTTAAACCTTTGGTTAGTGAATCCACAATGTTATCTTTTGACCTCACATGGTCAATTGAGATAACTCCAGTTGATAGTAGTTGTCTAATGGTATTGTGTCTTCGATGAATATGTCTTGATTTACCATTATACATGTTGTTTTGTGCCTTGCCAATAATAGATTGACTATCACAGTGTATGCATATTGCTGGCACAAGCTTTGGTCACCTTAGAATATCCTTTAAGAATTGGCGTGGCCATTCTGCTTCTTCGCCACATTTGTCTAATGCAATGAATTCAGATTTCATTGTGTATCTAGCAATAATTGCCTGTTTTGAGGATTTTCATGGTACCACTGCACCTCCTAGTGTGAACACACATCTACTAGTAGACCTCGAGTTTTTTATATTAGATATCCAGTTTGCACCACTGTAACCTTCAAGGATAGCAGGATATCATGTATAGTGCAGTCCATAGTTACGAGTAAATCGCAAGTACCTCAATACTCTAACGATTGCTTGCCAATGGTTAGCTCCAGGATTACTCGTATATCTACTTAGCTTGCTCACTGCATAAGCTATATCAAGTCTTGTACAACTCATGGAGTACATTAGACTACCTATCACTCTAGAGTATTCTACTTGAGAGACACTCTCACCTTTATTCTTGGAAAGATGCACAATTGTATCTATGGGTGTTTTAACCACACCATAGTTATCTTGGCAAAATTTCCTAAGACTATTATCAACATAATGTGATTGACTTAAAATAAGTCCATTCGACGTTCTTAGGATTTGTATTCCCAAAATAACGCTAGGCCCATATCTTTTATGTTAAACCTTGAATTCAACATATTCTTGGTAGATTTAATCATCTTATCATTACTACCAATAATGGGCATGTCATTCACTTAAAGACACAAAATCAAATAACCATAGTTAGCGTCTTTGACATAGACACATTTGTCACATTCGTTGATTTTAAATCCGTTAGCCATCGTTGTACTATTGAACTTTTCATGCCATTGTTTTCTTGCTTGTTTTAAGCCATATAAAGGCATCACCAATTTACAAATTTTCTTTTCCTGCCTTGGCGAGGAAAAACCCTTAGGTTGATTCATGTAGATTTCTTCTTCTAAATCTCCATTTAGAAAAACTATTTTCACATCCATTTGATGTACTTCAAAATTGTGCAAAAGCTACGATTCCAAGTACAACCCTAATGGAATTTATTCTCGTCATAGGAGAATAATTATCAAATTAGTCTAGACCTTCTCGTTGTCTATAAACTTTTAATACAAGTCTCGCCTTGTATTGATCAATTGATCCATATGTTTTCATTTTTCTCTTGAATATATTGGAACCTAGTGGTTTACATTCAGGAGGAAGATCCACTAATTTCCAAGTATGATTTTGCATAATAGAATCAATTTCGTTCTTGATGGCATCTTTCCACAAAGGTTCCTCAGAAGAGCTTATAACCTCTTTAAATGTTCAAGGTTCACTTTCAAGCAGGTAAGTCAAAAAATCTAGACCAAAATTTTTTTTGTTCTTGCTTTTTTATTATGTCGTAGTTCGTCAATGATTTCATTATTTTGCTTTTGGTCCTGACTATTCTCAATAATAGTTTCGAACGTACGTTTTGACGAACTTGACTTTTTCTTGGATTTAGAAGGGAATATATGTTCAAAGAACGAAACATTTCTAGATTCCATTACCATATGATGCATGATATTTTAGACTCATGCACAAGATATCGATAAACACTATTGTTCTGTTCATAACCAATGAAGATGCAATCAACAATTTTTGGACCTATTTTTACATTCTTAGGTTGTTAGGACCCCTTCACAATCCCCTGGGGCATCCTGACCGGCACATGAATCTAACCATCCTATTACCCATAGGACCATTAGACCCCTGTTAAGCCTCAACCGAGACTCCGACAGAGTCTCCCTATAAACTGGACGTCTCACAAATGTCACAAAACCTGATAAACTATCTCATCAAGCACACATATATATATCACATTAATTAATATATATGTGTCATCATCCCCATCAAAATATTTCATCCATTACATATTCATCATCATTCTTCCTATTAAATTCCAACCCTGTTAACAACTAACAGTTTCTACAACACTTCCATCTACTTAGTTATACCTGTAGGGTTATATACATATATTTACAAAATCAAAACACATGTATACCAAAACTTCAACTGCGGCGACCTCGCACCCCGGACCACCAACCCCGAAAGGAATGGTCGTGCGGAATGCCGGGGCGGGACGCCCGACGTAGGCATCTCCAACCACTTTTCAACCCCCATGAGGTGGTTGAGACCCTACGAGCCTTATCCCAAACAACGACATAATATAAAAAGGTACTAAACAAAACTACCAACCGTATTAATCATCCAAGACAAGAGATAATTCATAAAAATGAACCATAAATAAAACCATAATCCCTACAGTCCATCAAGATGGACATACACATAAAGTCCAAAACCAGGGGTGCAAAAAACCGTCATATGCCCACATGGTCTATCTAACAAGTCCCAACTCACCCATATTACAATGTGGTAAGTGTTATAATTACATAGTCCAAAATATAATACATCATAATTTAAAACACAGTTCAATCAAAATGCCTCTCAACTCACATCAAGGCCTTGGATTCTCTCGCCGGCAAGGCCCTCAAGATATGACTACTCCTTTGCCCTTATTCGGGACTGAAGGACCTGAAAGAAGAAAATGAGGGTGAGCCAACGGTGCCCATTGAATAGAATTCAAATATGCTATCAATACTCATCAATAAATATCATGTATGCATGTCAATGTGTAGCATGATTAAAAGCTCATAACATATAGATATCAAGCATTTATAATAAGTTTGATCCAAGTAAAAGCTTATCAATTTGCATCCACATTCCACATGCATTGGGGTTACTAGTGCACGTTTATTTCACCGTACAGTTCTCATCCCCAATCATGTTGATTTGGGGTTACTAGTGCACGTCTATTTCACCGTACCGTTCTCATCCCCAAATATTTCCTTTTTAAAACCCTCATATGACAATGTTAAGTCTCCCTATTAGCCAGATAGATGGGCCCAACCAAAGTCATAAGGTTTTCTCAAATCAATGCATCATTCAAAACATTAGGACACAAACATGCTTTCAACATACAATATATATAAGTGATATGATGACATAAAAGATATAATCATAAATGAAGTCTACTCACAACCAAGCCTCGCGAGAGTATCTAACCACACACGGACACCAAATCGAATCAACCCAATCAAGGTCTTGAAACATTCATCAATATCCAACCATACATCAATTTCTATGCTCAATCACATAGACATTACACATCAACCCTAAATCAGCCCACATATAGACAATAGGCCTAAATCCCATCTAATCCCATGATTCAACTCAAATCACATGACTTAGGCCTCTAATGCATAGTTCTCATTCATGAACCATTCAATTAATCAAAAATACTGATTTTCAATTCCTTAGGCATAAACATGCTCTAATTGGGCCATTTGATCACAAGTAGGCATAACCCATGATATGGTCACAACCACCAAATCAGTAGCATAATCAACCCTAATCATGCTTAATTAAACATAAATTGCATCAATTCAATGATTCTAGGCCAAAAGCATCAAAAGCCCTAAAATATGAAATTTTTCATACTTAGGTCATATTGCCTATTTACACTAGGTCACTATGTTCGGCCATGTATATCACTGATTTTGCATCATGGGTTCATCAACAATGGCAACTAGGTCAACATAGTTGACATGCAAGCTATTTGGAAAGGTCTAAGTTCATATTCTAAATTTAGGTCTAATACAAACAACCCTACAAATTTTCCATTTAATATTCTGTTCAGATGTATCAAGCTGCCAACGGAAATATTTAATCACAAAATAAACCATACAGATTGAATTATGTTAAGAGGCAAACCTTCTGTCCAAAAATTAGCTCAATCCAACGGTGGACCGAAAGATAGCATCTTTGATGAGCAAGTCTCTAATCAGACAATTTCTCCTTTCCTGCTGCAAATACTTGAACTCAGATGACTATATCACACAAAATACTTCACCCACCAGCATCTCAACGGTTCATAATGTATAACGATCAGTTGTGAACCACCTTCTAAAATATCATATCCATCCAACGGTAGATTTAGGAGATCTATTAGTTAGATCTAAACTGCGCAAGAAATCCAGACTTTCCAACCAGCTTTGTTTGGGAGGTTATATCTTTCAAACGAAAACTCCAATCAAGATCTCCACCGACCAGAATGAATACCCATAAGACACAAACTTGCTGACAAATTGTGAGCTCAATCTGACCATATAGCATAAAGATCCAGTGCTTTGATGAAAACGTTGTTGAGACTTTTCTCAAAGCAACTTCCTCTTTCTTTCTCTTCTTCTTTGCCCTTCTCATCTTTTTTCCTTTTTCTCCTCTCATCTCACTCTCTAGGACATCCTTGGAGAAGAGAAGTAGGGCATGAGACACTTGTCCACTCTCATGCACTAACTTGACATGTGTTGGAGAGGAGAAATGGGGCATGGGACACTTGTCCATTTTCATGCACCAACTTGACATGTGTTGGAGAAGAGAAATGGGGCATGGGACACTTGTCCATTCTCATGCACCAACTTGACATGTGTTGGTCTCATACTACCCATACCAACCATATGTACTTTAACCAATCTCATGCTTCCATGTATTTTAATGTCCAATCCATTTAATACACCAAATTTTCATTCTCATTTATCATTTTATTCAATCAATCCTAGCCCATATCAATTCATGGTTTAATGGGCCCATGCATAAATAATAAAACATGTATTATACTTTAATTTAACATGACCCATATACAATTTATAATGCACATATTTATATACATTATCAAACATCAAATATACAAACATTAAACAAACATTAAACAACCATCAAACAAACACTAAACATATCAAGGCAAACACATAGAGTTTGGGAAAAATATAATTGGGTAACGGGCTAGATGAAATAATTTTAGGGGCGTCACATCAACCTTCATCAAACAATTATTCTGGTAAGGCACACTCCTATCTTTGATATACTATTCCCATGCAGGCTGTACTGCAGAAGAACCTGAAAAACTGGGGAATCGAATGAGCCAACGGTTCCCAGTGAAATAGAAATTCAATCATACCATCATCTACACATCTACATAACCATGCATGCTCGTGTATGTTATGCAATTCAACAAGCAAACACCAATGTATATGCACATTCTATATAATATGCCAATCACATCCATATGCAACATAGCAATCCATTCTCACCCACATTCGTGACTAGCTATCCCAAGACTTATGTAAATGCATAGTCAATAGGTACTAACTTTACACTCTCAAGTCTTATCATCCACACATTTCATCTCAATCATTCTGCCAGATGTACTAATGGATTAGTTCTTGGTATTATCCAGTACTGACCAACTATTGTTCTAAGAATGAATGTAACTGTACTTCAATTCCGAGATGACATTCTTCTTTTGAACATAAGTAGTTTTCCTTGGATATAATAAGGGAATATCATTTCACTTTCCAATTGAAATAGATTTCTATATAACTTTTAAATCTAACTAGGAACACTAGACCGATTATTCTTGTAGGGAGCAGCTCAACCTACTTCGAATGTCCAAAAGTCTAGCTCCAATAGATTTATCAGTCAATACAGACAATCTTTGCCTTTTCTCATGCAACAAACGTCACATACATGTACAAACATTCAATTATACATAATATGATGAAATAGGATTGAAATTCTACTGACAACCAAAATTGCCAGAATACTCGTCTCCACACTACCAACTCACTAGCTACCTTTATTTAAAGCTGCACACATTATTATTTCACATTTTCATATCAATACAATTACCCAACATCTCATTCTATTCTCATAATCAACTTATTACATTTTCACATGAAAACCCCCAATATTCTACCATTTCTACCATAGGAAATTCACCAATTTCCCATTTTAACTCAATTGAAATCATACTATGTTAGAAAAATTAGAAATCATCAATCAAGTCAATTTCATATGTTCTTAACTTTATTTCTCCAATTCCTTTACTATTTCCAAAATCTGGAAATCTACTAATTTCCTTCCTAAATTCAATTTTTTTAGCAATTACCACTTGAAAACAATAGAAATTAACACTAAAGCTAATCCTACATGTTTCCACCATCATTTCCCCCAATTTTCTAGCTAGGTCAACCCTCAAATTCAAATTGCTCAACTATGCAACCATGAATTTGATGTATAAACCCTAAATAAGCATGAGTTCTAGGAAATTTGGGTTAAGAAATACAATTCCCACCATTTCTAGCCATTTCCCAACTTAGAACACCAAAACCCTAGGTTGAGAAACGCCTATAATCCATCATCTATTGCAAAATTTATACGGTTAGAAAGGTTTCTCTTGCACTAATTAGCAATTTCATGGAGAAAATAGGAGAAAACACTTACCTCGGCTCAGATTTGGTGAACTTTCCCCTCCAGAACCCTTTTTCTCCCTGTTCCCCTTTCCTTTCTTTCGTTCTTGCTGAAATGAGCAAGTGAAATCAATTTGGGTGTTTTATTTCGTGCACACCGACCTACCGCCTTTATTAAAAAAAATCAGATTTTAACGTGAGGAGCGCGCTTCTCCCAGCCAGGAGCGCGCTTCTCGCAGCCAGGAGCGCGCTTCTCACGGGTTCCTAAACATTCTACTCTTTGTTTTACGCAAAGAGCGCACTTCTCCCTTTAAGGAGTGCGCTCCTCCCTTTTCCTGACAATTTTCCACTCTTAGGTTTTCATAAAGAGCGCGCTCCTGGCAATGAGGAGCGCGCTTCTCCCCTGCCCAGAAACTCCATTTTGTTTTCAACACAGAGGAACGCGCTCCTCCCCTCTTGGGATCGTGCTCCTAAGCCCATTTTGTCATTTTTCTCTACTTTTCCACCTATTTCTTCCCCCGATTGGTCTCCTAATCAAACTTACACTATCAAAACACACATCAAACACCACAAAATCATACAATACACACTCATAATCACACTAAAAGTCTGGGGTCCCATTTTATAAAATTGAGGGTCGTTACAACCTCCCTAACTTAAGAACGAATTTCGTCCTCAAAATTTAAAAGTTAGGAAACATACCTCATTTCATAAATTATGAGAAATGCTCCTTCATGTAGTCCTCAGGCTCCCAGGTATATTGTTCCTCACCATGAAATTGCCACTTGACTTTAACCATATGAATTTCTTTATTCCTAAGTTTCTGTATTTTCCTGTCAAGTATCAACACTGACATCTCATCATATGTTCCGTCCTGCCTCAAATCTAGATGTCTCCAATCCAACACATGGGTAGGATCTGGGTAATGCTGCTGAGTAGGATCTGAGTGATATTTCCTCAACATCGAAATATGGAACACATTATGAACCGTTGCCAACTGAGGCGGTAAGGCTAACTTGTAAGCAACCGAACCAATCTTCTTGAGGATCTGAAAAGGTCCAATGAATCTAGGAGCTAATTTTCCTTTCACCCCAAATCTAGTCTGCCCTTTCTTTGGTGAGACCTTCAACAATACTTGATCTCCTTCCTCAAATTCTAGGGCTTTCTTTCTGTGATCCACATAACTTTTATGTCTGTCTTGGGTTGTTTTCATGTTCTGTCTAATCTGCTTTATCTTTTATGTGTGTCTTCCACAAAAATGGGACCCATCAAAGCAGTATCCCTACCTTAGTCCAACAAACTGGTGATCTACATGGCCTCCCATATAATGCCTCAAGAGGAGCCATACAGTTGCTAGACTGATAACTGTTATTATATGCTAATTCACACGGATGTATATACTCCACCCAATTCCCACCAAATTCTAAAATACATGATCTAAGAATATCCTGTAATATCTGAATCAACCTCTCTATTTGGTTATCAGTTTAAGGATGAAAAGTTGTACTGAGATTCAACCGAATACCGAGCTGCCTCTACAACCCCTGCCAGAATCTCAAGGTAAACCCCAGATCTCTATCTGATACAATCGATACTGGTACTCCATGTAATCTAACAATCTCACCTACATATAACCGGCTCGGTCTTTCTACAAAATCTCTTGTGTTCACTAGAAGAAAATGAGCAGATTTAGTCAATCTATCTACTATAACCCAGATGACATCAAGTCTTTGCTGAGATCTAGGAAGTCCCATCACAAAATCCATCGAAATATGTTCCCACTTCCACTCAGGGATAAGTAGTGGTTGCATCTGCCCTCTAGGTTTCTGATGTTCAGCCTTCACTTGCTGGCATATTTCACATTTCCTGATATACTCTGCTATGTCTCTTTTCATGCAGGCCACCAATATGCTTGTTTCATATCTTGATACATTTTGGTAGCACCTAGATGAATAACATATCTGGATTTTTGTGACTTCTAAAGTACATCTCGTCTAAGTTGTGGATTTGTAGGAATCCATAATCTCCCTCTGAATCGCAAAACACTATCTGAAGTCAACGTCCAGTCCTCATGATTGTCATCATCAGCCCAGGCTCTAAACATTACATAATCAACATCTAACTACTGCTGATCTGCCACCTCCTGAATATGAATTGGTTGAGCTTTCATCTGAGCACATATAACTGAGTCTGTAGAGATAGGATAAATACTCATCGTAGTAGCATCCTCTAGTAGTCTCCACTCATGAGACATATGACTAGCCACAATAGCAATCTCTACTCTTATTCTACTCAGGGCATCAACCACAACATTAGCCATCCTAGGATGATACTCCAATATGAAGTCATAATCCTTGAGAAGTTCTAACCATCGCCTTTGCCTCATATTCAGATCTTTCTATGAAAACATATATTTCAAACTCTTGTGATCTGAATAGAGTGTGAATTTCTCTCCATAGAGATAATGTTTCCATATTTTCAATGCAAAGACAACTGCAGCCAACTCTAAATCATGTACTGGATAGTTCTTCTCATGCACCTTCAACTGCCTTGATGCATAAGCAATTACCCTATCCTTCTGCATAAGTACACAACCCAAACCTATATGAGAAGCATTCGTATAGATCACTAACTCTTGACCAGGTTCTGGTAAAATCAACACTGGTGCAAATGTCGACTTTCTTTTCAACTCAAGCAAAACATTTCCACACTCACTTGTCCACACAAATGACACATTCTTCTTGCTTAGCTTGGTCAATGGTGCAGCTAACTTTGAAAAGTTCTGCACAAATCTTCTATAATAACTAGCCAATCCTAAAAAACTTCTAATCTCTATCATTGTGGTAGGTCTTGACCAATTGATAATAGCCTCAACCTTAGCTGGATCAACAGAAATCCCTTCTGAGCTTACCACATGACCTAGAAATTTCACCTCTGATATCCAAAACTCACACTTGCTAAACTTAGCATACAACCTATGCTCTTTTAAAGTTTGCAAGGTCATTCTGAGATGTTTTTCGTGCTTTTCATGAGTCTTGGAATATACTAGAATACCATCAATAAAAATAATGATGAACTGATCTAGATATGGCTTAAACACTCTCTGCATCAGATCCATAAACATGGCTGGTGCATTGGTTACACTAAAAAACATCACCAAAATTTCATAATGTCCTAAAGGCTGTCTTAGGTACATCCTCATCCCAGATCCTCAGTTGATGGTAACTCAACCTCAAGTCAATCTTTGAGAAAAACTTGGCTCCCTTCAGCTGATCAAACAAATCATCTATACGTGGAAGAGGGTATTTATTCTTCACTGTCACTTGATTCAACTGTCTGTAATCAATACACAGCCTCAAGCTCCCACCATTTTTTTTAACAAACAAGACTGGAGCTCCCCATGGTGACACACTCGGGATAATGAAACCCTTTGCCAACATGTCTTCTAGCTGTATTTTCAACTCTTGCAATTCCTTAGGCGTCATTCTATACTGTGCCATAGAAGTAGGTTTAGTACCAGGAATTAACTCAATGATAAAATCAATTTTCCTTCTGTAGGAAACACCTCTGGGAACTCTTTCACAACAGGAACATCATCAAGCTTAATCTCACTGGTCTTCTCATCTTCTGGTATCAAACCAGCTAATATCTTTCTCTCATCATCTGTTACCAATCTACCTTTAGTAATTGGTTTATCTGATGCTCCTTCTTTATACTCAAAGGCAGGATATCCAGGAATCCGAAAGATAATTTTCTTAGCAAAGCAATCTACATAGGCATGATAGGCTTCTAACCAATCCATTCCTAGGATAACATCAAATTCTAAGAACTATAGAACTTGAAAGTTCACAGACATTTCATAATCACCCAATCTAATTATGCAGTGTTCACAAATCATGTAAGGGTAGATTCTTTCCCCTGCTGTTGTACTCATCATTAGCCATGTACTAGCTCTAACAGGAGTAAGTTTTAATTTATCTACCACATGTACAGAAATAAAAGATAATGTAGAACCAACATCAATAAGTACATACATAGGTGTATCACAGATAGTGATCATACCTTCCACTAATGTCTTTGGTGCTTCTGGGTCAGGTTCAGTCATTGTTTTAGCTTTTTCTCTACTGACAAGCTGAGGAGTGCTTCCTTGAGATACTACTGGTGGATTCAGACACTCAAACCTCCGATGTCCAGGCTATCCACACTGATAACAAATATAGGGAGCACTAGGTGTAGTAGATCCCACCTGTGAAGCTGTGTCAGGTGCGCTAAAACTCTGACTCTCATTCCTTCTGCCTCTACCTCTACCTCTTGCATATGTTTGTTGTATTGGTGGCTTAGTCGCAGTACTCTGAGTCTGTATAGCAGCCGGTGTGGATGGAGTAGTCTCAGACTAAATCACAACTTCTCCTGGTACAGTATGGAACTCACTCGGTGCACCCTTATTGAACTTCTATCTTTTTCCCCACCTCTTTTTACCCAATGAAGAGTGTGGCTTATTACCAAAAGTTGCCTGTGTCTGTGGTGCCCCACTCTGAGTCACCTGCACCATACTAGTGCTTCGCTGCTCCGACCTACTGACTTTATTAAAAACTTAAATCTTAACATGAGGAGTGCAATTCTCCCAGCCAAGAGCACGCTTCTCACGGTGCTACTCTCTGTTTTACGCAAGGAGCGCGCTCCTCCCTTTTCCTGACAATTTTCCACTCTTGGGTTTTCGCAAGGAGCGCGCTTCTCCCTTGCCCAGAAACTCCATTTTGTTTCTAGCACAAAAGAGCGCGCTCCTCCCCCTCTTTGGAGCGTGCTCATAAGCCCATTTTTTCATTGTTCTCTACTTTTCCACCTATTTCTTCCCCCGATTGGTCTCCCAATCAAACTTACATTATCAAAACACACATCAAACACCACAAAATCATAAAATACACACTAATAATCACACTAAAAGTCTGCGGTCCCATTTTATGAAACTGAGGGTCGTTACATAGGTGGAGGTACAACCACTTTGGCAAGACATCCCCACATTTGTAAGAATTCATAGGAAAGCTTCCTTCCTTTCTATAACTCATACGGGGTCTTATCTTTTTTTTTTTCGAGGTACCTAATTTAAAGGGTAATTAGCTAACAAAATATGGCTTCTCTTCACATGTTCTGAGGCAACCCAGAATTTATCAACATTACATTCAACATTTCTTTCAAGATACGATTTTTCAACTCAACAACACCATTTGACTGAGGCGAATAAGATGCTGTGGTTTCATGTATGATTCTGTGTTGTGCACAAATTTCAGCAAAAGGTGATTCATACTCACCACCTCGATCACTTCTCAACACCTTAATCTTGTTATTAAGTTGATTCTCAACTTCATTTTTTATAAAGAATGAATTTCTCTATAGCTTCGTCCTTGCTTTTTAGCAAATACACAACATTATTTTGTGCTATCATCGAAAAAAGTAATAAAAATTTATTGCCTCCCTTTGTTTGTACAAATTTTAAATTACATATATCAATGTGAATTAAATAAAGGGGTTTAGTGTTTCTTTGAACACTTTTGAACGATGACCTTGTCAATTTTGCTTCAACACAAGTTTTACACTTATTTTTTGAATCTATTTGGAAAGCGGGTATGTGATTTAAGTTAATTAATCTAAACAAAGTATCATAATTAACGTTTCCTAGTTTACCATGCCACAAATTGGAAGACTCAAGCAAATAAGCAGAAGAGCTAGCGCTAGCTTTATTCATTTTTTGGCTTAATAATCATTACATTGAGCTTAAAAAGCCCATTACTCACAAATCTCTTTCCTACAAAGATTCCATTTTTGGATAATACAACTTTATCTAGCTAAAAAACTAGATGGAATCCATGCTTGTTCAGCAGTGAACCAAATACTAAGTTCTTTTGGATTTTTGGCACATACAACACGTTTTTCAGAGTCAGCTAGGTCATCTTTAATACCACTTTTCCTTGGCCCTTGATCTCAGACACAGCAAAGTTTTCCATGAAAAACATCTCCCCATTTTCACTTAGGGAAGTGAACATCCCTTTATTAGAGCATACGTGTTGGGTTGCATCGGTGCCAATCTACCATTCGCTTGGGTTCAACTCGACTAGGTTCACCTTGAAAATGACAACAGATAGGCTTATCTCAAAACCATCATGAATGATGTCGCCCACCACATTAACTTATTTATTTTTGTTCTTCTTTGGCAGCCTATATTTAGCAGACTTGGGACCCATCTTGTCAAAGTTGAAGCATTTTCCTTGAAATTTTGGTTTTTTGGAAATACCTCATTTTGATCCAAGTTTGAACCCTTGGCCAGACTTGTTCTTTTGGCTTTTGAACTTTTAGCATGTTCCACAACATTTGCCTTGGCCACTGCGTTAATCCCTTTTTTCTCAGATCCTCCTTTGTCTTCTTCAATATGAAGTCTAACAATCAAATCTTCAATGCTTCATCTCCTTTCGTTTATGCTTAAGGTAGTTTTTGAATTTCTTTCATGCAGGAGGTAGCTACTTGGAAGGTTTCACTCATTATCATCCCCTCAATATGAATCTCGTGTAGGATCACTTGGATCTCTTGGACTTGACTGATCACAGTTTTGGAGTCGACCATTTTATAATTTAGGAAGCGACCCACCACAAATTTTTTGACCAAACATCTTTAGTTTTATACTTTCGGTCTAGAGACTCCCACAATTCTTTTGCCGTCTTCTTTTCACTACACACATTATATAGGGAATCGGTGAGACCATTCATCACATAATTTTGGCACAGGAAATCAGAATGCTTCCAAGCATCAATGACACTGACGACTTGGATATCATGCTCATCATCTTCTTTGAGCTTCGGTGCATCTTCAGTGTAGAATCTCGCAAGATTCAAGGTGGTCAAGTAGAATAACATCTTTTGCTGCCACCTTTTGAAATTTAATCTACTGAATTTCTTTGGCTTTTCGTTATGATTAACAAGATGCTTTGCTGGTACAGTTGTAGGAGATGGCACTTGTTGGTTGAGGGGTTTGACGCTTGGGTCACGACAATATTCATTTTATTCACGACAAAGTCACTTGCCATTTCTGAAACACAAAATCAAATTGTTTTGTTTTGTTTTTGTTTTTTTTTTTTAAAGAAAACAAATGTAACTTGAAGGTCAAAATATATGTCTTAGATAGCTCTAAAAGATTGTTTCCAAAAGTCTCCAACTCAGTTTCTTTATCTAGTCGACTAGGTGGGTTTTTAGGCTGAGTGGTGGAGTCACATGCACTATGCAAGGTCTCTCTTAAGAACCACTCTTTTAGAGCAACAGAGATGCCATGGCCTCCTATTCACTGTTTAGCGTTACTTAGGACAAGACTCGTCTAGCATTGACCAGGTCAATCCAAAAAAATTGGTGCAACCAATAAAAAATCCTCGCTAAGGAGCTTCGTGATTGAAATATTTATTTATTTATTTGTAAAAAAAATATTATTTAATAAAGAATCCCACCAAATATTAATTTAAAAAAAACAATAACTTTTTCTTTGATAAAGAATTTGGCAAAATATTATTTTTTGCAAAAATAATATTTTTCTAACTATTCAGAATATTATTTTTTCAAAATAATATATCTAAGCAAAATATTATTTCCAAAATTTTCAAAATAAAATACAAAATATTATTTTCTCAATAATATATAATATGAATAGTATAAGAAGAATATTATTTTCGCAAAAATAATGTATGAGCAGAAAAAATATTATTTTCAAAATAATTTATATATACGCAGAATATTGTTTGTGGAAAAAAAATTAGTCAATATAAATTTCAGCAACTTGTGTTGTCCTTAAGATTCTGTTTTAAGTTGTTAGCAATAATGTAAGGAAAAACAAATAAAAAGTGAAATAATATTAAAAACAAAAAACAAAATTTAAACAACACTATACTTATAACAAAAACAATAGAATAAGTTTAGAAATAAACTAAATTCAACAGAGCAAATGTTGAGCAAGATGGAATCGGGCTGTGTAGCACAATGTCCTTAAAACAAATTCGCCCCTCACGTTGATGCAAGAGGTAGATCGACGTTTGTCTCTTAGGATACAACGATACATGAGCAGTTGACTAGTACCTCATCACTACTCGAACAAACTGAGCCTTGCATAAGACTTTCACCACAGACCAAGAAGAGAATTCCAAAAGCAAATGAGAGCTCTGAGAATTGGTGTGAAGAAAAATGAGGGGAGGCACCTCTTTTTATACTATTAGGGGGTGGTTCTTCTTAATGTCCTCATTAAGAGTACTAAATAGCCGCCATTAACGCTGAAAACGTTACGAATTTAAATTCAATTAAAACATATAACGGTTTTTTGAATTGAAAACTCAATTAAATATTTGGTCGTTACAATATTTAATTTTCATTCAATATTTTCCAACAACACTGTTATTGCCATTGCCTTGTTTTAATGTTGAGACATGTTAAAATAACCAAAACAAAGTGTTGTATCTGTACAAATATCAAGCAAGATCAAAATATTGAGGTGCTAATTGTAATTAAGATTTAAAAAATATTGAGGCGTAATTGAGGTGGTTTACCTTTACGAGGTGAGGCGAGGCGTAAGCCTCACATTTTTAAACAAAATACATAAAAAAAATTACTAAAAAACTTAAAAAAATGTAAAAAATCACAAGTGTTAATAATAAAAGAAAAACAACTAAAATAACAAAAAATGTGAACTAGTTTTATTTATGTGTAGAATACTTGAGTGATTTCTCTTAATATATTATTTTTCTTAATTGCCATTAAGACATTTAGTACAAATCATGTGCTAAGATTTCCAAATCTTAAGTTTTAAGCTATAAAAGCATGAACAAATAAAAAGTTAGCGAATACAATGTAAAAATATTAGGTCTTTACCATTTCTCCTAATGTATTAGTTTATACAAATTACAATTAGAATACTCGATCTGTCAAAAGTTTTAAATTATTAGGCTAGCATTTGTACTATTGTTAACAAACTTAAAGATATCATTAGAACGAGGGCTTTAAAAGATGGTGTTGGCCATTTAAGAATACAAGCATCAGTTTATATCAAATGAAAGAAAATCAATTCTTAACAACACAAGATTGGTTATAATAATATAAAAGTCATAAATATAAATTAATTTTAATTTTTTTTTTCAAAAAATTGAATTTTAACATGAAAAACTTGAGGTTTTAGCCTCATTGTGCCTCGAGGCGTAAACCTCAAATGATTTTTAAAATAGTGATTGTAATAGGGATGCCAATGGGTTGGTTTAAATTGTAAAATTGAACCAGTAAATTTGATTTAGATTTGAATTAGTTTGGTATGGCCTAGGTTTGAAAAATATCTAGTTCGATCGGTTCTATTAGGATTTGGCTTGCAACTTGGGACTTAAAAACTGATCTAAACCAAATCGAACTTGTTAACCAAAGTAGTTCATCACATAGCACGTCCCTAAATATACTGTGATGAAGTATATTTTGAACTGCTTTTCAAGAGTCTTTCAGGTAACTAATGTCTCAGCAGTGCTCTCCTGAACTTGTTAAGTCAAGACTCTGATGATTTATTATGACGCTTATAACATTCAAGGTTGATTTAAACTGATTAATCAGAATGCTTACTTCTAAGTAGCTACCTTATTTAGTCAACCTCTGAAGTTGTCAGGACGTTAACTCAACATCAGCTTACTGAAAGATTTCTAAGTTCTTCAAAGAATTTATCTTTGAGGACGTTGGTAGTTATAAGTTGAACAATCTATCATGACACTACCTGGATAGGAACGCGACTTTTAAGAATCAACTTAATAACTTTCAGGACACTGATTGTCCTTCAACGCATTTTTTATTGTTTTAAATATGTGGTAGGACGCTTACATAGTTGTTGCGCCCTAGTGTTATGTTTTATGTTTTAAAAATTAGGACGCTTACTCGGAAAGTAGCGCCCTCATGTACTTGATTGTTTTAAAACAAAGCAGGACGCTAACTGTGCATTAGCGCCCTCAGGGTTAAGTCGTTTAAGTGTCAAAGAAAGTCAAAACGCTCACGTTTTAGTAGCGCCCTCACTTCATTGTTCAGCAGGACGCATATACATAATGAGCGCCCTCAAGGAACAAAACGACAAAGTTGATATTATGCGTCAGGACAATAATTGTGGAATCAGGATGCTAATTCAACAACTGTCACTGTTCTAATAAACACACTATATAAGTCTACTTTTTCATAACGGATATTTGCGTAGAGTCCTTTTCAGATTTATCAGAGATCTTATCTGATACATGAATTAAGTTTTTTAAAACTTTCCTTTTTCATGCAATTTGAAAAGAACCAGGATGTTAGTGAAATTGTAGTTGCCATTTTCATATAACATTCTAGCTGTTGTGTGTAAACGTTCATATTATTTGAACTTCAAATGTATGACGGCTATGTCGTACTATGTCTACAAATACCAACACTTAGGACCAAGCAACTTTCCAATCATTTTGTATTATGCCAACACTTTTTGAATGTTAGTCATTTTCAAAATTGTTTTCAAAATGTTTTCAAATATTCTAAGTGTTCTTCGCTAATACCTTTACATATTCAATAGATTTTCATATTGAGCTTCAATTATATTTTATCTTTGAAAACCTATTTGATCTCGTATCTACTCAAATTCTCAGCATTGATCTATACTTGATATCAATCTTGCTGAAGAAAGAATTTGAGAAATAGTTCGAGATATACAATTGTACTTGATTTTATATCTTAAGTACTGTATTGAACTACAATAGTAGTTTTGTCAACTACTGAATACTGAACCAAAAGTTTTTATACTTATATTCTATATCTATTTTGAAAACTGTTTGCGTCTTTGATTTACACTAGTCCTTCATTTTTTACGTCAATGTTTTATTGGTATCATATTATTTTCGAAGAAGCACTGATTTTCATATCACATCATTCATGCTTTTTGAAACTAGACTTGAGCCATATCGAACATTGAAAGGTAAAGGACTGTAAGTGTATTTCCTCTTAGCATTACGTATTTCAATTTATACATCTTTGTAATGCTATGTACTGAGCTTAATTGTAAAGTGTTCTACTCAGTTAGAACCAACATTATTTTGTTGTAATGCTGGTGTGTTTCTGGATTGAAACAAATAAGACAAGAGAATGTAGTTTACTTAATGATTTTAGGATTGAAATCATGTTAAGGTTATCTCTGAACCAGTAAAAGAGAAAAAGGTTCATCCTCACCTGTAAGTAGGAAAATGATTCTTCCTTATCCCATAAAAGGAAAACAGTTTTTCCTTATTCCAGAAAAGGAACATGAGTTTTTGCTAATCCCGAAAAAAGGAAATACGGTTCATCCTCATCCCGTAAAGGGATAGGTTTTCCTTTAACCCGTAAAAGGGTAGTTGTAATGGTTTGGTTCTCACCCGTAAGAGAATCAGTTAGTGGATTGAGAAAATCCTAATCGGGAAAGGATGTAGGCTTGGCAGAACCACTATAAATCTTAGTGTATTTCACGTGTTGCAATTCAGTCTAAGTTTTGTTTATGCATTCAATTCCAATACACTGATGTATATCACTAAGTTATTCGAAGAGAAGTTTAAAATTGACCATTACACCCAATTCACCCCCCTCTTAGGTGGACCAACAATTGGTATCAGAGTGGGTGCTCAAGAGATTCAGACTAACCGCCTGGAGCCAAAGATCAAAATAGTCAATTTGTAGGGTTCGTCTTAGGTATTTCGTGTTCCTTGTCTTAGGATAAGAAAACCCTAGTTGTCATATTGTCGATCTGCACTCTTTGAATACTTTATTCTTTGTGCAGTCATCTCAATGACGTCAGCTCACACTTGCACGCCACCTTGCATTTAATGCATGACCACCTTAGAGATGTTCTTAAGAATGCCTTTATGCTTCAACTTCACTTGCACTATCTGCAGTGAAGAACACTTTTCTTTTCGTCTTCCCACTCTATTCCAATGGCATCTGGTACCAAAACGTCACAAAAATGACTAAAAGAAGAAACATCTTCTTCCTTAAGTGGTTTCTCCTCATCATCCGATGATTCTTTCAAAGAAGTCAGATGTATTATGTATCCAAAAACCTACTCCATACCTCCCGTAAAGCCTGAGCCACCCCGTGCCATTCATGAAGAATCCTCAGTTGAGAATCTACTAGGTCAGTCTTCCGAGTCCAACTCCGCGAGCTTTTAGTTGGTTGTAAAGCTTCTCTGGGAACATGAGTAAAGACTGAAGGAACTTGAGAAGGTCACCAGACTTCAAAAAAATATGCTGATGATTCTTCTCAAGAAATTAGACACTCAAGCCAATCTTAAAGAAGAAATTAGAGGGAGTTCCAGCTTTACAATGAGCCAGATGAAAAGACTCGGTCCTATGCTTGCCTACACTGAGAGAAAAGGTGTAAGCATTGATGACCAGTCTCGTCTACCGCAATCTGTAGGACCCACAGCCTCGGTGAGACAGGCTCAACCTCGTGATGCTCTGGGCACTCCACCCCAAGCTTGATGTTATTTATTTATCCTCTGTCCGCCTGTTGTAATCCTGTTAATCCTTTTGTTAAACTGGTCCTCTGGACTTTTCAAATCTTTAATACAAGAAGTTTGAAGTTAGCTCAACTTAAATATTCTATTCGCTTAACTTTATGTGATTTATCTGTTTTATCCCCTGTTTTACTTTAACAATGAGTTCTGCACATCTTACTTCTTAGTTGATGCTTGCTTAGTTATGCTTTGCTATTTTGCCTGATTATGTGATTGCAAAATTAATTCTGACTATTTCTAATGCATAACTATTTTGTTTTCATGAATATGATTATCTGTTATCATACTCATGATGCCTTGCTCATTTTGATTCGGATATTTCCTAATAAACTGTATCATGATAATATCTTATTATGACTAATGCTATCTGTGGTATCTTTCTTAATGTTATTCACATATTTCATCGATATCTGTTTATAATTTGTGACAATCTGATGTTGAATGAATATCGCGATTATTTGCTTATCTTGAACTTATGTGATATTTGACTATTCGATGATCAGATACACAATAGCTAGGTTGTGCTTTAATAATTTATTTCAGCCTATGCTAGTTCATATCATGATCATGTTTGCTTTGAACTTAGAAAATCATATATATGCATGACTCATGAATATGCAAATGATTATAGGCCATGTACACAACTTCATATCCTACGCCTATATCTCTTAAAGAGAATTTTGCCTATACTCATGATTATCATCTTTTGGCATTCTCTTTGTATGATTTCCCAATTTTGATGCATTCTCTTCATCTTAAATCATTTGAGCATCAAACTCTTGAATATTTGATTTCTAATGAGTGCATATGCTTCAAAATCATTTTTCATTAGAATCAAAACAATGCCTCAATTGAGATTATTTGCCTAGTATATGAAAATGAATATGTTGCTGCTTGAATGATATCTATGAAATTTAGCATATATTCAATATCTTTAGGCATTGCTCTTTATCTTATATTTCCATATGCCTAAACCATGGAAAGTCCACGTCTTTCACTCTCTCATGACATTGATGATGCTCTTTAATATTAAATCTTGTATGCATCAATTGATTGTGATTGCTGATATCTAATAGATGCCATGTACTTCAAACTATACACTTTGCATCTCATTAGAATCATAATAGCTAGGTCTTGCTTAATCATAATTCATTTTGCCTATGCTACAAGTATGCTTATGCTTGATTATTTACAAATTTTAAAGCATACTAGGTGTTTGGTTTGGATTAATTATCAACTTTATATTTATACCAAGCACCAAGAGAATAATTTCCCACGATTAAAAATTTTCTATGAATTCATCTTTTGACAATTCTTTCTCATTCCCTATGACTACGATTCTCGGCTACGCTAGTGTTTCTAAATATTATAGCCTATGAATAAGTCAAACTATTTCTCACTGTGCTTAAAGATAAGATTTGTTTTTCACGTGACTACCAATATAGTAGACCTTATGCATTCTCGTGTACTTAACTATGACACTTCGTCATAAATCATCTTGAGGATGAATGCACAAAGTAAGAGGGAGTCTTCATGTAAGGGGGAGCTTTGCTACTCTACTACGTCACAAGGGGAGATCTTAGTCTCTTTTCTTTACCTTTTTGATGATATCAAAGGGGGAGAAGAAAAATAAAAGAAAAAATAAGAGAATTAGATGGGAAAAGAAATTCACATTGATTTTTTTGCTTATGCGTTTAATTTTTTGATTTGTTTGTCACCATAAAAAAGGGGGAGATTGTTAACCTAAGCGGTTCATCACTTAGCACGTCCCTAAATATACTGTGATGAAGTATATTTTGATGATCACAAACAAAGTACTTTACGGTGCTAATGAGCATTTATCAAGAGCTTATCTCAGCACCGCAGGAATGTAGAAAGTCAAAGATTGATTCGATCAAGGAATTCAAGATCATATCAGACGTTCAAGATCACTTCATTCAAAGAATCTCAGTGTTTATATCATGATTTCAAGATCACACCACTCGAACGATTTGATCAAGCTTTAAGTTTACATCTTTCGATCAACGTTCAAGTCATTCAACTCCAGCGCGAAGTTCATATTGAAGATCTCAAAATAAAGAGTTGGATTTAACGATTATGAGAAATATGAGAAGGTATATCTTTCTCTAATCAACATTGCTCAAACGTTTTTTGAAACCATGCACAAATCACTTGCATATTTGCATGTTTTGATCATACGTTTTACGATATTTCAAATGATTTAATTCTCTTTATTTAATTAAAAAATTTTGGAGTTTTTATTCGCTTTTATGGTATTTTTAATCGCGAATCAAAACTGTTTTTCAAGAGTTTTTTAGGACGCTAATGCCTCAACAGTGCTCTCCTAAACTTGTTAAGTCAGGATGCTGATGATTCATTAGGACGTTGATAACATTCAAGGTCGAATTGAACTGGTTAATTAGGACGCTTACTTGTAAGTAGCTACCTTATTTAGTCAACCTCTGAAGTTGTCAGGACGTTAACTCAACATTAGCTTACTGAAAGATTTCTAAGTTCTTCAAAGAATCTATCTTTGAGGACGTTGATAGTTATAAGTTGAACAATCTATCATGACACTTCCTGGATAGGAACGCGACCTTTGAGAATCAACTTAATAACTTTCAGGACGCTGATTGTCCTTCAACGCATTTTGTATTGTTTTAAATATGTGGTAGGACGCTTACATAGTTGTAGCGCCTGTGTTATGTTTTATGTTTTAAAAATTAGGACGCTTACTCGGAAAGTAGAGCCCTCATGTACTTAATTGTTTTAAAACAAAGTAGGACGCTAACTGTGCATTAGCACCATCAGGGTTAAGTCGTTTAAGTGTCAAAGAAAGTCAGGACGCTCACGTTTCAGTAGCGCCCTCACTTCATTGTTCAGCAAGACGCTTATACATAATGAGCGTCCTCAAGGAACAAAACGACAAAGTTGATATTATGCGTCAGGACCATGATTGTGGAATCAGGACGCTAATTCAACAACTGTCACTGTTCTAATAAGTACACTATATAAGTCTACTTTTTCAGAACTGATCTTTGCACGGAGTCCTTTTCAGATTTATCAGAGATCTTATCTGATACATGAATTAAGTTTTTCTAAAATTTTCCTTTTTCATGCAATCTGAAAAGAACCAGGATGTTAGTGCAAATTTGCAGTTGCATTTTCATATAACATTCTAGCCGTTGTGTGTAAACGTTCATATTATTTGAACTTCAAATGTATGACGGCTATGTCCTACTATGCTACAAATACCAACACTTAGGACCAAGCAACTTGCCAATCATTTTGTATTGTGCCAACACTTTTTGAATGTTAGTCATTTTCAAAATTGTTTTCAAAATGTTTTCAAATATTCTAAGTGTTCTTCACTGATACCTTTACATATTCAATAGGTTTTCATATTGAGCTTCAATTATATTTTATCTTTGGAAACCTATTTGATCGCGTATCTACTCAAATTCTCAGCATTGATCTATACTTGATATCAATCTTGCTGAAAAAAGAATTTGAGAAATAGTTCGAGATATACAGTTGTACTTGATTTCATATCTTAAGTACTGTATTGAAATACATCAATACTTATGTCAACTACTAAATACTGAACCAAAAGTTTTCATACTTATATTCTATATATATTTTGAAAACTGTTTGCGTCTTTTATTTACTCTAGTCCTTCATTTTCTACGTCAATGGTTTATTGGTATTGTATTATTTTCGAAGAAGCATTGATTTTCATATCACATCATTTATGCTTTTCGAAACTGCACTTGAGCAATACCGAACATTGAAAGGTAAATGACTATAAGTGTATTTTCTCTTAGCATTATGTATTTCAATTTATACATCTTTGTAATGCTACGTACTGAGCTTAATTGTAAAGTGTTCTACTTAGTTAGAACCAACATTATTTTATTGTAATGCTGGTGTGTTTTTGGATTGAAACAACCAGGACAAGTGAATGTAGTTCACTTAATGATTTCAGGATTGAAATCATGTCAAGGTTATCACTTAACCTGTAAAAGATAAAAAGGTTCATCCTCACCTATAAGTAGGAAAACGGTTATTCCTTATCCCGTAAAAGGAACATGGGTTTTTCCTAATCCCCAAAAAGGAAAAAACGGTCATTCCTTATCCTATATAAGGAACATAGGTTTTTTCTAATCCCAAAAAAAGGAAATACGGTTCATCCTCATCCTGTAAAAGGATAGGTTTGCCTTTAACCTTTAAAAGGACAGTTGTAACGGTTTGGCTCTCACCTGTAAGAGAATTAGTT
This sequence comes from Paratinospora sagittata, assembly GCA_035771175.1. Classification (NCBI taxonomy): domain Eukaryota; kingdom Viridiplantae; phylum Streptophyta; class Magnoliopsida; order Ranunculales; family Menispermaceae; genus Paratinospora; species Paratinospora sagittata. The sequence goes on along the minus strand of CM069613.1, from coordinate 13,386,014 downwards.
AGTGGATTGAGAATATCCTAATCGGGAGATTGGGTAGTGGACGTAGGCTTGGCCGAACCACTATAAATCTTAATGTATTTCACGTTTTGCAATTTAGTCTAAGTTTTGTTTATGCGTTCAATTCCAATACACTCATGTATATCACTAAGTTATTGGAGGAGAAGTTTAAAATTGACTATTACTCCCAATTCAGCCCTTTCTTGGGTGGATCAACAGAACTAACTTCAAAGTTTAAAGAGCTAATTGTTTAATTTTTTATGTTTAAGATTTTTTTTCATGGTATACGCATTATCTTGAAGATTTTTGCATTTGTTTGGCACCCAAGATGAGGATGAATTAGGAGTTTCGACTGGTTTAGACAAATTCTAAGTTTACTTATGGAATCCTTGGATTATTGCAAATTATTATTCCTTTTCTAATCAAGTTGCATAAATATAAAGCGCGGAAAGTAAAATACAAATGCATACAAATATTTTTACGTGGTTTGAAAAATCGTTTTCTACATCCACTCCTAGAAAAACCTTTTCTACGAATTCACTATACTCGATCCACTTCAAGGGTGTGAACCAAACTATTACAATGTCTTTTTAAAAGTTCAAGACAAACCTATCTTTTTACGGGCTATAGATGAAGCTACAAGGGTGTGAACCAAATTATTACTATGTCTTTGTGTGCCTGCGCAGTCGATAACTGTCATAATGCATTCGCACCTTGCTTGTGAGTATCCCGCCTATTTAGGTGCGTCCGAGCGGGGTGTGACATTTAATGTTATCAGAGAGAAAAGTCCACGGCCCGCCCAAAGCCACTACTTTGGAGGAACAAAAAAAACAATATATATATATATATATATATATATATATATATATATATATAAATTATTGCTAATTAGAAATTTAAATGAAATGCTGACATAAACATCAAGAGGAAAGTAGAAAATATTGTCCAACGGGCAAAAGCATAAATCTTAGAAATTTTAGCAATGTATTTTTATGCACATTACAAATTTTATCTTCCTTTCAGAAAGAAATGGCCACTAGTGAAGGAAAGACTCCCGGCAGTCGGGAACAAATTTCCTCAAGACTAACGAACCTTCACAATCGGAAGGTTGTTTTGATAAGGAACATAGACATGAAGAACCCTTGCTTACGCCCACTCCTTCACAACAAGCTCGCGAAGCTAGTGTGGCTAAACATAACTAATTTTGTGGGTTATGTCTCTCTCAACTTGGTCAGGTTGTTTTACGACAACCTGAGTATTGCGAGACTCCAGGAGGATGGAAACATCTCTATCTTGGAGACACAGGTCAGAGGCTGTTAATGTCGAAGCTATTGCTTGACTAATGGCAATCCCCCTAGGAACCAAGATCATAGATCCACATGAATCCCAGGGCGTTGTGGAGTTCGCAAAATCAAAAGAACAACTATTCACACCCCTCACTCTGAAGGCATACACCGACAGAAAATACGCCCGCCTCCCAAATACACTCCTAAGACCAAACCTTGCAGGCCTAGGAAAGATTGTGGTTGAACCTTGAATGTTATTAGCATCCTAATGAATCATCAGTGTACTAATATATCAAGTTTAGGAGAGCGCTGCTAAATCATTAGCGTTCTAAAAGACTTTTGAAAAGTAGTTTTGACTCGCGATTAAAAATACGAAGAATGCGAATAAAAACTCAGTAAATTTCAAATTAAACATAGAAAATTAAATCATTTGAAATATCGTAAAGCTTATGATCAAAACAGGCAAATATGCAAGTGATTTGTGCATAATTTTGAAAAACATTTGAGCAATATCGATTAGAGAAAGATATACCTTAAATACTGTATATTTCTCATAATTCTCATAATTTTTAAATCCAACTCTTCATTATGAGATCTTCGATGTGAACTTCGACTTGAGTTGAATTTTGTGAACGTTGATCGAGTGTTGTAGTCTTGAAGCACTTGATCGAATCGTTCGTGTGGTGTGATCTTAAAATCCTGATATGATCTTTAAGGTCCTTTGATTGAAACGATCTTGAACGTCTGATATGACCTTGAGTTCCTTGATCAAATCATTTTTGGCTTTCTGCTTTCCTGAGGTGTGGAAAAAGGTTCTTAATTAAAGCTCGTTAGCACCGAAAGAAATTTTGTTTGTGATCATCAAAATATACTTCATCAAGTATACTTAGGGACGTGCTAAGTGATGAACCAATTAGGTCAACAATGCTTTACGCCTAACCTTCTTTTCTAAAAGTTTTATATAAAGTGGAGTCCTAAGACTCGATTCCTATGTCATGGTGTTTTGTTTTGGTGGTATAGTTTATATTCCTAACTCTTCTAGGTTGAGGGTAAGAGTTATGACTTTTAGTTAACTACATTATGGTTTCTGATTCAATTTTGATATTCCAATCCTTAAAATAATAATGGGCATTGGTTTGGACCATTTTCGAGAAATAACAACTTTGGTCACTTGACTAAAAAACATGGTTGCAGTTCAAAATTCATTTTGAAAAACTTATCTCTAGTTTTGGATTGGTCCCAAGAACATTCGAATCATTGTCCAGAGTACCATTGTCTTTCACTTATTAACCTACATGATGCTTCATACATATACAACAAACAAGTTCTGCAAACCATCTAGATATCTAAATTATAGCTGGTATCCTCCAAGTTTGGTCGTCCCATTCCAGTCAAATTTGGCGATAGTAGGTATAACCTAGTTTCTAGAGGATTCACTACACATGGTTTACAGGTCCTCATTGATCTAGAATATTCCAGTTATCTTCTACATTCGTTGTGTCCCATTCCACCCTGAATACAACGATAAAAGGGATATCAATGGTCATGAATTTCTAGTTAAACATTCTATCCTAAAAATTTTCACAAGTACCATCCATTACGAAGCCCCTTTTCCCATGAGACACATTCATACCCTTCCCAATGGGTCATATGTCCTCTTAGGATGGATAATTTGTAGGGCCTCGAATTTAAAATGAAATCCCATCGAATGTTCGATGGAAATCATTAATATTTAATAACATAGCATAATAGTTAATGACTATAATACCCCTGGTTTACAAAAAAAAAAAATTAGGTAGTGGCCAAACGTTCGGGCAGAAACCAGAACGTCACAAAAGCCCAAACGTTCGGGCGCCCCTCTTTTCTATAAAAGGGGGCCCCCTCCCCCTCATTTCTCACACCATTTCTCCTCACTCTCTCTCCGTCTTTCAGAGACTCTCTCTCCCTTTTTTGAGACTCTCTCTCTTAGAGACTCTCCACTGGTACGGTGCATAGTCGTTGCCCGACAAAGAGCATGGTACATCAAGTGTTCAATTTGAAGGTGGGAATGAAACATAGGTTTGCGTGTCTTATTACTTTTCATAAAGTTCTCATTCATTTATCATTATGTCTATTATTCATTTATACAGCATTATTGCGTATAATGTTCATACATGTCATAGTTATGCCTTAATATTTGGAGTCCATGTATTACACTGTTATTACGCCAGATTAATGGTTAATTTGACTCAACCAGAATTAGTCTTGTCCTCAGTAACTTTAAATAGTGAACAAGAGGCAACTCGCTGCTCTAGAAGACTTGGTATTTAAGCGAGACCTCGTGTTTCCACCTCTTGACCTGGAGACTAGTCTTGTTGGTCCATTTGAAAGCTATCTGCTTGTATAAGTGATACTAGACATCCTAACAACGCACGTCGTGATGGCGACCCTGATAAGCATCACTAGATGTTGCCAAATCCTGTCTAATATTAGTAAAGACCGGACCCGCACATGCATATTTACTGTGGCGACCCCGCACCCCAGACCACCAACCCCGCAAGGAATGGCGTGCGGAATGCCGGGGCGGGATGCCTGGCGTAGGCATCTCCAACCACTTCTCAAACTTCGTGAGGTGGTTGAGACCCTACGAGCCTTATCCCAAACAACGACATAATATAAAAAGGTACTAAACAAAACTATCAACCGTATTAATCATCCAAGACAAGAGATAATCCATAAAAATGAGCCATAAATAAAACCATAATCCCTACGGTTCATCAAGATGGACATACACATAAAGTCCAAAATCAGGGGTACAAAAAAAGTCGTCATATGCCCACATGGTCTATCTAACAAGTCCCAACTCACCCATACTACAATGTGGTAAGTGTTATAATTACATAGTCCAAAATATAATACATCATAATTTAAAACACACTTCAATCAAAATGCCTCTCAACTCACATCGAGGCCTTGGATTCTCTCGCCGGCAAGGCCCTCAAGATATGACTACTCCTTTGCCCTTATTCGGGACAGAAGGACCTGAAAGAGGAAAATGAGGGTGAGCCAACGGTGCCCAGTGAATAGAATTCAAATATGATATCAATACTCATCAATAAATATCATGTATGCATGTCAATGTGTAGCATGATTAAAAGCTCATAACATATAGATATCAAGCATTTAAAATAAGTTCGATGCAAATAAAAGCCTATCAATTTGGATCCACATTCCACATTGTATAAGTGATACTGGACCTCCTAACAATGCACGCGGTGATGCCGACCCTGATAAGCATCACCTGACACTGCCAAATCCTGTATAATATTAGTAAATACCGGACTCGCACATGCATAGTCATCATTCATGAAATAAGAACCACCTAGGAACGTAAATAGTCTATGATTTGTAACGTATTTACTGGTGCAACTGTGCCCACTATTATTGACGTTTTTCCTAAAGATGGGCGTACAATGTGAACCCAAGATTACCTAGAGATGGACATTTGTACATGAACCTAGGGCGATATACGGTCACAGAGCCATTATTTTCCGATGTTATGTATACTTACTTGTTAAGCCACGTTGTACTATTTATGATGCTATGTTGTGTATATGTGATGCATGATTATGATGTCTTCTTTATTAATTGTCATATTCACAAACTATTTTACCCACTGGGCAATAGCTCATCCCGTTGCTAACAATTTTACAAGAGTTTAGGGTGGATTGGGCGGAGGTGTTTTGGGCCCTTATTTTGTACCCGTTACTTATTTGTTCAATTAGTTAGGGAGATTTTTGGGAGGATGTTCTTTATATTATTGGCAGTTCCAGACTGTCTACATTTTGTACAAAATACATTCTAAAATTAATGAAAACAGACTTGTGTAGGGAATTGAAGGGATTAATGATAAAATTCGTAAAAAAAAAAGACCAAAGGAGGGTTAAGTCGGGCTTAAACTTCAGGCTTGCATCATAAAAATCACACGCTCATTTTGATATTTAATGAGAGTCATTGGAATACAATAAAAGAATCAAAGGGTTTGGAAAGAGGATATATAACGAAAGTGAAGTGAGCCAAGACCCTAACTCATTTTGGCTTTGGAAGCACACAAGGAAACTTGGAAATAAGGGGAAAAACTTAAAATACAGTGGCATAATTGAAGATGGAAACAAGGAGGGGCTAATTTGGGTTATATCTGTTGGCCCAATATTATAGTCCAAAAGGGAGGATGAGTTTGACTTGGCGGATTTTCGCGTTACTTTTCGGTTAATTAATTTAAACAGAATGTATGCGCAGTAGATAACAAGCCAAATAACCAAGTGCAAGAAAAAAATAAATGGACACAGTGATTTGTAGTGATTCGGTTCCCCTTGAACCTACTCCACTACCTGATCACCCACGATCAGGATTTTCCAATACACTATTGGCTAGTCAACTTACGAGTGTGACTAGAAGCCGTATACACTAGCCGACATAAGGGTTTGGCTAGAAGTCGCACACACTAACCAACACAAAGGATTGGCTAGAAAGCCTTACACACTAACCAATATAAAAACTTGGTTAAAAAGTCGTATTATTCAACACAAGAGTTTGGCTAAAAAGTCACACTGTAACCAACTTACGGTGTGGGTACAAGCCGTACAATAATATGGTATAGTCCCGGTTGACTAAACAATACATCAAAATTACAAATGATAGAGAGAGATGTTCTAAAACACTCTCAACAATATTAAACGTACAATCTTGAATGAAAAATCACTATTATTTGAACCACAATATTTAAAATGATGTGTAGTGTTGAAATAGATGAAATCAAATACCTGCAATCGATTCAAATAATAATAATGTGAGATCAAGAATCGAGTATGCACATGTATTCAAATATTGATTCTAACAATGATATGTATAAAGCACATGAAGCAATATGCACAAATGATCAACACTTGTTGATTCTAAATATATAAATGGTTAAGATCAAGAATCAAAATACTCAAGTAATAATCAATGAAATCGATTCAAAGTAATGTAAGTTTAGCACATGAATCGATACAACATGAAATGTACGAAACCACTAATCAAAATAATATCATATGAAGAACAAATATGGTTTCACAAATACTTAAATAAAACGATTTTAAAGATAGATAAATCAAATACAGAAACCGTTTAACAATCACAAACACAATCACACGAATCTTAAATAGAGATTTTTTCCAACTCTTGGGAAGGATAAATCTCACAAGATTCTCTAATGTGTGAAGGTGATTGACAGTAATTTCGCCTTCAAGAAATATCAAGATCTACAAGATATGTGATGAACTCACTCAAGAACGGCTCGATCTATGCTCAAGAGAAACTCACAAATTTTTCAAAGAGTTTGAAAGATTAGGCGAACTTTTCGGAAGATTGAATCAAAGATTCAAGTGTAGGTGAAGTTTTGCTTTGAAAAGATGTTTAAATCACTCAAGAACTTGTTTTGGACTTGTAGAAATGAAAGTATGAAAATCGGCACAAGTTCAAGATTTTTGCAAAAGTTGCTCTTCAAATGAGCAAGTGTGATATTTATAGAAAAATACCAAACCAAGGCACAGAAACGCGTTCCTTAATAGAGGAGTACATTTCTAGTTTGAAATCTGAAACTTTTCAGATTTTCTTCCAATTGAAGAGCGCGTTTCTTGTAAGAGGAGCGCATTCCTTGTAAGAGGAGCGCATTCCTTAATGTATCCGTTGGGCATAGGAGCAAGGTTGTTCATCCAGAACCACTGACTCTATAAACATTCCTTTAAGCATGAACTAATTTATTAGACTAGGGCTTGATGTAACTTGTGAAATTTTGCATGAATTCCTTATTGTAGTGGTTAATTGATTGTATTTATTTTTATAATTGAGTTTTCATTTTAGTATTTAATGCATTAGCTATTTACTCACAATTTTTGTTTTCAAATATAACTAGATTTAATCAATTTTGGTAGTTAGTGATTTAAATCATCGTGGGACAATACTAGACTCATCATTATATTACTTGTGCGACCGACCGTACACTTGCGAAAAAGTTTTGAATTTTTTACATTTAAAATTAAAATTCACAATATTTCGATATTATTGTATAGTTTTATATAAACATATACGAGTGTATGTCTAAAATAGTTTTTTAACATAACAATAATTGGGTTGTTTGAACTATTTGTGGCAATTATTTAAGAGTTTTGTGGCGCTTTATGAGCTGCTATGAAAATGAACACAATTTTAATTTTATTTTTATAAGAAACGAGAACTTCTGTTATGCACAAAGGGAGAAAATTAACACATTTAGTCTCATAGGTACTTCTTATTTTGGTGGCTTATTGCCACCACAAATAAGCCTTTTTCTGGTGGATTATAAATCGTCACAAATAAAGCTACAAATAATTTTGTTTGCTATTATAATCGCTCAAACGCAGTAATTTGAGAGTTGCCATAAAAACGATCATAAATGTTTTTTATGGAGAGGCAGGCCCACCACAACAAATATTTGGTATAGCTGTTTTCATTACAATGCAAAAGCACTAAAAAGCCGCCACAAAAAGGTGCTTCTTTTTATACTCCCTTTCCTAGTACCTCAACATACAGGGAACAAATTAAAAAACAAATCAAAGGTTTTAATTCAACAAAAGTTAATATACCTACAAATTCAATTTTAATATGAGATATTGCGTATTATATATATATCCAATAAACATGATTATATAGTTACTTTTATAGTTGTAGATTTCATCATTTAAGAGCATTTCTCAATAAAAAAAAGAACAATCAGAACAAAAAGTACCTTAACAAAGCTAGTTAAATTTATTTAGTTCAGTACACAAATGGAGGTCATATGTACATATGCTCTCCAATTATTGATGAAGCACCTAGCTAGTGCAATAAATTGCACCTTTAATATATATCACAGTACTTTTGTATACATATTCCTAACCAACAACCGGCGTGCGATAAACAATGCCCCTCTTGTTTACCCATACCCAAACACGGTCACAACGGAAATCTGTAATTACAGATGATCCTTTTGGCACGATCACGGGTTCCACTTTAGGGTTCTCCCTTCGAATTGTTGCCGCTGCAACCTCTCCTTGTACTCCAACTAGTTCCGGCCATTTATCCTTACCTATATCTAACATCACCGCACAAATAAATAAATAGACTATTATTATTATTAATATTATTTTGACAAACTATATGAGTACCTAATATTATCAAAATATAATAATATCGACCATAAATCTAATTCGATATTATTTCATCAAAATGAGTATTACTGTACATGATTACTTATCAAATCCATATTCTTACCACCACATATTTCTGATGCCATTTCTGATCTCCTTTTTTTAAGCTTCAATCTTCTTGTTGTGATTTCGTGGCCGTATGAAATATTAATGGTTATTTATAGAAATGGCATTTTGAAAAGTTATGATTGGCGTTTATTGACCAAAAATATTATTCAATTTTGTTTTTCTTTCTACTAATCAACACGTCACACTAATATATAATCCGAGTCACGCAAGCCCTATCTCACTTACCTTGGAAGGACACAATATGAATTGAATATTGTCTCTCAGTTATATTTGAAGTACCGTGTTTAATTAATTTTTCCACATAAAAATGGATTCAATTTAGAATTTTGACACGTGGCCAAAAACAAAAGGCCCTTGTTGATAGAAAGACAAGAAAATATGAATTAAGTAATCCCTGTGAGGACAGAGATCATTAGGATCATTCACATTAAAGGATATATATAATTAATTGAATGAATGAATGTTTGACTTCTTGCACCAGGAAATCTTCTCCGGCCGAACACTTTTATCAAAACAATTGTTTTAGATTTGCTACATGCATTTTTATTTTCTATTTTTTTCTTTTTTGTGAAGTCAGGGTATCGCGAGGCCACCATCACTAATCTCCTAAGATATGGTCATAAATATCTAAAAATGTTGTTATGTGAATAAAAAAAAAATATCGTTATGTGAATAAGGAAGCCCGAACTCAGAATTTATTTAATTTATAGTAAAAATCTTATGTTTCTAAACTTCGTCACTCGTCCAACCTAATGTAAGGTGATTTGTTACATGTCACACTAAATAATTGAATTCATTTCCAATCATAAGTACTTATCTTTAATATAAAGCGAAAATAATATTTAAGGAATTGCGGTGGGCATCCTAGCAGGCTCCTAAAATAAAAAGCCACAAAATCTTCCACTAGAAACTTAATTGCAAATTATACACCCATTTCACATGAACGCTTTGACCATGGGAACCCATGTGCCAATTGTCAAGTAATTTTTGGCTAACAGTCATCACATACCTCGCATGCATGACCTGTATTCTGTTCATGCATATGATAGTTGAATGTTTCAAAAACGTTTGAAGCCACAAATACGCGTGGCCGTACATTGAAAAAAAGAAAGAAATCACAGCACTCAATAATGATACGTCTTAAGATAAACCAAACCATTTCCAAAGATAAGCTTGGGCATATTATTCAACATGAAAGAAGGTTGGCTGTTTTTGGTCTATATCCAAATTGAAAAACTTCATTTTGAGGATACAGCTGCCGCTTATGCATAATCATTATTGTAACAAACAAGTAAGACATGCGCAAACATATTCATATAAAAGACGTAAGTTTACTGAAACGTTACCCTTGTGAAACCCTATTTTCAGCTCCAAACCACGCTGATTACTGGGGGCGAATTTCTTTTTCCGAAAAAAAGTCAATGATCCATAATTTTTCGTAATATAAACATTTTAAATAACAATAATATACATATGTACTTTCATAAAACCATTTTAATTTGTGACTAAACTATTTGACCTTATTAAAAAAATATACATCATCTACCTAAACCATATTAATAATTAAACAGTTAACTCAACTAAATTCAACTAATCTACCTAAACCCGCAAGATACCATCCGAATCCCGTTGTCATTCAACGCAATCCACGATATCAATTCATGACCCATTCATACTAATACCGATATCATATCATCACAAATCCTTAATTCTCTAAATATGAGCGTCAGTCAACTAAACATGCATCTGAGTACAAATATCGTCAAGTGGAGTAATAGAGAGTACACTCATAACTGTAACTCTTACTCTTTAAGAACCATTACTAGTGGCCAATTATCAGGTTGCCACTCCAATCACAGCCTATTCCTTGCTCAATGCACCAATGACTACATTGGCGTTTCTCAGGATAATACTTCAATGTGAAGTCATAATCTCTCATAATTTCTAGCCACATTTATTATCTCATATTCAACTTCTTTCTAATCAAACAATCATTTCAGACTCTTATAATTTGAAAATAGTGTGAACATTTCACTACAGAGATAATGCGCTAATAATTTCAAAACAAACACTACTGTAATAAACTCCAAATTGTGCACAGGATAGTTATTCTCATGTACCATTAACTATCTGGATGCATAAGCAATCACCTTATCCTCTTGCATCAACACATGACCTAGACCTGAACGTGATATATCTATATAAATCCCAACTAATTTCCTAGGTTCTGGAATTACTTACACTGGTAAAGTAGTTAGTTCTTTTTCAATTATTTGAAAGTCTCCTCATATGCAACCGTCCACACATTATGAAATATTCTTCTGGGTTAGCTTAGTGAGTGGAGCAGCTAGCTTTAACCCTCCACGCACCTTCTATAATATTCTGCTAATCCCAGAGAACTTTTTATTTCTATGACTAGATTTGGTCTTAATCAATCTATGATCACTTTGGCCTTTACAGTATCTTAAAGATACCATTTATTCTAATCACCTGATCCAAAAATTCTTACCTCAATTATCCAAAACTTGCATTTACTTGGCACATAATTCGTGCTCTCTCAGTGTCTGCAAGGTAATCCTGAGGTGCTATTTATGCTTCTTTCGAAAGTTGAAATAACTGAGTCCATCATCACTGAAGACTATGAAATGACCAAGATATGGTTTGTATGCCCACTGCATCAAATTCATGAACATGGCTGGTGTATTGATTAAACAAAAAAGGTATTACAAGAAATTCATAATATCCATATCTTAACTTAACGGCAGTCTTCGTTAAATCTTTTTCCTAAATTCTCAACTGATGGTGCCTAGATCATAAAGCGATCTCAAAGAAAATTTTGGCTCCGTTCAGTTAATCAAATTCATCTATCCATGGTAGAGAATATTTATTCTTTTTGTAACATTGTTCACTTAACGATAATCTATACTTAAATGTAATCTACCGTACTTCATTTTCACATTATCACAAATGCTCTCCAGCTCCCCACGGTGACATATTAAGGGTAAGAAATCTTTTTTTCACTAATTTCTCTGACTGTACCTTGAATTTCTAGAATTCCAAGAAATCATTATATGATGGGATGAAGATAAGTATTATACTGAGCATTAGTTGTATAATGCCATCAATTTCCTGCCTACGTGGTAATCCCGATAAATTATCAGAAAACAGATCAGGGTACTTACTCTTCACAAAAATTTCAATTAACTAAATACCTTATTTCCTTTCTCCCAATGGCTTTATACTAGCCATATTCTTCGTCTCCTCATGTAACATCCCGTAGTTTTAGTCAAATGCCTACGTTGACATATACGTATACTGAGGTGTATAATACGCGTATAAGTATTTAGGAGTCATGTGTATGTGTGTATGTATAAGTATGTATTTGTGTGTTTACAAAGTGCGATTAAATTATAAAAGAATCATAGCTAAATAAATAGTGTAGTGATGGGACTTGGATTAGTAAATAGCTTTGGGAGTATGGAATCATAAAATATCCATTTAAGCTTAGTTGTTTAAACCAACAAGTAGGAGAGGCAAAAAAAAAAAACAAAAAAAAAGAGAAAGAAGAAAGAAAGAAGAGAGAAAACACCACATCTCGGCCAAATCAAGACTCCTGTATATGATTTCAAGCTGTATTTCTTCATAAAAGTGCTATTGTGGTCTTGTATGTCATTGTCTATGGATTAGCTTTTGATATTAGTGTCGATTCCGGGGGTTTTCAGAAGTGGGATTTTGACCCAACTTGAATGGAAACTAGCTGGGAAGGTTTCGAAAACACTTCCTAAGCTGTGGAAAATCGGAATAGGTGGCTAGTTTATATTTATTTGTTATATTGAAATTTATATAGTTGATAGAAGTTAGATTTAACACTGGAGACTTTTGAAACCCTTTTAAAACCCGATGAAACTCTGGTTTGAGACTATAGGAAGATAAATCAACCAATTATGGATATTTTGACGGATCATGATTTTTGGATATAATTTGATATTTTTAGTAACCAGACATAGGGTTTTGGTGAATGAAATTGATTTTGAAAACCTCCGGGAACATATAAGATCTCAGTGAAACCCCTATTTAGGGTGGTAGAATGATTGTACGACTGATTTTACACGTGTCGGTTTTGACAGAATAATTTTAAGGAATGCTCTATCATTTTTAATAAAATTGGTATATCTTCCCAGTAAGAAAAAATATAATTGGGAACTAGTGGGAATATGGCCAGAAAGCCTATTTTCACTGTTCTTCGTCACGAAAATACCTAGATTGGTTGTAGAATTGATATTGGAGGGTTCCCACATGTGTTCAAGGAGCTGAAATGAATATGAAAATTTATATTTATCTATGAAATGAATAAGAGTATATAAAATTTATTTATGAAATGGCAATGGCAGGTTAAATAAATTGGAAATGGATTGATTGAGTTGGGAATTGGGTTTGGTAGCCGTGGTGATAAGATTAGAGAGTTGGAAACTCGTGTGTAGTTAGTATTTTTTTACTCTGGTTTTTCTTATATGGAATTGTATTATATGAATTTGTTTTGAATTAATAAGAAAATTATGATATATTCATTTGATTTAAAATCAAGAAATGGTATTGAGCATGGGAGAGCATGTCATTAGACCTACTTATGTATGTCATTGACATGTTGTGAAGACCACAACCCCGGACCACTATCCCTAGCGGGGATAGCATGCGAAATGCCGGCCCGAGACGCCTGACGTAGGCATCGCCAACCACCCCATCATTTATGGGATGATCGGGACCCTACAAGCCTTAACCAGACACTCAATAGAGTCCTATTTTTTTTTCGTCAAACATCAACCTGATAAACCTTGAACAGTTCTACAATCAACCACTACACATCCACAATAATTCAAGTATACACATTCCACATCTATATGCACATGATAGTTGTATATTCCACACATATAAACTACAATTGATTTAAAACCCAATACACAAAATGAATCACAAACCATCATGAAAGTCTAAGCCCTAAACGCAGTTCCAACATCCATATTATGAACACATAATCTCAAAGGCCAACCATAGAACAACCCGATGTCAAGAATGCATACCCATTCATCCTCACCATCTACTCAGCTCATGAGTTAAGTATTAATATGTACATAGGTTTCCAAAATTAAAAAATATGTACATAAATGTGTACAACATACAAGAAACCATACCCATTTATGCTAAGCTCCTCCACTGACTAGGTCCTCAATGGATAATAACTCCCTTGCCCTTATTCTGGGCTGTAGATCCAGTAAAAGGGAATTGAGAGTAAGCTAACGATGCCCACCGAATAAAATTCAGATATGTCATCAATACTCGAGTATCAATAAAATACCATGTATGCATGACAATGCCACAAGATGATGAAAAACATATAACACATATAAATTGTCAAGCATTCATCATATATTTCATGCAAAGGTAAAATCCATCACTTTCCATTCTTTCCATTCTCATTTCTTTCTTTCTCATGCTCAGGTCCAGACTTTCATCATAAGATCTAGTATCGTAGCACTATGATCTGGGACACATTCATTTCACATTTCATTCTCATATTCTAGTCTAAGCTTCCGCCATATGACCTCATATAGGAGATCCTCCCCATGTACTCTAGATCAATGGGGGCATAGCTTCCATTTCGAAGTTGAACAATTGTGTTGTGATTCCCAACATAGAATGTTAACATTTCTTTTCCATATTCTGGTCCAGATTTTCATTGTGAGATCTAGCGTTTCTTTTCCATATTCTGGTCCAAACTTTCGTTGTGAGATCTAGCGTCATAGCACTATGATATGAGACACAAAATATCCATTCATCATTCATTTCTGAAAACCCCCCTATGACACAGTCAAGACTTTTTTCTAGTATTCTAGCCTTGCTAAACAAAGGCGTAGTTTTTGTCAGTCACTAAGCCAGTTAGGTCCTTTCTAAAGGTGGCGCTTCGCTTTTTTCAGAGGCAAGACTCGCCAAGCCCATATGATTTTATATACCATGCAATCATAATTAAGATTCATTTCATGTTTTCAAACATACAACATATAATTTGATATATGATGACATAAAAGATTAAACATAAATGAAGTCTACTCACAACCAAGCCAATGAGAGCAATCCTATGTACACACAAGATACCCAATTTCAACTTGAATCCTGCAATTACATATAAATTCATGCATATCACTATCCATTTATACAACACATCCATTTCATGATCTCAAATTACATAATCCACATCAAACCGATGTCTAATCCCCAACATGGCCAATTTGGATCCATACGTCACACAACATTCAATTCTAATCATAATTATCAATTCCCATGCCATAGACATCATCTATGTCCAATACCATGATTTAAGCCTAACACTTAGGCTTAGGTCTCTACATGGTCATCATAGGCCAAATTCATCATTAATCATTCCAATTCATGCCAAATCAATCATAACTCACTCAATTCCCCAATTCACATTCAATTACAACATTTGCCCCAAATTGGGGGGAAATCTCTATAATAGGCCAACATCGCCAAATTGAACTAACTAACATGTTATATCATAGGAAACCCAAAATCATCACCATACATCATTCAAGCATACCAATTTGGTTAACATAAGTCACATGCACCCTCACTGGAAAAACCTAGGTCCAATTTTAGGGCTAGGTGATAAGTAGGTATTTAGTATATGTTTTAGAGCATGTTTCAGGTGTGTTTTATGGTATTTAGTTCATATATTAGGTTAGTTTACCATAAATTTTGTTATTTGATAGTTTAGTTACATTTTGGTATTTTTCCATTATTTCGGTATGGATTTTTATAAGTTGGTTCATGAGATTATTTGTAATACCCCTGTTTTAGACAATAAAAAAAAAAAATTAAGTTCGGGCGTTCCTTTTCCTATATAAGGAACCCTTCCTCATTTCTCACACCAACTCTTTTCTCTCTCTCTCTTGCTCTCTTTGTGATTTCCTCTCTTATCTTTTAAGACTCTCCTCACAGCGCAAGACGGTTCTGCTCTGGAGAAGGCGCCAATTATAGAAGGAGATTTTATGTGAAGGTGGATAACAAAATATAGGTTTACGTGTCTTATGACTTTTATTAAAGTTTACATTCATTTATCATTTTGTCTATTATTCATTTACACTGCATTATTGCATATAATGTTCATACCTGCCATACTTATGCCAATATTCTTGGAGTTCATGTATTACACTGTTACTACGTCGAATTAATGGTCAATCTGACTCAACCAGACTTAGTATTGTCCTCAGTAACTTTAAATAGTGAACGGGAGGCAGCTTGCTGCTTTAGAAGATTGGTATTTAAGTGGACCTCGTGTCCCACTTCTCAATTGGAGACTAGTCTGGTTGGTCTTATCTGAAAGCTATCTGCTTGTACAAGTGATACAGGACATCCTAACAATGCACGTCGTGATGTCAAGGTCGACATGTATATGTATACACCTACGTTGATGGAAATGTATACGTACTCAGGAGTTAAACGTATATGTGTATAAACATACATAAATTAAGTAGATTGTATTATTAAATGCCATACTATCATTAGATTATAAGATGATGTTATTATAAGATGATATAAATGACCTTGATATTATAAAATATTATAAACTATTATAATATATCATTATTTCACTTATTTCATTCTCTCATCTCTCTCAAATGTTTCTCTCATTCTCTCATCTCTCTCAAACGTGAAACATTAAAAAAAAAACAAAGAGAAGAAAGGAACAGCGGAAAAGTGAACGAAGAGAAGGAAGAGAAAAAAAGGGTGACCGCGGGATTTTCGCTGAATCGAGACCCACGGTAACTGTTTTTCACACTATTTCTTCGTGAAATTGATATCTAAGCTAGATGTAACGTTTCTTTCGAAGTAATTTTTGCTGTAGGAGCCATTTTACAGGGTTTCCAAAAATTGGGGTTTTGACAAAACTTGAATGAAAATCCACTATCAAGGTTGGAATACACTTCCTAGGCCGTAGGAACCTTAAATATATGGTTAGATTGAATATATTTTTTAGTTTGTAGTTTTTATAGCTATTAGAAGTTAGATTTGATCTTGGATTCCTTTGGAACCCTTAGCTTTGATCTTTGAAACCTTTGAAACTCCATTAAAACCTGATGAAACTCCGGTTTGAGATTGTAGAAAGATATATCTATCAATTTCGGACATTTCGATGTTAAGATCATGATTTTTGGATATGCTTTGATATTTTTAGTAGCTAAATATATGATTTTTGTGAGTAAAATTGACTTTGGATGCCTCCGCGAACATGTAAAACCTCAATAAAATACCTGTTGAAGGTAGTAGAATGATAGAATGACTGATTTTACAGGTGTCAATGTGAACAAAATAATTTTAGGAATGTTCTATATTTTTAATAAAATTGAAATATGTTTCCATGTGCTTATGTGAGTACTTTGGTGTTGAAATCTAGTTTAAATGTTGCATTTTCATGGTGAAATAACCTCATCTTAGCTGTTGAACCAGCTGGGAAATTTGAGTGTTAGTAATGGTGTTTTGGTGAGTTTAAATGGTGTTTAGTTGATTCTCATGATGATTTATGGCTTGAATTACCTAATTACAGTGTTTGAATTTAGAGATTAAGTGCATGGATAAATTCTCTTGAGGAAGCAATTATGATGGACATTTGATGATGCAAGTAACCTTGATGCTTATTGTTGCTGGATTTCAGAGTGTATATTGGCTTTGAAACCTCGTGTAACCACTGTGAGTATAGTTTTCTTGATTTGGTTCTTGTATGACATTGTATACATATAAAATGTTTGATTGTATGCATGTTATATATATATATATATATATATATGTAATGCATCGAGTTTTTATTGATGATGCAAACTGATTTTTAGCATTTGGAGCTTATAATAATGTCATTTCGTTAGGAATTAAACCCGGATGAGGTTTTGCGAAACCTCATTGTCAGTAGGCCTGTCCTAACAAGGGTTGCAATCATTGAAATAACTGTGAATTGGGTAATGAGAGGTTGTGGCTACCTTGTAACGGTCATACAACGGTTAGACCCGCTCTCTTGCCTTGAAGAAGGGAGATGGTAAACTTTTGATGAAACTGTGCACGGGTTTATTGAATGAGCATAAATTGTATATTGTGTGCATGTATGTTATTTTGATGAATGTTGCATATGTTCTTTTGAAATATTTTAATTTAAACGATTTGATATGCCATGTTTGCCAAAATGCATGTGATTGCCATGTCAAGAGCTATATTCGCTGAACTGTTGTTTGCTCACTACATTTCCTTCACCATTTCAGGTACAGAACCAAAAGGAAAAGGAAAAATTTGAGAGTGATCAGCACTTGACTAGGACATAGTATTTGTTGACGTATGTATGCTTTGGAGGAAGTGGTTACTTATTTTATTTATTTTGATATGTGTATACGTATCACACATATTATATATGTATTACCATCTAGAGGGGTTATTTTTGAAAAATAAGATATCAATGGCTATTTTGGATTGTTACAATAGTTGGCGATGATCTATATACTTGGACAATGGAATGTTTGATTAATGAACGACAATGGTGGTATTTTGGATTATGGTATACGTGGATGGAATGGTTATATATGATGACTGAATGGTTGACATTGTGAATGATTATATATATATATATATATACATATGATTTGATTTGTGGTATATCAGGTTTTGTGAAATGTCCATTTTATGGGAAAATGCGGCCGAAATTTCTGAAAATTTTGGGATGGATTGTGAGACTATGTGAAGGGTGACAGTATATTATCTATTGTATATGTGTATGTACAGAGTATAGTATATTGTGTCGGTCATGACATCAGGCTATGTCAGGGACATTGTGACAATATTGGTATCAGAGCGAGGTTTAGGATTAAAAGCCTAAAAGATTAAAAGCCTTATTATCTTATGTTTGTTTGTATGGGTATATGTATGGGTAAATAAAGTATTATATAAAGAATTAATCGGATTGTCTGACTTATATGCTCCTCTATCTTTGTGAATGGCATTTTGAAAGGGAAGTATCAGGCAATCATGGACCCACAAGAAGGAAGGTTAAAGAAACTGGAAGAAATGGTTGCAGCTCAATAGAGACAGAATGTTGAGATGATGCGTATGATGACACGTCTTCAGGATAGTTTACAGGGGCCTACAACACCTGTGGTACTCGAGGTTGGCACCAGTAATGCGGGTGCCTCTGCATAGCGACCTGTGCACGTACAGGAGAAAGTAGAGACTCATGATGATGTAGATGAGACCTGCAGATACAAAGATGTGATGAAAGCATTTAAGAGGCGTTAACCGCCTATATTTGATGGCAGTCTAGAGTTAAAGGTTGCTGAGGACTGGCTTCTGCGGATAAAAGCTATATTTGAGGACATGCATGCATTGGATAGGGACAAGATTAGGCTTACTCGATTTAAATTTTTTAGTAAGGCTGAGAGATGGTGGCAGACAACAGGCCGAGCTCAGGGACCCATAGATACCTGGGATAAGTTTAAAGAAGTATTCTACATGACTTACTATCCGCCATCTGAGGTTGATAAGAGGCATCAACAATTTATAAAATTGAAGCAGGGGAACATGTTTGTGAGAGAATATGAACATGAGTTTAATAGGCTAGCCTTGTTTGCCCATGAAATGGTTCAAACAGATCTGATGCGAATGAAGAAGCTCAGGGATGTATTTAATGACTCGATCAAGAAGGGTTTGGCTCTTGCTGGTGTTCAGACCTATGATCAGGTAATGCGACAGGCATTGGATTATGAGGCAGTTGAGATGACAGATAGGCCAGCACGGGCAATGCCCCCAGCACAGGCAGTTATAGAGCAGCAGGTACCCTATCAGGATAAGAGAAAGCTGAGATGGGGCAGAAAATGGTGGGGTGAACAGAAAAAAGCAAAGATAGCTGAGATGCCTACTACTGTGGAGATTCCAGTTACTCCTCCAGCAGTGGCAATACCACCACCAACAGGCAGAGGATCATAGTCTGCTACGAAGCCACCGACACAGGGATCATCTGTTAGGGCACCTTGGCCGCATAAGGGAGCAGGCAGCCGGAGTGGTTGGCTTTCCATGCCAAGCATTGAGTTGCAGACAACTTCATCTACACCTCGCCCTCCTATCACATGTTTTCAATGTGGGAACAAGGGACATAAGGCATACCAGTGTCCTTTTCAGCCTGGTCCGTGGACTCCAACAAATCCATCTGCTTCTGTTAATGTTCCCACGCCTATCAGAAAGCAAGCCAGGGCTGTTACAAAGACAGATCCAGAGGCGAACAAGAACTTGGTGGAAGGTATGATTTCCATTTGCGATGCCGGATGTATGTGTTAATCGATGCCGGATCCACCTTGTCATTTATTGCTGGCCACATGGTAGATAGGTTGCATTTAACTCCTATTAGGATTAGTACACTGTTGGTTCTGAGTACTGCAGCAGGAGACCCAATCTACCCGAATATGTTGTGTGAAAATTGTGCGGTGAAATATGCAGATCATTAAATGATTGTGAATCTTAGGGTTTTAGAATTCCTAGAATTTGATGCTATACTGGGTATGGATTGGTTGGCTGCCTATCATGCCCATGTGGACTGCTTTGGTAAGAAAGTAGTCTTTCAAATACCAGGACAACCCGCAATTGTGTATAGTGACAAGACATCTTCAAACCCTCCCATTCGAGGCAGGATGGCCACTAATGAAGAGATAGGGATGTTGGCTAGTATAAAGCCAGTAAATGAAAAGGATTTAGGTGTTCAAATATCAGATATTCCTGTAGTATGTGAGTACCCAGATGTTTTTCCAGATGATTTACCAGGATTACCACTAGTACGGGAGATTGATTTTATTATTGAACTGATGCCTGACACAAAGCCTATTTCCATTCCACCCTATCGAATAGCGCTAAAGGAGTTCCAGGAACTCGAGGTGCAATTAGAGGAGTTGATGGCAAAAGAGTTTATTACCCCGAGTATGTCACCCTGGGGAACACCTATACTGTTTGTGAAGAAGAAGGATGGCAGCTTGAGGTTATGCGTTGATTATAGACAACTGAACAGGGTGACAGTGAAAAATAAGTATCCTTTACCCCGTATCGATGATTTATTCGATCAGTTGAATGGTGCTAAATTTTTCTTTAAGATTGATTTAAGATCTGGATACCATCAACTAAGATACGGGAAGAGCATGTACCAAAGACTGCGTTCAGAACACAGTATGGTCACTATGAGTTTCTTGTTACGCCTTTTGGACTGACCAATGCCCCAACAATGTTTATGGATTTGATGCAAAGGGTATTCAGACAATATCTGGACCAGCTCATTATTGTGTTTATTGATGATGTACTCATTTATTCCAAGACTCAGGAGGATCATGAGCAGCACCTCCGCATCACTTTGCAGACACTAAGAAAGCATCGGTTGTATGCTAAATTCAGTAAATGCGAGTTTTGGATACATGAGGTGAGATTTCTTGGTCATGTGGTTAGTGTAGAAGGTATTTCTGTTGATTCTGCTAAGGTTGAGGCAATCATAAATTGGCCAAGACCAACCACAGTGACTGAGATCCGCAGTTTTTTGGGTCTAGCTGGTTATTACCTGAGATTTGTGGAAGGCTTTTCCCGATTGGATTCCCCACTCACAAGGCTGACTCAGAAAAATGTGCCATTTGTGTGGACTTCTGCATGTGAGGATGCTTTTACTGAGTTGAAGAAGAGACTAACTACTACTCTTGTTTTAGTACTCCCAGAACCTGGAAAGGAGTTGGTGATTTACACAGATGCATCACATTCAGGTTTGGGATGTGTATTGATACAAAAGGGTAGAGTGATTGCTTATACATCAAGACAGCTAACGATAAATGAGAAGAACTACCCTGTGCATGATTCGGAACTACCAACTGTTGTATTTGCGTTGAAATTGTGGAGACATTACCTCTATGGGGAAAAGTTCAAACTGTACTCAGACCATAAGAGTCTGAAATATTTGTTTGACCAGAAAGAGGTGAATATGAGACAGCGTTGATGGTTGGAATTCCTAAAAGATTATGATTTCACACTAGAATATCATCTTCGAAAAGCCAATGTCGTAGCTGATGCATTAAGCCAAAAACGGGTTGAGACCCATGTGGCAGCTTGTCAGATGGCCCAGGAGTGGCGACTTTTAGAGTGAGCGACTACGATGAGTGTTCTCTCCATGGCTCCACACGTTGACATTTGTGCTCAGATGCATATACAGTTGACGGATTCTTATATTCAAAAGATTAAGGATATGCAGCAGCATGATCCTGATCTTGGTATGTATGAGTCTTGGGCAGATAGCGTAGACATGGCAGATTGGCAGAGAGGTCTAGATGGCGTTTTGTGTTATCAGGGGAGATTATGGGTACCCGTGGATAGGGCATTGAGGGCTGAGTTATTAGAGAAAGCACACAGATCTCAGTATACCATTCACCCAGGGTCTACTAGAATGTATCATGATATGAAGAGAACAGTATGGTGGCATGGCATGAAGAAAGATATAGCTGAGTATGTGAAGAATTGTGAGGTGTATCAGCATGTGAAAGCTAAACATCAGAGACCAGGAGGTCAGATGCAACCATTATCTATTCCAAAATGGAAATGGGAGCATATCAGGATGGACTTTATCATAGGACTGCCCAGATCTCAGGGTAGATATGACGCCATTTGGGTGATAGTTGACAGATTGACTAAATCTGCACACTTTCTTCCAATGAACACCAGAGACTCGATTGATAGACTGAGCAGATTGTATGTGCGAGAGATTTTCAGGTTGCATGGTATACCTGTTTCTATTATGTCGGATAGAGATCCGCGATTCACATCGAGCTTTTGGCAGGCCATGCAGACTCGATTTGGTACTCATCTCCGCTTTAGTACAACGTTTCATCCTCAGACTGATGGCCAGACTGAGAGGGTGATTCAGACGCTGGAAGAGATTCTCAGATCGTGTATCTTAGAGTTTGGTGGGACTTGGAGTGAAAATTTACCATTGTGTGAGTTTGCTTATAACAACAACTATCAATCCAGTATTGGCAAGGCACCTTATGAAGCTTTGTATAGTAGGCCATGCAGATCTCCGACTTGCTGGTATGAGGTTGGGGAATCACAGTTGTTGGGACCGAAAGTTGTTATTGATCACACTAAGCAGGTAAAACAAATCAGACAGAGACTGAAAGCTACCCAAGACTGACAGAAGAGTTATTTTGATAACCGCCACAGACCTTTAGAGTTTGCAGTGGATGACCTCGTGCTGCTTAAGGTCTCGCCACAGAAAGGTCAAATGTTGTTTGGGGTGAAAGGAAAATTGTCTCCTCGCTTTATTGGACCGTTTAAAGTCACAGAGAGGATTGGTATGTTAGCGTACCGGATTGCTTTGCCTCCTCAGTTAGTTGGTGTTCATGATGTGTTTCATATTTCTATGTTGAGGAAGTATCATACAGACCCGACGAAATATCCACCATCGACACATCTTTTAGATGTAACATAGTTACAAGTTGGGGAGGATGCTACATATGAAGAGAAGTCCATTCAGATTCTTGATAGGAAGGTTCAGCAATTGAGAAATAAAGAAATTCCTTTGGTCAAAGTCAAATGGTAGTTTCATGATAACGAGGAGCAAACTTGGGAACGCGAGGACTAGATGAGGGAAACATTTCCTGATCTCTTTACCACTTGAGGTACATTTCTCCTTATCTGTTAAATTTCGAGGACGAAATTGCTTAAGTTGGGGATATTGTAACACCCTGTAGTTTTAATTATACACCTACGTTGATGGATACGTATACGTACGCGTATACGTAAGTAAGAGTTAAACGTACATGTGTATAAACATACATAAATTAAGTAGATTGTATTATTAAATGCCATACTATCATTAGATTATAAGATGATGTTATTATAAGATGATATAAATGACCTTGATATTATAAAATATTATAAACTATTATAATATATCATTATTTCACTTATTTCATTCTCTCATCTTTCTCAAACGTGAAACATTAAAAAAAAAAACAAAGAGATGAAAGGAACAGAGGAAAAGAGAACGAAGAGAAGGAAGAGAAAAAAATGGTGAACGCGGGATTTTCACCAAATTACGACCCACGGTAACTGTTTTTCACTCTATTTCTTCGTGAATTTGATATCTAAGATAGATGTAACGTTTCTTTCAGAGTAATTTTCGCTGTGGGAGCCGTTTTACGGCATTTCCAAAAATTGTTGTTTTGACCCAACTTTAATGAAAATCCGCTATGAAGGATGCAAAACACTTCCTAGGCTGTAGGAACCTTAAATATATGGTTAGATTGAATTTATTTTTTAGTTTGTAGTTTTTATAGCTATTAAAAGTTAGATTTGATCTTGGATTCCTTTGGAACCCTTAGCTTTGATCTTTGAAACCTTTGAAACTCAATTAAAACCCGATGAAACTCCGGTTTGAGACTGTAGAAAGATAGATCTATCAATTTCGAACATTTCGATGTTCAGAGCATGATTTTTGGATATGCTTTGATATTTTTAGTAGCTAAATATATGATTTTTGTGAGTAAAATTAACTTTGGATGCCTCCGCGAACATGTAAAACCTCAATAAAATACCTGTTGAAGGTAGTAGAATGATAGAATGACTGATTTTACACGTGTCGATGTGAACAAAATAATTTTAGGAATGTTCTATATTTTTAATAAAATTGACATATGTTTCCATATGCCTATGTGTGTACTTTGGTGTTGAAATCTAGTTTAAATGTTGCATTTTCATGGTGAAATAACCCCATCTTAGCTGTTGAACCAGCTGGGAAATTTGAGTGTTAGTATGGTGTTTTGGTGAGTTTAAATGGTGTTTAGTTGATTCTCATGATGATTTATGGTTTGAATTACCTAATTGCAGTGTTTGGATTTAGAGATTAAGTGCATGGATAAATGCTCTTGAGGAAGCAATTATGATGGGCATTTGATGATGCAAGTAACGTTGATGCTTATTGTTGCTGGATTTCAGAGTGTATATTGGCTTAGAAACCTCGTGTAACCACTGTGAGTATAGTTTTCTTGATTTGGTTCTTGAATGACATTGTATACATATAAAATGTTTGATTGTATGCATGTTATATTTATATGTAATGCATTGAGTTTTTATTGATCATGCAAACTGATTTTTAGCATTTGGAGCTTATAATAATGTCATTTCGTTAGGAATTAGACCCGGATGAGGTTTTGCAAAACCTTATTGTCAGTAGGCCTATCCTAACAAGGGTTGCAATCCTTGAAATGACTGTGAATTGGGTAATGAGAGGTTGTGGCTACCTTGTAACGACCATACAACGGTTAGACCCGCTCTCTTGCCTTGAAGGAGGGAGATGGTAAATTTTTTATGAAACTGTGCACGGGTTTATTGAATGAGTATAAACTGTATATTGTGTGCATGTATGTTATTTTGATGAATGTTGCATATGTTCTTTTGAAATATTTTATTTTAAACGATTTAATATGCCATGTTTCCTTGAATGCATGTGATTGTCATGTCAAGTGCTATATTGGCTGAGCTGTTGTTTGCTCACTCCATTTCCTTCACCATTTCAGGTACAAAATGAAAAGGAAAAGGAAAAATTTGAGAGTGATCAGCACGTGACTAGGACATAGTATTTGTTGATGTACGTATGCTTTGGAAGAAATGGTTACTTATTTTATTTATTTTGATATGTGTATACTTATCACACATATTATATATGTATTACCATCTAGAGGGGTTATTTTGGAAAAATAAGATATCAATGGCTATTTGGGATTGTTAAGATAGTTGGCGATGATATATATACTTGGACAATGGAATGTTTGATTAATGAACGAAAATGGTGGTATTTTGGATTATTTTGGAAAAATAAGATATCAGTTTTTGTTATAATGCATTCGCACTTCGCCTGTAAGTGTTCCACCGATTTAGGCGCGTTTGGGCGGGGGTGACATTATTAAAGCATGATACTCACTTGGTTTGATGTGTTTTGTAGGTGCTTTGATGTTTTAAATGATGATTGAGAAGATGAAGACATGATGCAAGAGGAGCCAAGGGAGCCATGGGAGTGTGGAAAATTGGCCTAGGCCGTGAAATTTGAGAATTTACCCAAATTTGGGAATTTTGACCCAGACTAAGTCAATTAATGAAATTGACATGGGGATTAGTCTAATTGACCCTAATTGTGATTGAATGCATGTATTATGATGTTAAGTATGGTTTAATTAGATATTAAATGGTTTGATTGAGCAATATGGGCTGCTCATGAGTACAACCGTTTTAAAGTCTTAGTTGGCTATTGAATTGGGGTTTTAACCATGGTTTCTTGGCATGCTTGTGGGTTGTTTTTGATGAAGAATGAACCATGTATTATGCAGGGATTGTGATTGATCTAAGTGACCCAAATAATCCAATTGGAGGTTGAGGTGCATAGGAGTGTTTTGGTGGAATCCTAGTGCTTTCTTTGGTCGGATTGGATTGGCAAAGTCTAGCCAATCGAGTTGTGAGTGTTTCTTACATTTGAATTCTATATATGTGGCACTGTATTATATATGTGTTATGCATGTTTTAATGTTTCATGAAATAAATTTGAGCATAGTCTACTAGGGCTAGCAATTTGGTTTGGGTCTCCTAGTTGTGATTTTTCTTGGAAAATCTCGTAAGCTTAGAGGTGATCCCCAGTTGTGGACCTAGCAGAGGGTTTTATGGCTTGTGTATAGATAGGATCACCTAGGCTGATCCTATGGGCTGCACAACCCCAGAAATTCTACTAGAATACGGGTATTGTTTGGTCAGATCAGGCGCTGAGTGTTTCTCACCAGGCCTTTGATCACCCTTACTCAGGAGGTGTTAAGATTGCATTGGCATGTTTAGAAAATGATATGCATTGTCTTGGTTATGACATGATGCATTATATTTGGCATGTATGTAATCTTGTATATCACCATGTTACTTAAAATGCTTTAAAGATCTTGTCTTGTTTTATCTAAATGCATGTATATTGCCCCTCGTAGAAAACATTCACTAAGCTTGTTGTAGCTCACTCCTCATCCTTATCATATCAGGTTCGGAAAGGAAAGGGAAGGGGAAGGCTTAGCTGCGGAGCATTTCCCTGTATTTTGTTGATGTAGGTGTTTTAGTATTTTTCCGCATTTTGATAATTTGTACTAAATAGCACCTAATGTTTATACTTAACACATAGATGGGTTGTAATTATGGTTAAGTATGATTTTGTATATTTTGAACATTATGGACTTAGGAAATTTTATGGTTGTCATTTTGGGAATGTATTTATTATTGATGATATGTTTATGTCCATATGTTTTGGGATGTACGTATGAAATTTATATTTATTAGGTTGTTTTATTAGGCTGATGGGACGTCGGGTGTATCGAGGGAGGATATACCCGGGGGTTCTGTGCCGGTTATGACGTCACCCGTCATGGGTCGTGAGGACTTTGGTATATTGTCATCATGCTCCTATTCACCACTTCGGGCAGAGTCTAATTACACAAGGATGTAGTTGTATTATAATTACAATTGAAGACTTGTTTGAAATAGGCATTCCATGATTATTCTTAATTTTGAGTTTATTGAAATAAAAATATTCTATTTTTATTGTTGCTTTCGTGTGCCATTCTTTTCCATTAAATTACTCTACATCAGTAATTTATTAATTAAATTATTTAATAAATGTATATTTAAAATTTCAAACCTGTCAATCTAACCCTAAAAAAACCAATTACCTTCGGTTTTAGTTTGTATTGAACATGAAACCGACCTAAATCCAATTATTGACACTTTTATATTACAATCAGAAGGCAATGAAGTTATGGCATACCTTTTGTTTTGACAAGTTGCAGTGATTTCTATAAGGATATGCACTGTTTCTCACTGTACTCTCTATTGTGTTCATGTGCACACCACTGGCACCTCCAACATGAAACTGCTCGATACGGAGATTAGATTCATTAATGTGAAAATAGAAGTTTGAATCACCCAAGAGGGGAATCACTATTGAACTAATTATCGTCATGTCCCTTACGAGAATATGTCCCTAATATGAAAGATATTTTGATGATTGCGAATCACATTCTGTGTATGATATTATTGCATATATGGCGCATCTAATCTTAATTGAAGGTTTCAAAGATTCAATGACATGGAGAACGTACGAAAGATCTACTTGAAGACCATGTTCATTTGAAGATGTTCGGTAATGAGATTAGATAATGATAGGTTGTAGAACATTCTCTGCCATTTGATTCAGCAATATGCATGACTGCATGTTTCAATCAATTAATTTTTAAACATATGCATATTTGATTTAATCCAGAAATATCTTGTTGTTTTATCTGGCTTTAATCGAGATAAAGTTTTTCAGGACACTAATGTTTTAGCAACGCCTTCCTGGACTTGATGAGTCTGGACGTTGATAAAATATTAGGACGCTCAAGGTTGAATTGAACTGATTAATAAAGATGCTTACTTGTAAGGGGTGACCTTTCTTTTATCAACCTTTGAGAATGTCAGGACGCTGACTTAGATTCAGCTAGTTGGAAGTTTTTTTCATTTTTAAATGATTTCTATCTTTAAGGACGCTGATAGTTATAAGTTGAATAAATTATTAGGACGCTACTTGCATAGGAGCGCTCTCATCTTTTGAATCAACTTAAATAACTTTTAGGACGCATACTGTCTTTCAACGCATTCAACAATATTTTAAAACTGCTTTTAAAATTTAGGACGCTAACTCTCGAGTAGCGCCCTCGTGTGTTTAATGTGTTAAAACAAAGTAGGACATTAATTGTTGAAGTAGCGCCCTCATGATTTAAGTCGTTTAAATTGTCAAAGTAAATTAGGACGCTTACTATTCAGTAGCGCCCTAACTTCATTGTTTAGTAGGACGCTGATGTTCTATGAGTGCCCTTAAAGGAACAAAATGACAGAAATGATATTTTTTCTGTTATGATATTACTGCTATTTTTGTTCACTTTTTAGAACCGTACAAATACTTTTCAGAACTTTTCAGAATTGTACACCAACTTTTTCAGAACTTTATGAACGTTCTAAAAAGCATGTCAGAACATTCATTTTTCATGAAAGGATCAGATGATTCAGGTGCTATCGTTGTAATATGCATTGAGCTGAATCGATCCATTTCAAGAAAGAATGTTACCATTATATTTGAAATAACCTAGAGTGCCAAAATAATCAAGTCCATTGCGCCTCTGTTATTCCTATATATACGTGCTGCCTTAGAGCAGAAAAACCACTAACGGTATACGAAAAACCGAGATTCATTCAAAACGTATTAACAATTTTCGTTTGTGCTAAAACACTTTTTGAAAATTAGTCGTCTTTCACTTGTGCTTGATCTAACGATCTTTTGAAAGAAAAACTTCAAGTCTTCTGGGTTGATTGATCTTAATCTTCATTATTTTGAAAACCCATTGAAGAAGACAAAAGCTCTTTGAACCTGTTTTCAGCATAAACTTCATCATACATATTTGTTGAATCTGTGATCACAGAAGGTTCAATCCAAAGCTTTGTAAGTATCACTTTGATTCTTAGTAAAGGGAATCATATCTCATCTTGTATTCAGTTTGTAGTCACTGGTAAGTCACTGAGTTAGAGAAAATGTTGCTCAAAGTTGTAATTGGTCGTCTCACACCCCTAAGTTAAGAATAAGTCCTCTCTCACCTGTAAGTAGAGAATAGGTCTTCTCACACCCACAAGTTGAGAAACGGTCTTCTCATATCCGTAAGCTGAGAAACCTTAGTTCTCACACCCGTAAGTTGAGAAAGTGTACCGGTTTGATCTTCACCCGTAAAAAGGTCCATAGTGGAGTTTGAACAAATCCTAACTGAGGAGGTT
Source organism: Paratinospora sagittata (assembly GCA_035771175.1). Taxonomy (NCBI): domain Eukaryota; kingdom Viridiplantae; phylum Streptophyta; class Magnoliopsida; order Ranunculales; family Menispermaceae; genus Paratinospora; species Paratinospora sagittata. Next base: position 13,356,469 of record CM069613.1, on the reverse strand, counting down.
AGGTAGTGGATGTAGGCGCGGTCGAACCACTATAAATCTTTCTTGCATTGTCCCATTTACATTTGCTATATTTAATTGCTATACTTTGTTTAATCTGCTTTCATTATTCCGCATAATTTTAAGAAAGGTTAAAATCTGCTAAGTGTCCAATTCACCCTCCTCTTGGACATATATGGGCCAACAATCACAACCATTGCAACAAATGGAGTGTGCCAATGCTTTCCATTGTCAAAAGGTTATATCCGCACCAATCTGCGAACATCCACTTCTGCTTCTGTCTAACCAAATGAATATTCGTTATTGACCTTGATCGTTACATTTAGATTACGTATAATCACTAAGCTGACTAATTCCAAAATTCTATGTCATAATAATCTTAATTCTTTAGGATGCACAGTGTTGTTTTCATATATAAATATATGAAAATATATAACTGTGACTATGAACAAAATGAAGCACAAAGAAAGGTGAAAAGAGAACTTTTATTCTCGCAACCTGATTGGGTATCTCACCCACAATTGTAACTTTATATCCATGGTGTTGTGCCCGCATCGTATACATGTTCATGATCATGGAAGCCCAGTCCATGCTCTCTATCCCACCATTACCTACTTGAACCTGCATGTGCCAATATAAAACAAAAATTTTAAGTTGATAACGCCAAATGTATCATTAGATCGTATTTTGATAAATTTCATCTTGAAGTTTTCTGTTTCAAGATGGGGGGCAAACCCCTCTCTCTTCCACTATCAGTGAAACATTTTTCTTCATATTTAATTAATTAGTGGCAATAAAAAGCTAAATTTTTTGCCTTTATTCTTGTTTGTCTTTGCTTTAGATTGTGGATTAGTAATTAAAAAGTGCAATTATCTTTTTTTTCAAAATCCTTGTAAAATTACTTTTCAATTGAAAAGACAAGCATACCCTGTTACACCCAAAATTGAACCAACTTCGATTCATAAACAAAGTTGTGCCAAAACCAGGAACAATGCATCGACCAAGACCAAAACACACATTGCCTTAGCCTAGGCCGAGGTGCAACATGCCTCGGCCAACGACCGACGCAGCACATGCCCTGCCTCGGCTAACGATTGACGCACCACATGCCTCGGCCAAAGGCCTTGGCTGAGGCTTCACTTGCCTTGCCCATGGCGGAGGCAGTTCATGCCTTGACCACTGCCGACGCTTACTAAAGCACGACGTCAGTCACAATCCGACTTAAAACACATTAAACAATGATAATATGCATCTCGAGACATATGCTGAATCATATAGTTCTGGCAAGGAAAGGGTGTAAATCACTCCCACTAATGGAGAAAGACATTAAATGCAGAAACCACCTTCTTAACTACAAAAAAGGGTTCATTCTGCAGAAACAAGTATGCTCTAAGCCTCTTACACTTCTACTTTTTATCCTACATAATCTAACTTAGACATCGGAATGGCTTTGGTGACATCCACTTAGTGGCACCACCTTTTGCAGGTTCGGAGTAACCCCCACGAGAACTTTGAAAGAAGAGTGTACATATTTCATACTTAGTCAGCCGACATTAGTACCAAGCCAAAAGTGAGAGATTTTTGGCTGAAATATTTGGCATTGTTTAAAGGGAACGACATTAAAAGTCTATTGTCTAAACAAAATGAGTAAAAACAACATCCAACCCCCTCAAAAAATAGCTGCAAAACCAGGCACCAGTTCGCCAACTCCATAGTAGGAGACCTCGCCTTCACCCCCAAGTCGCCTCAGGATATCGAGCCACTCAGCTTCTGACTTCTGACCATGGAACGAAGGATGGGGACGATGGTCAAGAATGTCAACTGAATGGCAAGGATCTTAGAGTGGAATGAGCAAGTCATCATGTTGTGCCTGCGAGAGGCAAATCCTAGGCGTTCAGAAATGAGCGCGTAGACGAAAGTGTTGCAGAACCAACCCGGAACCTGACAAAACAGGATGAAGAAGTCATCCAGGCTCGGAAAGGATGGAACAACAACCCGTCTCCTGCGTTCAAGAGTCAAGCAACAAGGACTTTCTTCCCAATGACATAAAATATCGGTCAACGGGCAGTCAGAAGCAGGCAGAGTGAAAGGTGGGTCAAACTTTAATAAGTAGAGGGGGAAACACATTCATGAAAAGCCAGAAGCCGTGCCATGGGGGACTGACCTACTATAAATAGATCTTACTTACGAGTAAGAGTAGGAACATCTATTAGTCCGTATCGTGGGTCTACTTGTTACAAAAGGCGAACATCCTTATTCCAAAACATTCACATGGCAGGTGGAAATCGAAAAGGGGACGAAAAAAGTCTATTTACCCTTACAATATTCAGGAATGTATCACGGCCCTATCTATTCATCTTTTTCTTCAAAAAAATAAAAGAGTTTTGCATCTCTCTGGGGCCCGGGGAACAAATAGGCGTGGGGAAGAGGGCGAGGGAGGCTACGAGCCCTTTCCCGTTGTTGTTCCTGGACCAGAGGGTCCTTCGTAGGCTCAAAACTCTTTGCAGCAATGGCTTTTCTTCTAGGGGATTCTTTAACCAATCTCACAGATTTTCCTTGTGGTACGATTGCCTTTTTTGCTTTTGAAGCCTCCGCAGCTGCTCTCTCCGCCATGGAAGTGGCTCTTGTAGTCCTCTTCTCCATTGTTGGAGACATGGACACCATCTTCGTCCGTGTCTCACCGCGAGAAATTCTTCGAGAAAAAGGTGATGGGGTAGAAGTTTTTTTGCCTCTGATCATGGCTTGTACTTGAGCAAGCTGAATTTCCTCAATAGACTTCTTTGAATCATAACTTTCTTCTTCGTCACTCTTGTTTCCTGAGCATCCTTATCTTTTTCCTTCGCTCGGCCCATCACAGCCTTATCCTTGAAATCAAGGTAACGAGGGATTTCCTCAACTTCTAATTCAGTGAAGTCTTTCAGGGCATTTCTCAAATATCTCTCATATAGAACATCATTTTTACCTACTTTGTCGCTACGTGGGACATAGATATGCAAACTCTTTGAAGATGATTGTAGAAGTTGAATTGTCCTGCATACCCTGTACTCTCACAGAATGGGTTCGCATTGGATAGCTCTTTTCTATGGGCAATATAGCCTGAATGCCCCAATGGATAATATATGTTTTTCTACTCGATCCAATTTCAGCTATTCGCATCACGGGATGATTGAGTGGTTCCTTCATCGCGTGCGGCGGGGGGCTTGGTCAGCCGAAAGATGGTGATTGGTCTATTCCAACATGATATTCCGAGAAAAAACATTCCAAACCACTACTACCAGCCAGAGAAAAGAGAGGAAATGAAATAGTTAGTCGCCATTCTTACCCATGAATAAATGACCAAGCTCCGAAAATGCTTTACTAATTACTAATAGGTCGCATTGGCCACCCTTATAAGAAGGGGGCAAGAACAAGCTTTTTTATAGGTGTAGTCATCCACCGTAGTGCGCTAGCTAGCCCTTGAGTTTTGATGCTGGAAGAAAACTCCTTACTCGAATAGGGGCTAACGCGTAACGACTTTTTCCCTATTCGAGTAGTTTCGCTCAATCCGTTGCTTGTTGCCTCCGTTTGCTTCCTTCATTACGAACCGGAGAGATTTAGAAACTGGTCAATTTTCGGTGAGGAAGAAGAAAGAAGTTGCTTCTAAAATACCTGACCAGAGGAGAAAGTGGTTCTGGTCTAAACATCCTGATCAGAGCAAAAAGTGGTTCTACTTAGAGCATAGCAAGCGCCTCGCTTAGTGAATGATGAAGCTTGAGCTTATTTTATCTTAGTCAAGTTTAGCCCCATTCTTGCGCTCCTAATACATACACTGTTTCGATGTTACGGAGGGAAGGAACGGTCGGTCAATGGGAATGGATTGAGGTGGGATATTTTGAGATTCTCTCCTTTCCAAAGCTGTGCAAGGCAGCCCCTTCCCCTCCCCCCAAAGAACTAAACCCCACCCCTCTTTCCCCTCTTTAATGAAAGACCCTCGCCCCGCTTCCTATTCATTTATGGGTCGAAGCAGATGGTCTTTGATTCTTTTTTCTCTCCAGAGGTTCTTTTAAGAATCAACCAACCGACAAATCCGTAGCCACTACAAGCCTACATATGACTCAAAGCCATTCTTTTTTTAAAGATTCCGTACCGTCAAGAACAAAGTCTTGCGCTTGCTACGTCTTGGAGTTTTTCAGCTCCCTCTCGCCAAAATTCAATGGGATGAATCCAATCAATAAGCTTTTAGATTGATGTAGGGCGCAACGAAGCCAAATTCCATCAAGGCAAGGGGGCTTACTTTTCCTGATGTTGAGTCATCCTATTCAAATTTAGTTATGCTAATAGAACTGAAAGAGTTTGAAGATGATATGGACCCCCTGAGCGAGAACCTCCAATTGCTTAGGGGTCGCAGGTCGACGTACATAGGGAGCTACTGAATGCATAAGCCACGAACAATGCCCGTCAACTGGAAGCTACGACTTTGAGGACAAGGGATCAGCCCCAAACTATCCAAGCCGAGGAGGGATCAAATGCTCGATTGTCTGTGGATGTAATCTTTGGGGAGGCAGAATTGCCTTTTGTGGACGAGATCCACAATGCCCCCTTCCCGACAGAATCAAGATTCTCCAGAATGACTTATACGATGGAGAGAAGGATCCAGTCTTGGATAAAGCTATATGGAGCAACTGATCAGACCCTCTATTTAGCTTTCCAGCATACGCTAGCTGGCCCAGCCTTGAGCTGGTTTCAGAGGCTACAACCTAGGTCAATCCATTCCTTTGACCAGCTCGGACGATGGTTCATCAGCCAATTTGTTGGGCTTCGTGAGACAAGAAAAGCTTCCATGTACCTTTTGTCGGTCAAGCAGGGGAAACAGGAGCCCCTTAAGGACTACGTAACAAGCTTGCACATGAAGCATCCCAGGTGGAAAGATATTCGGATGACGTAGCACTGACTATATAATGGCTGGACTTCAAACAAACAGGTTTTGGTGGTCTTTGGCCAAGAGCCCAGCTCGAAGTTGTGAGGAGTTGCTCATCCTAGCAAAGAAGTATATGAATACGAAAGAAATAAAGACAACAACCCGACATCCAAACAAAAGACGAGGCTCCCTCAAAGAAGAGGAAAGAGAAATACTAGAAAGGAAAGGGCCTGGATAACAACGGACGCCCATAGGGAGAACTCCAGTCCCAATGGAACTGGTTGACATGCACCCTGCTCATTGCCTCGATCGAGTAGGTTCTGACAGAGGCAAAGCTCAAAAACCTTATACTAGCCCCAACCCAATAAGAACGGAGGCAAAACGAAGAACAAATCTTAGGAGGTCGTCACAAACCTCCCCCAATGAAGTTGATCGTGCGACAAATGATAAATCTTGAGAACATGTTGCACACCTTCTTTCTAAATATTGATCATCGCGACAAAGGACAAACCTTAGGAGATCGTCGCGAACCACCCCTAACGAAGTAGATCACATTACAAACGACAAATCTTGAGAAGTCGTTGCGCCCCTTCTTTCAAAAATGTTGATCACGCAACAAAAAATGAACCTTAGGAGGTCGTCGCGAATCTCTCCCAACGAAGCTGATAGCGCGAAGGATGACAAATCTTGAGAAGTCATGGCTCCCTTTCTTCCAAAAATATTGATCGCGGGACAAAGAACAAATCTTGAGAGGTTGTTACGCCCCCATTTCAGAGAAGTTGACCGTGCAACGGACGACAAGTAGGTCGTGGAACAAATCTAACCATGTACGACACAACAAGGGAAACATTTCCTTGCGATTGGTTTTATCAAAGTTCTTCGAAGCTATCTACAAAGATAAGGTAGCGTTTGATAACTCTAATTGTAGCCTTTAATTCTCTTTAGGTCTAAATAAAGTGGAGGTTAATGAAATTTAGAATGTTTGTTAACTTTTAAGCAACCTCTATAATAATTAGGTGATAACAAAAATTAAAGGTTTATCCTTCACCAGAAAAAGTCAAATTTTTTGGCTTTTTTTAGTAGAGGTTCTTCCTCTATTGCGGGCAGAGGAAAAAATCAGTGATTTTCTTTTAAAAACCCAAATTTGCCTCTCCGACTTTTTTATGATTTTATCAAAAAAATGGAAAGTTTCATAGCTCCTCTTGTCGTCAACTTCTCTTCTCTTCAACTTCTCCACACCTCTTCAATGTCTCTTCTCTTTCTCTGCAACGTTTCTACAACTCTTCTTTACTGCTCTTCACGAAGGTTTTTTGTTCAAAGGCTTTTGCGATCAAGAGCGCAATTTTTCTTGGTGATTCTTTGAAAAGTAATTTTAGCTATTTCATACTATTATTGAAGTATAGAGACAACCAAAGCCTAGGTTTTTTTCTAGGGTTTTTGCAGCATGTTCTGTAAAAAATTAATAACACAAAGCCCCAAAGCCTTGGGTTTTTTCTAGGTTTTTTTGCGGAATGTTCACAATAATCATATGGGAGTTGCTATTGTTTTAATGTTCTTTAGAACTTCCATATGCTATTGTTTTAATGTTCATTACTATCATCTTCCCCAATTTTTATAAATTTGGGGCATTTTTTTAAAGCAAATCAATTAACTTTGATGAATTGGTAAGGTGAAAGCTTAGTAAAGCTTTTTATTTTGGAGACTGGATATTTGCAATTTGTTTTGAATGGAATAATGCAGTGAGAGGGTGAAGAACTTGCATGAATTGTGTATATATTTTTAAATTTATGAAAACTCTTAAGGGTGATCTTTTTTTTTTTTTTTAGGTTTTTATTTTGTCCATTATATTTGGATAAATTCAATTATCCCAATTCCTTCTTTTGGATTCTCTATGTACTTTTCATTTGTCTTCTAACATATTTGAGCAAATGTGACAACTACTTAAGAGGATAAACATTACCCTGTTTAGCTATTTTGTTTTCTGCATAATGATTGTTTCAGCCAAAAATCTCTCGGTTAAGTTGCGAGATGATGCCGGCTGACTAGATATTATGACTGGTTTGATCTTCGTATCAGACTCTTCTGAACACTGTGCTCTGGACTTGCAATGGTGGTGACTTGTAGTCACCGAAGACATTCCGACGCTCAAGTCAGAAATCAGATTAATAGAATATCCAAAAACATTAAGTTCTATGGTTTTCAAGCATACCTGTTTCTGTAGAATGAGCCTTTTTTGTAGTTGAGAGGGATGCTTGGGTGCATTGAATGTGGGGTTCACAAAATAATACAACCCAACACATCCCATCTATGTGTTAAATAAATACTAGGTGTTATCATGTACATAATATCAAATACAAAATAAATGTGCAACACCTACATCAATCAAAATCAAGGGACGCTCTGCAATCAAGCCTTCCCTTTACTCTTCCTATCAGATCCTGAAAGAAAAGGGTGAGGTGTGAGCTACAACAAGCTCAGTGAATGAAATTTACAAGTGGCATATACGTGCATTTATAAAAACATGGCAAGATCATGATGATGAAATAGATAGCATAACATAAATGCATCATGTTATAAACAAGACAATGCATATCATTTGTAATCATGTACATGCAATCCTAACACCTCCTGAGTAAGGGGGTTTGATGGCCTGGTGTGTGACACACAACGCCCGAACACACACACAATACTCGTATTCTAATGAGGTTTCTGGGGTCGTGCAGCACGTAGGATTAGTCTTAACTAACCTACCTATACACAAGCCATAAAACCCTCTGCAGGGTACACAACTGGGATCGCCGCTAGACTTACAAGAATTCCCAAGAAGGAAATTTCAACTAGGAGCCTCAACTCGAATTATCATCCCAATGAATTATGTTCAAATATATTACATGGAAACATTAAAACGTGCATACCATAATACATAAGCATTTAACACATTTCTATAATACAATGTCACATATAAATAATCCAAAAGTAAAAGAACACTCATTCTTGATTGGCAAAGTCTAGCCAATCCAATCACCAAAACTCTCCAATTGACTAAATAGGTTCTAGATCAATTACAAGACCCTGAAAAATAACATGGTTCACACAAACTAAAAATCAATCATAAAGTGTGTCAAAACCCCATGTTCAAACCCAATCAAAAGTTAATTAGATTCTAAATTGGTTACCCCCCTTGAGCCAAATTCCATATTGCCCAATTTGATCATTTAACTCAAATAAACCAAGATTGACCCAAATTGAATGTAGTGGGTTGATCCCATGATTCAATCACTAATATACATGACATTCAATTATAATTAGGGTCAATTAGACTATACATCAAGTCAATTTCATCAATTGACTAAGTCTTGGTCAAAATCCCCAATTAGGCCAATACAAAACATAAAGTCAAAATGAACTAAGTCATACCAATTTAACATAGATTCAAACATTCTAAACCCATGATTCTACTCAATTTGGGTCCAATTAAAAAAATCCCGAAGTCAATTTTATCAATTGACTTGATTTGGGTGAAAAGCCCCAATCTAGGCAAAAATTCCCAAATCACATGCAAAATTGCCAAGACACACGAAAATTGCCTAATTACTTAGCCTAGGTCAAAATTAGTCTACCATAGGGTGTTCAGCATGAGAACCCACTGAATTTAATCATCAAACAACCCTAATTATGCCCAATTAGACCAACATTGCATAATTTTTCAGATTTTATATCAAGAGCATCAAAACCCCCAAATCTGGAAATTTTCATACATAGGTCATATTGCCAATTTTACACTAGGCCACCATGTTCAGCCATGAATTTTACTGATCTTGTAATATGGAATCATCCACAATGGCCACTTGGTCAACATAGTCGACATGCAAAGATTTTGAAAAAGTCTAAGGTCATGAACTAAGTATAGGTCTTTTGAACTAAACCCCTCCAATTTCTTGCTAGCAATTGGGGGTTTCACCATTAGTGTACTCCTAACACTCTCTAATCACACATATGTGACATGCAAGACTCAACTGCAACTTTGGTTTTCCACCCATCCAAGTTTCATCACAATGCATGCATCAAAATGAAACCCTCATGCTCAAAATGAAGCTATCATGCAACTAATAGAGAGATTCAAGGAAAAAATGGCGGAAAAATGCAAACCTTAGGTGTTCTTGAGCAAGAAACCACCAAACCCTAATTTTTCCTCTCCTTTCTCTCCTCCAGCACTTCTCTCCTCTTTCTCAAGTGCAAAATGTGCACATGAGCTGAAAAAAATTGTGTTAATAGCTTATATAGAAGCGTTTGGGCCCACAACTAAAAGTTGCCAAAAACTATTAAAAATCAGTTTTCCCGTTGCAATACTTGCACTTAGATAGTCAATTTATTGCAAACTACAATAAAAATAACATCTTAACTGTTCTAAATTTTTATTAGTTAGTTACCAACATTCTGGTAAAATTGCAGCTCAATCTAACGGTAGGACTACGAGATCCAACCGTTTGATCAAAACTGCGTAAGTAGATCCGCAAATTCGTGAAACGGTGTTTGGAGTCTTATAACTCACAGTAGTTAAATCAGATCAAGATCTTCACCGTTCATAATGAAGATCTATTGAAGAAGAATAAGCTGACAAAACTTTAGCTCAATCGGACCACGTATCTAAGAGATCAATTCATTGATGTAATCGGTGACATAAATTTCTTCCTAAATAGAGCGAGCTCCACTAGATCCAAAACACCGTTTTTGACATGTTTCAATGTCGAACGGGTCTCCTATGGTTTCAAAACTTCATGCACACTCTCTAAGATCTAAAATCATGCAAAGACACCCGAACCTACGTGCGTCGACCATCAAAATACATATAAACATACATATATATTTACGGTACGAGTACACCACAGGTCAAAGTGACGCCATCCTAAGGTACAGGCATTACAATGGTAATCCCTTGCTCGTATTTGGTAAAACGACGGGGAGAGATAGAGAGGAAGTCCCCTCGGCTGTGGCTGAGGGCTCCCGGCCAAAGCTCGGGAAAACCCCCCTCTTTTTTACCTTGGCCGAGGGGGGTTTCTCCCAAATTTGGTCGGGATGTCCTGTTTTAGTCTTGGGTGAGAAGTTTGCCTGTTTTCGGGCAGGATCATCGTCCTCCGTTCGTTCTTTTCTTTTCCTTATTTTCTTTGTCTTAAACGTGGTGTAGATCATTTGGTATACCAGTAGGCCTTTGACGAGTGTCTCGATGTTTCGTATGTTGGGTCGTTCGAATTATGTGATATGGCGGGTGTGGGAGTCGTTTAGCTATAAGGAGCTCATTTTTCTTTATATATATGAGGAGGTGGTTCATTTTTATTCTTCATTCCAGAATTAAGCATCGTCAACTATGTTTTGGGTATAACGTTTGAGGTGAGTCTTTGTTTAATCTTTAGTTTTTTCTTTTCTTTCAGAATACTTCTAGTCTTGTTTCATTCTTGTGTTTTACTCATCCGCTCTTCGAACATCCGACGCGGGGTGTGGAGTTGCCTTGTTGTACCTTAGGATGATGTCATCTTGACCCTAGAGTACCCGGATACTCGTATGTGTGTGTATTTGTATGTGTTTCGATTTTGTTGGTCTATGTGTTGTTCCCAAATGGATGGAAAGATATTAAAAATGAGTCTGAAATGCATTTTTACATAGAAATCAACCTATTATACGCGAAATTCCGATGTGTAGTGACCGCGTAGTGAAAAGATGAAAAATCAGAAAAACTGAAAAATTGAAACTCGTTTCAGTAGCGCTAGAATGCGTTTCACACTAGCTGAAAGGCTTCCAGGCCCAAAAAATATGTGAAATGCTTTTCATGGCCTTGGAACGCGCTCCACCTTGGTAAAATGCAAATTTTAAAGTTTCTTGGTGGGCCTCACTCGTTTATTAAGCCATGTATACCCTCATTTGTCTCTCATTTCACACTTTGAGCACTTGAGAGAGGGGGAAAGACTAGGAGAAAGAGAAGAGGAGAGAAATTTGAAGTTTTTAGATGATTCTTGTTCAAACTTTTCCAAGGTAAGTGTGATTTACCTTCCTCTTCACATATTCTTCTTGAATCATGGTAATGAGCTTCATTTTGACCTAGGAAATGGCATGAGCCATGGTTTGGAGGAGTTCCAGACCGAGGGTTTGTTTGCTTGTGCTCATTTGAACTTGTAATGGTAGAAATGACTTTCCTTGACCTAAATCTACATCCAATGAGTGCTTTCCACACTTGAATCTCGGATTTGAGGGGGTGGTGGATAAACACAAGTATGAGTTAGGTCTTGCATGTTAGATATGTGAGACTAGAGGTTGTTGGGAACCCATTAATGGTGAAAACCGCAATATTCAGCAAGAAATTGGTAAGGTTATTTGTATTTGACCTAGAACTAGAATGTCGACTTAGGGTTTTCCATTTGATGTGCATGTCAACTATGATGAATAAATGGATCATTCTAGGTGAATGATGGTCTAATTCGGTGGTTATGCATGTTGGAAACCCTATGTGTAATGTAAATTGGCTTAGGCCATGATTTTGGGCCTTTGCCCAAAATTGGGGCTTTTGGCCTAGATGATGCCAATTGATTTGAATTGGCATAAGAGTAGTTTATTAACCCGGTTTGTGATGGAATGCATGATATTAATAAAGGTTGGATTACAGAATCAACCTTAGGCATTCTTGAGTTGTTTAAGATCTAATTAGATGTATTATGGCTTGAATGAGCTATAATGGTTAGTTCATTAGTGAAGCCATGTTAGAGTCTAATGTTGGCTAGTGAATTGGGGCTTAATCGTGGTTATTTGGCATGTAATTGGAATGATTTTGATGATGAATGAACCATGTTTTGTGTAGGGTTTGTGATTGATCCAACTATCCCCAATTAAGCCAATTGAAGGTTGAACTGCATATGAGTGTATTTGGTGGCACTCTACTGCTAAATTGGTTGGCTTGGGATTGACTAGTCTAGCCTATCAATTGTGATTGTTTCTATACATTTGGTTTCTATATGTGGCATTGTATTATATAAAATGTTTGAATCGATATCTATGTGTTATGCATGTTTTAATGATTCATGAAATGAATTTGAGCATAAGTCTAGTTGGGTTAGCAATAGGTGTATCTGCTAGTAGAGATTTTCTTTGGGAAATCTCATGTTGCTAGAGGTGATCCCTAATTACCTTGCAGAGGGTTTTATGGCTTGTGTAGATAGAATCGCCTAGACATGGTACTTGTCTTGGTGGGTTGATCCTATTAGCTACACAACTCCAGGAATCCTAATAGAATACAAGTATGTTAGGTCAGATTGGGCGCTGAGTTTCGGGAACCCAGGCCTTTGATCGCCCTTACTTAGGAGGTGTCTAGGTTTCATATGGCATGTTTGGAAAAAATGATATGCATTGACTTGGGTAATGACATGATGCATTATATTTGGCACGTATGTAATCTTTTATTTCATCACGTTATTTAAATTGTTTTGATGATCTTGCCATGTTTTATCTAAATGCATGTATATTGCCACTTGTAAAAAACATTCACTGAGCTTGTTGTAACTCACTCCTCATTCTTATCATTTAAGGTTCTGATAGGAAGGGGGAAGGGGAAGGATTAGCTGTGGAGCACTTCATGTATTTTTGTGATGTAAGTGTATTAGTACATTTCTGTATTTTGGTATTTATGTACTTAATAACACCTATTGTATATACTGGTTGTATTATGGTTGGGTATGATTTTTGTATATTTGAACATTATGGAATTTTGGAAGATGTATTATTAATTATCTTTATGTTTAGATGGATGCTTATTTGGGATTTGTGTTTATTAGGTTGTTTCTATGAGGTTGACGGGACGCCAGGTGTATCGAGGGAGGATATACTCGGGGGTTCCGTGTCGTTCATGACGTCACTCATCGTGGGTCGTGACATGCGTGATGTTCTATTTTTTGTTAGGTTGTTGTTTCTTTTGCTGTTTAGTTTGGGGAGCAAGGATGAGCACGCCTTATGAAAATCTTGGTTTTTCATGGCCCTATACCTGAGAAAGTCAATATCTTAGTAGCGAGACCGAGTCATCCTCTTCTAATCCTCATCCAGGTGATGTCTCCCCTAGCGAGGAGGTGTCATGTGCTTCGAATTCATTCCATTGTAGGGGGGATTCGAACAATGAAGGCCTAAGCCGCAACACATGTTGGGAGGTTGTTTTTAAGCTGGCTTTCGCCGCGAAGGACTACATTTCTGTTATGGTTGTTGAGGATATTCATGAGGTTTTTCATAAATTTGGGGTTCCCTCTACCATTCGCTTCAGGGCTCCTGCGCAGGATGAGAGGACTTGTTCTCCTCGCGGTCGAGAGAAGATCACCCTCAATAAAGACATGTTTGTTCATGGGTTTAGGCTCCCGATTCATCATGTTCTATGTGAGTTTGTAGCTAAGTTGGAAGTGACTCCTACTCAACTGTGTTGGCCCAATACTATAGTCCAAGAGGGGGGTGAATTGGATTTGGCGGATTATCGCGTTACCTTTCAGATATTTTAATTAAACAAGTAATGTGCGCAGTAGGTAACAATCCAAATAACAAATGCAGAAAAATAAATGAACACAACAAATTTAGAGTGGTTCGCTTCCCCTTAAACCTACGTCCACTACTTAATCACCATTGTAATACCCTAGGATTGCACACACAAAAATAAAAATAAAAATTGTTGAACTTCGAGTAGCCTGCCCAAAGGTTCGGGCACTTTTTTTCTATAAAAAAAGGGTTCCCCCCCCTCATTTTCACACCAAACCAACTCTCATCCTCTTGTTGGAAAACTTCTCTCTTTCTCTCTCTCTCTTTTGAGACTCTCTTTGAGGTGCAACGCGGTTCTGCTCGGGGGAAGGCGCCAGTTCAAGAGGGAGTTATTATCTGAAGGTGGAGAACGAAACATAGGTTTGCGTGTCTTAGAACTTTTATTAAAGTTTACATTCATTTATCATTATATTTACTATTCACCTACACTGCATTATTGCGTACAATGTTCATACCTGTCATACTTATGCCTGTATATTTGGAGTTCATGTATTACACTGTTAGTATACCAGATTAGTGGTCAATCTGACTCAACCAGACATTGTCTTGTCCTCAGTGACTTTAAATAGTAAACGGGAGGTAATGTGCTCCTCTAAACGATTGGTACTTAAATAGAACTCGTGTCTCACCTCTCAAACTGGAGACTGATCTGGTTGGTCTTATTTGAAAGCTATCAGCTTGTACAAGTGATACTGAACATCCTAACTTTACACGTGGTGATACTGACCTGATAGGAATTACCAGATGTTGCCAAATCCTGTCTAATGTTAGTAAAGACCGGACATGCTCATGCATTGGCATCATACATAAACAGCACCTAGGTACGTAAGTGGTTTATGATCCACAAAATAGTTAGAAGCAATGCACTATTATTGATATTTCTCTGGACAGGGACATACAATGAGAACCCGGGTTTACTTGGGGATGAACATCTGTACGTGAATCCAGGGCGTCTTTCCTGAGGAGGGACGTACAATGAGAACCCGACTACACCTGGGGATGGACATTTGTACGTGAACTCAGGCGACGTACAATCACAGAACCATTATGAGGCGGTGTCATGCATACATACATGTTGTACTGATTATGATGCTTGTTGTGTTTATGTGATATTTGATTATGAATTTTCTTTTATTAATTTTCATATTCACGAACTAATTTACCCACTGGGCGAGTAGTTCATCCCGTTGTTATCCAATTTTTCTCAGGAGATTAGGGTGGACTCGGTGGAGGTTTTTGGGCCCACATTTTGTAACCCTTTGTTTATTCATTGGGGATTTTGGGAGGATGTTCCCTTTACTATTTCATGTATAAAAATATATTCTGAAATTATTGAAATCAGATTTGTACTCATTTGTGTTCCTGCATACTCGGTTATTGTTATAATGCATTCACGCCCCATCCATGAGTGTTCCATCAGTTTAGGTGCGTCCGGGCAGGGTGTGACACCACGATCAGGATTTCCCAATACACTATTGGCTAAATACTTACGGGCGTGATTAGAAGCCATTTACACTCTAACTGACTCAAGGGCTTGGTTAGAAAAACCACAACCACTAACCTACATTAGGGCTTGGTTAGAAAGCCACAAACTAGCCTACACCAGGGATTGGCTAGAAAGCCACGCTTGTAACCCACTTACGGGCATGGTTACGTGCCGTACAAAGTATGGTAATATCCTGGTTGATTTAATCAAGTCAACAATACATCAAGATTACAAAAGATATAGAGAAGTGTACATTAACGCTCTCAACAGTGTAAGCTTACAATCTTAAATGAGTCAACAATATTATTCCAACCACTATGATTCTAAATGATGCAAAGTGTTGAAATGGGTTTTTCTCAAATGTAATCGAGTCAAATATATATATGATGTAAAACAGTGAATCGAATATGTACAACTATCAAGATATTGGTTCTAAACAATGATAAGTTTAAAGCTTGAGAATCAATATACCATGATGATCAAAACTTGATGATTCTAAATGAATATCTGATTAAAATAAAAAATCAAACAAATCAAGTATGATCAAAAACTTCGATTCAATATAATATGAAGTTAACACATGAATCGATATCTCAAACTATTTATGAAACCACTAAACAATGTATTTTGTTATGAAGATCAAGATAGGGTTTCACAAACACAATCAATACAAAATCAGTTTTAAAGATGATAATCTAAGCACAAAACTGATTTGCCTTAACCAATATCACAAGAATCTAGTTGTAGAAATGTATACCCCACTAGGAAAAAACTCAATTTTTTTTTATCATAAGAGGTTTAGGATATTGTCAAAAACATAGACTAACATTTTAAAACATTTTAAAACATTTTTTACATGATTAAGGTAAAATTAACACAGTTAAACATGAGTGATTCGATCGATTAAACCAATGATCAAAGCAATAAGTACAATACAAGTGAAATGATAAAACCATGCCAAGTTGACAAGATGAATGCACGTTGAACACTGATCAATATATGAATGATAGAAAATTATGACTAAGTGATAGCATAATTATCAAACTAATATATGTGCAAGCATGAGAATGATAAACTATATGAATGATTTTCAAAAGATGCAAATCATGTGTGCTTGGAACAAGTAAATGCTACTCTACAACACTAAGATTCTAATAAAGAAATATAACCATGAAGCTCTTGAATCTTCGTAAAGTGTTGTTCTTTCCACATGCTTTGACAATGCAGTTGAATCCATTAGATATATTGATAAGTAAGAATTTAGTATATGTTTTAGAGCATGTTTTAGGTGTGTTTTATGGTATTTAGTTCATATATTAGGTTAGTTTATCATAAAATTGGTTATTTGATAGTTTTGTCAAGTTTTAGTATTTTTACATTATTTCGGTTTGGATTTCTATAGGTTGGTTCATGAAATTATTAAAGCATCTTACTCACTTGGTTTGATGTGTTTTGTAGGTGCTATGATGTTTTAAATGATGATTAAGATGATGAAGACATGATGCAAGAGGAACCAAGGGAGTTAGAGTGAAGAAACAAGTGCATCCAAGCCTTTTGGAGTCTGAAAAATTGGCCAAGTCCACAAGAAAATCAGAAAACAGGTGCAAAAATAGGTTCTAGGCGCCGCGGCGCCCATTGCAGCGCTCCACAAAAGGCAATTGCGCAACGTTTTTGTTTTGGCCATAAATTTCTCAATATAAGTCCGAATTGGACGTAGTTTGTTTATATGGATTCCTTATTTGAAATAATATAATATAGAATGGGTTTTAGATTGATTTGGAGTAGAGAACAAGAAGAAAAACGAATGAGGAAGAAGGCGGATGTGTGATTAAGAATTAGAAACTTTCTAATTTTGATACAAACTTTCCTAATTCGACCTGGACTTCTCTTGGACGACATCCATTGTACTGGTGGCTTTATATATACCATTTTTTAGGGTTTTCAAAGCATCAAATAGAGGAGAAAAGAATTGTGAAGAGCAAGGAAGACGGCTAGGGTTTGGAAGTGAGGAGAAGAGCATTATTGAAGATCATCGAAGAATCTCCTACACTTTCCCTTCCTTCTACTTTATTTTTTTGGTTTTAGATTTATGTTCATCATGTTATTTCATGCTTTTACCTCTCTAGTTATGAACTAAATCCTCTATCTAGAGGTGTAGATTGGTCCAAGCTTGAAACTATATTGTTGGTTTTATTGATTGATTATTGTTAATGAAGTTTTCTAGTTTATTTATATTTTTCTGAGTTTAATGCTTTTGATCCTTGGCCACGGATTAGATGATCATAGACTTGAGGTAGATGCTTCACAAGAGGGTACCCTGGGTTGGAGAATGGGAAATATAACCTAGGCTATCGTGAGACTCACAAGGAGATTGAGAACCTTCGAAGTTGTTAGGTGAAAATCATAGATCTTAATGAGTTATTGTTGTTTTTGGTTTTCATCAAAAGAGTTAAACCAAGGCAACAATAATATGCTCTAGTTTTGCTTCAAAAGAGGGAATTAGAAAGGTTATAATTTCTGACTTATAAACGAAAGAACTGATTTAATGATAAAATATATAAAGGCATAGTTGAGAGTAAGGTGATATCGAACTTCTACACCATTCTATCTCTGATTTTCTACCTACTTCTATTGCATGTTTAGTTTACTTTCTAGTTGTCTATTTATTTCACTCAATCACTCAAATATGATTTTCTAAATAAAGTTGAAGTTAGTAAACGTGGTATTTAGTGTGAGTGTCAATCCAAGAGGATGACAACCCGATATCTCATCGGTATATATTATGACTTGATACCGTATGCTTGCGATTTGCACGTAACACATATCCAGTTAGCACTGAAACAACTACATCAAAGAGATTAGTTATCACAAGTGTGTTGTTTGCAATCATCAAAACAAAATTGGGTGAGAGTAGTTACATCAACAAACAGTGTCCATAGGTTTGGGGGTTATTGGTGAGTTGTTTGTCTTTGTGGAAAAAGTATGGCTTTGAGGATTTTAGTCTAAGGGAATTCTTATTCTGTTACAAAATAGTCCAGCATGGTAGTTCTATTGGTTGGTATGGGGCGGAGCCGCATCGTCAAGAAAAACTGATCGAGGGATCCTTTCAATACGGTACTTCTTGGAGAAGTGAATGGTTTTTCGTTCACGAAGATTGGGCAGGTGTGAGTTCGAGGTCCCTGATTCGAAGAAGATATTGCTTGCTGGGTAAGGCTACAAGAAGGGTTATTCGTGGGTTCCTTACTTTTGTTCAGGTTCCTTGCTTTTGTCATCATGTTTTTTTCTCTTTTATAATTTCTTATTTTGTTGATTTGTTATCTCTTTTGTAGGTTCCACGTGTTGCCCTCAGCTTTTGGACGAGTTGGCGGAAACTGTTGAGTATCTGCGTGAGCAGTTGCCTTCCAAGCTAGCTTTCATTACTTTAAATTTAGCGAACCTCCTTGCATCATTGTCAGTTGCTGCGGGTTTCAGTACTCCTCGAGGTAAGTTAGGCGGTAAGTAGTGAGTAAGTTGTTTCTTGGTAACCTTTCAGGGTTCTATTGATTATTAGTTTTTTCTTTGCAGTGATTCCTATGTCGGGTTTTTTCGCTCAACCAGGCGTTCCTGATCGTCCCCGCTCTAGGCTGAGGTTGCCTTTGCTGCCGGCCGTGACGGACGAAGCCGAATTGCTACTCGGTCGACAACGTTTGTTGTGGAAAGGGAATGTTTTAGCCTCTGCCCCGGTTAGTCAGGTTGAATCTAACCTACCCGTTTTGGTGCCTATGGAGGGTTCGATTTTAGATTCCTCGGCGTCCTGGAATGGGAAGAAGAAAATCAAGTCTGCTCCTCCTCCTTAGAAGAAGAAAAAGGCTTCGAGTTCTGGGTACGTAGATCCTATCCTGGTCAAGGAAACAAAGGATTTTGAGGAGTATGCAAGTCGGGACATCAAGGTCCCGATTAGGAGTGTGAGAGCCTAGGAAATGCAAAGCGCTGAACTTGAGCCCTTATGGGATAAGACGATCACTCAGCTCGCTCAGGTATTCCCTCTAAACTCTTTCATTTGTATCCTTCTTGATTTTGGTTTGCTTCATTTGGTTCTTATTTTTTTCTTCTATGTGCATTATTTTCTTTGCAGGCCATGTATGCGATGAGCATCGCTCGAGAAAAAGTGGGGGCAAAGTTGAAGGAGGTAGAGATGAGTTGTAGTCGACGTGTGTCTGAAAAGTGAAGATCGGGCAAGGAGCAGGCTGCCAAAGCTTGTTGAAGCGAGAAAAAGGCTGAGTTGGCTTGTTTGGAGATCAAGAGCAAAAAATATGAGGTTGTTGCGGCCCACCATCAGATGGATTAGATGCACGCCCAACATGAAGCCGAGGTGGCAAATGCAAGCAAGCAAGCGAGTGATTGCGGTATGCTGAAGGCATGCGGGACTTGCACTCTGAATTGGAGCCTAGGCTTGCTAGATAAGGATTTCCCTGAAATGTAAAGTCGTGTCATCAGGGTCTCATCCACATAGCTCATTTTGCTTTTCATTTTTCTTATTTTAGTTTTGTGATCGTTTATTGTAACTATCAGGTCTGGGATTTGTGGCCTAGTAATAATTGTTGGCCTCTGGTGGGGCCCTCTTTCAGTTTTTTTTGTTGGATGCTTGTTTTTATCCGATCATTGACTTTGTTTCACTCTTTGGCTTGCTTATTCTTTGTTCATGTACTATTTGAGTAGTTGTTCCGGGTGTGGTTGTCCACAGCTGAAACTAGAATGTGTGTTTAGCTCATAATGGGGTTCTGGCCTAAGCTACTGTGATACGTGTTTAGCTCTTGTCGAGCCTGTGGCCTTTGCTGCTTTCATACGTGCTTAGCTCACGTTGGGCATGTGGCCTTTGCTTACGATTCAATAGATAGTAGTTGCAAAGTTTATTTATTGCTTGCATAGTAGGGCCGTACTCAAGTTGTTGGCCATTATTACATTCTAATCATAAACAAAAAGTTAATTTGCCTCATACTTTCAGAGGGCTTCCTAACACATGTCTTCTTGGCTTGCCTCTATCACCATGTCTTTGCCGATATGTTTTTTCGCTTTTCGGAGGCCTAATGCATAACACTCCTTTGAGTCTTTCTGATTTCCTCGCACGATTCCAACGCTTCTCCCGCAGGGAATTTCATGACGAGGTGATATGTTGAGGATACAACTCGTAATGCGTTGAGGCCAGGCGTCCGATGATTCTGTTAAACATGGAGGGACAATCAACAATTAAGAAGGCGACCATGATGGTGGATTGGAACGGAAAGTCTCCAGCTGTTAGTGGTAAAGTTATGGTTCCTTCGGGATTAACGGAGTCTCCAGTGAACCTGAACAGAGGAGTGGTGGATGGTTGTAGACGGGGCCCTATTATGCTCATGCGGTTGCAAGCTGAACTAAACAAAATATAGATTGAACTTCCCCCGTCGATTAATAGCTTATGGACCTTGTCGTTTGCTATGTCCAAAGTTACTACCAGTGTGTCGGCATGCGGGAAATGCATTCCTCGGGAATTCTCTTCAGTGAATGTGATGGTGTGCAGGTTTCTCCATGGTTTCTTCTTCAAGCTGAAAGCGAAGTATGCATCTATGGGAAGGTTCTTGGCCTCTCAGGCGTAGGTTTTCCTTGCTCTGTTGGAGTCGCCGCCTGACGCGGGCCTGCCAATGATAGTATGAATTTTGGCAATCGGCTGTGGGGGGCACAATGGTAGTTCCTGATTTCCTGGTGGGTTTGCTTCATTTGCAGCATACTCCCTCAGCTCACCTCAACCAATCAGCTCTTCAATTTGTTCCTTCAGGTCGTAACAATAGGCAGTGTTATGACCGTGGCCACGGTGAAACCTACAATACTTTGTCCTATCCCTTCGTTCCACTTCCCTTCTCATGGGGCGCGGGGGGCCGAACAAGGTTTGCTCGCTCTGTTTTTGTGAAGACCGGCTCGATCGGGGCCGTGAGCTGGGTATATGTTGTCCTGACTTGGAGGGGTCTAGGTTCTCCCTGTGGATGCCCAATCTTTTTGGCGTTCTTTCCCTTCTAATATCTTTCTTTCATCTGTTTGGGTGGCATGCCCTCCTTGACTTGAACGTCCCGTGCTGATTTCATTTCTTCCGCATTCATCTACTTTTTGGCTTGAATTAGTAATTCCTCGTATGTTTTGGCTGGCTTTTTGGTTAAAGACCATCAAAATCGGCTTGCTTGGAGTCCTGCCAACATAGCGGTTAGCGCTACATCGGGCGAGTATCCCTCGAATTGTGAGGCTTCGTGGGCAAAACGTGAGATGTAATCCTTCAGGGATTCGTCATTCCCTTGTTTGATTGAGAGGAGATGCGTTGATGGTTTCCCCGTCTCTTGGAGTCCTATGAATTGACTGATGAATGCCCGCCTTAACTACTCAATGGAATTAACTGATCTTGGGCGGAGTCCCTGGAACCAGCTTAATGTTACGCTAGTCAGAGTGTGTTGGAAGGCCAAACATAGGGTGTGATCAGTATCCCCATACAACTTCATCCTTGACTTGTATTTAACTAAGTGGTTGACTGGGTCCCTCTTCCCATCATATAGGCCTTGATGGGGGATCTTCATACGTTCTGGCAGGGTGGCATTTTGGATTTCCTCAGGAAAAGGCAATTCGACTTCCCCTAGGATGGCTACCACTGGTGACCGAACCCTCGATCCTTCTGCCAGCTGAACAAACTGTCGTTGTTAGTCTCCCCGTTTTACCTGTCAAAACCTCAGGCTGAGGAGCGACGTTCGCTACTCCTGTGTTCAATGATCCTCTTTGTACGTCTACTAGGGTAGATATATGCTCTTGCATGTACTGGAGTCGATCTTCTACATTGTTGGTCGGGAAACTTAGGCGGCCTGTGTCTTGGGGATGAGAAACGATAGGCTGTCCCATTGACGGCTGGTTTGACCGACTTTGGGCCTCTTGTTAAGTTGGCCCTCGCTCCGGCTCTGCAACACTTTCTTCTTGCGTGCCCTATCCGAATGCTGGAGGTTCATTTCTCATGGGCGCAGCTCGATGGGGTAACTTGATTCTTTCTAGGATACCTGCCATTCTGTTAGCATTTTTCATGACTGTAGTCCTTCTTCGTTCCATATTTCCTAATTTGAACTGGGTAGTTCAGTACTTCGGTGTTGCTAAAGGGTGGATACAAGGTCTGTAGCGGCAGAGAGGCTCTGGACGGATGACTTCTTCCTGTGGGAGGGAAGCGGTGTTCGTGCTCATGGTGATAGGGAAATGAACCTTAAGTTACCGTTCACCATAGACGACACCAAATGTTTCAGCCCAAAATCTCTCGGTTAAGTTGTGAGATGATGCCGACTGACTAGATATTATGACTGGTGGAATCTTTAGATCAAACTCTTCTGAACGCTATGTTTTGGACCTGCAATGGTGGTGACTTGTAGTCACCGAAGACACTTCGACGCTCAAGTCAGGAATCAGATTAATAGAATAGCCAAAAATATTAACTTCTATGGTTTTCAAGCATACCTGTTTTTGAAGAATGAGCTTCTTTTTGTAGTTGAAGGGGATGTTTGGGTGCACTGAATGCGGGACTTCGTCAGTGGAGTGATTTATGCCTTTCCCTTTTAGGATTTGGCTTCTATCTTTGAGGTCTCGAGATCCATTCTATGCGGTGTCCGAGTCATGCTCAACGGTCGATGATGGTAGTCCCTTGCCCGTATTTGGGAAAACATCGGGGAGAGATATAGAGGAAGGCCCCTCGGCGGTGGCCAAGGGGATCACTCGGTTGTGGCTGAGGGGGGTTTGTCCCGGATTTGGTCGAGATGTCTTGTTCTAGTCTTGGGTGAGAAGTTCACTCGATTTCGGGCCTAATCGTCGTTTTTCGTTCGTTCTTTTGTCTTTTCCTTATTTTCTTTGTCTTAAACGTGGTGTAGATCATTTGGTATAACAATGATTTAATAGTTATTTATTTATTTATTTATTTATTTCTCTTTCATTGTGCACTAGTTAACTTCTTCTTCCCTCTGGCATTGTTCCCTTGATGGATTGAGGTTAATGTATACATACAAAAAAGATTTGAGATATGAGAAATTCAGGCAATGGCAGACTATGCCAATTAGGAAGGTATATATATGTTAGTTGAAATAGGCAATGTGACAAGTTAAGTGCACTTAATATGTTGGTCTTGAAAGGTGTTCGCCGCATAACGAATATGATCTTTTTTTTTTTTTTTTGAGAGAGAGCTACCGAATAGGATCTTGAAATACTTAAAATGAAGATTAAAGCAAATGTACTACTACCTCTCTCCCCAATTATTATATTATGAAGTTTTTTGATTTTGTTGACTGTGATGTGTATATTAGTTTTACTTGTGATGTACCAAAGCTTCTCATTTTGGTATACCATTCTATTTATTTGGGTTTTATTCTATAAAGTTCATTTATATGTTTTTTTTTCCAATAATGTGTTCTTGTTGTATGTAACAGTTTTTTCCATATAAGTAAGAAATTATGAGTAATCTACATAAGTCAAATGCAAATAAGTTTGTCACATGTGACGAAGAGGACAAGAAACAATCAAATAGGGCCGAGTGGACAGATCCGATTAAGAAAATATTTATAGATATTTGTCTCGAACAAGTTAAGATTGATGCGAGGCCTACTGCAAGTTTAAGTAAACGAGGATGGAATAGTGTAGTTGATGAATTCGCCAAAAGGATGAGCTTGAACTATGATAAAAAAAAAAAGTTAAAAAATCAGTGGGATATTTTAAAAAGGAATTGGGGTGCTTGGATTAAGTTCGTTTCATAGACAAATATTGGGCGAGATGAAAAAGACCACTGAGTAATTATGGACAATGATCGTTAGAATGAGTACATTAAGGTAAATGTTTTGTTGCTATTTTTTTTTGCTATTGGAAACATTAATAAATCTTTATATGTGTAACTTATATCTTACTTTTCCATACAGGCAAATCCACAAGCTAAAATGTTCAGAACACAACCTTTATCCATTGCAAACGAATTAGATATACTATTTGGAGGTATTTTAGTGTCAGGTAAACATGCTTATCCAGCAGATGGAACCATTCCAGCTGATATTTTGTCAAATGAAGGTAGTATAGACCTTGATGCAGATAGTGAA
The DNA here is from genome assembly GCA_035771175.1 of Paratinospora sagittata. Taxonomy (NCBI): domain Eukaryota; kingdom Viridiplantae; phylum Streptophyta; class Magnoliopsida; order Ranunculales; family Menispermaceae; genus Paratinospora; species Paratinospora sagittata. The sequence goes on along the minus strand of CM069613.1, from coordinate 13,332,429 downwards.
ATATTTGAACCTGATATATTGGATACTACAAAGACAAGTACTCAAGTTGATAATACACAAGGTGGTACGTTTGTTGATAAATATGATTATGTTGAGCATATGAAGCAAATTAGACACAAGCAACCTCGCCTATCAAAAGGAAAGGTTGATAGTGATAATATCATTGAGAAGGGATTAGAACATGTATTTTCGAAGATATTATGTGAAGGAAGTTCCGTAAATGCTGGCCCAAGTATTGCGGAGTTTGTTGCATCTTTACAAAAAATGCTAGAAGTTGCTGTCGGAAGCAAATTATATGGGTTCACACTCAGAAGTTTTACAAAGATGGAAAATAAAGAAGTGTGGATGTTCGAGACAAATCCGACCAATCGCATTGCTTTTTTGGAGTCCCTTTTAGAAAGTGAAAAAAATTTGTATCATACTATAGATTTCTCTGCATTTTTGAGGATTTTTTTTGTTATGTAATAATTGAAACATCTCTTTTTTGTTTATGACATTATTTGGTTTCTTATATGATATGAGATTTATATATACATGATTTTGGGACCTTTCTTTTTATCTAGAATGTAATGATTTTGTTTTGACTTTTATTTGGATTTTCATGTATTTTCACATATATTTATAGTTGTAAAATATTCACTTGATGACATTTTGCGCTTTTTTTTTCTTTTCTTTCTCCAACACTTATGGATAAATAATACTATTTGGTATTATTCATCGTGGTTGTATTGTACATGAGGCGTCGTAAACGTCAAAATTGTGGCATTGCAAGACAACCTTGTGGAGTTTCTAGTTTGTCTGGACATAAGCTTTATGAGCAACTTATTGGATGGCCACCCTAAAGTGTGTTTGGAATTGTTTCGAATGGATAAACATGTTTTTTTAACGTTTATGCACCTTTTTAAAGATAAAGGTTGGTTAAAGGATAGTAGATATTTTTGTGTAGACGAGAAAATTGGCATTTTCCTTCTGACCATAGACCATAATGCTCGAAATAGATTATTGCAAGATAGGTTTCAACATTCTGGTGAAACTATACACAAGTATTTTTGTGCAGTATTGATAGCAATGTTAAAGATTTTTTGGTGAAATCATAAAACCTCCTTCTTTTGAACAAGTGCCAAATGAGAATTTAGAAAACTCAATTTTTTATCCTTACTTTAAGATATGTTTTCTTTCTTTTTATTCTTTTTTTAAAATATAGTTGGAGATAGTTTTATGTAACAATTTCTCACATTGGTTGCAAATAAAATGTTTAATTTTTAGGACTATATAGGAGCAATAGATGGTACACACATTAGTGTTGTGATTCCTACAGGAGAGTAAATATCATACAGAGGGAGAAAAAAAAATGCACACAGAATGTCATGGTTGTTCGTGCTTTTGACATGACATTTACATTTGTACTTCCTGGTTGGGAAGGTACAGCTCATGATTCAAGAATATTTATGAAAATCATTCATGATCCAAGTAAGAAATTTCCGCATCCTCCATCAGGTAAGTGGACAATTTATTCTATATATTAGTATAGAATATAGATTAATCAATCTAATATGAATTAATAATATTTTGAGGAAAATATTAATTTGTTGATGTCGGGTACCCAAGCATGCGTGGATATCTCACACCTTATAGAAATGTTTGATATTAGCTACCAGATTATCGTCGTGGTATTCGGGCACGTAATTGAGAAGAAGTGTTTAACTATCGCCATTCGTCTTTGAGAAATGTAATTGAGCAGTCATTTGGAGTGTTGAAGGCCAGATTTCCTATCTTGCAAAAGATGGCTCCATATCCATTTCCAATACAACGAAGCATAGTGATTGCATTAATGGTTATGCATAACTTCATTCGAAAAGAAGCTATTGCAGATGATTTGTTCACACTTTATGAGTCAGCTGACATTGATTTGGAATATTCTAGCCAAGAAGATCAAAAAGATAATTTACAAAATAATGTTCAAATGAATGATACGGGGATGTCTGCTATTAGAGATACAATTGCAAATCAACTAAATCATTAAAGATATATGAACATTTTTTCACTTGATTATGCAATGTGTATTTAATAAAAGTCTAATTTAAAAAAAAAAAAAATTTAGCATTTCTTTTTTGCATTATATTGTAAGTTTATAATTGATTAGATGAAAATATTAATGTAAACTTGCAACATAAAACGTTTCAAATTCTTACTAATAAATATAATATTTATTATGCTTGTTCAAGACTTTTGGGTGTCAGGAAAGCTTCCAGATGGGATCAATGATACTCTGTTGGTATTAGTGCCGAAGGTTCAGCATCTTGAATTATTGACCCAGCTTAGACCTATAAGTCTCTGCAACGTGGGCTATAAACTGATTACAAAAGCTATGACAAATAGGCTAAAGATGATCCTCCCTAGTCTTGTTTCTCCCAACCAAAGCAGCTTTGTTCCTGGTCGCCAAATTACAGATAATGTCATTGTGTATCAAGAAGTCCTTCATTCAATGAAAACTAAGAAGAGTGGTGTTTATCATATGGCAATTAAGATTGATCTTGAAAAGGCCTATGATCGATTATCTTGGGATTTTATTGAAGACTCGTTGAAGGAGATTGGTCTTGGTGATGGGTGGATCCGAAATGTGATGCATTGTGTCTCTTCCTCTAGGATGTCGATTGTCTGGAATGGAGATCTTTTGGATTGTTTCTCCCCTGAGCGCGGAGTTCGGCAAGGGGATGCAATCTCGCCTTATCTTTTTGTTCTGTGTATTGAAAGATTGGGTCATTTGATTAATGGGGCAGTGGAGCGAAAAGAATGGAAACCCATACAGCTTTCTCGTAATGGTCCTTCTATCTCCCACCTTTTCTTTGCAGATGATATGGTTTTGTTTGCGGAAGCATCTACAGAGCAGATAAAGGTTATTATGAAGTGCCTGGATTTATTTTGTGCGTGCTCGGGCCAAAGAGTTAACTACCAGAAATCTCATATATTTGTATCTCACAATGTGGAAATTGCGGTGGCTCAAGACATATCTACTATCTCTGGTATTCCCCTTACGGACAACCTGGGTCGGTATCTTGGTGCTCCTTCCATTCATGGGAGGGTCCGACCTGCTGACTTTCAGTACATCATTGAGAGAGTGACTACTCGATTGGAGGGGTGGAAGACAAAATTCTTGTCCTTTGCGGGTAGATTGGTTCTAGTTAAATCGGTGCTTAACTCTATTCCCATGTACATCATGCAGACTATGATGTTACCAATAGGGGTGTGTAATACCATTGATAAATTAGTTCGACGTTTTCTATGGGGAGGGTCTAATGAGAAGCAGGGCGTCAACCTCATTAAGTGGGAAACCATCATCAAACCTATGGAGGACGGTGGTCTTGGCATTAAGAGTATGGCTTATATGAATTTGGCTTTTTTGGCCAAATTGGGATGGAGACTAATTACAGATAAGAATAGCTTTTGGGCCAGAGTTGTTTCCATGAAGTATCTGCATCGGGAAGCTACTATTGATAGGTTGCAGCCTAAGAATGGGGCTTCCAATGCGTGGCGGGGTATTGTTAAAGCCTCGCCTATTTTACGTAGCGGAGTGCGGGCTCTAGTTCGTAATGGTAAGGACACTCTTTTTTGGCTTGATACATGGGTAGGTGAGGTGGCCTTAATCAATATGAAAATGCGGGATTTGAGTTTAGTGGAGATGTATAGGCCTGTCTCAAGTTATTGGGTGAAGGGCTTAGGGTGGGACTGGAATGCTCTATCAGGTTTACTCCCTTTTGAGGTTGAAAATAAACTTGCTGCTGTGCTCTTATGGGAAGAGGAGGAGGTTGCAGATGACATATGTTGGGGAGCTTCTAAGAGTGGCATATTAACGGTGACCTCTGCTTATACTATTTCTACTGGCACTCTTATGGGAGATCCTGATTCCCTTTGGAGGATGATTTGGAAGCTTAAAGCTCCTCAAAGATGCAAGACTTTTTTGTGGATGGTTGCGCATCGAAAGATCATGTGCAATGCTGAGCGGATGAAAAGGGGTTTCACCATGGCATCTGACTGTATTGAATGTGTGGGATGTATCGAGGATGTTGATCATATTTTTCGAAATTGCTCTAGAGCCGTACAATTATGGAAGCGTCTATTGCAGCCAGTTGAGTATCATCTTCAGAGCAATTTGGATTTCCATAGCTGGCTTGCTCATAATCTTGCTGGCGTTAATGATTGTAATGTTGACTATGACTGGGCTTCCTACTTTACAGTTGCCGTGTGGGCTCTTTGGAAATGGAGAAATGATTTAGTATTTCGTAATCTTCGTTTTCACTTCGAGTATAGCATGGCTTGGCTTAAAGGGCAAGTGGCTGAAATCATTCATGCTTTTCGTGCCCAAGTGGCGGTCCATGATGATGGACTGGTAGAGAGGGTGAAGATGGTAGGCTGGTGTGCTCCCAACCATGGTTGGACTAAGCTTAATACTGATGGATGTCTTAAGAATGCTTCATCGCGAGCAGGGGGTGGCGGTCTTCTCCGTGACTATCGTGGTATGTGGTTGAGGGGGTTTGTGGCTAATATTGGTTCTTGTACTGCAACTGAAGCTGAACTATGGGCTGCTGTTCATGGCTTACGTCTTGCTTGGGAGGAGGGCCATCGTTCTATAGTTTTCGAAACAGATTCGGCTATGGTGGCTGGTTGGTTAAAAGGCAACAGTATGCCGCAGCTTAGCCTTTCCAACTTGGTAAATGAGAGTAGAAGACTCCTTCAGAGAGATTGGATAGTTCAAGTTGAGCACATTTACAGAGAAGGTAATAGAGCAGCAGACTATTTGGCTACTGAGGCTTTGAAGTTCAATCGGGGAGTGCGTATCCTGTCTTCCCCTCCCCGTGGGTTATCCAATATTCTGAGGGAAGATGCAACTGGGGTTACTTGGCCTAGGAGGGTTCGAGATGTAGTGTGCTAGTTGTTCTTGCTGGGTATTCCCCCTCTTTTCCTTTCAAAAAAAATATAATATTTATTATTATGTTATATTACTCAAAAGTAAATATAATATTTATAATAATATAATATTTATCAGTAATTTAAATGTTATATTTACATATATGTAATATATATAAATATTATTTATAGGAGGTTTTCCAAACACTATATTAATATTACATTAATGAATATAATTTATGATATACTATTTATTGATTAGATTATATTTATTAATAACAAAAATTATCTAATTTCATAGTATTGTTATTGTTAGTATAAACAATATAATTTTATTAATTTAATTCAGAATTTAAATTAAATTATTAATCAAATGTATAGACAATAAATAGATAAAATATATTTTTCATAAAAGACGTGAATTACCCTTGTAATAAGAGGTTAAAATGTTGATTATCAAACGCTTAACCTCTAAAATAAAACTAAAATTAGAGGTTGAAATGTTTGTTACCAAATACTATGCTTAGAATAAGCTCTAATTAAATAAGCTCTTATTTTAGTAGAGCTAAAAATATAAGTACTAATTTTTGTAGATGTAGAGTTACCAAAGTCCACCAAAGTATTTTATTTCAAAAGCCAAAGTATTGAACTCTAAATGAACACTTTGTGCATTACGATACATGACAATCACTATGTGTGATAATTTGCAGAACAATACCTGCTAAATCCTTGAGAAACGACAACTCCAACAAGTTAAAGTGATCACCTACGATAAAAAAGCAAGGAAGCAGCTCCGCTACCTCATTGTTGGTACACCCAAGAGGGGGGGTGAATTGGGTGTCATGGCTGTTATTAATCTTTTCTAATTTCTTATGAGATTCCTTGACTCAATTGGATTCAATGCATAAATAAATCTAATGAGCATAAAGTAAAATGCGAAAGTAAAGTACATAAACATTTTTAGTGGTTCGGCTGCGCCTACATCTGCTACCTAATCTTTCAATTAGGATTTTCAAACTTCACGAACTAATCTTCTTACTGGTGAAGATCAAACCGGTACACTTTTTCAACTTACAGGTGTGAGAACTATCGTTTCTCATCATACGGGTGTGAGATGACTGTTTATCCTTTTTTCGGACTAAAGAAGAACCCATGTTCCTTTTGCAGGCTAAGGAAGAACCATGTATCCTTTTTCCAGGCTAAGGAAGAACCCACACATCCTTTTCAAGAGAAAGAATGAAACTAGTCTTGATTCCAACATTGGAATCACAAGTGATATAAAACAACTTTACTTGGTTTGTTTCAAACCATGAAACAATCCAAAAGACTGAAAATAGTGAATCTAATGTTTGTTCTAAGTAATTAGAACAATTACAATGATGCTCATAAATTCAAATACCAAATACAAGATATGAAAATTTAAGCTCAAGGTGAAGAGAGACCTTACAATGATTTATACCTTTCTTGCAACCATATTTTCTCAAGAGAATGATTTTGAAGATGCTTTGAATGATGCACAATGAAAAAGCTTGAAATCCAATCTTCAAATCAACATCTCTAAGTTCTAGGGTTTTTGAAATGGGAAAATGATTTGATCTTGAAAAACACTCCCTAGATTCACATGGTTGTCTATCTTGTGTTTAAAATGGCCTAACTACTTGTATTTATAGATTAGAAACAAGTTATAGTCGTTAGACACAAGAATATAGCCGTTGGGGGTGAAAAATCTAATTTTGGACCATTGAAAAAGTGACCAGAAAAGTTACAAAAAATTTCAGATTTTCAAATTTTCCAATTTTATTAGCTCCCTCATTATGCATTAGCTCACTTATTGTGCATTAGTTCCCTCAAGCACGTTAGCTTGTTGATGTGCATTAGCTCACTTATTGCACATTGGCTTGCTTAAGTGCCTTAGCTCCTCAAGCGCATTAGCTTGCTCATGCGAAGTTCGCATTAGCTTGCTCATGCAAACAATTCGCATTAGCTTGCTCATGCAAACAGTTTGCAATAGCTTGCTCACACTCAATTAGCATCCTCACTCATCACACAATTTTGAAATTGTTTTTTTCTTTTACGAAAATATATGAAATGAAAACCAAATATAGGCATATAATAGCTTAAAATTTATGTAAAGAATATTCCGGAACCATTGAAAACATTTCCAAAACCATTTGAGAAAGATATCAAATACTTCTAACGGGTTAAAGTTTATTTGTGCATACTTTGAATGTGAAAACTTGGGTTAACATGATTTTTCGAAATTCTAACCACATGGGCTTATTTGGGCATCAAAATATGTTTGAAATATGTTTAGTTTGATGATTAAAACACTTTGAAATCAACAATTAAACAATCAAACAATATTTTGATAAATGTAAAAAGCAATTTTGATTATTTTGAAAAACTTTGTAGAAATATCATTTTAATCAAAACTAATGCAAATATGATTCAAAATAATTTAAAAACATAAATTAAACATTTTGAATACTTGAAAATCATTTTTAAAGAATACTTAATGCATGAATGAATTTTTTCAAAACTATGCATATGTGAAGTATTAATGCATGTAGTTTAGAAAGATTGAGCAATAGGAAATGCAAGAAGGTTATATCCTAATTCTAGACATATAAAGACTCTCAACCTTTTTGTCTTCATTCCTTCAAGTTGTCCAAGCTTTAAGTATGGTTGATCCTTTGCTTGAGAGACTTCTTGAACCTGAAGACTTAGATCTTGTACTGGTTCTTTTCCATCTTTAGGTGTTGAAATACACTAGATGGAAACATTAGCACCATTTGTTATATTGTTTGTAAGTCAAAACACTTAAGAGAAAACTAAGTGCAAAACCACTTAGATCAACAATCTCCCCCTTTTTGGTGATGACAAACAATATAAACTTGATGAACATAATAACTCTTATCATGCAAGATAGTATGATCATAAATATGAAGTATTAAGAACACACATACTATCAACCAATGGTATTTATCAAGATTCAACTATTTTTCTTTCTCCTATATTTCTCCCCCTTTGACATTATCAAAAAGGTGGGAAGAATTTTCTAAATTCCCCATGAAGGTAATCCTAAAGCATAGCATCAAAACACTGAAGCTCCCCCTTTCAAAAAGAGATGGAGAGTCCCCCTAAATATATGCATTCAAACTCAAGAGGATTCATAACAACGAGTCACGATTAAGCACATATGAATGCATAAGGATGCCATACCATAAGATATGCAAATGAGATTCAAGATGTAATGTTCAAGCACATGGATAAATACAACAGGATAAGATAAAAATATAAAAAGTTTTAGCTCAACATTTATAGGCTACCTAGATGATATTTTGGAATATTGCATAGCATAGCCAAGAACAAAGTCATGTAGATGCACAAAAGAATTTAAATTTGTAAAAGGCATCTATAGTCATAAAGGAAGAGATATAATGGCCAAAAGATGAATTCATAAAGAATTTTAGGCATAAGCAATCATTGTCATACTATTCGGCATAAAAATGAATTTGATAATCAATCCAAGCCTAAAACAAAGTATGCTCTATCATATGTGAAAAATTAAGCACAAGCATACACTAAGTTCCATAGCATAGGCAAAATGATTTATGATTAAGCAAGGCCTAGCTATCATGATTCTAATAAGATGCAAAATATATTTTTGAAGTACATGGCATCCATTAGATATCAAAATCACAAGCAATTGATGCACACAAGGTTTAAGGTTTCAGCACAACATCAATGTCATGTGAAAATGGAAATTCATGAGCTTTCCAAAGTGTAGGCATATGTAGATATATCATATGAAGAACAAAGCATAAAGATGAGTATATGCTAAATCTCATAGAGATCATTTAAGCAATAGCATACATTCATTTTCATATACTAGGCAAATAATTTCAATTGAAGCATAACCTAGATTGTTTGATTCCAATTAAAAGCAATTTTGAAGAGTATGCACTCATTAGAAATCAAATATTCAAGAATTTGATGCTTATATCATTTAAGATGAAGAGAATGCATCAAAGTCAAGTATTCATGAAAAGAGAATGCCAAAGAATGATATATATGAGTATAGGCAATTTTCTTTTCAAGATATATAGGCGTATGATATGTAATTGTGTACATGGCCTATGGATTCGCATATACATGAGTCATGCATAGATATAATTCTATAAGTTTAAAACAAACATGATCATGATATAAACTGGCATAGGAAAGATATGAAAGGTGAGTAATCTAAGACCTAGCTTTATGACTTTCATTGACACCAATAGTGTGATGTAAACATCTATATAGCATTGTTTAATCCATATCATCACATCAATTGAGTATAAAGATAACATACAAACATTTATATTGCAAGCATTTTATATTGATAAGCATTAATGATATACAAGATTAAGCATAACACACTTACCATGCTTTTAAAAATAATGAAACACATGACAAAAGGATTGAATAACTTAGATGCAAATTGTGAACAAAATAGTCAATCAAGTCCTTATCATTCCTTCTAGTTGACTAGACTTATTTGTTTGATATACATTTGAGTTCATGGTCAACTATGTCTCTTAATTTGAATTTGTCATGAAAGATTCAACGTGTGTAATAGCTTTAGACAAATTCAACTTTAGTTTATGGAAATGACTAAGATTTCATAAGATAGAAATTTTAAGTCAAGATAGTCCTTCTATATAACTTTCCTTCAAATAGGAATGAATGAACATGGATAGTGAAAACACATATCAATTGCACGAATTCATCCTAGAAGGATTTTTGTCATGACCATATAAGATTTTAAGATCATAAGAAAGGCCCATCAATCATAGAACAAAACCTATAATGAAACATGACATTCTATATGCAATCTCAAAGATATTCTTAGAATAAAAGTTTTGTACGAGAGCATGCATACAAGCATAATCATGAAATGAAATAGAAATGACAAGAGCAAGTCATGATTTGTCAAAATGCATTTTGAACATGTTTCATTCTAAAAATAAGCATTCATCCAAGCATAGAAGGCAACAAAGCATTCATGGTCTTATAAGCATGATTATACAATTTAAATAAGTACGTCACTCATCAATGCTTATTCATGAAAGCTAGCATGTTCATTTTTTAAGTATATGACTAAAATCTATTTTGGAAAGAGTGATGATCATTTTAGTCATATATCTTCAATTCATTTCTAAAGGAATGAATACAACTAGATGAAAACTTTTAGCATATGGTATTCAAGTAGAGCACGTGAGATCTTAGCCTTTTAAAGTTTACGAATTATAGAGTGGCTTATGTGAATTGATTATCCTTGTAAGTGCACTAAGACTTATAAATAGATAAGGTTGAAGAATCATAAGTTTTACTCTTAAACAATGATTTCTAGAGACTAATGTGTTTGTTTCTAATTCAAGGTTTGTTTCTAATTCAAGGTCTCTTAGAAAGCCATCTTTATTTTTCATTGATTGATCCCATAAATTTCTAATTAAGCTAAAATGAAGGATCAATTTAATTTTCCTTACAAATCCCTTTTCTATGATCAAAGATGAATAATAAGCCTGGGAACAAAAGTAAGGTTTCCTTGGTTGCGTTAGGGAGGTGACCTTTAAGGTTTTGTCATGATTGCTAAGAATCAATATTCTTAGACTAAGCTTGATCATCTCCAAGGAAGTGAGTGAGGTGGCTGTTTGATTAACATTTGATGTAGAGTCCACAATCACTAGGCAAGTATCTTGTACTATTCAAATGATATGAATCATTTTGATCATAAAGTACAAGAGATATGGACTATAAGGAATAATTCTTAATTCTAGTCCATTCGCTAAGATCATGAGCATACAAACATATATATGAGCAATCATTTTAAATCTAAGCAAGCTCAAATCAATTAATATGATTATGCTCGAATTTCTTAAGGTATTAAATGAGTGAAAATATTTGTGAACACATATCATTTAATAGAAGCACAAATGCATAAAGTATGTTTTGAGTAAGTGAGCAAAAGAATATACAATATAAGCATGCTCACAAAGATGAATGGAAGTAATAGATATGAAATTTGAATCATACTTCCAGGTTGCATACCTACTATGAGTTTGACTCTTTGACATTGAACTATATGATTAAGTATCAAAAACATGTTCAATGTGATCAGCCACATTTAGACAATCTTAGGCAATATATCAAAATCATCTATCAATCCTAAATACTTCCACCTGTCATAAATAATATATATAAGCACATAACATAGAAGTCACCTAAAGTGATTTCTAAGGTTCATAGGACATGTTTTGAGATTAAATTATCTACCTTATGATTTGCCCAATTGATTCTCTAATTTGGAGGTCTTTTCTAAGTTTGGGGATTTCAATTTCATTTAGCCTTTATGGGTATGAATGGTCCATTTGAAACAATTTTTCCACATAGCAAATGTATCCTACATAACACAAGATTGAGCTTAAATAAACGTTCATATCCTAATTCTCTAAAACATGAAGTTATCTACCTTAAGCATTGGAGGTAAAAATGGGTTGTCACCTAAATCAAACCGAGGCCATTGGATCTTTGGCTCTAGGTGGTTAAACCGAAAAACGTGAGCACCCGCTCTGATACCACTTGTTGGTACACCCAAGAGGGGGGGTAAATTGGGTGTCATGGCCGTTATTAATCTTTTCTAATTTCTTATGAGATTCCTTGACTCAATTGGGTTCAATGCATAAATAAATCTAATGAGCATAAAGTAAAATGCGAAAAGTAAAGTACACAAGCATTTATAGTGGTTCGGCTGCGCCAACATCCGCTACCTAATATTTCAATTAAGATTTCCAAACTTCACTAACTGATCTTCTTACAGATGAAGATCAAACCGGTAAACATTGTCAACTTATGGGTGTGAGAACTATCGTTTCTCATCTTACGGGTTTGAGAGGACCGTTTATCCTTTTCCCGGGCTAAGGAAGAACCCACACATCCTTTTCAAGAGAAAGGATGAAACTAGTCTTGATTCCAACATTGGAATCACAAGTGATATAAAATCACTTTACTTGGTTTGTTTCAAACCATGAAACAATCCAAAAGACTGAAAACAATGAATCTAATGTTTGTCCTAAGTGATTAGAACAATTGCAATGAAGCTCATAAATTCAAATACCAAATACAAGATATGGAAATTTAAGCTCAAGGTGAAGAGAGACCTTACAATGATTTATACCTTTCTTGCAACCATATTTTCACAAGAGAATGATTTTGAAGATGCTTTGAATGATGCACAATGAAAAAGCTTGAAATCCAATCTTCAAATCAACTTCTCTAAGTTCTAGGGTTTTTGAAGTGGGAAAATGATTTGATCTTGAAAAACACTCCCTATTTTCACATGGTTGTCTCTCTTGTGTTTAAAATGGCCTAACTACTTGTATTTATAGATTAAAAGCAAGTTATAGCCGTTAGACACAAGAATATAGCCGTTGGAGGTGAAAAATCTATTTTTGGACCATTGAAAACATACCCAGAAAAGTTGCAGAAAATTTCAGATTTTCAGATTTTTAGATTTTCGCATTAGCTCCCTCAAGCTGATGCACATTAGCTCACTTATTGTGCATTAGCTCCCTCAAGTGCATTAGCTTGTTGATGCTCATTAGGTCACTTATTGCGCATTAGCTCCTTCAAGCGCATTAGCTCACTTATTGCACATTACCTTCCTCAAGTGCATTAGCTCCCTCAAGCGCATTTGTTTGCTCATGTGAAGTTCGCATTAGCTTGCTTATGCAAAAAATTCACATTAGCTTGCTCATGCAAATAGTTTGCAATAGCTTGCTCATGTTGACAACTTGCATTAGCTTACTCACACTCAATTAGCGTCCTGACTCATCACACAGTTTTGAATGCTCTTTTTTCTTTTTCAAAAATATATGAAATGAAAACCAAATATAGGCATATAATTACTTAAAATTTATGTAAAGAATATTCTAGACATTGTAAAAATTTCCAAAACCATTTGAGAAAGATATCAAATACTTTTAAAGGGTTAAAGTTTATTTGTGCATACTTTGAATGTGAAAACTTGGGTTAACATGATTTTTCGAAATTCTAAAGACATGGGCTTATTTGGGCATCAAAATATGATTGAAATATATTTAGTTTGATGATTAAAACACTTTGAAATCAACAATTAAATAATCAAACAAGATTTTGAAAAACTTTGTAGAAATATCATTTTAATCAAAACTAATGGCAAATATGATTCAAAATAGTTTAAAAACATAAATCAAACATTTTGAATACTTGAAAATCATTTTTAAAGAATACTTAATGCATGAATGAGTTTGATCAAAACTATGCATATGTGAAGTATTAATGCATGAAGTTTAGAAAGATTGAGCAATAGGAAATGCAAGAAGGTTTTATCCTAATTCTACGAACATAAAGACTCTCAACCTTTTCGTCTTCATTCCTTCAAGTTGTCCAAGCTTTAAGTATGGTTGATCATTTGCTTTGAACTTTTGATTGAGAGACTTCTTGAACTTGAAGACTTAGATCTTGTACTGGCTGTTTTCCATCTTTAGGTGATGAAATATACTAGATAGAAACATTAGCACCATTTGTTATATTGTTTGTACGCATCAAAACACTTAAGAGAAAAATTAAGTGCAAAACCACTTACATCAACTTGGTCAACAGTGAGCTATATACGTATCAAACAGCACAGGCCGTAGGCCCAACGTGAGCTATAAATGTATCAAATAGCAGTGGTCGTACGCCCAACGTGAGCTATACACGTATCAAATCGAAGAGGTCCCAAACCAAACATGAGCTATACACATATCAAATAGTAGAGGCCACAAGCCAACGTGAGCTGTACACACATCAAATAGCATAGGCCACAGGCAAAACGTGAGTTGTACACACCTAAGATAGCGGAGGCCATAGAATAAACGTGAGGCATACACGTATCAATTAGCAAATGCCACAGGCCAAATGAGAGTTAAACACATATCAAATAACAAAGGCTACAACCAACTGTGAGTTGTACACCCCAAATAGCAAAGGCTACAACTGGCCATGTCTCACACATCAAAAGTAGCAAGAAGCTACAGTCAACTTTGTGTGCCACAAGCCAAAAGACGTAGAGGCTACGACCGCTTGTGTGATACGCACCATAGAGTAGCAAAAGATTATGACCACCTCTGAACAAAAATCCATGGTCGATCTCCTTCCAAAGATTGGAGATGCTTATAGATGAAAGGGCATAGTTGTTCATCAACAAAAAGCTACAACCACTGAAGAATGAAAAACTACATCCAATCGTCTTCCAAATCAACAAAAAGCTACAATTGATCGTCCCCAAGAGGCGATGACCAATTGTCACAGTTGCAATGGGTCACGATGGCTATGCACCATAAAACAACAAAGGCTTATAACCCACAAGGCATCACATGCTTGGAACACATGATGTTTGAAACCCTCAACCAATGATCTGTCCAAAATGAATCAATGTTGACATAACGCCAAGTATGAGAACACCTTATTGCGAACATACACCTACACGTAGAAAGTGGGAGAACCAAACAACAAATTCTGAATCAAAATAGGTACATAGCGCATTTTTTCCCTATGCTCTAAACGACCCCCGCTTCGTATGCTCTAAAAGGTTAGGAGAAACAGTGATTACCCCAGGCAATTTGAAAAGTAAAAACCTCGTAAAGTGACAAAATTAGGGCTTGCAAACGAACCCACGTGTTCAAAATGCAAGTAAGTCACATACGTTGCTGAAGCTTGTGTAGCCAGCCTTAGAAAGGATCTCAATAGCAAAACAAAATTGGTTTTGTTCTTCGCAAAGGTAGACACCACAAGTACCACACAAAATTTATAAGAAAAGAAAGAAGATAGTTGCAAATAGTCGCGAGCTTAACGTTGTGCAATCATAAGACAAACGTAGAAAATAATTTAATTCAGGGTGTTAAAGCGGTAACATCCAAGATAAAAGGGGTTAAGGGTTTGAAGAAACTAATATGACCAAAACTCTTAAAGATATTGGGCCAACATGAAACATGGCTGCAAAGCAATTAATTCACAAAAAATAAGGATCCATCCCAAGCTCCTTGTAGGCTCACTTTTACCTTACACATACACGTTTGAAAGGTAATAGTATACTTGTTTGTCTTTCGCACAAAACCAATAAGGTCATATGATATTGCTCTACAAAATCTTAATGCAGGAAAGCAACATTCCTAAGACTTTACTAGAAAAATGATAGAGAAACTTGACTAACTTAGTTTAATCAAGGGGCAAAGACATCAATATGAAACTCTCATGAGTTGGCCCAAGTACATGAACCACGATTTTAAACGACTTGGGCAAGTCATGAAAATTCTAATATTACCATGAAAAACCTAGGCCCAATGAAAACAAAATACTTTGAAAACTACTAAGCGGAACAACACTCAATTGATAAGCATCTCGAACTTTCACTTCAACTCTTACACCCAAAATTGAACCAACTTTGTGTCATAAACAAAGTTGTGCTAGAACCACGAACAACGCCTCGATCAAGGCCAAAACACACCTTGCCTTGGCCAAGGCGTTCCACATGCCTCAGCCGACAACTGATGCACCAAATGCCATGCCTTGGCAAACGACCGTGAGGCAACACATGCCTTGGCCATGGCCTAGGCAACTTCATGCCTTGGCCATGGTCAAGGCACCACATGCCTCAGTTGAGGCTCACTCACGCGCTACTTCAAACAAACGCCGACCTAAAACACATTAAACAATGGTAATGCACATCTTGAGACCCATGCTAAATCATATAGTCATGATAAGGAAAATGCGTAAATCACTCCCAGTGTTGAAGAAAGACATTGAATGCAGAAACCAACCAACCTTCTCCCCCCTCCCCCCCAACTATAAAAAATGGTTCATTCTATAGAAATACGTATGCTCTAAGCCTCCACCTTTCTACATTTCTACTTTTTATCCTACCTAATCTAACTTTAGCATCGGAGTGGCTTTGGTGACATCCACCTGGTGTCATCACCCTTTGTAGGTTTGAAGAGAGGTGATCCAGCATGAGAACTTTGAAGGAGGAGCAGACATATTTCATACTTAGTCAGCCGACATCAGCCCCCGGCCGAATGTGAGAGATTTTTTGCTGAAACATATCCAATTCATCATAATTAATAATGGAATATTTCATTTGGTACAACTCTACACCACTCTTTCATTACACAAATTGATCCAATTCTCCAATTTATACTACAAAAACTGAATAACAGAGAAACTTTATATATTTCTATGTAATCATACTAGTTCTAATTTGAATCATAGAGTTCTTTTTTAACTTGAAAGGTTTGATCTCAACAAGAATGTATATAAGGTTTTGAATTGGGAACTTGGGTTAACAAATTCAAGGTTACAACACACCTGATATTTGTTGCTAGGCTGCTTTCTCAATGGGTTTTAATACTAAAGAAATTAGAAATTAAAAACAAAAAAACAAATCTAGAGGTTTCAACCACTAGAGAAAGGAAAACAACCCAAAAAAATAGAATTTTAAGAAGAAAAGTTGCATGCATAACCCTCAGCGGGTTTCTCCTTAAACGATTTGAGAATAAAGAATTAAATTTGAATGATGATAATAACATGTATAATTCTACTCATCACCTGAAAAATATGAAAATATTTTTGAAAAATAACTATGTATATATATATATATATATATATATATATATATATATATATATCGATTGCCAACAAAATCTGTAAACTAGAGAAGTTAGTCCTCACCCTTGTTGGCCTAGTATTATAGTCCAAGAGGGGGGGTGAATTGGACTTGGCAGATTTTCGCGTTACCTTTCAAATAATATAATTAAAACAGAATAAAGTGTGCAGTAGGTAGCAATCGAAATAAACAAATTCAGGAAAGATAAATGGACATAAAGATTTAGAGTGGTTCGGTTCCCCTTGAACCTACGTCCACTACCTAATACCATGATCAAGATTTTTCAATACACTATTGGCTAGTCAACTTACGTGAGTGACTAGAAGCCGTTTACAGAAGCCAACACAAAGGCTTGGCTCACATCCTTACACTAACCAACACAAGGGTTTGGTTAGAAAGCCACATGCACTAACCTACACAAGGGCTTGGTTAGAAAGCCACACTCTAGCCTCTACAAGGGATTGGCTAGAATGCCACACTGTAGCCTACATAAGGGCTTGGCTACGAGCCATACAATAAATGGTATTTTCCTCGGTTGACAAACACTTCAACAATACATCAAGATTACAAAAAATATAGAGGTGTACAACACTCTCAACAATGTTAGGCTTACAATCTTGAATGAGTAAACACCAGTATCCAACCATAATGATTTAAATGATGTGATGTGTTGAAATAGTTTTTTCTCAAATATGCAATTGATTCAAATATATATGATACGAAACCGAGAATCGATTATGCACATGTAACAATATATTGATTCTAACAATGATATTTTGAAGCGCAAGAATCAATATACAATGATGATCAAAACTTAATGATTCTAAATGAGTAAATGATTAAGATTAAGAATCAAACAAACCAAGTATTGATCTAGGAAATCAATTCAATACAATATAACTTTAACACATGAATTGATACCACAAGATATTTATGAAACTACTAAACAAGATATTATGATATAAAGATCAAAATAGGGTTTCACACATAATAATCAAAATGAAATCAGTTTTCATGATATTAACTTAAGCACAAAACTGATTTGCTCAAACAAAATCACAAGAATCGAGTTAGAGAAATTTTACCCCACTTGGGTAAGGTTGAAGCTCGACGATTCTTCAAAAGTGTTCTTGGATGAGAGATACCACGTTCAAGAATGATCAGGACACAACAAGATGTGTAGAAAACACTCAAAAATGTCTTGAACACTTGCTCAATGGAAACATACGAGTTTCTCAAAGTTTTGAATGATTTGGAGAACTTTTCGAAAGTATGAATCAAAAGATCAAATGTAGGTGAACTTTTGCTGTAAAAGAGGTTTAAAATCGCTCAAGAACTTGTTTTGGGTTTGTAGAAATGCTAAGATGAAAAACGCACAAGTTATTTAATTATTGCAAAAGTTTCTTTTTAAATGAGCAAGTGTGATATTCATAGAAAAACACCACACCGAGGCACAAGAACGCGTTCCATAAAGCAAGAGCACACTTCTATTTTGAAATCTGAAAAATCTTAGATTTCCCTCCAATTAAGGAGCGTGTTCCTTGCTTAAGGAGTGCGTTCCTCAATATGTACGCTAGGCATAGGAACGGGTTCCTTCATCAGAACCACTAATTATACAATTTTTCCTATTTTTCCCTTGATAATAGGAGCATGCTCCTATTAGAAGGAGCGCGTTCCTCTTACAAGGAGTGTTTTCCTTAAAACTCTGATCAAAAGATTTGAGTCTCGGGAAAAATGCTCCGGAGTGCGTTCCTTAAGAGAGGAGCACGTTCGTTCATTGTGAAGTGAAAGAAATCCGATTTTTTATCATTATGAGTTTAGGACATTGTCAAATACATATATTGACTTTAAAAAAAATACAAGATTAAAAAACAATTGACTTAGTTAAATACGTGTAATCCGATCGATTAGGCATATGATCAAAGAAATAAGAACAGTACACGTAAAATAATGAAACTATGCAAAATATGTAAAATGAATGCATGTTAATCACCAATAAGTATATGCATGATAAACAATTTTAATTATGTAATTGCATAATTATCATACTAATGTGTGTGCATGCATGATTAATAATATAATAGTGTATATGCATGAGTACGATAAACTATATGCATGATTTTTGAAAAGATGCAAATCATATTGTGGTTTGAACATGTAAATGTTACTCTACAACACTAAGATTCTAAATAAGAAATACAATCATGAAGCTCTTGAATTTTCGTGCAATGTTGTTCCTTCTACATGCTTTGATAGACTAGTTGAATCCATCTGATATAACTAGTTAGCATTGAAACAACTACGTCAAAGAGATTAGTGATCACAAGTATGTTGTTTGTAATCATCAAAACAAAACAAGGTGAGAGTAGTTACATCAACAACCCTTTCTCATAAAAGCCCAAAAACTAATTGTTTCAAGTGTAAATGAGAATTCTAAAAGGGCTATAAGCTGAATCCACAAACACATACAAAAAAGGGAATTAGTCCCCTTAGCGAAAGGTTATAGATGGAAATGCAAGGGTTTGATTCACAAAAGATTACTTACTGAGCAACCCCCCCTTGTTTTTCAATAAATAGAGAGGGAGGAGGAGAGTTTCTTCACTAACCCTCCTCACCTCCCTTGTCTTTCTTCTTTCTTTAATAAAACTCTACACCTCTTTCTTACTCCATACTTTTTGTTGCTCTCCACAATCCATCTTCAAAAACTTGATGGAGCCAAGGCCAAAGAAGCCTAAGAAGAATGTTGAAGGTTAAGGTTCTCAACCTCCTCGACTCAGACCTTTCTCTTCAATTCCAATCCCAACTGGAAGACTAGTAATTTTATCAGAAGAATACTACCCAATGCTCAACGACAAACTCGTAGCCTCAGAGAAAATAAAGAGGCTATCGACTTACTGCTCAAGTGTCATGAGGAATGCAACGCCGCAGTACCAAGGATCGCTTCTCCATTTCCAGGTGAAGGAGAATTTGGACAGTCATCCCAACAGGCACAGGAATCGGCAGTAAATCTGAATCTCAACCTAGGAGGCTCTCAATTTCCTAACCCAACATTTGTTGGGCAAGTCATGGAGACTCCTATATACTCTCCCACCATGGAACAATCAGTATCTCAATTCTCCTTCGAACATTTTTATTTCGTACCTCCCCAATAGTTTTTTCGTCAATGAATCTAATGTTTTAAATTAGCTTCGTTGTTGGTCGAAGTAATTTCAAGAAATTTTAAGCATCCTTGTAGCGTTTTGATAGTTTGTAAAACTTTGTAAAAAAAAGAATAAAAAGAAAAAAACAAATAAAAAAACTTCATCTCAAATTCTCAGCTCATGATATACTAAAAGTTGTGTGATGTTGTGTGCTAGACTATTTGTGGTAGGCCAACTCATCCAGTGGATTTCTTTACTATTAATGAGTTTGATGAGGTATGGAACACAACAAACTCTCACAAATACTGATGAAAAACTCGAGACGAGGTAACCTACAGACCTGCTGTGTAGCAGTTCATTACGAAAGTCAGATTTACCATCAATATCTTCAAGTTCACATGGAATGGGACATGAGAACTCGAAGGATAATAGTGGTAGTCGACTTTCTACAGGAATCTACAAAAGGATCGCACACAGATCCCCTTAACTGGACCACTTTCCTTATCACCAAGTTCATGCGAAATGGGACGTATGAATTTTAAGGACAATAGGAATCATCAGGTCTTGGTGATAGGTGAGTAAGTATAAACACGTGTAAAGATTTGCGACATATAGATGTAGGTGAAAATACGAGGAAAAGGTCATAGAAGTATCTGTGGCATGTACTGAGGTTCAAAAACATATACATTTTGCAAAATTCACAAGAAATTTTCAAAGTGTTTTGAAAACTCAATACTACGATAATAATCTTTGAAAAAAAAAAAAACTAGAAATCACACTTTTGGTTTTATTTTAGACCCACCTAAAAGTACGATGCCATGGTTTTAACACCTATGAAACATCACTCAAGAACCATGCATGAGCACTGCATCACGAATCGATCATCCCTTTTTCATTAGAAATTATATCGCAAATCTTGTGCCAACATCAAGCCAATTTGCAGACAATGCCGGTACAAACAAGAAGTCGACGAAAACCTAGCTCCTCTCAGCAAGCGTTTGTGTTTATGCAGCCGTAAGAGGACGTTGGATCTGAACCTACTTCCCTTACCTCAGAACAAGCAACGGATGACAACACTAATGTCCCGACAGCCGAACATACTGCTGCAGCTCCTTCCAATGGAGTAGCAGTATTGTTTAGCATGGAACAATTTTTCCAAAGTTTTACTGAATACAAGAAAGCTTCAATGAAAGGTTCAGTCCAGAGTGATACTAATTAACACGCTGCTGTCCCCCAGCCTCAATTGGAGCTGGCTAAGCCGAAGATGGATAGGATGACCAGTTAAATTACGAAGTACAAACAACTACAACCCATCACTTTTGATGGAAAGGCTGATTCCGATGAAGCCTACAAGTGGCTAGAAGAAACTCGAAAGGTGCTCGAGGCAATGAGAGCAACTGAAGAAAGAAAGATTCCCCTTGTTGTTTACTAGTTGGTTGGAAACACCAACTCCTAGTGGAAAACAGCTAAGGACGGCCCTCAAGTAAATGCCAGTACCATGACATGGAAATAATTTGAAGCTGAATTCATCAATGAATATTTACCAAATGCTGTCAAAAGAAAGAAAAGATAGGAGTTCGCAAAACTCTTTCAACGAAGCATGACAGTTTGCGAATACACAGCCAAGTTCATGGAACTCTCAATTTTCTCTCTTTCTACCATCACCACCGAGAGGGACAAAGCTGAAAAGTTTTTCAACGGATTAAGGCCCGACATTAGGCAGACCCTTGCTTTTCTAAAGCTTGATAAATTCAGAAAATTGGTGAACATGGCTATAAATTATGAATAGGAAAAACTTGAGTAGGAATAAAGGCAGAATCAGGGAAAACGAGTCATTACGCCAGTACAACAGTCTGGTAGGAAGAGACTTTACCAACCAAAACAAAATGCTCGCCCCGACATGGGTAACCCCCAAAACCCTCGGCTCTAGTTCGCTCCACCTGCTCTAGCCCAGCAAATTTTCCAAGGGAACCCCCAAAATCAGGCCAAAGAAATGGAAATAATCGACGATTTTCCCTACCTCCTCCAAATCAACAACCACAAGATCGAGATCGTATGTGGTTCAAGTGTGGCCAGGTGGGCCACGTTTTAAAAAATTGTCCTCTACCAGCCCTTGGCCAACCCAGAGCCCCAGCTGCACCAGTTCAGCAAGCAACCTCGATAGTCCCACCACCACCCAGACAACAACAAGGCTCTAGGAAACAAGGACACACCTACACTGTTATTGAACAGCCGATGCCTGAAAATAACATGGTGGAAGGTACCTTTGTTTTCTTGAACATGTTGGTACATGTCTTATTCGATTCGGGTTCTACGCATTTTTTTATTGCTACCCAGGTAGTCCAAAAATTAGGACTCCAACCAAAGGCTACTCCTGTTACAATTTAGGTATCCACGCCAATAAGATTGGGTACTGAAATAAATCAAATATGTTCCAATTGTGAACTTAGAATATTGGATCATCATCTGGTAACGAACCTCCTAGTAATGGATTTCACTGACTTTGACATTATCTTGAGCATGGATTGGTGAACACCTTTACATGCTCAAATAGATTGTCAGAAGAAGACATTGCCTAATGGAGATAACTTGAAAATTCAAGGGGTCCATAGACACATTCATCATTCTACCGTGTCCCTTACAAGATCCCAGATGCAAGCTCTTTTCGATACTTGATCAGGATGAAGAAAATATAGTGTCCAGTCATCCTGCTAATCTGAAAGATATTTCGGTTGTTTGAGAATTTCCAACATTATTCTTAGATGAACTTCCAGGGCTCCCTCCTCTTCGGAAATTTGACTTCGAAATTAAGTTGATTCCTGACACTGAACGTGTCTATATTCCCCCTTACCGTATGCCTATGTAGAATCTGTAGAATTGGATAAACAGTTAAAGAAGTTGGAAAGGTTGGGGTTTATAAGAAAGGGCACGTCACCATGGGGTGCTCCAGTTCTTTTTGTCAAGAAAAAAGACATTTCACTTCGACTCTGCATTGACTATAAAAAGCTAAACAAAGTCACTATTAAGAATAGATACCCATTACCTCAAATCGAAGATCTGTTCAATTAGTTAATAGGAGCAAGATTCTTTTCAAAAATTGACCTTCGCTCGGGGTATCACCAACTCCGGGTTAAGAAAGAAGACATCCCAAAAACAGCCTTCCGAACCAGATATAGTCATTATGAATTCACTGTAATGCCATTCGGCCTATCTAGTGCACCTGCAACATTTATGGATTTAATGAACCACATTTCCATACCATACCTGGATTTTTTTGTCATATTTGTCGACGACATATTGGTATACTCCCCCACAGAGGAACTCCATGAGACTCACTTGCGAACTTTACTTAGCACCCTTCAGCAGCACCAGTTATATGCCAAACTAAGCAAGTGTGAGTTCTGGATGAATAAGGTTAAGTTCCTCGGTCATGTTGTGTCCCATGATGGTGTCGAAGTAGATCCAACCAAGGTTGAAGTTGTCCTTAGTTGGAAACAACCTACTAATGTCATAGAAATTAGAAGCTTCCGTGGATTAGTCGGATGTTACAGACGGTTGATCAAAGATTTTTCCAAACTTTCTCAACCACTCACTCGATTAACCCAAAAAGACACATGTTTTATTAGGAATGAACCCTGTGAATCAGCCTTCCAAGAACTCAAGAAAGGCTGACTTCAACACCCATTCTGACCAATCCAAAG
The DNA here is from genome assembly GCA_035771175.1 of Paratinospora sagittata. NCBI lineage: Eukaryota > Viridiplantae > Streptophyta > Magnoliopsida > Ranunculales > Menispermaceae > Paratinospora > Paratinospora sagittata. The sequence goes on along the minus strand of CM069613.1, from coordinate 13,308,958 downwards.
GATGAGATTGGCTTCACACTATACGCAGATGCGTTGCTTCAAGGACTTGGAGCTATTCTGATGAAAAAATATTGTGTAGTGGCTTATGCCTCCAGACGATTGAAAATTCATGAGGTCAATTATCTGACTCATGACTTTGAACTCGCAGCAGTGGTGTTTGTCTTAAAAATATGGCAACATTACTTATATAGAGAACGATTTGAAGTCTTCTCCGACCACAAAAGTCTTCAGTATATCTATACTCAGAAAGACTTAAATCTTCAACAACGGCGATGGCTCGAATTTATCAAAGACTATGACTTTGAACTTAAATACCTTCCGGGTAAATCCAATGTAGTGGTTGATGCCTTTAGCAGAAAGTCATATGTCTCCGCCTGTATGGTGAATTTCGAAATGGGCAAACTATTATACGAGTTGGAAAAGTATAATTTGCAGTTATGGAATGGAAGAAATACATTTAGACTTTCCTAGTTCACTACCCACTCCGAACTCATTAGGAAAATATCCGCTGCACAATCCAAAGACGATGAACTTATGAAGATGAAGAAGTTCATTCTACAAAACAAAGCTCCGCATCAATAGTCTCTAACTTGTGATGGTGTGGTGTTATATAAAGGTCGATTGTCTATAGCTTAGGACCTAAAGCTTAGGTGGGACATAATGAATGAGTGCCACAAATCAAAGTTCGCCATGCATCCAGGAGGAGATAAAATGTATAAGGACATGAAGAGGCAATTAATGTTTAATGCAATGAAAAAGGCCATAGCAAATTTCGTGGCCAAGTGCCTTACTTGTCAACATGTAAAGGCCGATCGCAGTCCCCCCTGTGGTCTTTTACAATCACTTCCCATAAGGGAATGGAAGTGGGGAAATATTGGCCTGGATTTTGTATCCACACTACCCAAAAACTTCAAGGGTCAGGACACTGTCTGGGTGATTGTTGAGAGGCTAACTAAAGCTGCACATTTTATACTAGTTAAGTTTACCGATACTTCGGCCAAGCTAGTAGAAATATATAAACGAGAGATCATCAGATTGCATGGGATTCCTCTCACCATCATCTGTGATCGAGACCCTAGGTTCACATCGAAGTTCTAGCAAAGCTTTACGCCAGACTAGGCACAAAAGATTTCATGAGTACTGCCTTTCATGCCCAGACGGATGGACAGTCTGGGCGTCTTATACAAATTCTTGAAGACGTGTTACGCTATTGTGTCTTAGATTTTAATGACAGATGGACAAAGTACCTGCATTTAGCAAAATTCGCATATAATTACAGTTATCAGGCAAGCATTAAGATGGCTCCGTACGAAGCACTGTATGGAAAACCATGTAGATCGCCCTTATGTTGGGTAGACATGTCTGATCGACTATAGCTTGGTCTTGATCTCATACGAGAAAGCACCGAGAAAATAAATCTCGTTAAAGAATGACTCCGTACCGCCCAAAGTAGACACAAAAGCTACATAGATAAGCAACGAAAGCCTTTAGAAATTAAAGCTGGTAACTCCATGCTTCTAAAAATCCAACCGTTTAAAAGTGTGAAAAGATTTGGAGTCAAAGGAAAACTCTCTCAAATATTTATTGGACCATTTTCAATTATTAATTGAGTCAGAAAATCTGCTTACCATCTATCTTTTCCACAATCCATGTCCAAAGTGCACAACGTTTTTCATGTATTCATGCTTAGGAAATATCTTCATGATCTTTCACACATCATACCATCGTTTGAAGTTGAAATCGAAGAAGGAAATAAGTATAAAGAATATCCTGTGCAAATCTTGGACAAGAAGACGCAAGACCTAAGAAACAAGAATATTCCTTTAGTAAAAATTCTCTGGAACCATCACGGAGTGGAAGAAGCAACGTGGGAATTGGAACAAGAGATCAAACAAAAATATCTCCATTTGTTTAGTTAGGAACTACATGTTTACATAATAATCAAATATTTCCTATTCTTACTCTATGCTCTTGGGTTTCTTGTTTTGTCTTTGGCACAAGTGTTTTATGATTCAACAAATTACAACTCCGACCCATCTGAACATAGCCATAATTCGAATTAGGAACAAATATGGGTCTTGATGAAGATGATGAAATGAGCTCAATCACTTCAGATTGGAGTCCTTCAATTGACCATTACTCCCAATCTACCTCTCCTACAAGATCACATTCTACTGATGTGTCAATCGAACATTATCCATCATGTTTGGGAATATCAGACCCGGAAGATAAAAATAGTACAGGTATGCGCAAGAGAACGTCAACCATTGCCCTCTTTTCAGAACCCCTGCACTACGCCAACGTGGAATTTGATTTCAATTTTTCCTAGGTTTCCACAGGTTCCAGAACCAGATGAAGATGGACCACCTAATTGGCAGACCCAAGAATCACCAGCTTAATCAGGCAGGTGTGTTAGGGCACCGTCTCAACGACTAGGTTTTCTTTCACGACTACCACGACGAATTCAAGCGCCACCTTCTCTTTCTGAGTTATCCAATTAGGATAGAATGGAGTCTGACTCGGTCCATTCTCCTACCCCTGCTCATTCTGGAGATTCTACTGCTCAAAGTGTAGTACGCAGGCCAAACAATCCGCGCGACCAGCATGATATGAGGTCTCCAAGCCCAGCAGAAAGTAATACAAACCTACTTGATATCAATGACATTTCAGATGATGAGTAGTAAGTATTTTACTCACATTCCAAAATTTTCCAAAAACCCTACCTTATTTCAATTTCGAGGATGAAATTCTTTTAAGGAGGGTAGGTCGTAATACCCATCACTTTTTCTACTATAAAACTAATTTAACTGCCTGAAAACTATACATATTTAATTTCAACAAGTGAAAATAACCCTAAAGGACTCTCCCGAAGAAAATATTGCAGCTCCATATAGTGGGACGGTCCCTTCCTTGGGACCGTCCCCATGGGGCCACTCCTATAAATAAGGGGTGGCCCTCCTCACTCTCACCTTGCCAGCCCCCCTTGATCCTTTCCACTCTCCTGCGTCCCTGCACACTTCAAGAAGTTAGAATAAAACGCTATGCCACTACAAGTGTGTTAAGGTGGGGAATGAAGGCTAGGTTTACATTTCTTACTTGTTTAATAATGAATTACATAGCATCCTGCATCATATCTGTTACCATGCTTTATCATAAATGTTATATATATTATTGGGTGCTATGTTGTTACGCTGGACTCGGAGTGACACTGTCACTGGTTAGCACTGGAACTCATGAGACTTCTCAGTTGTTGGATATTGTATCGGTGCCTCAGGTCACAGGTTGCAAGTGCATGATGCCTGGCCCGTGATGCTGTGTGACCACCTTTTAATCATATCATTGCTTGATTGTATTATTATGCATGTAAGACTTGTTTGCCCTGCTTGATCTCATTGAGTTGTTGAGCTCACCTCATTGCTAATCTTTCAAGGGAATTAAGATGGCTCAGGTTGGAATTATTTTGGGGGCTATGGCCAAACCCGGTCCATATAGGGACTTTTGTGTATGTACTATCCCCAGGTCCTGTCAGATCGGTCTAGCTATGGTGGTGGTGGTTTTAGGCTTCTAGGCGCCTCTCTTTTGACTACTCGTCTTTTGTTATTTTGGTGCTTTTATAGGGGCTTCGCCCTTGTTATCTTTCTTCTGTCTTTTGCTATAAAGCAATGTAATAATTAACAAACTCTTTGTTTTCAATATAATAGTATTTCTCTTAATAGTCTCTGCTGTATTGTTGTTGATATGGGCCACTATGCTTCTTTATGTGCAACTTTGATCGAGTGGTTTTAGCACTTGACGCCCTAACTATCGCATCTCATACTGGATTCAATGAGGCAGGGTGTGACACTCCCAGTTGTTGAAAGTTCACAAATTTATGTTACATACTTCTCTAAAGTCCTAGGGAAAAATCATGCCCATCATGCAACTATTTTAACATTATATTAAAGAAGATTTTAGAAGTTAATGGAATTCACAATTGATAACAATTCAACTTGAACTTGGATCATTCTATTTAAGATAACTTTAGAAGATCAAATTTGTGATAAAGGATGAGATTGCATGAAAACACCTACATGTATTTACCGAATAAAAGTGGTCAAATACAATTCTAATCTCCATATGTTTGTTGTCACCACTCCAATTTTACTTAAAAAATATCCAAGAAGCCAGAAAAGGTGTCTAGTGTTAATCAAATTACCCTCATGACCCGCACATATGAGAAAAGATATTTTGATGATTACAAACCACATTCCTATATTATATATATTGCATACACATTGCATACCTTATTGCGTGAAGGTTTGGTGATGCATGGTGGAAGAGCTATCAAGATCAAGTTGAAGATCATGATCGTTCAAAGATAAAATTTTATGTTATTAGAACTTGATAGGATTGTAGAATCTCTAGTATCACATGATTTAGCAAGTGTTCATGCTTTTACTTGCATGTTTGAATCGATTTGTTTTTGAAGAATTTTTGTTGATTTTTTAGATCACTCATGATGAATTTTTAATGATTGATTTGATCCAAAATACCGAGTTTTAATCTTGTTTAATCGAGTGTTAAAAATCTGGAAAAATGTCAAAAATGGTTTTAAGTGTCTATCAGGACGCTGATGTCTTAGCAGCGCCTTCCTGCACCTATCAAGTTAGGGCATTGATGATACATAAGGATGCCGACAATGTTCTAGGTTGAAAACTATTCATGTCTATTTGGACGCTATTCATGTGTTAGCTTCCTCATCGAATCAACCGTATGAACCTGTCAGGATGCTAATTGATTATCATCACGCTAAACATTTTCTGAACTTAAATGTTTTTGAACACATTAGGACCCTGACTGAATAGTAGCGCCCTCACGAATTTCAGATTTAAAAGTTTTAAAGTAAGTTAAGATGCTTGCATTTCAGTAGCACCATCACTTCACAGTTCAGCAGGACGCTTATTGGATACGAGTGCCCTTAAGGAACAAAACGACAAAACTTGGTATTATGCGTCAGAACGCTAACTGACTATCAAGAAGCTAATCCAACACTGTCATAAAGCTGATAACTGTGCACCTTTTCAGAAAAAAAAATTTCAAAACTTTTCAGAACGTCTTAGAACCTTTTTCAGAACATTCTATTCTCATGTATGCACAATTGATTCAGGTGTTGCTGTTGTGATTGCACAGACTGAATCATTATGCGTTGAGGAAAAAATTATCCATTTGATTTGAAATTACTTTGTGCGCCTAAAACATTCTTGAAAATCAAGTTCTAGTGCCATTGTCATCTATATATATGTATGTGTTGCCTTAGAACAAAAACACATCAATCCAGAAAATTGAGAATTCATTTTCGAATATATCTAACAGTTTTTACTTGTGCTATCACTTCTGAAAGTTATACTTGTCTTCATCACTGCGTAAATACCACTGATTTGTTTTTAAAATACTTCAAAGCACGTTATCTGGAATTACTGCACTTCATTTCATATTTGCCAAAGTTTTCTAGAAACGAAAAAGAGGATTGTGAACTTCTGATTTTTCAGCTGCACTACATTATCCATCATTTGCTGAATATTGTGATACTCGAGGTTCAATCCAAAGCTTTGTAAGTTTCTCTTTGATTCTGAGTAAAGGGAATCATATCTCAATCTTATATTCATTGATATTAGTGACCGTTGTCACTGGAATAGAACAAGTGTTGCTCAAACTAAAAAGGTTGTTCTCAATCCTGTGAAGTTGAAAAATTGTAGAAGGTTTGATCTTCACTTGTGAAAAAGGTCATTTAGTGGAGTTTGGACAAAATCCAAATTGAAGAGGTTAGGTAGTGGACGTAAGCGCGGCCAAACCACTATAAATCCGGTACTATTCTTTATAGTTCATTATTTATAGCTTTGTACACTTTGCCAAAACTTGCTACATTTACTGTATTATTTATTTTAAGAGAAAGGCACAAACATGTTAAGTGTCCAATTCACCCCCTCTTGGACATATCTAGGCCAACATCTAGTCCAACCAAGAGAAATCGTTTTTTAATCTCAACTCTCAAATAAGCCTTTTCCCAACTATATGGGAGTCAGCTATATGAATCTACTTCGTCTACTCCACTTTATCAAGGGCTAAATTGACAACTAAATTATAAGTTGTTTAATTTTTCTTAATTATTTTTGTCAATGTTAATTAAGGTCTTCTTCTACCGTATCATTACCATGAATTTTTAATAGGTTACTCTTCTTAAGTGAGGCATCTAAAGGTTTTCATTATATCCATCCAAACCACCTTAATCGATTTTCTCTCATTTTATCTTCAATTGCGGCTTTTACCATTTCTCAAATTTATTCATTTCTAATTTTGTCTTTGAATGTTTTACCGTATAGCCATATTAACAGAGATGTTTATCGTTTTCACAAAACTTTGTATTACCTTAAACAAGCCCCTGGGCATGGTATGATAGTCTTAGTTCCTTTTTATTGGATCATGAACTTTAAAAGGGAAAATTGGATCCAACTTTATTTATTAAGCTCAAAGATGATGATATGTTCTTAGTGCAAATCTATGTCGATGAAATTATCTTTGGTGCCTCAAACAAAGCTATATGTGAAGAGTTTTCTCCAATTATGATGAGCGAGTTTGAGATGAACATGATAGGAGAACTAAATTACTTTCTTGGCTTGCAAATAAAAAAAATGAAGAATCGTATATTTCTAAGCCAATCGAAGTATGCCAAGGATATGATCAAGAAGTTCAAGTATGAGAACTTGAAAGCCATTGGTACTCCTTGTAGTTCATCAATAAAAATGGACAAAGGTGAAGAAGGAAAATAAGTTCATCATAAGCTTCCTCGAGGGATGATCAGTAGCTTGTTGACTCTAACAACAAGTCGACTGTATATCATGTTTAAGTGTTTTATGTGCTAAGGAGTCTCATTTTAATTATGTAAAACAAGTTTTTCGATATATAAGCACTATACTAGATATGAGAATATTGTACATGAAGGGTACTTCATTCGATCCCAGGAGCTTTGTCGATTTTGATTATGGCGAAAGTCTTATCGATCGAAAAAGTATATCAAAATTTTTCCATTTCTTTGGAAACTTTCTAATTTCTTGGTTTAGTGAGAAAAAAAAAATTGTGGCATTATCCACAGTTGAGACAGAGTACGTCGCAGCCAGAAGTTGTTGTGCTCAAGTTTTATATATGAAACAACAACTCTCTGATTACCAAATTCACATAAAATGTGAGGAATTTTTTTGTGATAACACTAGTGCTCTCAATATTTTCAAAAATCTGATGTTACATTCTCGAACTAAACACATTGAGATTCGACATCATTTCCTTCGTGATCATGTTAAAAAAGAAAGGAAATGTCAAACTCATTCACATTGATACAAAGGATCAATTGGTAGACATTTTTAGAAAGTCACTGCCTAAGGATCAATTTATGTTTATTCGACGTGAATTACGCATGTCTAGTGAATCCAACTTATGATTTCATGTGAAATATGACCTATTTTTTTCATAATTGAACATTTCATGTCTTACGCTCATGGTTATGATCATAAGTTGGAATATGCTCACCAAATTGTGTATTTCACTCATATTTCATCACTCAAACATGTCCATAAGGTTCAAAATTTGAAAAATCAAATATGTGCACAACACTATAGGAGACTAACTAAAACTAGTTGACTGGATTGCCATCTAGTCGATTGGATTGAAACCAATCGACTTGATTGAGTTTCTTGCAACTTACTAGTTTTGGTAAGCGCAAGAATGTGTTCCAACAAATTGGAACATGTTCCTGCTGGGAGGGATGGGGTATAAATGAGAATTTTTTCTCTCATTTGCTCATTTTCACTGTTTCTTCTCTCCAAGTTACCCCCCCGATCCTTCTCAACCTTAGATTTTTTGTCTCGAAAATTCATTTTTCTCGCGAAAATACCCTTTGGAAATGTAATTTGACACTTGGTTTGCATCACTTAGATCATCCTACATTGCTAAGATTTCTTCGAAAAACCTTGTTCATCAACAATTCTAGAAGACAACAACATGCTTATAATCTTAGGAGAAGGAATAGGAGTCCTTCACCTAACCCGGGTCTAGGTCCAAGCTTTGTCATGATCGGCACATATGGCTGAGGAGCCCGGTACCCCAACCACCACCACCAATTCCCAAGGCAAGTACTACTAAAGTCAACATGAAAGCATGCACTAGTGATGTCTATGTGAACTTCAATTTTTTCGATAGAGCCAACATACCCATAAGGCCCTTGTTCTTGACCCTTGATTGGATACCTTTGTTATCTCAAGAGGAACCTCATGAAAGAATGTTTTGATGATTTCAAAACACTCAATCTTGTGATCTAATGTATTTGTTGAAGTGTTTCAGCAAATTAGTTTGGAAAAAAATTGAGTTTCAATCAAATGAATCTATGACAAGTCAAGTTATTAAGATCAAGATCAAAATGGTATTAATCGAGTATTGGAAAATCAATTGTTTAGAAAAATTATTTTTCAGTTTTTCTAAAAACTGATGGGTCATCATGGGCCCTAATGTAGTGACTAGTCACTTAATATTGAGCCAACACTGCAGGACGCCGATGGACCATCAGGGCGTTGATGAGTTCTGGATTTGAATAAATGTCATTCAAAGCAGTATTAGTGCCCTCCCTGAAGTTTCTAGGTTTTGGAAAAATAAGCTCTTCAGGACGGTAACGTGGTATTAGCGCCTTCCATGAGCAAGTCAGTAAAAATAACATTTTTAGAACAATTTACTTTAGGACGCTGATGTGTATCAGAACGCTGATAAAACTTTGTCAGAAAATTGAAAAGTGACTGTCACCTGATGATTGGTAAATTTCTTAATTCACATCGGGTTATCGTATCCACAGGGAAGGTAATTTCACAATTAAAAGTGCCCAAATTTACAATGATTAGTGGTTTTATCTAGGTGATCAAAGTGGAGTGAATTAAATGATAAAATGAAAATTAAACAAAAATCTAAGAGAAGCAAACAAGATGAAATAAAAATTTGAGAAAAATCAATGGATAAAAATTTCTAGGGTTTGATATCACTATGTTGTTTCTTAAGATCTATAAATATTGTGTTATTGAATTAAATCCTAGATTTATAAACTGTCAATCCTAAATCATTAAAGTCCCTCTCCCGAGTGTCAACTTGAATATCTATCCTTAAACTATCAACCTCCTCTCCCGAGTTATAGGTCAATCGAACAAGGACGCACCCCGCCCGGACTCGCCTAAACCGGCGGAATACTCACGGACGGGGCGCGAATGCATTATAACAATAACCGAGTGTGCAGGAACACAATTATGTACAAGTCTGATTTCATTAATTTCAGAACATATTTTTGTACATGAAATAGTAAAGGGAACATTTTCCCAAAATCACCAATGAATAAACAAAGGGTTACAAAATGTGAGCCCAAAAACCTCCACCCAGTCCACCTTAATCTCCTAAGAAAAATTGGATAATAACAGGGTGAGCTATTGCCCAGTGGGTAAAATAGTTTGTGAATATAACAATTAATAAAGGAAACTTCATTACCAAATATCACGTAAACACAACAAGCATCATAATCATAATTAATACAACATGTATGTATGCATGACACCGTCTCATAATGGTTACGTGATTGTACATCGCTTGAGTTCACGTACAGATGTCCATCCCTAGGTGTAGCCGGGTTCTCATTGTACTTCCCTCATCAAGAACGACGCCTTAGATTCACGTACAGATGTCCATTCCCAGGTAAACCCGGGTTCTCATTATACGTCCCTCCCTAGGGAAATATCAATAATAGTGATCATTGCTTCTAACTATTTTGTGGATCATAAACCACTTACGTACCTAACTGGTGTTTATGCATGATGTCAATGCATGAGTAGGTCCGGTCTTTACTAACATTAGACAAAATTTGGGAACGTCTGGTGATTTTTATCAGGTCAGTATCACCATGTGTAAAGATAGGATGTTCAATATTACTTGTACAAGCTGATAGCTTTCAAATAAGACCAACCAGATCAGTCTCCTGTTTAAGAGGTGAGACACGAGGACTACTTAAGTACCAATCGTCTAGAGCAGCACGCTGCCTCCCGTTTACTATTTAAAGTTATTGAGGACGAGGCAATGTCTGGTTGAGTTAGATTGACCACTAATCCGACATAGTAACAATGTAATACATCAACTTCAAATATACAGGCATAAGTATGACAGGTATGAACATTATACGCAATAATGCAGTGTAAATGAATAGTAGACATAATGATAAATGAATGTAAACTTTAATAAAACTTATAAGACACGCAAACCTATCTTTCGTTCCCCACCTTCAGATAATAGCTCCTTCTAGAACTGGAGCCTTCCCTCGAGCAGAACCGCGTTGCACAGTGAAGAAAGTCTCAAAAAGAGAGTCTCAAAGAGAGAAGAGAAAAACTCAAGGAGAGTTAGAGAGAGAGAAATCAGCAAGTGATTTGGTGTGAAAAATGAGGAGAGGGTTTCTTTTATTGAAAAAAAGTGCCTGAACCTTTGGGCGGGCTGCCTAAAGTTCAACATTTTTTTTATGTGTGCAATCCTAGGGTATTACACTCTACCCCCCTTAAAAGGATTTCTCCCTCGAAATTTAGTCTGTGTAGTGATGATTGTTGTTTGCGTGGGATTCACCACCGTCGTCATTACTCGAAAGATCAGGGTAGCGCCTGTAAGGCCCCTGAATAGCACTGTGGCCAGTGGAATCCTCTATATCATCAAACACTGGAGAGTAAATGGTGTCGGATTCGTCCTCAGAAGGTTCTGACATTTTTCTCACAAACGGTGGTGCAGGGCTCTGCAAGTTGCAGCGTTTCAAGGGAGGTTGGTTGAGTGGTGGAATGTTTTTTCGTGCTGCTGCCCGAGATGAGAGTACAGGATTGTTTCAGACAAAATTGTTACGAAAAAGCCATGCACTCTCCGCCAATAAAGATCGCTGTTTGTGGGGCAATGGAGTTGGTGATGCAAAGTAGTTGTGGCTTGACTCAGATCCTGAAGGAGTCGCCACAGGTTGCCAAAGAGGCCATTGCGTGTGTGCATCATTACCTCCATTGGTATTATTTTCAGACATCTGCATAGTTATTTAAATGAAAGAATGTATTACGATATTGTAAACAAAGTTCCATCATTTTATTGATAAGTAAAAAGTACAATATACCACATCATCAATTATTACTAGAAAACAATTCACGGTATTTCTGTTTTATTATTTCCTCTAGTTCCCATATTGCTTCCTCTACTTCGTGGTGATCTTAGAGCACTTTCACAAGTGGTATGCTACGTCGCCTTAGTTCTTGAGTTTTTCTATCCAGAATCTGTATCGCTCTCTCCTGATACTTATTTCCTTCCTGAACCCGAACCTCGACCCGAAGGATGATATGCGAAGGATTAGAATGATACTTTCAAAGCATGGATACGTGAAAAAAGTCAAGAACCTTAGACATGGATGATGGAAGGGATATACGATAGGCTAGTTTGCCAATACATTCAATGATCTGAAATGGACCGATATAACGTGGGGAGAGCTGTCCCTTGATCCCAAAGCGTTTGACACCTCTTGTAGGCTGAACTTTTAGAAAAACCAAGTCCCTCTTATCAAATTCTAGAGGTCGTCTATCCTTGTCAGCATAGCTCTTCTGTCGACTTTGTGTTACACGAAGTCGATCTTTTACAAGTGTGATCTTCTCAGAAGTCTCTTGAACTAGTTCAGGCCCCAACTGTGGTTGATCTGCCATATCTAACCAGCATACCGGAGATCTGCAAGGGTGACAATAGAGAGCCTCATATAGTGCCATGTCAATACTGGTTTGTTAGCTGTTGTTGTATGCAAAGCCAGCCAAATGTAAGTGCTTTGTCCATCCGTCATGAAAATCCAAAATGCAACAATGTAACATGTCCTCCAAGATCTGGATAAGACGCTCTGATTGCCCATTAGTCTAAGGGTGAAAGGTTGTGCTCATGGTGATCCTGGGGCCCATTCTACTCTGGAAGCTTTGCCAAAACTTTGATATGTATCGAGGGTCTCGATCAGAGATGATCGTGCGTGGTATGCCATGGAGGAGTACGATCTCTCTTTCATAAAACTTGGCAAGCTTGGCGGGGTTATCTGTGAACTTTATTGGTAAAAAGTGTGCAGACTTTGGAAGTCTGTCAATAATAACCCAAATTGCATCTTGCCTTTTATTATTTCGAGGCAAGGCCGTAACAAAATCAATTGCAATGTTCTCCCACTTCCATTCTCCAATAGGTAAAGGCTGGAGAAGTGTAGAGGGAAGTCTGCATTATGCCTTTACTTGCTGGCAAACGAGACATCGAGCAACGAAATCTGCAATAGCCTTTTTCATTCTAGAAAACCATAATTGTCGCTTGACATCCTTGTACATCTTGTCTCCCCCAAGATGCATAGTTAACCTTGAACAGTGCATTTCAGTGAGCACTTGTTTCCTAACCTCAAGATCGTTCGGTAGACAGATAAGTTTTTTGTAGAAAATGGCCCTGTCTTCAGAGACCGACCAGTGAGGAAAGTCTTGTCTGCTGAGTATAAGTTCTCGTTTCTCCATTAACATAGGGTTGTTGGCCTGAGCTGCTGAAATCTTTCGAACCAGGTCAAAGTTGGCAGATAATTGAGAGAGTCGTGATCTTCCTCCCTCCTCAATCAGTTGTAAGTTAAAATTCTCCATCTCTCTAGCCAACTTCCCCGTCTCAAAGTTAAGAGTGCAAGCAACATAAGATTTTCTACTCAGGGCATCTGCGACAACATTGGCCTCACCGGGATGGTACTGGAGTTGAAAGTCCTAATCTTTCCAGAATTTCAACCATTGTCTTTGGCGGAGATTTAGGTCTTTCTAAGTGTAAATGTACTTGAGACTCTTGTGATCCGAGAAAACCTCAAACCGTTCACCGTATAGGTAATGACGCCATAGCTTCAGTGCAAATACAACAGCTGCAAGTTCCAAGTCATGAGTTGGGTAATTACCTTCATGAATCTTCAGTTGCGTCGAAGCATATGCAACAAGTTGGCCTTCTTGCATTACTACTGCACCTAAGATTTGGAGAAACACGTCGGTGTATAGTGAAAATCCAACTCTATTTCGTGGAGTGATTAGTACTCGTGCTGTTGTGAGGCACTTCTTCAATTCCTGAAATGACGATTCACAGGCGGGATTCCAGATGAATCGAATGTCTTTCCGAGTGAGCTTGGTCATAGGTTAAGCAATATTTGAGAAATCCTTGATGAAACGTCTGTAGTAGCCAGCCAAATCAAGAAAACTCTGAATTTGAGTAATAGTTGTTACTTCCAGTTTAAAATCGCTTCAACCTTTGAAGGATCCACCTCAATGCCATTGCCCGAAACCACAAGGCTTAGGAATTGAACTCGCTTTGCCCAAAATTCGCACGTACTCAACTTTGTATACAACTGGTGGCTTTTCAACGTTTGGAGGACAATCCTCAGATGTATCTTATGGTTTTCCTCAGTTGAGGAATATATCAAGATATTATCCACAAAGACCACCAAAAATCGGTCTAAGTATAACCTGAAGATGCGGTTCATCAAATCCATGAACGTTTCAGGTGCATTTGTTAGGCCGAACGGCATAACCAAGAACTCGTAATGACCGTACCTAGTCCTGAATGTCGTCTTATTAATGTCCGACTCTCTGATCCAGAGTTAATGGTAACCGGATTGTAAATCAATCTTAGAGAAGTATTTGGCATCTCTAAGTTGGTCGAACAAGTCATCAATCCTGGGTAATGGGTATTTGTTCTTGATGGTGGCGGTATTCAACTTGAGATAGTCGATGCAAATTCATAATGAACCATACTTTTTCTCAAACAAACAGAACTGGAGCGCCCTAGGGTGATGAATTACTCACCAACTCTTTCAGTTGCTTGTCCAACTCAACCTGCTCGACGTTGGACATTCTGTATGGTGGAATTGAGATAGGCCCGGTCCCAGGTATGAATTTGATCTCAAAATCGAATTCCCTAACCAGAGGTAGACCAGGAAGGTCATTTAAAAAAATAGTTGAGAATTCAGATATTACTGGGATATCATGTACTTTGAGAGGGTACAGTGCTGGTGATTCATTGTCATCACCAAGGGATAGAGCTCGAAGCTATGCCTTGAGAAGTGCAACAGACGAGTTGTGTATCCATTTCCTCATTCCCCGAATCTTGACAAACTCCCAAGTAGGCAAGGTTAACTAAACTTGCTTCTTCAAGCAATCTATCTTTGCATTCAGAGGTGCGAGCCAGTCCATGCTAAGGATGGTGTCAAAGTCTTCAATATCCATCACAAAGAGATCTACATATACTATCTGTTCTGACATTCGAAGCTTACATCGAGAACACTGCAAATTCACGTTAGTATCAGATCCTAATGGTGATGTGACATGGATTGTGATGTCCATGGGTTCAGGATGCAACCCTAAATGCCTTACCAATGTAGAAGATATAAAGGAATGCATAGCACCTGAATCGAACAAGACATGCACCATTGTATTGAACAAGGAAAATGTACCCTCGACTACATTGTTGTCTGGGAGAGGTTGTTAAGCGATGGGAAACCCTCTGCCCTGGTTCTGTTGCCCCTGGTTCTGCTAGTTCTGCCTGGGTTGGGCATTAGCAGCAAGTGGGGCTTGTTGGATTGGAACAGCAGGAACAAGTTGCCGTGGTTGCTGAGGGTGGAGGCAAGCATTTCTTTCATGGCCCTGCTAGCCGCAGTTATAACAAGTCGGCCTCTACTGCTGAGGCGCCTGTTGCTGGTTTTGATGGCGATGCTGATTGTGGTGCTGACCACCACCCCTGCCATTGCCATTTTGATGGCCACCCCTTTTAATACGACCTCTTAGGCCATGATTGTGAAAACCCTATTGGCCAGGGTTAGACAGTTCAACCGGAGGTGTTGTGGCCTCATTCTTCTGAACAGGAGCTGGGAGGGCTGAGTTTTCATTATAGTAGGGCTTCTTCTTGTTGCTCTGCTGTGAGCCCTGTTGGGAAAACGTTGCAGGCGATTTTCCCCTATTCATTCCCTGCTCCTACTTAATCTTTTCCTGCTCAAAGCTCATGGCCTTGTCAACGACCTCCTTGTAAATCTTGAGATCTAATGTTTGGATGAAGGCCATCGTAGAATTTCTCAGTCTTATCTTGCTCCGTTAAAATGGTGGAGAGAGTAGACTGATATTTCTTTGAACCTGACAGCATACTCTTTGACTGTCATGCTACCCTGGTATAGCCTGGTGAACTCCTGGCTCTTCTACCTAATCACAGCGCCGGGGAAGTACTCATCGATGAACAATGACTCAAACTGCTGCTAAGTCATGTCTGCGGTATAGACGTTTGGGTCTTCCTTCACCCTTATCCACCATGTATTTGCTCCACCAACAAGTTGATAGGACGTAAATGGAATCTTTCGACCCTCATCAACTCCTATCGCCTCGAGAGCCTTCTTTAACTCATCAAGCCATTTATGTGCTTCCTCCGCGTCAATGGTGCTAGCAAAAGTAAGGAGCTGTAGCCACTTGTACTTCGTGATCTGGTCGGTTTGGCTCTCCTACCCAGATCGTACAGTTGTTTGTTCAGTAACTACTTGGTTGGCCACAGTCTCACGAACGACCGTTTGAACAGTTACCTTCATCGCCTCGATAAATCTGGCGAAAAAAACTCCCATGCTTGAAGGCATAACAAAGGATGTGGGCTGAGGTGGCACTGCCTGTCCAAAAGTAGTGGCAGTGTCATGTGTTGCCTGTTCTGTCCTTAGAGGCAGCGGTTCCTGATTTTTAGCTACAGGAGGTGCCTCCTCTGCTGGACGGACTGTGCGTGGCCTTTCTCTCTTCCTGGTTCGCATTTTCTCACTGGAAATGCAAAAATAAAACCATGATTTTGGAACTGTAGTCAAGTATAATGTTATGATATTCTCAACAATAAGTTCGAGAGTACTGTAATATAAAACCACCTATTTTTCTAGGTATTGTGTAAGGTTTTCGTTGAGGAATCAAAGAATTTTCTATGCCTCGTATGTTTGGCCATGGTATAAAACAAGGTTAGAATGTTTATATAATAAGTATAAAACTTTGCAAGTATTTCAAATATTTTGGTTTTGGTTTTTGTGAACATACATATATATTTCTTTGAAAATTCATACGAGTCATAAAGGTTTTAAGATTTTCCTCGGTAAATATCATAATCTAAAGTTTTATCACAATCTTATTTATTCAAACTCTTTCGCTTAGTCTTTTCGACTATTATCCAAATTCGTGTGTCCCATACCACATGAATTTGGTAATAAGGGTTTCAACCAAGTTAAGTTGTAAGAACACGGTCTGTACGAAACATTGACGGGAGAGGAGTTCAGTAATAGTGTCATCCAAGTTTACTCGTCCCTTACCGTTTAAACTTGGTGATAATGTTAGTAATTTAGCTTTTCCCAGATGTTTCTTTTCACACAAGGTCGCGGGTTTTCTTATTTTCACATTTTATTTAGTATCTTCCAATTTTGTTGTGTCCCATACCACTCCAAAGTTAGCGATACAAAAGAAAGAATGGTTGTAGGTCGGCCCACCAAACATAGTCTCAAAAAAACATTTCATGTATATATATAAAAAAATAATCACAATGCCAGTAATCATTCCTAATTTTCCCGCCTACTACTGCTTCTCCTAGAACTTATGTTAGTTACAGAACAACTACCAGAAGAACATTGAGAAGATGCTTGCTCTTCTACCATGCCTTTCACACATGTTATTAAAACATTCTAGGCCTTCTGCATCCGAGTAAGACTATATACAATCACATTTAACTGGTCAAATGGATTTGTCGGTTGTCCCATTGATGGTTGGTAGGTTGTCTATCCCATAGGTGGAGGATAGCCTGTAGGCATTGGTGGAAAATGTTGGCCATATGGTTGACTCATAGGTGGAGGGTAATTAGTTTGCTTATATGAGGACTCCCTAACTTGGACCTCTTGGACTGTTGGATATGTCTGAGTCAAACAATTTTGAAAGAGTGGACTCATCGGGATATCCGTTCTTTCAAAGTTTGATGTCGTCCAATTTTGTTGCGGTTGGCTCACAGGAACTTGTGGAACTGGATGACATGGTACCTCAAGAGTTGGAAACCTTTGGTACATCGTATTGCCTTGGGTTGGGAGGTTCCAGGAAGGTGGATTCGTTGGAACTCCCTGTCCATTCTGATTTGTTTGTGGTTGACCCAGGTTGCCAAAAAGATCATCCTCGGAGAAGGATGATCGATTTTATCATTATTCGGGGCTGGGTCTGTTGTTGTGTTTTGGTTTGGTTCATTGACTGGTGCTTCCCTAATTGGAATCTTGCACCGACTTTTTCATTGACAATGTCCATTGTTATCTCTAGCTTTTCCACTATTTTCCCCCCGAAGTCTCGCCAAAAATTTTGTCGTCAATCACCCTTCCCCTTGAGATGAAAGTCTTGGAAATGGAGGATAACGTAACAACATTAGTGATCTGTTTTGAAGATTCATCAAAAGTATTGATGTTTGCCTCCTAAAGCATCCTCATGATCAAGACTCCGTAGCCGAGGAGTTCCTTGTTTGTAAGATTTTGAATCACTTGCATCATTTGCTGGATGATAATGTGAGGTAGGGAGACAAAGATTCCTTTTTCTAGGTAGTATAGCACAAGAAGTTGAGCTCTTGTTATAGATCCTGTAGTCACCAATTCTGGCAAGATGTTGCCGAATACGATCTTCCCAAGGCCGGCAAGTGGTCGTTTAAGGAGATTATTTGGGAGGCGGGAGTACGTCATTTGGGCGTACGACTTGTCGGCAAGGAAATTGAACAACTGTTCCTTGGATTCCGCTATCTCTGCAACCGTCTGGGGTTCGTGTGGATCAATGAACTTTTCTCCTATTGGGATTTCTATAAGTCGTGTAATAGTTTCGACGCTAATAGAAATCTTTACTCCCTTGATCATTGTCTCCAAGACAGAAGTGATCCCATCTTCTTGAAGTCCCACACAATTCATGGATTCGTAAAAAGACTTCACCAAGTTGAAGGAGACGTAACCCTCAACTTTTGTTACATTCAGCCACCCTAGCTTTGTGAGTTTGTCGTGAAGGATAGGACGGGATCTCTATTGTCGATACTCCTCATATTCATAACCTTTCGTTTTGAAAGTTTCGTAAGTCTTGTGGAAATCGGTTCCAAACTACCGGAAGTCGTTCCTTCACTTGACGCCATTATCTTGCTGAAAGGAAGATAAAACTTGTGAAATATATAAAATATATTCCTAACATCTTTAAGATTTATGCCTTGTCCTTTGGACAATATTTTCTATTTTTTCTCTTGATGTTTATGCCATCTTGAATCCAAATTTGTTCATTAGCAACAAGTTATATATATATATATATATATATTTCATATATACGTAGATATATAGAAATCTTAAGTATCTATATATATATAATTTTCATAAATCATAACTATATATATATATATATTTAATATAAATCTTAACTATATATAATTCATATATATAGTTCTAAAGATATATATATCTAATATCAAATTTTCTTCTCCTAATTGGTAGACTTGGGTGGGCCGTGGACCTTTCTCTCTTACACTATTAAAGGTCACACCCCGCCCGGATGGGCCTAAACCGATGGAACACTCACGGATGGGGCGCGAATGCATTATAACAATAACCGAGTGCGCAGGATCACAATTATGTACAGGTTTGATTTCATTAATTTCAGAATATATTTTTGTACATAAAATAGTAAAGAGAACATCCTCCCAAAATCCCCAATGAAAACAAAGGGTTATAAAATGTGGGACCAAAAACCTCCACCCAGTCCACCCTAATCTCCTGAGAAAAATTGGATAACAACGGGGTGAGTTATTGCCAAGTGGGTAAATTAGTTCGTGAATATAACAATTAATAAAGGAAACTTCATAATCAAATATCACATAAACACAATAAGCATCATAATCAATACAACATATATGTATGCATGACACTGTCTCGTAATGGTTCTGTGATTATACGTCGCTTGAGTTCACGTACAGATGTCCATCCTCAATAATAGTAAGCATTGCTTCTAACTATTTTGTGGATCATAAACCACTTACATACCTAAGTGGTGTTTATGTATGATGCCAATGCATGAGTAGGTCCTGTCTTTACTAAGATTAGACAGAATTTGGCAAATGTCTGGTGATTCTCATCAGGTCAGTATCACCACGTGTAAAGTTAGGATGTTCAATATCACTTGTACAAGCTGATAGCTTTCAAATAAGACCAACCAGATCAGTCTCCAGTTTGAGATAAGACATGAGGTCTACTTAAGTACCAATCGTCTAGAGCAGCACGCTGCCTCCCGTTCACTATTTAAAGTTACTAAGGACAAGAAAATGTCTGGTTGAGTCAGATTGACAACTAATCTGGCATAGTAACAGTGTAATACATGAACTTTAAATATACAAACATAAGTATGACAGGTATGAACATAATACACAATAATGCAGTGTAAATGAATAGTTGACATACTGATAAATCAATGTAAACTTCAACAAAAGTTATAAGACACGCAAACCTATCTTTCGTTCTCCACCTTCAGATAATAGCTCCTTTTAGAACTAGCGCCTTCCCCTGAGCAGAACCACGTTGCACCGAGAAGAGAGTCTCAAAGAGAGAAGAGAAAAACTCAAGGAGAGTGAGAGAGACGAAAATCAGCAAGTGATTTGGTGTGAAAAATGAGTGGGGGGGTTCTTTTATAGAAAAAAAGTGCCCGAAGTTCAACATTTTTTTTGTTTTTTTGTGTGCGTACAATCCTTGGGTATTACACTAAGATCTTTGATTCATTCAAAACAGTTTGAAAGGGTTTTGTAGGTCTCCCAACACGATACAAATTCCTTTGGTTGTAATTATCTGGCTCCAATTCAATATCCCCTTTTCCAAGTGAGAGATATCAAATCAAAGTTCATTCAAAAATTGGCCAAAGATTTGAAAGCATTAAGCACTGACAATTGCAAATAAACATGGAAATTGCTCAACAACACAAAAGATAATCAAATCTTAAGATTCAAAATAGTTCAATCAAAACCCTAGAGTATTCAATTAACCCACAATTGAATCCATTGAAACAAGATAGAAAAGATGAAGAACAAGGAAAGGAAACATTGCAAGAACTTAAGAAATAGAAATTAGAAGATGAAAACCCTCTTGAAGATCTTCTTTTTCTTCCTCTTGCAAAATCTGCAACTCCTCCAAATTTTCTCCTCTTCTTTCTTGCTTCCCTTTCTCTCCTCCCTTTTCCAAACCCTAGCCGTCCTTTCTCTCCCGTTTTTTGTGAGTCCAAACCCTCTTATATGATAACCCTTTAAGTCTAGAAGAATTAAAAAAAAACACATCTAATTTTGAGTTGTATTGAGAAAGTTATGGCCGAAATACAAAAGTCGCACTGTTGAATTTTTATGTAGCGCCGCGGTGCTCAGTGCGTGAAATGCACTTTTTTTTAGCATTTTCTTCATTTTTTTTGCACTTTTTCTCCATGGGACTTGTTGTGCAATGCCTTGGAATTTTTTCTCCATCTTTTATGCCTCATTTCATCCCTTTAACACTCTTTATTCTCCTACAAAACAAAACACAAAAATACAAGCGATCTAAACTAATCAAGTATCAAAATTCTAAATGCAAATATGTATTAACATGCAAAATGTGACTATATTACTATGTAAATGATGCAATTGACTTTAGGAAAAATACCTAAAAAGCACTAATATTTTTCTAAGCTAGCCTAATGCATTTTATTCATGAAAACCACTAAAACCAACTTATAAAACTCGTAAAAATATCTAAATGAACCTAAAACACTAAATATGAACAATTAATGCAAATATATCTAAAAACTAACTAAATGCACCTAAAACCTATGAAATTTACTTGTAAAACACTAACCAAAATGCAACTTATCAAATTCTTTCAAACTTATACTTTGATCATCCCGAGCAAAGTGAAAAACGAAAGTTGGACAAACAGAACTCTACACATATTCTAAGATGAACAAGAATTTAATTAACTAGAATGGATTCTAATAATCTCAAAGACAACACAAATTTCAGTCAACATAAAATAAGGAAAACTTTGACAGTTTAAAGATGTTGTCTAGATTTTCAACCTGCAAGTCATGCCTTCTTTTCTATCCTCATTGACAAATAAACATACAAATCAAAGACATGACAACTCATAAATCATATAGA
Source organism: Paratinospora sagittata (assembly GCA_035771175.1). Lineage (NCBI taxonomy): Eukaryota > Viridiplantae > Streptophyta > Magnoliopsida > Ranunculales > Menispermaceae > Paratinospora > Paratinospora sagittata. Next base: position 13,287,694 of record CM069613.1, on the reverse strand, counting down.
TTATACAAGCAAGATAGAAAAAGATGATCTCAATGAAACAAAACATGACTTCATATGCTTGTTTTTCACTCTTCTCTCCACTAATGTAGTAGGTCTGACACCAATCAAGATCAATAGGACTTCATTAAGTTTGAAATGTAAGGCTAAGGTTAAGGGTATGATAAAATGGATAAAATGAAGCTCAAACAACCAAAACATCTTTGATACATAATGCTTTTAAACATCCCATGCCTTACAAAGTAAACCAAACCCAACACACTATCCAAAACACGATTTTTCAACATTTTCATTCACATTGCCTCCAAAATTCCCCAAAACTTATTCATTTCACTCATTGATGAAGAAACATATTTTTCTTTTCTCATTCTTTTCATTCTTCATATTTCTTTTTATTCTTTTTCTTCTTTTTCACACATTTTGAACCTTTTTTCTCTTTTTAATACCTTTTGTTTCATCACCTTTTTCCCATTTTCATACCACAACACATTTACAAATAATTTCCCATGAAAAATAACCCAACCCATTACAATTCATATCTTTCAAAGATTTAAGGGTGCAAGGGTAAAAATAGGGGAAACTTCATCAAAAGCCTTGACTAATTATTTTAGGTGACAATCAATAGAATATAAGGCTCAAGTGGGGTGACTAGGGGTAATTCAACAGCTAGGTGAGCTTTATGGCTCAGTCAATTCAAAAATGGCCTAAATCATGCCTCTCCTGGTGTGATTCATAGGATTGCACCTCAAAAAGTGATCAAACAACTTCTAAAGTCATGTTTTGAAAAGAAAAAATTGAGATCGAAAGATGCTTACTTACAAAATCTCGAATTATCATGCAAGTGGAACTCATGATGATGATTGCATACTCAGAAGCCAACAAAGATATCCAATAAGCATGGCAAGTAAATCAAGCACATACACTTAAGAGTACTATCTAGTTTTCCAAGGTTTATGCTCAGCAACAAGTACTAATCCAATCCTAAATCATCCATTCAAAGTTGAATAAAATCAAAGCTCATAAAAGAATACAGAATTATTCATGAATCTAGACTCATGAACAACTAAAAATTTTCAACAAATTTCCACTAAGGACACAAAGAATTCAAACTCCCCCCCAAACATAAAGTTGGCAATGTCCTCAATGCAAAAACATCCACATATAAAAGCATGATAAAAGGAAAAGTAACGAGACTCCCCTAGCCCATATGTGTAGCGCTCCACAATGGCTCTTGTTGTTGGCATCTATGAGGACCCCCAAACTTGAATTGAAACCTGAGAAGGAACAAGAATGAATATCATTAGTGAAAAAAAAAATAAAACAAAAATTCAAAATCTATACTACAATGACTAAAAATAAAACTAAACAGAAAAACTAAAAATCAGTTGGGACGCCTCCCAACAAGCTCTTCTTTATAGTCTTTAGCTAGACTTTCTCTTCTTATTTGAATCGCATATATTTCCTTATTATTTCGAGCATCCTCCCGTCTTCCTCGTTGTTCAGACTTGATGACGGAATAATCAGACTCATGTACATCTCCCACAAAAATTGATATGACTGATTTGCCGATGGAAACACCAAGTTAGATGAAGCATCACTCCCATTTAACGGAGGAATGTCATCGAAATACTTAGTTGGTGCTTTCCAAACGTTTAGGCATTGACCTTCGAGCACCTCTAAACGGTTTTCATCATTAGTCACTACAACTTCAACTTCAACTTGTATCTCTTTAGCAAACTGATCCTCAAAGTTAAAATTATATTCCTTGACTTTCAAGCACTCTTCCACCTTGGTAGGCACCTTTACAACTTATGGCATCATAGGATCACCCGATTGTATATCCATAGACAACTCTTGATCATCACACTCGAGCACATCCATAAGCACTGCTTAATTATCGCGTTCAATCACATTTGGTTGGTGATATGTACTCATTTCTCCTCCTCTCAAGGCTTCATAACGTTGCATCTCTCCTATAATAGTCAGTTGCCTTGGTAGTGGTGGTGGTGGTGGTGTCATGTTTTGGCATAAAAAAATTTCCCTTTTGACTTCTTCTTCATTGATCAAATTCTTGGTTGATGCCCTTGTTTCCATCATATATGAACTCAACATCTCCTCCAAAGATGGTGTCTTCTCCACTTGATTGTAGACATAAGAATTATCTACTCTAGACTCATTCTTAGTATGCCATTTTTCTGATATAAAATCATCAAGAAATTCTTCTAAGGAGAGCTTTTTTCCACTTGATTATAATCTGGTATAGGTTGCAAGTCATTCCATGAATATTCATAGGAGTAGTTCTCATGGTCATATACACCTGAATGGTATTGATGAGGGTAAGGGTCACCCATACAATTATATTCTCAATGTTGACCATATTGAACTTGTTCCATACTTGAATCCATTCCAAAATCTCTCATGTTTACAACTCCCATACCATCCATAGTATGTTGAGGTCTTGCATCAATAAAATTTGCTAGTTGATGTTGAAGGTATTGATGCCGAAAAATGTTGTATTAGGATCAACTCGCCAAAAATCATCTTGGAAAGTGAAGTGGTTGTAATTGTACGCCATTTTTTTTTACAAAAGAAACAATAAAAAGAAAAATATCAAATAACACTAAAATCAGAAAAAGAGATTTTATTTTTTATTTATTTTTAACATATAACAAATAAACAAAAATACCTAAATTAAGACCATAATCACTTTGAATTGGTATTAATAAAAGAAAAATTGACACCTTCCCTAACAACGACACTAAAAACTTGATTGGTAAATTTCTTAATTCGTAAGTGTACGAATATCAAGTTATAATATATCCGAGGTGAGTCGGGTTATCGTATCCACAGGGAAGGTAATCTCACAATTAAAAATGCCCAAAACTACAATGATTAGTGGTTTTATCTAGGTGATCAAAGTGGAGTGAATTAAATGATAAAATGAAAATTAAACAAAATCCAAGAGAAACAAACAAGATGAAATAAAACCGGAGAGAAATCAATGGATAAAAAGTTCTAGGGTTTGATATCACTATGTTGTTTCTTAAGATTTATAAATATTGTGTTATTGAATTAAATCCTAGATTTATAAACTGTGAATCCTTAATCATTCAAGTCTCTCTCCCGAGTATCAACTTCAATATCTATCCTTAAACTATGAACCCCCTCTCCCTAGTGATAGGTCAATTGAACAAGGACGCTCTAAGATCTTTGATTCTTTCAAAATGGTTTCAAAGGGTTTTGTAGGTCTCCGAACACGATACAAATTCCCTAGGTTGTAATTATCTTGCTCCGATTGAATATCCCCTTTTCCAAGTGTTAGATATCAAATCTAAGTTCATTCAAAAATTGGCCAAAGATTTGAAAGCATTAAGCACTAACAATTGCAAATAAACCATGAAATTGCTCAACAACACATAAAAGATAATCAAATATTAAGATTCAAACTAGTTCAATCATAACCCTAGAGTATTCAATTAACCCAACATTGAATCCATGGATACAAGATAGAAAAGATGATGAACAAGGAAAGGAAACATTGCAAGAACTTAAGAAATATAAATTAAAAGATGAAAACCCCTTTGAAGATCTTCTTCTTCTCCCTCTTGCAAAACCTGCAACTCCTCCAAACTTTCTCCTCTTCTTTCTTGCTTCCCTTTCTCTCCTCCATTTTGCAAACTGTATCTGTCCTTTCTCTCCCCTTTTTGTGACTCCAAACCCTCTTATATGATAGCCCTTTAATTCTAGAAGAAGTAAAAAAAAAATCACATCCAATTTCGAGGTGTATTGAGAAAGTTAAGAAAGTTATGGCTGAAATACAAAAGTTGCGCTGTTGAATTTTTATGTAGCCCCACAGCGCTCAGTGTGTGAAATGCACTTTTTTTTGCATTTTCTTCATTTTTTTTGTACTTTTTCTCCATGGGACTTGTTGTGCAATGCCTTGGAATTTTTTCTCCATCTTTTATGCCTCAGTTCATCCCTTTAAAGCTCTTTATTCTCCTACAAAACAAAACACAAAAATACAAGTAAGCGATCTAAACTAATCAAGTATTAAAATTCTAAATGCAAATATGTATTAACATGCAAAATGTGACAATATTACTATGTAAATGATGCAATTGACTTTAGGAAAAATACCTAAAAATTATTATTATTTTCCTAAGTTAGCCTAATGCATTTTATTCATGAAAACCACTAAAACAAACTTATAAAACTCGTAAAAAAATCTAAATGAACCTAAAACACTAAATATGGACAATTAATGCAAATATAACTAAAAACTAACTAAATGCACCTAAAAACCTATAAACTTTACGTGTAAAACACTAAATATGAACAATTAATACAAATATATCTAAAAACTAACTAAATGCACGTAAAAACCTTTGAAATTTACTTGTAAAACACTAACCAAAATTCAACTTATCACATCAAGAATACTGTTCATTCCTATCTGGACAAGAGTTAATCTTTCTCGTTTGATTGTGAACCACATCATGAATATTGTTCATCGTTCTTGTGCCCTTCCCTATATAATGTATCTCACACACGTCTTTGAGGAAGTTGGCATTGATCTCTCCACCAATTAACCTATTTTTTATGTTCAATCCAGAGACGATATTGATCAAGGAACCCTTCACAATATGGAACTCTATTATGTTCGAAAAAAGTGGAAGTGGCTTAAAATTCGTCAAATGTGTGACAGTGATGTGTATGGGCCATATGGAAGTCGTCATCCTAGTGGTCCTTAATAAGAGGATTTGTCTGATGACGATGCTTCCGGCGATGACTCGCTTACACAACAAGATGAGTTTGGTTCGAGTCAACTACAACAACTTGATCCATCTTTTGATTACATTCAATGCCAAGTTCTTCTTAATCTTGTTTTCCTCCTTTGGTGCGATCTCCTATCTGTTTCTAAGCTTGATTTCATGCACAATGAGAGATCCACATAGCTCATCAAATGTGTATTGGCCCAACTTCTTTGCTTCCTCAATAGTTGTAACTTTCGGATCCCATTCCTTAGGCAAACCTCTAAACTTTTTCCTATTGTTTTGGCTTGAGGATTTACTTCACCAAGGTTCGTCATCTTGTTTATGATTTTGGTGAACCTTGTTATTGCACCGGGAATATCTTCATCTTCTTTCATTTTAAAAGTTTCATATACTTCCTCGAGCATACATAACTTGGTTTCCTTTGCTTGCTTGGTTCCCTCATGTGTGACTTTTAGCTTATCCCATATCTATTTTGTCGTGTCACATGCACTAATTCTATTAAATTGACTCAACGATAAACTGTCGAAAAGTATGTTTATAGCTTGATCATTCAATTGTTCCCTTTTTTTTCATTCGATAGCCATTCACGCCTTTCCTTAGGGAATATTTCTCCATTTTCTATCTTTGTGTAATTTTCATATCCATTTGCTACAACCTCCCACATCTCCACATCTTGCGCCCTTAGATAGAAATTCTTCTGCATTTTCCAATGAAGATAGTTTTCGTGTTTGAACAACTGTATCGATTAATTGATCGCCCTTCATCAACACACCCTTTGAATCATTGATTCCTGCCATTACTGATCGTGAATATTTTGATTCACAAATGTATGAATATAAAGTTATATTATACTGAGGTGAGTCGGGTTATCGTCCACAGGGAAAATTAATTTTACTAATATAAAATGCCCAAAACTATTATGATTTTAATTTTATCTAGGTAATAAAAAAATGATGATTTAATTGCTGAAATTAAAGTGAACAAAATTAAAGTAAATCAATGCAAATTGAATTAAAATGGGAGAAAATCAATGAATAAAAGGTCTAGAGTAATGATATCACTATGTTGTGTCCTATGGGTTTCAGAAACTTGTGCTATTGTATTAATTTCTGGATTTATAAATCATAAATCCTAATTAATTCAAACAAGGGGTGGGCATGGGTCGAGTTTGGCCCAAACACGACCTGACCTGGTCCTATCGGGTGGCATCATTTGCAACCCGATGCCACCAGACTTCATGGCGGGTCAGGTCAGTCGGGTAACCCGATTAATTATTTTTTAAATTAATTTTTATAAATATTTATCCTTTAATGTAGCCCAATAATTTTCTGTAAAGATTAATGCGAAAACAAATCATGCACAAAAAAGTCTGAAATCCATTATAAACAAATAAAAATCACAAACCTTAATCAACTTCAAAGAAAAAATATATACGCTGCTCAACTTCAAACTGCTCATATGGCAACACGCAACGCAAGATGGTGTTTTTGACGTAGGGGTGGGAGTTTTGCTTAAAAGAAAAGGCAAGGGGTATAAATCGCAAAATCACAGGGACTTGGGGATTTTGAAAAGAGAGAGAGAGAGAAAGAAAGAGAGGACGGAAAGAGAGTTGCAAAAAGAGAGAGAAGAAGAAGAGAAGAGAAGAGAGAGAAAGAAACTTAGGGGTTTTGACGAGAGAGAGATAGAGAGATGACAAGAGATGCACAAGAGAGAAAGAGTTGCAGAAAGAGAGAGAAGAAAACAAAAAGAAGAAAAAAGAAATAGGGAGGGAGAGAAAGAGTTGCAGAAGGATAAAGAAGAAGACAAGAAGAAGAAAAAAGAAATAGGGGGGACAGGGTGTCGGTGGCGTGTCGCGGAGAGGGGATAAGAGAGAATCTTTAGTTTTTAAATAAGACAAGTCGGGTTGAGTTAAAAGGGTTGGTTTTTTCAAACACCTGACACCCGACCCGACTCAATCGGGTTTTTTAATTTGTAACCTGGTGTTTTTGATATGGGTCGGTCAGGTGGGGTTAGCGGGTGACTTGCTCACCCCTAAATCAAACCCTCTTCTCGAATGTAATTTGAAAATCTATATTTAAACAATCAATTTTCTCTCTCGAGTGCAAACTAATGGATCAAGCATGCATTAAAATGTGCTAAATTGTCATAAGATACCCCAAACAAACCCTAAAAGGAGCTTATATACATAGGTGGTTAAAATTACAAAAAGGGCTATCCAATTTTCCCCAAAATACAAAAAATATGCACAAGAGAGTCGTAACAGCGCCGCGACGCCCAAATTACCAGAATCTGCCACACCAACTGGGTGTCGCGGCGCCCATCCTGAGGGTCGCGGCGCCCAGTTTGTTGCCTCCCCCATTTCTCTTGTTTTTTCTTGCATTTCTCCATGCTTCTTGGCTTGCTTTTAGTCCACTTCGTGAATTTGTTCTTGACCCCTTTTGAGCCTCATTTGCACCACTTTAGAGCTCTTATTTACCTACAAAACAAAACAAAACCATAATTAAGTAATCTATATTAATCAAGTATTAAAAATCTAAATGCAAATATGTATTAACATGTAAAATATGACCTTTTTAATATGAAAATGCTATTAATGAATTAAGAAACAATTCCTAAAAATCATGAATATTTTCCTCTAATGCATGTAATTCATGAAAACACCTACAACTAACCCCTAAAACTCATCAAAGCACCTAAATGAACCTAAAACAACTATATGAACTAATTATGCAAAAACACCTAAAAATTAGGAAAATGCACCTAAAAACCTAACAAAAATCATGCAAAACACTATCTAAAAACTGAACTTATCAAATTTTCCCAAACTTAGACTTTGATCGTCCCCAACAAAGAGAAAAATGAAGTTGAAAAACAAAACTCCCCACGAATTCCAGAATGAACAAAGCTTTGATATGCAAAAAACTGATTCACATGATCTCAAAGACAACACCCATTTCGTACAACATAACTCAAGGAAAATTTTGAAAGTTCAAACTTGTTTCTCTAAAATTTCAACTTGCAAAACCATGTCTTCTTTTCTATCCTCATTGACAAACAAGCAAAAGAGATCATTCTCATGATCACTCATAAATCATATAGATCAATGAAAGCAAGATAGAAAATGTTAACCTATATGGTTCATCCTTAGCACATCCTTAAAGTATACATGATGATCACAAACAAAGTATTTTTCGGTGCTAATAAAAGTTTTTCAAGAACTTATCTCTGCACCAAAGGAAAAGAAAAAAGTCAATGAACGACTCGATCAAGGAACTCAAAGCCTACATCCAATGATCAAACACGTTTCAACTAACGAACTTCAACGATTACATCATGATTTTAAGATCACTTCTCTCAGACGTTTCGATCAAGCTTCAAGACTACATTTCTCAATCAACGTTCAAGTCATTCAACTCCGAATTGCTTTTATTAAAGATCTTATAATGAAGAGTTTGATTTAACGGTTATGAGAAAAGAGAAATACACAAAGTATTTAAGGTATATCTTTCTCTAATCGTTATTGCTAAAAATGTTTTTCAAAACCATGCATATATCATTTTCATATATTTTCTAAATCTACATGTTTTGATGTCTTAACTATATTTCAAGAAATTTAATACTCTATATTTAATTTGAAATTTATCGAGTTTTTATCCGTATTTATTGAATATTTTATCGCGAGTCAAAACTATTTTCAAAGAGTCATTAAGAACACTAATGAAATAGCAGCGCGCTCCTGAACTTGTTAAGTCAGGACGCCGATAGGTCATTAGGACGCTGATAACGCGTACTTGTATAGTAGTAGTCTGATATATTAGTCAACCTCTGAAGTTGTTAGGAAGCTGACTCAGCATCAGCTCTCTGAAATATCTTATAAAAGTCCTTTAAAGAATGTTTTTTTGAAGGCACTGATGGTTATAAGTTGATTAAACTATCATGACGCTTTCTGGATAGGAGTGCCCTCACCTTTGAAAATCAACTGAATAACTTTCAGGATGTTGATTGTCCTTCAGCGTGTTTTTAAATGTCTTAACTTGTAGGACGCTTACATAGTAGTAGCACCCTCATGTTATGTTTTTATCTAGTAAGACGCTCACATAATGTAGTGCCTTCATGTTTTGTTTTATGTTTTAAAAGCAGGACGCTTACTCGGATAGTAGCGCCCTCATGCACCTAACAATTTTAAAACATAGCAGGACGCTAACTGTGCATTAGAGCCCACAATGTTTAAGTCTTCTAAAGTAATAAGTAAGTCAGGACGCTTACGAGTTAGTAGCGCCCTCACCTAAGTGTTAAGCGGGACGCTTATACGTAGTAAGGGCCCTCAAAGAACAAAACGACAAAGTTGATATTATGCATTAGGACACTGATTACGGAATCAAGACGTTAATTCAACTATCGTCACTGTTCGAATGAGTACACTACGTCAGTTTACTTTTTCAGAACAGATACTTGCACAGAGACCTTTTCAAACTTTTCAGAGACCCTTTTTGATACATGAAAGAAGTTCTTCTAAAGGTTTCCATTTTCATGAAATCTGAAAAGAACCAGACTGTTACTGAAAATCGCAGTTGCTATTTTCATATAACATTCTAGCCGTTGTGTGAAAATGTTCGCATTATTTGAACTTCAAATGTCTAACGGCTATGTCCCACTAAGTCTATAAATACCAACACTTAGGACCAAACAACTTGCCAATCACATTGTGTTGTGCCAATACTTTTGATAGTTAGTCTGAGTCAAAATGAATTTCATTTTCTAATCTTTCACAGTATTTTCACTAATACCTATACGATTTTCATATTGAGTTTCAAATATATTTCTATCTTTGAAAATATGTTTTTACATTGGCATCAACTCAAATTCTCAGCACTGATTCACATTTGGTATCATTCTTGCTGATGATAGAATTTGAGAAATAGTTCAAGATATACAGTTGCACTTGATTTCATAATTTAAGTACTGCATTGAACTATATCAATAGTAGCGTTAAACTACTGATCATTAAACAAGACGTCTTCATACTTATACTTTATATCTATTTTGAAAATCGTCTGTCTTTGATTTACACCAGTCGTTAGTTTTATACGTCAATGTTATTGGTATTATATTGTTTTTGAAGAAGCTATGATTTTCATATCATATCATTCATGCTTTTCTAAACTGCACTTGAGCAATACTGAACACTGAAAGGTGAAGGACTGAAGGTGTATTTCAACTTAGCATTACCTACTTCACATTTCATATCTTTGTAATGCTATCTACTGTGCATAATGTAAAGTGTTCTATTACGTTAGAACCACCCAACATTTTAATGTTGTAATGCTGGTGTGTTTCTGGATTGAAACAACCAGGACAAGTAAAGGTAGTTCACTTGATGATTTCAGGATTGAAATCAGGTAGGTTATCTCTTAGCCTTTAAAAGAGAAAATAGTTCATCCTCATCCAGTAAAAGGGTAGGTGTGCCCTTAAACTTAAAAATGATAGGTTATCTCTCAGCCTTTAAAAGAGAAACCAGTTCGTCCTCATCCCGTAAAAGGATAGGTGCGTCCTCAACCTATAAGAGGATAGGTTATCTCTTAACCTATAGAAGAGAAACAGTTGTTCCTTATCCCGCGAAAGGATCATGGTTCTTCCTTAGCCAGCAAAAGGAACATGGGTTTCTCCTCATCCCGGAAAAAGGAAATTTAGTTCTTCCTTAGCCAGTAAAAGGAACATGGGTTTTGTTTTAAATCCCAGAAAAAGGAAAATGGTTCATCCTTAGCCCATGAAAGGATAGGTTTGCCTTTAACCTGTAAAAGGGCAGTTGTAACAGTTTGAGTCTCACCCGTAAGAGAATTAGTTAGTGGATTGAGTACATTCTAATCGGGAGATTAGGTAGTGGACTTAGGCTTGGCCGAACCACTATAAATCTGTGTCAAATGTTTGCATTTTAGTCTGTGTTCTGATTTGCATCATGTTCCAATTAACTTATGTAAATCACGAAAGTTATTGGAAGACCTTTCTAAAATTGACCATTGCACCCAATTAAGATCAATAGGCTTTTCTGAAGCTTGTAATGTAAGGTTAAGGTTAAAGGTATGATAAATGGATAAATTGAAGCTCAAAGCACCCTAAACATCTTTGATACATAAAACACTCTTGCACAACCCATTGCCTCACAAAATGTGTCACACCACGCCCGAACGCGACTAAACCGGCGGTACACTCACGGACAGGGCGCGCATTTGGAACAATAACAATGGTAACAACAGAGTGCGCAGCGGAAATATATGTCGCACAGTACAAATCTGATTTCATTTAATTCAGAATACTTTTGTACATAAAATAGTCAAGGGAACATACTCCCCAAAATCCCCAATGAATCATACAAAGGGTACAAAATGTGGGCCCCATAACCTGCACCCGGTCCACCCTAAATGTCACACCCCGCCCTAACGCACCTAAACCGGCGGTACACTCGCGGACGGGGCGCACATTTGGAGCAATAACAATGGTAACAACAGAGTGCGCAACGGAAATATATGTCACACAGTACAAATCTGATTTCATTTAATTCAGAATACTTTTGTACATAAAATAGTCAAGGGAACATACTCCCCAAAATCCCCAATGAATCATACAAAGGGTACAAAATGTGGGCCCCATAACCTGCACCCTGTCCACCCTAATTTCCTGTGAAAGATTGGATAATAATGGAGTGAGCTTAACGCGCTCAGTGGGTAAATAGTTCGTGAGTACAAAAATTAACAAAGCATACTTCAATATCAAATATCTTAAATACACATGTGAGCATCGTAATCAATCAATATGTATGTATTCTTGACACCGTCTCGTAATGGTTTGATGAACGTACATCGCCTGAGTTCACGTATAGGTGAAATAATGTATTAAGATAAGTGTAACAATGTTTCATCAATTTATTGATAAGTGAAAATAGGACAATGTATCGCATCATCAGTTGGTACTAGAAAACAATTCAGGATATTTCTGTTTAATAGTTGCTTCTAGTTCCTATGTTGTTTCCTCTACGCCGTGGTGATCCCAGAGCACTTTTACAAGTGGTATGCTACATCGCCGTAGTTCTTGAGTTTTTCTATCTAAAATCTGTATCGCTTTCTCCTGATACGTATTTCCTTCCTCAACCCAAACCTCGACGAAAGGGATGATATGCGAAGGATCAGGACGATACTTGCGAAGCATAGATACGTGAAAAACGTCATGAACCTTAGGCATGGACAACGGAAGGGACAGACGATAAGCAAGTTTGACAATACGTTCAATGATCTGAAATGGACAGATATACCGCGGGGAGAGCTTGCCTTTGATCCCAAAGCGTTTGACACCTCTTGTGGGCTGGACTTTTAGAAAAATAAAGTCCCCCTTATCAAATTCTAGAGGTTGTCTCCGCTTGTCAGCATAGTTCTTGTGTCGACTTTGTGCAACACGAAGTCGTTCCTTTACTAGTATGATCTTCTCAGAAGTCTCTTGAACTAGTTTAGGGCCTAACTGCGGTCGATCTGCCATATCTAACCAGTATACCGGAGATCTACAAGGCCGACAATAGAGAGCCTCGTATGGTGCCATGCCGATACTAGTTTTGTAGCTGTTGTTGTATGCAAACTCAGCTAGATGCAAATACTTTGGCCGTCCATCATTAAAGTCCAAAATGCAGCATCATAACATGTCTTCTAAGATTTGGATAAGCTGCTCTGACTGCCCATCAGTCTGAGGGTGGAAGGTTGTGCTCATAGTGATCTTAGAACCCATTCTATTCTGGAAGCTTTTCCAAAAGTTTGATGTGAATTGAGGGTCTCGATCAGAGACGATCGTGAGTGGTATGCCATGAAGGTGTACAATCTCTCTTTCATATAGTTCTGCAAGTTTGGTGGGATTATCCGTGAACTTTATTGGCAAGAAGTGAACAGACTTTGTAAGTTTGTCAATGATAACCCAGATAGCATCTTGCCCTTTATTATTTCTAGGCAAGGCCGTAACAAAATCCTTTGCGATGTTCTCCCACTTCCATTCTCCAATAAGTAACGGCTGGAGAAGTCTTGAGGGAAGTCTTCGTTCTGCCTTAACTTTCTGGCAAATGAGACATCGAGCAACGAAGTCTGCAATTGCCGTCTTCATTCCAAAAAACCAGAATTGTCGCTTGACATCCTTGTACATCTTGTCACCCCCAGGATGCATAGCGTACCTCAAACAGTGCATCTCAGTAAGCACGTCTTTCCGAACCTCAGGATCGTTCCGCAGACAGAGATGTTTTTTTATAGAAAACGGCTCCGTCTTTAGAGACTGACCAATAAGGAAGATCTTGTCCGCTGAGTAGAAGTTCTTGTTTCTCCACTAACATAGGGTAATTGGCTTGAGTAGCTGAAATCTTTCGAACGAGCTCAGAGGTGGCTGATAATTGAGAGAGTCGTGGTTCGTGGTCCCTCTACGTTCAACTATAGGTTAAAGTTATCCACCTCTGTAGCCAACTTCCCCATTTCATAGTTAAGAGTGCAAGCAACATAAGATTTTCTACTCAGGGCATTGGCCACAACATTGGCCTTTCCGGGATGGTACTGGAGTTGAAAGTCATAATCTTTCAAGAAGTCCAACCATCGTCTCTGGCGGAGGTTTAGGTCTCTCTATATGTATATGTACTTCAGACTCTTGTGATCCGAGAAGACCTCAAACCATTCACCGTATAGGTAATGATGCCATAACTTCAGTGCAAACACAACAGCTGCAAGTTTCAAGTCATGTGTTGGGTAATTACCCTCTTGAATCTTTAGTTGCCACGAGGCATATGCAACAACTTGGCCTTCTTGCATTAGTACGGCACCTAAGCCTTGAAGTGAGGCGTCGGTGTAAAATGAAAATCCAATTGCATTTCTTGGAGTGATAAGTACAAGTGCCTTCGTGAGGCGTTTCTTCAATTCCTGAAATGATGCTTCACAGGCGGGATTCCAGATGAATCGCACGTCTTTTCAAGTGAGCTTGGTCATAGGTTCAGCAATCTTTGAGAAGTCCTTGATGAAGCGTCTATAATAGCCAGCCAACCCAAGAAAACTCCTAATCTGAGTAACAGTGGTAGGCTGCTTCCAGTTTAAAATGGCTTCAACCTTAGAAGGATCTACCTCAATGCCATTGCTTGAAACCACATGGCCTAGGAATTGAACTCTCTTCGCCCAAAATTCGCACTTACTCAACTTTGCATATAGTTGGTGGCATCTCAAGGTATGGAGGACTATTTTCAAATGTATTTTATGGTCTTCCTCGGTTGAGGAATATATCAAGATGTCGTCCACAAAAACCACCACAAATCGGTCTAAGTATAACCTGAATGTGCGATTCATCAAATCCATGAATGCAGCAGGTGCATTTGTTAGACCGAACGACATAACTAAGAACTCGTAATGACCGTACCGAGTTCTGAACGCCGTCTTGGTGATGTCCGACTCTCGGATCCGGAGTTGGTGATAACCGGACCGTAAATCAATCTTAGAGAAGTATTTGGCTTCTCTAAGTTGGTCGAACAAGTCATCGGTCCTCGGCAATGGATCGTAAATCCATTTCCTTATTCCGTGATTCTTGACAAAGGTTAACAGAACTTGCTTCTTTCGACAGTCGATCTTTGCATTCAGTGGTGCGAGCCAGTCCATGCCGAAGATGATGTCGATGTCTTCAATATCCATCACAAAAAGATCTGCATATATTATCTGTTCTGACATTTGAAGTTCACATCGAGAACACTGCAAATTCACGTCAGTACCAGATCCAAACGGTGATGTGGCACGGAGTGTGATGTTTGTGGGTTCAGGATGCAGGCCTAAATGTCTTGCCAATGTTGATGATATAAAAGAATGCGTAGCACCTGAATCAAACAAAACATGCACCATTGTATTGAACAAAGGAAAGGTACCTTCAACTACATTATTGTCTGGGAGGGGTTGTTGAGCGATGGCATATGCTCTGCCCTGATTCCGTTGACCCTGGTTCTGCTGGTTCTGCCTGGGTTGGGCATTAGCAGCGGGTGGTGCTTGTTGGACCGGAATAGCAGGAACAGGTTGCTGAAGGTGCGGAATGGCATTTCTTACGTGGCCCTGTTGGCCGCAGTTGAAACAAGTAGGCCTGTACTGTTGATTGTGTTGCTGGCCATGTTGATTGTTCTGCTGGGCTTGCTGATTGTGGTGTCGACCACCACCTCTACCATTGTCGTTTCAACGGCCACCCCTTCCATAACGACCTCCGCGGCCATGATTACGAAAACCCTGATGGTTAGGGTTAGAAGGTTCAGCCGCAGGTGTTGTGGCCTCATTCTTCGAAACAGGGGCTGGGAGGGCTGGGTTTTGATTGTAGTAGGGCTTCTTCTTGTTGCCCTGCTACGAGCCTTGTTGGGAAAATGTTGCAGGCCGTTTGCCCTTATTCATTCGCTGTTCCTGTAAGATCTTCTCTTGCTCAAAGCTCATGGCCTTATCAACAACCTCCTTGTAAATCTTGAGATCCAAGATCGACAAGGCTTGTCGAATGTCATGGCGAAGGCCATTATAAAATTTCTCAGTATTATCTCGCTCCGTTGAGATGGTGGAGAGAGAGTAGACTGATAATTCTTTGAGCTTTTTAGCATATTCCCTGACGGTCATGGTGCCCTGGTATATCTTAGCGAATTCCAGGCGCTTCTGCTTCGTCACCGCTCTGGGAAAATACTCATCAATAAACATTGACTCGAACTGTTGCCAAGTCATATCGGCTATGTTGACCTTTGGGTCTTCTTTCACTGTCATCCACCATGTGTTTGCCCCACCATCAAGTTGGTAGGTCGCGGGTGGAATTTTTTGAGTCTCATCGACTCCCATTGCATCAAGAGCTTCTTTGACTCATCCAACCACTTTTGCACCTCATCAGCCTCAATGGTGCCAGTGAAAGTAAGAGGTTATAGCCGCTTGTATTTAGTAATCTGATCGGTTTAAGCTTCCGACCAAAATTTTACAGGTGCTTGAACCGTGGCAACCTGACTGGCCGCGGTCTCACGAACGGTCGTTTGAACAGTGACTTTCATCGCCTCAATAAATTCGGCGAAGAAGGTTTCTATGCTTGAAGGCATGGCAAAAGGTGCGGGTGGGGGTGGTATTGCCTGCCCAGATGTAGTGGCAGTGTTGGGTGTGGCCCGTGCTATTGTCGGAGGCATCGGTTCTTGAATCTCAGGAGGTGCCTCCACTGCTGGACAAACAATACGTGGCCTTCCTCTCTTCCTGGTTTGCATTTCCTCACTGGCAAGGAAAAATAAAACCAAGATTTAGGAACTGTAGCCAAGTATAATGTTATAGTATGCTCAGCAACAATTTCGAGAGTACAGTAATATTAAAATCACCTATTTTTCTAAGTATAGTGTAAAGTTTTTGTTGAGGAATCACAGAATCTTATATAACTCATATGTTTGGCCATGGTGCAAAAACAAGGTTAGAATGTTTATATAATAAGTACAAAACTTTGCAAGTATTTCAAATGATTTAGTTTTGGTCTTGGTGAACATACTTATATATTTCATTAAAAATTCATACGAGTCATAAGAATTCTAAGATTTGCCTCGGTAAATATCCTGATCTAACGTTCTATCGCAATCTTATGCATTCAAACTCTTACTCTTAGTCTTTTCGATTATTATCCAAGTTCATGTGTCCCATACCACATGACTTTGGTAATAAGGGTGTTAACCAAGTTAAGTTGTATGAACACGGTCTCTAAAAACATTGGCTGAATAGAAGTTCACTAATAGTATCGTCCAAATTTACTCGTCCCATACCGTGTGAACTTAGTGATAATATTAGTAATGCAACTTTCTCCTAATGTTTCTTTTCACACAAGGTCATGGGTTTTCTTACTTCCACATTTTTCCAATTTTGTTATGTCCCATACCATTCCAAAGTTAGTGATACAAAAGAAAGAATGGTTGTAAGTTGGCCCACCAAAGATAGTCTTTAAACAAGAAATTTCATTCATGTATATAAAAGAAAAGTTTACAATGCCAGTAATCAATTTTGATTTCCCTGCCTACTTCTGCTCCTTCTAGATCTCCTGCTAGGTACATAACGACTACAAACAGAAGGTTGAGAGTTTGCTCGCTCTGCTTCAGAGTTTTGCATATGTGTTAATATATAATTTTGAGTCGCTCTCATTTCCGCCATATTGGATTCCATTTTATTTAACCTTTCAAAAAGGTTAGTCGATTGGTCCATTGGTGGTTGATGGCTCGATTGTCCCATAGGTGGAGGGTAGGCCATAAGCATTGGGGGAAAGTATTGGTTGTACGTGTGATTCATAGGTGAAAGGTAATTGTTTTGATTATACGGGGATCCCCTAACTGGAACCCCTTGCATATCTAGATTTGTATGAGGTGAAAAATTTTGAAATAGTGGGCTCATTGGGATGTTCTGCCATCCAAAATTTGGTGCTTCTCCGACAGGAATCTTGCGTCGACTTTTTCGAAGGCAACGTCCATGCTTGTCCCTCATTCTCTCAGCATTTTCTATCGTTGTGCCGAATACTTCCTCGTCAGTTACACCTCCCCTTGGAACATATATCTTGAAGATAAAAGATGTTGTAATTGGCTCAACGATTTGTGTCGAAGTCCCATCAAAAGTGTCGATGTTTACTTCGCGTAGCATCCTCATGATCAAGACTCCGTAACCGAGGAATTCCTTTCTCAAAGGGTTTTGAATCACCCTCAACATTTGTTGGATGATGATGTGAGGTAGGGAGACCTTTATTCCCTTCTCTATGCAATATAGCAAAATGAGTTAGACCCTTGACATAGTACCATTAGGCCTCCTTTCTGGCTAGATGTTGCCGAACACGATCTTTCCAAGGTCGGCAAGAGATGGTTTAAGATAATTGTTTGGGAGGTTGGTCAACGTCGATTGAGTGTACGGCTCCTTGGTGAGGGAATTGAATACTTGTTCATTAGACTCCGCAATCTCTGTAATTGTTTGCGTTTCATGTGGATCAATAATTCTTTCCTCAATCGGAATCTTCATAAGTCGAGCGATGATTTCGACGTTAATAGGAATTTTTATCCCCATAATTGTTGTCTCCAATACAAGGTTGATTCCTTCTTCTGGAATTCCCACGTAATTCATGGCATCGTAGAAGGATCTCACCAAGTTGTAAGAGACGTGTCCCTCAACTGTTGTTATGTTCAACCACCCCACAGTTGCGAGTTTCTCGTGAAGGATTTGGTAGAGGCGGATATCTCTGTTGTCGATGCTCCTCATGAATATAACCTCCATTTTGGACAATTCCTTGAGTCTAGTGGGAATTGGTTCCCTGCTAGTGGAAGTTGGTCCTTTACTTGAGGCCATTCTTTGCTGAAAGGAAAATAAATTTGTGAAAGACACAAAATATATTCCTAACATTTTTAAGAATTATGCCTTGTCAGTTGGATAATAATTTATATTTTTCTCTTGATGTTTATGCCATCATGTAATCAACATTCTTTATTAGCAATATGATATATATATATATATATATATATATATATATTGTATATAGATATATATATAAATGTAATCATAACTGTATATATAATTTTCACAAATCAACTATATATAAATCATATACAGTTTTCTTAGATATATATTTAATACAAATCTTAACTATATATATAATTCATATATATGTAGTTCTAGAGATATATATATATATCTAATAAAAATTTTCATTCATAATTTTTTCATTCTCAACATAGTATATATATATCTCCTATATGCATATATATATATATATTTGATCATAACAATATATATAGTTTTCATTAATCACAACTATATATATATTTCTAAACTATATAAAACTATACAGTTTTCTTAGATATATATTTAATACAAATCTTAACTATATATAATTCATATATATATATATATAGTTCTAAAGATATATATATCTAATAACATTTTTCAATTTTTTTTTTTTTATAATATGATATATATATATATATATATCTCATATACACTAAGGTATATAACTATACATATAGTTTTTAAATAAATCGTGACTGTATGTATATTTAAATCAAACTATATAAAAATCATATAGCTTTCTAGATATATATTTAATATAAATCTCAACTATATATAACTGACATATATATATATAGTTCTAGATATATATATATCAAATAAAATTTTTCATCCAAATTTTTCATCAATAATAACCAGGTATATATATATCTCCTATATGCATAGATATATAGATATATATTTAATCATTAATATATATAGTTTTCATAAATCACAACTATATATATATATTCAAATCAAACTATATAGAAATCATATAGTTTTCTCGATATATATTTAATATAAATCTCAACTATATACAAATCATATATATATAGTTCTAGAGATATATATATCTAGTAAAACTTTTCTTCTCCTAATTTGGTAGACTTGGGTGGGCCGTGAACCGTACTCTCTGATACCATTAAATGTCACACCCCGCCCGGACGCGCCTAAACCGGCGGTACACTCTCGGACGGGGCGCGCATTTGTAACAATAACAATGGTAACAACAGAGTGCACAACGAAAATATATGTCACACAATACAAATCTGATTTCATTTAATTCAGAATGCTTTTGTACATAAAATAGTCAAGGGAACATACACCCCAAAATCCCCAATGAATCATACAAAGGGTACAAAATGTGGGCCCCATAACCTGCACCCAGTCCACCCTAATTTCCTGTGAAAGATTGGACAATAATGGAGTGAGCTTAACGCGCTCAGGGGGTAAATAGTTCGTGAGTATAACAATTAATAAAGCATACTTCAATATCAAATATCTTAAATACACATGTGAGCATCATAATCAATCAATATGTATGTATTCATGACACCGTCTCGTAATGGTTTGATGAACGTACATCACCTGAGTTCACGTATAGGTGTCCTTCCCCGGGCGTAGCCAGGTTCTCACTATACGTCCCTCCTCAGGAACGATGCTCTGGATTCACGTACTGATGTCCCTCCCCAGGTGTAGCCGAGTTCTCATGTACGTCCCTCTCCAGATAAATGTAATGAATAACGAGCAATGCTCCTAACTATTCTATGAGTCATGAACCATATACGTCCCTAGGTGGTGATGTGTATGATGCAGATGCATGAGTTGGTCTAGTCTACTGGTCTGGTCTTTTCTTGACATTTAGACTGACTTTGACAACGTCTAGTGACCTGTATCAGAGTCGGTATCATGACGTGCATGGTTAGGACATTCAGTATTACATGTATACGCTGATAGCTTTCAATAAGACCAACTAGATCAGTCCCCAGTTGAGAGGTGAGACACTAGGTCTGCTTAAATAACCAATCGCCTAGAGCAGCCCGCTGCCTCCAATTCACTATTTAAAGTTACAGAGGACATGACCGAGTCTAGTTGAGTCAGATTGACCACAAATCCGACATTATAACAGTATAATACGTGAATTCCAAGTGTACAGGCATAAGTGCGGCAGTATAAACATTATATGACATAATGCAGTGTAAATGAACAGTAGACATAATAATAATTGAAAGTAAACTTTAATAAAAGTTATAAAACATGCAAACATATGTTTGATTCCCCATCTTCAGATAAGAACTTCTTCTTTTTCAGATCTGATGCTTTCCTTCGGACAGAACTTCGTCGTACTGCACTGAGAGTCTCGGATAGAGAGTCTCAAAAGACTAAAGACTCAATATGAGTGAAAAGAGGAGGAAAAATCACAATTTCGAGTGAATTTGGTGTGAAAAATGAAGAGGGGAGGGTTGGTTTATATAGAGTTTTTGGTGCCTGGAAGTCCAGGCAGGCTGCCTGGACTTTCGGGCATGTGCCTGGAGTTCCGGGCATGTGCCTGGACTTCCAGGCATGTGCCATGTGCCATGTGCCTGAACTTCCAGGCATGTGCCATGTGCCATGTGCCTGGACTTCCAGGCATGTGCTTTATCCTAAAAAAATTATTATTATTATTATCATTTTTTTATTTTTTTTTTGTGAAATACAGGGTATTACAAAATGAACCAAACCCAACATATTATCCAAAACTGGATTTTTCAACATTTTTCATTCATATTACCCTCAACGTACCCCTCAATTCATTCACTACATTCATTGATGAAGAAGTAAGAAACATGAAACATTTTTCCAACATTTTTCTCTTTTCAATATTTTTATTTCAAAATTCTTCACGCTTTTTAAACATGAAATAATCATTTTTGAACCCTTTTCATCGCCTTCACATCACATTTTCATGCATAGCCCATTTTTACATACATCCCATGAAAAATGACCCAAACCCATTACAATTCACATTTTTTCAAAGAGTTCAGCGTGCAAGGGTGAGAAACAGGGAAAATTCAATCAAGGCATTGACTAATCATTTTAGGTGACAAAGAGCAATATATAAGGCTCAAAATAGGGTGACTAGGGGTAATTCAAAGCTAGGTAGGTTTTATGGCTCAATTTATCCAAAAATGACCTAAATCATATCTCTCATGGTGTGATTCCTAGGATTTCGCCTAAAGAAATGATCAAACAAGTTCTAGAGTTCAGTTTGAAAAGTGAGATCCAATGAAGCTTAACTTGCACAATCTCAATTTAAATAGCAAGTGGAATTCATGATCATGATTTCATACTCAAAAGTCAACAAAAATGTCCAATAAACATGGCAAGGCAGATCAAACAGATAGACTTAAGAGTATTTTCTAATTTTCCAAAGGTCATGTTTAAAACCAAGTGTTAATCTTTTCATAGACCATCTATACAAAATCAAATCAAATCAAATCAAAGTTCATAAGGGAATATGGAATTATTCAATGGTCAAACTCATGCAATTTTTTTTTTTAAGATCATCAAATTCAAATTCGAAACTAACCCCCCCACCCCAAAAAAAAAAAATTAGCATTGTCCTCAACGATGAACAGATCAAAACAAATATTCAAAGGACATAAAAAAAATTAAAGGAAGGGTGTAGAATACTCCCCTGAGCTTCATCACTCATCCACCTCCTTGCGAGGTGGATACTCCTCAAATTGTGGTGGTGGTGGGAATTGAATCGGATTAGGGCCAGCATTGATGCCACACGCATTGAACATTTGCACCAGTGATGAATTGAACTCGATGGAGTAATTCATAAATTGATCCATGCGGTGACGTTGATCTCTAGCCTTGTGCTCAAGACGGTTGACTTGCTCAGACATCGATGATGATTGCGCACGAGGACGTCTAGATTAAGTAGCACCTGTACTCAGTCCCCTATCAGAAGGTAGCTCTGCATCATCTTCCCTATTCTTATATCGAACAATATTCCCAAAATCAATGACAACTTGAGGATAAAGTAGCTTCTCATCCGGACTCCATGTTACTCCAGCCTTATGACATAAGGCATATAACAAAGAAGGATAAGTAAGCCCTCCAGTGGTGGGAGGCTTAATGCTATAGATGATGGACTCTTGAATCACTTTTCCAACATCTATTGACTTTCCAGAAACTATAGCAAATGGAAGAATGGCACGATCCTTGGTTATATCATTTTTTTGATCCCCCAGTATCATCTTGGCACTCAGAAAATTTAGCCATGCCTTGCTTATGCTGCTCAACCCCTTTTTCAACATTGAGTTTGGAACTCCCTTGTACATTTTCCCTTCGACCCCCAGTGGCCATAGAATGTTGATTATCTCATCTGTATCAATCCCATTAGAACAGTATTTGGAATACTCATCATCATCGATGTTCTACAACCCATAGTATGCATTGATGGTTGCCTTGTCAAATGACACCATCTTCCCTCGAACAAACACTTTTTACTCATTACGCTCATGGACATTGGCATAAAATTCTCGTATGACTGGAATTATTGCATCCTCAGGTTGTCTGAAAAATTCTTGCCAATTTCTCGCTGCAATCATTCTAGCGAGCTCAGGATTATGTGCAGCAGGAACACTGATACTTTTCTCTTTCACTAAGCTCGTCTCCACCACATAATCATAATACAACTTAGAGGTTTCAAAACTAGTAAAACGGGTGGAATCGTATGATTGGGAAGATGAACTTCTAACTCTCTTTGGTGCCATATCAGCTGTATTGACTATCAACAACTCTTCAAGCAAGTAATCAACGCAACTAATCCAAGAAGATCAACAATGCATGAAACAAACACTCAAAGGAATAAACCCCACACGTCCACCAAGATTGGGTAAAATGTCGACAATACTCAACCAAACTCACTTTCACTCCATTTTCACAATTCCACGTTGTAAATATGTGATCAAGACGATGAAATCCTCTCTATTATCACCAGTAGTCAATGAAAGTCTCAACTAGAAACAAAGTTCTTCACAATGAACCACATAACTGAAAGAGAAACTTACAAAGTGAAGGAGATGCAAGAAACCCCCAAAGTTTTGATGCCCTAGCTCTCCAAAATTTAGCTTGTCGTGGTTCCTCACCAATGGCGTTGGAAATGGAGTTGAAGACGACGAAGATGATGATGCAAGAGAAGGACAATGGCAAAGATTTAGTGAAAATAGGATTGGAATAACAAAGAAAGGTGAAGAAGGGAGGGTTTGGGCGTTGTTTGCTAGAGAAGGGAAGAAGGGTTTTGGAGAAATGAGGAATACAATGCATTCATCTCTCTTTTCTTTTCGCTATTAGCGTCGCGGCTGCGAAGCTCTGTTGGAGCGCCGTGGCGCTTAGAATCGATTTTTGTCCCCCTTTTTCTTTGATTTTTTTCAAGTATCGCTGTGGCGCCCAGAACTCAATTTCTATTTTTATTTTTTTTTCTGAATCCTTTAGGAAAAAACATGCGATGCCCCCGATACTTTTTGTTCACTTCTCGGTTTAACCAGAAAGAGGACAAAAAGATGTTATTTGATGATTAACAAAAATGCAACTTTTATACTACAATGACTAAAGATAACCCATCCTCGCTTCTATGGTCTTGGCCGTAGTAGTGCTTCATTTTTTGGCAATTGACCCAAAATTTGCTCCCATCCTTGTGGCATTGCAACTCCATAAGGAAAGACGTTGACAACTTGGAATGGACCTGAACATCTTGATTTAAGCTTGGGAAACAATTTCAAACGAGAGTTGTACAGAAGTGCTTGTTGGCCCGGTAGGAAGTCTCTTTTCAAAATCATCTTGTCATACCATGACTTAGTCTTTTCTTTGTAGATTTTTGCATTTTCACAAGCTTCATTTCTGAATTCCTCCATTTCATTCAATTGGAGCAATCTTTGAGTACCCGAAGCCTTCAAGTCAAAGTTCAACTTCTTCACTGCCTAAAATGCTCTATGTTCAAGCTCAACGGGAAGATGGCATGGATTTCCAAACACCAAACGGTAGGGGGACATCCCAATAGGAGTTTTGTAGGTTGTACGATACACTCACAATGCATCATCTAACTTTCTGGCCCAATCCTTCCTGTTGATGTTCACTGTGTTCTCCAGAATTTGCTTCACCTCCCTATTTGACTGTGGATGGTAGGGAAGGGCAATCTTATGCTTGACTCCATACTTGGTAAGGAGTGAAACGAACAATTTGTTGCAGAAGTGTCCCTTTATCACTAATGATTGCTTTAGGGGTACCAAATCTAGTGAAAATGTTCTTTTGAAGAAATTCGAGTACCACCCTAGCATCATTAGTCTTTGTAGCTATGGCTTCCACCCATTTTGACACGGAGTCCACTGCCAACAAAATGTAGGTCTTACCAAAAGAAGATGGGAATGGTCCCATTAAATCAATGCCCCACACATCAAACAACTCGACCTCCATGATTGGAGTCATGGGAAGTTCGTGTCACCTAGAGATGTTGCCGAGCCTTTGGCACCTATCAGAAGTCTTCACAAAAGTGTAGAAGTCCTGAAAGAGAGTAGGCCAGTAGAATCTGCTTTGTAGCACCTTGAATGTCGTTCGTGTGGACTCGAAATTACCACCATATGGAGATGGATGGCACTCATGAATTATGGCTTGAATCTCTATCTCTGGAATGCATCTCCTTACAACTTGATTATTACACTACTTTAACAATAAGGGATCATCCCACATATAAAACTTCACATCATGCAAGAACTTTTTCTTCTTGGCAAAAGAAAAATCTGGAGGTAACATTCCACTAACCAAATAGTTGACATTCATCTTCTTTTTCTTCATGTTGCAGCCTTGATAAGTGATCTGCAACCACATTTCCACTCCCCTTCTTATCCTTAATTTCAAGATCAAACTCTTGGAGTAATAATATCCATCTAATCAATCTGGGCTTGACATCTTTCTTGGCAAACAAGTACCATATAGCCGCATGGTCAGTATAAACAATCTACTTTGACCCAATTATGTAGGACAAGAACTTGTCACAAGAAAATATAACCACAAGTAATTCCTTCTCCGTTGTTGTGTAGTTTTGTCTGGCATCATCAAGAGTATGACTTGTATAGTAGATTGCCTGAAACCGTTTCTTTCTTATTTGGCCTAGAAGCCCCCAATAACATAGTCACTCGCATCACACAAGATCTTAAAGGGCACTTCCTAGTTAGGTACCACCATGATAGGAGCAGAAATAAGGGCTTGCTTGAGATGATCAAACGCCTTCACACATTCTTCACTGAATCCAAAGGGTGCATCCTTCTCAAGTAGGTTGCAAAATGGCTTGGTTATCTTGGAAAAGTCCTTGATAAACCTGATGTAGAAACCCTCATGACCCAAGAAGCTTTGAATTCCTTTGACATTGATTAGGTACGTGAGCTTCTCAATAGCCACAATCTTGGCTCTATCAACTTCTAAACCCTATGAAGACACTCTGTGGCCAAGTACAATCTCCTCTTGAACCATAAAATGACATTTCTCCCAATTAAGTACCAAATACTGAGAAGTCATCCATGAATACCTTCATAGTGTCTTCTACCATGTCAGCAAAAATGACCATCATACACCTTTGAAAGGTTGCTGGGCCATTGCACAAACCAAATGGCATACTTCTGAACACAAATGTACCATAGGGGCAAGTGAAGGTTGTCTTTTCTTAAACTTTCGGGGCTATGGAAATTTGATTGTAACCTGAATATTGATAAGTTGAGTTTTAGTAGTTAGTTTGAATGTTCATTTGATAGACTTTTGGTGCATTTGCTTAGTTTTTAGATATTTTTGCATGAATTGTATACTTAGTTGTTTTAGGTTCATTTAGGCTTTATCTTAGGCTTATATAGGTTTTTATCATGAAAAAATGACATTTTGATACTTTTTAATATCATAGAAGTCATATACTTTGGGTGCATTTCATTTTAGTTAATACTTTGATCAATTGAATAGAATTTATACCTTTTTGTCCATTGTTTTGTAGGTAATATAAAGAGCCTAAAAGTGGGATGCAATGTGATTCAAAGGGTGACAAGACCATGTCAAAGAAAGGTGCAAAAGATGGACCAAAGAACCAAGAGAAAAATCATAAAAAATGGCTAAGTCCACACAAAGAAGCAAGAGAAAAAGAAGAAAAGAAGCTCTCTGAGCGCCGTGGCGCTCAGAGAAAAAACTCTGCGTTAAATCTCAGGTAGTGTCGTGGTGCTGGCTCCAAGAGCCATGGCGCTCAGTTGCGAAAATTAACACCAAATTGTTAAATTTGGCTATTTTTGTTTGCCCTTTTTTGTCTTTTCCCCACTTATGTATATAATCTCATTTTAGGGTTATTTTAAATTATCTTTCATTCCAGTAGCATTAGATAGCAACTAAATTAGAATTAGGTTTAGGTTTTAGACAGGGAGGCAAGATAGAAGAGGAGGAAGCTTCGGAAGCAAGCAAGGAAGAAGAAGAAGAAGATCTTCATTATGAGGGGGTTTTAAGCTTTCATTTTTCATTTTCTTGTTTCTTGCAATGTTGTCTTCCTTTGTTTTCCATCTTTTATATCATGTATCTTTGAATATGAATATGAGCTAAGTTCTTCATCTAGAGGTTGATTGATGAGAAGTTGAGTTTTAGGTTAGTATTTTACATGTTAATTTTATGGGTTTTAGGTGCATTTAGTTAGTTTTTAGATATATTTGCATTAATTAGTTCATTTAGTGTTTTAGGTTCATTTAGATATTTTTAGGAGTTTTATGGGTTAGGTTAAGTGATTTTCATGAATAAAATACATTAGGCTAGTTTAGGAAAATAGTAATGACTTTTAGGTATTTTTCCTAAAGTCAATTGCATCGTTTTTATATTAATTTTGTCAATATTTTACGAGCTATACATAGTGCATATAGAATTATACATGTTAATAAATACTTGCATATACATACTTGCACATAATATAGATCTTTTAGTTGTGTTTTATGTTTTGTTTTGTAGGTAAATAAAGAGCTTTGAATGTAGATCAAACGATGACGAGACCATGTTGCAAAAGAAGAGCCACAAAAGAGCCAGGAAAATGGTTAAGTCCTAGAAACTGAAAAGACCAGAAGAAATGTTGTCTGGGCCCCGTGGCACCAAGAAGAGCATATTTGAACTCTCTCGAAGTACCGCGGCTCCCATCGCGGCGCTCCGACAGAGAATTTTGCGCGAAAGAAAGAGGTACAAAGTAGCACTACTGCGCTACAAGCTTCAGCGTCGCGACAATACGTTATGTGAGAGGAGGAAGTGTAAAAAGAACGCCGTGGTGTTACGATTTGGTGCCAAAGATGAGATTAGGGGATGTTTTGGTCTTTTGCATTTTTGATTTGTAAATTGGCTTTTTAGGGTTTTAGAAGGGATCCATCTTATCTTAGTTAAGAGAAGAACAATAGCCACATAATAGAAGAGAATAGAATAGATTAGGTTAGGGTTTGAAGGAGAGGCAAGTGAAGGATTGAAGAAGAAGAAGAAGAAGAAGAGTTGCAGGTTCAAGACAAGAAGAAGAAGGAAAGTCCACCATTGACAAAGGGGGTTTCTTCATTTATCTTCTAATCTTAGTTTGTTTCCATGCTTTCTTCTTTAACTCTTTCTCTTGTATCTATGGATTTGATTATGAACTAAATAGATAATCTAGAGATTTGATTTAGCTTTCTTGGATGTTGTGATTGAGTCACTGTTTGTGTGTTTTTGAACAATCTTTTGGGTTTATTTATGATTCTCCGTGCTTAATGCTTTCAAATTGTTGATCACTCTTTGAATGAAGTTAGATTTGGTTTCTATCACTCGAGAGAGCGGATATCAAATGTAGCAAGGGATTTGTAACCTAGGGTAGAGTAATGAGTCGAGAGACCTACAAAACCTTTTGAAATTCATTAAAATGAATCATAGAACCTAAGGCATTCTTGATCTAAAGGTTTATCACTTGAGAGAGGGAATTGATATATTGAGAGTAGATATTTAAGCTATCACTTGAGAGAGGGTTTGAATGAAAAAGGATTCATGATGTATAAATTTTAGAAATTAAGTCATTAACACAATTATTAGAAATCATGAGAGACAACATAGTGAGATCTAAACACTAGAACTATAAATCCATTGATTTCTCTCCAATTTCCATTTATGTTGTTTGTTTTTAATTGCCTTTGTTTAAGTTGCATTTTATCATTTAGTTCACTCCACTTTTATCACCTACATAAAACCACTAATCATTGTACAATTGGAAATTAAGATTAGTAAAATTACCTTCTCTGTGGATACGATAACCCACTCACCATGGGTATTATAACTTGATATTCATACACTTGCGAATTTAAATCTACTCTATCATGTTTTTGGCGTCGTTGCCAGGGAAGGTGTCAATTTTTCTTTTATTAATACTAATTCGAAGTATTTTGGTTTTAATATATGTATTTTTTTTATTTTGTATATGTTAAAAAAAAACATTTGTTTGTCTCCTTTTCTGAATTTTCTTTTATTTGATTTTAGTGTTATTTGATTTTTCTTTTTGTAGAAATGGCATCCAATTATAGTCACTCCACTTTTCAAGATAATTTTGGGCGAGTGGATCCTGTTACAACGTTGTCGACATCACTTTCCTACCTTCAACATCAACTAGAACGCCTTCAACATCAAGTGGACAATATTATTAATGCAAGATCTCAACATACTATGGACAGTATGGGTGCTGCAACCATAAGAGATTTTGGAATGGATTTAAGTATTGAACAAGTTCAACATGGTCAACATTGGGAATATAATTGTATGGGTGACCCTTACCCTCAAACTTACCATTCGGGTACATATGACCATGAGAACTGTTCCTACAATGACTCATGGAATGAACTGCAACCTCTATCGAGCATCTACAACAACGTGGAGAAGAAATCACCTTTGGAGGAGGCATTGAGTTCTTTCACGAGTTAGAGAGTTCAAGAAGAGCCACTTACTTCAAATAGCGAAGAAGAAGATGTTGAAAGGGAAATTTTTTTATGCCAAGACATGACACCACCACCACCACCACTAAGGCAGCTGACTATTGCATAAGAGATACAACGTTATGAAGCCTTGAGAGGAGGAGAAACGAGTACATATCACCAACCAAATGTGATTGAACATGATAATCAAGCGGTGCTTATGGATGTGCTTGAGTGTGATGATCTCGAGGTGCCTATGGATATACAATCGGGTGATCTTATGATGCCATATGTTGAAAAGGTGCCTACCAAGGTGGAAGAGTGCTTGGCTATCGAGGAATATAATTTTTATTTTGAGGATCCGTTTGCTCAAGGGCTACAAATTGAATTTGTAGTGGTTAATGATAAAAGTCATTTAGAGGTGCTTGAAGGTCAATGCCTAAACATTTGGAAAGCACCAACTGAATATTTCGATGACATTCCTCCACATGTTAGGAGTGATGCTTCATCAGACTTTGTGTTTCAACTGGCGGATCAGTCATATCAATTTTTGTGGGAGAAGTGCACAAGTCTGGTGATTCTGTCATCAGATCTGAAAAATGAAGAAGACGGGAGGATGCTCGAAATCATAAGGAAATATACGCAGTTCAAATAAGAAGAGAACATCTAGCTAAAGACTATAAAGAAGCGCTTGTTGGGAGGCAACCCAACTGATTTTTAGTTTTTATGTTTTGTTTTATTTCTAGTCATTGTAGTATAGATTTTGAATTTTTGTTTTATTTTTTTTTTTCACTAATGATATTCATTCTTGTTCCTTCTCAGGTTTCAATTCAAGTTTGGGGGTCCTCATAGATGCCAACAGCAAGAGCCATTGTGGAGCGCTACACATATGGGCTCGGGGAGTCTCGTTACTTTTCCTTTTATCTTGCTTTTATATGTGGATGTGTTTGCATTGAGGACAATTCATACTTTCAGTTTGGGGGGGGGGAGTTTAAATTCTTCATGTCTTTAGTGAAAAATTTTAAAAATTTTGATAATTTTATTGAAAATTTTTGTTTTTCATGCATTTTGATCAATGAATAATTCCATATTCCATTATGAGCTTTGATTTGATTTGATCTTGTATGGATGATCTAGGATTAGTTTAGCCCTCATTTTTGCGTATAACCCTTGGAAAACTAGATTGTACTCTAAAGTCTGTGTGCTTAACCTACTTTGTCGTGTTTATTGGACATTTTCATTGACTTTTGAGCATGAAATTGAGATCATGAGTTCCACTTGTGTGTTTAAATCAAGATTATGCAAGTTAAGTACCTTTAGATCTCATTTTTAAACTGAACTTTAGAACTCGCTTGATTACTTTTCGAGATGAGATCCTAGGAATCACACTATGAGAGATATGATTTAGGCCATTTTTGGATAGATTGAGTCATAAAGCCTACCTAAAAAAATTATTTCCCTTAGTCACCCTATTTTGAGCTATGTACCTTGTTTATTGTCACCAAAATTGAATAGCCAAGGCCTTTGATTGAATTTTTCTTGTTTTTACCTAAGCACTCTTAACTCTTTGAAAAATGTTAGTTGTGTTGGGTTTAAGTATTTTTGCATGGGAAAGTATGTGAATATGGGCTATGGAATGAAAATGTTTGAGAAGGTGATAAGAAAAGGCTCAAAATGTATGTTTCATGTGAGAAAGAAAAAGAAATAAAAAGATGAAGAATGAAAACAATAAAAAGAAAAGAAAAATCATGTTTCTTCATCTATGTACAGAAGTGACATAAGTTTGGGGGTGTTTATGTGGGTAAGGTTAATGAAAAATGAGAAAAATCCAGTTTTGGATAATATGTGGTTTTGATTCATATGTAAGGTATTGGATGTGTGAAAAATATATGTATCAAAGGTGTTTTGGGTGCTTTAAACTTCACTTTTATCCACTTTGACGTACCTTGAAACCTTAACCTTACACCACAAGCCTAATAAAGACTTATTGATCTTGATTGGTGTGAATCTTACATTAGTGGAGAAAAGTTTGAAAATCAAGCGCCTATGAGGGTCATTTTTGTTTTATGAGATAATATTTCTTTCTTGCTTGCATAATCTATATGATTTATAAGTGGTCATGTGAATGATTTTTATGCTAGGTTGTCATTGAGGATTGAAAAGAATACATGACATGTAGGTTGAAATTCTAGACAACAAGTTCAAACTTTCAAAATTTCCTTGTGTTATGCTTATAAAATATGTGTTGTCTTTGAGATCAATTGAATCCATCGTTGAAAATCAAACCTTTGCTCATTCTGGAACATGTGAAAAGTTCTGTGTCCAACTTTCATTTTTCTCTTTGCACGGGACGATCAAAGTTTAAGTTTGGGGAAATTCGATAAGTTGAGTTTTAGGTTAGTATTTTACATGTTAATTTCATGGGTTTTAGGTGCATTTTGTTAGTTTTTAGATATATTTGCATTAATTAGTTCATTTAGTGTTTTAGGCTCATTTAGATATTTTTAAGAGTTTTATAAGTTAGTTTTAGTGATTTTCATGAATAAAATACATTAGGCTAGTTTAGGAAAATAGTAATGATTTTTAGGTATTTTTCCTAAAGCCAATTGTATCGTTTTTATATTAATTTTGTCAATATTTTACGAGCTATACATAGTGCATATAGAATTATGCATGTTAATAAATACTTGCTTGCATGTACATACTTGCACATAATACAGCTCATTTGGTTGTGTTTTATGTTTTGTTTTGTAGGTAAATAAAGAGCTTTGAATGTGGATCAAACGATGACGAGACAGCCACAAAAGAGCCAGAAAAATGGTTAAGTCCCAGAAACTGAAAAGACCAGAAGAAATGTTGTCTGGACCCCGCGGCACCCAGAAGAGCAAATTTGAACTCTCTCGAAGCGCCGCGGCTCCCATCGCGGCGCTCCGATAGAGAATTTTGCGCGAAAGAAAGAGGTATGAAGTAGCACTGTCACGCTACAAGCTTCAGCATTGCGGCAATATGTAATGTGAGAGGAGGAAGTGTAAAACGAACGCCGTGGTGCTACGATTTGGTGCCAGAGATAAGATTAGGGGATGTTTTGGTCTTTTGCATTTTTGATTTATGAATTGGCTTTTTAGGGTTTTAGTAGGGATCCATCTTATCTTAGTTAAGAGAAGAACAATAGATGTAGAATAGAAGAGAATAGAATAGATTAGGTTAGGGTTTTGAAGGAGAGGCAAGTGAAGGATTGAAGAAGAAGAAGAGTTGTAGGTTCAAGACAAGAAGAAGAGGAGAGTCCACCATTGACAAAGGGGGTTCTTCATTTATCTTCTAATCTTAGTTTGTTTCCATGTTTTCTTCTTTAACTCTTTCTCTTGTATCTATGGATTTGATTATGACCTAAATAGATAATCTAGAGATTTGATTTAGCTTCCTTGGATGTTGTGATTGAGTCATTGTTTGTGTGTTTTTGAACAATCTTTTGGGTTTATTTATGATTCTCCGTGCTTAATGCTTTCAAATTGTTGATCACTCTTTGAATGAAGTTAGATTTGGTTTCTATCACCCGAGAGAGGGGATATCGAATTGGAGCAAGGGATTTGTAACCTAGGGTAGAGTAATAAGTCGAGAGACCTACAAACCCTTTTGAAATCCATTAAAATGAATCATAGAACGAACCTAAGGCATTCTTGATCTAAAGGTTTATCACTCGAGAGAGGGAATTGATAGGTTGAGAGTAGATATTTAAGCTATCACTCGAAAGAGGGGTTTGAATGAAAAAGGATTCAGGATTTATAAATTCCAGAAATTAAGTCATTAACACAATTATTAGAAATCATGAGAGACAACATAGTGAGATCTAAACTCTAGAACTATAAATCCATTGATTTCTCTCCAATTTTCATTTATCTTGTTTGTTTTTCTTTGCCTTTGTTTATGTTGCATTTTATCATTTAATTCACTCCACTTTTATCAACTAGATAAAATCACTAATCATTGTAGAATTGGGAATTAAGATTAGTAAAATTACCTTATCTGTGGATACGATAACCCATTCACCATGGGTATTATAACTTGATATTCGCACGCTTGCGAATTTAAATCTACACTGTCAATTGATCTATGTTTTGATTTATGGAATGATTATTATACACATGTTATTCAATAATTTATGGGTTTATTTGCAATTTCAAATACTTAATGCTTTCAATTTGTTGGGCACTTGTTGAATGATTTTGGATTTGGTTTCTTACGCTCGAGAGAGGTGTTATCGAATTGAAAATTGGAAATTGCAACCTAGGTTAGTAGTATCGAGTTGAGAAACCTACGAAAGCCTTTGAAATCGCATAGACTTGATTATAGATCTTAATGCATTTTTGACTTGTTGATTTGCGCTCGAGAGAAGGGATTAATATGTTAAGGATAAATATTCGAATTGCGCTCAAGAGAGGGGTTTGGATGGATTAGAATCCATGCTTTATGAATTCCAGCAATTGATTCAATAACGTAACCTTTTGAAAATCCATAAGATAAAACATAGTGAAATCAATCTTTAGGACTTTTATTCATTGATTTTCCCCCATTTTCATTTAATTTGCATTGATTTACTATAATATTGTTCGTTTTAATTTCAACAATTAAATCATCCCATTTTGATCACGTAAATAAAATTAAAATCATTGTAGTTTTGGGCATTTATATTAGTAAAATTTACTTTCCCTTAGGACGATAACCCGACTCACCTCGGTATATTATAACTTGATAATTCGTGCACTTGGGAATCTAAATAATCAACATCAAGTTTTTGGCGCCGTTGCCGGGGAATGTGTCAATTTTACTTTTATTAATACCATTGCAAATTGATTTTGATCTTAATTTAGTTATTTTTGTTTGTTTGTTAATTTTTTTTAGTTTGTTTTTCTCTTCTTCGTGTTAGGTTTCATTGGTTCATGCGAAAAGTGAGAGGTGCCGAAATCACACCTCTTGATCCTGAGATTGAAAGAACCTTTGGTAGACTAAGAAGGGATAGAAAAGCAATAGCACAAGAAGAAACCATGGCTGAAGGAAACAACCAGTTGCCTTTGAGGGATTACTTCAAGCCATTGGTTAACAATAATTACTATGGTATTGCAAGGCTACCAATCAATGTTAACAACTTTGAGTTGAAGTTTTCCTTGATCACAATGGTACAACACCACCAGTTTGGTGGAATACCTCAAGAAGATCCAACAGTCCACATCGACACTTTCTTAGAGATGCGTGAGACAACGAAAAATAAACGGGGTCTCGGAAGAGCAAATAAGACTGAGATTGTTCCCATTTTCATTAATGGACAAAGCAAGATCATGACTCCAATCTCTACTACCAGTGAGCATTACTACATGGAAGGAGATGCTCCAAAAGTTTCTTAAGAAATTCTTCACACCTACAAGAATATCACAACTGAGTGCAGAGATAGATGAATTCGGACAATTGGAGCCTGAATCCTTATATGAGGCTTGGGAAACATTTAAAGACCTACTGAGAAGATGTCCTCAACATGGGTACCAAGAGTGGTTGCAAAATCAGATGTTTTACAATGCCATGACCTTATCTACAAGGTCATTAGTTGATGCTGCAGCAGGAGGTACACTATTAAGAAAAACAACAAATAAAGCCTTGATGTTGATTGAAAAGATGGCTTCCAATACATATGAACATGCAAGTGAGAGAGTACCAATCAAGAAAGTGGTTGGTTTACTTGAGGTTGATCAAATAACCTCATTATCTGTACAAATGGGTAGTATGTTGCATCACATGACAACTTTATCTAACAAGGTTTCCACTCTACAAAGAAGTCATTCATCTTCCATAGCATCCATTGCAACAAGAAGTTCAATTCCTCAAGGTTTTGGTGGTCAAGAAGAGCAAGTACAGTTTGTGAATAACAGATTGTACAACTCTGAAGGCAACCAAGACAACTATAGAAGGAACCAAGGTGGCTCTCAAGTGCCAAATCAGTACCATTCGGGGGTTAGGAATCCTGAAAATTTTTCCTACTCTAATAATAGAAATGTGTTGCAACCACCGGGAATTCATAAGTACAAGAGAAGAAGTCACCACTTGAAGACATTTTGGCCAAGTTCATTGGAGAGACATCCAACAAGTTTGAGAAGACTGAGCTAGGGTTACTAACATTGAGACTCATATGGACAACATGTCTGCTTCAATCAAGAACTTGGAAGGACAAATAGGGCAGATTGCGTCTTCAATCAATGGCCAACAAAGAAGCTCCTTCCCAAGCAACACAGAGGTGAACCCAAATGACCAGTGCAAGGCTATCAAATTGAGAAGTAGAAAAGAAGTAGAAATTCATCCTTTACCAAGCAGTATAAAGCTTACCACTTCCTTATCTTCCAGTCTATTACCATCCTCACATGCCTAAGAAGATGTTCAATAAGAAGTTGAAGAGGAAAGTTTACATAAAGGAAAAGGAGTTGCCAATGAGAAGGGAAAAGAGGCGTAGAAAGATGACTACGTACCAGGTCGTATCACATTTCTGGACAATCTGCCTATTCTAAAGAACCCCATTCCATATCCTCAACGTTTTGCAAAGAAAAAGCTTGATGAATAGTTTGCAAAATTTTTGGATATTTTTAAGAAGATTCACGTCAACATTCCTTTTGCAGATGTTTTGGAGTAGACATGCCCAACTATGCCAAGTTCATGAAGGATGTGATGTCTAAAAAGATTGGAGGAGTTTGAAACTGTCAAACTCACTGAGGAGTGCAGTGCCATTCTGTAAAAGAAGCTGCCCCAGAAGCTCAGAGATCCAGGGAGTTTTACTATTCCTTGTGTAATTGGTACTTCTTCTTTTGATAAAGTTTTATGTAATCTTGGTGCTAGCATTAACTTAATGCCTTTGTAAGTTTTCAAGAAGCTCGGGTTGGGTGAAGTGAAGCCTACCACAATATCATTGCAATTCACGGATCAGTCTATCACATATCCAAGAGGCATATTGAAGATTTATTGGTGAAGGTGGGCAAGTTTATCTTTCCTGTTGACTTTGTAGTACTTGATATAGAGGAAGATGATGAGATTCCACTCATTCTTGGAAGACCTTTCCTTGCTACTGGTGGGGCCTTAATTGATGCGCATAAGGGAGCACTCACTTTGAGAGTTAATGTTGAAGAGGTTGTCTTTAATATCTACAAATCCTTGAGATTTCCAGCAGAGAAGAACTCATGTTATAGAGTGTACATTGTTGAGAGATGTATTCAAGAAGTAAGAATGGAAACATTACTAGCAGATCCCTTGGAGAGATGTTTGGTGTGTTCACTAGTAGATGGAACAAATGATGGTGTTGAAGAAAAGAAAATCATAAGGGCATTGGATTTGCAAACAGTTCAGTCTTCTCAAGCTAAGTTTGGAAATATCAGTGTTGCATTTTCATCTTCTATTGAGTGAAGAGTCCCCAAGCCAGATTTAAAAAGGACAATCAGCGTCCTGAAAGTTATTAAGTTGATTCCCAAAGGTGGGGGTGCTCCTATCCAGGTAGCGTCCGGATAGTTTATCCAACTTATAACTATCAGTGACCTCAAAGATAAATTGTTTGAAGAACTTACAAATCTTTTAGTAAGCTGATGTTGAGTCAGCATCCTGACAACTTCAGAGGTTGACTAATAGGGAGGCAGCTACTAACAAGTAAGCGTCTTGATAAATCAGTTCAATTCAACCTTGAATATTATCTGCGTCCTAATGAATCCTCAACGTCCTAACTTACCAAGTTCAGGAGAGCCCTACTAACTCATTAGCGTCCTGAAAGACTATAGAAACACAATTTTGAGTCGTGATTAGAAATACGATGAATGCGAATAAAAACTCAGTAAATTTCAAATTAAAGATAGAAAATGAAATAATTTGAAATATCGTATAGTGTATGAGCAAAACATGCAAGTAAGCAAGTGAGTTGTGCATGGTTTTGGAAAACGTTTGAGCAATATCGATTAGAGAATTATATACCTTGAATACTGTGTATTTCTCATTTTCTCATAATCATTAAATCCAAGTCTTCATTATGAGGTCTTCAATGAATTGAATGTCTCGAACGTTGATCGAAAGATGTAGTCATGAAGCTTGATCGAATCGTTCGTGATGTGATCTTGAAATCAGGATATGATATTTAAAGTCTTTTGATTGAAATGATCTTGAGCGTCTGATATGACCTTGAGTTCCTTGATCGAATCATTCTTTAGCTTTTTGCTTTCCTGAGTGCTGAGATAGGTTCTTGAATAAAGCTCATTAGCACCAAAAGAGATTTCGTTTGTGATCATCAAAATATACTTCATCAAGTATACTTAGGGACGTGCTAAGTGATGAACCGCTTAGATTAACAATCTCCCCCTTTTTTTATGATGTCAAACAAATCGAAAAATTATGCGCTTAAGCAAAAGATCAATGTTAATTTATTTTCCCCATCTAATTCTCATATTTT
This sequence comes from Paratinospora sagittata, assembly GCA_035771175.1. Taxonomy (NCBI): domain Eukaryota; kingdom Viridiplantae; phylum Streptophyta; class Magnoliopsida; order Ranunculales; family Menispermaceae; genus Paratinospora; species Paratinospora sagittata. The sequence goes on along the minus strand of CM069613.1, from coordinate 13,250,163 downwards.
TCCTCTCCCCCTTTGATATCATCAAAAAGGTGAAGAAAAGAGACTAAGATCTCCCCTTGTGGATTTAGTAGAGCAGCGAAGCTCCCCTTTACATGGAGACTCCCCCTTACTTTGTGCATTCACCCTCAAGATGATTTATGATGACGTGTCATAGTTAGGTTCGTGAGAATGCGTAAGTTCTACTATACTATTAGTCACGTGAGAAGCAGGTCTTATCTTTAAGCACAGTGAGAAATGGTTTGACTTATTCATAAGCTATAAGATTTTGAAACACTAGCGTAGCTGGGAATCGTAGTCATAGGGGATGAGAAAGAATTGCCGAAAGATGAATTCATAGAGAATTTTTAAACGTGGGCAATTATTCTCCTGGTGCTTGGCATTAATATCATTTTGATAATCAATCCAAGCCAGACACATGATATGCTTTAAAATTTATAAATAATCAAGCATAAGCATACTTATAGCATAGGCAAAATAATTTATGATTAAGCAAGGCCTAGCTATTTTGATTCTAATAAGATGCAAAGTATATAGTTTGAAGTACATGGCATTTATTAGATATCAAAAATCACAATCAATTGATGCATACAAGATTTAATATTGAAAAGCAACATCAATGTCATGAGAGAGTGAAAGTCGTGGACTTTCCATAGTTTAGGCATATGGAAATATATAAGATGAAGAGCAAAGCCTAAACATATTGAATATATACTAAATTTCATAGATATCATTCAAACAACAACATATATTCATTTTCATATACTAGGCAAATAATTTCAATTGAAGCATACCTAGATTGTTTTGATTCTAATGAGAAATAGTTTTGAAGCATTTATCCAATCAGTAGAAATCGAATGATCAAGAGTTTGATGCATTTATGATGTAAGATAAAAAGCGTGCATCAAAAACAATAAGTCTTGAAGACATAATGCCAAAAGATGATAATCATGAGTAGGCAATTTTCTTTTCACGAGATATAGGCGTATGATATAAAGTTGTGTACATGGCCTATATTCATTTGCATATTCATGAGTCATGCATAGATATGATTTAAAGTAAGCATGATCATGATATGAACTAGCATAAGCAGAGATAAATTTTTAAGCGTAGCCTAGTTATAATATGATCAATTATCGCATGGAGTACAGGATGAACAGATAGTCAGATACTCACAAATGGATGATGCAGATAATGAACAGATAACGACAAAAGATGTGATTAACCTCAAGAAAGATATCACAAAAATAATAGCATTAGTCGTAATAAGATTTAATCATGATATAATTTATCAGGAATTATTCGAATCAAGATGAGCAAGACATCATTAGTATGATAAGAAATAATCATGTTCATGGAAGCAAAATAGTTATGCATCAGAAATTGTCAGAAATAGTTTTGCAATCACATAACCAAGCAAAATAGCAAAGCATAAACGCCTACTCATCAACTAAGTAGTGAGATGTGCAAAACTCATTGTGAAGGTGAAACATGGGATTAAAATAGAGTAAACTCATATAGTTAAGACATTAATGTTGAGCTACCTATCTTCAAATATCTTGTATTAAAGTTTTGAAAGGTTTGGAGGACCATTCCAAACAAAATTTAAAACAACAAAGCTTTACACCGGGTAGACAGACAGACAAACAGAGGCAGAGAGCGGTTGTCATCAAGCTTGGGGTGGAGTGCCCCGAGCATCGCGAGGTTGAGCTTGTCTCACCGAGGCCTTGGGAGAATGTCTAACAGAGGTCGAGGGTTTGACAGATCGCAGCAGATGAGAAGGGTCATCTATGCTTACACTTTTTTTTCTCAATGTAGGCAAGCACAAGATTGAGCCTTTTCATCTGGCTCATGCAATAGGCATAACTCCGTCTAATTTCTTCTTTGAGTTCAGCTTAAGACTTATCCAATTTCTTGAGAAGAATCATCAGCATATCCTTCTGAAGTCTAGTGACCTTCTCAAGTTCTTTCAGTTTTTGCTCCTGCTCGCAGAGAAGTTCTACAACCAACTGAAAGCTTGCGGAGTTGGTAGTTTTTTTGACACTGGGGGTCTAGAAGCCATGGGTGAGACCGAGAAGATGAGGACACTAGGGTACTTCACTGCAGATGGTGCAAGTGAAGATGAAGCGTAAAGGTATTCTAAAGACGTCTCTAAGGCGGTCATGCACTAAATGCAAGGTGGCATGCAAGTACAAGCTGACGTCATTGAGATAACTACACAAAGAATAAAATATTCAAAACGTGAAGATCGACGATGTGATAGCTAGGGTTTTCTATCCTAAGACTCGAGATACAAGATACCTAAGACGAATCCTATAAATTGACCATTGAATCTTTGGCTATTGGCAGTTAGTCCTAAGCACGTGAGCACCCTCTCTGATACCAATTGTTGGTCCACCCAGGAGGGGGGGTGAATTGGGTGTGATGGTCAAGTTTAAACTATTTCCAATAACTTGGTGATATACATTGGTACATTAGAACTAAATGCACATACTAACCATAAAGTAAACTGCATAACGTGAAACACACTAGGATTTATAGTGGTTCGGCCAAGCCTACGTCCACCACCTAATCTCCCGATTAGGATTTTCTCAATCCACTAACTAATTCTCTTACGGGTGAGAACCAAACCGTTATACACGCCCTTTTACAGGTTCAAGGCAAACCTATCATTTTACGGGCTAAGGATGAATCGTATTTCTTTTTTTCTGGATAAAGAAAAACCCATGTTCCTTTTGTGGGAAAAGGAAGAACCATTTTCCTTTTGCGGGATAAGTAAGAATCGTTTTCCTTTTACGGGATAAGGAACAACAGTTTCTCTTTTATATGTTCAGAGATAACCTATCCTTTTACAGGTTAAGCACGAACCTATCCTTTTACGGGATTAGGATGAACCGGTTTCCTACTTACAGGTGAGGATGAACCTTAGCATAATTTCAAACTTGAAATCATTAAGTTAACTACATTCACTTTTCCTGGTTGTTTCAATCCAGAAACACACCAACATTACAACACAAACTAATAATGTTGGTTTTAACTGAGTAGAACAACTTTACAATTAAGCTCATGTGTATAGCATTACAAAGATGTATAAATTTGAATACGTAATGTTATGAGGAAATACACTTATAGTCCTTTACCTTTCAATGTTCGGTATTGCTCAAGTGCAGTTTCAAAAAGCGTATGTTATGCAAATCAATTAAGTGCTTCTTCGAAAATATTATGATACTAATTAAACGTTGACATAGAAAATGTAAGACCAGTGTAAATCGTAGACACAGACAATTTTCAAAATAGATATAGTATATAAGCATGAAAACTTCTGGTTCAGTGTTCAGTAGTTAACACAACTACTGATATAGTTCAATGCAATACTTAAGATATGAAATCAAGTACAACTATATTTCTCATGAACTATTTCTCAAATTCCTTCATCAGCATGATTGAAGATAAGTATAAATCCAGGCTGAGAATTTGAGTATAACCCAGTTCTAAATAGATTTTCAAAGATAGAATATAATTGAAGCTCAATATAAAAATCTATTGACTAAGTAAAGTATCAGTAAATAATACTTTGAAAAACATTTTGAAAGATTAAAGCACAATTAGCGTCCTGCTTTGTTTTAAAATAATTAAGTACATGAGGGCGCTACCATTTCGAGTAAGCGTCCTACCTTTTAAAATACAAAAACACAACATGAGGGCGCTACAATTATGTAAGAGCCTACTATATTTAAAAACATTTGAAGAACAATACTAAGTGCGTTGACGGACAATTAGTGTCCTGAAAGTTATTAAGTTAATTCCCAAAGGTGAGGGCGCTCCTATCCAGGTAGCGTCCCGATAGTTTATCCAACTTATAACTATCAGTGTCACGACCCCCTCTGAAGGGTGACGTCATAATCGGCACATAATACCATATACGCCAAACCTAGACGTATACGATACTCTGTCAGCCTCGTCCTTTAAGACAATACATAAAATCACCAAAAATTTTGGCTAAACCTCCCCATAAATCTGAGGTTCCACAAAAACCTGATAGACTCAACAAATCACACATAAACAAGTACAAAATCACATGTGAATTAACATCATTCATATCAAATCAATTCCATCTATATGTACACAAAACACAAAACACTAATCATTTTCTTTCTTTCTCACAAGACTTATATACAACCCAAGTCTTCCCAACAACATATACATCATTTAAACCATTCACTAACTATTACACATTGCTTGGTGTTATATATATACATATACCAAAAACAAAAATGTATACCCATCTCCCAGAACAAACAACATACTCACATAACAAAGAAGCAAGCTCAATCAACTCTCTAGAACCTTGCCCTTGCCCTTGTGATCTACACTTATAATAAAAAGGGAGTGGAGTGAGCTACAACAAGCTCAATGAGTAATCTAATATTGGAATTACATATGCATCAATAGAAAACATCATTATAAACTCATGCAAATCAATGTAATTATCAATACATGATTAAAATACTTTTCTCGCCACTCTATACATATCATACAATGCATAAAGTTAAAATCCTCTCCCTCAGGTAAGTAAATGAATCTGTATCCCTATTATGCATTCATTGGGAGAATTCATCTTAACAAACCATCCTCTAGATCATTCCGAGGTCTAGTCAACAAACTTCCCTCCTTGGAAATGATCACATACTTTCCTTACCTCGGTTAAGTCTAACTATGTTCGATCTTAAAACCAAAGAATTGATATGCGTACAACTATGCCTGACAATACGTATTGGTCAACGTACAAGTTTGACTCATACATACGGGCCGTTACAATCAGCGTCCTCAAAGACAAATTCTTTGAAAAACTTAGAAATCTTTCAGGTAAGCTGATGTTGAGTCAGGGTCCTGACAACTTCAGAGGTTGACTAATAGGGAGGCAGCTACTAACAAGTGAGTGTCTTGATAAATCAATTCAATTCAACCATGAATGTTATCAGCGTCCTAATGAATCATCAGCTTCCTGACTTATCAAGTTTAGAAGAGTGCTACTAAGTCATTAGCATCCTGAAAGACTCTAGAAACACAGTTTTGACTCCCGATTAAAAATATGATGAATGCGAATAAAAACTCGGTAAATTTCAAATTAAACATAGAAAATTAAATCATTTGAAATACCGTAAAGTGTATGATCAAAACATGCAAGTATGCAAGTGAGTTGAGCATGGTTTAGGAACACGTTTGAGCGATATCGATTAGAAAAAGATATACCTTAAATACAGTGTATTTCTTATTTTCTCATAATCTTTAAATCCATCTCTTTATTATGAGGCCTTCAGTGAACTTTGAGCTTGTGTTGAATGTCTTGAACGTTGATCGAAAGATGTAGTCTTGAGGCTTGATCGAATCGTTGGTGATGTGATCTTGAAATCAGGATATGATCTTTGAAGTCTTTTGATTGAAACGATCTTGAGCGTCTGATATGACCTTGAGTTCCGTGATCGAATCATTGTTTAGCGTTTTGATTTCCTAATGTGATGAGATAGGTTCTTGAATAAAACTCGTTAGCACTGAAAGAGATCTCGTTTGTGATCATCAAAATATACTTTATCAAGTATACTTAGGGACGTGTTAAGTGATGAACCGCTTAGATTAACAGCAACATCATCATTTTCACGTCAATACTATTTCCCAACATTTCTTTTTACTCCCATAACCAACTAAATACATTTTCACATAAAAATCCCCAATGGTTCACCATTTCTACCATAAAAAATCCACCAATTTCCCATTTTAACTCAATTACAAATCATACTATGTTAGAAATAGTAGAAATCATCAATGAATAAAATTTCCACACATTTCCATCCCAAATCTCATACTATTCCAACTAGTTTTACACTTCCAATTAGGTTACTTATCTTTGTAACCATCAAATTGAAGTGTAAACCTTAGCAATTCGTTTATTTAGTATGATTTAGGTATTTGAACACTAATTCCACCATTTTCTAACTAATTCAACCACGAAATTGGACTATAAACCTCAAATTTTCATGATTCATATGTGTTTTGGGCAACAAGATGTTAATTTCACCATTACCAATTGTTTCCCACAAAGAGCATCAAAACCCTAGCTTGGAAAACATCCAAACCATCATCTATCGTGAAATTTTTAAGGTTAGAAAGGTCTCTTTTATTCTAGATAGCAATTTCATGGAGAAAAATTAGAGAAAATACTCACCTTGGCTCGGATTTGGCGAAGATTCCACTCCGTAACCCACTTTTCTCATTTCCCCCTTTCCTTTCTTCCGTTCTTGCTGAAATGAGCAAGTGAAATGGTTTTGGTGTTTTGTTTCGTGCACACCGACCCACTGACCAACTTTAGAAAATCATATTTGAATGTGAGGAGCACGCTACTCCCAGCCAGGAGCGCGCTTCTCACGCGTTCCTGAAAAATTTTACTCTATGTTTTACACAAGGAGCATGCTTCTTCCTTTTCCTGACTATCACTAACTCTCGGGTTTTTTGCAAGGAGCGTGCTCCTCTCATTGAGGAGCTCGCACGCATCTCCCCTGTCCAGAAACTTAAATGTTTCCAGTGACAAAGGAGCGCGCTCCTCCCCTCTTGGAAGCGAGCTTCTAAGCCCATTTTGTCATTTTTCACCTATTTCTTCCCCCAATTGGTCTCCCAATCGAATTTACACTATTAAACGCACATCAAGCATCACAAAAGCATACGATACACACTCATAATCCCATTAAAAAGTTTGTGGTCCCTATTTACGAAATTGAGGGTCATTACAACCTCCCCAACCTATTAAGGTTAGGAAGCATACCTTACTTCATAAACTCTGAAAAATGCTCCTTCATGTAATCCTCGCGCTCCCAGGTATATTGTTCCTCACCATGAAATTGCTACTTGACTTTGACCATTGGAATTTCTTTATTTCTAAGTTTTTGTACTTTTCTATCAAGAATCACCACTGGCATCTCATCATATGTTCCATCCTGCCTCAAATCTAGATGTCTCCAATCTAATACATGGGTAGGATCTGGATAACGCTACTGAGTAGGATTTGAGTGATACTTCCTCAACGTTGAAATATGGAACACATTATGTATTATTGCCAGCTGAGGTCGTAAGGCTAACCTGTATGCAACTGGACTAATCCTCTCTAGGTTATCAAAAGGTCCTATGAATCTAGGAGCCAATTTTTCTTTCACGCCAAATCTCGTCTGCCCTTTATGTGGTGGAGACCTTTAACAATACTTGGTCTCCCTCATCAAACTCTAGGGCTCTCATTTTATTATCCACATAACTTTTCTGTGTATTTTGGGCCGCTTTCATATTCTGTCTAATTTGTTTTATCTTCTCTGTGTGTTCTTGCACAAAAATGGGACCCATCAAAGCGGTATCCCTCACATCAGTCCAACAAACTGGAGACCTGCATGGCCTCCCATATAACGCCTTAAAAGAAGCCATACAGATACTAAACTAATAACAGTTATTATATGCAAATTCACACACATGTATATACTCTTCCCAATTTCCACCAAATTCTAAAATACATGATCTGAGCATTTCCTCAAGTATCTGAATCAACCTCTCTATCTGGCCATCAGATTGAGGATGGAAAGTTGTAGTGAGATTCAACTGAGTATCGAGCTGCCTTTGCAACCCCTGCTAAAATCTCGAGGTAAACCTCGGATCCTTATCTGATACTATCGATACCGGTACTCCATGTAATCTAACAATCTCACATACATATAATCGGCTCAGTCTGTCTACAGAATCTATGGCGTTCGTCGGAAGAAAATGCGCAGATTTAGTCAATCTATCTACTATAACCCAAATGGAATCATGTCTCTGCTGAGATCTAGGAAGTCTCATCACAAAATCCATCGAAATATGCTCCCACTTCTACTCATGGATAAGTAGTGGTTGCATCTGCCCGCCAGGTTTCTGATGTTCAACTTTGACTTGCTGACATATTTCACATTTCCTGATATACTCTACTATTTCTCTTTTCATGTCGGGCCACCAATATGTTCATTTCATATCTTGATATATCTTGGTAGCACCTAGATGAATAGCATATCTGGATCTATGTGACTCCTGAAGTACCTCTCGTCTAAGTTGTGGATCTGTAGGAATCCATAATCTCACTCTGAATTGCAAAGCACCATCTGAAGTCAACGTCCAGTCCTCACGACTGTCATCCAAGCAAATCTACAGGGAACACCTCTGGGAATTCTTTCACAATAAGAACATCATCAAGCTTAATCTCACTGGTTTTCTCATCTTCTGGTATCAAACAAACTAATACATTTCTCTCATCATCTATCACAAATCTACCTCCAGTAGTTGGTTTATCTGATGCTCTTCCTTTATACTCAAAGACAAGATATCCATGAATTTGGAATATAAATTTCTTAGCAAAATAGTCTACATAGGCATGATAGGCTGCTAACCAAATCCATTCCTAGGATAACATCAAATTCTAAGAAATCTAGAACTCTAAAGTTCACCAACATTTCGTAATCACCCAATCTAACTATACAGTGCTCACAAATCATGTTAAGGTAGATTTTCTCCCCTGCTATTGTACTCAACATTAACCATATACTAGCTCGAATAAGAGTAAGTTTTAATTTGTCTACAACCTACCCAGAAATAAAAGATAATGTAGAACTAGCATCAATAAGCACATACATAGGTATATCACAGATAATGATCATACCTTCCACCAGTCTCTTTGATGCTTCTAGGTCAGGTTCTGTCAATGCTTTAGCTTTTTCTCTACTGACAAATTGAGGAGGGCTTCCATGAGATACCACTGGTGGATTTTGACACTCAAACCTTCGGTGCCCTAGTTGTCCACACTGATAACAGATATACGGTGCTCTAGGTGTAGTAGATCCCACCTGTGACGTTATGTCAGGTACTCTAAAACTTTGACTCTCACGTCCTCTGCCTTTACCTCTGCCTTTACCTCTGCCTCTAGCATAGGTCTGCTAAACTGGTGGCTTAGTTGCAGTACTCTGAGTTTATATAGCAACCGGTGTTGAAGGAGTAGTACCAAACTAAATCACCACTCCCCCTAGTGTAGTAGAAACCTCACTCGGTGTACCCTTGCAGAACTACTATTTCTTTCCCCACCTCTTCTTACCCCATGAAGATTGTGGCTTACTACCAGAAGTTACTTGTGTCTGTGGTGTCCCACTTTGAGTCGTCTGTCCCATACTAGCGCTCCGCTGCTCCGCAAGCTCAAACTTCAAAGCTTGTCTATACTGCTCCACCCCAGTCACTGACAATGCTTGTTGAATCACTGGTCTCAATCCTCCACAAAAGTATGAAATTTTTTCTTCCTCATCCTTAACCAACTTAGGTGTATAAACGGACAATTGGGTAAAATGAAACTCATACTCATGTAATGTCATGTCACCTTGCTTGAGATTCAAAAATTCAAGCTTTTTTTTTTCTCTCTCTCTCAGTAGCAGGAACATACATCTCAAGGAATAAATCCTTGAATATAGTCTAGGTCTTCACGTGGCCTTCAGTAGTCAATATTGATATCCACCAATGCCCTGCATCACTTTCCAACATGTGTGCAACAAATTGTAGATTAGTCTCTTCATCAAGCTTTAAGGATCTTGCATTCTTTTCCATGTTAAAGATCCAATCCTCTGCCTGCTTAAGATTTACACAACAATAAAATGTCTAAGGTTTCATTCTCATAAGCCTTTGTATCAATTCAGACTGATGCATCATCACATTTCCTACTGATGTGGTTGTAGGGGATGGTCGTGGTACAGCTGTAGCAGACTCTGTTGCAATATCTGTCCCACTAGTATTTGCCCCCACTCTACTAGGTCCAACCTCTTGAGGCACTACTGGAGATGGTTGGCACATTCCAGCCTCTATCTTCGCCATCCACTCCCGTATTTGTTCATTCTTAGCCGCATATAATCAACTATGTGCCTTAATTAGCTCTTCTAACCTCTTAATTCTATCCTGATCTGTATGTTCCATACGTTTGCTTCTCGGTCTACCTCTCATTCTCATACAACTGAGAAGATAAAATAAGGCAACGATCACATATAGAGAAAACAAAATAGATCATCTATCATCATAACTACCATACTATATTACTACACACAGAAAATAATATAGTAAGGTTTATTCATTATCTTGCAAATCTTTTAAATTCCAAAGTCTTTCATAACATAAGGCTTTGATACTAACCCTGTCAGGACCCCTCTTCACAATCCTACACAGGATCTTGACCGGCACAAGAATCTGACCATCCTATCACCCCATAAGACCATTAGATCCTTGTTAAGCCTCAACTGACACTCCGACAGAGTCTCCCCTGTAAACAATACCTCTCACACAAACCAAATCACCTGATAGACCATTCAACAACATATAAATATATTCCATCCATCAAAAACATCATCATTTAGTCTATTAAAGTTCAACCTATTAACATCTACCAATATCTATCTCCAACACATCCATCTATTTAGTTATACATGTGGGGTGTTATATACATATATTTACAAATCAAAAAATTAAAATACATGTATACTAACTCATCAACCTACATCAAAACAACTATTATGGGAAGGAACTCCTATCTCACTGATAAACTTTTCCCTTGCCCTTCTCTGCAGCTAAAAAACTTGAAAAATTGAGAATAGAATGAGCCAACAGTGCCCAATGAGTAGAATTCAATAATGTCATCATTCATTCATCTAAAATCCATGTATGCATGCTCAATGTCATGTAAGAAACAAATGCAGTTTCAAATACATATCATAATCAAACCTCATATAACAATGCAATTTAAAATCCATCATCCATTTTTATTCAAGTATTATGACAAGTGTCACAAGGCTATATTATACATATAACCAATTGTAAAACACTATCAAGTTGATTACTCAACTTGAGGTCACATATCATCTAATAGAACTTGAAAACTTTCGTCAGTGGCAGTGAATGATAAAATCCATTCAATGGTCCAACATAAGTTATCCATCACTTTGTTAAAATTTCAGCTCGATCTGCCCCAAGACATAAACTCAGTACTGATTCATAGAAAACTACGCAGTGGAATAATAAATGATGACTTATATTCAACTAACAAACAATATTAAAATACACCTTTAATTCATAATTAGTAAGTTTATTGGAATAAGAGATTCGATTATTTCCTTGTAGGGAATTCTCAACCGACTAGGGGAATGTCCAAAAATCATTTTTCCCAAGATAAACCAAACCAATAACAAATAAAGCATTTTCATCCATGCTCACATCATGCAATTCCAAATAAAACATATATGAGTAAAACCGTTCAGTATATATAGGATGACATAAATGAATAGCATGATTGAAATTCTACTCACAACCAATTCCAGAATATTTCCCACACTATCAATTCTACTCACAACCAATTGTGTGATTCCTAGGATTTCGCCTCAAGAAGTGATCAAGCAAGTTCTAGAGTCAAGTTTTGAATAAAATTGAGATCTAAAGATGTTTGCTTACAAAATCTCGAATTATCATGCAAGTGGTACTCATTATCATGATTGCATACTCAAAAGCTAACACATACATCCAATCAACATGGCAAATAGATCAAGCACATAGACTTAAGAGTACTCTCTAGTTTTCCAAGGTTTGTGCTCAGAAACAAGTACTAATCCAATCCTAGATCATCCATTCAAAGTTGAATCAAAGCAAAGTTCATAGAAGAATATAGAATTATTCATTGATCTAATACGTGCAAAAACAAACGTTTTCACAAAAATTTTCAAAAATGTTCACTAAAGATTCCAAAAAGCTCAAACTCCCCCCAAACTTAAAGTATGCATTGTCCCCAATGCAAAAAAACATCCACATATAAAGGCAAGATAAAAGGAAAAGTAATGAGACTCCCCTAGCTCATATGTGTAGCTCTCCACAATGGCTCTTGCTGTTGGCATCTATGAGGACCCCCAAACTTGAATTGAAACCTGGGAAGGGACAAAAATGAATATCATTAGTGAAAAAAAAAATTCATAATCTAAACTACAATGACTAAAAATAAAACATAACATAAAAACTAAAAATAGGTTGGGTTGCCTCCCAACAAGCGCTTCTTTATAGTCCTTAGCTAGACTTTCTCTTCTTATTTGAACCGTGTATGTTTCCTTATGATTTCGAGCATCCTCCCGTCTTCTTCATTTTTCAGATTTGATGAAGGAATCATCGGACTTGTATACGTCTCCCACAAAAGTTTATAAGATTGATCCTCCAGTGGAAACACAAAGTCCGATGAAGCATCACTCTCATTTAACGGAGGAATGTCATCGAAATATTCAGTTGGTGCTTTCCAAACGTTTAGGCATTGACCTTCAAGCACCTCTAAATGGCATTTATCATTAACCACTATAACTTCAACTTGTAGCCCTTGAGCAAACGGATCCTCAAAGTCAAAATTATATTCCTTGACATCCAAGCACTCTTCCACCTTGGTAGGCACCTCTTCAACATATGGCATCATAAGATCACCTCTTGATTGTATATCCATAGTCACCTCTTGATCATTACACTCGAGCACATCCATAATTACCGCTTGATTATCACCAACATCTTCTACAAGTGGCATCTCTTCTGCAATAGTCAGTTGCCTTGGTGGTGGTAGTGGTGTCATGTCTTGGCATAAAAAAATTTCCTCTTCAACATCTTCTTCTTCGTTGTTTGAAGCAAGTGGCTCTTCTTCACCTCTCCAATTCATGAAAGAACTCAACGCCTCCTCTAAAGATTGTTTCTTCTCCACATGGTTGTACATGCTCGGTAGAGGTTGCAAGCCATTCCATGAGTAATTGTAGGAGCAGTTCTCATGGTCATAAATGCCCGAATGGTATTGTTAGGGAAGAGGGTTACCCATACAATTATAATCCCCTTGTTGACCATATGGAACTTGCTCCATACTTGAATTCATTCCAAATTCTCTCATGGTTGTAGCTCCCATACCGTCCATGGTATGTTGAGATCTTGCATCAATCATATTGTCCACTTGACCTTTAAGATGTTCCAATTGATGTTGAAGGTACGACAACGTTGTAACAGGATCCACTGGCCCAAAATTATCTTGGAAAGTGGAGTGGCTATAATTCTATGCCATTTCTACAAAAAGAAACAATAAAAAGAAAAATCAAATAACACTAAAATCAAATAAAAGAAAAATCAGAAAAAGAGAAAAACAAATGTCTTTTTGTTTTTTTTTTTTAACATATAACAAACAAATAAAAATACCTAAATTAAGGCCAAAATCACTTTCAATTGGCATTAATAAAAGCGAAATTGACACCTTCCCTGCAACGGCGCTAAAAACTTGATGCTGTAAATTTAAATTCGCAAGTGTACGAATATGAAGTTATAATATCAATGGCGAGTGGGTTATCGTATCCACAGGGAAGGCTAATTTCACAATTAAAAATGCCAAAAACAAAAATGATTAATGGTTTTATCTAGGTGATAAAAAGCGATGATTTAATTGCTAAGATGTAAAATAAACAAAATAAAATGAAACAATGCAAATTAAATTGAAATTGGAGAGAAATCAATGGATTTATAGTTCTAGAGTTTAGATCTCACTACGTTGTATATTATAATCTCTAATAATTATGTTAATGAATTAATTTCAGGAATTTATAAATCATGAATCCTGACCCATCCAAATACCTCTCTTGAGCGTCAATTTCAACATCTATCCTTAAGTTATCGATTCCCTTTCTCGAGCGCCAACCAATAGATTAAGAACGCATTAAGATCTATGATTCATTTTACATGATTTCAAAGGTGTCAGTAGGTTTCTCGACTCGATACTACTGACCTAGGTTACAAATCCCTTGCTCAAATTCGATAACACCTCTCTCGAGTGTACGAAACCAAATCCAAAATCATTCAACAAGTGGCCAGCAAATTGAAAGCATTAAGCATGGAGAATCATAAATAAACCCAAAAGATTGCTCAAAAATACATAAACAATGACTCAATCACAAGATCAAACATAGCTAAATCAAAACTCTAGATTATATATTTAGTTTATAAACAAATCCATGGATACAAGATAGAGATTCAAATAGGAAATCATTGAAACAAATTGAATTAGGAAAGAAATTAGAAAAACCCCCTTCAAGAGTGAGATCTCCTTCTTCTTCTTGTTCTTCTCCAACCTACAACTCCTTCTTGTCTTTTCTCTTGTTCCTCTTTCTCTTTTCTTTCTCTAAACCTAATTGCTATCGTCTAAACTGTAATAAAAAATGAGAGTCCCCTCAACACAAACCCTAAATGAGCTTTTATACAAGTGTGGGTGAAAAGACCAAAAAATAAGCAAAACTAGCCAAAATGCCAAAATAACGAGTGAAATTGCACATATGAGCGCCGCGGCACTTGGATCCAATGTAGTGGCGCTACATGTGTTTTAACGCAAAACTTCCTCTCTGAGCGCTGCAGCGCTACATGATTGTCCGCCACGGTGGTCATCCTAAGTGCCACAGCGTTCAGAACAACCTTTTCTTCTTTCTTTTCTTGGTTATCTTTTGTAGACTTAGCCATTTCCTGGCTTTTCTCTTAGTTCATTGATCCATCTTTTTGCACCTTTCTTTGACATGATTTTTTCACCATTTGAACAACATTCCAACCCACTTTTAGGCTCTTTATTTACCTACAAAACAAAGCACAAAAAGGTATAAATCCTATGCAATTGATCAAAGTATTAACCAAAATGAAATGTACTCAAAGTATATGACTTCTATGACATTAACAAGTATTAAAATGTCATTTATTTATGATAAAAGCCTAAGATAAAGCCTGAATGAACCTAAAACAACTAAGTATGCAATTCATGCAAAAATATCGAAAAACTAAGTAAATGCACCTAAAAGTCTATCAAATTAACATGCAAACCAACTACTAAAACTCAACTTATCACTTTCATAACCAACAAAATACATTATCACATAAAAACCCCCAATGTTCCACAATTTCTACCATAGAAAATCCACCAATTTCCCATTTAATCTAATTTTCACAAGTTTTCATCCCAAATCTCATACTATTCCAGCTAGTTTTACACTTCTAATTAGGTTACTTATCTTTGTAACCATCAAATTGAAGTGTAAACCTTAGCAATTCATTTATTTAGCATGATTTAGGTATTAGAACACTAATTCCACCATTTTCCAGCTAATTCAACCTATCAATTTAGGTTGCTCATCTATGCAACCACAAAATTGGAGTATTAACCCTAGAATTTCATGATTCCTATGTGATTTGGGCAACAAGATGCTAATTTCACCATTACCAACAGTTTTGCAACAGAGAACATCAAAACCCTAACTTGGAAAACATCCAAACCATCATCTATCACGAAATTTATACGGTTAGAAAGGTCTCTTTCATGCTAGATAGCAATTTCAAGGAGAAAAATTGGAGAAAATACTCACCTTTGCTTGGATTTGGCGAAGATTCCGCTCTGAAACCCACTTTTCTCCTTTCTTCCTTTCATTTATTCCATTCTTGTTGAAATGAGCAAGTAAAATGGTTTTGGTGTTTTTTTTTCGTGAACACTGACCCACCAGCCAATTTTAAAAAATTAGGTTTTAACGTGAGGAGCGCACTTCTCCCAACCAGGAGCGCGCTTCTCACGGTTCCTGAAAAATTTTGCGCTCTGTTTTACGCAAGAAGCACACTTCTCCCTTTAAGGAGCACTTCTCCCTTTTCCTGATAACCACTAACTCTCGGTTTTTTTGCAAGGAGCGTGCTTTTCTCCCTTGCCCAGAAACTTCAATGTTTCTAGACACAAAGGAGCACGCTCCTCCCCTCTTGGGAGCGAGCCCCTAAGCCCATTTTATCATTTTTCACCTATTTTTCACCTATTTCTTCTCCCAATTGGTCTCCCAATCAAATTTACACTACTAAACACACATCAAGCATCACAGAAGTATACAATACACACTCATAATCACATTAAAAAGTTTGGGGTCCCCTTTTATGAAATTGAGGGTCGTTCACAATGCTTACAAAAAGGCTAAGTTAAGAAGAAAGGAAAAAAAAAGGATCTAGTTCAAAGTACTTCAAAGGAAAGAGAAGCGGCACCAAATCAAACGAACTTACATGTTACGAATGTAACAAGCCGGGACATATGGGGAATGAATGTCCAAACAGAAAGAAGAAATACTCAGATTTTAAGAAGAAGGATAAGAAAGTCTTAAAGGCCACTTGGGATGATACAAGTTCCAGAGAGAACGACTTGGACTCTGGCAATGAAAAGGTTGTACTATGCCTCATGGTAAGTACAGAGGTAAAAGATTCCACCTCTCTTGTTCTTGATGGTTGTTTTGATTCTAATGATGAAAATGATCTTGAGTTTTTGAGACTTAAACTTACTAGAGATATTAAAAAGAACTCAAAACTCAAAAATAGCTTAAAAGAGGCCCTAGTTGAAATAGAATCACAACAGGATGTTCTAGATACTCTCCAAATAGATTATGAGAAACATTTAAAGGAGAGAGATACACTCCTAAAGAGTGCAGATGACCTAACCGGTGTGGTACACAAGTTTACAAACGGTCAAAAGCTGTTTGATATGATGTTGGGAGCAGAAAGGTGTGCTTTTCACAAAGCTGGATTAGGTTACACACAAGGGTTAAAGCAAAAAATGTATAACTATTTGTTGACCAAAAAACCTACTTGCAACTACTGCAATAGGTACGATCATACCTTAGGAAGATGCACTTTTAGAACAAAAGGGAAAAGCCACTTCGCATGGGTTAAGAAAGATATTTTGAATGAGGCTAATCTTTTAGGACCTAACGTTGCTTCGGCACCAAAATCAAAAGTGTGCTATGTGGTGTATGATACTTCAAAGAATGATGTGTGGTACTTGGATAGCGGATGCTCTAGACGCATGATTGGTAACAAATCAACTTTCTTGACCATGGTCCGTAAAGATGGAGGTGTCGTAACATTCGACGACAAAAGTAAAGGAAAAATCGTCGGCGTCGACATTGTTAGTAACAACTCTCTATCTATATCTGATGTTCTAATGTCAATGGCCTGAAACATAATCTCTTGAGCATAAATCAATTATGTGACAAGGGATTTGTCATTTCATTCGAAGCAAACTGGTGCCTTATTAAGCATGAAAATGAAAATGTTTCAATCATGGCATATAAATCTAAAAATGTTTATACTACAAATTTGCATGAATTGTTTGATCAAAATGTTCCATGTTTAAGTCCTATTGAACAAAATGATGCTTGGCTTTGGCATAGGAGACTAGCTCATGTAGGGATGGAAAACATTTTAAAGTCGGCAAAACTTAACCTAGCTAGAGGCTTCCCTAAAGGAACATACTTGAAAGATAGAGTATGTGAGCCATGCCAATTGGGCAAACATACAAAATCTTCTTTCAAAAGTAAGACCCAAAGCTCAATCACAAGGGCTCTTGGACTTGTCCATATGCACCTGTTTGGACCAACTCGAACACAAAGCTTAGGTAAAAAATCTTATTGTCTTGTGAGTGTTGATGATTTTACTCGTTATACATGGGTTTACTTTCTTGCACATAAGAGTGATGTATATGATGTATTTGTAAAATTTTGCTCTTGTGTTGAAAATGAAAAGGGATACAAGATCACTATCATTAGAAGTGATCAGGGTGGGGAGTTTGTAAACAAAGGTCTTGAAGACTTTTGCAACAAGCAAGGATACACCCATCACCTTTCAACCCCTAGAACTCATCAACAGAATGGAGTTGTTAAAAGGAAAAATAGATCCCTTCAAGAATTGTGTCGAACAATGTTATGTGAATATGAAGTAGCAAAATATTTTTGGGCGGAAGCTATTAATATTGCTTGCTATGTCATGAAAAAGTGATGGTTAGGAGAAAATCGAACAAAACTCCTTATGAACTTTGGAAGGGCAGATCTCCTAAAATCGATCACTTAAAAGTCTTTGGTTGCAAATGTTATATTCTAAATGATAAAGAGAATCTTGATAAATTTGACCCTAAGTCTGATATTGGTATATTTTTAGGGTATGCATCTCATAGTAGAGCTTATAGTGTGTTCAACAAATCTACAAAAAACTATAGAAGAATCAATACATGTAAAATTTGATGAATCTAACCCTAGAATGGCTCTAGAAAAGAAAGTAGAACAAGTTAGAATAAATGATGATGATGATGATGATGATGATGAAATAATAACAAATCAACCAGTTGAACATGAATCTAGTGAGCCCCAAGCTGAACCAATTATTGAACCACCCAAGAACACTAGGTTGCTTATTGGTCACCCCCAAGATCAAATCATAGGTGATCCAAACCTTGGCGTAGCAACTAGAGCTTCACTTAGAGATCAAGGGCGTGTAGCCTTTGTATCCCAGATAGAGCCTACTAAGATAGAAGAAGCTTTAGCTAATGAAAACTGGAGTTTTGCTATGCAAGAAGAGTTGAGACACTTCACTAGAAACAAAGTATGAGATCTTGTACCTAAACCGGAACACCAAAGTGTTATTGGAACCAAATGGGTGTTTAGGAACAAGAAATATGAGAAAGGAATCATAGTCAGAAACAAAGTAAGATTGGTAGTACAAGGCTACAATCAAGAAGAAGGTGTTGACTATGAAAAAGTTTTCGCTCTAGTAGCAATATTAGAAGCAATTAGATTATTACTTGCTTATGCTTGCTATAAAGGATTCATGTTATATCAAATGGATGTCAAAAGCACTTTCTTGAATGGTTTTATAAGCGAAGAGGTCTATGGAAGCAAGCACATGGTTTTGAGGACTGTCACAAACCTAATCATGTTTATAGACTTAGAAAAGCTTTATATCGTTTGAAGCAAGCTCCTAGAGCGTGGTATGATAGGCTTAGAACATTCCTCCTGGATGATAACTTCAAGAAAGGGACCCTTGATCCCACCTTATGCATCAATTGCAAAGATAATGATATGTTTCTAGTTCAAATCTATGTTGAAGACATTATCTTTGTTGCATCAAACAAGATCTTATGTGATGAGTTTTCCTCTTTCATGACAAGTGAGTTTGAAATGAGCATGATGGGAGAATTAAACTACTTCCTTGGTTTAGAAATCAAGCAAATCAAATGGGACATTCTTAAACCAATATAAGTATAAAAGGGACATGATTAAAAAGTTCAAATTTGAGAATTTGAAATCTATTGATACTCCTTGCAGTTCATCCATCAAAATGGATAAGGATGAAAAAGGCAAACAAGTTAAGTAGTATCGAGGAATGATAGGAAGTTTGTTGTATCTAACGGCGAGCAGACCTGTTATTATGTTTGGCGTTTGTCTATGTGCTAGATTTCAGTCTAATTCTAAAGAGTCTCATCTAAAGTGTGTTACAAGGATATTTCGATACATCAGTGACACACTGGATATGGGTATCTGGTATGTTAAAGGAACTTCTTTCGATCTCAGGAGTTTTGTTGATTTTGACTATGCTGGAAGTTTAAAAGATCAAAAAAGAACCTCAGGATTTTTTTACTTCATGGGCGATTCAATCATTTCTTGGTTTAGCAAGAAATAAAATTTAGTGGCATTATCCGCAGCAGAGGCTGAATACGTTGCAGCCGGATGTTGTTGCGCTGAAGTGATATATATGAAACAAAAACTTTCAGATTATCAAATAAATATTCCATGTGAGGAAGATTATTGTGATAATACAAGTGCTATAAACATTTCCAAAAGTCCTATAATGCACTCTCAAAAGAAACACATTGAAATTCGACAACATTTTCTTCGAGATCATGTGCACCGTGGAGATGTGAAATTGATTCATATTGAAACTAAAGATCAATTAGCTGATATCTTTACTAAGGCTTTGGCTAAAAATAAATTTTCACATATAAGGCAATAATTGGGCATGTTTGACTTTTCAAACTTGCCAAGTGCTTAATTGATTATCTATCACTCCACCCCTCTTACCTCATTTGTTGCTACCGCTATCACCTTCGTCTTAGGCAAACCCTCTTTTTGATGTTTCAAAAGGGGGAGAGATTAGTATGATTAGTCTGATTGATTGGATTATTTATGTGCACATACTTAGGGGGAGAGTTCATATACTCACGGAGAGTTTTGGGATGTTGGATATATATTGGAAATTGTCTATGTATTCTCTCAGTTACTTTTGTTGGATTACGTGTATATTCAGTTATTTTTGCTTACATGATCACATCAGTCTGAGTATGCTTATATTGGTATATGATTGATTATTGTTCACATGTTATTGAATGCTAAATTTTTTTAAAGTGGTATAATCTTAAATGCAGCATGATATTATCACTCATTTCACTCATTCATTCACTCGAGAAATCATGCTTATTGCTTCAATCAAGCTAGTTAATTTGTTTGAAATCATCGAAAAGGGAGAGATTGTTGATGATTAAAAAAAAACATACTTGTGATCACTAATCTCTTTGACGTAGTTGTTTCAGTGCTAACTAGCTATATAGATGGATTCAACTATACTATCCAAGCATGTGGAGGGAACAACATTGCACAAAAATTCAAGAGCTTCATGGTTGTAATTCTTGTTTAGAATCTTAGTGTTGTAGAGTAACTATTACACATTCCAACCACAATATATCTTGCATCTTTTTGAAAATCATGCATATAGGTTATCATATTCATGCATATACACTATTATTATATTGATCATGCATGCACACACAATATCATGATTATTATGCAATCACACAGTTAAAATTGTTTATCATGCATATATTTATCATTGATTATCATGCATTCATTTTACTAACTTTTCATGGTTTTATCGTTTAACGTGTATCATATCGAATGTATTATTCATCCGTTTTAATAGATCACTTTACACATGTTTATCTTTGTCATTAGTGTTTCAATCTTGTCAAAAATATTTTGAAAGTTATTTTATATGTTTGACAATGTTTTAAACTCTTTTCGATCAAAAACTCGGGTTCCTATCACTTCAACATGAAGGAACACGCTCCTGTGCATTTTAACGGAACTCAGATTTTTCTGATCATAATTTAAGGAACCTGCTCATTAAGAAAGGAACACACTCCTGTTGTTTTTTCCGAGACTCAGATTTTTCTAATCAAGAAAAAAGGAACGTGGTCCTTTTAATACGAACGCACTCCTGTAGTCAAAGGAAAAATAGGAAATTTTATAAATTCAGTGGTTCTTGATGAAGGACCTCGCTCTTATGCCAAACAGACACATTAAGGAATGCGCTCCTCTTATAAGGAACACGCTCATTAATTGGAGGAAAATCTAAAAATTTTCAGATTTCAAAGAAGAAACGCGCTTTTTCTTTGAGGAACGCATTCATATGCCTCAGTGTGGTATTTTTCTTGCTCATTTGACTTTTGCAAAATACATGAACTTGTGCCGTTTTTCATCTTAGCATTTGTACAAGTCCAAAACAAGTTCTTGAGTAATTTTAAACTTCTTTCTAAGCCAAATTTCACCTACATTTGGCTATTTGATTCATACATCCGAACAGTTCGCCAAATCTTTCAAAATCTTTGAGAAACTTGTATGTTTCTCTTGAGCCATAGATCAAGACATTTTTTAATGTTCTCTTCATATCTTGTTGAATCTTGATTATCTTTGAGCAAAGAATCTCTCAATCATCATCACACTTGAAGAATCTCTAAGCTTCATTTTTGCCTAAGTGGGGTAAACTTTTTATATCTAGATTCTTGTGATTTTGTTTGAGTTAATCAGTTTTTTGTGTTTGTGTTATTATCTTGAAAATTGATTTCCTTTTGAACATAGTTTGTGAATACCTATTTGGTCTTCATATCATCTTATCTTGTTTAGTGGTTTCATAAATATCATGTGGTGTCAATTCATGTGCTAGACTTATACTATATTGAATCGATTTCCTATATCATCACTTGAGTAGGTTGATTCTTGATTTTAATTATTTATACTTTTAGAATCATCAAGTCTTGATCATCGTTGCATATTGATTCTTGTGCTTTAATAATATTATTGTTAGAATCAATATTAGAATACATGTGCTTATCCGATTCTTGATTTCATATCATTTATATTTGAATAGATTGCATGTATTTGATTTACGCTATTTCAACACTTCACATCATTTAAATCATTGTGGTTGAAATAGTGGTGTTTATTCTTTCAAGATTGTAAGCGTAACATTGTTAAGAGTGTTTTAGAACACTTCTCTTTATCATTTGTAATCTTGATGTAATTCTTGACGTGTTTATCAATAAGGTTTATACCATATCTTGTACGGCTCGTAACCACGGCTTTAAATTGGTTACTGTGCAGCTTTCTAGCCAAGCCCTTGTGTAGGCTAGAGTGTGGTTTTCTAACTAAGCCCTTGTGTTGGTTAGTGTAAGGCTTTTAGCCAATCCTTTTTGTTGGCTATTGTAAACATCTTCTAGTCTCACCCGTAAGTTGACTAGTCAATATTATATTGGAAAATTCTGATCGTGGTGATTGGGTAGTGGACGTAGGTTGAAGGGGAACCAAACGACTCTAAATCATTGTGTCCATTTATTTTTCCTGCACTTGTTTATTTTGACTATTACCTACTGCACACTTTATCTGTTTAATTATTTTAACCGAAAGGTAAACGCAAAAATTCGTCAAGTCCAATTCACCCCCCTTTTGGACTATAATGATGGGCCAACAGCTTAAATAGAAATTTTGCAATGAAATGGGGTGAGAATGGCTTACCAAAACCTCGAATCAATCCTCCCCCACTTCCCCAGCGTTCTTCCTTTATTTTCTAGTTTTCTGGTGTGAAAATGGGCTTAAAATATGTTAAAAATTGACTAAATTGCGAGTCACCGTCTCACCCAAGTCGTGAGGTCCAACAGGTGAAATCTAGTCGATTGGATTCCTCCAGTCGATTGGTTCAATTATTTTCCTTATTCTTTTCTCCGTCAATTACAGGATTAAATGAACACGAAACATATTTGTATTATATATCAAAATTTATGTAAAGGCACACTCTGGACTCATTTATGACATTATTTGCTATTTTTATTGTGTCAATTTTAAGTTAACTCACCTATCAACTCGTTATACACTTAAACGTATGCTATAGCTACCTATATGCATACATACATATACACTTAATATACATGCATATCAACACATACCATGGCTTCTACGTACGGAATAAGTGTATAATACACCTTAACATGCGTATAAGTCAACCGAATACATTGGCTAAAAGTACAAGGTGTTACAATCTCCCAACTTAAGGAATTTAGTCCTCGAAATTAAATCAAGAAAAATAGATCTTAAGTGGTAAATAGATCTGCAACTGCTCCCTCATCTAGTCCTTATTATTGTAAAATTGCCACTTGACTCTCACCATGCGGTTCATTAAATCCATGAATGCCGCAGGTGCATTTGAGAGGCCAAATGGCATTACAGTGATTTCGTAATGACCATATCTGGTTCGAAAAGCTACTTTTGGGATGTCTTCTTCCTTAACCCGGAGTTGGTGATACCCCGAGCGAAGGTCAGTTTTTGAAAAGAACCTTGCTCATCTTAATTGATCGAACAGATCTTCTATTCGAGGTAATGGGTATCTATTCTTAATAGTAACTTTGTTAAGCTTTCTATAGTCGATGCAGAGTTGAAGTGAACTGTCCTTTTTCTTGACAAAAAGAACTGGATCACCCCATGGTGACATGCTCTTTCTTATAAATCCCAGCTTCTCTAATTCCTTTAACTGCTTATCCAGTTCGACTAATTCTACATTAGGCATGCGCTAAGGTAGAATGTAGACAGGTTCCGTACCAGGAATCAACTTAATTTAGAAGTCGAATTCCCGATGAGGAGAGAGTCTTGGAAGCTCGTCTAAGAATACCCTTGGATTCACGAACAATTGGGATATCTTTTAAGTTGGGAGGATGACAGGACACTGTACTTTCTTCATCATCCTGATCATGTATTGAAAGAGCTTGCATCTGAGATCTTATAAGGGACACGGTAGAATGATGAACGTGTCCACGGACCCCTTGGACTTTCAGGTTATCACCATTAGGCAATGTCAGTCGAACTTGTTTCTTCTGACAATCTATTTGAGCATGCAAAGGTGTTAACCAGTCCATACCCAAGATAATATCAAAATCAGAGAAATCCATTACAAAGAGGTCTGCTACCAACTGATGATCCAATATTGTAAGTTCACAATTGGAACATATTTGATTTATTTTTGTACCCGGTTCTATTGGAGTGGATACCCAAATTATAACGATAGTAGCCTTTGGTTGTAGTCCTAATTTTTGGACTACGTTGGAAGCAATAAAAGAATGGGTAGAACCCGAATCGAATAAGACATGTACCAGCATGTTAAGAAAAACAAAGGTACCTTCCACCATGTTGTTTTTTGGCATCGGTCATTCAACAACAACGTAGGCTTGTCCTTGCTGCCTAAGGCCTTGTTGTTGTCTGGGTGGTGGTGGAGCCATTAGAGCTGCTTCTTGAACTGGTGCAGTAGGAGCCCTGGGTTGGCCAGGGGCTAGGAGAGGACAATTTGGTTGAACGTCACCCACCCGGACAATTCGGCATGAAGTTTTTTCTTTTTTTTTTATAAAAGTTTTCAAATTATTTCAACTACTACAAGGTTATAGATATTAACTTCAAAATACTTCAACCTACTACGAAACTACGTTAGACTATTGAAAATTTACACATATTTAGTATTAGTAAACTATTGGGGACGTGCAAGATCAAAATTAAATTTTCAATTGAGAATTGAGCTACCAACTGTTCCATGCCGGGAGAGAATAAAGGAGTTTCCATAACATGCCCAACAAATGTTGGGTTAGGAAACGGAGAGGCCCCAATGTTGAGGTTAAGATTCACAGACGAATCTTGTGCCTGTTGGGACGATTGTCCAAAGTCTCTCCCACCTGAAACCGGAGGAGCGATCCGTGGTAGTGCGACGTAGCATTCTTCACACCACTTTAGCAGTGAGTCAATAACGTCTTGATGTTCTCTAAGGCTACGATTTTGTACTTCAAACTGCTCTCTCGTAACTTTCCTTATTCGCTCCTCGGTTGCCAGTATCATTTCTCGCATTTGATCCACAAGTTGTTGTTGGTTAACGGTAGTGGTTTCTTGTGTTGTGGATGGAAAAACGTATTCTTCCGAAGTTTTGGGCATTATATTAGTAAAATTCATTATCCCTGAGGACGATACCCGACTCACAGTCGGTTTATATTATTATTACCGTACACTTGCGATACAAATATTCACGATCAAGTGTTTGGAGCCATTGTCGGGGATAGTGCCAATTTTTCTATTATTAATACTATTACAAATTGGTTTTGATCTTAATTTAGGTATTTCTGTTTATTTCTTCGTGTTTGCATTTTGCTTGCTATTTTTTGAAATTTTTGTTCTCTTCTCTTGATAGAATTTTGTGGTTGATGTGAAGGACTCGAAGTTGTGAACTTGTGCCTCTTGACCTCGAAATTGAAAGAACTTTTGGAAAGTTAAGAAGAGAATAAAGAATTAAAGAACCAGCCATGGTGGAAGGGAATAATCTATTGCCATTAAGAGATTATTTCAACCCCGTGGTGAACAACAATTTCTCGGGCATAGCAAGGCTACCCATCAATGCCAATAATTTTGAATTGAAGCTGGCCTTTATCACAATGGTGCAACAGCACCAGTTTGGAGGAACATCACAAGACGACCCTACAGTGCACATTAACACATTTCTGGAAATGTGTGATATAGTTAAAATCAATGGGGTGCCCGAATAATAGATAAGGTTGAGGCTATTTTCATTCTCACTAAGGGACAAGGCGAGATCTTGGCTACAGTTGTTGCTACCATGTAATATCAACAATTGGGAAGAAATGGTGAAGAAATTTCTTCAAAAATTCTTCACGCCAGCAAGAATTGCTCAACTTATAGCAGAGCTAAGCCAGTTTAAGCAACTTGAGACTGAATCATTGTATGAAGTAAGGGAAAGATTCAAAGATTTGTTGAGAAGATGCCCACAACATAGTTATCAAGATTGGCTTCAAATCCAAATTTTCTATAATGCAATGACCATGTCTACAAGAGCATGGGTTGATGCGGCGGCTAGTGGCACTTGTTGAACCAATTATTTTCATGTTCCTTACGAGAATAAGGATATGAATGTTTATTTAAGCTCAATCTTGTGTTATGTAGGATATCATTTGTTATGTGGAAAAACTGAAATCCCCAAACTTAGAAAAGACCTCCAAATTAGAGAATCAATTGAGCAAATCATAAGGTAGATACTTTAATCTCAAAACATGCCATAAGAACCTTAGAAATCACTTTAGGCGACTTTTATGTTAAGTGCTTATTTATATTATGACATGTGGAAGTATTTAGGCTTGCTAGATAATTTTGATATATTGCCTAAGATTGTCTAAATATGGTTGATCACATTGAACATGTTTTTGATGCTTAATCAAATAGTTCAAAGTCAAAGAGTCAAACGCATACTAGGTATGATTCAAATTTCATATATATTACTTCCATTCATCTTTGTGAGCATGCTAGTGTATACTCTTTTGCTCACTTACTCAAAGCATAGTTTATGCATTTGCGCTTGTATTAAATGATATGTGTATTCATAAATATTTTCAATCATTTAATACCTTAAGAAATTCGAGCATAATCATATTAATTGATTTGAGCATGCTTAGATTTAAAAAGATTGAATTGCTCATATATATGTTTTTGTGCTCATGATCTTAGCAAATGGACTAGAATTAAGAATTATTCCTTAGAGTCCATATCTCTTGTACTTTATGATCAAAATGATTCGTATCTTTTGAATAGTACAAGATACTTGCCTAGTGATTGTGGCCTATACATCAAATGTTAATCAAACAACCACCTCACTCACTTCCTTGGAGATGATCAAGCTTAATCTAAGAATATTGATTCTTAGCAATCATGAGAAAAACCTTAAAGCTCACTTCTCTAACCCAACCAAGGAAACCTTACTTTTGTTCCCTATGCTTATTATTCATCTTTGATCATAGAAAATGGGTTTGTAAATTGATCCTTCATTGTAGCTTAATTAGAAATTTATGGGATCAATCAATAAAAAAATAAAGATGGCTTTCTTAGAGACCTTGAAATAGAAACAAACACATTAGTCTCTAGAAATCATTGTTTGAGAGTAAGACTTGTGAGTCTTCAACTTTATCTATTTAGAAGTCTTAGTGCACTTCGATAATCAATTCACATAAGCCACTTTATAACTCGTAAACTTTAAAAGACTTAGATCTCACATGCTCTACTTGAATGAATACCATATGCTAAAGTTTTCATCTACTTGTATTCATTCCTTTAGAAATGAATTGAAAATAAATGACTAAAATGATCATCATTCTTTCCAAAATAGATTTTAGTCATGCTAGCTTTCATGAATAAGCATTGATGTGTGACTTACTTATTTAAATTGTATCATCATGCTTATAAGACCATGAATGCTTTGTTGCCTTCTATACTTGAATGAATGCTTATTATTAGAAGGAAACATGTTCAAAATGCATTTTGACAAATCATGACTTGCTCTTGTCATTTCTATTTCATTGTCATGATTATGCTTGTATGCATGCTCTAGTACAAAAATTTTATTCTCAGAATATCTTTGAGCTTGGATATAGAATGTCATGTTTCATTATAAGTTTTGTTTTATGATTGTTTTATGATTGATGTGCCTCTCTTATGATCTTATGATCTTAATAACCATGTACATTTATTCCTATTTGAAGGAAAGTTATATGGAAGGACTATCTTGACTTAAAATTTCTATCTTGTGAAATCTTAGTCATTTCCATAAACTAAAATTGAATTTGTCTAAAGCTATTACACACTTTGAATCTTTCATGACAAATTCAAATTAAAAGACATAGTTGACCATGAACCCTAATGTATATCGAACGAATAAGTCTAGTCAACTAGAATGAATGATAAGGACCTGATTGACTATTTCGTTCACAATTTGCATCTAAGTTATTCAATCTTTTTGTCATGTGTTTCATTTTTTTAAAAAAAACATGGTAAGTGTGTTATGCTTAATCTTGTATATCATTTATTCTTATCAATATTAAATGCTTGCAATATGAATGTTTGCATGATATCTTTATACTCAATTGATGTGATGATATGGATTAAACAATGCTATATAGATGTTTACATCACACTATTCGTATCAATGAAAGTCATATAGCTAGGTCTTAGATTACTCAGCTTTCATATATTTCCTATGCTAGTTTATATCATGATCATGTTTGTTTTAAACTTATAGAATTATATCTATGCATGACTCATGTATGTGCTAATCAATAGGCCATGTACACAATTACATATCATACACCTATGTATCTTGAAAAGAAAATTGCCAATACTCATATCTATCATCTTTTGGCATTCTCTTTTCATGAATACTTGACTTTGATGCATTCTCTTCATCTTAAATCATATAAGCATCAAATTCTTGAATATTTGATTTCTAATGAGTGCATGCTCTTCAAAATTGCTTTTCATTAGAATCAAACAATCTAGGCTATGCTTCAATTGAAATTATTTGCCTAGTATATGAAAATGAATGTATGCTATTGCTTAAATAATCTCTATGAAATTTAGCATATACTCATCTTTAGGCTTTGTTCTTCATATGATGTATCAACATATGTGTCACACCCCTGTACACAGCAAACCGCAGTGTCTAGTACCCCCGGGATGTGATGGGTACCTCATACCAAGCGTACCCCAGCCATTACAATCCATAATATTGTTATACCTCAATACACAGCCCGCACACAACGTCTAGTATCCCCGAGGTTTTTTGTCAACAAAGGGGGCCTCCCCCCAAGTCGAACTTGCAACCTCCCCTTAAGGAGTTAGAATCCGCACTTGGAGTAGCCACTGAGCCAATTTAGTACTTTAAAAATATATTTTGCATCTTATTAGAATCATGGTAGCTAGGCCTTGCTTAATCATAAATCATTTTGCCTATGCTATGGAACTTAATGTATGCTTGTGCTTAATTTTTCACACATGATAAAGCATAATTTGTATTAGGCTTGGATTGATTATCAAATTCATATTTAAGCCGAATACTATGAGAATGATTGCTTATGCCTAAAATTCTTTATAAATTCATCTTTTGGCAATTATTTCTCATCATTCATGACTATCTGCCTTTTTAAAATTTAAATTCTTTTGTGCATCTACATGACTTTGTTCTTGGCTATGCTATGCAATATTCCAAAATATCATCTAGGTAGCCTATGAATGTTGAGCTAAAACTTTTTATATTTTTATCTTATCATGTTGTATTTCTCCATATGCTTGAACATTACATCTTGAATCTCATGTGTGTATCTTACGCTATGGCATCCTCATGCATTCATATGTGCTTAATCGTGACTCGTTGTCATGAATCCTCTTGAGTTTGAGTGCATAGATTTAGGGGGGAGTCTCCATCTCTTTTTGAAAGGGGGAGCTTTGGTGTTTTGATGCTATGCTTTAGGATTACCTTCATAGGGATTTAGAAAATTCTTCCCACCTTTATTATAATGTCAAAGGGGGAGAAATATAAGAGAAATAGGAAAAAGAAAAATAGTTGAATCTTGATAAATACCATTGGTTGATAGTATGTGTGTTCTTAATACTTCATATTTATGATCATACTATCTTGCATGATATAGTTATTATGTTTATCAAGTTTATATTGTTTGTCATCATAAAAAAAGGGGAGATTGTTGATCTAAGTGATTTTGCTCTTAGTTTTTCTCCTAATTGTTTTGATGCTTACAAACAATATAACAAATGGTGCTAATGTTTCTATCTAGTATATTTCAGTACCTAAAGATGAAAAATGGTCAATACAAGATCTAAGTCTTCAAGTTCAAGAAGTCTCTCAAGCAAAGGATCAACCATACTTAAAGCTTGGACAACTTGAAGGAATGAAGACAAAAAGGTTGAGTCTTTATGTGTCTAGAATTAGAATATAACCTTCTTGCATTTCCTGTTGCTCAATCTTTCTAAACTTCATGCATTAATACTTCACATATGCATAGTTTTGATAAAACTCATTCATGCATTAAGTATTCTCTAAAAATGATTTTCAAGTATTTAAAATGTTTGATCAATGTTTTTAAACTATTTTGAATCATATTTGCATTAGTTTTGATTAAAATGATATTTCTA
Organism: Paratinospora sagittata; assembly: GCA_035771175.1. Classification (NCBI taxonomy): domain Eukaryota; kingdom Viridiplantae; phylum Streptophyta; class Magnoliopsida; order Ranunculales; family Menispermaceae; genus Paratinospora; species Paratinospora sagittata. Next base: position 13,219,912 of record CM069613.1, on the reverse strand, counting down.
CAAAGTTTTTCAGAATAATCAAAATTGTTTTTATTTTTATCAAAATCTTGTTTGATTGTTTAATTGTTGAATTCTAAAGTATTTGATTTGATTAAAAGAAACATTATGTCCTTTCGTGTTTTAATCGAGAAATCAAAAACCACTTTTATAAAGTCATTCAGGACGCTAATGTTTTAGCAGTGCTCTCCTGGATTTGATGAGTCAGGACGCTGATAAAATGTTAAGATGCTCAAGTTTGGATTGATCCGATTAATAAGGACGCTTACTTCTTAGTAGTGACCTTTCTCTTATCAACCTTTGAGAGTGTCAGGACGCTGACTTAGTTTCAGCTCACTGAAAGATCTTTTTATCTTTAAGGACGTTGATAAGTTATAAGTTGAATGAATTATCAGGAAGCTACTTGCGTAGGAGCGCCCTCATCTTTAGAATCAACTTAAGTAACTTTCAGGCGCTCACCATCCGTCAGCGCGCTTAAAAATTGTTTTAAAACTGCTTTTAATAGTTTAGGACGCTTACTCTTGAGTAGCGCCCTCATATGTTTTGTGTTTTAAAACAAAGCAGGCTACTTATTGCGAAGTAGTGCCCCCATGCTTTAAGTCGTTTAAATGTCAAAGCAAGTCAGGACGCTTACTACTTAGTAGCGCCCTCACTTCATTGTTCAGTAGGACGCTCAAGTCAAAACGACAAAAATCATATTTTTATTGTTTTGACATGTACGTATTTTTCACCACCTTTTCTAAACAACTTTTCATACAAAATCAATTTTCTATATTTGTAAGAGATATTCGTTGATTCACGAACCACATCTTCTACAACTTTCCTTATTTGTGTATCTGGAGAAAAATAGAATATTCATGAATTGTGCAATTTCCACTATCGTGATATATTCTAGCCGTTGTGTGTAAACGTTCATATTATTTGAAATTGAAATGTCTAACGGCTATGTCCCACTAAGTCTATAAATACTAACACTTAGGATCAAACAACTTGCCAATCATTTTGCGTTGTGCCAATACTTTTTGAAAGTTAGTCTGTCTCAAAATGAATTTCATTTTGAGACAGACTAACTTTTATTGGATGAGGATGAACCATGTTCTCTTTTAAAGGCTAAGAGATAACCTACCTTATTTCAATCCTGAAATTATCAAGTGATGCATTTAAGGTGTTAATCATGTATCATGCATATTTGAATCACGTATATGTGAATCATGAACACAAAAGAGTAACATTTAATTAGACACAAGCATGATCACAATTCAAGGAAGATAGCATAAGCAAGAAAATATTTTATCTAAGTGAGACTTAGCTATCAATTACTCAAATGGATGTTGTGGATAAATCAAGAATTAAAGGCATCCATGAAAGAAAGGATTTTCAATTGGTTTGTATTAGTGTAAAGTTTAAAACTAATGAAAACTCATATAAGCAAGAAGGATTGATGTAAGTGTATTACAAGCATGGTTTAGTGCAATCAATCAATCTTGAAACTGATTTTCCATATGAGCATGGCATGGCATCAACTGACTATACTAGGCATCATAAATATGAGTTTTAAACAATGAGGAGCCTAGCTAGATTTCTGTTTTGATAAAACAAAATGTGCGTGACATACAAGTGATCAAAACCATCTATAAGCACAAGAATGCCTAATACATGGATTATGTTAACTTAAGTAGACATGTTAATCAACTAGTTGTACACCTAATGATTAAGTTTAAACACAAAGTTAACAACCTCAAGAAGAACGTGTCATAAGAGATATATACTCATAACTCTAGGCACACACATCTTTAAAATGTATATTTCTAAACATATTTTTGGTTAAGTGCAAAGGAAAGACATTTTAGAGGAAAATCTTTGATGATAAGTGTGAGACATATACGAAGATCAATGAACACACTTATCAATAATATTTACCATGTTTTCTAAAAATCAATGAAGATGCAACACATGGCATATGATTGAATGACTTAGACATAAAATGTGAATAGCATGGTCATTCAAGTCCTTATTCATTCTAGTTGACAATCTATTAGTGTAATAGTCATTGAGGCTCATGGTCAACTAGGTCTTCTTAGATTGAATTTGTCATGAAAAATTTGATAGAACAAGACAAATTCAAATATAACCTATGGAAATGACTAAAATTTCATAAAATTAAAGATTTAAGTCAAGATAGTTATCCCATATTAGTTTCCTTCAAGATGGAGTGAATAAATATAAATTAAGATATGCATCAATTTCACTCAATTACCTTAGAAGGATACTAGTCATTATCAAATACGCTTTCAAGATTGTCTAAGATCTAAGATAATCACATCAATCATATATAAAAGCTTATAATGAATCAGGACATTCTATATATGCAAGCTCAGAGTAATAAAGAATCAAACTTTTAACGTAGGAGCATGCATGAAGTGTACACATAGCATAATCATGACAAGAAGATAAAGATGGTAAGTACAAGTCATGATATGACAAAGTAGTTTGAAAATATGTCTTTTCAATGTGAAAGGCAACTATAGATGTTCATTCAATCATAAAAGGAGACAAAGCATTCATGATATCATATAACCATGATGATATGAGATAAGATAAGTTATACACACATCAAAGCTTAATCATGAAAGCTATCATGTTCATTTTTCAAGTAAATGACTATGATCAGTTTTGATTGAGGAAGTAAGATCCTTTTAGTCATTTGGACTTGATTATCTTTAGAGGAATGAATATAGTGAAGTATGAAATTAAACATATTATATTCATTCAAATAGAACACTTGAGATCTAAGCCTTATAAAGTTATATGAATTATGTGAAGGCTTATGAGAGTGAGTTATTCTTAAAGATCTTATTTTTAAAGAGTAACTAATGATTTCTAGGGACAAAGGATTTGATTTTAATTCAAGGTCTCAAAGAAGATCAATTTTTTTTTTTTTACTTTGTTTGATCCTCAAAATATATGTTTCATTAAGCTCAAATTAAGGATCGATTTATCTTACCCTTAATAACCCATTTTCTAGGATATAACTCAAAATCATTACAAAGCCTAGGGTTATATGAGTGGGGTTTCGTTGGTTGAGATTGAGACATAACCTTTTTGAGGTCTTCTCATAGTTGCTAAGAATTCCAAATTCTCATACTCAGTTTAATCATCTCCAAGGAAGTAAATGAGATAATGAATGACAATGATTGAATGACATTTGAAGTACATGTCACTCTAACTATTCAATGCCTTGTATTTTCAAATGATATATATCATTTAAATCCTAAAGTACAAGATAGGTGAACTTGAAGTGATAAGCATTAATTCAAGTCCAACTCCAAGATTATGAGCATATGGGACTAATTCTTTAGGTACCCATGCCATTTTGTTGTATTTATCCTTAAAAGGATTCCTAGTGTTCCTATGACATGTTTTGGGCTTAAAATATCTAACCTTAGGTTTGCCCAATTGACTTTTTAATGTAGAGGTCTTTTCTTTCTATAATCTCAGTTGAAGCTCTAAGTCTTCTTTCTCATTAGTAACATTAGCTGCTAAATGAGTCAACTCTTCTAATCTTTCTTGAAGACAAATGTGATCATTTTTAATTTCTTCATTTTCTTCAAGAATATCCTTATTTTCCTTAAGAACATTTTCATAATCAATTTGGAGAGTTTCCAACTCATCCCAAAGCACTAGTAATTATGTTCTTAAGTTGTTTTTTTTCTTTTGGATGAGTTTGTCAAAATCATTTTGAAGCTTTTCATGAGCTATGGACAAATCATCAAAAGAAAGATTCATGTTACTTGTAGAACATTCATCAATATGAACAACAAAGCATATGTCACACCTCGCAGATACCCCCGCAGAGCATACCTTGTAGATGTGATGAGTACCCCCGCAAGGCGTACTCTAGCCATTATGGGCCCATAATATTGTCCCATCCCAGTACACAGCCCACTCACAGTGTCTAGTACCCCCGGGATCATTTATCCACGCTATTCATGAATAGTGCAGGGCCTCCCCCGGATGCGAACTCACAACCTCATAAGGTTTGATTTCGCAATCCGAGTAGCCACTGAACCACAACTCAGTGGTTACTCGGATTGCGAAATCAAACCTTATGAGGTTGTGAGTTCGAATCCGGGGGAGGCCCTGCACTATTTATGAATAGTGTGAATAAATGATCCCGGGGGTACTAGACACTGTTGAGTGGGCTGTGTACTGGGATGGGACAATATTATGGGCCCATAATTGCTGGAGTACGCCCTGCAGGGGTACTCATCACATCTGCGAGGTATGCCCTGCGGGGGTATCTGCGAGGTGTGACAAAAAGGCCTTATGTATAATGCAAAGATCGACTGTCTGAAGAAGCAAGTTTAGTTAACCTTGCCTACAGGAAAGTTTGTCAAGATTCACGGAACAAGGAAATGGATACACAAATCAACAGTTGCACTTCTCAAATCTCAACTTCGAGCGTTATCCCTTGGTGATGAAAATGAATCACCAGCACAATACCCTCTCGAAGTACACGATGTTCCAGTCATATCTGAATTCCCAACAGTTTTTCTAAATGACCTTCCTGGTCTACCTCCAGTTAGGGAATTCGATTTTGAGATCAACCTCATACCTGGGACAGGGCCTATCTCAATTCCACCATACACAATGTCTAATGTCGAGCTAGTTGAATTAGACAAACAACTAAAGGAATTAGAGAGTAATGGCTTCATCCGAAAGAGTTCATCACCCTGGGGCGCTCTAGTTCTGTTTTTTCGCAAAAAGGATGGTTCGTTACGACTTTGCATCCATTATCACAAGTTGAATAACGTCACCATCAAGAACAGATATCCATTTCCCAGGATCGATGACTTGTTCGACCAACTTAGAGAAGGCAAATACTTCTTTAAGATTGATTTACGGTCCGGTTATCACCAACTCCGGATCCGAGAGTCGGACATCACCAAGATGGCGTTCAGAACTCGGTACTGTCATTACGAGTTCTTAGTTATGCCGTTCGGTCTAACAAATGCACCTGTTGCATTCATGGATTTGATGAATCGCATATTCAGGTTATACTTAGACCGATATGTGGTGGTTTTTGTGGACGACATCTTGATATATTCCTCAACCGAAGAAGACCATAAAATACATTTGAAAATAGTCCTCCAGACCTTGAGAAGCCACCAACTATATGCAAAGTTGAGTAAGTGCAAATTTTGGGCGAAGAGAGTTCAATTCCTAGGCCATGTGGTTTCAGGCAATGGCGTTGAGGTAGATCCTTCTAAGGTTGAAGCCGTTTTAAACTGGAAGCAGCCTACCACTATTACTCAGATTAGGAGTTTTCTTGGGTTGGCTAGCTATTACAGACGCTTCATCAAGGACTTCTCAAAGATTGCTGAACCTATGACCAAGCTCACTAGAAAAGACGTACGATTCATCTGGAATCCCGCCTGTGAAGCATCATTTCAGGAATTGAAGAAACGCCTCACGACGACACCTGTACTTATCACTCCAAGAAACGCAATTGGATTTTCATTATACACCGATGCCTCTCTCCAAGGCTTAGGTGTCGTACTAATGCAAGAAGGCCAAGTTGTTGCATATGCCTCGAGGCAACTAAAGATTCACGAGGCTAATTACCCAACACATGACTTGGAACTTGCAGCTGTTGTGTTTGCACTGAAGCTATGGCGTCATTACCTATACGGTGAACGGTTTGAGGTCTTCTCGGATCACAAAAGTCTTAAGTACATATACACTCAGAGAGACCTAAACCTCCGCCAGAGACGATGGTTGGAATTCTTGAAAGATTATGACTTTCAACTCCAATACCATCCCGGAAAGGCCAATGTTGTGGCCGATGCCCTGAGTAGAAAATCTTATGTTGCTTGCACTCTTAACTATGAAATGGGGAAGTTGGATACAGAGATGGATAACTTTAACCTACAGCTGAACGTAGACGGACCACGACCACGACTCTCTCAATTATCAGCCACCTCTAAGCTCGTTCGAAAGATTCAGCTACTCAAGCCAATGACCCTATGTTAATGGAGAAACGAGAACTTCAACTCAGCGGACAAGATCTTCCTCATTGGTCAGTCTCTAAATACGGAGCCGTTTTCTATAAAAAAACGTCTCTGTCTACCAAATGATCCTGAGGTTTGGAAAGACGTGCTTACTGAGATGCACTGTTCGAGGTACGCTATGCAACCTGGAGGTGACAAGATGTACAAGGATGTCAAGCGACAATTCTGGTTTTCTCGAATGAAGACGACAATTGCAGACTTCGTTGCTCGATGTCTCGTTTGCCAGAAAGTTAAGGCAGAACGAAGACTTCTCTCAGGACTTCTCCAGCCGTTACTTATTAGAGAATGGAAGTGGGAGAACATCGCAATGGATTTTGTTACGGCCTTGCCTCGAAATAATAAAGAGCAAGATGCTATCTGGGTTATCATTAACAGACTTACAAAGTCTGCACACTTCTTGCCAATAAAGTTCACGGATAATCCCGCCAAACTTGCAGAAATATATGAAAGAGAGATTGTACGCCTTCATGGCATACCACTCACGATCGTCTCTGATCGAGAACCTCAATTCACATCAAACTCTTGGAAAAGCTTCCAGAATAGAATGGGTTCTAAGATCACTATGAGCACAACCTTCCACCCTCAGACTCATGGGCAGTCAGAGCGGCTTATCCAAATCTTAGAAGACATGTTACGATGCTGCATTTTGAACTTTAATGACGAATGGGCAAAATATTTGCATCTAGCTGAGTTTGCATACAACATCAGCTACCAAACTAGTATCGGCATGGCACCATATGAGGCTCTCTATGGTCGGCCTTGCAGATCTCTGGTATGCTGGTTAGATATGGCAGATCGACCGCAGTTAGGCCCTGAACTTGTTCAAGAGACTTCTGAGAAGATCACACTAGTAAAGGAACGACTTCGTGTTGCACAAAGTCGACATAAGAGCTATGCTGACAAGCGGAGACAACCTCTAGAATTTGATAAAGGGGACTTTGTTTTTCTGAAAGTCCAGCCCACAAGAGGTGTCAAACGCTTTGGGATGAAAGGCAAGCTCTCCCCGCGGTATATCGGTCCATTTCAGATCATTGAACGTATTGGCAAACTTGCTTATCGTCTGTCCCTTCCATCGTCCATGCCTAAGGTTCATGATGTTTTTCACGTCTCTATGCTTCGCAAGTATCGTCCTGATCCTTCGCATATCACCCCTTTAGTCGAGGATCGGGTTGAGGAAGGAAATATGTATCAGGAGAAAGCGATACAGATTTTAGATAGAAAAACTCAAGAACTACGGCGACGTAGCATACCACTTGTGAAAGTGCTCTGGGGTCACCACGGCGTAGAGGATGCAACATGGGAACTAGAAGCAACTATTAAACAGAAATATCGTGAATTGTTTTCTAGTACCAACTGATGATGCGATACATTGTCCTATTTTCACTTATCAATAAACTGATGAAACATTGTTACACTTATCTTAATACATTGTTTCACTTGAATAACTACACCGATGTCTAAAACTAACATCCATGGATATCGTGATGCACATACGCAGTGGCCTCCTTGGCAACTTGTAACTACTTCTCAAGAAGCTGAATCAAGTCACTACTACTTTGCATCACCAACTCCATCACCGCACAGCGATCATTATCGCCAGAACGTGCATGACTTTTTCGCAACAATCCTGTGCCCTCATCTTGGCAGGACCTTCTACCACAATTGTCAAGAGGTCGAATTCAAGCAACAACCTGAAAAAGTATTCCACCGCTCAACCTACCTCCCCTTAAACGATGTAACCATCGCCCTCCACCACCATCTGTTATGCAAATGTAGGAATCTTCAAAGGATGAGTCTGATTCCATTTGCTCTCCATGGTTTTATGATGATGAGGATTCCACCGGCCACGGTGCAATTCAGGGACCATACTAGCACTATCCTGAACTCGCAAGAGATGACGTCGGCAGTAGATCTCAAGCAGATAACCATCATAACTACTTGAATTGATTTCGAGGGCGAAATCCCTTTAAGGGGGGTATGTAATACTCTGTATTTCACAAAAAAAAAATAAAAAAATAAAAAAAATAATAATAATAATAATTTTTTTAGGATAAAGCACATGCCCGGAAGTCCAGGCACATGCCCGGAACTCTATATAAACCAACCCTCCCCTCTTCATTTTTCACACCAAATTCACTCCAAATTGTGATTTTCCTCCTTTTTTCACTCATATTGAGTTTTTAGTCTTTTGAGACTCTCTGTCCGAGACTCTTAGTGCAGTATGACGAAGTTCTGTCCGGAGGAAAGCGCCAGATCTGAAAAAGAAGAAATTCTTATCTGAAGGTGGGGAACGAAACATAGGTTTGCGTGTTTTATAACTTTTATTAAAGTTTACATTCAATTATTATTATGTCTACTGTTCATTTACACTGCATTATGTAATATAATGTTTATACTGCCGCACTTATGCCTGTACACTTGGAATTCACGTATTATACTGTTATAATGCCGAATTTGTGGTCAATCTAACTCAACTAGACTCGATCTTGTCCCCAGTAACTTTAAATAGTGAACGGGAGGCAGCGGGCTGCTCTAGGCGATTGGTTATTTAAGCAGACCTAGTGTCTAACCTCTCAGCTGGGGATTGATCTAGTTGGTCTTATTGAAAGCTATCAGCTTATACAAGTAATACTGAATGCCCTAACCTTGCACGTCCTGATACCGACCCTGATAAGGATCACCAGACATTGTCGAAGTCAGTCTAAATGTCAAGAAAAGACTAAACCAGTAGACTGGACTAGTTAGTGCATTGGCATCATACATATCACCACCTAGGGACGTATATGGTTTTTGACTCATAGAATAGTTAGGAGCATTGCTCGTTATTCATTACATTTCTCTGGAGAGGGACGTACATGAGAACCCGGCTACGCCCAGGGAGGGACATCAGTACGTGAATCCAGAGCATCGTTCCTGAGGAGGGATGTACAGTGAGAACCTAGCTACGTCCGGGGAAGGACACCTGTACGTGAACTCAGGCGATGTACGTTCATCAAACCATTACGAGACGGTGTCATGCATACATACATATTGATTGATTATGATGCTCACATGTGTATTTAAGATATTTGATATTGAAGTATGCTTTATTAATTGTTATACTCATGCACTATTTACCCACTGAGCGCGTTAAGCTCACTCCATTATTATCTAATCTTTCACAAAAAATTAGGGTGGACTGAGTGTAGGTTATGGGGCCCACATTTTGTACCCTTTATGTTATTCATTGGGGATTTTGGGGAGTCTGTTCCCTTGACCGTTTTATGTACAAAAATATTCTGAATTAAATGAAATCAGATTTGTACTGTGTGTTATATATTTCCGCTGCGCACTCTGTTGTTACCATTGCTATTGTTCCAAATGCGCCCCCCGTCCGCGAGTGTACCGCTGATTTAGGCACGTCCGAGCGGGGTGTGACAGCATATATGTTCTAAATTCTCTTTGTATGTGAATGAAGAAGTGGAGGCACATGAAGTATCATAGACTTTTTCTAATCTAAACCAAATATCTTTAGATGAAGCACAAGAAGAGACTCTAACAATGTCATTTTGGGAAAGGCATCTAAGTAATGCATTTCTAGCTAGAGTGTCTAGTCGAACTAACTGTTTTTCTCTCCTATCCCATTTATGATCCTTATAGGCACATAAGGTCCATTTACAACAATCTCCCACATATAATGTGATTGGGCCTTAAACATGCACTCATTCTACTCCTCCAATATATGAAAGTTTGGTCATTAAGCATAGGTGGAGTCAATAGGTAATCCCCAAAATCAAATTCTATGGTAATAGTCGTTTTGATCTTTAGCTCAAGGATGTTAAGCCTTAAATCATGAGCAACCACTCTGATACCACTTATTGGCCCAATATTATAGTCCAAGAGGCGGGGTGAATTGGACTTGGCGAATTTTTGCGTTACCTTTTGGATATTTTAATTAAACAAGTAATGTGCGCAATAGGTAACAATCCAAATAATAAATGTAGGAAAGATAAATAAACATAGAGGACTTAGAGTGGTTTGGTTCCTTTTGAACCTACGTCCACTGCCCAATCACCACAATTAGAATTTTTCAATACACTATTGGTTAATCACTTACAAGCGTGATTAGAAGCCGTTTACACTCTAACCGACACAAGGGCTTGGTTAGAAATGCCACAACCACTAACTTACACCAGGGCTTGGTTAAAAAGTCACAAACTAGCCTACATCAGGGCTTGGCTAGAAAACCACAACTTGTAACCCACTTGTGGGTGTGGTTACGTTCCGTACAAAATAAGGTAATGTCCCGGTTGACTTAATCAAGTCGACAATACATCAAGATTACAAAAGATATAGAGAAGTGTTCACTAACACTTTCAACAATATAAGCTTACAATCTTGAATGAGTCAACAATACTATTCCCACCACTATAATTTTAAATGATGCAAAGTATTGAAATATTTTTTCTCAAACGCAATCGATTCAAATATATATGATGTAAAACAGTGAATTGAATATGCACAACAATCAAGATGTTGATTCTAAACAATGATAAGTTTAAAGCAAGAGAATCAATATCACATGATGATTAAAACTTGATGATTCTAAATGAATATGTGATTAAGACCAAGAATCAAACAAATCAAGTATGACAAAAAACTTCGATTCAATATACTATAATGTTAAACACATGAATTGATATCACAAACTATTTATGAAACCACTAAACAAGGTATTTTGTTTTGAAAATCAAGATAGGGTTTCACAAACACAACTCAATGCAAAATCAGTTTTAAAGATGATAATATATACACAAAACTGATTTGCATAAACCAATATCACAAGAATCTAGATATAGAAATGCATTCCACTTGGTAACGTTGAAGCTCCAAGATTCTTCTCGTGTGAAGTTGGATGAGAGAAATCATGGTCAAGACTCACTAGAAGATTTAGATAGCACTTAAATTGTCTTGAACACTTGCGCAAGAGAAATTCCCAAGTTTCTCAAGGTTTCGAAAGATGTGGAGAAATTTTCAGAAGATTGGATCAATAAATCAAATGTTGTAGATTTTTTGATTTCAAAGAAGGTTTAAATCACTCAAGAACTTGTTGTTGGCTTGTATAAAGATTAATACGAAAAATGCAAAAGTTCTCTAAGTTTTGCAAAAGTTGCTCTTCAAATGAGCAAGTGTGGTATTTATAGATAAACACCACACCGAGGCACAGGAACACGTTTCTAGTTTGAAATCTGAAAAATCTCTGATTTTCCTCTAATTAAGGAGCGCGTTCCTTAATATGTTTGTTGGGCATAAGAACGAGCTCCTTCAACAAGAACCACTAACTCTTAAAGTTTTTCCTATTTTACCCTTGGCAACAGGAGTGCGTTCCCTTTCCCTGATCAGAAAAATTTCGTGTCTTGGGAAAAGCCACAGGAGTGCGTTCCTCTTACAAGGAGCACGCTCCATAAACCTTGATAAAAAATCACTGAGTCTCGGGAAAAAGCTCAGGAGCGCTTTTCGTCACTAAGAAGTGAAACAAACTCAATTTTTGATCATAATAGGTTTAGGACATTGTCAAAAACATAGACTATCATTTTAAAACATTTTTGACAAGATTGTGGTACAATTAACACAGTTAAACATGAGTGATTCGATTGATTAAACCAATGATCAAAGCAATAAGTATAATATACGTGAAACGATAAAATCATGCAAAGTTGGCAAGATGAATGCATGTTGAACATTGATCAATATGTGTATGATAAACAATTATAACTAAGTGATAGCATAATTATTAAACTAATACGTGTGCATGCATGATTAATCATATAATAATATATATGCATGAGAATGATAAATTATATGAATGATTTTTGAAAAGATGCAGATCATGTGTGGTTGGAACAAGTAAATGTTACTCTACAACACTGAGATTCTAATAATGAAATACAACCATGAAGCTCTTGAATCTTCGTAAAGTGCAATTCCTTCCATACGCTTTGACAGTATAGTTGAATCCATTTGATATAGCTAGTTAGCACTGAAACAACTTAGTCAAAGACATTAGTACCATGATTATATTGTTTATAAGCATCAAAACACTTAGAAGAGTACTCAGTGGAAAACCACTTAGGTATCTTAATCTGTCATGGGATTGAGTCCTATTCTTCTCGATGATTTCTCAATTAACACTCTGTTTAAACCTTTGGTTAGTGAATCCACAATGTTATCTTTTGACCTCACATGGTCAATTGAGATAACTCCAGTTGATAGTAGTTGTCTAATGGTATTGTGTCTTCGATGAATATGTCTTGATTTACCATTATACATGTTGTTTTGTGCCTTGCCAATAATAGATTGACTATCACAGTGTATGCATATTGCTGGCACAGGCTTTGGTCGCCTTAGAATATCCTCTAAGAATTGGCGTGGCCTGCTTCTTCGCCACATTTGTCTAATGCAATGAATTCAGATTTCATTGTGTATCTAGCAATAATTGCCTGTTTTGAGGATTTTCATGGTACAACTGCACCTCCTAGTGTGAACACACATCCACTAGTAGACCTCGAGTTTTTTATATTAGATATCCAGTTTGCACCACTGTAACCTTCAAGGATAGCAGGATATCATGTATAGTGCAGTCCATAGTTACGAGTAAATCGCAAGTACCTCAATACTCTAACGATTGCTTGCCAATGGTTAGCTCCAGGATTACTCGTATATCTACTTAGCTTGCTCACTGCATAAGTTATATCAAGTCTTGTACAACTCATGGAGTACATTAGACTACCTATCACTCTAGAGTATTCTACTTGAGAGACACTCTCACCTTTATTCTTGGAAAGATGCACAATTGTATCTATGGGTGTTTTAACCACACCATAGTTATCTTGGCAAAATTTCCTAAGACTATTATCAACATAATGTGATTGACTTAAAATAAGTACATTCGACGTTCTTAGGATTTGTATTCCCAAAATAGCGCTAGGCCCATATCTTTTATGTTAAACCTTGAATTCAACATATTCTTGGTAGATTTAATCATCTTATCATTACTACCAATAATGGGCATGTCATTCACGTAAAGACACAAAATCAAATAACCATAGTTAGTGTCTTTGACATAGACACATTTGTCACATTCGTTGATTTTAAATCCGTTAGCCATCGTTGTACCATTGAACTTTTCATGCCATTGTTTTCTTGCTTGTTTTAAGCCATATAAAGGCATCACCAATTTACAAATTTTCTTTTCCTGCCTTGACGAGGAAAAACCCTTAGGTTGATTCATGTAGATTTCTTCTTCTAAATCTCCATTTAGAAAAACTATTTTCACATCCATTTGATGTACTTCAAAATTGTGCAAAAGCTACGTTTCCAAGTACAACCCTAATGGAATTTATTCTCGTCATGGGAGAATAATTATCAAATTAGTCTAGACCTTCTCGTTGTCTATAAACTTTTAATACAAGTCTCGCCTTGTATTTATCAATTGATCCATATGCTTTCATTTTTCTCTTGAATATATTGGAACCTAGTGGTTTACATTCAGGAGGAAGATCCACTAATTTCCAAGTATGATTTTGCATAATAGAATCAATTTCGCTCTTGATGGCATCTTTCCACAAAGGTTCCTCAGAAGAGCTTATAACCTCTTTAAATGTTCAAGGTTCACTTTCAAGCAGGTAAGTCAAAAAATCTAGACCAAAAATTTTTTTGTTCTTCTTTTTTTATTATGTCGTAGTTCGTCAATGATTTCATTATTTTGCTTTTGGTCCTGACTATTCTCAATAATAGTTTCGAAGGTACGTTTTGACGAACTTGACTTTTTCTTGGATTTAGAAGGGAATATATGTTCAAAGAACGAAACATTTCTAGAGTCCATTATCATATGATGCATGATATTTTAGACTCATGCACAAGATATCGATAAACACTATTGTTCTGTTCATAACCAATGAAGATGCAATCAATAATTTTTGGACCTATTTTTACATTCTTAGGTTGTTAGGACCCCTTCACAATCCCCTAGGGCATCCTGACCGGCACATGAATCTAACCATCCTATTACCCATAGGACCATTAGACCCCTGTTAAGCCTCAACCGAGACTCCGACAGAGTCTCCCTATAAACTGGACGTCTCACAAATCTCACAAAACCTGATAAACTATCTCATCAAGCACACATATATATATCACATTAATTAATATATATGTGTCATCATCCCCATCAAAATATTTCATCCATTACATATTCATCATCATTCTTCCTATTAAATTCCAACCCTGTTAACAACTAACAGTTTCTACAACACGTCCATCTACTTAGTTATACCTGTAGGGTTATATACATATATTTACAAAATCAAAATACATGTATACCAAAATTTCAACTGCGGCGACCTTGCACCCCGGACCACCAACCCCGAAAGGAATGGCCGTGCGGAATGCCGGGGCGGGATGCCCGGCGTAGGCATCTCTAACCACTTTTCAACCCCCGTGAGGTGGTTGAGACCCTACGAGCCTTATCCCAAACAACGACATAATATAAAAAGGTACTAAACAAAACTACCAACCGTATTAATCATCCAAGACAAGAGATAATTCATAAAAATGAACCATAAATAAAACCATAATCCCTACAGTCCATCAAGATGGACATACACATAAAGTCCAAAACCAGGGGTACAAAAAACCGTCATATGCCCACACGGTCTATCTAACAAGTCCCAACTCACCCATATTACAATGTGGTAAGTGTTATAATTACATAGTCCAAAATATAATACATCATAATTTAAAACACAGTTCAATCAAACTGCCTCTCAACTCACATCAAGGCCTTGGATTCTCTCGCCGGCAAGGCCCTCAAGATATGACTACTACTTTGCCCTTATTCGGGACTGAAGGACCTGAAAGAAGAAAATGAGGGTGAGCCAACGGTGCCCATTGAATAAAATTCAAATATGCTATCAATACTCATCAATAAATATCATGTATGCATGTCAATGTGTAGCATGATTAAAAGCTCATAACATATAGATATCAAGCATTTATAATAAGTTTAATGCAAGTAAAAGCTTATCAATTTGCATCCACATTCCACATGCATTGGGGTTACTAGTGCACGTCTATTTCACCGTACAGTTCTCATCCCCAATCATGTTGATTTGGGGTTACTAGTGCACGTCTATTTCACCGTACCGTTCTCATCCCCAAATATTTCCTTTTTAAAACCCTCATATGACAAGGTTAAGTCTCCCTATTAGCCAGATAGATGGGCCCAACCAAAGTCATAAGGTTTTCTCAAATCAATGCATCATTCAAAACATTAGGACACATACATGCTTTCAACATACAATATATATAAGTCATATGATGACATAAAAGATATAATCATAAATGAAGTTTACTCACAACCAAGCCTCGCGAGAGTATCTAACCACACACGGACACCAAATCGAATCAACCCAATCAAGGTCCTGAAACGTTCATCAATATCCAACCATACATCAATTTCTATGCTCAATCACATAGACATTACACATCAACCCTAAATCAGCCCACATATAGACAATAGGCCTAAATCCCATCTAATCCCATGATTCAACTCAAATCACATGACTTAGGCCTCTAATGCATAGTTCTCATTCATGAACCATTCAATTAATCAAAAATACTGATTTTCAATTCCTTAGGCATAAACATGCTCTAATTGGGCCATTTGATCACAAGTAGGCATAACCCATGATATGGTCACAACCACCAAATCAGTAGCATAATCAACCCTAATCATGCTTAATTAGACATAAATTGCATCAATTCAATGATTCTAGGCCCAAAGCATCAAAAGCCCTAAAATATGAAATTTTTCATACTTAGGCCATATTGCCTATTTACACTAGGTCACTATGTTCGGCCATGTATATCACTGATTTTGCATCATGGGTTCATCAACAATGGCAACTAGGTCAACATAGTTGACATGCAAGCTATTTGGAAAGGTCTAAGTTCATATTCTAAATTTAGGTCTAATACAAACAACCCTACAAATTTTTCATTTAATATTCTGTTCAGATGTATCAAGCTGCCAACGGAAATATTTAATCACAAAATAAACTATACAGATTGAATTATGTTAAGAGGCAAACCTTCTGTCCAAAAATCAGCTCAATCAAACGGTGGACCGAAAAGATAGCCTCTTTGATGAGCAAGTCTCTAATCAGACAATTTCTCCTTTCCTGCTGCAAATACTTGAACTCAGATGACTATATCACACAAAATACTTCACCCACCAGCATCTCAACCGTTCATAATGTATAACGATCAGTTGTGAACCACCTTCTAAAATATCATATCCATCCAACGGTAGATTTAGGAAATCTATTAGTTAGATATAAACTGCGCGAGAAATCCAGACTTTCCAACCAGCTTTGTTTGGGAGGTTATATCTTTTAAACGAAAACTCCAATCAAGATCTCCACCGACCAGAATGAATACCCATAAGACACGAACTTGTTGACAAATTGTGAGCTCAATCTGACCATATAGCATCAAGATCCAGCGCTTTGATGAAAACGTTGCTGAGACTTTTCTCAAAGCAACTTCCTCTTTCTTTCTCTTCTTCTTTGCCCTTCTCTTCTTTTTTCCTTTTTCTCCTCTCATCTCACTCTCTAGGACTTCCTTGGAGAAGAGAAGTAGGGCATGAGACACTTGTCCACTCTCATGCACTAACTTGACATGTGTTGGAGAGGAGAAATGGGGCATGGGACACTTGTCCATTTTCATGCACCAACTTGACATGTGTTGGAGAAGAGAAATGGGGCATGGGACACTTGTCCATTCTCATGCACCAACTTGACATGTGTTGGTCTCATACTACCCATACCAACCATATGTACTTTAACCAATCTCATGCTTCCATGTATTTTAATGTCCAATCCATTTAATACACCAAATTTTCATTCTCATTTATCATTTTATTCAATCAATCCTAACCCATATCAATTCATGGTTTAATGGGCCCATGCATAAATAATAAAACATGTATTATACTTTAATTTAACATGACCCATATACAATTTATAATGCACATATTTATATACATTATCAAACATCAAATATACAAACATTAAACAAACATTAAACAACCATCAAACAAACACTAAACATATCAAGGCAAACACATAGAGTTTGGGAAAAATATAATTGGGTAATGGGCTAGATGAAATAATTTTTGGGGCGTCACATCAACCTTCATCAAACAATTATTCTGGTAAGGCACACTCCTATCTTTGATATACTATTCCCATGCAAGCTCTACTGCAGAAGAACCTGAAAAACTTGGGAATCGAATGAGCCAACGGTGCCCAGTGAAATAGAAATTCAATCATACCATCATCTACACATCTACATAACCATGCATGCTCGTGTATGTTATGCAATTCAACATGCAAACACCAATGTATATGCACATTCTATGTAATATGCCAATCACATCCATATGCAACATAGCAATCCATTCTCACCCACATTTGTGACTAGCTATCCCAAGATTTATGTAAATGCATAGTCAATAGGTACTAACTTTACATTCTCAAGTCTTATCATCCACACATTTCATCTCAATCATTCTGCCAGATGTACTAATGGATTAGTTCTTGGTATTATCCAGTACTAACCAACTATTGTTCTAAGAATGAATGTAACCGTACTTCAATTCCGAGAAGACATTCTTCTTTTGAACATAAGTAGTTTTCCTTGGATATAATAAGAGAATATCATTTCACTTTCCAATTGAAATAGATTTCTATATAACTTTTAAATCTAACTAGGAACACTAGACCGATTATTCTTGTAGGGAGCAGCTCAACCTACTTCGAATGTCCAAAAGTCTAGCTCCAATAGATTTATCAGTCAATACAGACAATCTCTGCCTTTTCTCATGCAACAAACGTCACATACATGTACAAACATTCAATTATACATAATATGATGAAATACGATTGAAATTCTACTGACAACCAAAATTGCCAGAATACTCGTCTCCACACTACCAACTCACTAGCTACCTTTATTTAAAGCTGGACACATTATTATTTCACATTTTCATATCAATACAATTACCCAACATCTCATTCTATTCTCATAATCAACTTATTACATTTTCACATGAAAACCCCCAATATTCTACCATTTCTACCATAGGAAATTCACCAATTTCCCATTTTAACTCAATTGAAATCATACTATGTTAGAAAAATTAGAAATCATCAATTAAGTCAATTTCATATGTTCTTAACTTTATTTCTCCAATTCCTTTACTATTTCCAAAATCTGGAAATCTACTAATTTCCTTCCTAAATTCAATTTTTTTAGCAATTGCCACTTGAAAACAATAGAAATTAACACTAAAGCTAATCCTACATGTTTCCACCATCATTTCCCCCAATTTTCTAGCTAGGTCAACCCTCAAACTCAAATTGCTCAACTATGCAACCATGAATTTGATGTATAAACCCTAAATAAGCATGAGTTCTAGGAAATTTGGGTTAAGAAATACAATTCCCACCATTTCTAGCCATTTCCCAACTTAGAACACCAAAACCCTAGGTTGAGAAACGCCTATAATCCATCATCTATTGAAAAATTTATACGGTTAGAAAGGTTTCTCTTGCACTAATTAGCAATTTCATGGAGAAAATAGGAGAAAACACTTACCTTGGCTCGGATTTGGTGAACTTTCCCCTCCATAACCCTTTTTCTCCCTTTTCCCCTTTCCTTTCTTTCGTTCTTGCTGAAATGAGCAAGTGAAATCAATTTGTGTGTTTTATTTCGTGCACACCGACCTACCGCCTTTATTAAAAAAAATCAGATTTTAATGTGAGGAGCGCGCTTCTCCCAGCCAGGAGCGCGCTTCTCACGGGTTCCTAAACATTCTACTCTCTGTTTTACGCAAAGAGCACACTTCTCCCTTTAAGGAGTGCGCTCATCCCTTTTCCTGACAATTTTCCACTCTTTGGTTTTCATAAGGAGCGCGCTCCTGGCAATGAGGAGCACGCTTCTCCCCTGCCCAGAAACTCCATTTTGTTTTCAACACAGAGGAACGCGCTCCTCCCCTCTTGGGAGTGTGCTCCTAAGCCCATTTTGTCATTTTTCTCTACTTTTCCACCTATTTCTTCCCCCGATTGGTCTCCCAATCAAACTTACACTATCAAAACACACATCAAACACCACAAAATCATACAATACACACACATAATCACACTAAAAGTCTGGGGTCCCATTTTATGAAATTGAGGGTCGTTACAACCTCCATAACTTAAGAACAAATTTCGTCCTCGAAATTTAAAAGTTAGGAAACATACCTCATTTCATAAATTATGAGAAATGCTCCTTCATGTAGTCCTCACGCTCCCAGGTATATTGTTCCTCACCATGAAATTGCCACTTGACTTTAACCATAGGAATTTTTTTATTCCTAAGTTTCTGTATTTTCCTGTCAAGTATCAACACTGGCATCTCATCATATGTTCCGTCCTGCCTCAAATCTAGATGTCTCCAATCCAACACATGGGTAGGATCTGGATAATGCTGCTGAGTAGGATCTGAGTGATATTTCCTCAACATCGAAATATGGAACACATTATGAACTGTTGCCAACTGAGGCGGTAAGGCTAACTTGTAAGCAACCGAACCAATCTTCTTGAGGATCTGAAAAGGTCCAATGAATCTAGGAGCTAATTTTCCTTCCACCCCAAATCTAGTCTGCCCTTTCTCAGGTGAGACCTTCAACAATACTTGATCTCCTTCCTCAAATTCTAGGGCTTTCTTTCTGTGATCCACATAACTTTTCTGTCTGTGTTGGGTTGTTTTCATGTTCTGTCTAATCTGCTTTATCTTTTATGTGTGTCTTCCACAAAAATGGGACCCATCAAATCAGTATCCCCTACCTCAGTCCAACAAACTGGTGATCTACAAGGCCTCCCATATAATGCCTCAAGAGGAGCCATACAGATGCTAGACTAATAACTGTTATTATATGCTAATTCACACGGATGTATATACTCCTCCCAATTCCCACCAAATTCTAAAATACATGATCTAAGCATATCCTGTAATATCTGAATCAACCTCTCTATTTGGTTATCAGTCTAAGGATGAAAAGTTGTACTGAGATTCAACCGAATATCGAGCTGCCTCTACAACCCCTGCCAGAATCTCAAGGTAAACCCCAGATCTCTATCTGATACAATCGATACTGGTACTCCATGTAATCTAACAATCTCACCTACATATAACCGGCTCGGTCTTTCTACAAAATCTCTTATGTTCACTGGAAGAAAATGAGCAGATTTAGTCAATCTATCTACTATAACCCAGATGACATCAAGTCTTTGCTGAGATCTAGGAAGTCCCATCACAAAATCCATCGAAATATGTTCCCACTTCCACTCAGGGATAAGTAGTGGTTGCATCTGCCCTCTAGGTTTCTGATGTTCAGCCTTCACTTGCTGGCATATTTCACATTTCCTGATATACTCTGCTATGTCTCTTTTCATGCAGGCCACTAATATGCTTGTTTCATATCTTGATACATTTTGGTAGCACCTAGATGAATAACATATCTGGATTTTTGTGACTTCTAAAGTACATCTCGTCTAAGTTGTGGATTTGTAGGAATCCATAATGTCCCTCTGAATCGCAAAACACTATCTGAAGTCAACGTCCAGTCCTCATGATTGTCATCATCAGCCCAGGCTCTAAACATTACATAATCAATATCTAACTGCTGCTGATCTGCCACCTCCTAAATATGAATTGGTTGAGCTTTCATCTGAGCACATATAACTGAGTCTGTAGAGATAGAATAAATACTCATCGTAGTAGCATCCTCTAGTAGTCTCCACTCATGAGACATATGACTAGCCATCATAGCAATCTCTACTCTTTTTCTACTCAGGGCATCAACCACTACATTAGCCTTCCTAGGATGATACCCCAATATGAAGTCATAATCCTTGAGAAGTTCTAACCATCGCCTTTGCCTCATATTCAGATCTTTCTATGAAAACATATATTTCAAACTCTTGTGATCTGAATAGAGTGTGAATTTCTCTCCATAGAGATAATGTCTCCATATTTTCAATGCAAAGACAACTGCAGCCAACTCTAAATCATGTACTGGATAGTTCTTCTCATGCACCTTCAACTGCCTTGATGCATAAGCAATTACCCTATCCTTCTGCATAAGCACACAACCCAAACCTATATGAGAAGCATTTGTATAGATCACTAACTCTTGACCAGGTTCTGGTAAAATCAACACTGGTGCAAATGTCGACTTTCTTTTCAACTCAAGCAAAACATTTTCACACTCACTTGTCCACACAAATGACACATTCTTCTTGGTTAGCTTGGTCAATGGTGCAGCTAACTTTGAAAAGTTCTGCACAAATTCTGCGCTTCTCCCTCGCCCATAAACTCCATTTTGTTTCTAGCACAAAAGAGTGCGCTCCTCCCCCTCTTGGGAGCGTGCTCATAAGCCCATTTTTTCATTGCTCTCTACTTTTCCACCTATTTCTTCCCCCGATTGGTCTCCCAATCAAACTTACATTATCAAAACACACATCAAACACCACAAAATCATAAAATACACACTAATAATCACACTAAAAGTCTGCGGTCCATTTTATGAAACTGAGGGTCGTTACATAGGTGGAGGTACAACCACTTTGGCAAGACATCCCCACATTCGTAAGAATTCATAGGAAAGCTTCCTTCCTTTCTATAACTCATACGGGGTCTTATCTTTCTTTTTTTTCGAGGTACCTAATTTAAAGGGTAATTAGCTAACAAAATATGGCTTCTCTTCACATGTTCTGAGGCAACCCATAATTTATCAACATTACATTCAACATTTCTTTCAAGATACGATTTTTCAGCTCAACAACACCATTTGACTGAGGCGAATAAGATGTTGTGGTTTCATGTATGATTCTGTGTTGTGCACAAATTTCAGCAAAAGGTGATTCATACTCACCACCTCGATCACTTCTCAACACCTTTCGCTTGGGTTGCATTGGTGCCAATCTACCATTCGCTTGGGTTCGACCCGACTAGGTTCACCTTGAAAATGACAACAGATAGGCTTATCTCAAAACCATCATGAATGATGTCGCCCACCACATTAACTTCTTTATTTTTGTTCTTCTTTGGCAGCCTATATTTAGTAGACTTGGGACCCATCTTGTCAAAGTTGAAGCATTTTCCTTGAAATTTTGGTTTTTTGGAAATACCTCATTTTGATCCAAGTTTGAACCCTTGGCCAGACTTGTTCTTTTGGCTTTTGAACTTTTAGCATGTTCCACAACATTTGCCTTGGCCACTGCGTTAATCCCTTTTTTCTCAGATCCTCCTTTGTCTTCTTCAATATGAAGTCTAACAATCAAATCTTCAATGCTTCATCTTCTTTCGTTTATGCTTAAGGTAGTTTTTGAATTTCTTTCATGCAGGAGGTAGCTACTTGGAAGGTTTCACTCAATATCATCCCCTCAATATGAATCTCGTGTAGGATAACTTGGATCTCTTGGACTTGACTGATCACAGTTTTGGAGTCGACCATTTTATAATTTAGGAAGTGACCCACCACAAATTTTTTGACCAAACATCTTTAGTTTTATACTTTCGGTCTAGAGACTCCCACAATTCTTTTGCCGTCTTCCTTTCACTACACACATTATATAGGGAATCGGTGAGACCATTCATCACATAATTTTGGCACAGGAAATCAGAATGCTTCCAAGCATCAATGACACTGACGACTTGGATATCATGCTCATCATCTTCTTTGAGCTTCGGTGCATCTTCAGTGTAGAATCTCGCAAGATTCAAGGTGCTCAAGTAGAATAACATCTTTTGCTGCCACCTTTTGAAACTTAATCTACTAAATTTCTTTGGCTTTTCGTTATGATTAACAAGATGCTTTGCTGGTACAGTTGTAGGAGATGGCACTTGTTGGTTGAGGGGTTTGACGCTTGGGTCACGACAATATTCATTTTATTCACGACAAAGTCACTTGCCATTTCTGAAACACAAAATCAAATTGTTTTGTTTTGTTTTTGTTTTTTTTTTAAAGAAAACAAATGCAACTTGAAGGTCAAAATATATGTCTTAGATAGCTCTAAAAGATTGTTTCCAAAAGTCTCCAACTCAGTTTCTTTATCTAGTCGACTAGGTGGGTTTTTAGACTGAGTGGTGGAGTCACATGCATTGTGCAAGGTCTCTCTTAAGAACCACTCTTTTAGAGCAACAGAGATGCCATGGCCTCCTATTCACTGTTTAGCGTTACTTAGGACAAGACTCGTGTAGCATTGACCAGGTCAATCCAAAAAAATTGGTGCAACCAATAAAAAATCCTCGCTAAGGAGCTTCGTGATTGAAATATTTATTTATTTATTTGTAAAAAAAATATTATTTAATAAAGAATCCCACCAAATATTAATTTAAAAAAAACAATAACTTTTTCTTTGATAAAGAATTTGGCAAAATATTATTTTTTGCAAAAATAATATTTTTCTAACTATTCAGAATATTATTTTTTCAAAATAATATATCTATGCAAAATATTATTTCCAAAATTTTCAAAATAAAATACAAAATATTATTTTCTCAATAATATATAATATGAATAGTATAAGCAGAATATTATTTTCGCAAAAATAATGTATGAGCAGAAAAAATATTATTTTCGCAAAATAATTTATATATACGCAGAATATTGTTTGTGGAAAAAAAATTAGTCAGTCCTTAAGATTCTGTTTTAAGTTGTTAGCAATAATGTAAGGAAAAACAAATAAACACTGAAATAATATTTAAAAAAAAAAAAAATTAAACAACACTATACTTATAACAAAAACAATAGAATAAGTTTAGGAATAAAATAAATTCAACAGAGCAAATGTTGAGCAAGATGGAATCGGGTTGTGTAGCACAATGTCCTTAAAACAAATTCGCCCCTCACGTTGATGCAAGAGGTAGATCGACGTTTGTCTCTTAGGATACAATGATACATGAGCAGTTGACTAGTACCTCGTCACTACTCGAACAAACTGAGCCTTGCATAAGACTTTCACCACAGACCAACACACTTCTAAACCGAAAAGAAAGCTAGAGAGAAGAAGAGAATTCCAAAAGCAAATGAGAGCTCTGAGAATTGGTGTGAAGAAAAATGAGGGGAGGCACCCCTTTTTATACTATTAGGGGGTGGTTCTTCTTAATGTCCTCATTAAGAGTACTAAACAGCCGCCATTAACGCTGAAAACGTTACGAATTTAAATTCAATTAAAACATATAACGATTTTTTGAATTGAAAACTCAATTAAATATTTGGTCGTTACAATATTTAATTTTCATTCAATATTTTCCAACAACACTGTTATTGCCATTGCCTTGTTTTAATGTTGAGACATGTTAAAATAACCAAAACAAAGTGTTGTATCTGTAAAAATATCAAGCAAGGTCAAAATATTGAGGTGCTAATTGTAATTAAGATTTAAAAAATATTGAGGCGTAATTGAGGCGGTTTACCTTTACGAGGTGAGGCGAGGCGTAAGCCTCACATTTTTAAACAAAATACATAAAAAAATTACTAAAAAACTTAAAAAAATGTAAAAAATCACAAGTGTCAATAATAAAAGAAAAACAACTAAAATAACAAAAAATGTGAACTAGTTTTATTTATGTGTAGAATACTTGAGTGATTTCTCTTAATATATTATTTTTCTTAATTGCCATTAAGACATTTAGTACAAATCATGTGCTACGCTTTCCAAATCTTAAGTTTTAAGCTATAAAAGCATGAACAAATAAAAATTTAGCGAATACAATGTAAAAATATTAGGTCTTTACCATTTCTCCTAATGTATTAGTTTATACAAATTACAATTAGAATACTCGATCTGTCAAAAGTTTTAAATTATTAGGCTAGCATTTGTACTATTGTTAACAAACTTAAAGATATAATTAGAACGAGGGCTTTTAAAAGATGGTGTTGGCCATTTAAGAATACAAGCATCAGTTTATATCAAATGAAAGAAAATCAATTCTTAACAACACAAGATTGGTTATAATAATATAAAAGTCATAAATATAAATTAATTTTAATTTTTTTTTTCAAAAAATTGAATTTTAACATGAAAAACTTGAGGTTTTAGGCTCATTGTGCCTTGACGCGTAAGCCTCAAATGATTTTTAAAATAGTGATTGTAATAGGGATGCCAATGGGTTGGTTTAAATTGTAAAATTGAACCAGTAAATTTGATTTAGATTTGAATTAGTTTGGTATGGCCTAGGTTTGAAAAATATCTAGTTCGATCGGATCTATTAGGATTTGGCTTGCAACTTGGGACTTAAAAACTGATCTAAACCAAATCGAACTTGTTAACCAAAGTAGTTCATCACATAGCACGTCCCTAAATATACTGTGATGAAGTATATTTTGAACTGCTTTTCAAGAGTCTTTCAGGTAACTAATGTCTCAGCAGTGCTCTCCTGAACTTGTTAAGTCAAGACTCTGATGATTTATTATGACGCTTATAACATTCAAGGTTGATTTAAACTGATTAATCAGAATGCTTACTTGTAAGTAGCTACCTTATTTAGTCAACCTCTGAAGTTGTCAGGACGTTAACTCAACATCAGCTTACTGAAAGATTTCTAAGTTCATCAAAGAATTTATCTTTGAGGACGTTGGTACTTATAAGTTGAACAATCTATCATGACACTACCTGGATAGGAACGCGACTTTTAAGAATCAACTTAATAACTTTCAGCACACTGATTGTCCTTCAACGC
Organism: Paratinospora sagittata; assembly: GCA_035771175.1. Taxonomy (NCBI): domain Eukaryota; kingdom Viridiplantae; phylum Streptophyta; class Magnoliopsida; order Ranunculales; family Menispermaceae; genus Paratinospora; species Paratinospora sagittata. The sequence goes on along the minus strand of CM069613.1, from coordinate 13,194,011 downwards.
ATTTTTTATTGTTTTAAATATGTGGTAGGACGCTTACATAGTTGTTGCGCCCTCTTGTTATGTTTTATGTTTTAAAAATTAGGACGCTTACTCGGAAAGTAGCGCCCTCATGTACTTAATTGTTTTAAAACAAAGCAGGACGCTAACTGTGCATTAGCGCCCTCAGGGTTAAGTCGTTTAAGTGTCAAAGAAAGTCAAAACGCTCACGTTTTAGTAGCGCCCTCACTTCATTGTTCAGCAGGACGCATATACATAATGAGCGCCCTCAAGGAACAAAACGACAAAGTTGATATTATGCGTCAGGACACTGATTGTGGAATCAGGATGCTAATTCAACAACTGTCACTGTTCTAATAAGTACACTATATAAGTCTACTTTTTCATAACGGATATTTGCGTAGAGTCCTTTTCAGATTTATCAGAGATCTTATCTGATACATGAATTAAGTTTTTTAAAACTTTCCTTTTTCATGCAATTTGAAAAGAACCAGGATGTTAGTAAAATTGCAGTTGCCATTTTCATATAACATTCTAGCCGTTGTGTGTCAACGTTCATATTATTTGAACTTCAAATGTATGACGGCTATGTCGTACTATGTCTACAAATACCAACACTTAGGACCAAGCAACTTGCCAATCATTTTGTATTATGCCAACACTTTTTGAATGTTAGTCATTTTCAAAATTGTTTTCAAAATGTTTTCAAATATTCTAAGTGTTCTTCGCTAATACCTTTACATATTCAATAGATTTTCATATTGAGCTTCAATTATATTTTATCTTTGAAAACCTATTTGATCTCGTATCTATTCAAATTCTCAGCATTGATCTATACTTGATATCAATCTTGCTGAAGAAAGAATTTGAGAAATAGTTCGAGATATACAATTGTACTTGATTTTATATCTTAAGTATTGTATTGAACTACAATAGTAGTTTTGTCAACTACTGAATACTGAACCAAAAGTTTTTATGCTTATATTCTATATCTATTTTGAAAATTGTTTGCGTCTTTGATTTACACTAGTCCTTCATTTTTTACGTCAATGTTTTATTGGTATGATATTATTTTCGAAGAAGCACTGATTTTCATATAACATCATTCATGCTTTTCGAAACTAGACTTGAGCCATATCGAACATTGAAAGGTAAAGGACTGTAAGTGTATTTCCTCTTAGCATTACGTATTTCAATTTATACATCTTTGTAATGCTATGTACTGAGCTTAATTGTAAAGTGTTCTACTCAGTTAGAACCAACATTATTTTGTTGTAATGCTGGTGTGTTTCTGGATTGAAACAGATAAGACAAGTGAATGTAGTTTACATAATGATTTTAGGATTGAAATCATGTTAAGGTTATCTCTGAACCAGTAAAAGAGAAAAAGGTTCATCCTCACCTGTAAGTAGGAAAATGATTCTTCCTTATCCCATAAAAGGAAAATAGTTTTTCCTTATCCCAGAAAAGGAACATGAGTTTTTGCTAATCCCGAAAAAAGGAAATACGGTTCATCCTCATCCCGTAAAGGGATAGGTTTTCCTTTAACCCGTAAAAGGGTAGTTGTAATGGTTTGGTTCTCACCCGTAAGAGAATCAGTTAGTGGATTGAGAAAATCCGAATCGGGAGAGGACGTAAGCTTGGTCGAACCACTATAAATCTTAGTGTATTTCACTTGTTGCAATTCAGTCTAAGTTTTGTTTATGCATTCAATTCCAATACACTGATGTATATCACTAAGTTATTGGAAGAGAAGTTTAAAATTGACCATTACACCCAATTCACCCCCCTCTTAGGTGGACCAACAATTGGTATCAGAGTGGGTGCTCAAGAGATTCAGACTAACCGCCTGGAGCCAAAGATCAAAATAGTCAATTTGTAGGGTTCGTCTTAGGTATTTCGTGTTCCTTGTCTTAGGATAAGAAAACCCTAGTTGTCATATTGTCGATCTGCACTCTTTGAATACTTTATATTTTGTGCAGTCATCTCAATGACGTCAACTCACACTTGCACGCCACCTTGCATTTAATGCATGACCACCTTAGAGATGTTCTTAAGAATGCCTTTATGCTTCAACTTCACTTGCACTATCTGCAGTGAAGAAAACTTTTCTTTTCGTCCTCCCACTCTATTCCAATGGCATCTGGTAGTACCAAAACGTCACAAAAATGACTAAAATAAGAAACATCTTCTTCCTTAAGTGGTTTCTCCTCATCATCCGATGATTCTGTCAAAGAAGTCAGATGTATTATGTATCCAAAAACCTACTCCATACCTCCCGTAAAGCCTGAGCCACCCCGTGCCATTCATGAAGAATCCTCAGTTGAGAATCTACTAGGTCAGTCTTCCGAGTCCAACTCCGCGAGCTTTTAGTTGGTTGTAAAGCTTCTCTGGGAACAGGAGTAGAGACTGAAGGAACTTGAGAAGGTCCCCAGACTTCAAAAAGATATGCTGATGATTCTTCTCAAGAAATTAGACACTCAAGCCAATCTTAAAGAAGAAATTAGAGGGAGTTCCGGCTTTACAAAGAGCCAGATGAAAAAGGCTCGGTCCTATGCTTGCCTACACTGAGAGAAAAGGTGTAAGCATAGATGACCAGTCTCGTCTACCGCAATCTGTCGGACCCACAGCCTCGGTGAGACATTCTCCGATGGCCTCGGTGAGACAGGCTCAACCTCGTGATGCTCCAGGCACTCCACCCCAAGCTTGATGTTATTTATTTATCCTCTGTCCACTTGTTGTAATCCTGTTAATCCTTTTGTTAAACTGGTCCTCTGGACTTTTCAAATCTTTAATACAAGAAGTTTTAAGTTAGCTCAACTTAAATATTCTATTCGCTTAACTTTATGTGATTTATCTGTTTTATCCCCTGTTTTACTTTAACAATGAGTTCTGCACATCTTACTTCTTAGTTGATGCTTGCTTAGTTATGCTTTGCTATTTTGCCTGATTATGTGATTGCAAAATTAATTCTGACTATTTCTAATGCATAACTATTTTGTTTTCATGAATATGATTATTTGTTATCATACTCATGATGCCTTGCTCATTTTGATTCGGATATTTCCTAATAAACTGTATCATGATAATATCTTATTATGACTAATGCTATTTGTGGTATCTTTCTTAAAGTTATTCACATATTTCATCGATATCTGTTTATAATTTGTGACAATCTGATGTTGAATGAATATCGCGATTATTTGCTTATCTTGAACTTATGTGATATTTGACTATTCGATGATCAGATACACAATAGCTAGGTTGTGCTTTAATAATTTATTTCAGCCTATGCTAGTTCATATCATGATCATGTTTTCTTTGAACTTAGAAAATCATATATATGCACGACTCATGAATATGCAAATGATTATAGGCCATGTACACAACTTCATATCCTACGCCTATATCTCTTAAAGAGAATTTTGCTTGTACTCATGATTATCATCTTTTGGCATTCTCTTTGTATGATTTCCCAATTTTGATGCATTCTCTTCATCTTAAATCATTTGAGCATCAAACTCTTGAATATTTGATTTCTAATGAGTGCATATGCTTCAAAATCATTTTTCATTAGAATCAAAACAATGCCTCAATTGAGATTATTTGCCTAGTATATGAAAATGAATATGTTGCTGCTTGAATGATATCTATGAAATTTAGCATATATTCAATATCTTTAGGCATTGCTCTTTATCTTATATTTCCATATGCCTAAACCATGAAAAGTCCATGACTTTCACTCTCTCATGCAATTGATGATGCTTTTTAATATTAAATCTTGTATGCATCAATTGATTGTGATTGTTGATATCTAATAGATGCCATGTACTTCAAACTATACACTTTGCATCTCATTAGAATCATAATAGCTAGGCCTTGCTTAATCATAATTCATTTTGCCTATGCTACAAGTATGCTTATGCTTGATTATTTACAAATTTTAAAGCATACTAGGTGTTTGGTTTGGATTAATTATCAACTTTATATTTATACCAAGCACCAAGAGAATAATTTCCCACGATTAAAAATTCTCTATGAATTCATCTTTTGACAATTCTTTCTCATTCCCTATGACTACGATTCTCGGCTACGCTAGTGTTTCTAAATTTATAGCCTACGAATAAGTCAAACTATTTCTCACTGTGCTTAAAGATAAGATTTGTTTTTCACGTGACTACCAATATAGTAGACCTTATGCATTCTCATGTACTTAACTATGACACTTCGTCATAAATCATCTTGAGGATGAATGCACAAAGTAAGAGGGAGTCTTCATGTAAGGGGGAGCTTTGCTACTCTACTACGTCACAAGGGGAGATCTTAGTCTCTTTTCTTTACCTTTTTGATGATATCAAAGGGGGAGAAGAAAAATAAAAGAAAAAATAAGAGAATTAGATGGGAAAAGAAATTCACATTGATCTTTTTGCTTATGCGTTTAATTTTTCGATTTGTTTGTTACCATAAAAAAGGGGGAGATTGTTAACCTAAGCGGTTCATCACTTAGCACGTCCCTAAATATACTGTGATGAAGTATATATTGATGATCACAAACAAAGTACTTTACGGTGCTAATGAGCGTTTATCAAGAGCTTATCTCAGCACCGCAGGAATGTAGAAAGTCAAAGATTGATTCGATCAAGGAATTCAAGGTCATATCAGACGTTCAAGATCACTTCATTCAAAGAATCTCAATGTTTATATCATGATTTCAAGATGACACCACTTGAACGATTTGATCAAGCTTCAAGTCTACATCTTTCGATCAACGTTCAAGTCATTCAACTCCAGTGCGAAGTTCATATTGAAGATCTCATAATAAAGAGTTGGATTTAACGATTATGAGAAATATGAGAAGGTATATCTTTCTCTAATCAACGTTGCTTAAACGTTTTTTGAAACCATGCACAAATCACTTGCATATTTGCATGTTTTGATCATACGTTTTATGATATTTCAAATGATTTAATTCTCTTTATTTAATTAAAAAATTTTGGAGTTTTTATTCGCTTTTATGGTATTTTTAATCGCGAATCAAAACTATTTTTCAAGAGTTTTTTAGGACGCTAATGCCTCAACAGTGCTCTCCTGAGCTTGTTAAGTCAGGATGCTGATGATTCATTAGGACGCTGATAACATTCAAGGTCGAATTGAACTGATTAATCAGGGCGCTTACTTGTAAGTAGCTACCTTATTTAGTCAACCTCTGAAGTTGTCAGGACGTTAACTCAACATTAGCTTACTGAAAGATTTCTAAGTTCTTCAAAGAATCTATCTTTGAGAATGTTGATAGTTATAAGTTGAACAATCTATCATGACACTACCTGGATAGGAATGCGACCTTTGAGAATCAACTTAATAACTTTCAGGACGCTGATTGTCCTTCAACGCATTTTGTATTGTTTTAAATATGTGGTAGGACGCTTACATAGTTGTAGCGCCTGTGTTATGTTTTATGTTTTAAAAATTAGGATGCTTACTCGGAAAGTAGCGCCATCATGTTCTTAATTGTTTTAAAACAAAGTAGGACGCTAACTGTGCATTAGCGCCATCAGGGTTAAGTCGTTTAAGTGTCAAAGAAAGTCAGGACGCTCACGTTTCAGTAGCGCCCTCACTTCATTTTTCAGCAAGACGCTTATACATAATGAGCGTCCTCAAGGAACAAAACGACAAAGTTGATATTATGCGTCAGGACCATGATTGTGGAATCAGGACGCTAATTCAACAACTGTCACTGTTCTAATAAGTACACTATATAAGTCTACTTTTTCAGAACTGATCTTTGCACTGAGTCCTTTTCAGATTTATCAGAGATCTTATCTGATACATGAATTAAGTTTTTCTAAAATTTTCCTTTTTCATGCAATCTGAAAAGAACCAGGATGTTAGTGCAAATTTGCAGTTGCCATTTTCATATAACATTCTAGCCGTTGTGTGTAAACGTTCATATTATTTGAACTTCAAATGTATGACGGCTATGTCCTACTATGCTACAAATACCAACACTTAGGACCAAGCAACTTGCCAATCATTTTGTATTGTGCCAACACTTTTTGAATGTTAGTCATTTTCAAAATTGTTTTCAAAATGTTTTCAAATATTCTAAGTGTTCTTCACTGATACCTTTACATATTCAATAGATTTTCATATTGAGCTTCAATTATATTTTATCTTTGAAAACCTATTTGATCTCGTATCTACTCAAATTCTTGGCATTGATCTATACTTGATATCAATCTTGCTGAAGAAAGAATTTGAGAAATAGTTCGAGATATACAGTTGTACTTGATTTCATATCTTAAGTACTGTATTGAAATACATCAATAGTTATGTCAACTACTAAATACTGAACCAAAAGTTTTCATACTTATATTCTATATATATTTTGAAAACTGTTTGCGTCTTTTATTTACTCTAGTCCTTCATTTTCTACGTCAATGGTTTATTGGTATTGTATTATTTTCGAAGAAGCATTGATTTTCATATCACATCGTTCATGCTTTTTGAAACCGCACTTGAGCAATACCGAACATTGAAAGGTAAATGACTATAAGTGTATTTTCTCTTAGCATTATGTATTTCAATTTGTACATCTTTGTAATGCTACGTACTGAGCTTAATTGTAAAGTGTTCTACTTAGTTAGAACCAACATTATTTTGTTGTAATGCTGGTGTGTTTTTGGATTGAAACAACCAGGACAAGTGAATGTAGTTCACTTAATGATTTCAAGATTGAAATCATGACAAGGTTATCTTTTAACTTGTAAAAGAGAAAAGGTTCATCCTCACCTATAAGTAGGAAAACGGTTATTCCTTATCCCGTAAAAGGAACATGGGTTTTTCCTAATCCCCAAAAAGGAAAAAACGGTCCTTCCTTATCCTATATAAGGAACATAGGTTTTTTCTAATCCCAAAAAAAGGAAATACGGTTTATCCTCATCCTGTAAAAGGATAGGTTTGCCTTTAACCTTTAAAAGGATAGTTGTAACGGTTTGGCTCTCACCTGTAAGAGAATTAGTTAGTGGATTGAGAATATCCTAATCGGGAGATTGGGTAGTGGACGTAGGCTTGGCCGAACCACTATAAATCTTAATGTATTTCACGTTTTGAAATTTAGTCTAAGTTTTGTTTATGCGTTCAATTCCAATACACTCATGTATATCACTAAGTTATTGGAAGAGAAGTTTAAAATTGACTATTACACCCAATTCACCCCTTTCTTGGGTGGATCAACAGAACTGACTTCAAAGTTTAAAGAGTTAATTGTTTAATTTTTTATGTTTAAGATTTTTTTTCATGGTATACGCATTATCTTGAAGATTTTTGCATTTGTTTGGCACCCAAGATGAGGATGAATTAGGAGTTTCGACTGGTTTTGACAAATTCTAAGTTTACTTATGGAATCCTTGGATTATTGCAAATTATTATTGCTTTTCTAATCAAGTTGCATAAATATAAAGCGCGGAAAGTAAAATACAAATGCATACAAATATTTTTATGTGGTTTGAAAAATCGTTTTCTACATCCACTCCTAGAAAAATCTTTTCTACGAATTCACTATACTCGATCCACTTCAAGGGTGTGAACCAAACTCTTACAATGTCTTTTTAAAAGTTCAAGACAAACCTATCTTTTTACGGACTATAGATGAAGCTACAAGGGTGTGAACCAAACTATTACAATGTCTTTGTGTACCTGCGCAGTCGATAACTGTCATAATGCATTCGCGCCTTGCCTGTGAGTATCCCGCCTATTTAGGTGCGTCCGAGCGGGGTGTGACATTTAATGGTATCAGAGAGAAAAGTCCACGGCCCGCCCAAAGCCACTACTTTGGAGGAACAAAAAAAACAATATATATATATATATATATATATGTTTATATATATATTTATAAATTATTGCTAATTAGAAATTTAGATGAAATGCTGACATAAACATCAAGAGGAAAGTAGAAAATATTGTCCAACGGGCAAAAGCATAAATCTTAAAAATTTTAGCAATGTATTTTTATGCACATTACAAATTGTATCTTCCTTTCAGAAAGAAATGGCCACTAGTGAAGGAAAGACTTCCGGCAGTCGGGAACAAATTTCCTCAAGACTAACGAACCTTCACAATCGAAAGGTTGTTTTGATAAGGAACATAGACATGAAGAACCCTTGCTTACGCCCACTCCTTCACAACAAGCTCGCGAAGCTAGTGTGGCTAAACATAACTAATTTTGTGGGTTATGTCTCTCTCAACTTGGTCAGGTTGTTTTACGACAATATAAGTATTGCGAGACTCCAGGAGGATGGAAACATCTCTATCTTGGAGACACAGGTCAGAGGAGTGACAATATCTGTTAATGTCGAAGCTATTGCTTGACTAATGGCAATCCCCCTAGGAACCAAGATCATAGATCCACATGAATCCCAGGCCGTTGTGGAGATCGCAAAATCAAAAGAACAACTATTCACACCCCTCACTCTGAAGGCATACACCGACAGAAAATACGCCCGCCTCCCAAATACACTCCTAAGACCAAACCTTGCAGGCCTAGGAAAGATTGTGGTTGAACCTTGAATGTTATTAGCGTCCTAATGAATCATCAGTGTACTAATATATCAAGTTTAGGAGAGCGCTGCTAAATCATTAGCGTTCTAAAAGACTTTTGAAAAGTAGTTTTGACTCGCGATTAAAAATACGATGAATGCGAATAAAAACTCAGTAAATTTCAAATTAAACATAGAAAATTAAATCATTTGAAATATCGTAAAGCTTATGATCAAAACAGGCAAATATGCAAGTGATTTGTGCATAATTTTGAAAAACATTTGAGCAATATCGATTAGAGAAAGATATACCTTAAATACTGTATATTTCTCATAATTCTCATAATTTTTAAATCCAACTCTTCATTATGAGATCTTCGATGTGAACTTCGAGCTTGAGTTGAATTTTGTGAACGTTGATCGAGTGTTGTAGTCTTGAAGCACTTGATCGAATCGTTCGTGTGGTGTGATCTTAAAATCATGATATGATCTTTAAGGTCCTTTGATTGAAACGATCTTGAACGTCTGATATGACCTTGAGTTCCTTGATCAAATCATTTTTGGCTTTCTGCTTTCCTGAGGTGTGGAAAAAGGTTCTTAATTAAAGCTCGTTAGCACCGAAAGAAATTTTGTTTGTGATCATCAAAATATACTTCATCAAGTATACTTAGGGACGTGCTAAGTGATGAACCAATTTGGTCAACAATGTTTTACGCCTAACCTTCTTTTCTAAAAGTTTTACATAAAGTGGAGTCCTAAGACTCGATTCCTATGTCATGGTGTTTTGTTTTGGTGGTATAGTTTATATTCCTAACTCTTCTAGGTTGAGGGTAAGAGTTATGACTTTTAGTTAACTACATTATGGTTTCTGATTCAATTTTGATATTCCAATCCTTAAAATAATAATGGGCATTGGTTTGGACCATTTTCGAGAAATAACAACTTTGGTCACTTGACTAAAAAACATGGTTGCAGTTCAAAATTCATTTTGAAAACCTTATCTCTAGTTTTGGATTGGTCCCAAGAACATTCAAATCATTGTCCAGAGTACCATTGTCTTTCACTTATTAACCTACATGATGCTTCATACATATACAACAAACAAGTTCTGCAAACCATCTAGATATCTAAATTATAGCTGGTATCCTCCAAGTTTGGTCGTCCCATTCCAGTCAAATTTGGCGACAGTAGGTATAACCTAGTTTCTAGAGGATTCACTACACATGGTCTACAGGTCCTCCATTGATCCAGAATATTCCAGTTATCTTCTACATTCGTTGTGTCCCATTCCACCCTGAATACAACGATAAAAAGGGATATCAATGGTCATGAATTTCTAGTTAAACATTATATCCTAAAAATTTTCACAAGTACCATCCATTCCGAAGCCCCTTTTCCCATGAGACACATTCATACCCTTCCCAATGGGTCATATGTCCTCTTAGGATGGATAATTTGTAGGGCCTCGAATTTAAAATGATATCCCATCGAATGTTCGATGGAAATCATTAATATTTAATAACATAACATAATAGTTAATGACTATAATACCCCTGGTTTACACAAAAAAAAAATTAGGTGGTGCCCAAACGTTCGGGCAGAAACCAGAACGTCACAACAGCCCAAACGTTCAGGCGCCCCTCTTTTCTATAAAAAGGGGCCCCCTCCCCCTCATTTCTCACACCATTTCTCCTCACTCTCTCTTCCTCTTTTAGAGACTCTCTCTCCCTTTTTTGAGACTCTCTCTCTTAGAGACTCTCCACTGGTACGGTGCATAGTCGTTGCCCGACAAAGAGCATTGAACATCAAGTGTTCAATTTGAAAGTGGGAATGAAACATAGGTTTGCGTGTCTTATGACCTTTCATAAAGTTTTCATTCATTTATCATTATGTCTATTATTCATTTATACTGCATTATTGCGTATAATGTTCATACATGTCATAGTTATGCCTTAATATTTGGAGTCCATGTATTACACTGTTATTACGCCAGATTAATGGTTAATTTGACTAAACCAAAATTAGTCTTGTCCTCAGTAACTTTGAATAGTGAACAAGAGGCAACTCGCTACTCTAGAAGACTTTGTATTTAAGCGAGACCTTGTGTTTCCACCTCTTGACCTGGAGACTAGTCTGGTTGGTCCATTTGAAAGCTATCTGCTTGTATAAGTGATACTAGACATCCTAACAACGCACGTGGTGATGGCGACCCTGATAAGCATCACTAGATGTTGCCAAATCCTGTCTAATATTAGTAAAGACCGGACCCGCACATGCATAGTTACTGTGGCGACCCCGCACCCCGAACCACCAACCCCGCAAGGAATGGCGTGCGGAATGCAGGGGCGGGATGCCCGGCGTAGGCATCTCCAACCACTTCTCAACCCTCGTGAGGTGGTTGAGACCCTACGAGCCTTATCCCAAACAACGACATAATATAAAAAGGTACTAAACAAAACTATCAACCGTATTAATCATCCAAGACAAGAGATAATCCATAAAAATGAACCATAAATAAAACCATAATCCCTATGGTTCATCAAGATGGACATACACATAAAGTCCAAAACCAGGGGTACAAAAAAATCGTCATATGCCCACATGGTCTATCTAACAAGTCCCAACTCACCCATACTACAATGTGGTAAGTGTTATAATTACATAGTCCAAAATATAATACATCATAATTTAAAACACACTTCAATCAAAATGCCTCTCAACTCACATCGAGGCCTTGGATTCTCTCGTCGGCAAGGCCCTCAAGATATGACTACTCCTTTGCCCTTATTCGGGACAGAAGGACCTGAAAGAGGAAAATGAGGGTGAGCCAACGGTGCCCAGTGAATAGAATTCAAATATGCTATCAATACTCATCAATAAATATCATGTATGCATGTCAATGTGTAGCATGATTAAAAGCTCATAACATATAGATATCAAGCATTTATAATAAGTTCGATGCAAATAAAAGCCTATCAATTTGGATCCACATTCCACATTGTATAAGTGATACTGGACCTCCTAACAATGCACACGGTGATGCCGACCCTGATAAGCATCACCTGACACTGCCAAATCCTGTATAATATTAGTAAATACCGGACTTGCACATGCATAGTCATCATTCATGAAATAAGAACCACCTAGGAACGTAAATAGTCTGTGATTTGTAACGTATTTACTGGTGCAACTGTGCCCACTATTATTGATGTTTTTCCTAAAGATGGACGTACAATGTGAACCCAAGATTACCTAGAGATGGACATTTGTACGTGAACCTAGGGCGATATACGGTCACAGAGCCATTATTTTACGATGCTATGTATACTTACTTGTTAAGCCACGTTGTACTATTTATGATGCTATGTTGTGTATATGTGATGCATGATTATGATGTCTTCTTTATTAATTGTCATATTCACGAACTATTTTACCCACTGGGCAATAGCTCATCCCGTTGCTAACCATTTTACAAGAGTTTAGGGTGGATTGGGCGGAGGTGTTTTGGGCCCTTATTTTGTACCCGTTACTTATTTGTTCAATTAGTTAGGGAGATTTTTGGGAGGATGTTCTTTCATTATTGGCAGTTCCAGACTGTCTACATTTTGTACAAAATACATTCTAAAATTAATGAAACAGACTTGTGTAGGGAATTGAAGGGATTAATGATAAAATTCGTAAAAAAAAAAGACCAAAGGAGGGTTAAGTTGGGCTTAAACTTCAGGCTTGCATCATAAAAATCACACGCTCATTTGGATATTTAATGAGAGTCATTGGAATACAATAAAAGAATCAAAGGGTTTGGAAAGAGGATATATAACGAAAGTGAAGTGAGCCAAGACCCTAACTCATTTTAGCTTTGGAAGCACACAAGGAAACTTGGAAATAAGGGGAAAAACTTAAAATACAGTGGCATAATTGAAGATGGAAACAAGGAGGGGCTAATTTGGGTTATATCTGTTGGCCCAATATTATAGTCCAAAAGGGAGGATGAATTTGACTTGGCGGATTTTCGCGTTACTTTTCGGTTTATTAATTTAAACAGAATGTATGCGCAGTAGGTAACAAGCCAAATAACCAAGTGCAAGAAAAAAATAAATGGACACAGTGATTTGTAGTGATTCGGTTCCCCTTGAACCTACTCCACTACCTGATCACCCACGATCAGGATTTTCCAATACACTATTGGCTAGTCAACTTACGAGTGTGACTAGAAGCCGTATACACTAGTCGACATAAGGGTTTGGCTAGAAGTCGCACACACTAACCAACACAAAGGATTGGCTAGAAAGCCTTACACACTAACCAATATAAAGACTTGGTTAAAAAGTCGTACTATTCAACACAAGAGTTTGGCTAAAAAGACACACTGTAACCAACTTACGGTGTGGGTACAAGCCGTACAATAATATGGTATAGTCCCGGTTGACTAACAAGTCAACAATACATCAAAATTACAAATGATAGAGAGAGATGTTCTAAAACACTCTCAACAATATTAAACGTACAATCTTGAATGAAAAATCACTATTATTTGAACCACAATATTTTAAATGATGTGTAGTGTTGAAATAGATGAAATCAAATACCTGCAATCGATTCAAATAATAATAATGTGAGATCAAGAATCGAGTATGCACATGTATTCAAATATTGATTCTAACAATGATATGTATAAAGCACATGAAGCAATATGCACAAATGATCAACACTTGTTGATTCTAAATATATAAATGGTTAAGATCAAGAATCAAAATACTCAAGTAATAATCAATGAAATCGATTCAAAGTAATGTAAGTTTAGCACATGAATCGATACAACATGAAATGTACGAAACCACTAATCAAAATAATATCATATGAAGAACAAATATGGTTTCACAAATACTTAAATAAAACGATTTTAAAGATAGATAAATCAAATACAAAAACCGTTTAACAATCACAAACACAATCACACGAATCTTAAATAGAGATCTTTTCCAACTCTTGGGAAGGATAAATCTCACAAGATTCTCTAATGTGTGAAGGTGATTGACAGTAATTTCGCCTTCAAGAAATATCAAGATCTACAAGATATGTGATGAACTCACTCAAGAATGGCTCGATCTATGCTCAAGAGAAACTCACAAATTTTTCAAAGAGTTTGAAAGATTAGGCGAACTTTTCGGAAGATTGAATCAAAGATTCAAGTGTAGGTGAAGTTTTGCTTTGAAAAGATGTTTAAATCACTCAAGAACTTGTTTTGGACTTGTAGAAATGAAAGTATGAAAATCGGCACAAGTTCAAGATTTTTGCAAAAGTTGCTCTTCAAATGAGCAAGTGTGATATTTATAGAAAAATACTAAACCAAGGCACAGAAACGCGTTCCTTAATAGAGGAGTACATTTCTAGTTTGAAATCTGAAACTTTTCAGATTTTCTTCCAATTGAAGAGCGCATTTCTTATAAGAGGAGCGCATTCCTTAATGTATCCGTTGGGCATAGGAGCGAGGTTGTTCATCCAGAACCACTGACTCTCTAAACATTCCTTTAAGCATGAACTAATTTATTAGACTAGGGCTTGATGTAACTTGTGAAATTTTGCATGAATTCCTTATTGTAGTGGTTAATTGATTGTATTTGTTTTTATAATTGAGTTTTCATTTTAGTATTTAATGCATTAGCTATTTACTCACAATTTTTGTTTTCAAATATAACTAGATTTAATCAATTTTGGTAGTTAGTGATTTAAATCATCGTGGGACGATAGACTCATCATTATATTACTTGTGCGACCGACCGTACACTTGCGAAAAAGTTTTGAATTTTTTACATTTAAAATTAAAATTCACAATATTTCGATATTATTGTATAGTTTTATATAAACATATACGAGTGTATGTCTAAAATAGTTTTTTAACATAACATAATTGGGTTGTTTGAACTATTTGTGGCAATTATTTAAGAGTTTTGTGGCGCTTTATGAGCTGCTATGAAAATGAACACATTTTTATTTTTATTTTTATAAGAAACGAGAACTTCTGTTATGCACAAAGGGAGAAAATTAACACATTTAGTCTCATAGGTACTTCTTATTTTGGTGGCTTATTGCCACCACAAATAAGCCTTTTTCTGGTGGATTATAAATGGTCACAAATAAAGCTACAAATAACTTTGTTTGCTATTATAATCGCTCAAACGCAGTAATTTGAGAGTTGCCATAAAAACGATCATAAATGTTTTTTATGGAGAGGCAGGCCCACCACAACAAATATTTGGTATAGCTGTTTTCATTACAATGCAAAAGCACTAAAAAGCCGCCACAAAAAGGTGCTTCTTTTTATACTCCCTTTCCTAGTACCTCAACATACAGGGAACAAATTAAAAAACAAATCAAAGGTTTTAATTCAACAAAAGTTAATATACCTACAAATTCAATTTTAATATGAGATATTGCGTATTATATATACATCCAATAAACATGATTATATAGTTACTCTTATAGTTGTAGATTTCATCATTTAAGAGCATTTCTCAATAAAAAAAAGAACAATCAGAACAAAAAGTACCTTAACAAAGCTAGTTAAATTTATTTCGTTCAGTACACAAATGGAGGTCATATGTACATATGCTCTCCAATTATTGATGAAGCACCTAGCTAGTGCAATAAATTGCACCTTTAATATATATCACAGTACTTTTGTATACATATTCCTAACCAACAACCGGCGTGCGATAAACAATGCCCCTCTTGTTTACCCATACCCAAACACGGTCACAACGGAAATCTGTAATTACAGATGATCCTTTTGGCACGATCACGGGTTCCACTTTAGGGTTCTCTCTTCGAATTGTTGCCGCTGCAACCTCTCCTTGTACTCCAACTAGTTCCGGCTATTTATCCTTACCTATATCTAACATCACCGCACAAATAAATAAATAGACTATTATTATTATTAATATTATTTTGACAAACTATATGAGTACCTAATATTATCAAAAGATAATAATATCGACCATAAATCTCATTCGATATTATTTCATCAAAATGAGTATTACTGTACATGATTACTTATCAAATCCATATTCTTACCACCACATATTTCTGATGCCATTTCTGATCTCCTTTTTTTAAGCTTCAATCTTCTTCTTGTGATTTCGTGGCCGTATGAAATATTAATGGTTATTTATAGAAATGGCATTTTGAAAAGTTATGATTGGCCTTTATTGACCAAAAATATTATTCAATTTTTTTTTTCTTTCTACTAATCAACACGTCACACTAATATATAATCCGAGTCACGCAAGCCCTATCTCACTTACCTTGGAAGGACACAATATGAATTGAATATTGTCTGTCAGTTATATTTGAAGTACCGTGTTTAATTAATTTTTCCACATAAAAATGGATTCAATTTAGAATTTTGACACGTGGCCAAAAACAAAAGGCCCTTGTTGATAGAAAGACAAGAAAATATGAATTAAGTAATCCCTGTGAGGACAGAGATCATTAGGATCATTCACATTAAAGGATATATATAATTAATTGAATGAATGAATGTTTGACTTCTTGCACCAGGAAATCTTCTCCGGCCGAACACTTTTATCAAAACAATTGTTTTAGATTTGTTACATGCATTTTTATTTTCTATTTTTTTTTTTTTTTTTTTGTGAAGTCAGGGTATCACAAGGCCACCATCACTAATCTCCTAAGATATGGTCATAAATATTCAAAAATGTTGTTATGTGAATAAGAAGAAAATGTCGTTATGTGAATAAGGAAACCCGAACTCAGGATTTATTTAATTTATAGTAAAATCTTATATTCCTAAACTTTATCACTCGTCCAACCTAATATAAGGTGATTTGTTACATGTCACACTAAATAATTGAATTCATTTCCAATTATAAGTACTTATCTTTAATATAAAGCGAAAATAATATTTAAGGGATTGCCGTGGGCATCCTAGCAGCCTCCTAAAATAAAAGCCACAAAATCTTCCACTAGAAACTTAATTGCAAATTATACACCCATTTCACATGAACGCTTTGACCATGGGAACCCATGTGCCAATTGTCAAGTAATTTTTGGCTAACAGTCATCACATACCTCGCATGCATGACCTGTATTCTGTTCATGCATATGATGGTTGAATGTTTCAAAAACGTTTGAAGCCACAAATACGCGTGGCCGTACATTGAAAAAAAGAAAGAAATCACAGCACTCAATAATGATACGTCTTAAGATAAACCAAACCATTTCCAAAGATAAGCTTGGGCATATTATTCAACATGAAAGAAGGTTGGCTGTTTTTGGTCTATATCCAAATTGAAAAACTTCATTTTGAGGATACAGCTGCCGCTTATGCATAATCATTATTGTAACAAACAAGTAAGACATGCGCAAACATATTCATATAAAAGACGTAAGTTTACTGAAACGTTACCCTTGTGAAACCCTATTTTCAGCTCCAAACCACGCTGATTACTGGGGGCGAATTTCTTTTTCCGAAAAAAAGTCAATGATCCATAATTTTTCGTAATATAAACATTTTAAATAACAATAATATACATATGTACTTTCATAAAACCATTTTAATTTGTGACTAAACTATTTGACCTTATTAAAAAAATATACATCATCTACCTAAACCATATTAATAATTAAACAGTTAACTCAACTAAATTCAACTAATCTACCTAAACCCGCAAGATACCATCCGAATCCCGTTGTCATTCAACGCAATCCACGATATCAATTCATGACCCATTCATACTAATACCGATATCATATCATCACAAATCCTTAATTCTCTAAATATGAGCGTCAGTCAACTAAACATGCATCTGAGTACAAATATCGTCAAGTGGAGTAATAGAGAGTACACTCATAACTGTAACTCTTACTCTTTAACAACCATTACTAGTGGCCTCCTTGCTCAATGCACCAACGACTACATTGGCATTTCTCAGGATAATACTTCAATGTGAAGTCATAATCTCTCATAATTTCTAGCCACATTTATTATCTCATATTCAACTTCTTTCTAATCAAACAATCATTTCAGACTCTTATAATTTGAAAATAGTGTGAACATTTCACTACAGAGATAATGCGCTAACAATTTCAAAACAAACACTACTGTAATAAACTCCAAATCGTGCAAAGGATAGTTATTCTCATGTACCATTAACTATCTGGATGCATAAGCAATCACCTTATCCTCTTGCATCAACACATGACCTAGACCTGAACGTGATATATCTATATAAATCCCAACTAATTTCCTAGGTTCTGGAATTACTTACACAGGTAAAGTAGTTAGTTCTTTTTCAATTATTTGAAAGTCTCCTCATATGCAACCGTCCACACATTATGAAATATTCTTCTGGGTTAGCTTAGTGAGTGGAGCCGCTAGCTTTAACCCTCCACGCACCCTCTATAATATTCTGCTAATCCCAGAGAACTTTTTATTTCTATGACTAGATTTGGTCTTAATAAATCTATGATCACTTTGGCCTTTACAGTATCTTAAAGATACCATTTATTCTAATCACCTGATCCAAAAATTCTTACCTCAATTATCTAAAACTTGCATTTGCTTGGCACGTAATTCGTGCTCTCTCAGTGTCTGCAAGGTAATCCTGAGGTGCTATTTATGCTTCTTTCGAAAGTTGAAATAACTGAGTCCATCATCACTGAAGACTATGAAATGACCAGGATATGGTTTGTATGCCCACTGCATCAAATTCATGAACATGGCTGGTGTATTGATTAAACAAAAAAGGTATTACAAGAAATTCATAATATCAATATCTTATCTTAACGGCAGTCTTCGTTACATCTTCTTCCTAAATTCTGAACTGATGGTGCCTAGATCACAAAGCGATCTCAAAGAAAATTTTGGCTCCGTTCAGTTAATCAAATTCATCTATCCATGGTAGAGAATATTTATTCTTTTTGTGACATTGTTCACTTAACGATAATCTATACTTAAATGTAATCTACCGTACTTCATTTTCACATTATCACAAATGCTCTCCAGCTCCCCACGGTGACATATTAAGGGTAAGAAATCTTTTTTTCACTAATTTCTCTGACTGTACCTTGAATTTCTAGAATTCCTTAGGAATCATTATATGATGGGATGAAGATAAGTATTATACTGAGCATTAGTTGTATAGTGCCATCAATTTCCTGCCTACGTGGTAATCCCGATAAATTATCAGAAAACAGATCAGGGTACTTACTTTTCACAAAAATTTCAATTAACTGAATACCTTATTTCCTTTCTCCCAATGGCTTTATACTAGCCATATTCTTCGTCTCCTCATGTAACATCCTGTAGTTTTAGTCAAATGCCTACGTTGACTTATACGTATATTGAGGTGTATAATACGCGTATAAGTATTTAGGAGTCATGTGTATGTGTGTATGTATAAGTATGTATTTGTGTGTTTACAAAGTGCGATTAAATTATAAAAGAATCATAGCTAAATAAATAGTGTAGTGATGGGAATTGGATTAGTAAATAGCTTTGGGAGTATGGAATCATAAAATATCCATTTAAGTTTAGTTGTTTAAACCAACAAGTAGGAGAGGCAAAAAAAAAAAAAAAAACAAAAAAAAAAGAGAAAGAAGAAAGAAAGAAGAGAGAAAACACCACATCTCGGCCAAATCAAGACTCCTGTATATGTTTTCGAGCTGTATTTCTTCATAAAAGTGCTATTGAGGTCTTGTATGTCATTGTCTATGGATTAGCTTTTGATATTAGTGTCGATTCCGGGGGTTTTCAGAAGTGGGGTTTTGACCCAACTTGAATGGAAACTAGCTGGGAAGGTTTCGAAAACACTTCCTAGGCTGTGGAAAATCGGAATAGGTGGCTAGTTTGTATTTATTTGTTATATTGAAATTTATATAGTTGATAGAAGTTAGATTTAACACTGGAGACTTTTGAAACCCTTTTAAAACCCGATGAAACTCTGGTTTGAGACTATAGGAAGACAAATCAACCAATTATGGATATTTTGATGGATCATGATTTTTGGATATGATTTGATATTTTTAGTAACCAGACATAGGGTTTCGGTGAATGAAATTGATTTTGAAAACCTCCGGGAACATATAAGATCTCAGTGAAACCCCTATTTAGGGTGGTAGAATGATTGTACGACTGATTTTACACGTGTCGGTATTAACAGAATAATTTTAAGGAATGCTCTATCATTTTTAATAAAATTGGTATATCTTCCCAGTAAGAAAAAATATAATTGGGAACTAGTGGGAATATGGCCAGAAAGCCTATTTTCACTGTTCTTCGTCACGAAAATACCTAGATTGGTTGTAGAATTGATATTGGAGGGTTCCCACATGTGTTCAAGGAGCTGAAATGAATATGAAAATTTATATTTATCTATGAAATGAATAAGAGTATATAAAATTTATTTATGAAATGGCAATGGCAGGTTAAATAAATTGGAAATGGATTGATTGAGTTGGGAATTGGGTTTGGTAGCCGTGGTGATAAGATTAGAGAGTTGGAAACTCGTGTGTAGTGAGTATTTTTTTACTCTGGTTTTTCTTATATGGAATTGTATTATATGAATTTGTTTTGAATTAATAAGAAAATTATGATATATTCATTTGATTTAAAATCAAGAAATGGTATTGAGCATGGGAGAGCATGTCATTAGACCTACTTATGTATGTCATTGACATGTTGTGAAGACCACAACCCCGGACCACTATCCCTAGCGGGGATAGCATGCGAAATGTCGGGCCGAGACGCCTGACGTAGGCATCGCCAACCACCCCATCATTTATGGGATGATCGGGACCCTACAAGCCTTAACTAGACACTCAATAGAGTCATATTTTTTTTCATCAAACATCAACCTGATAAACCTTGAACAGTTCTACAATCAACCACTACACATCCACAATAACTCAAGTATACACATTCCACATCTATATGCACATGATAGTTGTATATTCCACACATATAAACTACAATTGATTTAAAACCCAATACACAAAATGAATCACAAACCATCATGAAAGTCTAAGCCCTAAACGCAGTTCCAACATCCATATTATGAACACATAATCTCAAAGGCCAACCATAGAACAACCCGATGTCAAGAATGCATACCCATTCATCCTCACCATCTACTCAGCTCATGAGTTAAGTATTAATACGTACATAGGTTTCCAAAATTAAAAAATATGTACATAAATGTGTACAACATACAAGAAACCATACCCATTTATGCTAAGCTCCTCCACTAACTAGGTCCTCAATGGATAATAACTCCCTTGCCCTTATTCCGGGCTGTAGATCCAGTAAAAGGGAATTGAGAGTAAGCTAACGATGCCCACTGAATAAAATTCAGATATGTCATCAATACTCGAGTATCAATAAAATACCATGTATGCATGACAATGCCACAAGATGATGAAAAACATATAACACATATAAATTATCAAGCATTCATCATATATTTCATGCAAAGGTAAAATCCATCACTTTCCATTCTTTCCATTCTCATTTCTTTCTTTATCATGCTCAGGTCCAGACTTTCATCATAAGATCTAGTATCGTAGAACTATGATCTGGGACACATTCATTTCACATTTCATTCTCATATTCTAATCTAAGCTTCCGCCATATGACCTCATATAGGAGATCCTCCCCATGTACTCTAGATCAATGGGGGCATAGCTTCCATTTCGAAGTTGAACAATTGTGTTGTGATTCCCAACATAGAATGTTAACATTTCTTTTCCATATTCTGGTCCAGATTTTCGTTGTGAGATCTAGCGTTTCTTTTCCATATTCTGGTCCAAACTTTCGTTGTGAGATCTAGCGTCATAGCACTATGATATGAGACACAAAATATCCATTCATCATTCGGTTCTGAAAACCCCCCTATGACACAGTCAAGACTTTTTTCTAGCATTCTAGCCTTGCTAAACAAAGGCGTAGTTTTTGTCAGTCACTAAGCTAGTTAGGTCCTTTCTAAAGGTGGGGCTTCGCTTTTTTCAGAGGCAAGACTCGCCAAGCCCATATGATTTTATATACCATGCAATCATAATTAAAATTCATTTCATGTTTTCAAACATACAACATATAATTTGATATATGATGACATAAAAGATTAAACATAAATGAAGTCTACTCACAACCAAGCCAATGAGAGCAATCCTATGTACACACAAGATACCCAATTTCAACTTGGATCCTGCAATTACATATAAATTCATGCATATCACTATCCATTTATACAACACATCCATTTCATGATCTCAAATTACATAATCCACATCAAACCCATGTCTAATCCCCAACATGGCCAATTTGGATCCATACGTCACACAACATTCAATTCTAATCATAATTATCAATTCCCATGCCATAGACATCATCTATGTCCAATACCATGATTTAAGCCTAACACTTAGGCTTAGGTTTCTACATGGTCATCATAGGCCAAATTCATCATTAATCATTCCAATTCATGCCAAATCAATCATAACTCACTCAATTCCCCAAATCACATTCAATTACAACATTTGCCCCAAATTGGGGGGAAATCTCTATAATAGGCCAACATGGCCAAATTGAACTAACTAACATGTTATATCATAGGAAACCCAAAATCAGCACCATACATCATTCAAGCATACTAATTTGGTTAACATAAGTCACATGCACCCTCACTGGAAAAACCTAGGTCCAATTTTAGGGCTAGGTGATAAGTAGGTATTTAGTATATGTTTTAGAGCATGTTTCAGGTGTGTTTTATGGTATTTAGTTCATATATTAAGTTAGTTTACCATAAATTTTGTTATTTGATAGTTTAGTTACATTTTGGTATTTTTGCATTATTTCGGTATGGATTTTTATAAGTTGGTTCATGAGATTATTTGTAATACCCCTGTTTTAGACAAAAAAAAAAAAAAAAAAGTTCGGGAGTTCCTTTTCATATATAAGGAACCCTTCCTCATTTCTCACACCAACTCTTTTCTCTCTCTCTCTTGCTCTCTTTGTGATTTCCTCTCTTATCTTTTAAGACTCTCCTCACAGCGCAAGACGGTTCTGCTCTGGAGAAGGCGCCAATTCTAGAAGGAGATTTTATGTGAAGGTGAAGAACAAAATATAGGTTTACGTGTCTTATGACTTTTATTAAAGTTTACATTCATTTATCATTTTGTCTATTATTCATTTACACTGCATTATTGCATATAATGTTCATACTTGCCATACTTATGCCAATATTCTTGGAGTTCATGTATTACACTGTTACTACGTCGAATTAATGGTCAATCTGACTCAACCAGACTTAGTATTGTCCTCAGTAACTTTAAATAGTGAACGGGAGGCAGCTTGCTGCTTTAGAAGATTGGTATTTAAGTGGACCTCGTGTCCCACCTCTCAATTGGAGACTAGTCTGGTTGGTCTTATCTGAAAGCTATCTGCTTGTACAAGTGATACAGGACATCCTAACAATGCACGTCGTGATGTCAAGGTCGACATGTATATGTATACACCTACGTTGATGGAAATGTATACGTACGCAGGAGTTAAACGTATATGTGTATAAACATACATAAATTAAGTAGATTGTATTATTAAATGCCATACTATCATTAGATTATAAGATGATGTTATTATAAGATGATATAAATGACCTTGATCTTATAAAATATTATAAACTATTATAATATATCATTATTTCACTTATTTCATTCTCTCATCTCTCTCAAATGTTTCTCTCATTCTCTCATCTCTCTCGAACGTGAAACATTAAAAAAAAAACAAAGAGAAGAAAGGAACAGAGGAAAAGTGAACGAAGAGAAGGAAGAGAAAAAAAGGGTGACCGCGGGATTTTTGCTGAATCGAGACCCACGGTAACTGTTTTTCACACTATTTCTTCGTGAAATTGATATCTAAGCTAGATGTAACGTTTCTTTCGAAGTAATTTTTGCTGTAGGAGCCATTTTACAGGGTTTCCAAAAATTGGGGTTTTGACACAACTTGAATGAAAATCCACTATCAAGGTTGGAATACACTTCCTAGGCTGTAGGAACCTTAAATATATGGTCAGATTGAATATATTTTTTAGTTTGTAGTTTTTATAGCTATTAGAAGTTAGATTTGATCTTGGATTCCTTTGGAACCCTTAGCTTTGATCTTTGAAACCTTGGAAACTCCATTAAAACCCGATGAAACTCCGGTTTGAGACTGTAGAAAGATATATCTATCAATTTCGGACATTTCGATGTTAAGATCATGATTTTTGGATATGCTTTGATATTTTTAGTAGCTAAATATATGATTTTTGTGAGTAAAATTGACTTTGGATGCCTCCGCGAACATGTAAAACCTCAATAAAATACCTGTTGAAGGTAGTAGAATGATAGAATGACTGATTTTACACGTGTCGATGTGAACAAAATAATTTTAGGAATGTTCTATATTTTTAATAAAATTGACATATGTTTCCATGTGCTTATGTGAGTACTTTGGTGTTGAAATCTAGTTTAAATGTTGCATTTTCATGGTGAAATAACCCCATCTTAGCTGTTGAACCAGCTGGGAAATTTGAGTGTTAGTAATGGTGTTTTGGTGAGTTTAAATGGTGTTTAGTTGATTCTCATTATAATTTATGGCTTGAATTACCTAATTGCAGTGTTTGAATTTAGAGATTAAGTGCATGGATAAATTCTCTTGAGGAAGCAATTATGATGGACATTTGATGATGCAAGTAACCTTGATGCTTATTGTTGCTGGATTTCAGAGTGTATATTGGCTTTGAAACCTCGTGTAACCACTGTGAGTATAGTTTTCTTGATTTGGTTCTTGTATGACATTGTATACATATAAAATGTTTGATTGTATGCATGTTATATATATATATATATGTAATGCATCGAGTTTTTATTGATCATGCAAACTGATTTTTAGCATTTGGAGCTTATAATAATGTCATTTCGTTAGCAATTAAACCCGGATTAGGTTTTGCGAAACCTCATTGTCAGTAGGCCTGTTCTAACAAGGGTTGCAATCATTGAAATAACTGTGAATTGGGTAATGAGAGGTTGTGGCTACCTTGTAACGATCATACAACGGTTAGACCCGCTCACTTGCCTTGAAGAAGGGAGATGGTAAACTTTTGATGAAACTGTGCACGGGTTTATTGAATGAGCATAAATTGTATATTGTGTGCATGTATGTTATTTTGATGAATGTTTCATATGTTCTTTTGAAATATTTTAATTTAAACGATTTGATATGCCATGTTTCCCAAAATGCATGTGATTGCCATGTCAAGAGCTATATTCGCTGAGCTGTTGTTTGCTCACTACATTTCCTTCACCATTTCAGGTACAGAATCAAAAGGAAAAGGAGAAATTTGAGAGTGATCAGCACTTGACTAGGACATAGTATTTGTTGACGTACGTATGCTTTGGAGGAAGTGGTTACTTATTTTATTTATTTTGATATGTGTATACGTATCACACATATTATATATGTATTACCATCTAGAGGGGTTATTTTGGAAAAATAAGATATCAATGGCTATTTTGGATTGTTAAGATAGTTGGCGATGATCTATATACTTGGACAATGGAATGTTTGATTAATGAACGACAATGGTGGTATTTTGGATTAAGGTATACGTGGATGGAATGGTTATATACGATGACTGAATGGTTGACATTGTGAATGATTATATATATATATACATATGATTTGATTTGTGGTATATCAGGTTTTGTGAAATGTCCATTTTATGGGAAAATGCAGCTGAAGTTTTTGGAAATTTTGGGATGGATTGTGAGACTATGTGAAGGGTGACAGTATATTATCTACTGTATATATGTATGTACAGTGTATAGTATATTGTGTCGGTCATGACATCAGGCTATGTCAGGGACATTGTGACAATATTGGTATCAGAGCGAGGTTTAGGATTAAAAGCCTAAAAGATTAAAAGCCTTATTATCTTATGTTTGTTTGTATGGGTATATGTATGGGTAAATAAAGTATTATATAAAGAATTAATCGGATTGTCTGACTTATATGCTCCTCTATCTCTGTGAATGGCATTTTGAAAGGGAAGTATCAGGCAATCATGGACCCACAAGAAGGAAGGTTAAAGAAACTGGACGAAATGGTTGCAGCTCAACAGAGACAGAATGTTGAGATGATGCGTATGATGACACGTCTTCAGGATAGTTTACAGGGGCCTACAACACCTGTGGTACTCGAGGTTGGCACCAGTAGTGCGGGTGCCTCTGCATAGCAACCTGTGCATGTACAGGAGATAGTAGAGACTCATGATGATATAGATGAGACCCGCAGATACAAAGATGTGATGAAAGCATTTAAGAGGCGTTAACCGCCTATATTTGATGGCAGTCTAGAGTTAAAGGTTGCTGGGGACTGGCTTCTGCGGATAAAAGCTATATTTGAGGACATGCATGCACTGGATAGGGACAAGATTAGGCTTACTCGATTTAAATTTTTGAGTAAGGCTGAGAGATGGTGGCAGACAACAGGCCGAGCTCAGGGACCCATAGATACCTGGGATAAGTTTAAAGAAGTATTCTACATGACTTACTATCCCCCATCTGAGGTTGATAAGAGGCATCAACAATTTATAAAATTGAAGCAGGGGAACATGTTTGTGAGAGAATATGAACATGAGTTTAATAGGCTAGCCTTGTTTGCCCATGAAATGGTTCAAACAGATCTGATGCGAATGAAGAAGCTCAGGGATGGATTTAATGACTCGATCAAGAAGGGTTTGGCTCTTGCTGGTGTTCAGACCTATGATCAGGTAATGCGACAGACATTGGATTATGAGGCAGTTGAGATGACAGATAGGCCAGCACGGGCAATGCCCCCAGCACAGGCAGTTATAGAGCAACAGGTACCCTATCAGGGTAAGAGAAAGCTGAGATGGGGCAGAAAATGGTGGGGTGAATAGAAAAAGGCAAAGATAGCTAAGATGCCTACTACTATGGAGATTCCAGTTACTCCTCCAGCAGTAGCAATACCACCACCAGCAGGCAGAGGATCATAGTCTGCTACGAAGCCACCGATACAGGGATCATCTCTTAGGGCACCTTGGCCGCATAAGGGAGCAGGCAGCCGGAGAAGTTGGCTTTCCATGCCAGGCACTGAGTTGCAGACAACTTCATCTACACCTCGCCCTCCTATCACATGTTTTCATTGTGGGAACAAGGGACATAAGGCGTACCAGTGTCCTTTTCAGCCAGGTCCGTGGACTCCAACAAATCCATCTGCTTCTGTTAATGTTCCCACGCCTATCAGAAAGCAAGCCAGGGCTGTTACAAAGACAGATCCAGAGGCGAACAAGAACTTGGTGGAAGGTATGATTTCCATTTGTGACACTATGATGTATGTGTTAATCGATGCCGGATCCACCTTGTCATTTATTGCTGGCCACATGGTAGATAGGTTGCATTTAACTCCTGTTAGGATTAGTACACCGTTGGTTCTGAGTACTGCAGCAGGAGACCGAATCTACCCGAATATGTTGTGTGAAAATTGTGTGGTGAAATATGCAGATCATGAAATGATTGTGAATCTTAGGGTTTTAGAATTCCTAGAATTTGATGCTATACTGGGTATGGATTGGTTGGCTGCCTATCATGTCCATGTGGACTGCTTTGGTAAGAAAGTAGTCTTTCAAATACCAGGACAACCCGCAATTGTGTATAGTGACAAGACATCTTCAAACCCTCCCATTCGAGGCAGGATGGCCACTAATGAAGAGATAGGGATGTTGGCTAGTATAAAGCCAGTAAATGAAAAGGATTTAGGTGTTCAAATATCAGATATTCCTGTAGTATGTGAGTACCCAGATGTTTTTCCAGATGATTTACCAGGATTACCACTAGTACGGGAGATTGATTTTATTATTGAACTGATGCCTGACACAAAGCCTATTTCCATTCCACCCTATCGAATAGCGCTAAAGGAGTTACAGAAACTCAAGGTGCAATTAGAGGAGTTGATGGCAAAAGAGTTTATTACCCCGAGTATGTCACCCTGGGGCACACCTATACTGTTTGTGAAGAAGAAGGATGGCAGCTTGAGGTTATGCGTTGATTATAGACAACTGAACAGGGTGACAGTGAAAAATAAGTATCCTTTACCCCGTATCGATGATTTATTCGATCAGTTGAATGGTGCTAAATTTTTCTTTATGATTGATTTAAGATCTGGATACCATCAACTAAGATACGGGAAGAGCATGTACCAAAGACTGCGTTCAGAACACGGTATGGTCACGATGAGTTTCTTGTTACGCCTTTTGGACTGACCAATGCCCCAGCAATGTTTATGGATTTGATGCAAAGGGTATTTAGACAATATCTGGACCAGTTCATTATTGTGTTTATTGATGATGTACTCATTTATTTCAAGACTCAGGAGGATCATGAGCAGCACCTCCGCATCAGTTTGCAGACACTAAGAAAGCATCGGTTGTATGCTAAATTCAGTAAATGTGAGTTTTGGATACATGAGGTGAGATTTCTTGGTCATGTGGTTAGTGTAGAAGGTATTTCTGTTGATTCTGCTAAGGTTGAGGCAATCATAAATTGGCCAAGACCAACCACAGTGACTGAGATCTGCAGTTTTTTGGGTCTAGCTGGTTATTACCGGAGATTTGTGGAAGGCTTTTCCCGATTGGATTCCCCACTCACATGGCTGACTCAGAAAAATGTGCCATTTGTGTGGGACTTCTGCATGTGAGGATGCTTTTACTGAGTTGAAGAAGAACCTAACTACTACTCTTGTTTTAGTACTCCCAGAACCTGGAAGGGAGTTGGTGATTTACACAGATGCATCACATTCAGGTTTGGGATGTGTATTGATGCAAAAGGGTAGAGTGATTGCTTATACATCAAGACAGCTAAAGATAAATGAGAAGAACTACCCTGTGCATGATTTGGAACTACCAACTGTTGTATTTGCGTTGAAATTGTGGAGACATTACCTCTATGGGGAAAAGTTCAAACTGTACTCAGACCATAAGAGTCTGAAATATTTGTTTGACCAGAAAGAGGTGAATATGAGACAGCGTTGATGGTTGGAATTCCTAAAAGATTATGATTTCACACTAGAATATCATCTTGGAAAAGCCAATGTCGTAGCTGATGCATTAAGCCAAAAATGGGTTGAGACCCATGTGGCAGCTTGTCAGATGGCCCAGGAGTGGCGACTTTTAGAGAGAGCGACTGCGATGAATGTTCTCTCCATGGCTCCACACGTTGACATTTGTGCACAGATGCATATACAGTTGACGGATTCTTATATTCAAAAGATTAAGGATATGCAGCAGCATGATCCTGATCTTGGTATGTATGAGTCTTGGGCAGATAGCGTAGACAGGGCAGATTGGCAGAGAGGTCTAGATGGCGTTTTGCGTTATCAGGGGAGATTATGGGTACCCGTGGATAGGGCATTGAGGGCTGAGTTATTAGAGAAAGCACACAGATCTCAGTATACCATTCACCCAGGGTCTACTAGAATGTATCATGATATGAAGAGAACAGTATGGTGGCATGGCATGAAGAAAGATATAGCTGAGTATGTGCAGAATTGTGAGGTGTATCAGCATGTGAAAGCTGAACATCAGAGACCAGGAGGTCAGATGCAACCATTATCTATTCCAAAATGGAAATGGGAGCATATCAGGATGGACTTTATCATAGGACTGCCCAGATCTCAGGGTAGATATGACGCCATTTGGGTGATGGTTGACAGATTGACTAAATCTGCACACTTTCTTCCAATGAACACCAGAGACTCGATTGATAGACTAAGCATATTGTATGTGCAAGAGATTTTCAGGTTGCATGGTATACCTGTTTCTATTATGTCGGATAGAGATCCGCGATTCACATCGAGCTTTTGGCAGGCCATGAAGACTCGATTTGGTACTCATCTCCGCTTTAGTACAACGTTTCATCCTCAGACTGATGGCCAGACTGAGAGGGTGATTCAGATGCTGGAAAAGATTCTCAGATCGTGTATCTTAGAGTCTGGTGGGACTTGGAGTGAAAATTTACCATTGTGTGAGTTTGCTTATAACAACAACTATCAATCCAGTATTGGCAAGGCACCTTATGAAGCTTTGTATAGTAGGCCATGCAGATCTCCGACTTGCTGGTATGAGGTTGGGGAATCACAGTTGTTGGGACTGAAAGTTGTTATTGATCACACTAAGCAGGTGAAACAAATCAGACAGAGACTGAAAGCTACCCAAGACCGACAGAAGAGTTATTTTGATAACCGTCACAGACCTTTAGAGTTTGCAGTGGATGACCTCGTGTTGCTTAAGGTCTCGCCACAGAAAGGTCAAATGTTGTTTGGGGTGAAAGGAAAATTGTCTCCTCGCTTTATTGGACCGTTTAAAGTCACAGAGAGGATTGGTATGTTAGCGTACCGGATTGCTTTGCCTCCTCAGTTAGTTGGTGTTCATGATGTGTTTCATATTTCTATGTTGAGGAAGTATCATACAGACCCGACGAAATATCCACCATCGACACATCTTTTAGATGTATCATAGTTACAAGTTGGGGAGGATGCTACATATGAAGAGAAGTCCATTCAGATTCTTGATAGGAAGGTTCAGCAATTGAGAAATAAAGAAATTCCTTTGGTCAAAGCCAAATGGTAGTTTCATGATAATGAGGAGCAAACTTGGGAATGCGAGGACTAGATGAGGGAAACATTTCCTGATCTCTTTACCACTTGAGGTACATTTCTCCTTATCTGTTAAATTTCGAGGCGAAATTGCTTAAGTTGGGGATATTGTAACACCCCGTAGTTTTAATTATACACCTACGTTGATGGATACGTATACGTACGCATATACGTAAGTAGGAGTTAAACGTATATGTGTATAAACATACATAAATTAAGTAGATTGTATTATTAAATATCATACTATCATTAGATTATAAGATGATGTTATTATAAGATGATATAAATGACCTTGATATTATAAAATATTATAAACTATTATAATATATCATTATATCACTTATTTCATTCTCTCATCTTTCTCAAACGTGAAACATTAAAAAAAAAACAGAGAGATGAAAGGAACAGAGGAAAAGAGAACGAAGAGAAGGAAGAGAAAAAAAGGGTGAACGCGGGATTTTCACCAAATTGCGACCCACGGTAATTGTTTTTCACTCTATTTCTTCGTGAAATTGATATCTAAGCTAGATGTAACGTTTCTTTCGGAGTAATTTTCGCTGTGGGAGCCGTTTTACGGCATTTTCAAAAATTGGGGTTTTGACCCAACTTTAATGAAAATCCGCTATGAAGGTTGCAAAACACTTCCTAGGCTATAGGAACCTTAAATATATGGTTAGATTGAATTTATTTTTTAGTTTGTAGTTTTTATAGCTATTAAAAGTTAGATTTGATCTTGGATTCCTTTGGAACCCTTAGCTTTGATCTTTGAAACCTTTGAAACTCCATTAAAACCCGATGAAACTCCGGTTTGAGACTGTAGAAAGATAGATCTATCAATTTCGAACATTTTGATGTTCAGAGCATGATTTTTGGATATGCTTTGATATTTTTAGTAGCTAAATATATGATTTTTGTGAGTAAAATTGACTTTGGATGCCTCCGCGAACATGTAAAACCTCAATAAAATACCTGCTGAAGGTAGTAGAATGATAGAATGACTGATTTTACACGTGTCGATGTGAACAAAATAATTTTAGGAATGTTCTATATTTTTAATAAAATTGACATATGTTTCCATGTGCTTATGTGTGTACTTTGGTGTTGAAATCTAGTTTAAATGTTGCATTTTCATGGTGAAATAACCCCATCTTAGCTGTTGAACCAGCTGGGAAATTTCAGTGTTAGTATGGTGTTTTGGTGAGTTTAAATGGTGTTTAGTTGATTCTCATGATGATTTATGGTTTGAATTACCTAATTGCAGTGTTTGAATTTAGAGATTAAGTGCATGGATAAATGCTCTTGAGGAAGCAATTATGATGGACATTTGATGATGCAAGTAACCTTGATGCTTATTGTTGCTGGATTTCAGAGTGTATATTGGCTTAGAAACCTCGTGTAACCACTGTGAGTATAGTTTTCTTGATTTGGTTCTTGAATGACATTGTATACATATAAAATGTTTGATTGTATGCATGTTATATATATATATATGTAATGCATTGAGTTTTTATTGATCATGCAAACTGATTTTTAGCATTTGGAGCTTATAATAATGTCATTTCGTTAGGAATTAGGCCCGGATGAGGTTTTGCAAAACCTTATTGTCAGTAGGCCTATCCTAACAAGGGTTGCAATCCTTGAAATGACTGTGAATTGGGTAATGAGAGGTTGTGGCTACCTTGTAACGACCATACAACGGTTAGACCCGCTCTCTTGCCTTGAAGGAGGGAGATGGTAAATCTTTTATGAAACTGTGCACGGGTTTATTGAATGAGTATAAACTATATATTGTGTGCATGTATGTTATTTTGATGAATGTTGCATATGTTCTTTTGAAATATTTTATTTTAAACGATTTAATATGTCATGTTTCCCTGAATGCATGTGATTGTCATGTCAAGTGCTATATTGGCTGAGCTGTTGTTTGCTCACTCCATTTCCTTCACCATTTCAGGTACAAAATGAAAAGGAAAAGGAAAAATTTGAGAGTGATCAACACGTGACTAGGACATAGTATTTGTTGATGTACGTATGCTTTGGAAGAAATGGTTACTTATTTTATTTATTTTGATACGTGTATACTTATCACACATATTATATATGTATTACCATCTAGAGGGGTTATTTTGGAAAAATAAGATATCAATGGCTATTTGGGATTGTTAAGATAGTTGGCGATGATATATATACTTGGACAATGGAATGTTTGATTAATGAACGAAAATAGTGGTATTTTGGATTATTTTAGAAAAATAAGATATCAGTTTTTGTTATAATGCATTCGCGCTTCGCCTGTGAGTGTTCCACCGGTTTAGGCGCGTTCGGGCGGGGGTGATATTATTAAAGCATGATACTCACTTGGTTTGATGTGTTTTGTAGGTGCTTTGATGTTCTAAATGATGATTGAGAAGATGAAGACATGATGCAAGAGGAGCCAAGGGAGCCATGGGAGTGTGGAAAATTGGCTAAATCCACAAGAAAATCAGGAAAAATAGGTGTAAAAATCCGTAATTGGGCACCGCGATGCTGAAAAATTCGATTTTGCGCGACGTTTGTATTTCGGCCAGAACTTTCTCAATTTAACTCCGAATTTGACGTGGTTTGTTTCTATGGATTCCTTACTTGAAATAATACAATATAAAAAGGTTTTGAGGTTGATTTGTAGTGGAGATAAAAACGGCGAGGAAGAAAGTGGATGTGCGAGTTAAAATAGAAACTTTCTAATTTTGTTGCAAACTTTCCTATTTGGACTTTGACACTTCTTGGACTACTTCCTATGGACTTATAGCTATATAAAGACCATGGATTAGGGTTTCAAAGGAGGAGATAAGGATCATAAAGAAAAGAAGAGAGAGCAAGGAAGACGGCTAGGGTTTCAAGTAGAGAAGAGCAAGATTGAAGACTATTGAAGAATCTCCAACACTTTCCCTTCCTTCTACTTGGTTTTTCTAGTTTTTGATCCATGTTCATCATATTATTTCATGCTTTAATGCCTTTATTCCTGAACTAAATCTTCTATCTAGAGGTGTAGATCAATCCAAGCTAGAAACTATGTCATGTTCTTAAACTTTTGATTATTCTTTAATAGAGTTGTTAGTTTATTTATGTTTTTCTACTCTTAATGCTATTAATCCCTTGATCACCAATTGATTGATCCTAGACTTGGAAGGTGGTACTCGATAGAGGGTTTTCTGGGTTAGAACATGAGAAGCATAACATGAAACGACCATAGAATCAATAGATCTATGGAGTTTTATGAAGTCTTAGGAAAAATCATAGAACTTAATGAATTTTTTGGGTTTTTGGGTTTTATTGATAGATCAAACTTAATTTTCTAAGAATATGCTCAAATGCGGCACTCGAGAGAGGGTATTAGAAATCTCAGGATTTTTTGCTTATAAACTATAACTCAAATTGATGAATATTGCATAATTCTAGGCATAGTTGATAGTGAGGAGAGGTTGAACCTCTAGATGTTTTACCATATTGATTTTCATCCAAATTCCCATAATTTGCTATTTTTATTATATTTCTTGTTTAATTGCTATTTTTAGTTTATTAATCATTCAACTTTGATTTTTCAAATAAAGTTAGGGTTAGTGAAACGGTATTTAGCGTGAGTGTCAATCCTAGATGACGACAACCCGATATCTCATCGGTTTTATATTATAACTTGACACTGTACGCTTGCGGTTTGCACGTAACACTAGGTCACTTTACAAGCAACACCATGAAAACCCAACTAAGAATTAGGGAAAATGCCACCAACAGGCTCAAAAGTGTCCTAGGAACCCTAAATGAAAGCATGCACCACGGTCTTGAGGGTTTCCTACAAAGCCCTTACCTCAAGCTCACCCAAATCCTAGGTGCAATGCTTGGAAAATGACATTTGGGCATAAGTTTGGGTCTTATGTTCTCATTCCCACCATTTTCATGCTTTTTCAAGCACATTCAACCCAAACCCTAGTCTAGGTTTCCCCCAAATCAGCAACCCATGACAAAGCTTAGGTCAAAATGAAGCTTAATCTCACATTTATTGGTGATTTCATGGAGAAAAGAGAGAAAAATCATTACCTTATGTAACGCCCCGAAAACTCTACCTCCTAGCCCGTACCTTAGTCCCATATGTGCTTGACTCTATGTGCCAACTCTTGATGTTGTGCATGTTACATGCTTATGTATGTTTGTTGCATGTCCATGTTGTGGGCTTGTTTGATAATTATCGTATGAATTATGGGTTTATATTGGGTTCATGATAGAATTTGATTATGGTTTTATGTGTTTTATATGAATTGGGAATTATTATGAGTTATATTTTACTTGATTTATGATTTGTATAATGTATGTGACTTGTAGATAACTATTATTATTATTATCATTATTAATATTATTATGGGTGGCTTGTTGGAGAAGTTACATTCAAATAACTTGTTGAACAAGCTATTGTCATGGATTGAAAATGCACCAATTAATGCATGAGAATCAATATTTGAATGTGTGGTGTGAATAAGATTATAAAAAGAAAAAGAATTGTATTTGAATTGATGGGGGTGTGACATGGGTGTTGGAAAAGTAACCTATATATGGGAGCATGTGATTGCAATTTTATAACATAGCCCCAACCCACCCCATTCTCTCCTTCATTCACGTTTTGGGAGGAGAGAAGAAAAAAAAAGAGGAGAAAAAGAAGAAGAGAAGAGAAAAAGTGGAGAAATTAGGGCTTGGGTGGATTTGGATCAAATCCCACCATAAGGTATGTGAAAATATGATTTTTCTTCACTAAATCTTCTCCTCATGTGATTTCTAACCTTTGAATGATATAATTCTTGAGGTATGTGGTTGTTTTGAGAATGACTTAGATCAAGTTAGGGTGTGCATGTATGAAATTTGGGATCCTTGTGTTGAATGGAGCACAATGGTGGTGAAATCCCCAATTTCCACCAAGAGATTAATGAATTCCATTGTAGTTGACTTAGCCTTAAATTCATGGACTTAGTGTTTTCCAAATGAGTTGCATGTCAACTATGTTAAGCTTAAGGATGAATATTGACTATGCATGATGTTACTTTGGGTATTTCTATGGTGTGATCCATTGGCTAGTGTAATTTGACACTATGTCCAAATTGTAGAGATTTTCCCCAATTTGAGAAAAATGATGCAATTGACTTGGAAATGGTTAATTGTGATGGATTACGTCTAATTGAACCTAAATTGGGTTGATTCATGTTGTAATTGGCCTATAATGATTACATTGAAGCCTAGGCCTATTGTTGGGATCTTACCCAATTTGGGGCTTTTGGTCCAATTGACTTGACGTTGATTAATAATTGTGGTGGAATTTAGTTAATTGGACATGAATTGAGTTGATTTGTGCTTAATTGAGCATAAATTGGGTATAGATTATATTGTAATTGAATTATGTTGGCCTAGGCCTAGACATGGTGTATGCATGTAATTTGGCATGATGGATGCCTATGGTTTCGGTGTTTTTAATTGAGGTGGAATTATGGAATTATGAATATATTAGACTTGTGTATCGTGACATGGAAATTGAGACACATGACTAATGTGGGCTGTGTTATGATCATGTTGGAGGTTGGGTTATAATTCATGTGTTTTGGTATGAATTTGTGAATTGTATGCTATTATGTAAATTGGTAGTGATTGATGCATTGACCTAGGTGGGCTATGTTGAGACTTAGGCTAGAGACTTGAGAATTGGGATTTGATGGTGTGTTTGCTTTATTGTGTAGTTTATCATAATGATTGATGTTATGTGAATGGATGTGATATTTTAGGATCTTAATCTTGATTTTAGTCTCTTTAGATTGAGCTTGTGAGTGTGGTTGACATCATCTTGTGTGGCTTGGTTGTGAGTAGAACTCCGACTTATGTATAATCTTTTATGTCATCTATTATACATGTAAATGTGTTGAAACATGAATGGTATTTGTGCATTGTTGCATGGTGTGTAAAACTCAGTGGAAACCATGTATGGCCTAGAGTGGGAGGAGCGAAGTCCTTGATTTTTGTCCTATGGTTTGGGGAGCGCTCCTAGGAGAACCCCTCCACCTTGGACATAGCCGGACATATCCACCAATAGGAAGTGTACTCATGCCATAGGAGAGTTTAGGCTGAGTTGAGGCAGAACATGAGTAAAGAACCTTGTGTCCTCGAGATACTGGCTAAGACTCTGTTAAAGATCTTTTTGTCCCAGATAGTAGCACTGCAGTGCGAGATCACATGACTACCACCTGGACCAAGAGTCCTAGATCGAAAAAATCTCACGATGGGGTCTGGATCAGAGTAAAGAAAGCAGAACATGAGAATAGAATGTTGAATAGAAAGTCCCGGACCCTAGCATGGTATGCTCTGCCTCACGGTGTAAGCCGAGACTAGAAGATAAACAGAGGAGATGGAAAATGATCTTAATTGCATTATTAGATATATTGGAATGCTTGCTCTGCATATTTATATACATCTTGTGGATGTACATGAACATTGGGGTGCGGTTTTATACCCTTTGGAGACTCGTATTATTTTGATGTACATGTTGATGGGTCATGTAGGACCCTAAACCTTAGATGTGGACTTCATATGATGGTTGAATGATATTGTATAAGTTGATGATGAAAATATGATTCTGTTATGTTATGTAGTTGTGGATATTAGGATTGCTACAGGTATTGCTGGCCCAAAAGTGTCCAAGAGGGGGGGGGTTTGAATTGAACGATTCAGCAGGTTAAATTTTTCAATAAAATTAGTTTGCAGGTTTAAACAAGTTACAACATATGATAATGAAGAACAATAAATAAGAAATGAACACACAAGATTTATAGTGGTTCGACTCTTGCCTACCCCTACTACCTAATCTCCCCGATTAGGATTTTGTTCAAACTCCACTATCCAACCCTCTTCACAAGTGAGGATTAAACCTTTACAGTTTCTCAAATTGTAGGTGTGAGCAATCGATACACTTTGAGCAACACTAGCTCAAGTTCATGACTCCCCGTTACTTTACAAATAAGTTACAAGAATTGGGATGGATTCTTTTATCACGAATCAATGAAATACTTAGAGTGCAATATGAACCTCAGTGCATCTCAAATTCAACAAAAGATTTGAGTTTAGGAATTGGAATACATATAAATTTTGATGTGAATTGGAATACATATAAATTTTGATGTGAATTGGAATACATATAAATTTTGATAATTTTGGTTATGTAAATATATGTATATAACACCCCACAGATGAAACTAAGTAGATGGATGTATATAATAGGTAGTTGTGATAGATATATACTGTTAAATGTTTTTGGTTTGGATTTTAGTGGATATGATATATATATGTGTTGGATGGATTAATAGGTGATTTGATTTGTGAGAAATGTCCTATTTACATAAGAGACTCTGTCGGAGTCTGATTGAGGCATAACAGGGATTTAATGGTTCTATTGTTGATAAGGTGGCTAGATTTTTGTGCCGGTCAGGATGCCTTGGGGGTTTGTGAAGGGGTCCTGACAGTTCCAATTGTTCAAGCCACTAGGTGCATGACACCACCTGAGGGAGAGGAAGATGTATTTGAAATTCCACCTCCGAGAGCCTCTGATGCAATAAATTTAGATTTGCAAGTGCACGAATTATCAAGTTATAATACCCATGATGAGTGGGTTATCGTATCCACAGGGAATTATTACTTTCTCTCAATTACCAATTCACAGATTTAGAAATTTATTTAGACGATCAATAAAAGATATCACTAGAATAAAAGTGCTAAAGTTTGAATGTAAGCAAGAAAATATAAAGAAAATTTAATATATGAGAAATGTCTAGAGAATCAATTTTAGCTAACCTTCAATTATGTAATTTAAACATGCTTATTATCAAGTCAAAACCCTTGTGTCTCTAATTCCCTCTCTCGAGTGCCGAATTAGAACATTTTGTTAAAAACAAGGTTCGATCTCTCGATAAAACCTAAATTCTAAACAACCCATTAAACTCCATGATTTTCCTACAACTTCATGAAACTTTGTGAGCCTCTCAATTCTACAATAATTTCATGTCATAATCCCCCTTTTCCAACCTAGAAAACCCTCTCTTGAGTGCCGCCTTCCAAGTCTAACTTCATTCGATATGTGGTCAAGAAACCGAAAGCATTAAGTATATGAAATCATGAATAAACTATATAAATTTCATTGATAATAAACTAAATCAAAAATTAAACCATAATATTCAAGTTAGGATCCATCTCTTCTCTAGAAAATAGAATTAGTTCATGGACATGATTACAAGAGAGAAATTGAAAGACAAAATCATCTAATTAAAATGTAAATGGAAGAAAAGTGAGAACACCCCCTTCTTCTTCCAGAATTTCCCTGCAACTCTCCTCTTTCAACCTCTTATCTTGTTCTCCTCCTTCAACTCCTCTAATCTATTCTAAAATTTGTAAAATGTAAGATCCCTCTAATTAACCCTAAAATCAGCTTATAAACATTGTCACGACCCACTATACGTGATGACATGACCGACACAAAACCCCCGAACGTACCCTCCATCATTACACCCAGCATTTCATCAACCTAAAATAACACAGATCCCAATATGAACACTATCCTAATAAGCATCCATCTAAACATGATCAACAATGAATAAAATATTACATCTCCAAATTACCAAAAATAAAATTCCAAAGTCCACAAAATTTACAAAACCCAACACATCCCATCTATGTGTTAAATATACATATACTAGGTGTTATCATGTACATAATATCAAAATACTAAGAAATGTACAACACCTACATCAACACAAAACCAAGGGATACTTCGCAGTCAAACCTTCCCTTTATCCTTCCTATCAGATCCTGAAAGAAAAAGGGTGAGGTGTGACCTACAACAAGCTCAATGAATGTCATTTACAAGTGACAACATACATCCATTTATAAAAAAACATGCAAGATCATAAAAACATTTAAAGTATCATGGTGATGGAATAAGATTATATACATGCCAATATAATGTATGAAGTCATAAATAAGACAATGCATATCATTTATAATCATGCTCATGCAATCCTGACACCTCCTGAGCAAGGGCGATCAAAGGCCTGGTGCGCGACACACAGTGCCCAATCAGACACACAGTACTTGTATTCTAATTGCAAGTCAATTTCATCAATTGAAATCGATTAGGTCAAAGCGCCCTCACTTCATTGTTCAGTAGGACGCTAATGTTCTATGAGCACCCTCAAAGGAACAAAACGACAGAAAAAATATTTTGGTTGTTCTGACATTACTGCTATTTCTGTTAACTTTTTCAGAAACGTACGAATACTTTTTAGAATCGTACAACAACATTTTCAAAACTTTTTGAACGTTCTAAAACTTCGTCAGAACATTCCTCTTTCATGAAAGGATAAGATGATTAAGGTGCTATAGCCATAATATGCATTGAGCTGAATCGATCCAATTCGGGAAAGAATGTTAACGTTATATTTGAAATAACTTAAAGCGCCAAAATCATCAAGTCCATTGCGCCTTTGTTATTCCTATATATATGTGCTGCCTCAGAGCAGAAAAACCACTAATGAAATACGAAATTGATATTCATTAAAAATGTATTAACAATTTTCGTTTGTGTTAAAACACTTTTTGAAAGTTAGACTTCTTTCACTTGTGCTTGATCTTACGATCTTTTGAAAGAAAAACTTCAAGTCTTCTAGGTTGATTGATCTTCATCTTCATTATTTCGAAAACCCATTGAAGAAGACAAAAGCTCTTTGACCTGTTTCCAGCATAAACTTCATCACACATATTTTGCTGAATCTGTGATCACAGAAGGTTCAATCCTAAGATTTGTAAGTATTACGTTGATTCTGAGTAAAGGGAATCATACTTCATCTTGTATTCAATTTGCCGTGACTGGTTAGTCACTGGGCAAGAGCAAGTGTTGCTTATAGGTAGAAACGGTTGTCTCACACCCGTAAGTTGAGAATAGGTTCTCTCTCACCTGTAAGTAGTGAATAGGTCCTCTCACACCCGCAAGTTGAGAAACGGTAGTTCTCACACGCGTAAGTTGAGAAAGTGTACCAGTTTGATCTTCACCCGTAAGAAGGTCCATAGTGGAGTTTGAAAAAATCCTAACTGAGGAGGTTAGGTAGTGGATATAGGTGCGGTCGAACCACTATAAATCTTGCTTGCATTGTCCCATTTACATTTGCCGTATCTAATTGTTATACTTTGTTTATTCTGCTTTCATTATTCCGCACAATTTTAAGAAAGTTTAAAATCTGCTAAGTGTCTAATTCACCCCCCTCTTGGACATATCTGGGCCAACAGAGATTCCATCTGTGCCTGCTCCTGACATCTCATCATCTTCTCATGATGTGCCTTCTTCATCTGCTTATGATCATCATGCTTATCCATCCTCATCTAGAATACTTCTTGAAATCTCTTCATTATCTTCATTGGAAGGTTGTTTTGCTCAAATCAATGCCACCATGAGTTCAAATTTCAAGATCATACTTCAAAGGCTTGATGATGAAGACAAAAAGGTTAAAAGTGTTGGAACAAGCCTCTCAAGAAAAAAAAAGAGATTCTCATGATGAACTGAAGCAAAAGATTAAAGAGAGTGTGGTATAAACCTTAGGCCAAGCAAGGAGATTAGGACCGATAATCTCTTACATTGAAAGAAAAGGTGTAAGTGTTCTACCTGCCCTTCCAATGCCAAGATCTTCTGCACCAAAGACTACTGTAAGAAAGCCTGCAGCTTCAAAAGATTCAAGTGAAGAAGATCCAAGAAATGAAGAACTTCCACAAGAAGAAGATCTACTTCCCGGAATAACTTCCTTAGACCTTCCAGCTCAGAAGGATGACGATCCCTCACTGGCAATCATTCCATTTCAGGATTAGGATAGTTTTTTATGGTTGTGATGTTGATGTTGATATATCTTTAGTATGTTTTGATACTTTTGACTATTTCGAATGTTATGTATGCTTTATGTTTTTGCTTGTTGATTGTGTGTACGTCGGGATTGTTTGTACATGGACACAGGTATAATTTTTGTATGGGAAAACTATCAATTTACAGGTGAGATGTTGCCCAAATTTTCTAAAAACTCCTATACTTATCTTATTAAGTAACATAAGTGTTTATGTGTAATATCTTTATACTCATTTGATATGATGATGGATTGAACATGTGTCATATATTGACACTTGTGGTATCAATTAAAGTTATAGAGCTAGACTTTAGAATTGCTCATTTTTTATATCTTATCCATGCCTATGCCAATTTATATCATGATCATGCTTACTTTGGACTTATAGAATTTAGATCTATGCATGACTCTTGTATACATATGTGAATAAAGAATTTCTTGTGTTTCTTATGCCTAGTATAACCGTCCATGAGGGGGGGTGAATTGGACTTGGCCGATTTTTGCGTTACCTTTCTAATATTTTTATTAAACAAGTAATATGCATAGAAAGTAACAATCCAAATAGCAAGAGCAGAAAAATAAATTAACACAAATGATTTAGAGTGGTTCGGTTCCCCTTGAACCTACGTCCACTACCCAATCGCACCGATCAGGATTTCCCAATCCACTATTGGCTAATCAGTTACAGGTGGATTAGAAGCTGTTTACACTAACCAACATCAGGGTTTGGTTGGAAAGCTACTACAACGCTAACCTACACGAAGGCTTGGTTAGAAAGCCACAATCTAGCCTACACCAGGGCTTGGCTAGTAAGCCACAACTTGAAACCAACTTATGGGAGTGGTTACGTGCCATACAAATAAGGTATAGTATTGGTTGGCTTAACCAAGTCAACAATACATCAAGATTACAAAGATATAGAGAAGTGAATAACAACACTCTCAACAGTTTAAGCTTACAATCTTGAATGAGACAACAATCACTATTCCAACCACTATGATTCTAAATGATACAAAGTGTTGAAATATGTTTTTGTCAAATGCACTCGATTCAAATACATGTGATGTAACGTATATGCACAACTATCAAGATATTGATTCTAATTAACAATAAGTTTAAAGCTCGAGAATCAATATAACATGATGATCAAAACTTGATGATTCTAAATATATATGTGATAAAAATCAAGAATCAAACAACTCTAGTATGATCACAAACTTCGATTCAATATAATATGATATTAGCACGTGAATAGAAATCTCAAACTATTCATGAAACCACTAAACAATGAAATATGTTATAAAGATCAATATAGGGTTTCACAAACACAATCAATACAAAATCAGTTTTAAAGATTATAATCTAGGCAGAAAAAATGATTTGCAAAAACTAAAATCACAAGAATCTAGTTGTAGAAATGTATACCCCACTTGGGAATATTGAAGCACCAAGATTCTTCTTGTGTGAAGTTGGATGCGAGAAATCACAATCAAGACTCAAATAGAAGATGTGAAACACTTGAATCGTCTTGAACACTTGCACAAGAGAAACTCTCCAAGTTTCTCAAGGTTTTGAAAGATGTGGAGAAATATTCGGAAGATTGGATCAAATGATCAAATGTTATTGAACTTTTTCTTTCAAAAAAGGATTAAATGACTCAAGAACTTGTTGTTTCCTTGTAAAAAGACTTAGACGAAAAATGCACAAGTTCTCTGGATTTTGCAAAAGTTTCTCTTCAAATGAGCAAGTGTGGTATTTATAGATGAACACCATACCGAGGCACAAGAACGCGTCCCTTAACACAAGAGCGCATTTTTGGTTTGAAATTTGAAAGTTCCAGTTTTCCCTCCAATCAAGGAGCGCGTTCCTCAATATGTCCTTTGGACATAGGAACGGGTTCCTTCAACAAGAACCATCGACTCTTAAAATTGTTTCCATTTTGCCCTTGGCAATAGGGGCGCGTTACTTTTCCCAGATAAAAAAAAATCTGAGTCTCGAAAAATGCCACAGGAGCGCGTTCCTCTTGCAAGGAGCGCGTTTCTTAACCTTGATAAAAAATTCACCAAGTCTCGGGAAAAAGCTCAGAAGCACGTTCCTCACTATAAGAGCGTGTTCCTTCACTGACAAGTGAAAGAGATTAGATGACACAGGTATGTTGTTTGCAATCATCAAAACAAAACCGGGTGAGAGTAGTTACATCAACACTTATCATTATGAAGGGATCATATAAGCCACAACTTCATACTTTGTCTATGATATGCTCATGCCTATTCCAAAAATTCATAAAATCACTAAGTGTATGATTCATATTACATAATTTATAGGCCATGTACACAATTACATATCATATGCCTATATATATGGAAAGATAGTTGCCTATACTCATATCTATCATCTTTTGGCATTCTCTTTTCATGAACATTTGATTTTGATGCATGCTTTTCATCTTTGATCATATGAGCATCAAATACTTGAATACTTGATTTCTAATGAGTGCATACTCTTCAAAACTGTTTCTCATTAGAGTCAAATCACCTAGGCTATGTTTCAATTGAAATAATATTTGCCTAGTGAATGAAAACAAGTGTATGCTACTGCTTGAATGATTTCCATACAATTAAGCATATACTCATATTTAGGCTTTGCCCTTCATATGAAATATCTATATATGCCCACATGTTAGAAAGTTCATAGCTTATTCATGATTTTTCCACTTTCACATGACATTGATGTTGTGCTTAAACCTTAAACTT
The DNA here is from genome assembly GCA_035771175.1 of Paratinospora sagittata. NCBI lineage: Eukaryota > Viridiplantae > Streptophyta > Magnoliopsida > Ranunculales > Menispermaceae > Paratinospora > Paratinospora sagittata. The sequence goes on along the minus strand of CM069613.1, from coordinate 13,150,057 downwards.
TATGTGCAACAATTGCTTGTGATTTTGATATCTAATGGATGCCATGAGCTTCAAAAATACATTTTGCATCTTATTAGAATCGCAATAGCTAGGCTTTTCTTAATCATAGATCTTTGTGCCTATGCTATGAATCATATGTATGCTTGTGCTTTTCTTTCATACATAATAGAGCATACTTTGTATTAGCCTTATGTGTTGACAATCAAATCCATATCTTTGCCTAATGTTATGAGAATGATTGCTTGTGCTCCAAATTTATATGTTAGCAATTACTTCTCATTTCTCATGACTAGATGTCGTATATAATTAAATTCTTTGTGCATCTACATGACTTTATTTTTGGCTATGCTATGCAATATTTCAAATTATCTTTTAAGCTAGCCTATAAATGATGAGCTAAACCGTCTCATATTTTGTCATAATCTATTTCTTCTTGTGCTTCACATTTCATCTTAATTCTCATGTGTGTTTCTTTTGGTATAGCATCCCTTATGCATTCTCATGTACTTAATCGTGACATGTTGTCATGAATCCTCTTGAGGATGAATGCATAGATTAAGGGGGAGTCTCCGTCTCTTTTTGTAAGGGGGAGATTCAGTGTTTTGATGCTATGCTTTAGGATTTACCTCATGGGAATCAAGATATTTCTTCCCACCTTTTTGATATGTGAAAGGGGGAGAAAAATAGGAGAACAATGAATGATAGTATGTTCACACATGTTTTATCTATTTTCATACTATCTTAATCTTTCTACTTCGTATGCTTTATTGAATTCTCTATTGTTTGTCATCATAAAAAAGGGGCAGATTGTTGGCCTAAGTGGTTCATCCCTTAGCACTCTCCTAAGTGTTTTGATGCTAACAAACAATATGCCATTTGGTGCTAATGTTTACATTAAGTATGTTTCAGCACCTCAAGTAAAAAGAAGCAAAAAGAAAAAGAATTCCAAGCCGAATCAAAAGAAAAAGAATTACAAGCTCAATTACAAGAAGAAGAATTAAAGTGGACTCAAAGCTCAATTCAAGTTCAAAAACTCTTCCAAGGATGAACATCACGAACAAAGTCTAAAGACTTCAAGAAGAGTAGAATTGAGATTAAGAGAGAGATATGTAAGTATAGAATTAGGATGTACTTTCTTTATTCCTTATTGCTCAATCATTTCAAATCGTACAAGCATAGGTCTTTTGCATACTAATTATCTTTCAAATAATCATAATGTGTAAATCTATTTTGAAAATGATCCATAATGTTTTCAATCAAGTTTTGATTATTTGAAAATGACTTCAAGTGTTTTCAAAGTCTTCAATTTGATGTTCAAACTGTTTGATTTGTTTTGAATTAGTTCATGCAATGATTTTTCAAAGAAGCAACTTTAAACTTAGGAAATTTTGAAAAACAAAGCTTAAGAAGCGTGCTCCCTAAGTATGGAAGCAAGCTCCTTAGCAGCCTGTGTATAAGGCCTCTTTGTTAAGAACAAAGAAGCATGTTCCTTCAAAGGAGAAGCTCGCTCCTCTCGTGCATGTCAGGATGCTACTCGTAGATTAGAGCCCTCACGTGTTTTTGGGTTTCTGCTTCTCAGATAAGCGCACTTCTACCCAGGAGAAGCACGTTCCTTGCAATCTGTAGATTTCCAATGTTCAAATTTTTGAATCTCGGAACACTCTAATAGTAATACTATAAAAATTCGCAGCCCTAGAATCCTACAAGAAAACAACTAGATTAGGAAATACTAGAAGAAAATTTAAGGGCAAAATAATAAATTCATAGAATTTGTAGTTATCATTAAAATTAGAGGGAAATTTGGTAAATTTACCCAACCTGTAAATACTAGAAAAGACCAAGTGCAAAAAGATAAATTTACACTAAGGGAAAAAATGTAATTTACACTAAGGGCAAAAGGGTAATGTACACCGAGGGCAAAACAATAATTTTGCCTACTTTTAATAATTCAAACAAGTCAAGGGAAAAATGGGGACATGAAATTTTGAACCCTTATAAATAGGGGCTCAGGTTAGTTAAAATCATATTTCAATTTAAACTCTCTAAAATTCTACTAAGGTAAAACTTTGAAGATATTGTTGCAGGTATCACAATAAGGAGATTATACTGAATTTAAGGTGAGAATCATTCTTTAAGTTCTTGTTCTTTATACATCCTTTAGTTATGCATTATTCGTATTATGTTGTATTGTATAAGCATGAGAACTGAGTGTTGGTTGGCCCATGCTGAGAGCTAAATGTAACCAGAAAAGGTATACCTTATGTGAAAATATCTTATGCTGGCAAATTCATTATTATCATTAGGGTCATACGATTGAATTGATTGTTTTGCTTGTGATACTGTGATGAATAGTTTAATACATGTACTAACGTTTTGTATAAAGTGTGGGGACTTCAGGAAGACCCACTGGGCTTTTAGCTCACTCCTCTACTATCTCTCACAAAATTAGTTGCGTGGGTTGCTGCTGGCAGAATAGCAAAAGAGAAGATGTGAGAAGATGATGCATGAGCACATTGGGAGTTATCTATATATATATAAATGTATTTATATGGTTATATATATATATAAGTTAAGTGATCATAATATAAATAAGCCTCTGTTTACCTATATATATATATATATATATATATATAGATAAAGCTTATTTTAATTATATGTCAGGGTATGTAAATATATATCTATATATTCGAGAAATAGAATCAGTAAAATGAGAGGCAGTGTGATGGAAAAATAAGTGGCTCTAACAGCCATGTGTTAATCCATGCACTTATGTTGATATATACATATGTATGTAAATGAGAAATTTCGTAAAGAGAAGTTTTTGAGAAATTGGTATACTTGTGCATCCAATTTGTGTACATTGTTACGTGCAAACTGCATGGATAAGAACCAAGAAAAATAAACTAGAATGTTGAAGAGATTGTGAATAGTCTTCAATGTAGATCTTCTTATCCACTTCTCTCCAGCCCTAAACCTTCGTTCTCCATTCTCTAATCAACCTCTAAACCCTTTCATCTTGTAGTATTTTAAGTAAGGAATCCATAGAAACTAACCACGTCCAATTCGGAGTTAAATTGAGAAAGTTATGGCCAAAATATAAACGTTGCGCAAAATTGCATTTCCCGTCTTTTGTGCACTTTTCTGCTATTCTCTTCACTTCCCTTGTAGACTTAGCCAATGTTCTCGACTTTTTGACTTGTTATCTTCATGAATCATCATCTAAGCTTTTGATATGTTGTGTCCATCATTAATGCTCACTTCCACACATCTAAATACCTACAAAACAATGCAAAACAAATAGTTAATATACTTCAAACATAAATTGATCCAATTTATAAACTAACAAACCGAAAAATTGCATAAGAACCAACTTGCACCTAAACTAACAAATGCATCAAAACTAACATAAACACACTAAACCAATGCATAAATCACCCTAAAACACCTATAAAACCATACTAAAACATGTTTAAATGACCACTTGTCATACGTGTTGACATAATTTTGACATTGTCATTGCTTACATGTGGATCACAAGAATACAAGTGGGAAAAGAAAAATAAAAAGAATACAAATTGGGGTGTTACAAATAAAGTGGTATCAAAGTGTGACGGACTTTGCGTGGAGAGTGACACATCGGAACAAAGGACAAATGTGACAATCTCGCGGCATCAGAAGTCTTTGCACATAAAATTTATGAACGCTGAGGTCGCAGTGTAGTAACTTCTTGGTCAAGTATTGGGAAAATGGTGAGTGACATACTACTATGGATGTATCTCACGTCCACAAAGGTGTGGTAGAATAGAATTTTAGTAGAAGTTAGGAGGTAGAAAATATTAGAGAAAGTAAAAAATTCAAAACAAACGTTGGAAATAAGAGGAAGAGATTGGAGCTCTAGAGTTGCCGCAGGAGAAGCTGGAAAGACGAAGAAGAAGTCGCGGTAAAAGGTGACGAAGAAGGCGCTGGAGAAGATAAGACAATGAAAGAGGAAATGAAGATGGCATTTTTTTAAAAAAAAAAGAAAATTTACAGTCATAGCTGGATGTGACAATCCAGTCATGTGGCTGGGCAAAATACCCAGCCGTGAGCTAGGCAAGATCGCAACCCGTGGCTGGGACCGCGTGTGTGGCCAAATGGTCAAACACTTGGAGCATAAAAAAGAAGAAGAAGAAGGGTATATATATAAAAATATATATATTCCTTTTCTTTAAGAATTATATATATTTACATATGGTTATAAACTTATATGTATATATCTATATATATATATACACATATATAGTTTCAAACATATAATGCAGGTAAAACCACACAAGTGGTAATTAAACTAAACAATATTAATAGTCTTAATACATATATTTACCAAAATATGGAAAACAAAATAAGGAAAAATAATAAGTAAAAAGGAATAAAGGGGACCATGCAAGATTGATATAGCTCCCAATAAGAAAAACTTCAATTCCAACTTAATTAGTGTAAGTGCAAATTTTCTGTCTTGTATTGTTGTGTAAGACTATGAATGACGGGGATTGAGTGAATCAAAAATTTCAGTTTTGGCCATACTTTGGATGGAATGGGACATTCAGAATATGTGTTGGAATTGAAAAACTTGAGGAACGAAATTCCTGTGACGATGATTGGTAAGTAGTGAAAAAAACTAAGCTATAAATTGTATCGTTTACCTCAACAGAACGGGACGGATGAGTTGGAAGGATAACTTTTATACCCTAGTTTTACCACTTACTTACAGATTAAGTAATATTGTATAATTTTTTATACCAATAAAGTACTAGTTTTGGTCCAACTTACAGAAGGGGAAATTTAGACAAAAAATATATATATCTTATTGCTACTAACCTCGAATTTGTTTTTCAAAAGAAGATGAATTTAAACATATAATTATGAAAGTATATCCCAATGTTGTTTTATGAAACCACCTTTTGTAAGTAAATCAAGATTGGGAAAACCCCATTGCACAAACACCTAGAACCTAGGTGGAAACCTAAATAGATAAATGAGGATTTAATTTGTGTATTATTGATTTTGTAACAGAATGCCAATACATACAAGAAGTCAAGGTAGAGCCAAACAAAGTACTACTAATCTCAATCCGGAATGAACGGATACTGAAATGACGCCACCGGTACAACCAACTGAGACAAATGCAACGGGTCACGCACTCGTGGAAGATCAAATAATACTATCAATGGTAGAGGAACAACCGATATCGACACCGCAATAGATGAACAAGTTCTTTGAGAACTTTGCAAACTATTTGGACTCTTGAATGGGAGCCACATTGGACCATCATTTGAAGGGTCAACTATCACATGGTAACACCTAGAGGAGCAACGAGGATTACCACTCACGAAAAATCATGAAATTCAAAAGATTACAAGCCCCGACATTTGAAGGAAAATCTGATGTGGATTCAGCTAAAAAATGGTTGCATGAAACAAAGAAAGCCTTTGAAGCAATTGGAATTCCTAAAGGAAGAAATGTACTTTTTGGCAACATACCTGGTGGTAGGGCTGGCAAATAGCTGGTGGAAAATAGTAAAGGAAGATCCAAATATAAATGTTGCTGCAATGACATGGCTTGAATTTGAAGCACTATTTGTGGAAAAATATTTTCCATAAGCTGTGAAAAGGCAAAAGCGCCAGCAATTCACCAAGCTTTACAAATGACAAATGTCAGTACAAGAATATTCTTCCAAGTTTGTGAAATTATCAGTATTTTCTTTTTTGCTTGTCGCTAATGAAAGAGACAAAGCTGAGAAATTATTTAATTGCTTGCGACTCGAGTTGAGGCAGGCATTATCTATCGTGGAAGTTGACAACTATCGTGAGGTGGTCAAATCGAGCCATGCAATATGAGCAAGAATGAAAACAAGAGAAGCAATGAAACAACAGAGGAAACTAAATAAATAACTTTTAGGGACAAGGTAATGTTAGGAAATTCCAGCGCAGTGGAATTCCGGCCACCTCGAGACAAAAGCCAACAAGTCAGGGGTTCGAAGCAATCCAACAAACGAGAGTAGAAAATCCAAATCAATTTAACTCAACAAACCAAAGAAACAATAGAAGAAAGCAAGGACAAAGGCCAATCCACATCAACAACCACAAGCAACGAGAACGGCCACAACTGGAACATGGCCAAATTTTCGATGACATGCAGGTCATATTGCTCGAAACGGTTCTTAACCAAACCCGATCTTTCACCAGGGAAGAACTCAACCGTAGCTAACTAACAAATCGTGCCACCACGACAAAGACCTGTTAATCAAGCACAGGCCAACGACAGCAAGGCTGAGCATATTCAGTCATAGGACAGGAACATGTGGACACTGCAGTAGTGGAAGGTATTTTTCTTTTATTTAACTCCCTGGTACGAGTATTATTTGATACTGGATCAACTCATTTGTTTGTCTAGGGCTAGAAGTGGAACCTATGGACACCAAGATAATGGTATCTACCCCATTAGGTGCTGAAGCGGAAATTTCTCAAAAATGCCCGAATTGTGAATTAAAGATGGTAGACAAAATATTCTGCACCGATTTGTTAGTCATACCACTGGAAGATTTTGATGTAATCTTAGGCATGAATTGGCTAACACCGCATCATGCAACTGTGGACTGCCTTAACAAAAGAGTATATATAACTCTTCTAGATAAAACTGTATTAAAAACTACAGGATCGAAGTACGACCACCAAAACTGATCATCGCATCACTGTTCGGACAACGATCGAGGGGTGTACAATTAGAAGACTTTCTACGCTAAGAAGAAAAGGAAACTGTACAACCTCTCACACTAGATGAAATTAGTGTGGTATAGGAATTTCCTACTGTATTTCTAGAAAATTTACTGAGAGTACCACCAGTACGAGAATATGATTTTGAAATCAAACTTCTTCCAGACGTGAGTCGGGACTGGTAACCGACCCTATACAAGTCAACCCTAAGCTTAACTCCCTACAAGATGAAGCAACGGGGTGAGCTCATAGCTCAGTGGATCAAGCAAAGCAAACGCAACATTTACAGAAGATAAATACAACAACACATAGTATAAGCACTTCAATCTACGTCAATCAATACAATAATGAAAAGCAGCAACATCCTTCGTACCAACGTACGTGTGCTTTATATATCAAATAGCAAGTATGGAGTGCACGGCGGGCCTTGTGCTTAGTATCATCATGTGATAGTTCCCCTTTGAAATCACGGGATCGAGCATAATGCATCTCAAGGTTCTGCAAGCAAAGGTGCTCAACCGCATCACGAGGGTTCCTATGGTTCTCTCAAAGACAAGGCACCGCCCTCGTCAATAGTATGTCATATGCATGAAGTAATGTAGCATGGTATCATGTATATAAACAATGCAATGTCATGCTTATCATAAAGTAAATGAATACGCAAACCTATGCTTTCATCCCCACCTTAGGACGCAAGATTCGACAAAACTCTCGGAGGCAAAGTCGGCAAAGTCACAACATTTTTCAGAGGGGGAAAGGGTTTCCAAAAGTGATGGTGAAGTGCAAATGGACACCCCCCCTATTTATAGAAAATATGAAGCAGGAGGACTTGGGGAAGTGCTTGGGTTTTGTTGCACAGTTTTGACTGGGTTGTCGTCCGAGACAGTGTTCGGGGTTTATATGTGCATGTATTGCAAGTTATTTGTTTAAAATGGTCCATTTTTCAGTGGTGTTACAAGAAGTTAGAGCAATTAATTGACAAGGCCATAAATATACTATTCTGCAGTCTCTCCATCAATGAATTCAACAGAGTTAGTGCTTGCGACACTGCCAAGGAGATATGGGATAAACTAGAAGTTACTCATGAAGGCACAAAGAATGTAAAGGAAACAAAGTTGAGAATGTTGGAGGAATCCTATGAAACCTTTAGAATTAGTGAGAACCAAGACATCTCAAATGCCATAACACGTTTCACCAAGATTATTAATGAGATGAAAAATTTTGGGTAAGGTTTTCTCACAAGCAAATACAGTTGAAAAATTCCTTAGGGGATTGCCAAAAGAGTGGGACCCTAAAGTCACGGCGATCGAGGAAGCTAAGAACCTCGGTGACTACACCTTTGATGAGTTATGTGAATCTTTAATGGTTAATCAAATGAAATTGAAAAACAAAATCAAGAATGAATCAAAGGATGATCACAAGGCAAAAAAGGACTTAGCTCTGAATGCGAATGATTCAAGTGACACTTCTTCCGATGATGAGAACACGGATAACAAGGTTGCAATGTGTCAGGACCCCTCTTCACAATCCCCAAGGGCATCCCGACCAGCACAGGAATCTTACCATCCTGTCACCCATAGGACTATTAGATCCCTATTAAGCCTCAACAGAGACTTCGACAGAGTCTCCCCTGTAAATAGTACCTCTCGCACAAATCAAATCAGTTGATAGACCATTTATCACCACACACACACACACACACACACACACACACACACACACACACACACACACACACACACACACACACACACACACACACACATATATATATATATATATGTATTCCATTCATCAAATACATCATCATTTAGTCTATTAAAGTTCAACCCTGTTAACATGTAACAATATCTATCTATCCAATACATCCATCTATTTAGTTAGACATGTGGGGTGATATATACATATATTTACAAATCGAAAGATCAAAATACATGTATACTAACTCATCAACCTACATCAAAATGACTCTTTTGGCAAGGAACTCCTATCTCATTGATAAACTATTCTCTTGCCCTTCTTTGCAGTTGAAGAACCTGAAAAATTGAGAATAGAATGAGCCAACGGTGCCCAGTGAATAGAGTTCAATAATGTCATCATTCATTCATCTAAAATCCATGTATGCATGCTCAATGTCACGTAAGAAACAATTGCAGTTTCACATACATATCATAATCAAAGCTCATATAACAATGCCATTTAAAATCCATCATCAATCTTTATTCAAGTTTTATAACAAGTGTCCCAAGGCTATATTATACATATAATCAATTGTAAAACACTATCAAGTTGATTACTCAACTTGAGGTCATATATCATCTAATAGAACTTGAATACTTCCGTCAGTGGCAGTGATTGATAAAATCCATTCAATAGTCCAACGTAAGTTATCCATGACTTTGTTAAAATTCCAGCTCGATCTCTTCCAAGGCATAGACTCAATACTGATCATAGAAAACTATGCATTTGAACAATAAATGATGACTTATATTCAACTAATAGACGATATTAAAACACACCTTTAATTCATAATTAGTAAGTTTATTGGAATAAGAGATCCGATTATTTCCTTGTGGGGAATTCTCAACCTACTAAGGGAATGTCCAAAAATCATCTTTACTAGATAAACCAAACCAATAGCAAATAAAGGGTTTTCATCCATGTCCACAACATGCAATTTCAAATAAAACATATATGAATAAAACCGTTCAATATATATAGGATGACATAAATGAGTAGCAAGATTGAAATTCTACTCAGAACCAATGCCAAAATATTTCCAACACTATCAATTCACTCCACCACCTCTATCAAATCCTACAACTGTTGGTCCATCCAAGAGGGGGGTGAATTGGATGTGATGGTCAATTTTAAACCTTTTCAATGACTTAGTGATATACATTGGTACATTGGAACTAAATGCACATACTAACCTTAAAGTAAAGTGCATAATGTAAAGCACACTAGGATTTATAGTGGTTCGGCCAAGCCTACGTCCACTACCTTATCTCCCGATTAGGATTTTCTCAATTTATTAACTGATTTTCTTACGGGTGAGAACCAAACCATTATACATGCCCTTTTACAGGCTCAAGGCAAACCTATCCTTTTACGGGCTAAGGATGAACCTTATTTCCTTTTTTCGGGATGAGGAAAAACCCATGTTCCTTTTGCGGGATAAGGAAGAATTGTTTTCCTTTTGCGGGATAAGGAAGAATCATTTTCCTTTTGCAGGATAAGGAAAAATCATTTCTATTTTACAAGTTCAGAGATAACCTATCCTTTTACAGGTTAAGGACGAACCTATCCTTTCATGAGATTAGGATGAACCGACTTCCTACTTACAAGTGAGGATGAACCTTAACATGATTTCAAACCTAAAATCATTAAGTGAACTACATTCACTTGCCCTGGTTGTTTCAATTTAGAAACACACCATCATTACAACACAAACTAATATTGTTGGTTCTAACTGAGTAGAACACTTTACAATTAAGCTCATGTGTATAACATTACAAAGATGTATAAATTTGAATACGTAATGCTAAGAGAAAATAGACTTACAGTCCTTTACCTTTCAATGTTCGGTATTTCTCAAGTGCAGTTTCGAAAAGCCTATGATATGCAAATCAATTAAGTGCTTCTTTGAAAATATTATGATACCAATTAAAAATTGATGTAGAAAATGTAGGACCAGTGTAAATCGTAGACGCAAACAATTTTCAAAATAGATATAGTATATAAGCATGAAAACTTCTAATTTAGTGTTCAGTAGTTAACACAACTACTGATATAGTTCAATACAATACTTAAGATATGAAATCAAGTACAACTATATTTCTCATGAACTATTTCTCAAATTCCTTCATCAACATGATTCATAAGTATTAATCCAGGCTGAGAATTTGAATAGAAACCAGTTCTAAATAGATTTTCAAAGATAGAATATAATTGAAGCTCAATATGAAAATCTATTGATTAAGTAAAGTATCAGTGAAGAATACTTTGAAAACTTAGTGTATTCGAAAAACATTTTTAAAGATTAAACATCGATTAACATTCAAATTTTTTTTGGCACAATAAAAATTATTGGCAAGTTGTTTGATTCAAAGTATTTGTATTTATAGACCTAGTAGACAATAGCTGTTAGACAATTGAAATTCAAATACAGCGTGAACGTTTACACACAACGACTAGAATGTTATATGAAAATGGCAACTGCAATTTTCATTAACATTCTGGTTTTTTTTAGATTTCATGAAAAAGAAAAGTTTTAGAAAAACTTAATTTATGTATTAAAGAAGATCTCTGATAAATCTGAAAAGGACTCTATGCAAAGATCCATTCTAAAAAAGTAGACTGATATAGTTTACTTGTTAGAATAGTGACGGTTTTTGAATAAGCGTCCTGATACCGTAATCAGCGTCCTGATGCATAATATCAACTTTGTCGTTTTATTTCTTGAGGGCACCCATTATGAATAAGTGTCCTGCTGAATAATGAAGTGAGGACACTACCGACTAGTAAGCGTCCTGACTTTCTTGAGGGTGCTAAAGCACAGTTAGTATCCTACTTTGTTTTAAAACAATTAAGTACATGAGGGGGTTACCATTCCGAGTAATCGTCCTACCTTTTAAAACATAAAAAACAACGTGAGGGCGCTACAACTATGTAAGCGTTCTACTATATTTAAAAACATTTGAAGAACAATACTAAGTGCGTTAAAGGACAATCTGCGTCCTGAAAGTTATTAAGTTGATTCCCAAAGGTGAGGGCGCTCCTATCCAGGTAGCATCCTAATAGTTTATCCAACTAATAACTATCAGTGTCCCCAAAGGTAAATTCTTTGAAGAACTTACAAATCTTTCAGTAAGCTGATGCTGAGTCAGCGTCCTGACAACTTCAGTGGTTGACTAATAGGGAGGCAGCTACTAACAAGTAAGCGTCTTGATAAATCAGTTCAATTCAACCATGAATGTTATCTGCGTCCTAATGAATCGTCAACATCCTGACTGATCAAGTTCAGGAGAGCGCTACTTACTCATTAGCGTTTTGAAAGACTCTAGAACACAGTTTTGACTCGCGATTAAAAATACGATGAATACGAATAAAAACTTAGTAAATTTCAAATTAAACATAAAAAATTAAATAATTTGAAATATCTTATAGTGTATGATCAAAACATGCAAGTATGCAAGTGAGTTTTGCATGGTTTTGGAAAACGTTTGAGCGATATTGATTAGAGAATGATATACCTTGAATACTGTGTATTTCTCATTTTCTCATAATCTTTAAATCCAACTCTTCATTATGAGGTCTTCAATGAAGTTCGAGCTTAAGTTGAATGTCTTGAACGTTGATCGAAAGATGTAGTCTTGAAGCTTGGTTGAATAGTTCGTGATGTGATCTTGAAATCAGGATATGATATTTAAAGTCCTTTGATTGAAATGATCTTGAGTGTCTAATATGACCTTGAGTTCCTTGATCGAATCATTCTTTAGCCTTTTGCTTCCCTGAGTGCTGAGATAGGTTCTTGAATACAGCTCGTTAGCACCAAAAGAGATTTCGTTTGTGATCATCAAAATATACTTCATCAAGTAAAGTTAGGGACGTGCTAAGTGATGAACCGCTTAGATTAACAATCTCCCCCTTTTTGATAATGTCAAACAAATCAAAAAATTACGTGCTTTAGCAAAAGATCAATGTTAATTTCTTTTCCCCATCTAATTCTCATATTTTTCCTCTCCCCCTTTGATATCATCAAAAAGGTGAAGAAAAGAGACTATGGTCTCCCCTTGTGGATGTAGTAGAGTAGCGAAGCTTTCCCTTACATGGAGACTCCCCCTTACTTTGTGCATTCACCCTCAAGATGATTTATGACGACGTGTCATAGTTAGGTTAGTGAGAATGCATAAGTTCTACTATACTGTTAGTCACGTGAGAAGCAGGTCTTATCTTTAAGCACAGTGAGAAATAGTTTGACTTATTCATAAGCTATAAGATTTTGAAACACTAGCGTAGCCGAGAATCATAGTCATAGGGGATGAGAAAGAATTGCCGAAAGATGAATTCATAGAGAATTTTTAAACGTGGGCAATTATTCTCCTGGTGCTTGGCATAAATATAATTTTGATAATCAATCCAAGCCAGACACATAGTATGCTTTAAAATTTATAAATAATCAAGCATAAGAATACTTATAACATAGGCAAAATAATTTATGATTAAGCAAGGCCTAGCTATTTTGATTCTAATAAGATGCAAAGTATATAGTTTGAAGTACATGGCATTTATTAGATATCAAAAATCACAATCAATTGATGCATACAAGATTTAATATTGAAGAGCAACATCAATGTCATGAGAGAGTGAAAGTCGTGGACTTTCCATAGTTTAGGCATGTGGAAATATATAAGATGAAAAGCAAAGCCTAAACATATTGAATACATACTAAATTTCAAAGATATCATTCAAACAACAACATATATTCATTTTCATATACAAGGAAAATAATTTCAATTGAAACATAACCTAGATTGTTTTGATTCTAATGAGAAATAGTTTTGAAGCATATGCAATCAGTAGAAATCAAATGTTCAAGAGTTTGATGCATTTATGATGTAAGATTAAAAGCGTGCATCAAAAACAATAAGTCATGAAGAGATAATGCCAAAAGATGATAATCATGAGTAGGCAATTTTCTTTTCACGAGATATAGGCGTATGATATAAAGTTGTGTACATGGCCTATATTCATTTGCATATTCATGAGTCATGCATAGATATGATTTAAAGTAAGCATGATCATGATATGAACTAGCATAAGCAGAGATAGATTTTTAAGCGTAGCCTAGCTATAACATGATCAAGTATCGCATGGAGTTTAGGATGAACAAATAGTCAGATACTCACAAATGGATGATGCAGATAATGAACAGATAATGACGAAAGATGTGATTAACCGCAAGAAAGATATCACAAAAAAATAACATTAGTCGTAATAAGATTTAATCATGATACTATCAGGAATTATTCGAATCAAAATGAGCAAGACATCATTAGTATGATGAGAGATAATCATGTTCATGAAAGCAAAATAGTTATGCATCAGAAATAGTCAGAAATAGTTTTGCAATCACATAACCAGGCAAAATAGAAAAGCATGAACGCCTACGCATAAACTAAGTAGTAAGATGTGCATAACTCATTGTGAAGGTGAAACAGGGGATTAAAACAAAGTAAACTCATATAGTTAAGACATTAATGTTGAGCTACCTATCTTTAAATATCTTGTATTAAAGTTTTGAAAGGTTTGGAGGACCATTCGGAACAAAATTTAAAACAAGAAAGCTTTACACCAGGTAGACAGACAGACAGACAGACAGAGGCAGAGAGCGGTTGTCATCAAGCTTGGGGTGGAGTGCCCTGATCATCGCGAGGTTGAGCTTGTCTCACCGAGGCCTTGGGAGAATGTCTAATGAGGCCGAGGGTTTGATAGATTTCCACAGATGAGGCGGGTCATCTATGCTTACACCTTTTTTCTCAATGTAGGTAAGCACAAGATCGAGCATTTTCATCTGGCTCATGTTATAGGCATAACTCCCTCTAATTTCTTCTCTGAGTTCAGCTTAAGACTTATCCTATTTCTTGAGAAGAATCATCAGCATATCCTTCTGAAATCTGGTGACCTTCTCAAGTTCCTTCAGTCTTTGCTCATGCTTGCAGAGAAGTTCTACAACCAACTGAAAGCTTGCAGAGTTGGGCTCGGAAGACGGGCCTAGGAGATTATCAATTGAAGATTCTCCATGAACGGCACGGGGTGGCTCAGGCTTTAAGGGAGGTTGCGACACAAAACTATGGTGACTTGGAGGAGGTATGGAGGAAGTTTTCGGATACATAATACATATGATTTATTTAACTGAGTCGTCGGATGAGGAAGATAAGGAGAAACTACTCGAGGAAGAAGATGTATCTTCCCTTGGTAGTTTTTTTGACACTAGGATTCTGGAAGCCATGGGTGAGACCGAGAAGATGAGGAGACTAGGGTACTTCACTGCAGATGGTGAAAGTGAAGATGAAGCGTAAAGGTATTCTAAAGACGTCTCTAAGGCGGTCATGCATTAAATACAAGGTGGTATGCAAGTACGAGCTGACGTCATTGAGATAACTACACAGAGAATAAAATTATCAAAATGTGAAGATCGACGATGTGATAGCTAGGATTTTCTATCCTAAGGCTTGAGATACAAGATACCTAAGACGAATCCTATAAATTGACCATTGGATCTTTGGCTCTACGCGGTTAATCCTAAGCATGTGAGCACCCTCTCTGATACCAATTGTTGGTCCACCCAAGAGGGAGGTGAATTGAGTGTGATGGTCAAGTTTAAACTATTTCCAATGACTTGGTGATATGCATTCGTACATTAGAACTAAATGCACATACTAACCATAAAGTAAAGTGCATAACGTGAAGCACACTAGGATTTATAATGGTTCGGCCAAGCCTACGTCCACTACCCAATCTCCCGATTAGGAGTTTCTCAATCCACTAATTAATTCTCTTACGGGTGAGAACCAAACCGTTATACATGCCCTTTTACAGGTTCAAGGCAAACCTATCCTTTTACGGGCTAAGGATGAATCGTATTTCCTTTTTCCGGGATGAGGAAAAACCCATGTTCCTTTTGCTGGATAAGGAAGAAACATTTTCCTTTTGCAGGATAAGGAAGAATTGTTTTCCTTTTACGGGATAAAGAAGAACTGTTTCTCTTTTACAAGTTCAGAGATAACCTATCCTTTTACAGGTTAAGCACGAACCTATCCTTTTAAGGGATTAAGATGAACCAGTTTCCTACTTACAGGTGAGGATGAACCTTAACATGATTTTAAACCTGTAATGATTAAGTGAACTACATTCACTTCTCCTAGTTGTTTCAATCCAGAAACACACCAGCATTACAACACAAACTAATAATGTTGGTTCTAGCTGAGTAGAACAACTTTACAATTAAGCTCATGTGTATAGCATTACAACGATATATAAATTTGAATACGTAATGCTAAGAGGAAATACACTTACAGTCCTTTACCTTTCAATGTTCGGTATTGCTCAAGTGCAGTTTTGAAAAGTGTATGATATGCAAATCAATTAAGTGCTTCTTCGAAAATATTATGATACCAATTAAACATTGACATAGAAAATGTAGGACCAGTGTAAATCGTAGACACAGACAGTTTTCGAAATAGATATAGTATATGAGCATGAAAACTTTTGGTTCAGTGTTCAGCAGTTAACACAACTACTGATATAGTTCAATACAATACTTAAGATATGAAATCAAGTACAACTATATTTCTCATGAACTATTTCTCAAATTCCTTCATCAGAATGATTGAAGATAAGTATAAATCCAGGTTGAGAATTTGAGTAGAAACCATTTCTAAATAGATTTTCAAAGATAGAATATAATTGAAGCTCAATATGAAAATCTATTGACTAAGTAAAGTATCAGTGAAGAATACTTTGAAAACTTAGTGCATTTGAAAAACATTTTGAAAGATTGAACATCGACTAACATTCAAAAAGTTTTTGGCACAATAAAAATTATCGACAAGTTGTTTGATTCAAAGCATTAGTATAATAAACCTGGTAGACAATAGTCGTTAGACATGTGAAATTCAAATACAGTGTGAACATTTACACACAGCGGCTAGAATGTTATATGAAAATGGCGACTGTAATTTTCATTAACATTCTAGTTCTTTTTCAGATTTCACGAAAAAAGAAATTTTAGAACAAGTAAATTTATGTATCAGAGAAGATCTCTAATAAATCTAAAAAGGACTCTGTGCAAAGATATGTTCTAAAAAAGTAGACTTATATAGTGTACTTATTAGAACAGTGATGGTTGTTGAATGAGCGTCCTGATCCGTAATCAGCGTCCTGACGCATAATATCAACTTTGTCGTTTTGTTCCTTGAGGGCGCTCATTATGTATAAGCATCCTGCTGAACAATGAAGTGAGGGCGCTACTGACTCGAAAGCGTCCTAACTTTCTTTGCGATAGAAATGACTTAACCCTGAGGGCGCTATAGCACCGTTAGCATCCTGCTTTGTTTTAAAACAATTAAGCACATGAGGGCGCTACCATTCTGAGTAAGCGTCCTACATTTTAAAATATAAAACACAACACGAGGGCGCTACAACTATGTAAGCTCCTACTATATTTAAAAACATTTGAAGAATAATACTAAGTACGTTGAAGTTATTAAGTTGATTCCCAAAGGTGAGGGCGCTCCTATCCAGGTAGCATCCTGATAGTTTATCCAACTTATAACTATCAGTGTCATGACCCCCTCTGAAGGGTGACGTCATGACTGGCACAGAATACCATATACGCCATACCTAGACATATACGATACTCTGTCAGCCTCGTCCTTTAAGACAATACACAAAATCCCAAAAAAGTTTCAGCTAAACCTCCCCATAAATCTGAGGTTCCACAAAAACCTGATAGACTCATCAAATCACACATAAACAAGTACAAAATCACATGTGAATTAACATCATTCATATCAAATCCATTCCATCTATATGTACAGAAAACACAAAACACTAATCATTTTCTTTCTTTCTCACAAGACTTATATACAACCCAAGTCTTCCCAACAACATATACATCATTTAAACCATTCACTAACTATTACACATTTCTTGGTGTTATATATATACATATACCAAAAACAAAAGTGCATACCCATCTCCCAGAACAAACAACATACTCACATAGCAAAGAAGCAAGCTCAATCAACTCTCTGGAGCCTTGCCCTTGCCCTTGTGATCTACACCTATAATAAAAAGGGAGTGGGGTGAGCTACAACAAGCTCAATGAGTAATCTAATATTGGAATTACATATGCATTAATAGAAAACATCATTATAAACTCATATGCAAATCAATGTAATTATCAATACATGATTTAAATATTTTTCTCGCCACTCTATACATATCATACAGTACATAAAGTTAAAATCCTCTCCCTCAGGTAAGTAAATGAATCTATATCCCTATTATGCATTCATAAGGAGAATTCATCTTAACAAACCATCCTCTCGATCATTCCGAGGTCTAGTCGACAAACTTCCCTCCTTGGAAATGATCACATACTTTCCTTACTTAGGGTAAGTCTAAGTATGTTCGATCTTAAAACCAAAGAATTTATATGCGTACAAATATGCCTGACAATACGTATTGGTCAACGTACAAGTTTGACTCGTACATACAGGGCGTTACAATCAACGTCCTCAAAGAAAAATTCTTTGAAAAACCTAGAAATCTTTCAGTAAGCCGATGCTGAGTCAGGGTCCTGACAACTTCAGAGGTTGACTAATAGGGAGGCAGCTACTAACAAGTAAGCGTCCTGATAAATCAATTCAATTCAACCATGAGTGTTATCAGCATCCTAATGAATCATCAACGTCCTGACTTATCAAGTTCAGAAGAGCGCTACTAACTCATTAGCATCCTGAAAGACTCTAGAAACACAGTTTTGACTCGCGATTAAAAATACGATGAATGCGAATAAAAATTCTATAAATTTAAAATTAAACATAGAAAATTAAATCATTTGAAATACCATAAAGTGTATGATCAAAACATGCAAGTATGCAAGTGAGTTGTGCATGGTTTTGGAAAACGTTTGAGCGATATCAATTAGAGAAAGATATACCTTAAATATTGTGTATTTCTTATTTTCTCATAATCTTTAAATCCATCTCTTTATTATGAGGCCTTCAATGAACCTCGAGCTTGAGTTGAATGTCCTGAACAGTGATCGAAAGATGTGGTCTTGAAGTTTGATCGAATCGTTTGTGATGTGGTCTTGAAATCAGGATATGATATTTGAAGTCTTCTGATTGAAACGATCTTGAGCTTCTGATATGACCTTGAGATAGGTTCTTGAATAAAGCTCGTTAGCACCAAAAGAGATTTCGTTTGTGATCATCAAAATATACTTCATCAAGTATACTTAGGGACGTGCTAAGTGATGAACCGCTTAGATTAACAGCAACATCATCACTTTCACATCAATACTATTTCCCAACATTTCTTTTTACTCTTATAACCAACTAAATACATTTTCACATAAAAATCCCCAATGTTCCACCATTTTTACCATAGAAAATCCACCAATTTCCCATTTTAACTCAATTACAAATCATACTATGTTAGAAATAGTAGAAATCATCAATTAATCAAATTTCCACATGTTTCCATCCCAAATCTCATACTATTCCAGCTAGTTTTACACTTTCAATTAGGTTACTTATCTTTGTAACCATCAAGTTGAAGTGTAAACCTTAACAATTCATTTATTTAGTATGATTTAGATATTTGAACACTAATTCCACCATTTTTTTAGCTAATTCAACCCATCAATTTAGGTTGCTCATCTATGCAACCACGAAATTGGACTATAAACCCCAATTTTTCATGATTCCTATGTGTTTTGGGCAACAAGATGCTAATTTAACCATTACCAATTGTTTTCCCACAAAGAGCATCAAAACCCTAATTTGGAAAACATCCAAACCATCATCTATCATGAAATTTATATTGTAAGAAAGGTCTCTTTCATGCTAGATAGCAATTTCATAGAGAAAAATTAGAGAAAATACTCACCTTGGCTCGAGTTTGGCGAAGATTCCGCTCTGTAACCCACTTTTCTCCTTTCCCCCTTTCCTTTCTTCCGTCCTTGCTGAAATGAGCAAATGAAATGGTTTTGGTGTTTTATTTCGTGCACACCGACCACTGACCAACTTTAGAAAATCATATTTGAATGTGAAAAGCGCTCTTCTCCCAGCTAGGACCACGCTTCTCACGAGTTCCTGAAAAATTCTACTCTATGTTTTACGCAATGAGCACGCTTCTCCCTTTAAGGAGCGCGCTTCTCCCTTTTCTTGATAATCACTAACTCTCGGGTTTTGCACAAAAGCGTGCTCCTATCATTGAGGAGCACGCGCGCATCTCCCCTGCCTAGAAACTTTAATGTTTCCAGTCACAAAGGAGCGCACTCCTCTCCTCTTGGAAGCGAGCTCCTAAGCCCATTTTATTATTTTTCACCTATTTCTTCCCCAATTGGTCTCCCAATCAAATTTACACTACTAAACGCACATCAAGCATCACAAAAGCATACAATACATACTCATAATCTCATTAAAAAGTTTGTGGTCCCCATTTATGAAATTGAGGGTCATTACAACCTCCCCAACTTATTAAGGTTAGGAAGCATACCTCACTTCATAAATTTTGAAAAATGCTCCTTCATGTAATCCTCACGCTCCCAGGTATATTGTTCATCACCATGAAATTGGTACTTGACTTTGACCATAGGAATTTCTTTATTTCTAAGTTTTTGTACTTTCCTATCAAGAATCACCACTGGCATCTCATTATATGTTCCATCCTGCCTTAAATCTAGTTGTCTCCAATCTAACACAAGGGTAGGATCTGGATAACGCTACTGAGTAGGATCTGAGTGATACTTCCTCAACATCGAAATATGGAACACATTATGTATTATTGCCAGCTGAGGTGGTAAGGCTAACCTGTAAGCAACTAGACCAATCCTCTCTAGGATATCAAAAGGTCCTATGAATTTAGGAGCCAATTTTCCTTTCACCCCAAATCTCGTCTGCCCATTCTGTGGTGAGACCTTCAACAATACTCGGTCTCCCTCATCAAACTCTAGGGCTCTCATTCTATTATCCACATAAATTTTTTGTGAATCTTGGGCTGCTTTCATATTCTGTCTAATTTGTTTTATCTTCTATGTGTGTTCTTGCACAAAAATGGGACCCATCAAAGCGGTATCCCTCACATCAGTCCAACAAACTTGAAACCTGCATGGCCTCCCATATAACGCCTTAAAAGGAGCCATATAGATATTAAACTGATAACTGTTATTATTTGCAAATTCACACAGATGTATATTTTCTTCCCAATTTCCACCAAATTCTAAAATATATGATCTGAGCATATCCTCAAGTATCTGAATCAACCTCTCTGTCTGGCCATCAGATTGACGATGGAAAGCTGTAGTGAGATTCAGCTGAGTACCGAGCTGCCAAAATCTCAAGGTAAACCTCCGATCCCTATCTGATACTATCGATACCGGTACTCCATGTAATCTAACAATCTCACATACATATAATCGACTCAGTCTGTCTGCAAAATCTATGGCGTTCGTTGGAAGAAAATGCGCAGATTTAGTCAATCTATCTACTATAACCCAAATGGAATCATGTTTCTGCTGAGATCTAAGAAGTCTCATCACAAAATCCATCGAAATATGCTTCCATTTCCACTCAGGGATAAGTAGTGGTTGCATCTGCCCTCCAGGTTTCTGATGTTCAACTTTCACTTGTTGACATATTTCACATTTCCTGATATACTCTACTATTTCTCTTTTCATGTCGGGCCACCAATATGTTCATTTCATATCTTGATATATCTTGGTAGCACCTAGATGAATAGCATATCTGGATCTATGTGACTCCTGAAGTACCTCTCGTCTAAGTTGTGGATCTGTAGGAATCCATAATCTCACTCTGAATCGGAAAGCACCATCTGAAGTCAACATCTAGTCCTCATGACTGTCATCCAGGCAAATCTGCAGGAAACACCTCTAGAAATTCTTTCACAACAAGAACATCATCAAGCCTAATCTCACTGGTTTTCTCATCTTCTGGTATCAAACTAGCTAATACCTCTCTCTCATCATCTGTCACCAATCTACCTCTAGTAGTTGGTTTATCTGATGCTCCTCCTTTATACTCAAAGGTAGGATATCCATGAATTTGGAATATAATTTTCTTAGCAAAATAGTCTATATAGGCATGATAGGCTGCTAGCCAATCCATTCCTAGGATAACATCAAATTCTAAGAACTCTAAAACTCTAAAGTTCACAGGCATTTCGTAGTCACCCAATCTAACTATAACCATATACTAGCTCGAACAAGAGTAAGTTTTAATTTATCTACCACCTGCCCAGAAATAAAAGATAATGTAGAACCAGCATCAATAAGCACATACATAGGTATATCACAGATAATGATCATACCTTCCGCCAATGTTTTTGATGCTTTTAGGTCAGGTTCTGTCAATGCTTTAGCTTTTTATCTACGTCAATTGAGGAGGGCTTCCATGAGATACCATTGGTGGATTGTGACACTCAAACCTCTTGTGCCCTAGCTGTCCACACTGATAACAGATATACGGTGCTCTAGCTGTAGTAGATCCCACCTGAGACGCTATGTCAAGTACTCTAAAACTCTTACTCTCACCTCCTCTGCCTCTGCCTCTGCCTCTACCTCTGCCTCTGGCATAGGTCTGCTGAACTGGTGGCTTAGTCGCAGTACTCTAAGTTTATATAGCAGCCGGTGTTGAAGAAGTAGTACCAAACTGGATCACCACTCCTCCTGGTGTAGTAGAAACCTCACTCAGTGTACCCTTGCTGAACTTCCATTTCTTTCCCCACCTCTTCTTACCTAATGAAGATTGTAGCTTACTACAAGAAGTTACTTGTGTCTGTGGTGTCCCACTCTGAGTCGTCTGTTCCTGACTAGCGCTCCGCTACTTCGCAAGCTCAAACTTCAAAGCTCTATTAAAAGTTTGTCTATACTACTCCACCCTAGTCACTGACAATGCTTGTTGAATCACTGGTCTCAATCCTCCACAAAAGTATGAAATTTTTTCTTCCTCATTCTTAACCAACTTAGGTGTATAAATAGACAATTGGGTACAATGAAACTCATACTCACGTACTGTCACGTCACCTTGCTTGAGATACAAAAATTCAAGCTTTTTTTTTTCTCTCTCTCAGTAGCAGGAACATTCACGTTGGCCTTTAATAGTCAATATTGATATCCACCAATGCCCAACATCACTTTCCAGCATGTGTGCAACAAATTGTACATGAGTCTCTTCATCAAGCTTTAAGGATCTTGCATTCTTTTCCATGTTAAAGATCCAATCCTCTGCCTGCTTAAGATTTACACAACCATAAAACATCTAGGGTTTTATTCTCATAAACCTCTGTATCTGTCACACCTGGGTTGCACACAGTGCCCCTTACCCAGGGTGATGAGTACCCCCGCAGGGCATACTCCAGCCATTATGGAACCATAATATTGTCCCATCTCAGTACACAACCCACTCAACAGTGTCTAGTACCCCCGGGATCATTTGTCCATACTATTTATCATGAATAGTGCAGGGCCTCCCCCGGATTCGAACCTCAAACCTCATATAGGTTGATTTCGCAATCCGAGTAACCAATGTTTTTTTTTGTTTTTTTTTTTAAACATATAACAAACAAATAAAAAATACCTAAATTAAGACCAAAATCACTTTGAATTGGTATTAATAAAAGTGAAATTGACACCTTCCCCTGCAACAGTGACAAAAACTTGATGTTGTAAATTTAAATTCGCAAGTGTACGAATATGAAGTTATAATATCCATGGTGAGTGGGTTATCGTATCCACAGGGAAGGCTAATTTCACAATTAAAAATGCTCAAAACTAAAATGATTAATGGTTTTATCTAGGTGATAAAAAGAGATTATTTAATTGCTAAGATGTAAAATAAACAAAATCAAACGAAACAATGAAAATTAAATGGAAATTGGAGAGAAATCAATGGATTTATAGTTCTAGAGTTTAGATCTCACTACGTTGTATCTTATAATCTCTAATAATTATGTTAATGAATTAATTTTTGGAATTTATAAATCATGAATCCTGACCCATCCAAATACCTCTCTCGAGCGTCAATTTGAACATCTATCCTTAAGTTATTGATTCCCTCTCTCGAGTGCCAACCAATCGATTAAGAACGCATTAAGATCTATGATTCATTTGACAAGATTTCAAAGGTGTCCGTAGGTCTCTCGACTCGATACTACTGACCTAGGTTACAAATCCCTTGCTCAAATTCGATAAAACCTCTCTCGAGTGTAAGAAACCAAATCCAAAATCATTCAACAAGTGGCCAAAAAATTGAAAGCATTAAGCATGGAGAATCATAAATAAACCCAAAAGATTGCTCAAAAACACATAAACAATGACTCAATCACAAGATCAAACATAGCTAAATCAAAACTCTAGATTATCTATTTAGGTCATAAACCAATCCATGGATACAAGATAGAGATTCAAATAGGAAATCATTGAAACAAATTGAATTAGGAAAGAAATTAGAAAAGCCCCCTTCATGAGTGAGATCTCCTTCTGCTTCTTCTTCTCCAACCTGCAACTCTTTCTTCTTCTTGTCTCTTCTCTTGTTCCACTTTCTCTCCTCTTTCTCTAAACCTAATTGCTATCTTCTAAAATATAATAAAAAATGAGAGTCCCCTCAACACAAACCCTAAACGAGCTTTTATACAAGTGTGGGTGAAAAGACCAAAAAATAAGCAAAACTAGCCAAAATACCAAAATAACGAGTGAAATTGCACATATGAGCGTCCCGGCTCTTGGATCCAGTGTCGTGGTGCTACATGTGTTTTAACGCAAAACTTCCTCTCTCAGCGCCGTGGTGCTACATGACTGTCTCCGTAAAACATGCGTTATGAGAGCCGCGGTGCTCATCCTAAGTGCCGCAGCGTTCAGAACAACCTTTTCTTCTTTCTTCTTTTGGTTCTCTTTTGTAGACTTAACCATTTTTTGGCTTTTCTCTTGGTTCATTGATCCATCTTTTTGCACCTTTCTTTGACATGATTTTTTCATCATTTGAACCACATTCCAACCCACTTTTAGGCTCTTTATTTACCTACAAAATAAAGCACAAAAAGGTATAAATCCTATGCAATTGATCAAAGTATTAAACGAAATGAAATGTACTCAAAGTATATGACTTCTATGACATTAACAAGTATTAAAATGTCATTTATTCATGAAAAAAACCTATAAAAGCCTAAGATAAAGCCTAAATGAACCTAAGATAGAGCCTACTAAGATAGAAGAAGCTTTAGCTAATGAAAACTGGAGTTTTGCTATGCAAGAAGAGTTGAGACACTTCACTACAAACAAAGTATGAGATCTTGCACCTAAACCGGAACACCAAAGTGTTGTTGGAACCAAATGGGTGTTTAGGAACAAGAAAGATGAGAAAGGAATCATAGTCAGAAACAAAGCAAGATTGGTATCACAAGGCTACAATCAAGAAGAAGGAGTTGACTATGAAAAAGTTTTTGCTCTAGTAGCAAGATTAGAAGCAATTAGATTATTAGTTGCTTATGCTTGCTATAAAGGATTCATGTTATATCAAATGGATGTCGAAAGCTCTTTCTTGAATGGTTTTATAAGCGAAGAGGTCTATGTGAAGCAAGCACATGGTTTTGAGGACTATCACAAACCTAATCATGTTTATAGACTTAGAAAAGCCTTATATGGTTTGAAGCAAGCTCTTAGAGCGTGGTATGATAGGCTTAAGACATTCCTCCTGGATCATAACTTCAAGAAAGGGACCCTTGATCCCACCTTATGCATCAAATGCAAAGATAATGATATGTTTCTAGTTCAAATCTATGTTGACGACATTATCTTTGTTGCATCAAACAAGATCTTGTGTGATGAGTTTTCCTCTATCATGACAAGTGAGTTTGAAATGAGCATGATGGGAGAATTAAACTACTTCCTTGGTTTAGAAATCAAGTAAATCAAATGGGACATTCTTAAACCAATATAAGTATGAAACAGACATGATTAAAAAGTTCAAATTTGAGAATTTGAAATCTATTGATACTCCTTGCAGTTCATCCATCAAAATGGATAGGGATGAAAAAGGCAAAAAAGTTGAGCAGTATTGAGGAATGATAAGAAGTTTGTTTTATTTAACGGCGAGCAGACCTGATATTATGTTTGGCGTTTGTCTATGTGCTAGATTCCAGTCTAATCCTAAAGAGTATCATCTAAAGTGTGTTACAAGGATATTTGGATACATCAGTGACACAATGGATATGAGTATCTGGTACGTTAAAGGAACTTCTTTCGGTCTCAGGAGTTTTGTTGATTCCGACTATGCCGGAAGTTTAAAAGATCAAAAAAGTACCTAAGGATTTTTTCACTTCATGAGCGATTCACTCATTTCTTGGTTTAGCAAGAAACAAAATTTTGTGGAATTATCCACAGCAGAGGCTGAATACGTTGCAGCCGAATGTTTTTGCGCTGAAGTGATATATATGAAACAACAACTTTCAGATTATTAAATAAATATTCCATGTGAGAAAATTTATTGTGATAATACAAGTGCTATAAACATTTCCAAAAATCCTATAATGCACTCTCGAAAGAAACACATTGAAATTTGACAACATTTTCTTCGAGATCATGTGCAACGCGGAGATGTGAAATTGATTCATATTGAAACTAAAGATCAATTAGCTGATATCTTTACTAAGGCTTTGGCTAAAAATAAATTTTCACATATAAGGCAATAATTGGGCATGTTTGACTTTTCAAACTTGCCAAGTGCTTAATTGATTATCTATCACTACACCATTCCTACCTCCTTTGCTGCTACCGCTATCACCTTCGTCTTAGGCAAACCCTCTTTTTGATGTTTCAAAAGGGGGAAAGATTAGTATGATTGGTCTGATTGATTGGATTAATTATGTGCACATACTCAGGGGGAGAGTTCATATACTCAGGGAGAGTTTTGGGATGTTGGATATATATTGGAAATTTTCTATGTATTTTCTCAGTTACTTTTGTTTCATTACGTGTATATTAAGTTATCTGTGCTTACATGATCACATCAGTCTGAGTATGCTTACATTGGTATTTGATTGATTATTGTTCACATGTTATTGAATGCTAAATTTTTTAAAAGTGGTATAATCTTAAATGTAGCATGATATTATCACTTTTTTCACTGATTCATTCACTCGAGAAATCATGCTTATTGTAAATGTCTTCTAATCTCACCCGTAAGTTGACTAGCCAATAGTGTGTTGGAAAATCCTGATCGTGGTGATTGGGTAGTAGACGTAGGTTTAAGGGGAACCGAACCACTCTAAATCGTTGTGTCCATTTATTTTTCCTGCACTTGTTTATTTTGACTAATACCTACTGCGCACTTTATCTGTTTAATTATTTTAACTGAAAGGTAACGTAATTCACTCCCCTTTTGGACTATAATGATGGGTCAACAACTTAAATAGAAATTTTGCATTGAAATGGGGTGAGAATGGCTTACCGAAACCTTGAAACAATCGCGAAATAGCCTCCCCCACTTCTCCCGACATTCTCCCTTCATTTTCTAGTTTTTTGGTGCAAAAATGGGCTTAAAATATATTAAAAATTGATTAAATTGTGAGTCACCGTCTCAACTAAGTGGTGAGGTCCAATAGGTGAAATCTAGTCGATTGGATTCCTCCAGTCGATTGGTTCAATTGTTTTCCTTATTCTTTTCTCCGTCAATTACTGGATCAAATGAATACGAAACATATTTGTATTATATATCAAAATTTATGTAAAGGCACACTCTGGACTCATTTATGACATTATTTGCTATTTTTATTGTGT
Source organism: Paratinospora sagittata (assembly GCA_035771175.1). Classification (NCBI taxonomy): domain Eukaryota; kingdom Viridiplantae; phylum Streptophyta; class Magnoliopsida; order Ranunculales; family Menispermaceae; genus Paratinospora; species Paratinospora sagittata. The sequence goes on along the minus strand of CM069613.1, from coordinate 13,122,715 downwards.
CAATTTTGAGTTAACTCACCTATCAACTCGTTATACACGAAACATATGCTATAGCTACCTATATGCATACATACATATACACTTAATATACATGCATATCAACACATACTCATGGCTTCTACGTACGAAATAAGCATATAATACGCCTTAACATGAATATAAGTCAACCGAATACATTGGCTAAAAGTACGGGGTGCTACAATCTCTCAACTTAAGAAATTTGGTCCTTGAAATTAAATCAAGGAAAATAGATCTTAAGTGGTAAATAGATCTGCAACTGCTCACTCATCATGTCCTTATTATTATAAAATTGCCACTTGACTCTCACCAATGGAATTTCTTCCTTCCTTAGCTTCTAGACCTTTTTGTCAAATATCCATATAAACTCCTCCTTATAGTCGGTGTCCTCCCCAACTTGCAACTGAGTCACATCAAGAATGCAGTTTGAGTCTGGATAATACTTCCTCATTATGGACACGTCGAAGAAATTATATATACTTATAAACTGAGGTGGTAGAGCAAGTCCATACTCCAAAGAACCAATCCTCTAAAAGATTTCAAGTAGTTCTACAAACTATGGAGCAAGTTTCCCTTTACCTCTAAACTGCATCTGGCCTTTCTGTTGTAAGATTTTTAACAAAACTGGGTCAGCCACAATACATTCCTAAAGCCTATGACAATTATAAACAAATTATGTGTATGCAATAATAAACTCTAGCACCAATAATGACAACTCCACACTTCCAATCAGCAAGTTGGACATTTACAAAGCCTATTATATAAAGCCTTAAAGGTGTCATTCTTATGCTAGTCTGATAACTATTCTTAATATACACAAGTTTACACAGATAAAATACTCACTCCAACTCCCACCAAAACCCTATTAGACAAGACCTGAGCATGCTCTCAAACCTCTAAGTCACTCTCTCAGTCTGTCAACCAGTTTGAGAGTAAAATACCATACTGAGGTAGAGAAGGGTCCCATATCCAGTCTGCATAACTAGCCAAACCTCTATAAAACCCTCGGATCTCAATCCCACATAATAGCCATCCGGCCACTGCATAAAATCTAACTATCCCTAACATATACAATCTGCTCAGTCTATCAACAAAATTTTTGGTGTTCATTGGAAGAAATATACAAACTTGTCATCCAGATGACATCAAATCTACCGTAAACCCATAAGACAACATTTGAATCCCATTTTCATTCAACGCAATCCTTATTGCCAATTCCAGAATCATTCATGCCGATATCAGAATTATATTATCACAGATCCTTAACTCTCTGAATATGAGCGTTAGTCAATTGAACATGCATCTAAGCACACTAATTGTCATGTGGAGCAATGAAGAGTACATTCATAAATGTAACTCTCACTGTAACACCCCGTAGTTTTAATTATACACCTATGTTGATGGATACGTATACGTACGCACGCATATATGTACATAGGAGTTAAATGTATATGTGTATAAACATACGTAAATTAAGAAGATTGTATTATTAAATGCCATATTATCATTGGATTATAAGATGATATTAGCATAAGATGAATCAATGACCTTGAAATTGATATTAGTATAAGATAATATACATGACCTTGATATTAGTATAAGATGATATTATATCATTTTCACGCTTATCTCATTCTCTCATCTCTCTCTCAAACGTGAAAAAGAAAAAAAAGAAGAAGAAGAAGAAACAGAGAAAGCGAGAACGAAGAGAAAGAAGAGAAAAAAAAGGGAAACGCGGGATTTTCTCCGAATCAGGACCCACGGTAACTATTTTTCACTTTATTTCTTCGTGAACTTGACATCTAAGCTAGATGTAACCTTTCTTTCAAAGTAATTTTCGCTGTGGGAGCCGTTTTACGACATTTTCAAAATTGGGGTTTTGACCCAACTTGAATGAAAATTTGTTTGAAAGGTTGAAAAACACTTCCTAGACTATAGGAGCCCTGAATATGTAGTTACATTTCATTTCTTTGTTCATTTTGAATTTTTATGGTTGTTGGAAGTTTATTGGAAGTTAGAGTTTATTTTGGAAACCTTTCGAATCATATTAAAACGCAAAGAAACTCCAGTTGAAGGCTATAGAATGGTAGAATGAACTGTTGTGAGTCCATCGATGCTAATTTCATGGTTTTTAGAGACCGTTTGCCAATTTTAGTAAAAATTCACATGTTTCTAATAAATAGTGAATAGTGACGTGAACAATACTATAATATATCCAATGAATAAAATGAAATTGGACTCCAGTGAAACTCCGATTTGAGATCATAGAATCGTAGATAACTAAATTCCAAAAGTTTCGATGTTAAGAGCATGATTTTTGGATATGCTTTGATATTTTTAGTAGCTAAAGATATGATTTTTGTGAGTAAAATTGACTTTGGATGCTTTCGCGAACGTGTCAAACCTCAATAAAATACCTGTTGAAGGTAGTAGAATGATAGAATGACTGATTTAACAGGTGTCAATGTGAACAGAATAATTTTAGGAATGTTCTAGATTTTTAATAAAATTGACATATGTTTTCATATGCCTATGTGAGTACGTTGGTGTTGAAATCTAGTTTAAATGTGGCATTTTCATGGTGAAATAACCCCATCTTAGCTGCTGAACCAACTAGAAAATTTGAGTGTTAGTAATAGTGTTTTGATGAGTTTAAATTGTGATTCTCATGATGATCTATGGTTTGAATTACCTAATTGCAGTGTTTGAATTGAGAGATTAAGTGCATGGATAAATACTCTTGAGGAAGCAATTATGATGGACATTTCTTGTTGCTGGATTGTAGAGGGTATATTGGCTTAGAAACCTCGTGTAACCATTGTGAGTATAGTTTCCTTGATATGGTTCTTGTATGACATTGTATACATATTAAATGTTTGATTGTATGCATGTTATATTTATATGTAATGCATTGAGTTTTTAGTGATCATGCAAACTGATTTTAGCAATTGGAGCATATAATAATGTCATTTCGTTAGGAATTAGACCCGGATGAGGTTTTGCGAAACCTCATTGTCTGTAGGTCTGTCCTAACAAGGGTTGCGATCCTTGAAATGACTGTGAATTGGGTAATGAGAGGCTGTGGCTACCTTGTAACGGCCATACAAGGGTTAGACCCGCTCTCTTGCCTTGAAGGAGGGAGATGGTAAAATTTTTATGAAAGAGCATAAACTATATATTGTGTGCATTTATATTATTTTGATGAATGTTGCGTATGTGCTTTTGAAATATTTTAATTTGAACGATTTGATATGCCATGTTTCCTAAAATGCATGCGATTGTCATGTCAAGAACTATATTCACTGAGTTGTTGTTTGCTCACCCCATTTTCCACACTATTTCAGGTACAGAAGCAAAAGGAAAAATTTGAGAGTGATCAAGACGTCATTAGGACATAACATTATTGATGTACGTATGCTTTGGAAGAAGTAGTTACTTGTTTTATTTATTTTGATATGTATATATTTATCACACATCTTATATATGTATGGTAATCTAGAGGGGTTATTTTGGGACAAGATATCAATGGTTATTTTGGTTTGTTAAGATAGTTGGCGATGAAATATATACTTGGACGATAGAATGTTTGATTTATGAATGGCAATGGTGGTCTTTTGAATTATGGTATACATGGATGGAATGATTATATATATATATATATAGATGATTTGATTTGTGGTATATCAGGTTTTGTGAAATGTCAATTTTATGGGTAAACGCTGCCAAAATTTCTAAAAATTTTGGGAAGGATTATGAGACTATGTGAAGGCTAACAGTATACTATCTACTGCATACGGGTATGTACAATGTATAGTATACTGTGTCGGTCATGACGTCAGGCTATGTCTGGGGCGTCGTGACAATATTGGTATCAGAGCCAGGTTTAGGATTAAAAGCCTAAAAGATTAAAAGCTTTATTATCTTATGTTTGTTTATATGGGTATATGTACGTGTGAATAAAGTATCGTATAAAGAATTAATCGGATTGTTTGACTTAGATGCTCCTCTATCTCTGTGAATGGCAGATTGAAAGGGAAGTATCAGGCAATCATGGACCCACAAGTAGAAAGGTTAAAGAAGCTGGAAGAAATGGTTATAGCTCAGCAGAGACAAAATGCTGAGATGATGCATATGATGATACGTCTTCAGGATAGTTTACAGGGGCCTACAGCACCTGTAGTACCCGAGGTTGGCGCCAATAGTGCCAAGAGACAGTAGAGACTCATGATGATGCAGATGAGACTCGCAGATATAAAGATGTGATGAAAGCATTTAAGAGACGTGAACCGCCTATATTTGATGGCAATCTAGAGGTAGAGGTTGCTGAGGATTGGCTTCTGCGGATAGAAGTTATATTTGAGGACATGCATGCACTGGCTAGGGACAAGATTAGACTTGCTCGATTTAAATTTTTGAGTAAGGTTGAAAGATGGTGGCAGACAATAAACCGAGCTCAGGGACCCATAGATACCTGGGATAAGTTTAAAGAAGTATTCTACAAGACTTACTATACCATGTCTAAGGTTGTTAAGAGGCATAAGCAATTTATAGAATTGAAGCAAGGGAATATGTCTGTGAGGGAATATGAACATCAGTTCAATAGGCTAGCCTTGTTTGCCCCTAAGATGGTTCAGATAGATCTGATGCGAATGAAGAGGCTCAGGGTAGGATTTAATGACCCGATCAATGAGGGTTTGGCTCTTGCTAGTGTTTAGACATATGATCAGGCAGTGTGACAGGCACTGGATTACGAGACAGTTGAGATGACGGATAAGCCAGCACAGGCAACGCCCCCCAGCACAGGCAGTTATTGAGCAGCAGGTACCCTATCAGGGTAAGAGAAAGCAGAGATGGGGCAAAAAGTGAACAGAAAAAAACAAAGATAGTTCAGATACCTACTAAGGGATTCTAGTTACTCCTCCAGCAGCAGCGATACCACCACCAGCAGGTAGAGGATCACAGTCTGCTACTAGGCCACCGACACAGGGATCGTCTATTAGGGCACCGTGGCCGCATAAGGGAGTAGGCAGCCGGAGTGGTTGGCTTCCCATGCCAAGCACTTAGTCGCAGATAGCTTCATCTGCACCTCGCCCTCCTATCACATGTTTTCGATGTGGGAACAAGGGACATAAAGTGTACCAGTGTCCTTTTCAGCCAGCTCTGCGGACTCCAACAAATCCATCTGCTACTGTTACTATTCCCACGCCTGTCAGAGAGCAAGCCAGTGTTGTTATAGAGCCAGATCCAGAGGCGAACAAGAACTTGGTGGAAGGTATGATTTCTATTTGCGACACTATGATGTATGTGTTAATTGATGCTGGATCCACCTTGTCATTTTTTGCTGGCCACATGGTAATTAGGTTGCATTTAACTCCTGTTAGGATTAGTACACCATTGGTTCTAAGTACTGCAGCAGGAGACCGAATCTACCCGAAAATGTTGTGTGAAAAGCGTGTGGTGAAATATGCGGATCATGAAATGATTGTGAATCTTAGGGTTTTAGAATTCCTGGAATTTGGTGCTATATTGGGTATGGATTGGTTGGCTGCCTATCATACCCATGTGGACTGCTTTGGTAAGAAAGTAGTATTTCAAATACCAGGACAGCCCGCATTTATTTATAGTGGCAAGACATCTTCAAACCCTCCCACTCGAGCCAGGATGGCCACTAACGAAGAAATAGGGATGTTGGCTAGTATAAAGCCAGTAAATGAAAATGACTTAGGCATTCAGATATCAGATATTCCTGTAGTATGTGAGTACCCAGATGTTTTTCTAGATGATTTACCAGGATTACCACCAGTACGGGAAATCAATTTTATTATTGAAATGATGCCTAACACAAAGCCTCTTTCAATTCCACCCTATCGAATGACGCCAAAGGAGTTACAAGAACTCAACGTGCAATTAGAGGAGTTGATGGCAAAAGGGTTTATTACCCCGAGTATGTCACCCTGGGGCGCACCTGTACTGTTTGTGAAGAAGAAGGATGGTAGCTTGAGGTTATGCATTGATTATAGACAGCTGAACAGGCTGACAGTGAAAAATAAGTATCCTTTACCCTGTATCGATGATTTATTCGATAAGTTGAATGGTGCTAAATTTTTCTCTAAGATTGATTTAAGATCTGGATACCATCAGCTAAGAATACGGGAAGAGGATGAACCAAAGACTGCGTTTAGAACACGGTATGGTCACTATGTGTCACACCCTGAGTTGCACGACGTGCCCCCAACCCAGGTGTGGGTGCACCCCCTCGGGGCGAACACCAGCCATTATGGATCCATAATATTGTCCCATCCCGGTACAACCACCGCCACACAAGGACGTCTCTTGTACACGGGATCATTTGTCTGCTACTATTCATGTGTAGGACAGGGCCTCCCCCATGATCGAACTCGCAACCTCCCTTAAGAAGTTAGATTTCGCACCTTGAGTAGCCACTGAACCATTGGCTCGGTGGTTACTCAGATTGCGAAATCTAACTCCTTAAAGGAGGTTACGAGTTCGAATCTGGGGGAGGTCCTGCACTATTCATGAATAGTGCAGGGCCTCCCTAGGAATCGAACTCGAGATCTCCCTTAAGGAGTCTTATTTTGCATTCTGAGTAACCACTGAGCCATAATATTGTCCCATCCCGGTAACCGCCACACAAGGACGTCTCTTGTACATGGGATCATTTGTCCCCACTATTCATAAATAGTGCAGGGCCTCCCTAGGACTCGAACTCGAGACCTCCCTTAAGGAGTCTGATTTCGCATTCCTAGTAACCACTGAGCTAATGGTTCAGTGGCTACTAGGAATGCGAAATCAGACTCCTTATGGGAGGTCTCGAGTTCGATTCCTAGGGAGGCCCTACACTATTTATGATGAATAGTGGGGACAAATGATCCCATGTACAAGAGACGTTCTTGTGTGGCGGTGGCTGTACCGGGATGGGACAATATTATGGATCCATAATGGCTGGCGTTCGCCCCGAGGGGGTACGCCCACACCTGGGTAGGGGGCACGCTGTGCAACCCAGGGTGTGACACATACAATCAAACATTTTATATGTACACAATGCCATACAAAAACCATATCAAGAAAACTATACTCACAATGGTTATACGAGGTTTCTAAGCCAATATACCCTCTACAATCCAGCAACAAGAAATGTCCATCATAATTGCTTCCTCAAGAGTATTTATCCATGCACTTAATCTCTCAATTCAAACACTACAATTAGGTAATCCAAACCATAGATCATAATGAGAATCACCATTTAAACTCATCAAAACACTATTACTAACACTCAAATTTCCTAGCTGGTTCAGCAGCTAAGATGGGGTTATTTCACCATGAAAATGCCACATTTAAACTAGATTTCAACACCAACGTACTCACATAGGCATATGAGAACATATGTCAATTTTATTAAAAATCTAGAACATTCCTAAAATTATTCTGTTCACATTGACAAATGTTAAATCAGTCATTCTATCATTCTACTACCTTCAACAGGTATTTTATTGAGGTTTGACACGTTCGCGAAAGCTTCCAAAGTCAATTTTACTCACAAAAATCATATCTTTAGCTACTAAAAATATCAAAGCATATCCAAAAATCATGCTCTTAACATCGAAACGTCTGGAATTCAGTTCTCTACGATTCTATGATCTCAAACCGGACTTTCACTGGAGTCCAATTCCATTTTATTCGCTGGATATATTATAGTACTGTTCACATCACTATTCACTATTCATTAGAAACATGTGAATTTTTACTAAAATTGTCAAACGGTCTCCAAAAATCATGAAATTGGCATCGATGGACTCATAACAGTTCATTCTACCATTCTATAGCCTTAAACTGGAGTTTCTTCGGGTTTTAATATGATTCGAATGGTTTTCAATATAAACTCTAACATCCAATAAACTTCCAACAACCATAAAAATTCCAAATGAACAAAGAAATGAAATATAACTACATATTTAGGGCTCCTACTGTCTAGGGAGTGTTTTTCAACCTTTCGAACAAATTTTCATTCAAGTTGGGTCAAAACCTCAATTTTGAAAACGCCGGTAAAATGGCTCCCACAGCGAAAATTACTCCGAAAGAAAGGTTACATCTAGCTTAGATGTCAAGTTCACAAAGAAATAGCGTGAAAAACAGTTACCGTGGGTCCCGATTCGGCGAAAATCCCTCGTTCCCCTTTTTTTCTCTTCTCTCTCTTCGTTCTCGCTTTCTCTGTTTCTTCTTCTTCTTTTTTTTCTTTTTCACGTTTGAGAGAGAGTTGAGAGAATGAGATAAGTGAGAAAATGATATAATATCATCTTATACTAATATCAAGGTCATGTATATTATCTTATACTAATATCAATTTCAAGGTCATTGAGTCATCTTATAGTAATATCATCTTATAATCAAATGATAATATGACATTTAATAATACAATCTACTTAATTTATGTATGTTTATACACATATACGTTTAACTCCTACGTACGTATATGCTTACGTATACATATCCATCAACCTAGGTGTATAATTAAAACGACGGGGTGTTACAATCTCCCCAACTTAAAAAATTTCATCTTCGAAATTTAACATATAAGGAGAAATGTATCTCACGTGGTAAAGAGATCAGGAAATATCTCCCTCATTCGGTCCTCATGTTCCCAAGTCTGCTCCTCATTGTCATGAAACTGCCATTTGACTCTGACCAAAGGAAATTCTTTATTTCTCAACTGTTGAACCTTCCTATCAAGAATCTGAATGGACTTCTCTTCATATGTAGCATCCTTCCCAACTTGTAACTATGTTACATCTAAAAGATGTGTCGAGGGTGGATATTTCGTCGAGTCTGTATGATGTTTTCTCAACATAGAAATATGAAACACATCATGAACACTGACTAACTGAGGAGGCAAAGCAATCCGGTATGCTAACGGACCAATCCTCTCTGTGATTTTAAACGATCCAATAAAGCGAGGAGACAATTTTCCTTTCACCCCAAACTGCATCTGAGCTTTCCGTGGCGAGACCTTAAGCAGCACGAGGTCATCCACTGAAAACTCTAGAGGTCTGTGGCTGTTATCAAAATAACTCTTCTGTCGGTCTTGGGCAGCTTTCAATCTCTGTCTGATCTGTTTAACCTGCTCAGTGTGATCAATAACAACTTTCGATCCCAACAACTGTGATTCTCCAACCTCATACCAGCAAGTTGTTCATCTGCACGGCCTACCATACAAAGCTTCATAAGGTGCCATGCCAATACTGGCTTGATAGCTGTTGTTATAAGAAAACTCACACAATGGTAAACTTTCGCTCCAAGTCCTACCAAACTCTAAAATACACGATCTGAGCATGTCTTCCAGCATCTGAATCACCCTCTCAGTCTGGCCATCAGTATGAGGATGAAACGTTGTACTAAAGCGGAGATGAGTACCAAACCCGGTCTGCATGGCCTGCCAAAACCTCGATGTGAACCGCGGATCTCTATCCTACGCAATAGAAACAGGTATACCATGCAACCTGATAATCTCCTGCAAATACAATCTGCTCAGTCTATCAATCGAGTCTCTGGTGGTCATTGGAAGAAAGTGTGCAGATTTAGTCAATCTGTCAACTATTACCCAAATGGCGTCAAATCTACCCTGAGATCTAGGCAGTCCTGTGATAAAGTCCATCGTGATATGCTCCCATTTCCATTCTGGAATAGATAATGGTTGCATCTGACCTCCTGGTCTCTGATGTTCAGCTTTCACTTACTGACACCTCACAATTCCGTACATACTCAGCTATATCTTTCTTCATCTCATGCCACCATACTGTTCTCTTCATATCATGATACATTTTTGTAGACCCTGGGTGAATGGTATACTGAGATCTGTGTGCTTTCTCTAATAACTCAGCCCTCAATGCCCTATCCACAGATACCCATAATCTCCCCTGATAATGCAGGACACCATCTGGACCTCTCTGCCAATCTGCCTTGTCTGCACTATCTGCCCAAGACTCATACATACCAAGATAAGGATCATGCTGCTGCATATCCTTAATCTTTCGAATATAAGAATCTGTCAACTGTATATGCATCTGAGCACAAATGTCAACATGTGGAGCCATGGAGAGAACACTCATCATAGTCGCTCTCTCTAAAAGTCGCCACCCCTGGGCCATCTGACAAGCAACAACCTGGGTCTCAACCTATTTTTGGCTCAATACATCGGCTACGATGTTGGCTCTTCCGGGATGATATTCTAATGTGAAGTCATAATCTTTTAGGAATTCCAACCATCTACGTTGTCTCATATTCAACTCTTTCTGGTCAAACAAATATTTAAGACTCTTATGGTCTGAGTACAGTGTGAACTTTTCCCCATAGAGGTAATGTCTCCACAATTTCAACGCAAATACAACAGCTGCTAGTTCCAAATCATGCACGGGGTACTTCTTCTCATGTATCTTCAGCTATCTGGATGCATAAGCAATCACCCTACCCTCTTGCATCAATACACAGCCCAAACCTAAATGTGATGCATCTGTGTAAATCACCAAGTCCTTTCCAGGTTCTGGGAGTACTAAAACTGGAGTAGTAGTTAGTTTCTTCTTCAACTCAGTGAAAACATCCTCACATGCAGAAGTCCACACAAATGGCACATTTTTCTGAGTTAGCCTTTTGAGTGGGGAAGCCAATCGGGAAAAGCCTTCCACAAATCTTCGGTAATAACCAGCGAGACCTAGAAAACTACGGATCTCAGTCACTGTGGTTGGTCTTGGCCAATTTATGATTGCCTCAACCTTAGCAGAATCAACAGAAATACCTTCTGCACTAACCACATGACCTAGAAATCTCACCTCATGTATCCAAAACTCGCATTTACTGAATTTAGCATTCAACCGATGCTCTTTTAGTGTCTGCAAGGGGATGCGGAGGTGTTGCTCATGATCCTCATGAGTCTTGGAATAAATGAGTATATCATCAATAAACACAATAATGAACTGATCCAGATATGGTCTGAATACCCTTTGCATCAAATCCATAAACATGGTTGGGGCATTGGTCAGTCTAAAGGGCATAACAAGAAACTCATAGTTTCACACCCTGGGTTGCACAACGTGCCCACAACCCAGGTGTGGGCGCACCCCCTCGGGGAGAACGCCAGCCATTATGGATCCATAATATTGTCCCATCCCGGTACAGCCACTGCCACACAAGGACGTCTCTTGTACACGGGATCATTTGTCCCCACTATTCATCATGAATAGTATAGGGCCTCCCTAGGAATCGAACTCGAGACCTCCCTTAAGGAGTCTGATTTCTCATTCCTAGTAGCCACTGAACCATTGGCTCAGTGGTTACTAGGAATGCGAAATCAGACTCCTTAAGGGAGGTCTCGAGTTCGATTCCTAGGGAGGCCTTGCACTATTCATTAGTGAGTAGTGGGGACAAATGATCCCGTGTACGAGAGATGTCCTTGTGTGGCGGTGGCTGTACTGGGATGGGACAATATTATGGATCCATAATGGCTGGCGTTCGCCCTGAGGGGGTGCGCCCACACCTGGGTAGGGGGCACGCTGTGCAACCCAGGGTGTGACAAAAAGGCCTCATGTATACGTATGCGTATACGTATTTGATGCTCGAAGCATGTTGGTTCAAGTGTCTTTGCATGATTTTAAGTTTTTTAATGTGTCCGTAAAGTTTCAAAATGATCGGAGACCCGTTCGACGTCGAAACATGTCGAAAATGGTGTTTTGGATCAGTGAAACTCGCTCCATGAAGGAAGAAATTTCTATCATCGATTACATCAATGGCTTGATCTCCTAGATCCATGGTCTGATTGAGCTGCAATTTTGTCAGCTTATTCTTCTCTGATATATCTTTATTATGAACGGTGAATATCTTGATCGGAGTACCGTGAGATATAAGACTCCAAACACTGTTTCATGGATTTACGGATTTTTTTGTGCAATTTTGATCAAACTGTTAGATCTCGCAATCCCATCGTGTGATTGAGTTGAAAGCTTACCAGAAGAGTTTTAACTGAATCATAAAAATTCTGAACGGTTAAGATGTTAAATAAATGAGTCTTTGTCAAGAAATTGATTATCTAAGTGCAAGTAATTGCAGCAAAAAAACTGTTCCTTTTATTTAAGTGATTTTTTCTCGTGGGCCCAATTTTTTCTATAAAAGCAACCACACTCTAATTTTCAGCACACTTGCTCATTTTTCACTTAGAAGAGAGGGAAAGGAGCTTGGAGAAGAAGAAAAGAAGGGGAGAAGAGAAATGAGAGAGAAAGGCTAGGGTTTGGTGCATTGTTGCCCAAAATCCCTCTAAGGTTTGCATTTCTTCCTCATTTTCTTCCTTCTATCTCTTTTATGTGTGTTTCCAAGTTTTATTTTGACCTAAGGTTTGTATGAATCCCAGATTTGGTGGGTTCTTGACCTAGGGTTTACATGTTTAGGCTACTTTATGCTTGTTTATGATGCTAATGGCCTTCCATAACCTAGAACAACCTCAAATGGTGTGTTTCCACCCATGAAACCCAAAATTTGTGGAGGGTGTTGGAAGAACACATCTTGGAGTTAGGGTTTTCATGTCATGTACGTTTGATTAGAAGCCATTGGGAACCTATTGAAGGTAAAACCCCCAATTTCTAGCAAGAAATTGGAGTGGTTATGTGTATTGACCTAAACTAGGATTTTTTGACTTAGGGTTTGCCATTGGATTTGCATGTAATGTATGATGAATAGATGGGTAAATGTGGTGTTATGGTGGTCCAATTTACTGATCTTGATGGATGGAAACCCTAGGTGTAGTGCAATTTTTTCCTAGACCTTGTAATTTGGGAAATTTTATATGATTTGGAGATTTGCCCAAATTTGGGAATTTTGACCTAATTGATGTCAATTGATCAAATTGACTTGCAATTAGTCTAATTAACACTATTTATGATTGAATGTCATGTATTATAGTGGCTAGATCAACCTATTGCATTCAATTGGGGTAAATGTGGGTTAATTGGGTATTAAATGGTTAAATTGGGCAATATGGGATTGGCTCATGTGTAGGACCATTTTAGAATCTTAATAGGCATTTAATTTGGGTTTAAACATGGTTGGTTAGCATACTTGGACTGATTTTCAGTTTTGTACAAACCATGTATGTTTCAGGATTTGTGGTTGATCTAAATAAACCCAAATAAGCCAATTGAGAATTGAGTTGCATTGGGGTGATTTGTGGCTTTCTAGTGCTTCTTGGAATTTGGATTGGCTAGGTCTAGTCAATCAAGTTGTGAGTGTTTCTTTTACTTGTGATTTCTATATGTGGCATTGTAGTATAAAATGTTTTAAATGCTTATCTAATGTAGTATGCATGATTTATTGAATTCATGAACTGTATTTGAGCATAGTCAATTGGGAAAACAGTTGAGTTATGTTGTATTCCCTAAGCTTGAGATACTTGTGGAATCCCATTGGACCGAGAATCCTCAATTGTGGACCTTGTAGAGGATTTCTATGGGTTGTGTATGTTAGGACTCGCCTAGGCATGGTACTTTTCTTGGTGGGCGAATCCTATGGTTCATACAATCCTAGGAATCCTAATAGATACAGGGTAAGAAGTCAATCGGGCATGGGTTTCGCACACACTTGGCCCTTGTATTGATTCTTATTCAGGAGGTGTTTAGGTTGCATATGCATGTTTATAAAATGGTATGCATTGTCTTATTTATGACATGATACATTATATTGGCATGCATGTAATCTTGTGTATACCCATGTTATTTAAATGGTTTTAATGATCTTGCAATGTTTTAATTAAATGCATATATATGTTGCCACTTGTATAGAACATTTACTGAGCTTGCCGTAGCTCACCCTCATCCTTATCTTTTCAGGACCTGTGAGGAAGGGGAAGGGGAAAGCTTAGCCACGAAGCGTTCTCGTACTTTTGTTGACGTAGGTGTTTGTACTTTTCCGCATTTATTTTGATAAATTGTACTATGTAACACCTAATGTTTATACTTAACATTTAGATGGGTTTTTACTTATGGTTAAGTATAATTTTTGTACTTTTGAACACTGTGAACTTGGAGAAAAAAAATATTTCTGGTTGTTATTTAGGGTATGTTTTATAATGATGATCTTATTTATGTTCATGTGTTTATTGTTGTGTATTTGGGATTATGGTGTGTATTAGAAGGCTTATCAGGATGACGTGTATGTCGAGAGAGGATATACACGGGGTTTCGTGCCAGGCATGACGTCACAGATCATAGGTCGTGAAAGAATAAGAATAGGAAGTATTTTATTAATATTTAAACATGCAGGTGCTATACAAATAAGTGAGGTTATTTATGCTTGATTTCTTGTTCCAATTCCCACGTTGCTTCTTCTATTCTGTGATGGTTCTAGAGGATTTTTACTAACGAAATGCTCTTGTTTCTCAAGTCTTGTGTCTGTCCAAGATTTGCACAGGATATTCCTTATACTTATTTCCTTCCTCAATTTCAACTTCAAACAATGGTATGATGTGTGAAGGATCATGAAGATATTTCCTGAGCATGGAAATATGAAAAACATTGTGTACCTTGGACATAAATTGTGGTAAAGACAGACGATATGCAGACTTGCCGACTTGCTCAATAATTGGAAATGGTCCGATAAACCTTGGAGATAGTTTTCCTTTGACTCCAAATCTTTTTACACCTTTAAATGGTTGGACCTATAAAAGAACCGAGTTGAACTTCTAGAGGTTTTTGTCTCTTATCTGCGTAACTTTTAAGTCTATTTTGGGCGGTACGGAGTCATTATTGAACGAGATTTATTTCTTTTGTGGCTTCTCGGATGAGATCAGGACCAAGCCGTAGTCGATCAAACATATCTACCCAACACAGAGGTGATCTACATGGTCGTCCGTATAGTGCTTCATACGGGGCCATCCTAATGCTTGTCTGATAACTATAAATGTGAACTTTGCTAAATGTAGGTACTTTGTCAATCCATCACTAAAATCTTGGGCACAACAACGTAGCATGTCTCCTAGAATTTGGATAATCCACTCAGACTGTCCATCAGTCTAGGGATGAAAGGCAATACTCGTAAGAATTTTTGTACCTAACTTGGCGTGAAAGCTTTGCCAGAATTTGGATGTCAATCTAAGGTCTCGATCATAGACGATGGTTAGAGGGATCCCATGCAATCTAATGATCTCTCGTTCATAGATTTCAGCAAACTTGGCTGGAGTATCGGTTAGCCTAACTGGTATAAAATGTGCAACTTTGGTTAACCGATCAACAATTACCTAGACGGTGTCCTGACCCTTAACCTTTTTAGGTAATGCTGATACAAAATCCATGGCAATATTATCCCATTTCCATTCCCCTATAGGACGTGGTTATAACAGACCAGAGGGGAGCCTGCGATCGACTTTTACTTGTTGATAAGTAAGGCACTTGGCCACGGATTCTGCTATGGCCTTTTTCATTCCATTAAACCAAAATGGCCTTCTCATGTCCTTGTACATTTTGTCTCCTCCTGAATGTATAGAGAACCTAGATTTGTGGCATTCATTCATCAGGTCCTGGCTAAGTTTTGGATCCTAAGCTATACACAACCTTCCTTTATATAATACCACACCATCACAAATGAGAAACCATTGATGTGGAGCTTGGTTTTATTGGATGAGTGATAGTTGCATATTTAGATAGGTTTTAGGGCATGTTTTAGGTGTGTTTTAGGATATTTTTATACATTATTTTAGTGTGTTTATGTTAGTTTTGATGCATTTGTTAGTTTAGGAATAAATTAGTTTTTATGCATTATTTCAGTTTGTTAGTTTATACATTGGATCAATTTATGTTTTAAGTGTGTTAATTACTTGTTTTGCATTGTTTTGTAGGTATTTAGATGTGTGGAAGAGCACGAATGATGGACACAACATATGAGAAGCCTAGATGATGTTTCATGAAGAACCCAAGTCAAGAAATGGAAGAAAATTGGCTAAGTCCACAAGAAGGAGTGAAATTTGGCTAAGTCCACATAAAACAGAGGTAAAGTCATGGTTCTGGGTGCTGTGGCGCTGGAATGATGAAACGTAGAGAGAAGAGGAAGGCTCGAAGAGCCACGACGCTAGAACTTTTTGGAAGTTGCGTTTTGGCAACTAATTGGATAATTTCGAGAGGACTTTCTATTTTTTTATTATTTCGGATGAAAGGGGACTTTATATATATCAAACTGAAGGGTTTTTCCAAAGGATCACATTGGAATAAAGAGAGGAGAACGAAGGTTTGATTGCTGGAAGAAAAGTGGAGAAGAAGATTCGTATTGAAAATTATTGAAAATCTATACACTAATTTTAGTTTGTTTTCCTTTGTTCTGATTCATGTTTGAACCATTATTTTTTGTTTTTATGGCTTTAGTTATGAACTAAAGCCTCTTCTAGAGGTGTAGATTGATCCAAGCTTGATGCTATGCCTACGTTTATGATTTGATTATTATTAATGAATTTCTTAGTTTATTTATACTTTTCTGAATGTAATGCCTTTGATACCTGGATCATGCATTGACTGATCACATACTCGAGGTAGATGCTCCAAAAGAGGGTGCCTTGGGTTGGAATATGAAAAGTATAACCTAGGCTATCGTGAGACTAAAAAAAAGATCGAGAACCTTTGAAGTCGTTAAGTGGAAATCATAGATCTTAATGAGTTATTGTTGTTTTCGATTTTCATCGAAAGAGTTCAACCAAGACAACAATAATATGCTCTAGTTTTGCTTCAAAAGAGGGAATTATAAAGGTTAGGATTTTTGACTTATAAGCTAAGGAACTGATTTAATAATAATTTATATATATATATAAAGACATAGTTGAGAGTGAGGTGACATCGAACCTCTAGTATATTCTCAATTGAATTCTTATCTGATTTATATTGCGTTATTAGTTAATAGCTAAGTAGTTTAACTGTTGTTTTAATTACTCAATCACTCGATTTCGACTGTCTAGATAAAATTAGAGTTAAAACGTAATAGCTAGTGTAGCAAATTTCCTTGAGGACGATACCCGATTTCTTATCGGAATATATTATAACGTGACGTCGTACGCTTGCGGGTTTGCATGTAACAATGAGCTTTGTCATTTTTATACGCTCATCCTCCTTGGCTTGTGCAACGACTATCCTTTTAATGAGGTCGGAATGGGTAGTGAACTAGGCCAGTCTCACTGCATTTCCATTATTCAGTAACTGCAAGTTATACTTTTCCAGCTCGTATGACAGCTTGGCCATTTCGAAATTCACATACAGGCGGAGACATATGACTTTTTGCTAAGGGCTTCAGCCACTACATTGGCTTTGCCCGGATGATATTTAAGTTCAAAGTCATAGTTTTTGATAAACTCAAGCCATCGCCTCTGTCGAAGATTTAAGTCTTTCTAAGTATAAATATACTAAAGACTTTTATGGTCAAAGAAAACTTTGAATCATTCCCCGTACAAGCAATGTCGCCAAATTTTTAAGGCGAACACTACTGCCGTGAGTTCTAAATCATGAGTCGAATAATTTACCTCATGATTTTTCAACTGCCGAGAGGCATAGGCCACGACACGATCTTCTTTCATTAGCATAGCTCCAAGTCCTTGAAGTGATGCATCCGTGTATAGTGTGAAGCTAATCCCATCCTTTGGTGTGGTCAGAACAGGTACTGAAGTCAACCTTTTCTTGAGTTCTTGAAAGGCTGATTCACAAGCTTCACTCCAAATAAATCGCGTGTCCTTCTGGGTTAGACGAGTGATTGGTTCAGTAAGTTTGGAAAAATCCTTGATGAACCGTCTGTAATATCCAACTAATCTGAGGAAGGTCCTAATTTTTGTAACATTAGTCGATTGTTTCCAACTAAGTACGGCTTCTACCTTGGCTGGATCTATTTCGATGTCATCATGGGACATGACATGACTAAGGAACTTAACCTTAGTCATCAAGAATTCACACTTGTTGAACTTGGCATACAACTCATGTTGCTGAAGGGTACTAAGTACAGTTCGCAAGTGTTCATCGTGGAGTTCCTCTGTGGGAGAGTATATTAGTATGTGTCAACAAATACAACGACAAAACGATCCAGGTATGGTCTGAAAATGGGGTTCATTAAATCCATGAATGTCGCAAGTGCATTTGAGAGGCCAAATGGCATTACAGTAAATTCTTAATGACCATATCTGGTTCGAAAAACTATTTTTAGGATGTCTTCTTCCTTAACCCGGAGTTGGTGATACCCCGAGCAAAGGTCAATTTTTGAAAAGAAGCTTGCTCCTCTTTATTGAGCGAAAAGATCTTCTATTCAAGGTAATGGGTATCTATTCTTAATAGTAACTTTGTTAAGCTTTCGATAGTGGATGCATAGTCGAAGTGAACCTTCCTTTTTCTTGACAAAAAGAACTGGATCACCCCATGGTGACGTGTTCTTTCTTATAAATCCCAGCTTCTCTAATTCTTTTAACTGCTTATTCAGTTTGACTAATTTTATATTAGGCACGCGCTAAGGTAGAATGTAGACAGGTTTCGTACCAGGAATCAACTTAATTTCAAAGTAGAAATTCCCGATGAGGAGGGAGTCTTGGAAGTTCGTCTAAGAATATCCTTGGATTCACGAACAACTGGGATAGCTTTTAAGCTGGGAGGATGACAGGACACTGTATTTTTTTCATCATCCTGATCAAGTATTGAAAGAGCTTGCATCTGAGATCTTATAAGGGACACGGTAGAATGATGGACATGTCCACGTACCCCTTGGACTTTCAGGTTATCACCATTAGGCAATGTCAGTCGAACTTGTTTCTTCTGACAATCTATTTGAGCATGTAAAGGTGTTAACCAGTCCATACCCAAGATAATATCAAAATCAGAGAAATTAATTACTAAGAGGTCCATTACCAACTGATTATCAAATATTGTAAGTTCACAATTGGAACATATTTGATTTATTTCTGTACCCGGTCCTATTGGAGTGGATACCCGAATTATAACGGGAGTAACCTTTAGTTGTAGTCCTAATTTCTGAACTACGTTGGAAGCAATAAAAGAATGGGTAGAACCCGAATTGAATAAGGCATGTACCAGCATGTTAAGAAAAATAAAGGTACCTTCCACCACGTTATTTTTTGGCATCGGTCGTTCAACAACGGCGTAGGCTTGTCCTTGCCTACCTGGCCATAGTTGTACACACACGATCTCGATCTTGTGGTTGTTACTTTGGAGGAGGTGGTGGAAATCGCCAATTATTGTCGTTTCTTTAGCCTATTTGGTTTTGGCAGTTTTGGTGCTAGAGTAAGTGGAGGGAACTGGAACCGAGGGTTTTGGGGGTTGCCCACGTTGGGGTGGGAGTTTTAATTTGGCTAGTAGGGTTTCTTCCCAGTAGACTGTTGTGCTGGCATAATGACTCGTTTTCCCAGATTGCGCCATTGTTCCTGCTCAAGCTTCTCTTGCTCATAATATTGCCATATTCACAAAATTCCTAAAGTTGTCAAGTTCCAAGAAGGCAAGGGCTTGCCTAATGTCTGGCCTCAATCCATTAAAAAACTTTTCCGCTTTGTCCCTCTCGGTGGTGATGGTAGAGAGAGAGAAAATAGAGTGTTTCGTAAATTTGGCTACATAATCCCGAACTGTCATACTGCTTTGGAAAAGTCTTGCGAATTCCTGTATCTTCTTCCTCTTGACAGCATTTGGGAAATACTCATTAATAAAGTCAGCTTCAAATTGTTGCCATGTCATGGTATTGGCATTTACTTGAGGGTCTTCGTTAATAGTTTTCCACCAGGAGTTGGCATTTCCAACTAACTGGTAAATAGTAAGAGGAATCTTTCTTTCGTCGGACGCTCTCACTGCCTTGAGCGCCTTGCGTGTTTCTTCAAGCCACCTGTAGGCTTCGTCGGAGTCAGGTTTTCTATCAAAAGTAAAGGGTTGTAGTCATTTGTACTTTGTAATTTGATTGGTCATCTAGTCCATCTTCTCCTTAGCTGGTGCTACTTGTGGCTGGGGGACCGCAGTTTGCTGATCAGCAACGCTCTGAACTGAACCCTTCGTGGACGCTTTCATGTATTCAGTAAAGCCTTGGAAGAATTGCTCCATGCTAAACGGTATGGCTTCACCATTGGAAAGAGTTGCAGAAGTTGGTTCGGTTTTTGGGGCATGGAGTAGGTTCAGATCCAACATCCTTTTGCGGCTGCATGAATATAGATGCTTGTCGAGAAGAGCTAGGGTATTATTGTCTTCTTGTCTGTACCTACATTGTCTGCAAATTTACTTGATGTTAGCACAAAATGTGCAACATAAATTCTGAAAACGTCAGGAGGATTGTTTCGTGATGTAGTGCACATGCAAAGTTCTTAAGTGACATGTCATAGGTTTTAACCTCCTCGTTTTCTAGGCTAGGTAATAGGAAAAATGAGGAGCCTTAGAGCACCGTGGCATTGTACTTTTTAGGTTGGTCTGAAAACAAAACCAAGAGTGTGATTTGTAATCTTGGTAAAGACTAGTATAATAGTATTTGTGTTTTTTAAATGTGTTAAAAAAACAATTTCTTGTGTATTTGTGAGAATAGTTACATTGTTGAATACCAGTACATGCCACAGATATTTCCGCGACCTTTTCTTCGTGTTGTCACCTACAACTACATGTCGTAATTCCCTTGCACTTGTTATACTATGCCCACCTATCACCAAGACCTGACGATTCCTATTATCGTCCAAATTCATACGTCCCATTCTGCATGAATTTGGTGATAAGGGACGTGGTCCAGTCAAGGGGATCTACAGATTCCTATGGAAAACCGTCTACCATTAGTATCCTTCAAGTTCTCGTGTCCCATACCATGTGACTTGATGATACTGATGGTAAGTCGGACTTCCGCCATGAACTGCTACACAACAGGTCTGTAGGTTACCTCGTCTCGCACTTTCGTCAGTATTTGTGTGAGTTTGTTGTGTCCCATACCACGTCAAACCCATTAATAGTGAAGAAACTCACTGGATGAGTGGGCCTACCACAAATAGTCTAGCACACAACATCACATAACGATTATTATGAGCCAAAAATTTGGCATAAATTTTTTTTCTTTTTTACAAAAGTTTACAAATTATTTCAACTACTACAAGGATATAGATATTAACTTCAAAATACTTCAACCTACTACGAAGCTACGTTAGACTACTAGAAATTTACACATATTTAGTATTAGTAAACTATTGGGGAGGTGGTAGATCAAAATTAAAATTTTTAGTTGAGAATTGAGCTACCAAATGTTCCATTTCGGGAGAGAATAAAGGAGTTTCCATAACGTGCCCAACAAATGCTGGGTTAGGAAACGGAGAGGCCCCAATGTTGAGGTTAAGATTCACAGACGAATCTTGTGCCTATTGGGACGATTGTCCAAAGTCTCTCTCACAAGAAACTGGAGGAGCGCGATCCGTGGTAGTGCGGCGTAGCATTCTTCACGCGACTTCAACAGTGAGTCAATAACTTCTTGATGTTCTCTAAGGCTACGATTTTGTACTTCAAACTAGTCTCTCGTATCTTTCCTTATTCGCTCCTCGGTTGCCAGTATCATTTCTCGCATTTGATCCACAAGTTGTCGTTGGTTAACGGTAGTGCTTTCTTGTGTTGTGGATGGAAAAACGTAATCTTCCGTAGTTTTGGGCATTATATTAGTAAAATTCATTAGCCCTGATGACGATACCCGACTCACAATCGGTTTATATTAGTATTATCGTACACTTGCGATACAAATATTCATGATCAAGTTTTTGGCGCCATTGCCGGGGATAGGGCCAATATTTCTGTTATTAATACTACTACAAATTGGTTTTGATCTTAATTTAGGTATTTCTTTTTATTTTTTTGTGTTTGCATTTTACTTGCTATTTTTTGAAATTTTTGTTCTCTTCTCTTGATAGAATTTTGTGGTTGATGCAAGGACTCGAAGTTCTGAACTTGTGCCTTTTGACCCCGAAATTGATAAAACTTTTGGGAGGTTAAGAAGAGAAGGAAGAGTTAAAGAACTAGCCATGGTGGAAGGGAATAATCAATTGCCATGAAAAGATTATTTCAAGCCCATGGTGAATAACAATTTCTCAGGCATAGCAAGGGTACCCATCAATGCCAATAATTTTGAATTGAAGCTGGCCTTTGTCACAATGGTGCAACAACACCAATTTGGAGGAGCATCACAAGAGGACCCTACAGTGCACATTAACACATTTCCTGGAAATGTGTGATACAATTAATGTCAATGGGGTGCCCGAAGAACAGATAAGGTTGAGGTTATTTTCATTCTCACAGAGCGACAAGGCGAGATCTTGGCTACAGTTGTTGTTACAGGGTAGTATCAACAATTGGGAAGAAATGGTGCAGAAATTTCTTCAAAAATTCTTCACGCCAGCAAGAATTGCTCAACTTATAGCAGAGCTAAGCCAGTTTAAGCAACTTGAGACCGAATCATTGTATGAAGTAAGGGAAAGATTCAAATATTTGTTGAGAAGATGCCCAAACATAGTTATCAAGATTGGCTTCAAATCCAAATTTTCTATAATGCAATGACCATGTCTACAAGAGCATGGGTTGATGCGCCGGCTGGTGGTACTTGTTGAACCAATTATTCTCATGTTCCTTATGAGAATATGTCCCTATTATGAAAGATATTTTGATGATTACAAACTACATTATGTTTATGATATTACTGCACATATGGCATACCTAATCTTCCTTGAAGGTTTCAAAGATTCAATGATGCATAGCGAACGTATTAAAAGATCTTCTTGAAGACCTTGATCGTTTTAAGATGTTTAGTTATATGATTAGATTATGATAGGTTGTAAGACCTTCTATGTCATGAGATTCAGCAATATGCATGCTTGCATGTTTTAATTGATCAGTTGGATATTCGATTTAATCCCGTTACATTATGTTTTATCGAGCTTTAATCGATAAATCAAAAACCGCTTTTATAAAAGTCTTTCAGGACACCAATGTTTTAGCAGCGCCCCCTGGACTTGATGAGTCAGGACGTTGATAAAATATTAGGAAGCTCAAGGTTGAATTAAATTGATTAATAAGGACACTTACTTGTTAGAAGCAACCTTTCTTTTATCAACTTTTGAGAATGTTAGGACACTAACTTAGTTTTAGCTTGCTAGAAGTTCTTTTTGTTTTTAAGTGATTTTTATCTCTAAGGACGCTGATAAGTTATACGTTGAATAAATTATTGGGACGCTACTTGTGTAGGAGCGGTCTTATCTTTGTAATCAACTTAAATAACTTTCAGGATGCTTACCGTCCTTCAACACACTAAACATTGCTTTAAAATTATTTTTAAAAGTTCAGGATGCTTACTATTTAGTAGCACCCTCACTTCATTGTTCAGTAGGACGCTAATGTTCTATGAGCGCCTTCAAAGGAACAAAACGACAGAAAATATATTTTTGTTGTTCTGACATTACTGCTATTTCTGTTAACTTTTTCATAAACGTACGAATACTTTTCAGAACTTTTCAGAATCGTACAACAACTTTTTCAGAACCTTTTGAACGTTCTAAAACTTCGTCAAAACATTCATCTTCCATGAAAGGATCAGATGATTCAGGTGCTATCGCCGTAATATGCATTGAGCTGAATCGATCCATTTCGGGAAAGAATGTTAACATTATATTTGAAATAACCTAGAGAGCTAAAAATCATCAAGTCCATTGCACCTCTTTTATTCGTATATATATGTGCTGCCTGAGAGCAGAAAAACCACTAATGATATACGAAAAATTGAGATTCATTCAAAACGAATTGATAGTTTTCGTTTGTGCAATAACATTTTATGAAATTTAGTCGTCTTTCACTTGTTCTTGATCTTACAATCTTTTGAAAGAAAAACTTAAAGTCTTCTGGGTTGATTGATCTTCATCTTCATTATTTTGAAAACCCACTGAAGAAGACAAAAGCTCTTTGAACCTGTTTTCAGCATAAACTTTATCTTACATATTTTTGCTGAATCTGTGATCACAGAAGAATCAATCCAAAGCTTTGTAAGTATCACTTTGATTTTAAGTAAAGGCAATCATATCTCATCTTGTATTCAATTTGTAGTTACTGGTAAGTCACTGAGTTAGAGCAAGTGTTGCTCAAAGTTGTAAACGGTCGTCTCACACCCGTAAATTGAGAATAGGTCCTCTCACACCTGTAAGTAGAGAATAGGTCGTCTCACACCCGCAAGTTGAGAAAAGGTCTTCTCCTACCCATAAGCTGAGAAATGGTAGTTCTCACACCTGTAAGTTGTGAAAGTGTACCAGTTTGATCTTCACCCGTAAGAAGGTCTATAGTGGAATTTGAACAAATCTTAACTGAGGAGATTAGGTAGTGGATGTAGGCACGGCCGAACCACTATAGATTTTGCTTGCATTGTCCCATTTACATTTGTTGTATTTAATTGCTATACTTTGTTTAATCTGTTTTCATTATTTCGCATAATTTTAAGAAAGGTTAAAAATCTGCTAAGTGTCCAATTCACCCCTCTCTTGGACATATTTGGGCCCACAATTGGTATCAAAGTAGGTTAACTGTCAAACTATCTAACCATCTTTGATTGAGTATGGCAGGAAAAAATAAAGAAGCACTTATCTCTCAGGTGAAGGAAACTCCACCAACTGACCACCACTGTTCAAGGGAGAAACTATTCACAATGGAAAACTAAGATTAGGTACTACATAAAAGCCCAAGATCTAGAGATGTAGGTGTTGATCTAAGTGGTTTTGCACTTAGTTTTTCTCCTAAGTGTTTTATTGCTTACAAAAAATATAACAAATGTTGCAAATGTTTCTATCTAGTATATTTCAGCTCCTAAAGATGGAGAAGAGTCTATACAAGATCTAAGTCTTCACGTTCAAGAAGTCTTTCAAGCAAAGGATCAAAGCAAAGGATCAACCATACTTAAAGCTTGGACAACTTGAAGGAATGAAGACAAAAAGGTTGAGAGACATTATGTGTTTGGAATTAGGATATAACCTTCTTGCATTTCCTATTGCTCAATCTTTCTAAACTTCATGCATTAATACTTCACATATGCATAGTTTTGATAAAACTCATTTATGCATTAAGTATTCATTAAAAATGATTTTCAAGTATTCAAAATGTTTGATCTATGTTTTTAAACTATTTTGAATCATATTTGCATTAGTTTTGACTAAAATGATATTTCAACAAAGTTTTTCAAATTAATCAATTTTTTTTTTATTTTTATCAAAATCTTGTTTGATTGTTTAATTGTTAATTTCTAAAATATTTTAATTGATTAAAAGAAACATTATGTTTTGTCGTGTTTTAATCGAGAAATCAAAAATCGCTTTCATAAAGTCTTTCAGGACGCTAATGTTTTAGCAGCGCTCTCCTGAACTTGATGAGTAAGGACGCTGATAAAATGTTAAGACGCTCAAGGTTGAATTGATCTAATAAATAAGGACGCTTACTTGTTAGTAGTGACCTTTCTCTTATTAACCTTTGAGAGTGTCGGGACGCTAACTTAGTTTCAGCTCACTGAAAGATCTTTTTATCTTTAAGTGATATCTTTAAGGACGCTGATAAGTTATAAGTTGAATGAATTATCAAGAAGCTACTTGTGTAGGAGCGCCCTCATCTTTAGAATAAACTTAAGTAACTTTCAAGACGCTCACCACCCGTCAGCGTGCTTAAACATTACTTTAAAACTACTTTTAATAGTTCAGGAAGCTTACTCTTGAGTAGCGCCCTCATATGTTTTGCGTTTTAAAACAAAGCAGGACGCTTACTGCGAAGTAGCACCCTCATGCTTTAAGTCGTTTAAATGTCAAAGCAAGTCAGGACACTTACTACTTAGTAGCGCCCTCACTTCATTGTTAAGTAGGACGCTGATATTCTATGAGCGCCTTCAAAGGAACAGAACGACAGAAATGATATTTTTACAATTCTCACATGTACTTATTTTTCGCCACCTTTTCTGAACAACTTTTCGTACAAAATAATTTTTTTGTATTTGTAAGAGATATTCTCTGATTCACAAACCACGTCTTCTACAACTTTCTTTATTCGTGTATCTGGAGAAAAATAAAATATTAATGAATTGTGCAGTTGCCACTATCGTGATATATTCTAGCCGTTGTGTGTAAACGTTCATATTATTTGAACTTCAAATGTCTAACGGCTATGTCCCACTAAGTCTATAAATACCAACACTTAGGATCAAACAACTTGCCAATCACTTTGCATTGTGCCAATACTTTTTGAAAGTTAGTCTGTCTCAAAATGAATTTCATTTTTCTAATCTTTCAAAGTATTTTTCACTGATGCCTTATTATTCAAATGATTTTCATACTGAGCTTATTTTCATTTTATCTTTGAAAATCTATTTGATCTGGTATGAACTCAAATTCTCAGCACTGATTCATATCTGGTATCATTCTTGCTAGAGATAGAATTTAAGGAATAGTTCAAGAGATACAGTTGTACTTCATTTCACATCTTAAGTATTGTATCGAACTATCATCAGTAGTTGGCTAACTACTGATCAGAGAACCAAAAGTTTTCATACCTATATTTTATATCTATTTTGAAAACTATTTGTGTCTATGTATACACTACTCCTTCGATTTTCAACTTCAATGTTTTATGGTATTATATTATTTTCGAAGAAGCACTGATCTTCATAGCAAATCATTCATGCTTTTCGAAACTGCACTTGAGAAATATCGAACATTGGAAGGTAAAGGACTGTAAGTGTATCTTCTTTTAGCATTACTTGTGCTTCATTTCTATATCTTGTGATGCTATGTAATGTGCTTAATTGTAAAGTATTCTACTTTGTTAGAACCAACATTATTTGAATTGTAATTTGCTGGTATGTTTCGGTGTGAAACAACCAGGACAAGTGGACGTGGTTCACTGAAGTGAGTTTAGGTTTGAAATCACAAATGTTCTTCCTGATCCGGTAAAATGAACATGGGTTCTTCCTTACCCCGAGAAAAGGATAAACGGTCCTCTCACACCCATAAGATGAGAAACGATAGTTCTCACACCTGTAAGTTGAGAAAGTGTACTGATTTGATCTTCACCCGTAAGAAGATCAGTTAGTGAAGTTTCAAATCCTAATTGAAAGATTAGGTAGTGGATGTAGGCGCAGCCGAACCACTATAAATGCTTGTGTACTTTGCTTTTCGCATTTTACTTTATGCTCATTAGATTTGTTTATGCATTGAACCCAATTGAGTCAAGGAATCTCAAAAGAAATTAGAAAAGATTGAAAATGGCCATGACACCCAATTCACCCCCCTTCTTGGGTGTACCAACAAGTAGTGTCAGAGCGGGTGCTCACGTTTTTAGGTCTAACCACCTATAGCCAAAGATCCAATGGCCATGGTTTGATTTAGGTGATAACTCATTTTTACCTCCAATACTTAAGGTAGATAACTTCATGTTTTGGAGAATTAGGATATGAATGTTTATTTAAGCTCAATCTTGTGTTATGTAGGATATCATTTGTTATGTGGAAAAATTGTTTCAAATGGACCATTACTACCCATAAAGACTAAATGAAATTGAAATCCCCAAACTTAGAAAATACCTCCAAATTAGATAATCAATTGGGCAAATCATATGGTAGATACTTTAATCTCAAAACATGCCATAAGGACCTTAGAAATCACTTTAGGCAACTTTTATGTTAAGTGCTTATTTATATTATGACATGTGGAAGTATTTAGGCTTGATAGATAATTTTGATATATTGCCTAAGATTGTCTAAATATGGTGGATCACATTGAACATGTTTTTGATGCTTAATCAAATAGTTCAATGTCAAAGAGTCAAAACGCATACTAGGTATGCAACCTGGAAGTATGATTCAAATTTCATATATATTACTTCCATTCATCTTTGTGAGCAGGCTAGTGTATACTCTTTTGCTCACTTACTCAAAGCATAGTTTATGCATTTGCGCTTGTATTCATAAATATTTTCAGTCATTTAATACCTTAAGAAATTCGAGCATAATCATATTAATTGATTTGAGCTTGCTTAGATTTAAAATGATTGAATTGCTCATATATATGTTTTTATGCTCATGATCTTAGCAAATGGACTAGAATTAAGAATTATTCCTAGAGTCCATATCTCTTGTACTTTATGATCAAAATGATTCATATCTTTTGAATAGTACAAGATACTTGCCTGGTGATTGTGGCCTCTACATCAAATGTTAATCAAACAGCCACCTCACTCACTTCCTTGGAGATGATTAAGCTTAGTCTAAGAATATTGATTCTTTGCAATCATGAGAAAAACCTTAAAGGTCACTTCTCCAACCCAACCAAGGAAACCTTACTTTTGTTCCTTATGCTTATTATTGATCTTTGATCATAGAAAAGGGGTTTGTAAATTGATCCTTCGTTGTAGCTTAATTAGAAATTTATAGGACCAATCAATGAAAAAATAAAGATGGCTTTCTTAGAGACCTTTAAATAGAAACAAACACATTAGTTTCTAGAAATCATTGTTTGAGAGTAAGACTTATGAATCTTCAACTTTATCTATTTAGAAGTCTTAGTGCACTTGGATAATCAATTCACATAAGCAACTTTAACTCGTCAACTTTAAAAGGCTTAGATCTCACATGCTCTACTTGAATGAATACCATATGCTAAAGTTTTCATCTACTTGTATTCATTCCTTTAGAAATGAATTGAAAATAAATGACTAAAATGATCATCACTCTTTCCAAAATAGATTTTAGTCATGCTAGCTTTCATGAATAAGCATTGATGTGTGACTTACTTATTTAAATTGTATCATCATGCTTATAAGACCATGAATTCTTTGTTGCCTTCTATGCTTGAATGAATGTTTATTATTAGAAGAAAACATGTTCAAAATGCATATTGACAAATCATGATTTGCTCTTGTCATTTCTATTTCATTGTCATGATTATGCTTGTATGCATGCTCTAGAACAAAAATTTTATTCTAAGAATATCTTTGAACTTAGATATAGAATGTCATGTTTCATTATAAGTTTTGTTTTATGATTGTTTTATGATTGATGTGCCTCTCTTATGATCTTATGATCTTAATAACCATGTACATTCATTCCTATTTGAAGGAAAGTTATATGGAAGGACTATCTTGACTTAACATTTCTATCTTGTGAAATCTTAGTCATTTCCATAAACTGAAATTGAATTTGTCTAAAGCTATTACACACTTTGAATCTTTCATGACAAATTCAAATTAAAAGACATAGTTGACCATGAACCCAAATGTATATCAAACAAATAAGTCTAGTCAAATAGAAGGAAAGATAAGGACCTGATTGACTGTTTCGTTCACAATTTACATCTAAGTTATTCAATCATTTTGTCATGTGTTTCATTTTTTTAAAAAAACATGGTAAGTGTGTTATGCTTAATCTTGTATATCATTTATGCTTATCAATATTAAATGCTTGCAATATGAATGTTTGTATGATATCTTTATACTCAATTGATGTGATGATATGGATTAAACAATGCTATATAGATGTTTACATCACACTATTGGTATCAATGAAAGTCATATAGCTAGGTCTTAGATTACTCACCTTTCATATATTTCCTATGCTAGTTTATATCATGATCGTGTTTGTTTTAAACTTATAGAATTATGCATGACTCATGTATATGCTAATCAATAGGCCATGTAAACAATTACATATCATACGCCTATGTATCTTGAAAAGAAAATTGCCTATACTCATATCTATCATCTTTTGGCATTCTCTTTTCATGAATACTTGACTTTGATGCATTCTCTTCATCTTAAATCATATAAGCATCAAATTCTTGAATATTTGATTTCTAATGAGTGCATGCTCCTCAAAATTGCTTTTCTTTAGAATCAAACAATCTAGGCTATGCTTCAATTGAAATTATTTGCCTAGTATATGAAAATGAATGTATGCTATTGCTTAAATAATCTCTATGAAATTTAGCATATACTCATCTTTAGGCTTTGTTCTTCATATGATATATCAACATATGCCTACACTTTGGAAAGCTCATGATTTTCCATTTTCACATGACATTGATATTGTGCTTAAACCTCAAACCTTGTGTGCATCAATTGCTTGTGATTTTGATATCTAATGGATGTCATGTACTTTAAAAATATATTTTGCATCTTATTAGAATCATGGTAGCTAGGCCTTGCTTAATCATAAATCATTTTACCTATGTTATGGAACTTAATGTATGCTTGTGCTTAATTTTTCACACGTGATAAAGCATACTTTGTATTAGGCTTGGATTGACTATAAAATTCATATTTATGCCGAATGCTAAGAGAATGATTGCTTATGTCTAAAATTCTTTATGAATTCATCTTTTGGCAATTATTTCTCATTATTCATGACTATCTGCCGTTTTTAAATTAAATTCTTTTGTGCATCTACGTGACTTTGTTCTTGGCTATGCTATGCAATATTCCAAAATATCATCTAGGTAGCCTATGAATGTTGAGCTAAAACATTTTATATTTTTATCTTATGATGTTGTATTTCTCCATGTGCTTGAACATTACATCTTGAATCTCATGTGCGTATCTTACGGTATGGCATCCTCATGCATTCATATGTGCTTACTCGTGACTCGTTGTCATGAATCCTCTTGAGTTTGAGTGCATAGATTTAGGGGGGAGTCTTCATCTCTTTTTGAAAGGGGGAACTTTGGAGTTTTGATGCTATGTTTTAGGATTACCTTCATGGGAATCTAGAAAATTCTTCCCACCTTTTTGATAATGTCAAAGGAGGAGAAATATAAGAGAAATATGAAAAAGAAAAATAGTTGAATCTTGATAAACACCATTGATTGATAGTATGTGTGTTCTTAATACTTCATATTTATGATCATACTATCTTGCATGATATAGTTATTATGTGTATCAAGTTTATATTGTTTGTCATCATCAAAAAGGGGAGATTGTTGATCTAAGTAGTTTTGCTCTTAGTTTTTCTACTAAGTGTTTTGATGCTTACAAACAATATAACAAATGGTGCTAATGTTTCTATCTAGTATATTTCAGCACCTAAAGATGGAAAAGAGCCAATACAAGATGTAAGTCTTCAAGTTCAAGAAGTCTCTCAAGCAAAGGATCAACCATACTTAAAGCTTGGACAACTTGAAGGAATGAAGACAAAAAGGTTGAGAGTCTTTATGTGTCTAGAATTAGAATATAACCTTCTTGCATTTCCTGTTGCTCAATCTTTCTAAACTTCATGCATTAATACTTCACATATGTATAGTTTTGATAAAACTCATTCATGCATTAAGTATTCTTTAAAAATGATTTTCAAGTATTCAAAATGTTTGATCAATATTTTTAAACTATTTTGAATCATATTTGCATTAGTTTTGATTAAAATGATATTTCTACAAAGTTTTTCAGAATAATCAAAATTGTTTTGATTTTTATCAAAATATTGTTTGATTGTTTAATTGTTGATTTTTAAAGTATTTGATTTGATTAAAAGAAACATTATGTTTTGTCGTGTTTTAATCGAGAAATAAAAAATTGCTTTTGTAAAGTGTTTCAGGACGCTAATGTTTTAGCAGTGCTTTCCTAGACTTGATGAGTCAGGACGCTGATAAAATGTTAAGACGCTCAAGGTTGAATTGATCTGATTAATAAGGATGCCTACTTGTTAGTAGTGACCTTTCTCTTATCAACTTTTGAGAGTGTCAGGACGTTGACTTAGTTTCAGCTTGCTAAAAGATCTTTTTATCTTTAAGTGATTTTTTATCTTTAAGGACGCTGACTTAGTTTCAGCTTGCTAAAAGATCTTTTTATCTTTAAGTGATTTTTTATCTTTAAGGATGCTGATAAGTCATAAGTTAAATGAATTATCAGGACACTACTTTTGAAGGAGCGCCCTCATCTTTAGAATCAACTTAAGTAACCTTCAAGACGTTCACCATCCGACAGCGCGCTGAAACATTGTTTTAAAACTGCTTTTAATAGTTCAGGACACTTATTCTTGAGTAGCGCCCTCATATGTTTTGCGTTTTATAACAAAGCAGGACGCTTATTGCAAAGTAGCCCCCTCATGCTTTAAGTCATTTAAATGTCAAAGCAAGTCAGAATGCCTACTACTTAGTAGTGCCCTCAATTCATTGTTCAGTAGGATGCTCAAGTCAAAACGACAAAAATGATATTTTTATTGTTCTAACATGTACGTATTTTTCACCCCCTTTTCTAAACAACTTTTCGAACAAAATTAATTTTCTATATTTGTAAGAGATATAATTTGATTCACAAACCACGTCTTCTACAACTTTCCTTATTTGTGTATTTGGAGAAAAACAAAATATTCATGAATTGTGTAGTTGCCACTATCGTGATATATTTTAGCTGTTCTGTGTAAACTTTCATATTATTTGAACTTCATATGTCTAAGGGCTAAGTCCCACTAATTCTTTAAATACCAACACTTAGGATCAAACAACTTGCCAATCACTTTGCGTTGTGTCAATACTTTTTGAAAGTTAGTCTGTCTCAAAATGAATTTCCTTTTTCTAATCTTTCATAGTATTTTTCACTGATACCTTATTATTCAAAAGATTTTCATACTGAGCTTATTTTCATTCTATCCTTGAAAATTTATTTGATCTGGTATCAACTCAAATTCTTAGCACTAATTCATATTTGTATCATTCTTGCTGGAGATAGAATTTAAGGAATAGTAAAAAGAGATACAACTGTACTTAATTTCACATCTTAAGTAATGTATTGAACTATCATCAGTAGTTAGCTAACTACTGATCAGATAACCAAAAGTTTTCATACCTATATTTTATATCTATTTTGAAAACTATCTGTGTCTATGTATACACTAGTCCTTCGATTTTCAACTTCAATGTTTTATGGTATTATATTTTTTTACGAAGAAGCACTGATCTTCATAGCACATTATTCATGCTTTTCGAAACTGCACTTGAGCAATACAGAACATTGGAAGGTAAAGGACTGTAAGTGTAAATTCTCTTAGCATTCCCTACGCTTCATTTCAATATCTTGTAATGCTATGTAATTTCCTTAACTGTAAAGTGTTCTACTTTGTTAGAAGCAACATTATTTGAATTGTAATTTGCTGGTGTGTTTAAGTGTGAAACAACCAGGACAAGTGGACGTGGTTCACTTAAGCTATTTTAGGTTTGAAATCACAACGATTTTCCTGATCCCACAAAAAGAACATGGGTTCTTCCTTAGCCCGAAAAAAG
The DNA here is from genome assembly GCA_035771175.1 of Paratinospora sagittata. NCBI lineage: Eukaryota > Viridiplantae > Streptophyta > Magnoliopsida > Ranunculales > Menispermaceae > Paratinospora > Paratinospora sagittata. The sequence continues at coordinate 13,089,405 of CM069613.1, read as the reverse complement.
GATAAACGGTCCTCTCACACCCGTAAGTTGAGAAATACCGGTTTGATCTTCACCAGTAAGAAGATCAGTTAGTGAAGTTTCAGATTCAACTTGAAAGATTAGGTAGTGGATGTAGGCTCAGCCGAACCACTATAAATGCTTTTGTACTTTGCTTTTCGCATTTTTTTTTTATGCTCATTAGATTTATTTATCTATTGAACCCAATTGAGTCAAGGAATCTCATAAGAAATTAGAAAATATTGAAAATGGTCATGATACCCACAGTGGGATGTTGTGACATACGACTGTTCAACACCTACTAAAATAGTTGATGGTGCTACTATCCCAAAAGAAATAGACGAATGGAGTACCAAGGAAAAAAAAAGAACTATTAAATAACCAAGCTGTAAACATTTTGTTTTACAGTTTATCAGTCGAAGAGTTCAATAGAGTTAGTGCGTGTGAAACCGCTAAGGAAATCTGGAACAAGTTAGAGGTCACCCATGAAGGAACTTTGCAAGTTCAAAAGGCAAAGCTCCAACTATTAGTTGAAAAATATGAGACCTATAAGATGAAGGAAATTGACTCGATAGATGAGGCTATTGCTCGGTTTACAACAAACATCAAAGAGATGAAAAACCTAGGAAAAATCTTGACCAAGAAGAAACTGTTAGAAAGTTTCTAAGAGGCCTACCCAGAGCATGGGAACCCAAGGCCACAGCCATTGAAGAAGCCAAGAATCTGGCTAAATACACTTTTGATGAACTATGCGGTTCATTAATGGTTCATGAAATAAAGTTAAAAGAAAAGATGAGCCGATCAAGGTTGAGAAAAAAGAAAAGAAATCTATTGCCCTCAATGTTGAAACTGATTCTGAAGGTTATTCAGACTCAGAAGATGACATGGCTATGTTATCTAGAAAGTTTAATAAGTTGCTTAGGAGAAAGTAAAAATAACTCCTACTCAAGGTTTTACAAAGGAAAGAAACCTGAGTCCAAACCTGCAGAGTTAATATGTTACGGTTGCAACAAACTTGGTCATGTAAAGAATGAATGTCCCACTAAATATAAGAAGAACTCAAGCTCATATAGAAAGGACATGAAAGTTCTCAAAGCTACATGGGATGATTCAAGTTCAAGCGAAGATGAAGCAGATTAAGATCACATTGTTGCACTGTGCTTAATGGCAAGCACCGAGGTAAAATTTGAACCCATTGAGAAACATAATGAGCTCTATGCTCATAATCAGGAACTTAAGACAAAACTTAGTAAAGAGACCAAGAAAAATGAAAAGCTCAAGCATAGTCTTGCAAAAGCTTTTGAGGAAATAGAATTCCAACGAGAAGAGCTAGACGGAATGTCACTAGACAATGAACAACTTAAGAAAGTTGTTGGGAAACTAAAAATTCAAAATGAAACTCTTAGAAAGGAAAAGGAAGACCTGAACTGCACCATGACTAAATTCACAAATGGTTAAAAGTTTTTTGACATAATGCTAGTATCACAAAGAAGTACATTCGACAAAGCTGGCTTAGGCTATACTCATGGGTCGAAACAAAAGGAATGCAATACCTTACTGACCAAACGACAAACATGTCAAAAATTTCATAAGGAAAGTCATACCATACTTAGATGTAATGTCTTAAGTAGAAAGAAGAGGAAATATGCATGGATTGAAAAATCTGTTCTTACTGAAGCTAACATGCATGGACCCAAACTTGCATGGGTACCAAAGTCAAAAGTATTTTATGTTGTGTAGATATGCAAAAATGAAGATATATGGTATCTAGACAGCGGCTGCTTAAGGCATTTGACTGGAGATAAATCTAAATTTCTGAGCTCTGAAAAGAAGAAAGGAGGAAAGGTCACTTTCAGAGATGACAACAAAGGTGACATTGAAGGTATTAGAACTATTGGTAACAATTTTCTATCAATTTCTGATGTACTTTATGTTAAAGGGCTGAAGCATAATCTCTTGAGCATAAGTCAATTATGTGACAAGGGTTATGGTATTTCATTTGAAGCAAATAGGTGTACCATCAAGCTTGCTGATAAAACTGTTACATTCATGGCATCTAGAATTAAGAATGTGTATTGCACAAACTTTAATGACATGAAGAAACAAAATGTAACATGTTTAAGTGCTATCTCTTGTAATGATGCATGGCTATGGCATAGGTGATTAGCTCATGTTAATATGAATAACAGATCTAGAATTGTAAAACATGATCTTGCAAAGGGTATTCCGAAAGGAACTTACACAAATAGCAGGGTATGTGAGCCATGTCAACTTGGTAAGCATACCTGATCATCATTTAAGAGCAAGAGGCAGCAATCAACCTCTAGAGCTCTCGAACTGATTCACATGGATCTTTTCGGACCAACCAAAACCTAAAACTTAGGTGGCAAATCATATGTGTTTGTGATTGTTGATGACTTTACTCGATTCACATGGGTATTTCAACTAGCTCATAAATTTGATGCATGTGAAACATTTATAAAATTCTGTAAGAGAGTCGAAAATGAAAAGGGTTACAAAATCAACATAATTAGGAGTGATAGAGGTGGTGAATTTGTCAATAAAAATCTTAAAGAATTTTGTAACAATCAAGGTTACACTCACCACCTATCAGTCCCTTGGACACCACGACAAAATGGTGTAGTTGAAAGAAAGAATAGAACTCTGCAGGAGATGTGTAGAACCATGCTTAATGACTATAACACTACAAATCATTTTTGGGGTGAAGCTATAAACACTGCCAGCAATGTGATGAACCGAGTTCTAATCAAAAGAGATTTGAATAAAACTTCATATGAACTATGGAAGGGTAGAGCACCCAACATTAGCTACCTCTGAGTATTCAGATGCAAATGTTTTATTCTTAATGATAAAGATAATCTAGATAAGCTTGAACCTAAGTCTGACATAGGAATCTTCTTAGATATTCTTCTCATAGTAGAGCCTACAGAGTGTTCAACAAATCTAATCAAACTGTAGAAGAATCAATTCACGTAAATTTTGATGAAAATGAAAATAAGAAAAGTCTTGAGGAGGAATTTAAACAATTGAGTTTTGATGATGATGAACCCAAGACAACGAAGATTATAGATCTTGAACCTGAACCATCTTTAGAATCTTCTAAAAACTCTAGACTGCTTCAAGGTCTTTCCCAAGATAAAATTTTAGGAGGTCCACGAAAGGGTGTATCCACTAGAGCTTCAATTCAAAAAGATCAGAAACTTGTTGCTTTTGTATCACAATTTGAACCAATTAAAGTGGAAGAGGCACTGAAAGATGAAAACTGGATTCTTGCTATGCAAGAAAAACTAGGACACTTTGTGCGAAACAAAGTATAGGAATTAGTTCCTTGACCTTTTAATGAATCTGTTATAGGAACCAAATGGATCTTTAGAAACAAAAAAGAATGAACAAGGTATCATTGTCCACAATAAGGCTAAATTGGTTGCACAAGGGTACAACCAAAAAGAAGGCATAGACTTTGAATAAGCCTTTGCGCTAGTAGCAAGATTTGAGGCAATAAGAATGTTACATGCCTATGTTTGTTACAAGGATTTTCCCTTTTACCAAATGGATGTAAAGAGTGCTTGTCTAAATGGATACATCAACGACGAGGTATTTGTGGAACAACCTCCAGGGTTTGAGGATGCTCAAAACCCGAAATATGTGTTCAAACTCCACAAAGCCTTATATGGATTAAGACAAGCTCCAAGAGCTTGGTATGATCGACTAAGTTCATTTCTTTTAGATCATAAGTTTCACAAAGGAAAACTTGATCCAACTTTGTTTATCAAACATCCCAATGACAATATGCTTATTGTTCAAATTTATGTGGATGATATCATTTTTGGTGCATCAAACAAAGAACTATGTGATGAGTTTTCTAAATTAATGCAGAAGGAATTTGAAATGTGTATGATGGGAGAACTTACATACTTTCTCGGCTTACAAATTAAGCAAATGCCGAAAGGCACCTTCATAAGCCAATCAAAGTATGCTAAGGAAATGATTAAAAAGTTTTAAATGCACAATTTGAAATCAATTGATACTCCCTGTACCTCTGCAATCAAATTAGATAAGGATGAAAAAGGTAAATCAATTGATTCAAAACTTTATAGAAACATGATTGGAAGTATTTTGTACCTAACATCAAGTCGACCTGACATCATGTTCAGTATCTATCTTTGTGCAAGATTTCAGTCTGAACCTAAAGAATCTCATATAAAGTGTCAAAGAAATATTCAGATACATAAATGGCACAACACACTTAGGAATATGGTATTCCAAAGGTACTTCCTTTGATCTGCAAAGTTATGTTGACTCCAACTATGCTGGAAGTCTCACTGATAGGAAAAGTACCTCCGGATTCTGTCACTTTCTTGGAAATTCTTTAATTTCTTGGTTTTGCAAGAAGCAATACTCAGTGGCATTATCCACAGCTAAAGCAGAATATGTTATAGCTGGAAGTTGTTGTTCTCAGGTTCTTTACATGAAACAACAACTTTAGAATTATCAAATATTTATTCAATGTGTTAAAATTTTGCGTGAAAATACTAGTGCTATTAACATATCTAAAAATTATGTATTGCACTCCCGAACTAAGCATATTCAAATAAGACATCACTTTTTACGGGATCATGTGCAAAATGGAGAAGCCATATTATCTCACATTGGAACCAAAGAACAACTGGCCAACATATTTACTAAAGCCTTACTAAAAGACAAATTTGTTCACAGTCGAAGAGAACTTGGCATGTTCTCTAAGACTGATCTATGATGCTTACCTCTATATGGGGGGAGACATATTTCATGATACTTAACTCTTTTTGATATTTCAAAAGGGGGAAAAGTAATATCATTGAAGCATCATATATTAAAGGGGGAGTTTATCACTAAGGGGGAGTCTTCGTGACGTTTTAAGTACGTTCCTTGAAAATACACTCATATCATACGAATCAAGGATCATTAGTACGGCATTTCATGCATACACACATCATTTTATTAGCTTGTGTCAAAGCCTATAGTAATGTATTTGAAATCATAAAAAAGGGGGAGATTGTTGAACCAATTATTCTCATGTTCCTTACGAGATTATGTCCCTATTATGAAAGATATTTTGATGATTACAAACTACATTTTGTTCATGATATTACTGCACATATGGAATATCTAATCTTACTTGAAGGTTTCAAAAATTCAATGATGTATGGCGAACGTATTAAAAGATCTTCTTAAATACCATGATTGTTTGAAGATATTTAGTTATATGATTAGATTATGATAGGTTGTAGGACCTTCTATATCATGAGATTCAGCAATATGCATGCTTCCATGTTTTAATTGATCGGTTGCATATTCGATTTACTCTGGTTACATTATGTTTTATCGAGCTTTAATCGAGAAATCAAAAATTGCTTTTATAAAAGTCTTTCAGGACACTAATGTTATAGCAACGTCCTCATGGACTTGATGAGTCAGGACGTTGATAAAATACTAGGAAGCTCAAGGTTGAATTGAACTAATTATAAGGACACTTACTTGTTAGTAGCGACCTTTCTTTTATCAACCTTTGAGAATGTCAGGACGCTGACTTAGTTTCAACCCGCTCGAAGTTCTTTTTGTTTTTAAGTGATTTCTATCTTTAAGGTTGCTGATAAGTTATACGTTGAATAAATTATCAGGACGCTACTTGTGTAGGAGTGCCCTCATCTTTATAATCAACTTAAATAACTTTTAGGACGCTTATTGTCCTTCAGCGCACTTAACATTGTTTTAAAACTATTTTTGAAAGTTTAGGAAACTTACTATTCAATAGCGCCCTCACTTCATTTTCAGTAGGACGCTGATGTTCTATGAGCGCCCTCAAAGGAACAAAACGATAGAAAATATATTTTTGTTGTTCTGACATTACTGCTATTTCTGTTAACATTTTCATAAACGTACAAATATTTTTCAGAACTTTCCAGAATCGTACAACTTTTTTGTAACTTTTTGAACATTCTAAAACTTTGTCACAACATTCCTCTTTCATGAAAGGCTCAAATGATTCAGGTGCTATTGTCGTAATATGCATTGAGCTGAATCGATCCATTTCGGGAAAGAATGTTAACGTTATATAGGAAATAACCTAGAGTGCCAAAAATCATCAAGTCTATTGCACCTCTGTTATTCCTATATATACGTGCTGCCTTGGAGCAGAAAAACCACTAATGATATCCGAAAAACTGAGATTAATTGAAAACGAATTGATAGTTTTCGTTTGTGCTAAAGTACTTTTTGAAAGTTAGTCGTTTTTCACTTGTGCTTGATCTTACGATCTTTTGACAGAAAAATTTAAAGTCTTTTGGGTTGATTGATCTTCATCTTCATTATTTTGAAAAGCCACTGAAGAAGACAAAAGCTTTTTGAACCTGTTTTCAGCATAAACTTCATCATACATATTTTGCTGAATATGTGATCACAGAAGGTCCAATCCAAAGCTTTGTAAGTATCACTTTGATTCTAAGTAAAGGGAATCATATCTCATCTTGTATTCAGTTTGTAGTAACTGGTAAGTCACTGAGTTAGAGCAAGTGTTGCTCAAAGTTGTAAACGGTCATCTCACACCCGTATGTTGAGAATAGGTCATCTCTCACCTGTAAGTAGAGAATAGGTCGTCTCACACCCACAAATTGAAAAAAGGTCTTCTTACACCCGTAAGCTGAGAAACGGTACTTCTCACACCCGTAAGTTGAGAAAGTGTACCGGTTTGATCTTCACCCGTAAGAAGGTCTAGAGTGGAGTTTGAACAAATCCTTACTGAGGAGGTTAGGTAATGGATGTAGGTGCGGCCGAACCACTATAAATTTTGCTTGTATTGTCCCATTTACATTTGTTGTATTTAATTTCTATTTTCATTATTTCGCACAATTTTAAGAAAGGTTAAAAATCTGCTAAGTGTCCAATTCACCCCCCTCTTCGACATATCTGGGCCAACAATACTCTCATGGGGAAGACAACAAATGAGGCCCTCATGTTGATAGAAGAAATGGCTTCTAATTCCTATGAACACTCAAATGAGAGGACTCCAACAAAAAGAGTGGTCGAATTGCATGAAGTAGATCAACTAACAACTTTATCAGCTCAAATGTCTTCAATGCAACACCAAATGACAACTTTGTCTGCCTCTATCCAAGGCAATTCTTCTCCTTCATTTGCCTGATCCATTGAATCCATTGCGGCAACACACATGGTTCAACAAGGTTTTGGTGGTCAAGAAGAGCAAGTATAATTTATGAACAACAAATTGTACAACTATAGAGGCAACCAAAGTGGCACTCAAGTACCAAATCAGTACAATCTGGGTGTGTGCATCCATGAAAGTTTCTCTTATTCAAACAATAGAAATGTGTTGCAACCACCGCCAGGGTTTCAAAATCAAGTCCAAAAGAAGAAATCAAGTCTGGAAGAAGCAATGACAACTTTTTTGAATGATTCAAACAAGAGGTTCACCAAGAATGAAACAAAATTGGATGAATTGGTGACTCACATGGCTAATCAAATGAGTTTCATGAGTCAAGTGATAACTCAGGTGAGCAACTTGGGTGCATTTGTTAAGAACTTGGAGACTCAAGTTGGGCAAGTGGCTGCACAAATGAGTGCACAACAGAGCAACAACATATTTCCAAGCAATACAGAGATCATTGTTGTCACGATCCAAGACCAGTAACGTCATGACCGGCACGGAACCGTCGGGTGTCACGACTCACGATACACTCAGCGTCCCGTCGGCCTCATCTAACAACCTAATAAACACATAATTCCACATCTACCATCAAAGCATAAACATAACTAAACAACAGTAATAATACATCTTCCAAAATGCCAAATATAAAATTCCTTAAAGTCCAAAATATACAAAACCATACCTAACCATAAATACATTTCATCTATGTATTAAGTATATACATTAGGTGTTATTAAGCACATAATAAGAAAAATAGAAGAATGTACTAAACACCTACATCTCCAAAACTCAGGAAGCTCTACGCAGCTAGGCCTTCCCTTTCCCCTTTTTATCAGAACCTAAAATGATAAGAAGGAGGAGTGAGCTACAACAAGCTCAGTGAATATTTTCTACAAGTGGCAATATACATGCATTTTGATAAAACATGGCGAAAGTTCATCAAAGCAATTTAAATAACATGGTGATATACAAGATCATATACATGCTAAACATAATGCATCATGTCAATATTCAAGACAATGCATTTCATTTTTCAAACATGTCATATGCAATCCTAGATACCTCCTATGTTAGAAGCAATACAAGGGCCTGAGTTCGCGACATCCAGCGCCCGATTGAACTTCCCTACTCGTATTCTATTAGGATTCCCGGGGTCGTGTAGCCTATAGGATCAGCCCACCAAGACAAGTACCATGCCTAGGAGATCCTATCTACACAAGCCATAAAACCCTCTGCAAGGTCCACAACTAGGGATCGCCATCTAGCCCAATGGAATTTCCTAGAATTCCATTCTAGGAGATCCACCAAATTGCTAACCCAACTAGACTATGCTCAAATCCATTTTCATGAATCATTAAAAACATGCATAATACACTAGTTAATCATTCAAATCATTTTTATACTACAATGTCACATATAGAAACCAATTTGTAAAGAAACACTCACTATTGATTGGCTAGACTAGCCAATCCCAAATCCAACCAATTAAGCACTTCAACCTTCAATTGGCACAATTGGGGACAATTGGATCAACAACAAACCCTGCACAATCATAGGTTCATTCAGTCATCAAAATCGGTCCAATTACATGATAATAAGCCCCAATTTATTAGCCAACATTAGATTCTAACATAGCTTTACTAATGAGCTAACCATAAAGCTCAATCAAGCCATAATACCCAAATTAGATCACCTTTAACCCAAGAGAATGCCTAAGGTTGATACCATGATCCAACCTTCATTAATACAATGCATTCTATCACAAATTGGGTTATTTAGACTAATCTCATGTCAATTTAATTAATTGACTTAGTCTAGGCCAAAAGCCCCAAATTTGGGCAAAGTCCCAAATCATGGCCTTAGCCAAATTTACCCTACACAAAGGGTTTCCAACATTCAAAATCAGTAAATTACACCATCATTCATCTAAAATGAACCATTGAATCAACATAATTGAAATGCATATCAATTGGAAAACCCTAAGTCAATATTCTAGTTCTAGGTGAAATACAAACAACCCCACAAATTTCTTGTTAGAAATTGGGGGTTTCACCATCTATGGGTTCCCAACAACACCTAAACTCACATATCTAACATGCAAGGTCTAACTCATAAAAGTGTTCTACCACCCCATCAAATCCGAAATTTGAGTGTGAAAAATACTCTATGGATGTAAATCTAGGTCTAGGAAAGTCATTTCTACCATTAACAAGCTCAAAAGAGCTCATGCAAGCAAAACCTAGGTTTGGAACACTTCCAAACCTTGGCTCATGGCATTCCATAGATCAAAATGGAGCTCATATGCATAAACCAAAGAGATTTTAGGAAGAAAGAAGGTGAATCATGCATACCATAGGAGAAAATCAAGCAAGAGCACACCAAACCCTAGCTTTCTTCTTCTCTCATCTTCTCTACCTCTTTTCCTTTTTCTCAAACCCAAAAATGAGCAAATGAGTCGTGCAAGTGGTTTTATAAAAGCCAAAATACAAGTTGGGCCCACACTTAAGTAAATCACACTTAAATAAAAAGAAACAGTTTCTTTGCTGCAATTACTTGCACTTAGATAATTAATTTCTTGCACAAGACTCTCCAATTTAACATCTTAACAGATCTAAAGTTTTATGACTCAGTTACCAACCTTTTTGTAAAAGTTCAGCACAATCCAATGGTGGGAATACAAGATCCAACAATTTGATCAAAATTGCGCAAGAAAATCCACAAATCTGAGCAGAAGTGTTTGGAATCTTATACCTCACAGTAGACAACACCGATCAAGATCTCAACCGTATATAATGAAGATCTATCAGAGAAGAATAATCTACCAATATTTTAGCTTAATCAGACCACGGATCTACGAGATCAATCTATTGATGTAATCGGTGATAGGAATTTCTTCCTTTCCATATATATGTATATTTAAAATTTTTGATGTTCTGCTCTCGGCCATTCCGAAATGAAAGCAAGACATACCTTATATGAATTTTTTTTGTAAAACACGTTCCGGAAGCAATCATGAGGTCCTCATCGCTATTGAGGCACACATCTCAAGGTCATAGTCAATTTAGCCTTTTTAATTCCTAAGGTACAGGCAACTGGAACATTACCGAATCAGGTCCATTTCGCTTCTAAGCCTAGGGAATTCTGAACCAACAAAATATGTGGGGTTTCTACTAGTCATAACGCATAAATACGTATATTTCAGTGTCGTACGTGCCAAGATGATGTCAGCCTGGGGTATAGGGCATTACAATTCTCCCCAACTTATGAAATTTTGTCCTCAAAATGAAATCAAGAGAACTAACCTCAGTCGGCAAAAATATCGGGGAACTACTCCCTCATTTGGTCCTCAGTCTCCCTGGTTTTCTCTTCGTTATCGTGGAATTTTCATTTGACTGGCACAAGCGGGATCTCTTTATTTCTCAATTTCTGAACCTGACGAGCCACAATTTGAATCGGAAACTCCTCATAAGTCGTATCCTCCCCAACTTGCAGATGACTCGCATCAAGCACATGAGTTGGATCAGGATAAGACTTCTTCAATGGGTCACGATTGTACTTCCTCAGCATCAATACATTGAATACATCATGAACACCCTCGAGCTGAGAAGGTAGAGGCAACCGGTAAGCTACTGGTCCAATCCTCTCAACAATTCAGAATGGTTCAATAAATCTAGGGGCAAGTTTACCTTTGACGCCCAACCTCATCTGACCTTTCCGTGAAGAGACTTTTAGCAAAACTAAGTCTCCCTTGGCAAACTCTAACGGTCTATGTTGGTTATCATAATAAATATTTTGCCTGTCCTGAGCCAACTTTAGCCTCTGTCGAATCAGCTTGACCTTTTCCATCTGCCCAACAACTGTATCAGGGCCCCATAGTTGTGTATCACCCACCTCGTACCAACAAGTTGGTGATCTACTAGGTCTCCTATATAAAGCCTCATACGGTGCCAGACGGATGCTTGCCTGATAACTGTTATTGTAAGCAAACTCACATAAGGAAAAATGCTCACCCCAACCCCCAGCGAACTCTAAAACTCAAGACCTGGGCATATCCTCAAGCATCTGTATCACTCTCCCGGCCTGACCATCCGTCTGAGGGTGAAATGTTGTATTGAGTCGGAGACGGGACCGAATTGAGTCTGCAATGCCTGCCAAAACCACGATGTGAACTGTGGATCTTTAGTTGACACGGGCGCCCCCTGATATCTCACGATCTCTGTCACATATAATCTGCTCAGTCTATCCACCGAGTTTCTGGTGCTCATAGGAAGAAAGTGTGTAGTCTTGGTTAATCTATCGACCACAACCCAAATAACAACAAATCTACCCTATACAGACCTTTTCACGTCATGATACATCTTGGTAGCCCTGGATGAATAGTATACCGAGACCTGTGGGCCTCCTGAAGTAATTCAGCCATTAACTTAGCATCATATGGGATCCATAGTCTCCCTTTGAAACGCAAGACATCATATGACCCTCTCTACCAATCTGCCTGGTCAGCACTGTCTGCATATCTATAGTACATATCGAAATTCGAACTATGTTCCTGTAGATCCTTAACCCTCTGAATGCGGGCATCAACAAGTTGGACGTGCATCTAAGCACATATCTCACTACGTGGTGTATCATAGCGTAAATTTTAAATTTGCAAGCGTACGAATTATCAAGTTATAATACCCATGGTGACTAGGTTATCATGTCCACAGAGATAGTCATTCTTCCTTGCTACTGTTTCTCTCTACTCCCTTCTACGGCTACCATACTCTACTCTATATGGCTATTGTTACTCTCTACTCGATCGTAATATCTTCATAAAACCCTAAAGAAGGTTGATAGAGCCAAGATTATGGCCATTGAGAAGCTCATTTACCCAATCAATGTAAAAGGAATTTGAAGCTTCTTGAGACATGCAGGATTCTATAGAAGGTTTATGAAGAATTTTTCCAAGATAGCCAAGCTCTTTGCCACTTACTCGAGAAAGATGCACCTTTTGTTTTTGATGAAGAGTGTGTCAAGGCCTTCGAGCTCCTCAAACAAGCTTTTATCTCTACTCCTATCATGGTGGTGCCTAATTGGGAGGAACCATTTGAGATCATGTGTGATGCTAGTTACTACGATATTGGTGCGGTGCTTTGGCCTAAGAAGTGAAAAGTTGTTCCGGGCAATAAATTATACAAGTCGTACTCTTGATGATGCACAAGAAAATTATACAACAACAAAAAACTAGTTGCTTACGGTGGTGTTTGCTTGTGATTAATTTAGATCATACATCATTGGGTTGAAGGTAAATGTCCACACTGATCATGCGGCTATTCGATACTTATTTACCAAGAAAGATGCCAAGCCTAGACTCATACGATGGATCTTGTTGCTCCAAGAGTTTGACCTTGAGATCAAGGATAAAAAGGGGAGTGGAAATGTTGTGGCAGATCACTTATCAAGGCTGCAAAATAAAGAGAAAGAGAGTCATTGCCAAATTCAAGAACTCTTCCCGGATGAACAACTTATGAGGTGACGATCAAGTTGCCTTGCTTTGCGGACTTTGTTAATTATTTGGCTAGTGGAGTGTTGCATCACCATGGTCCAACAACATCAGTTTGGAGGAGCTCCACATGAAGATCCTTCTGTACACATCAACACATTCTTGGAAATGTGTGATACTGTCAAGATTAATGGCGTAAGTGAGGAGCAAATCAAATTGAGGTTGTTTCCATTCTCATTTGTTCTTTGGCCGATTTTTGCTCTCTTTTTGGCCGTTTCTCTTTCTCTTTAGTCCATGTTTCGTGCTCTTCTTCAATATGGCCTTGACACCATTTGATCTGCATTACTCGCTTTTAGGCTCTTTATTCACCTACAAGACAAAACATAAAACACAAGTAAATGATCTATACTATGTGCAAGTATGTATTAACATGTAATGCACTAAGCATAACTTGTAAAATATTGACAAAATTAATATGAAAAGGATGCAATTGACTTTAGGAAAAATACCTAAAAATCATTATTATTTTCCTAAACTAGCCTACTGTATTTTATTCATGAAAATCACTAAAGCTAACTTATAAAACTCCTAAAAATATCTAAATGAACCTAAAACACTAAATGAACTAATTAATGAAAATATATCTAAAAACTAACTAAATGCACCTAAAAACCAATGAAATTAACATGTAAAATACTGATCTAAAACTCAACTTATCAAATTAAAAACTTGATAGCGTAAATTTTAAATCGCAACTGCACGACAGTCAAGTTATAGTAATCCCAAGGTGAGTTGGGTATCGTATCCATAGGGATAGTGAAATTAACTATTAAAAATGCCCAAAACTATTAAAGTATTGATTTTATCTAGGCTAACAAAACGTGATGATAAAGTGTGCTAGAAATTGAAATAGCTGAAATTAGAAATTAAACTAACAATTAAACAGAGATTTAGTGAAAATAGATGGTTAAAGATTATTAAAGAGTTGATTGCACTATGTTGCTCTATATGGGTATCAAAAGATAGTGTTGTTGATTTAATTCGTAAGTTTATAAATCATGAATCCAAAACTGTTTAACTTCTCTCGAATGCAAATTCAAACATCTATGCTTCAATTTCTAATCCCTTCTCTGGAATGTAAATTAACAATTAAAGCATGCATTAAGGCCTAAGATTCAATTTAAATGATTTCAAAAGGGGTTGTAGGTCTCTTGATTCGATACAAACTCCCTAGGTTTCAATTCACTTGTTGAAACTCGAAAACACCTCTCTCGAGTGTAAGAATTTGAATCTAAATTCATCCAACGAGTGATCAACAAGTTGGAAGCATTAAGTATGGAGAATTGAAAATAAACAAGTCAAATTGCTCAACAACACAAAAATAATGAAAATCAACCCATATGTCTCGACGTAGATTCATCAAACCCTCTAATAGAAATATTTAGTTCATCATCAAAGTCAAGAGTACAAGAGAGAAATTAAAGAGAAAAGACATGAATACAATAAGTATGGAACAATAAATGAATTTAAGACCCCCTTTTGAGTGTTTCTCCTTCTTCTTCTTCCTTTGAAAAGTTCTGCAACTTGTCTTCTTCCTCAATTTCTTCCTTGCTTCTTTTCCTCTCTACCCTCTTCTACGGCTACAGTTACCCTCTACTCTATACGGCCACTCTTCTCTATACTCTACCGTAATATCCCTCTATAAAAACCCTAAAATGAGCTTTTTATACATCATTGTCCAAAAAGACAAAAAGGGACCAGAAGTTTCGGCGTAGCGCAGCGGTGCTACTGCAACTCTATCGGGGCACCGTGGCGCTACGGCAGAATTTTTAGATTTTGTGCTTCTGGGCGACACGGCCTCCAAATAGCATTTCTTCTTTCTTTTTCAATTGTTGTACTTAGCCAATTTTTGCTCTCTTTTTGGCCATTTCTCTTTCTCTTTAGTCCATCTTTAGTGCTCTTCTTCAATATGGCCTTGACACCATTTGATCCGCATTCCTCGCTTTTAGGCTCTTTATTCACCTACAAGACGAAACATAAAACACAAGTAAATCATCTATATTATGTGCAAGTATGTATTAACATGTAATTCTATATGCACTAAGTAGAGCTTGTAAAATATTGAAAAACTTAATATAAAAAGGATGCAATTGACTTTAGGAAAAATACCTAAAAATCATTATTATTTTCCTAAACTAGCCTAATGTATTTTATTCATGAAAATCACTAAAACTAACTTATAAAACTCCTAAAAAGATCTAAATGTACCTAAAACACTAAATGTACTAATTAATGCAAATATATCTAAAAACTAACTAAATGCACCTAAAAACTTATGAAATTAACATGTAAAATACTAATCAAAAACTCAACTTATCAAATTCCCCCAAACTTAGACTTCGATCGTCCCGAGGAAAGAGAAAAAATGAAAGTTGGATACAAAACACTTCACATATTCCAGAATTAGCAAAAGTTTGATTTGCAAAGATTTGATAATCTCACAAACAACTCACAATTCTCACAACATACTAAAGGAAGATTTCGAAAGTTTAAACTTATTTGTCTAGAATTTCAACCTACACAATCATGTCTTCTTTTCTATCTTTATTGACAACCAAACACAAAAAACATTCACATGACCACTCATAAATCATATAGATCAATGCAATCAAGATAAAAATATGATCTCACAAAACAAAACGCAAACTTCATGCGCTTACTTTTCACACTTCTCTCCACTAATATAAGTCTCACACCAGTTAAGATCAATAGGACTTTGTTAAGCTTTTAATGTAAGGCCATGGGTTAAAGGTATGTCCAATAGATAAACATTAAGTTCAAACTCTCAAAAGATCTTTAATATTGAAATTCTTGCATACAATCCATTTTTACAAAATAAGCCACACCCAACATGGTAGAATGATATCAACACTTGGATTTTTCACCCCCCCCCCTTTTTTATTTTTATTTTTTTATAGATACACCTCCAAACTTACGTCACTCTCATACATGGATTAAGAAACATTCTTTTCTGTTCACTTTTTTTTTTCTTTTTCACATGCGACACACATATTAATCCATTTCTCATTGTTTTCTCATCCATTTTCATTCTATAGCCATTATTCACATATTTTCCTTTGCAAAAATATCCTAACCCAACACAACTCGCATTTTTCAAAGAGTTAAGAGTGCTAAGGTAAAAACAAGGGAAGCTTCAATTAAAGGCTTTGGCTAATTAATGCGCATATAAGTGAAGGATGTGTAAGGCCCCCTGTTGTTGACGGATTGATGTTGTTTACAATAGAGCTTGCAATTACGTTCCCAACATCAATGGATTTCCCGGAAATGATGGCATAAAGCAGAATGGCCCTGTCTTTAGTCACATCAGATAAGTGGTTCACGGGCATTAACTTACCACATAAGAAGCTAAGCGATGCCTTACTCAGCCGTGTTAATCCCTTTTGAGGGAATGACGAAGGGACTCCCCTATTTAGCTTCCATACTGTTCCTTGGCGACACAAAGTAGAAATGATCTCGTTTGAATCGACTCCTTCATTTAAATAAGTAGAGTAACCATCATTGTCAATATTCTGCAATCCATATTATGCATTAATGGTGGAATGATCGAAAGACACCATGTGCCCCCTCACAAACACCTTGTAATCATCACGTGCTCAAGCATTTGCATACAATTCACATACTATGAAAATAATAGCAGGGTCCGGTTGGCGCACAAATGTTCGCCATTGTCTTGCAGCAATTATTTCAGCAATTTGAGGAATGTGTGCCTAAGAATCATTCATGCCCCTTTCTTGAACGAGGCTTCTCCTCACCACTAATTTATTATATGTTTTTCTGTTTCAGCACTGATAAACCTTTCTTGATCAAATGGTGGAGCAGAAGAGGAAGATTCCCGCACTCTTTTTGTTTTTGGTGCCATGTCACAATATTTGCTTCCAAGGTTATCAGTAAATGAACACTAGCACCACAATTGCACAACAAATGCACCACAAAATCTTCAATGTACACTACACCAAATGAGATATCCAACACACAATTACCACATACAAATCCAAAATAAAATAAGGAGTTAAGACTTGCTCACAAGTAATTACACAAAATTATCCCAACGTCCCCTTACCACATCAATTCAACCGCAGTCAAGCATTCATCACGCCATTTTCACCATTCCAAAACACTGAAAAACACATGCAAATTTGTTGTATTCAACTCAATATTCACTTCAAAACTCCATTTCTACCAACCACAATCAACTTCTAACAAAAATCAACCCAAATTAGTAATTTATGCATACCGTTTTCACCATTTTGAAACCACCAAAAACAACCAACTCTTCTCAATGTGCATCAATCTTGACCATAAAGCTCAACCGACATCAATGTTTCTCAAAAGAACCGTAGTAATGAGCAAAAACAACTTACAAAGAAAAGGAGCACGAAATCCCCAAATTGTTGATGCCCTAGCTTAACTTGCGCCGTTTTTCCCAAAGTTTTCAGTTGAAATGATGTAAACGAGTTAGAGATGATGAGGAGATGAACGCTTGAACCGTAATGGCGAGATTTGCACGACCAAGAAGCAGATACAGGGAAAAAGAGGAGGAGATGGACGAAGGAGGAGAGGGAAAGAACGGAGGGGGAAAGGGAGAGGGGGGTATTGCTGAAAAATAATCGCCCCCCCCTTTTCTTTCTTTCTTTTATTTTATTTTTTATTTTTTATTTTTTTTATCAGGGCGCCGAGGCGCCCAGACAACATTTTGCTGCATTGCATTGGCGCCGCGGCGCCTAGATAGCCATTTTTTTTTTTAACCTGAAAAAGAAATAAAAACTTGTTAGTTGACAAAGATCAGAAATTTCAATTACTATACTATAATGACTAAAATAAAAGAAAATAAAAGTATGCATGAAAAGGGGTTAGGTTGCCTCCCAATAAGCGCTTCTTTATAGTCTTTAGCTAGACTTTCTCTTTTCTTTTAAGGCGGTTCTTGAAGGAATAACACGTTCTCGGTCCGGATGTCTTAGCCATAATAGTGCTTCACTCTTTGGCAATTGACCCGAAATTTGCTCCCATCCTTGTGACATTGCAACTCCACCCCTTCATAAGGAAAAACGTTAACAACTTGGAATGGACCCGACCATCTTGATTTAAGCTTCTCAGGAACAATTTCAACCTGGAATTATAGAGAAGCACTTGTTGACCCTGTAGGAAGTCTCTTTTCAAAATCATTTTGTCATGCCATGACTTCATCTTCTCTTTGTAGATTTTTGCATTATCATTTGCTTCATTTCTAAATTCCTCCATTTCATTCAATTGGAGCAATCTATGAGTACCCGAAGCCTTCAAATTGAAGATTAACTTCTTCACTGCCAAAAATGCTCTATATTCAAGCTCAATGGGAAGATGGCATGGCTTTCCAAACACCAAACGGTAAGGGGACATCCCAATAGGAGTTTTGTAAGCTGTACGATATGCCATAATGCATCATCTAACTTTGTAGCCCAATCCTTTCTGTTAACGTTCACTGTCTTCTCCAGATTTTGGTTCACCTCCCTATTTGAGATTTCTGCTTGGCCATTAGACTATGGATGGTAGGGAAGGTCAATTTTGGGCCTCACCCCATACTTGGTAAGGAGTGAATTGAACAATTTGTTGCAGAAATGTGACCCTTCATCACTAATGATTGCTCTTAGAGTACCAAATCTAGTGAATATGTTATTCTGAAGAAACTTGAGTGCTACTCTAGCATCATTAGTCCTTGTAGCTATGGCTTCCACCCAATTTGACACATAGTCCACTCCCAAAAAAATGTAAGTCTTGCCAAAAGAAGATGGGAATGGTCCCATGAAGTCGATGCCCCATACATCAAACAACTTAACCTCCATGATAGGAGTCATGGGCAGCTCATGTCACCTAGAGATGTCACCAAGTCGTATGCACTGGTCACAAGACTTCACGAAAAGTGTAGCAATCCCGAAAAATAGTTGGCCAGTAAAAACTGCTTTGTAGCACCTAAAACGTCGTTCGTGTAACCCCAAAATGACCACCGTACTGAGATGAATGACAATCATGAAGTATAGCTTGAATCTCTTCTTCCGGAATACATCACATCGCCTTATGATTTGATCATTACACCACTTGAATAACAAAGGATCATCCCACATGTAAAATTTTACATCATGTAAAAATTTCTTCTTTTTGGCATGAGACATATCCTGTGGCAACACTCCACTAGCCAAATAATTAACAAAGTCCTCAAACCAAGGCAACTTGATCGTCACCTCATAAAGTTGTTCATCCGGGAAGAGTTCTTGAATTAGGCTATGACTCTTTTTTTCTTCATTTTCCAGCCTTGATAAGTGATCCGCCACAACATTTTCACTCCCCTTTTTATTCTTGATCTCAAGGTCAAACTATTCTTGGAGCAACAAGATCCATCGTATGAGTCTAGGCTTGGCATCTTTCTTAGTAAATAAGTATCGGATAGCCACATGATCAGTGTGGACATTTACCTTCGACCCAATGATGTATGATCTAAATTTGTCAAAAGCGAACACCATCGCAAGCAACTATTTTTCTGTTGTTGTATAATTTTCTTGTGCATTATCAAGAGTACGACTTGCATAATATATTGCTCGGAATAACTTTTTCTCTTCTTTGGCCAAGCACCGCTCCAATAGTGTAGTCACTAGCATCACACGTGATCTCAAATGGTTCTTCCCAATTATGCAGCACCGTGGTAGGAGCAGAGATAAGAGCTTGTTTGAGGAGCTCGAAGGCCTTGACACACTCTTCATCAAAAACAAAAGGTGCATCCTTCTCGAGTAAATGGCAAAGAGGCTTGGCTATCTTGGAAAAATCCTTGATAAACCTTCTATAGAAACCCTCATGTCCCAAGAAGCTTCAAATTCCTTTTACATTGATTGGATAAATGGGCTTCTCAATGGCCACAATCTTGGCTCTATCAACCTCTAATCCCTTAGAAAATACTCTATGGCTCAAAACAATTCCTTCCTGCACCATAAAATGACATTTTTCCCAATTTAGAACCAAGTTCTTATCTTCGCACCTTTGCAATACCAAAGCCAAATTTATGAAGAACCAAAAACAAAGAAGTCATCCATGAAAACCTCCATCACATCTTCGATCAAATCATCAAATATTGCCATCATGCATCTCTGAAACGTGACCGGAGCATTGCACAACCCGACGACATCCTCCTAAAGGCAAAAATGCCATAGAGACATGTGAATGTCGTCTTTTCATGATCCTCTGGAGCTATGGAAATCAGGTTATACCGAGAATAGCCATCAAGAAAATAGTAATAATCAAACCCTGCCAAATGGTCCAACATTTGATCAATGAAGGGCAATGGAAAGTGATTTTTTCCGGTGGCCTTATTCAACTTTCTGTAATCTATTCCACCTGCCAACTAACTGCACGTGAGGAGATCATCTCATTTTTTTTCATTCTTGATCACTGTGATTCCTCCTTTTTTCGGTACAACATGTATAGGGCTTACGCATGCTGAATCAGAAATTGCAATTTTAGAATTTCAGCCTTGACCACTTCTTTCATTGTAGGATTCAACCTCCTCTGATGTTCCACTATGGGCATGTAAGAGTCTTTCATGAATATCTTATGCATGCAAATAGATGGACTGATTCCCTTTATGTCTGCAATTGACCACCCAATGGCGGATTTGTGCTCTCTTACGATCCTCAACAACTTTTCCTCTTGAACATTAGACAAAGTAGATGAAATGATAACTGGAAATGAGTTATCTTTGTCTAAAAAGACATATCTGAGATGATCTAGAAGAGGCTTCAACTCTGGCTTTGGAAGACTTGACTCAATAGAAGACGAAGATGCAACACTGATATCTTCAACTTTAGCTTGAGAAAACTAAAGTGGTTGAGCATTCAAGGCCATTATGATATGTTGTTCTTCAATACCATCCTTTGTCCCATCCGCTAGTGAGTACACCAAACATCTCCCCAAGGGATCTACCAGTGTTATTTCCTTCCTGACCTCATGAATGTACCCCTCACCTATGTCCACTCTGTTGCAACTGTCCTTCTCATCTGAAAACTTGAACGACTTGTAGAGGTTGAACATCACCTCTTCATCGTTCACTCTAAGTGTGAGTTCGCCCTTTGCAAGGAATGGCCTTCCCAAAATCCAAGGAATCTCATCATGTTCCTTCATGTCAAGAACCACAAAATTCACTGGGAAGAAAAAATTATCAACCTTCACAAGAACATCTTTTATCACTCCCCTAAGATATGTCATGGATCTATCAGCTAGTTGGAGTGAGATAGTTGTTGGCTTCACCCCCCCAATGTTGAGTTTTCTGAAAATAGACAAAGGCATAAGATTAATACTGGCACCTAAATCACACAATACTTTATCAAAAGAAGAACTACTAATAATGCATGGAATAGTAAAACTTCCTAGATCTTTTAATTTTTGAGGTAACTTCTTTTGAAGTATGGCACTGCATTCCTCTCCCAACTTAACTGTTTCAAACTCCAACAACTTCCTTTTCTTGCTCATCATATCCTACATAAATTTGGCATAGTTTGGAATATGCTCCAAAGCATCTGCAAAAGGAATATTTATGTGAATTCTTTTGAAAATATCTAAAAAATTAGCAAATTGCTTATCTAATTTCTTTTTCTGAAATCTTTGAGGAAATGGAATGGAGGTTTTTAAAATAGGACGACTATCAGAGAAAGTGATCCTCCCTGGAACAAAGTCTTCCTTCATAGGTGCCTTTCCCTTTGCTTTGTTCTTATTCTCATCTTCATTTTCTTTTGATGCTTGGTCTTCCTACTCAGATAAGGATTCTTCCTCAGGTGCTTGTTTAGAAGTAGGAGTGGTTGTAGATGTACTTGCTGGAATGGAATGTTCAACCACTCTACCACTTCTTAAGGTAATGACCTTGCATTGCTCTTTTGGATTTATCTCTGTATTGCTTAGAAAAGTATTGTTGCTCTGTTGTGCACTCATTTGTGTAGCCACTTGCCCAACTTGAGTCTCCAAGTTCTTGACAGAGGCACCCAAGTTGCTCACTTGAGTTATCACTTGGCTCATGGTGCTCATTTGATTAGCCATGTGAGCCGCTAATTCATCCAACTTTGATTCATTCTTGGTGAACCTCTTGTTTGAATCATTCAAGAAAGTTGTCATTGCTTCTTCAAGGCTTAATCTCTTCTCTTGAACTTGATTGCGAAACCCAAGCGGTGGTTGCAACACATTTCTCGTATTGGCATAAGAGAAGTTCTCATGGTTTCTAATGCCACGGGTGTAATGATTTGGAATTGGAGGACCCCCATAATTGAATGGCTTGTTGCTTACAAACTGCGTTTGTTCCTCATTCTCTCCATAGCCTTGATTTGCTAAGCTCGCAGCAGCGATAAACTCAATAGATGATGAAGAGGAAGAACCTCCTTGAAGATTGGAAATCTTATCACTTAACGGTGCCAAATGGTGTAACATGGTAGACATTTGGGCTGATAAAGTTGTTATATGATCCACCTCATGCATACCAAAAACTTTCTTCACTATAGCCTTATCCCTTGTATTCTCAAATGTGCTTGATGCCATCTCTTCAAGTAGCAAGTGGGCTTCAAATGTTGTCTTCCCCATAAGAGAACCACCCGCTACAGCATCAACTAGAGTCCTTGTGGGCCCTATCATAGCATTGTAGAACATCTGAATTTGAAGCCACTCTTGATATCTATGTTGGGGACACCTCCTCAATAAGTCCTTGAATCTCTCCCAAGCTTCATATAATGACTCCTACTCTAACTGTTGAAATTGGCCTATTTCAGCTCTTAATTGTGCTATTCTAGCCGGTGTAAAGAACTTCTGAATAAACTTTTGTACCATCTCATCCCATGTGGTAGTACTTCCCGGAGTTAAGCTATGCAACCATGACCGAGCCTTGTCTCTTAATAAGAATGGAAACAACCTCAATTTGATTTGCTCCTCACTTACGCCATTAATCTTGACAGTATCACACATTTCTAAGAATGTGTTGATGTGTACAATAGGATCTTCATGTGGAGCTCCTCCAAACTGATGTTGTTTGACCATGGTGATTAAGGCAGGCTTCAACTCAAAGTTATTTGCATTGATAGGTAACCTTGCAATGCCTGAATAGTTGTTATTCACCACCGGTCTGAAATCATCTCTCAAAGGCAATTGATTGTTCTCTTCAGCCATGTTCGATTCTTCAACTCTTTTTTCCCTTCTTAAATTCGCAAAAGTTCTTTCAATTTCGGGGTCAAGAGGTAAGTTCACTACTTATAGTCCTTCGCATCAACCACTCTTTATCTAACAAGAAAAGAGAATACCAATAAAATAAAAAAATAAATAGCAAATAAAAATCAAACAATAACAAATAAAAAGAAATACCTAAATTAAGATCAAAACTAATTTGTAATGGTATTAATAATAGGAAAATTTGGCACTATCCCTGGCAACGACGCCCAAAACTTGAAAGCATAAATTTTAAATTCGCAAGCGTACGAATTATCAAGTTATAATACTTATGGTGAGTGGGTTATCGTGTCCACAGAGATAATCAAATTAACTATTATAAATGCCCAAAACTAGTAAAGCGTTGATCTTATCTAAGGTATCAAAATGTAATGATTGAGTGTGCTAAAAATTGAAATAGCTGAAATTAGAAATTAAACTAACAATTAAACATAAATTTAGAGAAAATAGATGGTTAAAGATTATTAGAGAGTTGATTTCACTATGTTGATCTATATGGGTATCAAAAGATAGTGTTGTTGATTCAATTCTTAAGTTTATAAATCATGAATTCAAAATTGTTTAAACCCTTCTCTCGAATGCAAATTCAAACGCCTATGCTTCAATTTCTAATCCCCTCTCTCAAATGTAAATTAACAATTAAAGCATGCATTAAGACCTAAGATTCAATTTAAATGATTTCAAAAGGGTTTGTAGGTCTCTCAACTCGATACAAACTCCCTAGGTATCAATTCACTTGTTCAAACTCGAGAACTCCTCTCTCGAGTGTAAGAATTTGAATCTAAATTCATCCAAAAAGTGGCCAACAAGTTGCAAGCATTAAGTATGGAGAATTGAAAATAAACAAATCAAATTGCTCAACAACACAAAAATAATGAATATCGATAGCCATATGTCTCAACGTAGATTCATCAAACCCTCTAATAGAAATGTTTAGTTCATCATCAAAGTCAAGAATACAAGAGAGAAATTAAAGAGAATAGACATGAATACAATAAGTATGGAACAAGAAATGAATTTAAAACCCCCTTTTGAGTGTTTCTCCTTCTTTTTCTTCCTTTGAAAAGTTCTGCCACTTGTCTTCTTCTTCAATTTCTTCCTTGCTACAGTTTCTCTCCACTCCCTTCTACGACTACTATACTCTACTCTATATGGCTACCATTACTCTTTACTCGATCGTAATATCTTCATAAAACCCTAAAAAGCGAATTTACAAAATCAAAAAAATGCAAAAAGACCAAAATAACCCACACATTAAATCACTGCACAAGTAGCGCCGCGGCACTCCGATAGAGATCAAATTTTTATCTGGGCGCCGCAATGGATGCCGTGGCGCCCAGACAGCATGGCTTCTGGGCTTCTCAGTTTCTGGGACTTAGCCATTTTTCTACCTTTCTGTGGCTCTTCTTTTGCAACATGGTCTCGTCACCGTTTGATCCACGTTCAAAACTTTTTATTTATCTACAAAACAAAACATAAAACACCACTAAATAATCTATATAATGTGCAAGTATGTATTGACCAAATTAATATAAAAACGATGCAATTGACTTTAGGAAAAATACCTTAAAATCATTACTATTTTTTTAAACTAACCTAATGTATTTTATTCATGAAAATTACTAAAACTAACTTATAAAACTCCTAAAGATATCTAAATGAACGTAAAGCACTAAATGAACTAATTAATGCAAATATATCTAAAAACTAACTAAATTCACCTAAAACATTTGAAATTAACATGTAAAATACTAATCTAAAACTCAATTTATCAGTATCCGAGAGTATACTCATCATCGTCACTCTCTCAAGTAAATGCCACTGCTGGGCCATCTGGAAAGCAACCACTCAAGTCTCTGCTCGCTTCCAGCTCAAAGCGTCAGCCACAACATTGGCTTCGCCAGGATGATACTCCAAAGAGAAATCATAATCCTTAAGCAAGTCAAGCCATCTCCTCTGCCGCATATTCAGTTCGTTCCGATCAAAGAGATACCTCAAATTCTTATCATTAGAATACAAAGTGAACCTCTCATCATAAAAGTAGTGCCTCCATAACTTCAGTGCAAGCATAATGGCTGCCAGCTCCAAATTAGCACAGGGTAATTGTGCTCATGCACTTTTAGCTGCCGAGATGCATATGCCACCACTCTACCCTCATGGATCAACACACATCGCAGACGCAAGAGAGATGCATCCGTAAAAATCACCAACTCTTTTCCAAGCTCTGGAGGAATCAACACTGGAGCCATAGTCAGCTTCTTTTTCAACTCATTGAAAGCTTTCGCACAGGCATCCGTCCAAGTAAAGGCCACATCCTTCTAAGTCAGCTTAGTCAACGGTGCAGCTATCATGGAAAAGTCCATCACGAACTTCCTGTAATAGAAAACTACGAATCTCTGTCACTATGGTAGGTCTTGGCCAACCAATGATTGCCTCAACCTTAGCAGAATCAACTGAGATACCTTCCGCACTGACCACATGAGCCAAGAATTTCGCCTCGGTCATCCAGAAATCACACATGCTAAGCTTGGCATACAGCCTATGCTCCAACAATGTCTACAATGTAACTCTGAGAAGACCCTCATGATCTTCCCTAGTCTTAGAGTAGACTAGGATATCATCAATGAAGACTATAATAAACTAGCCGAGATACGGTCTGAATACCCTCTGCATTAGGTCCATGCACATGGCTTGTGCATTAGTCAACCCAAAGGGCATCACCAAGAACTCGTAATGTCCATATCTCGTCTGGAAAGCAGTCTACGGTACATCCTCATCCCTAATTATCAATTGATGGTACCCAAACCTCAAGTCTATCTTCGAAAAGAACTTGGCTCCAATCAGTTGGTCAAACAAGTCATCAATGCGTGAAAGAGGATACTTGTTCTTCACAGTCACCTTGTTCAACTGATGGTAGTCTGTGCACAATCTGAGACTTCCGTCCTTCTTCTTAGCGAACAACACAAGTGCTCCACAAGGTGACATACTAAGGCAAATGAAACCTATGCCCATCAATTCATCTAGCTGGGCTCTGAGTTCATTCAACTCTTTTGGTGCCATTCGATAAGGTGGAATGGAAATGGGTCTCATTCCGGGCATTAGCTCAATGATAAAGTCTACCTCCCGCTTAGGTGGTAAGCTAGGTAACTCATCAGGAAAAACCTCTTGATACTCACAGACCACAGGGATGTGTGCTAGATGAACGCCTTGTCCCACATCATCTACTGGCCTCATACTGGCCATCATAGAAATCTCATCATCAGTGGCTAATCTTGCTTGGGTAGGTGCCCTAGAGGTAGTGTTGCCTCAATATACACGGCGTCTTGTAAGCCTCATCTAACCACACACATAATCCCAATGACAACATCAAATCACATGGACATAATAGATCGTCAATGTAAATACATTCTCAAAATGACAACCATAAAAATTTCCTAAGTCCATAATGTTCAAAATATACAAAATCATACTTAACCATAAAATACAAACCCATCTAAGTGTTAAACATTATGTGTTATTTAGTACAAACTATCAAAATGTGAAGAAGTACTAAAACACCTACATCAACAAAATACTGGGAAATGCTCCGCAACTAAGCCATTCCCTTCCCCTTCCTATCCGAACCTGAACTGATAAGGATGAGGGTGAGCTACAATAAGCTCAGTGAGTGTTTTCTACAAGTGGCAGCATATATATGTATTTAGATAAAACATTGCAAGATCATTAAAACAGTTTAAATAGCATAGTGATACACAAGATTACGTACATGCCAAATATAATGCATCATGTCACAACTGAGACAATGCATATCATTTTATAAACATGCACATGCAATCCTAGACACCTCCTGAGTAAGTGTCAATCCAAAGGCCTGAGTGTGCGACACCCATTGCCCGATCGACCTCTTACCCGTAGTCTAATAGGATTTATGGGGTCGTGTAGCTAATAAGATCACCCCATCGAGACAAGTATCATGTCTAGGCGATCCTATCTACACAAGCCATAAAACCCTTTGCAAGGTCCCCAACTGGGGATCACCATCCAACAATGGAATTCCCTAAAAGAGAATCCTAGGCTAAGAGATCCAACCCACATTGCTTTCCCAACAGGACTATGCTCAAATACATTTCATGAATTATTAAATTATGCATAGGACATTAGATAAGCATTTAAAAAAAAACTCATTTATACTACAATGCCACATATAGAAATCACAAGTAGATAAACTCTCACAAATCAATTGGCTAGACTTAGCCAATCCAGTCCAACCACAAGAAGTACTAGAATGCACCAAACCACTCCTAAGCACCTCAACCACCAATTGGCCTATTTGGGTTACTTAGATCAACCACAATCCCTGCACATGACATGGTTTATACAACACTAAAATCAGTCCAAAAGTGTGCCCAACAACCATGTTTAAACCCAATTCAATAGCCAATTAAGATTTTAGAATGGTTATACACATGAACTAATTCCATATTGCTCAATTTAACCATTTAATATCAAATTAGACCATACTTAACCCAATTGAATGCAATAGGTTGATCCCCATGATCCAACCACTATAATACAAGGCATTCAATCTTAAATAGAGTTAAACTCCTGCTCGTACTCCCTCACTAACCGACTGCCTTGGGTCAAGTGCATGAACTCGATCCGTCTCTGGTCTTACTTTGACCTCGGGTAGAACTCCTCACAGAACAGCTCTTTAAACCTGGTCCAAGTCTTGATCTCGTCAACCATGCGGTCTAGTCTTAGCCACCAATCATCAACCCTATCGACGAGCTTGAACCTGGCCAACCTCACTCTGTCGGCCTCGGAAGCATGCATATCACTGAAAATGGTTTCTATCCTCTTGAGCCATCTGTCAGTAGTCTCAAGACAGAGGCCTCCAACAAACTCAGTCGGGCCTCGAATCCGGAAGGCCTTCAAAACCCTCTCACACCTCTCATCCGGGTCCATGGTCGATCCTGTATTCCCTCTCTTGTAAATATCACAGTCCATGAGAGTTGTTATCCTTAAGATAACTACCCATAATCATACTCATAGAAGGAAACATAATATAATATTTGTTTTTATTCTTTTTAAGGTTTTTAAACCTAAAACACTTTCTCTGATAACAAAGTTTTCACGACCTACGATCTGTGACGTCATGACCGGCACGAAACCTTAAGTATATCCTCCCTCGATATACACAATGTCCCGTAAGCCTCATCTAACCACACACATAATCCCAATAACAACTTCAAAATACATGGACATAATAGATCATCAATGTAAATACATTCCCAAAACGACAACCATAAAAATTTCCTAAGTCCATAATGTTAAAAATATACAGAATCATACTAAACCATGTAATTGAAACCCATCTAAGTGTTAAGTATAAACATTAGGTGCTATTTGGTACAAATTATCAAAATGTGGAAAAGTACTAAAACACCTACATCAACAAAATATAGGGAAATCCTCTGCAGTTAAGCCATTCCCTTCCCTTTCTTATCCGAACCTAAAATGATATGGATGAGGGTGAGCTACAACAAGCTTAGTGAATGTTTTCTACAAATGGCAACAAGCTTGATCTGAACACGGATCTCAGAGATCAACCCTCTGATCAAAACGTTGCTAAGACTTACCTTCAGGAAACTTCCTCTCTCTTTCTCTTCTCTTCTTTTCTCTCAACCTTACTCTCTCAAAAACGTCCCCCAAGGAAGAAAATGAGAGAATTAGACATATGTTACACCCACATGCACCCCTTTTGCCAAGTGTTGATCAAGGCCTCATTTGTTAGCCACATGGCCTTTACCCAATCACAACTTCACATGTGAGTTGTTAACCAATCCACTAATTCCAACAATTCGATTATTTTTTTCATATATTTAATCAATACATGCCCATTTCAAATCATGGTCCAATTGGCCCCATTATACAATTAATAACACATACATTAATATTAATATGTCACTATTAATATATTACTTTAGTGATGTGTATTATTATCACTATCAACGTAATTAGCACATAAATGACAATATTAATAATGATAATTCTCTAAAATTGCATGCAAAGACACTTGAACCAACACTCGTCGAGCATCAAATAAGTATACATATACATATACGGGTACTCTACGGATCATTATGACATCAATCAAAGGTACGGGCGTTACACAACATCAATCAAAACATATA
The DNA here is from genome assembly GCA_035771175.1 of Paratinospora sagittata. Classification (NCBI taxonomy): domain Eukaryota; kingdom Viridiplantae; phylum Streptophyta; class Magnoliopsida; order Ranunculales; family Menispermaceae; genus Paratinospora; species Paratinospora sagittata. The sequence goes on along the minus strand of CM069613.1, from coordinate 13,060,202 downwards.
TCATGGTATCACAAATGTTGATCGTACCTTCAATCAACTATTTGTTAGCCTCTGGATCTGCCTATGACACTGCTCTGGCCTGCTCTCTGGTAGCTACTGGCATAAGACAAAACTGACCAACAGACGCCCTTGAAGGACACTGATTTCTCTTGTGCCCCTGAACTCTGCAACCAAAACAAACTATTGGTCTCCCCGCTCTGGGTGCCAAAGAAACAACCTGTGACTCTGCCCCGGCTGTCTGCTGTCTACCATACCTCACAGAACTCTACTGTTGGGGTCGGCCTGAAATTTGAACACTCTAGCCTACAGCTAGTGGTGCAACTGTCACTAGAGCGGAGGCTACTGATGCCTCGTACTCGCTACCACTATACCTCAGCCTCTTGTTCTTTTAGTTTTTCTTACCATAATACTGAACCTTTGACCCTGACGGTTGTGCCTGAATCGAAGGAGCTGCAGGTGCCTGGACTGTGATTGGTGTCCTCACCCTAGAGTTAACCTCTGCAGTCTCAAAATCAGCGGCCTGCATCGTCGCCTGAGCGTAAGTCTGCATGCCAGTGAGTGCCAAACTCTGACGAATACGGTCATGAAATCCGTCCCACATCCTTTGCATATGTAGATAATAAGTTGACACCATCTCTGGAGCAAAGAGTGCAAACCGGTTAAACTCTTGCTCATACTCCCTCAATGTCCTACTGCCCTGGGTCAAGTCCATGAACTCGATCCGTCGCTGCTCTCTCAGAACTCGGATAGAATAATTCCTTAAACCTAGTCCAACTTTGGATCTCGTCAGCCATGCGGTCCAGTCTTCTCCACCAATCATCGGCCTTATCAACAAGCTTGAATTTGGCCAATCTCACCTTATCGGCCTCTGAAGCATGCATGTCACTGAAAATGGTTTCCATCCTCCAGAGCCATCTCTCCGCAGTCTTAATATTGAGGCCTCCAACAAACTCAGTCGGGCCTCTAATCCTAAAGGCCTTCATGACCCTCTCATACCTCTCTGCCTCAGTTCTCTGCTTTCCAATCCCCACAGCCTCAACCTGGACCTCAGCATGAACCGTAGCTAGTCCAGCCCTGTCTCCCACAGCCATATCGACACTACTGTGTTCCCCCTCAACTGGAACACCCTGCTGTGGTGTCTTATTGCCCTACACCTGGGCAAGTAATAAAAAAATCTGGGTCTGTTACTGCTGAATTTGGGTCTGAGCAGCCTGTTGAGCATTGAGTAAGGCCTCGATTTGATACTAGTGACGTCATGATCAACACAGAACCATCGAGTGTCACGACCCACGACACATGCGGCGTCCCGTTAGCGTCATCTAACAACCTAATAAACACATAATTCAACATCTACTATCAAAACATAGACATAATTAAACAACATTAATAATACATCTTCCAAAATGCCAAATATAAAATTCCTTAAAGTCTGAAATATACAACACCATACCTAACCATAAATACATTTCATCTATGTGTTCAGTATATACATTAGGTGTTATTAAGCACATAATACCAAAACACGAGAATGTACTAAACACCTACATCACCATAACTCGGGAAGCTCTACACAGCTAGGCCTTCCCTTTCCCCTTTCTATTAGAACCTGAAATGATAAGAATGAGGAGTGAGCTAAAACAAGCTTAGTGAATGTTTTCTACAAGTGGCAATATACATGGATTTAGATACAACTTGGTGAAAGTTCATCAAAGCAATTTAAATTACATGGAGATATACAAGATCATATACATGCTAAACAAAATGCATCATGTCAATATTCAAGACAATGCATTTCATTTTTCAAACATGTCATATGCAATCATAGACACCTCCTGAGTAAGAAGTAATACAAGGGCCTGAGTTCGCGACATCCAGCGCCCGATTGAACTTTCCTACTCGTATTCTATTAGGACAAGTACCATGCCTAGGCGATCCTATCTACACAACCCACAAAACCCTCTGGAAGATCCACAACTAGGGATCACCATCTAGCCCAATGGAATTTTTTGGAATTCCATACTAGGAGATTCACCCAATTGCTAACCAAGCTAGACTATGCTCAAATCCATTTCCATGAATAATTAAAAACATGCATAATACACTAGTTAATCATTCAATCATTTTTATACTACAATGTCACATATAGAAACCAAATGTAAAGAAACACTCACTATTGATTGGCAAGACTAGCCAAGCCCAAATCCAACCAAATTAAGCACTTCAACCTTCAATTGGCACAATTGGGGACAATTGGATCAACAGCAAACCCTGCACAATCATAGGTTCATTCACTCATCAAAATCAGTCCAATTACATGACAATAACCATGATTAAGCCCCAATTTACTAGCCAACATTAGATTCTGACATGGCTTTACTAATAAGCTAACCATAAAGCTGAATCAGGCCATAATACCCAAATGAGATCACCTTTAACCCAAGGGAATGCGTAAGGTTGATACCATGATCCAACCTTCATTAATACAATGCATTCTATCACAAATTGGGTTATTTAGACTAATCTCATGTCAATTTAATTAATTGACTTAGTCTAGGCCAAAAGCTCCAAATTTGGGCAAAGTCTCAAATCATGGCTTTAGCTAAATTTACACTACACATAGGGTTTCCAACATTCAAAATCAATAAATTACACCATCATTCATCTAAAATGAACCATTGAATCAACATAGTTGACATGCATATCAATTGAAAAACCCTAAGTCCATATTCTAGTTCTAGGTCAAAATACAAACAACCCCACCAATTTCTTGTTAGAAATTGGGGGTTTCGCCATTTATGTGTTCCCAACAACACCTACACTCACATATCTAACATGCAAGGTCTAACTCATAAAAGTGTTCTTCTACCACAACATCAAATCCGAGATTTAAGAGTGAAAAATACTCTATGGATGTTGATTTAGGTCTAGGAAAGTCATTTCTACCATTAACAAGCTCAAAAGAGCTCATGCAAGCAAAACTCGGGTTTGGAACACTTCCAAACCTTGGCTCATGGCATTCCATAGATCAAAATGGAGCTCATATGCATAAACCAAAGAGATTTTAGGAAGAAAGAAGGTGAATCATGCATACCTTACGAGAAAATCAAGAAAGAGCACACCAAACCCTAGCTTTCTTCTTTTCTCCTCTTCTCTACCTCTTTTCCTTCTTTCCAAACCCAAAAATGAGAAAATGAGTCGTGCAAGTGGTTTTATAAAAGCCAAAAAACAAGTTGGGCCCACACTTAAGTAAAACACACTTAAATAAAAAGAAATAGTTTCGCTGGTGCAATTACTTTCACTTAGATGATGAATGTCTTGCACTCGACTCACTAATTTAACATCCTAACCGTTCTAAAGTTTTATGAGTCAGTTACCAACCATCTGGTAAAAGTTCAGCTCAATCCAACGATGACAATACGAGAGCCAACCGTTTGATCAAAACTGCATAAGAAAATTCGTAAATCTGAGCAGTAATGTTTGAAATCTTATACCTCACAGTAGAAAACCCCGATCAAGATCTCCACCGTAATGAAGATCTATCAATGAAGAATAATCTGCCAAAGTTTTAGCTTAATCGGACAACGGATCTAGGAGAACAAGCCATTGATGTAATCGGTGACAAAAATTTCTTCCTCTCCATATATATGTTTATTTAAAATTTTCGTTGTTCCGTTCTCGGCCATTCCGAAATCAAAGCAAGACATACCTTATATGATATTTTTTTTGTAAAACATGTTACGAAAGCAACCGTGAGGTGCCCGTCGCTATCTGGGCCACACATCTCAAGTTTATAGTCAATTTGGCCTTTCTAATTCCTAATGTACAGGCAACTTGAAAGTTACCGAATCGGGTCTATTTGGCTTCTAAGCCTAGGGAATTTTGACCAACAAAATATGTGGGGTTTCTATGAGTGATACACCTATAAATACGTATATTTCAGTATCCTACATGCCAAGATGATGTCAGCCTGGGGTACAGGGCAGTACAAATCCAAGAGAGCAATGCAAGGCTATAACCTTGAGAAGTGGTAGAGAGGTTGAACATTCCACTCCAGCAAGTACATCTCCAACCACTCCCACTTCTACACAAGCACCTGAGGAAGAGTCCTTAGCTGAGAAGGAAGACCAAGCACCCAAAGAAAAAGAAAATGAGGAGAAGAACAAAGCAAAGGGCAATGCACCTATGAATGAAGACTTTGTTCTGGGGAGGATCACTTTCTTTGATAACACTCCTATTTTGAAAACTCCCATCCCGTGTCCTCAAAGATTTGCAAAAAAAAATAGATGAGCACTTTGCTAAATTTTTGGATATTTTCAAGAAAATTCACATCAACATCCCTTTTGCAGATGCTTTGAAGTAGATGCCCAATTATGCCAAGTTTATGAAAGATGTGATGTCCAAGAAAAGGAGGCTTGAAGAGTATGAAACAGTCAAGTTAACAGAAGAATGCGGTGCCATCTTGCAAAAGAAGTTACCGCAAAAACTTAAAGATCCAGAGAGTTTTACTATTCCTTATGTAATTGATACTTCTTATTTTGATAAAGTTTTGTATGATCTTGGTGCTAGCATTAACTTAATGCCCTTGTTTATTTTCAGGAAGCTCGAGTTGGGTGAAGTAAAGCCTACCACAATATCATAACAATTGGCTGATCGGTCTATCGCATATCCAAGAGGCATTATTGAAGATGTATTGATGAAAGTAGACAAGTTTATCTTTCCCGTTGATTTCGTAGTACTCGATATAGAGGAAGATGATGAGATTCTACTTCTTCTTGGAAGACCTTTCCTTGTTATTGGTTGGGCCTTAATTGATGTGCATAAGGTAACACTCACTTTGAGAGAGGTTGTCTTCAAAATCTACAAATCCTTGAGATTTCCAACAGAGAAGAGCTCATGTTATAGAGTGGACATTGTTGAGAGATGTATTCAAAAGGAAAAAATGGAGACATCACCAGTAGACCCCTCGGAGAGATGTTTGGTGCATATCATACCATGAGAGATGATTTTGGCCATGTTTTAATAGATTGAGCCATAAAGATCACCTTGTTGTTGTATTGCCCCTAATTACCCTATTTTGAGCCTTATATATTGTGCATTCTCACCTAAAATGATTAGCCAAGGCCTTTGATTGAATTTCCTTTGTTTTTTACCCTTGCACCCTTAACTCTTTGAAAGATGCAAATTATGATGGGTTGGGTTATTCTTCATGGGAATTTATGTGTAAATGTGCTATGAAATGAAAATGTTACGTGAAGGTGATGAGAAAAGGTTCAAAATGAGTAAAAAGAAGAAAAAAGAAAGAAAGATGAAGAATGAAAATAATGAAAAAAGAAGGTGTGTTTCTTCATCAATGAATGAAATGAATAAGTATGGGGGTGTATTTGGGTGAAGTGATGGTTTATTTTGTAAGGCAAGGGATGTGTAAAAATGATTATGTATCAAAGATGTTTTGGGTGTAATTGTTGGCCCAGATATGTCCAAGAGGGGGGTGAATTGGACACTTAGCAGATTTTTACCTTTCTTAAAATTGCGCGGAATAATGAAAGCAGATTAAACAAAGTATAGGAATTAGATACAACAAATGTAAATGGGACAATGCAAGCAAGATTTATAGTGGTTCGGTCGCGCTTACATCCACTACCTAACCTCCTCATATAGGATTTGGTCAAACCCCATTATGGACCTTCTTCCTGGTGAATATCAAACCGGTACACTTTCTCAGCTTACAGGTACGAGAACTACCATTTCTCAACTTACGGGTGTGAGACAAACATTTACAACTATGAGAAACACTTGCTCTTGCCCAGTGACTAACCATTCACTGCAAATTAAATGTAGGATGAAGTATGATTCCCTCTACTTAGAATCAAAGTGATACTTACAAAGCTTTGGATTGAACCTTCAGTGATCATAGTTTCAGCAAAATATGTACGATGAAGTTTATGCTGAAACCAGGTTTAAAGAATTGTCTTCTTCGATGGATTTTTGAAATATCACCTTTGTTGTCGTCTCCGATAGTGACCTTTCCTCCTTTCATACGAGCATGGATACCATATATCTTCATTTTTGCATATCTACACAGCATAAAATAGTTTTGACTTTGGTACCCATGCTCATTTAGGTCCATGCATGTTAGAATTAGTAAGAACAGATTTTTCAATCCATGCATATTTTCTTTTCTTCTACGTAAGACATTACATCTAAGTATTGTATGACCTTCCCTATGAAATTTGTTGCATTTTGGTCTTTTGGTAAGTACGGTATCGTACTCATTTTGTTTAGACCCATGAGTATAACCTAAGCCAGTTTTGTCGAACGCACATTTTTGTGATCCTAACATCATGTCAAATTTCTTTTGACCATTTGTGAATTTAATCACTGTGCAGTTCAGGTCTTCCTTTTCCTTTCTAAGGATTTCATTTTCATTTTTCAGCTTCCAACAACTTTCTTAAGTTGTTCATTATCTATCTACAAACAGTCCGTCTAGCTCTTCTTGTTAGAATTCTATTTCCTTAAGAGCTTCTTCGAGGCTATGCTTGAGTTTTTCATTCTTCCTAATCTCTTTATTAAGTTTTGACTTAAGCTCCTGAATATGAATGTTGAACTCATCAAGTTCGTCAGTAGGTTCATTTTTTACCTCTGTGCTTGCCATTAGAATTCTATTTCCTTAAGAGCTTCTTCGAGGCTATGCTTGAGTTTTTCATTCTTCCTAATCTCTTTATTAAGTTTTGACTTAAGCTCCTGAATATGAATGTTGAACTCATCAAGTTCGTCAGTAGGTTCATTTTTTACCTCTGTGCTTGCCATTAAGCACAATGCGGCAGTGTGATCTGAATCCACTTCATTTTCGCTTGAGCTTGAATCATCCCATGTGGCTTTGAGAACTTTCTTGTCTTTTCTGTAAGAGCTGGTGTTCTTCTTAACATGAAAGTGATAACATGAAAATGGCACTAATAATTTTAGGAAAAATTCCTAAAAATCATAGTTATTTTCCTAAACTAGCCTAATGCATTTTATTCACGTAAAAAACTAAAATTAACCTCTAAAACACACAAAAACGCTAAAATGAACCTAAGACACAAAAACACCTAGAAATTGGGAAAGTGCTTCTAAAAAACTAATAAAAATCCTACAAATTACTACGTATAAAACTCAACTTATCACCTACCAAAGGGCATGTATAACGGTTTGGTTCTCACCTGTAAGAAAATCAATTAGTGGACTGAGAAAATCCTAATCGGGAGATTAGGTAGTGGACGTAAGCTTGGCCAAACCACTATAAATTCTAGTGTGTTCTTAGTCATGCATTTTACTTTACGTTTAGTATGTGCATTTTGTTCCAATATACCAATGTATATCACTAAGTCATTGAAAAAGTTTAAAATTGACCATCACACCCAATTCACCCCCTTCTTGGGTGTACCAACAAGTGGTGCCAGAGCCGGTGCTCTCGTGTTTAGGACTAACCGCCTTGAGCCAAAGATCTAAATGTTCAAATCATAGAGTTCATCTTTGGTACTTCGCATTTCGTGTCTTAGGATCAAAATCGTAGAAATCATTATGTCACCTAGTTGTAACCACCCCATGTGATAACTCTTACAACCCTTTCGAATTTCTGAAGCTCAGTTCACCTAGGCATAATTATTCCTTCAAATTTTTGACAAGTTTTTTTTATAATATTTACTATGGTGCATGACTCTATATCATTCTTGCATTTAATGCAAACCCTGTTTCGATGCCCATTAGCTTGCTCCATACATTTTCCTCTCACTTCACTTCCCACATTGAGCGCAAAATTGTTCCGTATTCGTCTTTTTCGTTTTCATCTCCTACTCCAAAACTCAAATGGCATCCAAAATCCCTGCTTCTAAGATAAGAGCTAGAGAATAGTCGTCTTCTTCCTCTAGTGATTTCTCTTTGTCCTTATCTCCCTCATCCTTAGATAAATCTGATGAAGGGCTCTTCAGGAACACTTCTCTACTTCTTTCTAAAGAAGCGTTGCCACCGCTTCCAGCTGCATCTCCAATTGAGGATCAGTTCGCCAAACTAAGTGATTCCATCTCTTCTAGCTTTCAGGCCGTGTTGGATATGCTAAGCGAGCATGAAAACCGGATGAAAGAACTTGATAACATGGCTAAATATCAGAGGAATCTGAAGATGACACTTCTCGAGGAGAATTAGAAGTCTCACAAAGAGTTAAAGAAATTCGTCAGCGAAAGCTGTTATTTTAATGAACCCCATGACATGAATGTTTTGATGATTCCAAAAACCTCAAATTTGTGTATCTAATGATCTTGTCAAGTGTTTTAGATTAATCAAGAATCAAGATCAAAGAACTGAGCTTACAAGCCTATTGATCATCTCAAGTAATGTTCTGAGTCTGTCAGTACTTAGAATGTAATGTCTATCGATCAACTTACTTTTAGCAAGATTTTATCGTTTGCATATTTTGAGCATAACATTCTAATCGTACCTTATGATATTTACGTCATTTGATTTAATCCGAAAAAATTATGTTTTATCGAGCTTTAATCGAGAAATCAAAAACCGCGTTTGCAAAGTTTTTCAGGAGGCTAATGTTTTAGCAGCGCCCTCCTGGACTTGTTGACTCAGAATGCTGATAAAATATTAGGACGCTCAAGGTTGAATTGAACTGATTAAGAAAGACGCTTACTTGTGAGTAGCGACCTTTCTTTTATCAACCTTTGAGAATGTCAGGACGCTGCCTTAGTTTCAACGCTCTGGAAGTTCTTTCTGTTTTTAATTGATTTATATACTTAAGGACGCTGATAGTTATAAGTTGAATAAACTATCATGACGCTACTTGTGTAGGAGCGCCCTCACCTTTAGAATCAACTTAATAACCCTCAGGACGCTTACTGTCCTTTAGCGTACTCAATATTGTTTTAAAATTGATTTTAAATTTCAGTACGCTAACTCTTGAGTAGCACCCTCATGTGTTCAATGTTTTAAAGCAAAACAGGAGGCTAACTGCGAAGTAGCGCCATCATGTTTTAAGTCGTTTAAATGTCAAAAAAGTCAGGACACTTACGATTCAGTAGCGCCCTCACTTCATTGTTCAATAAGACGCTGATGCTCTATAAGCGCCCTCAAAGGAACAAAACAACAGAAATGGTACTTTTGTTGTTCTGACTTGCACATTCTTTTTGGCCACCATTTCAGTACAACTTTTCGTACAAACTACTGAGCTGATATTCCTATATTCAACAAGGTCAAGTCTTCTTACACCCGTAAGTTGAGAGATCGTAGTTCTCACACCCGTAAGTTGAGAAAGCTTAGGTCTGTCTCACACCCATCTGTTGGGATAGGTTGGTCTCAAGCCTGCAAGTTGAGCAGTGTAACGGTTGTTCTCACACCCGCAAGTTGAGAAAAGGTGTAACGGTTTGATTCTCACCCGTAAGAGAATCCCTTAGTGATAAGGTTCAAAATTCTAACTGAGGAGGTTTGGTAGTGGACGTAGGCAAGTAATCGAACCACTATAAATAGATTGTGCACATTTGTTTAATTTTCGCACATTATTTTTGCCATCGTAATAAATATTTAATTTGTCTAAGTGTCCAATTCACATCCCTCTTGGACATATTTGAGCCAACAATTAGTATCAGAGCAGTGTTTCTCTTCAAAAAAACTTCACAATTTCTTTGATATCAATGGCAATGACCAGAGGCACTGTCATAGAAGTAGGTCAACCTTTAGACAGACCACCTCTGTTCAATAGAGACTAGTTTGAAGATTGGATGATAAGGATGAAATTCTTTCTACGATCTAAGGATATCAGTATTTGGGAAATGGTTGTAAATGGTTACACCATGCCCAACAAGCCTATTGAGCTATGGACAGATAAGGAAAAGCTAAATGATAAACTTAACGCTCAAGCTGTCTATGCCTTGTACTGTTCTCTACCTGAGGAAGAAGTAGAAAGGGTAGTTCATCTTGAGAGTGCCAAGGATTTGGGAAACACTCAAATCACTTCATTGTGAAAAGATTAACATTCGAGATGAAAAGCTCAAAGAGTCTGATAGACTATTAGATGCCTTTGAGATATTAGAGAATGAATCTCTCGTTACAACATGCAACAGATATCAATCTATTCTTGATGGAATGCAAGAATTGAATCAGGAAATACCTGCTAAGATATCTCTAGTGTATTTCTGTGATGCGCTTCCAAAGAAATGGAATGATAAGCTAACTATGTTAGTTGAATTTGTTGAACCATGGGAAATGAGTTTAAAAGAGTTTTGTGATCTCTTGCAAACCGTGGAAAGAAGGGATGAGACTTGAAACCCAATTAGAACATTAGAAGAACCACTCATTCACTTTAGGGTTTTAGAAAGTGAGTATGTTCATGATAACCTGCAACATTTTATACGTCAAGTAAATGAACTTGAATACTTTGGAAAAACCATATCTCATTCTACTTTAGTACATTATTATTTTAACAGTTTTCTTGAGAACTAGAAATATAAAGTAGATTTTCTAAATGATTTTTCAAATCCATTTGAAATTAGTTTTCAAGAAAGTGATTATATTTTTAGTGGGTTAGAAACTTCATCTAAGAGATAAGACATTCTTGCAAATGCACCAAGCAGGAACGAAAGTGAAGTTGCTGATGAAATATATACAATGAGTCAACAATCCTCAACAAGCACATCCAGGACGCTCAATGAAAGATTACCTGATAGAATGTTAAGAAAGAAGTCAGCATGGAGAACGAAGATAATGAATTATCTCAGCTGCTTCAAAATGAGACAAAGTGCTCACGCCGAGGACTTTGCAGTACCTTGAGGTAAAAGTCAAAAATCATGCAAAGGTATAAAAGTCACTCTCGTCACTAATGTTATTATAGACTATACTTATCAGTGATAAATGATTATCTTTAATCATGCAATGCTTAGAATGCTTAAATGTTTTTGCTAATGATTAAATTAGCGATGATTGGTTGATGAAATATAACTTGTGATATTGTTTATTCAACCATACATTACTTATGTTTAATTGGTCAAATCTGATTAATAGTAGTGCTTAAATGTCCTAAAGCAAACTAATAACAAATGAGGACGCTAATGCGCATATTAGCTCTAGTCAATCAAGAACGGTAGTCAGAAGAAGGACTTTAATCAGTCGATAATGCTAATTAAATTAAACTGCCTTTAAAAACTAGGAAGCAACACGTGTTGGTGTGTGTCAGGAGCGAGCTTATCGCTTTTTCACTATAAAACCAAACTTTTTGTAACTTGACAGTCACTTTTCAACTTTTGTGCCCTAGGACGCTTCGATGAAATTTCCAAGAATCGTTTCAAAAATTGCAGCTGAATCTTCACCTTTAACCTTTGGTAAATCCTGTTCTTTGTTCATTTTTGAATCCTCTATTTCCTATTGTATCATTATTTGTGTTGTTGCCTCAGTTCTTCATATCTTTTTACTTGATTTATAAATGGCCCTCAAACTCAAAAAGCTTTGCCCCTTCTCTCTAAGAAAACGAGTTGTCTCACCATCATCACCTTCAGATAGGAGTGTGAGACCAATAACTGAACCAACACAGGCCGAATTGGCTGAGGAATCCACACCATCTGTACCCACACCTCCTATTGAGACCGCGTCTTGACCATCTCACCCACCTTCTTCTTCTCAGATGAGAAGAAAAGGAAATAAAGCTGAGAAGCTCATTAATCAAGCTGTAATTGATGGATGCTATGTCAATTTCGATTTCTTCATCAACTCTCATCGGGACATTTTTTCTCTATTTGAATTCCAAGGTTGGATAGATTTACTTACCCTCAATTTTAAATGGTACCCCAGTCTCGTCAACCAATTCAATTTGAATTTGGTTTATAAACCCAACTCTAAATTGACAAAACAATCTATGGTAAAGGAAAAATCTGTTGAGATTTCTTCCAGATTCTTTTCTGAAGCATTTTCCTTACCGAGTGATTAAAGTGCTCACATACTTTCATTCACCAAAACTAAAGTCTAGTATCCAGGCCATAACATCATTTCTGCTCTTAATCTTAATTCAAAGAAAAACGACCAGTCGAGTGTCGATAAGAAACTCACAAATCAGTCCTTTGAACTTATTCCCAAAATAATCCACAACATTCTTACCCACATCATTCTGCCTACAACTGACAGCAAGGCTAGTGTGAATGAATTAGACTTATTCTTAATCTGGTGCATTCTAGAAAAGAAGAAAGTGAATCTTACCCACATTCTCATGCATGTGATGAATATAGTGGTTAGTAGAAAAGGAGGTCTGCCACTTGGTATGTACCTCACCACTCTATTCGAGAGATGTGGTATCAATTTCAGTGGAGAAAGCTACAAGGAGACCAACAGATACAACTGCATTGGTCAAACCACTGTGAAATTGATGAGACACACTTATGTCCCTACATTGGACGAATGGCTTGCTATGTCAGAAGTTCCACTTGAGAGCGAATCTAGTAGAAAAGATGAAATAAGAAGAGAAGATGTCTCAGTAATGGATAGAGAAGCTGCCCAAGCTTCGACTACTTAAGAAGAATAGGTTGTGCAAGAGGAAGCTGCCCCCACAACTAACATTGAACATGTTTTAATTGATGATGTGGAAATTAAACATGCAGAGAAAGCTATTTATGCTAAAGAACATCTGATAGAAGAGGTGATCCAGACTGCTCAGGCCATTGTTGAAGAACATCTGCATGAGTCAGAAACTGCTGATGCAATCTTGGAAGATTTCACCGGAGAAAGAGACAATGAGGACTTAGATAAAACCATCTCCGAACCACCATCTCCATTTGATATTCCTGTATCAATTGAATCCCAAGACTCGAAAAAGATCGAGTTTGATGGTGAACAATGTCAAGATACAAAGGGCTATGCTCTGGCTGTCATATCCTATAAGGAAGATGACATGAATGAAAAAGTTGATGAAAAGGATCATATTAAAGATTTTCATGAGGCCAATGTTAAATCTCCAATAGAAAATGAAATGGAAACTACTCATGAGCAAAGCTCATCTGATCAAGAGATGCCTTCCTATCGATCTACAAGTTGGCCAAAATGATGAATTCTTCAGAGAGGAAGATTTTTTGAGAAGAGTGAGAGAAGATCATATTTTTGTCATGTCTCGGCTAATGAATCGTCTAGAACATAATCAAGTTCAACTGAAAAATGAGATATTGGCAAAGGTCCAAGACTCTCATAAATCTGAGGAGGAAGTTGAGATTAATGAGATAAAAGAATTTAACTCTCACATGATCAAGGCAACTGATTTGCTCGAGAAAGTGACATAACAAATGGACCAAAAGTTAAGTTTCATGCGATCCTTGCTTGCTTCCTCGATAACTGATGATCTGGTTAAGGATATTCGAGATAACATGCAGCAGATGCAGCTGTTCATGAAAGCATTCACCTCATCAATTATTGAAAGATCATCAAGCTTTCAACCTCTTTAAGCTGAACCACAAGTTCCTCAAACTTACATAATGCCAGCTACACCAAGAAGTGACGCAAGTGAGAACAAGATGCCTTTCCTTGCCACAACCATTATGGATCTGTCTTATTCTTTCATCACAGCTGCGGATCGAGTGGAACGAGTAGTAGGCTTCTTTGAAGACCTCTTCAAGGAAATTAACAATAGACTACATTCTACTATGTGGTATATTGCCTTTAGCATGAAACACTTTGCAATGCTCTTTCATTTATTGGAGAAGAAGGGTGTCAAAGTTCCACCTGCACCACAAGCTCCAACCTTCACACGCCCTCAAGGACCTAAGGAGTCTGACAGACTTCGTGGCATATTAGAATGTGAAGATGAAGAAGTATCTGATGAAGAGTCATTACATCGAATCAGTCGAAGAGTGTCTCCACTACCAGATCCCTCATCAGAGACCTTTCCTGATCCTAAACACAAGCGACCAATTAGGCCAGAATTTAAATGTCATACACTTTCTCTTGATTTTGCTCAAAGTCTTGTAGAACGGAAAGCTAAGGGCTTCAAAACCAGTCCACCTCTTGATCCATTTAAATTTGGTGTTTCCAAGCATGCTTACAAAAAATTCATTGAAAAATCTAGGAAGGGTATTGTAATTGATGAATCTCTCAGTAGTATGAGACAAAGCACACGTGGTTCTTTAAGGCCACGACCACCAAGGAAACCCAAGGAATCTGAACCTAGTTCTAGTGGATCCAAGAAGGATGAGGAGGCTGAAAGAAAAAGGAAAGGAAAGGGTTCCAGTATGAGCTAAGCCTTCCCTCTTTTTGTTGTTTTCAAAAGGGGGAGAAAAAAATACAGATATTAAGGCTAAGTTAGCTCAAGAGAAGGGAAGCTACATGTAAGGGGGAGTTCTATTTAAGTTATTGTATTCATTCTTCTTTGTATACTGTACTGTTTGCAACTTATCTTGTAAATTTTTATAATTGAAGTCAGATAGAACTGACATGTCCGCAGATATTATTCAAAATTCGTTATATGTTTGAGTACTTGAATATATTTATCTGCGTCATCTATGAGTATTTGAAATCATCAAAAAGGGGGAGATTGTTATTTCAATGAACCCCATGACATGAATGTTTTGATGATTCCAAATATCTCCAATCTGTGTATCTAATGATCTTGTCAAGTGTTTCAGATTAATAAAGAATTAAGATCAAGGAACTAAGCTTACAAGCCTATTGATCATCTCAAGTAAAGTTCTGAGTCTATCAGTACTTAGAATGTAAAGTTTATCAATCAACTTACTTTCAACAAGATTTTATCGTTTGCATATTTTGATCGTAACATTCTAATCGTACCTTATGATATTTACAGTATTTGATTTAATCCGAAAACATGATGTTTTATCGAGCTTTAATCGAGAAATCAAAAACTGCTTTGTAAAGTCTTTCAAGACGCTAATGGTTTAGCAGTGCCCTCCTGCACTTGATGAGTCAGGACGCTAATAAAATATTAGGACGATCAAGGTTGAATTGAACTGATTAATAAAGACGCTCACTTGTGAGTAGCGACCTTTCTTTTATCAACCTTTGATAATGTCAGGACGCTGACTCAGTTTCAGCTCGCTGGAAGTTCTTTTTGTTTTTAATTGATTTCTATACTTAAGGACACTGATAGTTATAAGTTGAATAAACTATGACGACGCTACTTGTGTAGGATGCCCTCATGTTTAGAATCAACTTAATAACCCTCAGGATGCTTATTGTCCTTCAGCGTACTCAACATTGTTTTAAACTAATTTTAAATTTCAGGACGCTAACTCTTGAGTAGCTCCATCATGTGTTCAACGTTTTAAAACAAAGTAGGACGCTAAATGCGAAGTAGCGCCCTCATGTTTTAAGTCGTTTAATTGTCCAAGATGGTCAGGACGCTAACGATTCAGTAGCGCCCTCACTTCATTATTCAGTAGGACGCTGATGCTCTATAAGTGCCCTCAAAGGAACAAAATGACAGAAATGATATTTTTGATGTTCTAACTAGTACATTCTTTTTTAGCCACCTTTTTAGAACAACTTTTCGTACAAAATCAATTTTCTGTATTTGTAAGAGATATTCTCTGATTCACAAACCACGTCTTCTAAAACTTTCTTTATTCGTGTATCTGGAAAAAATCAGAATATTCATGAAATAATCAGTTGCCATTTTCGTGATGTATTCTAGTTATTGTGAGTAAACGTTCACATTTGAAATTTAAATTCAAATGAACAGCTTCATCTCTAAAAGTCTATATATACAGACAGTTGACAAACTGTTAAGACATCGAAAATTCTCTGAGCCAAAACACTTTTCAAAAGTTAGTCGAATTTTCATCTTATTCAAAAAGCTTAAGTTATTTATGTTTCAAAGCAAATAATTACTTATTCAAAAGATTTTCATACTGTGCTAACATTCTATCTTTATCT
The DNA here is from genome assembly GCA_035771175.1 of Paratinospora sagittata. NCBI lineage: Eukaryota > Viridiplantae > Streptophyta > Magnoliopsida > Ranunculales > Menispermaceae > Paratinospora > Paratinospora sagittata. The sequence goes on along the minus strand of CM069613.1, from coordinate 13,044,305 downwards.
GAAAATTTATTTGAAAGTTTGAACTATTTTCACTCAAATTGTTTAGCACTGTTTTAACTTCTATCGTTCTTGCTGAAAGAGAAATTTAAGAGAGAGTTCATAGGATACAATTGTACTCAATTTCATATGTTGTATACTATATCAAGGTTGTAACAGTAGTTAGAAAAACTATTGAGTTGATATTCTTATATTCAACAAGGTCAGGTCTTCTTACACCCGTAACTTGAGAGACCGTAGTTCTCACACCCGTAAGTTGAGAAAGCTTAGGTCTGTCTCACATCCGTAAGTTGGGATAGGTTGGTCTCAAGCCTGCAAGTTGAACAGTGTAACGGTTGTTCTCACACCCGCAAGTTGAGAAAAGGTGTAACGGTTTGATTCTCACCCGTAAGAGAATCCCTTAGTGATAAGGTTCAAAATTTGAACTGAGGAGGTTAGGTAGTAGACGTAGGCAAGTAGCCGAACCACTATAAATTGATTGTGCACATTTGTTTAATTTTCGCACTTTCTTTTTGCCATTGTAATAAATATTTAATTTTTCTAAGTGTCCAATTCACCCCCATCTTGGACATATCTAGGCCAACAAAAACACCGTGTATACGATGAAGAAAGTGAAGCTGCTCGGCCCTGTGCTGTTGTATCTGGAGAGAAAAGGGAGTTGACGTCCCTGCTGCACCGACTCTCCCAAAATTCGTCAAACCTAGAGCCTCCTTGGGAAATTCTTGTCCTCGCTTCGATGATTCTGCTCCGGACCCTTCTAGGAATGTTTAGAAAAATCTCTCCGCAACCTCCGTCATTTCAAGCAAATCTTTTTAAACTTTCTGTTTATAATCTATCGTTTGTAACTTTGCTTAAAACTCTTCTAATACTTCTTTCAAATGGTTAAGAAAAAGTTCTCTTATAATTAGATGTGTATGTGTTTGTCTTAATTAGCTCTCTAACATACTTAGTTTTGCTCACTTCACATATTTGTTATTGTTCTTCATCTTGATTTATTTTGCTATTATTGTTGATTATTGAATTTCTGGATTGCCTAAATATGTGTGTGAATGCTCTGTTCAATTCTCTGATTCCCTTACTCAATTAGTTTTGCACATCTTACTACTGAGTTGATGTTTGCCTGTTTATGCTTTGCTATTTTTCCTGATTATTGGATTGCAAAACTATTTTTGACTATTTCTGATACATAACTATTTTGCTTTCATGAACATGATTATCTGTCATCATACTAATGATGTCTTGCTCATTGTGATTTGAATATTTCCTGATAAATAGTATCATGATGAAATCTTATTATGACTAATGCTATTATCTTTGTGCTAACATTCTTAAGGTTAATCACATCTTTCATTGTTATCTGTTCATAATCTGCATCATCCATTTGTGAGTATCTGATTATATATTTGATTATACATGTGGTATTTGATCGTATTATTTATTATAGCTAGGTTGTGCTTAATAATTTATTTCTGCCCTTTGCTAGCTCACATCATGATCATGTTTACTTTAAATCATATCTATGCATGACTCATGTATATGCAAATGAATATAGGTCATGCACACAACTTCATATCCTACGCCTATATCTCTTGAAGAAAAAATTGCCTACACTCATGATTATCATCTTTTGGCATTCTTTTTTTTTTTGGCTTCCTGACTTTGATGCATTTTCTTCATCTTACATCATAAGAATCAAATTCTCGAACATTTGATTTCTAATGGATGCATACGCTTCAAAATCATTTTTCATTATAATCAAACAATCTAGGCTATACTTCAATTGAAAATATTTGCCCAGTATATAAAAATTAATATATGTTGCTGCTTGAATGATATCTATGAGATTTAGCATATATTCAGTATGTTTAGGCTTTGCTCTTCATCTTATATATTTCCATATGCCTAAACTATGAAAAGTCTACGACTTTCACTCTCTCATGACATTGATGTTGCTTTTAATCTTCAAATATTGTGTGCATCAATTTATTGTGATTTTTGATATCTAATAGATGCCATGTACTTCAAACTATAAACTTTGCATCTTATTAGAATCACAATAGCTAGGCCTTGCTTAATAATAAATCATTTAGTCTATGCTATAAGTATGCTTATGCTTGATTATTTACACATTTTAAAGCATATTATGTGTTTGGCTTGGATTAATTATCAAATTTATACTTATGTCAAGCACCAGGAGAATAATTGCCTACATTTAGAAATTCTCTATGAATTCATCTTTCGACAATTCTTTCTCATTCCCTATGACTACGATTCTCGGTTACGCTATTGTTTCAAAATCTTACAGCCTATGAATATGTCAAACTATTTCTCACTGTGCTTAAAGATAAAATATGTTTCTCACGTGACTAACAATATAGTAGACCTTACGCATTCTCACGTACCTAACTATGACACTTCGTCATAAATAATCTTGAGGGTGAATGCACAAAGTAAGGGGGAGTTTCCATGTAAGGGGGAGTTTCGCTACTCTACAACATCACAAGGGAGAGATCTTAGTCTCTTTCCTTCACCTTTTTTATGATATCAAAGGGAGGGAAAAAAAAAGAGAATTAGATGGGGGAAAAGAAAATCACATTAATTTTTTGATTTGTTTCTCATCATAAAAAATGGGGAGATTGATAACCTAAGCGGTTCATCACTAAGCACATCCCTAAGTATACTTGATGAAGTATATTTTGATGATCAAACAAAATCTCTTTCGGTGCTAACGAGCTTTAATCAAAAACCTATCTCAGCACCTCAGGAAAGTAAAAAGCCAAAGAATAATTCGATCAAGGAACTCAAGGTCATATCAGACGTTCAAGATTGTTTCAATTAAAGGACCTCAAAGATCATATCATGATTCCAAGATCACATCACACGACTGATTAAATCAAGCTTCAAGTCTACGTCATTCGATCAACGTTCATGAAATTCAACTCAAGTGCGAAGTTCACATCGAAGATCTCATAATGAACAGTTGGATTCAGAGATTATGAGAAATACGAGAAATACACAGTATTTAAGGTATATCTTTCTCTAATTGATATTGCTCAAACTTTTTTCAAAACCATGCACAAATCACTTGCATATTTGCATGTTTTGATCTTACGCTTTACGGTATTTCAAATGATTTAATTTTCTATGTTTAATTTGAAATATACCGAGTTTTTATTCGCATTCATCGTATTTTTAATCGCGACTCATTAACTGCTTTTAAAGAGTCTTTCAAGACGCTAATGATTTAGCAGCGCTCTCCTGAACTTGGTAAGTCAGGATGCTGATGATTTATTAGGACGCTGATAACATTCAAGGTTGAATTGAACTGATTCATCAGGACGCTTACTTGTAAGTAGCTGTCTTTCTTTAGTCAACCTCTGAAGTTGTCAGGACGCTGACTCAGCATCAACTACTAAAAGATTTTTAAATTCTTCAAAGAATTTATCTTTGAGGACTCTGATAGATATAAGTTGGATAAACTATCAGGACGCTACCTTGATAGGAGTGCCCTCACCTTTGGAAATCAACTTAGTAACTTTCAGGATGCTGATGGTCCTTCAGCTCACTTAGTTTTGTTTTGAAATAATTTGAAATGACGGGACACTTACATAGTTGTAGCGCCCTTGTGTTTTATAGTTTAAAAGGTAGGACGCTTACTCCAAAAAGTAGTGCCCTCATGTACTTAATTGTTTTAAAACAAAACAGTACGCTAACTGTGCATTAGCTCCTTTAGGTTTAAGTTTCTTATGTCGCAAAGAATGTCAAGACGCTTACAAGTTAGTAGCGCCCTCACTTCATTGTTCAGCAGAACGCTTATACATAATGAGTGCCCTCAATGAACAAAACGACAAAGTTGATATTATGCGTCAGGATGCTGATTACCGAATCAGGACGCTAATTCCACAATTGTCACTATTCTAATAAGTACACTATATCAATCAACTTTTCCAGAACAGATCTTTGCACAAAATTGTTTTTTACTTATCTGAGATCTTCTCTGGTACATAAATCAAGTTTTTCTAAAACTTGTTTTATTCATGTAATCTAAAAAGAATCAGAATGTTAGTGAAAATTGCAGCTGCCATTTTCATATAACATTCTAGCCGTTGTGTTTAAACATTCACATTGTGTTTGAATTTCTAATGTCTAACGGCTATCATATAACCAACACTTTGAATCAAATAACTTGCCGATAATTTTTATTGTGCCAAAAACTTTTTGAATGTTAGTCGTTGTTTAATCTTTCAAAAGTTTTCAAATGTTCTAAGTTTTCAAAGTATTTTTCACTAATACTTTGCTTAGTCAAAAGATTTTCATATTGAGCTTCAATTATATTCTATCTTTGGAAATCTACTTTGAACTGGTTTCTACTAAAATTCTCTGTCGGGATTTATACTTAACTTCAATCATGCTGATGAAGGAATTTGAGAACTTCAATCATGCTGATGAAGGAATTTGAGACATAGTTCATGAGAGATACAAATGTACTTGATTTCATATCTTAAGTGTTGTATTGAACTATATTAGTAGTTGTGTCAACTATTGAATACTGAACCAGGAGTTTTCACTCTTATATATTTTATCTATTTTGAAAATAGTCCGTGTCTATGATTTACACTGGTCCTGCATTTTCAACTTCAATGTTTCAATGGTATCATAATGTTTTCGAAGAAGCACTTAATTGATTTACATATCATTCACGCTTTTTGAAACCTGCACTTGAACAATACCGAACATTAAAAGGTAAAGGACTATAAGTGTATGTCTCTTATCATTACATATTCAAATTTATACATCTTTTGTAATGTTATGAATATGAGCTTAATTGTAAAGTGTTCTCTACTCAGTTAGAACCAACATTACTATCTTGTGTTGTAATGCTGGTGTGTTTTTGGATTGAAACAACCAGTTCAAGTGAATTTAGTTCACTTTATAATTTCAGAGTTGAAATCATGTTAAGGTTCATCATCACCTGTAAGTAGGAAGCCGGTTCATCCTAACCCCGTAAAAGGATAGGTTCGTCCTTAACATGTAAAATGATAGGTTATCTCTGAACCTATAAAAGAGAAATGGTTCTTCCTTATCCCGTAAAAGGAAATTAGTTCTTTCTTATCCCGTAAAAGGAACATGGGTTTTTCCTTATCCCAAAAAAAGGAAATGCGGTTCATCCTTAGCCAGCAAAAGGATAGGTTTGCCTTGAACCTGTAAAAAGGCATGTATAATTGTTTGGTTCTTACCCATAAGAGAATCAGTTAATGGATTGAGAAAATCCTAATCGGGAGATTTGGTAGTGGACGTAGGCTTGGCCGAACCACTATAAATTCTAGTGTGGTTTTAGTTATGCATTTTACTTTACGGATAGTATGTGCATTTTGCTCCAATGTACCAATGTATATCATTAAGTCATTAGAAAATTTTAAAATTGGCCATCACACCCAATTCAACCCTCTCTTGGGTGTACCAACAGAAATGTTGATCTACCGGATGAATACCGCCTAATGATCCACGACAAACTCACTGCCCTCGGTTGGACACCAGTCATAAACCTAGATAGGTATGTTTTTAAAAATTTAGTTAAGTTATTCTACGAGAACATGATTGTCCCATACTTTAACCCTCTGTATGATACCCTCACCATCACCACAAATGTGAATGGTGTTGATGTAGCCCTTACATCCAAAATTTTGTTAGAAATTTTAGGAATCCCTGAGAATGGACCAATTTGCGATGTCTATACAACTAGTGGCAATTAGGGAATACGCAGCCAAGTTCACAGAGTCCAAATTTATAAATGAGTACTTCCCAAATGTTGTCAAAAGAAAGAAAAGGTAGGAGTTCTCAAAACTCTTTAAAGAAAGTTTGACAATTAGGGAATACGCAGCCAAGTTCACAGAGCTCTCGGTCTTTTCTCTCTCTACCATCACTATAGAGCGAGATAAAACTGAAAAGTTTTTCAATGGTCTTAGGCCTGACATCAGGCAGGCCATTGCCTTCTTAGAGGTCTACAATTTTAGAACATTGGTGAACATGTCCATCAACTACGAGCAGGAGAAGTTTGAGCAGGAGTATAGAAGAAAACGGGGAAAATGAGTGAATGCACTTGGACAACAGACTGGTAGGAAAAGACCCTACCAACCAAACTAAAACGCTCGCTCTAGCATGGGTAACCCCCAGAACCCTCGCCTTTAGATCATTCCACCTGTTCCAGCCCAGAAAAATTTTCAGCGGAATCCTCGCAACCGCCAAGGCCAGAAGAACCAAAGGAATAGAGGAAATCGAAAACCTCTTTAGAACCAACTGCAACAGCCAAACCAAGATCGTGCCTACTACCGATGTTGCCGACCTGGCCACATTTAGCAGGATTGTTTACTACCAGCTCACGTCCAACCTAGAGCTCTAACTGCACCAGTCGGCAGCTCCACCAACACCAAGGCAGCAACAACTCCAAGGCCCTAAGCAACAAGGACGTGCCTATGTTGTTGTCAATTACCCGATGCCTGATAATAACATGGTAGAAGGTACGTTTGTTCTTTTCAATATGCTGGTACATGTCCTATTTGATTCTGGTTCAATGCACTCTTTTATTGTTGCCCATGTAGTCTAAAAATTAGGACTTCAAACGAAAACCACTCCTTTCACAATTTGTGTATCCACGCCAATAGGGCTGGGTACTAAAATTAACCAATTATGTTCTAGTTGCGAGTTTAGAATGTCGGATCATCTCCTAATAGCGAATCTTCTGGTAATAGATTTAATGACTTTGACGTTATCCTGGGCATGTATTGGTTAGCACCTTTACATGCCAAGATCAATTTTCAAAAAAAAAACAAGTCGTGATAATGTTACCCAATGGAGATAACCTGAAAATTCAGGGAATCCATAGACACACTCACGATTCCACCGTGTCCCTCATAAGATTCAAGATGCAAGCACTTTCGATACTTGATCAAGATGATGAAACCATAGAACCTAGTTACCCTTCGAACCTGAAAGATATTCCGGTGATCAGGGAATATCCAAGACTCTCACCTCCTCGAGAATCCAACTGCGAAATCAAGTTGATTTTGGGTACCGAACCTATCTACATTCCGTTTTATTGAATGTCTAATGTAGAATTGATAGAACTTGATAAACAATTGAAGGAGTTGGAAGAACAATGATTCATAAGAAAGAGCACGTCGCCATAGGGTGCTCAAATTCTTTTTGTTAAGAAAAAAGATGGCTCGCTCTGACTTTGCATCAACTATCGAAAGATGAACAAGGTGACTATCAAGAACAGATATTCCTTACCCGAATAAAAGATATGTTCAACCAACTAAGATAAATGAAGTTCTTCTCAATGATCGACCTTCGCTCAAGATACCATCAACTTTGGGTCAAGGAGGTTGACATCCCAATGACAACCTTCCGGACCAGATATGGTCATAACAAATTCATCGTAATGCCATTCGGCCTGTATAACGCTCCTGCGACTTTCATGGATATAATGAGCCGCATCTTCAGACCATATCTCGATCGCTTTGTCATCATATTTGTTGAAAACATCCTGGTGTACTCTCCCACGGAGGAACTCAACGAAACACACTTGCGAACTGTGCTCAACACCCTTCTGTAGCACCAATTCTATGCTAAGCTAAGCAAGTGTGAGTTCTAGATGAATAAAGTCAAGTTCCTCGGCCATGTAGTAACCCATGATCGAATTGAAGTAGACCCAGCCAAAATTAAAGTTGTCCTTAGTTGGAAGCAGCCCACCAATGCCATAAAAATTAGAAGCTTCCTCGAATTAGCTGGATATTATAGGCGATTCATCAAGGATTTTTTCCAAACTCGTTGAACCGCTTACTCGGTTAACTTGAAAGGATACTGGTTTCATTTGGAGTAAAGCTTGCAAATCAACCTTTCATGAGCTTAAGAATAGGTTGACTTCCGCACCTGTTCTTAGCACTCCAAAGGATGGGATTGGCTACACACTGTGAACTGATGCATTACTCAAGGACTTGGATCAGTGTTGATGCAGAAAGGTTGGGTCGTGGCCTAGGCCTCCCAGCAATTGAAAGTTCATGAGGTCAACTATCTCACACATGACCTAGAGCTTGTTGCGGTAGTGTTCGCCTTGAAAATCTGGCGACATTACTTGATCAGAGAACAATTCAAAGTTTTCTCCAACCACAAGAGTTTTCGTATATCTACACCTCGAAAGACCTAAACCTTCGACAACAACGATGACTCGAGTTCATTAAAGACTATCATTTCAAATTAAATATCATCCAAGTAAGGCCAGCATGGTGTGCGATGCCCTCAGTAAGAAGTCATATGTATCTGCCTGTACGGTGAACTTCGAGTTGGGTAAGCTATCTTACGAACTCAAAAATTTTGACCGACAATTATAGGATGATGAAAAATCCATAAGACTTGCCCAACTATCCACCCACTCCGAACTAGTACGAAAAGTACCCACCGCGGATGCCATGATGATGAGCTTATGAAGATGAATAAGCTCATTTTACAAAACAAAGCTCCGCACCATTGGTCCCTCACTTCCGATGGTGTGGTGCTAACAAAAAAAAAGATTGTGTATAGCATAGGACCTAGACCTTGAGCATGAAGTAATGACCAAATGCCATAGATTTAAATTCACCATGCACCTCGGAGGAGAGAAAATGTACAAGGACATAAAAAGACATTTTTGGTTTAATGAAATGAAAAAAGCCGTAGCGAAGTTCGTGGCAAATTACCTTACTTATCAACAAGTCAAGGTCGATCGCAGACTCCCTTCTGGTCTGTTGCAACCGCTTCCCATAATGGAAATGGGACAATATTTCCATGAACTTTGTGTCTGCTTTGCCCAAAAATGCCAAGGGCTAGGACATTGTTTGGGTAATCGTCGATAAACTGACTAAAGTTGCACATTTCATACCTGTTAAGTCTACCGACACTCTAGCCAAGCTTGCCAAAATTTATGAACGTGAAATTGTCAGACTACATGGTATCCCTCTTACCATCGTTTGTGATCGAGACCCCATACTTTATCATGACAAACGGACTCTGAACCCATGGTAGCATGCCAACATCACAATGGACCATGTGATTGCTTTGTCAATGTTCGGGATGTTGAACCTATTGGTTGCTAGCAGCAGTACCGCTGGCCCATGAGGTGTCACGTTGCCACTTTTAAGCGTTGGAACTCATGAGACCTCTCAGCTGCTACATGTTGCATTGGCGCCTCGGCTCTCCACAAAAGGGGCAAATGAGATTTTGTGTGAAAAGAAAACTATCCCCTCAATTTATTGGGCCATTTAAGATCCTTGAAAGGATAGGTCCCTTGGCATACAGGCTTTTTTTGCCACCTTAGCTTGCAAGTGTTCATGATGTATTCCACGTGTCCATGTTGAGGACGCATGTACCTATGATTGATGTATCACAGTTAGAAGTTGGGGAGGATGCTACTTATGTGGAACAACCAATTCAGATTGTAGTTCGCAGAGTTCAAAAGCTCAAGAATAAAGAAATTCCTTTAGTATGAGTGAATTTAATAAATCTAGGATTTAATTTAATAACACAATATTTAGAGATCTTAAGAAACAACATAATGATATCAAACCCTAGAACTTATTATCCATTGATTTCCCTCCAATTTTTATTTCATCTTGTTTGTTTCTATTAGCTTTTGTTTAATTTGCATTTTATCCATTAATTCACTCCACTTTGATCTCCTAGATAAAATTAAAAGCATTGTTGAATTGAGAAATAGGATTAGTAAAATCACCTTCCCTTTGGATACGATAACCCGACTCACCTCGGATATATTATAACTTGATATTCGTACACTTGCGAATCTAAGTTTACCACATCAAGTTTTGGCGCCGTTACCTAGAAATGTGTCAATTTTTGTTTTATTAATACCAATTTGAAGTGATTTTGATCTTAATTTATTATTTTTGTTTGTTTGTTATATGTTAAAAAAAAAATTGTTTTTCTCTTTTCCTGATTTTTCTTTTTAGTGTTTTTTTTTCGTAGAAATGGCATACAATTATAGCCACTCCACTTTCCAAGATGATTTTGGGCAAAGTGATCCTATGGCAACATTATCGGCAACAATGTGTTACATTCAATGTCAATTGTCCCGTCTTGACCAAAATGTATCAAATCTTATTGAAGCAAGAAATCAACAAGCGATGGAAAGATTGAGAGTTGGAAACATGAGATATGCAAGAATGGGTCCAAGTATTGAGCAAGTTCAATATGGTTACCATTGGGCGTATGATTATATTGGTGATCCTTCACCTTATCAATACCATCTGGGTAGTTATAACCAAGAGGACTACTTTTACACCTATTCATGGAATGACGTGCAACCTCAACCGAGCATGTATGATCAAATTTGCAAGCACGAGAACTACTCCCATGATCAAGTTGAAAAGAAGCTCTCCATAGACGAGATTGTTGATGAGTTTTTATCAACATCAAAGCGTATGGAGGAGATGTTGCATTCAATCATGAAGGGATAGTTCAATAAGGGCCATTTGCTTCAAACAATGATCGAGAGGATGTTAAGGGGGATAATTTTCTATGCCAGGAGATGACACCACCACCACCACCAAGATAGTTGACTATCCTTGAAGAAATGCAGAGATATGAGGCTTTGAAAAGAGAAGAAATGAATACTCAAACATACATGACACCACCACCACGACAATTAAGTATCCTAGAAGAAATGCAACGCTATGAAGCCTTGAAGAAAGAAGAAATCAATAGTCAACAGGTGGATGTGCATGAGTGTGATGATCAAGAGGTGCCTATGGATGCGCAATCAAGTGAACCTATGATGCCATATGCTGAAGAGGTACCTAAAAAGGTGGACGAGTGCTTAATTGTCAAGAAAGATATGTTTCACTTTTAGGATCCATTTACTCAAGGGCTACAAATCGAAGTTGTAGTGGTTAATGACAATGTTCACATCCATTTCGAGGTGCTTGGAGGTCAACGCATAAATATTTGAAAAACACAAATGAAGAATTTTGACGACACTCCTCCGTTACACAGGAGCGAAGCTTCATCGGACTTTACATCCCTACCAGCGGATCACTCATGTATCTTTTTGTTGGAAGAGTTCACGAGTCCGGTGAAGCCATTAATACGACATTACGAAGATGAGGAGAGGATGCTAGAAATCATAAGGAAACATATGCGGTTCTAATAAGAAGAGAAAGTCTAGCTAAAAACTATAAAGAAGCGTTTGTTGGGAGGCAACCCAACCGGTTTTTAATATTTATTTCAAGTTTCATTTTTAGTCATTCTAGTGTTGATTTTGAATTTTTGTTTTTCACTAATGATATTCATTTTTGTCCCTTCTTAGGTTTCAATTCAAGTTTGAGGGTCCTCATAGATGCCAATAGCAAGAGCCATTGTGGAGCGCTATACATATGGGCTAGGGGAGTCTCGTTACTTTTCCTGTTATCTTGCTTTTATAGGTGGATGTTTTTGCATTGAGGACAATGCATACTTTAAGTTTGGGGGGGAGTTTGAGCTTTTTGGTGTCTTTAGTGAAAATCTTTGAAACTTTTTGTGAAAACTTTTGTTTTTGCATGTGTTGGATCAATGAATAATTCTATATTCTTCTATGAACTTTGCTTTGATTCAACTTTGAGTGGATGATCTAGGATTGGATTAGTACTTGTTTCTGAGCATAAACCTTGGAAAACTAGAGAAAGTCTGTGTGCTTGATTTACTTTCTGTGCTTAATGGATATCTTTGTTGGCTTTTGAGTTTGCAATCATGATAATGAGTATCACTTGCATGATAATTCGAGATTTTGTAAGCAAGAATATTTAGATCTCAGTTTTTGTTCAAAACTTGACTCTAAAACTTGTTTGATCACTTCTTGAGGCGAAATCCTAGGAATCACACCATGAGAGGCACGATTTAGGCCATTCTTGGATCGATTTAGGCCATTTGTGGATCGATTTAGCCATAAAGCCTACCTAATCAAGTATTGCCCCTAGTCACCATGTTTTGAGCCTTATATTTTGTTTATTGTCACCTAAAATTATTAGCCAAGGCCTTTGATTGAATTTCTCCTGTTTTTACCCTTGCACCCTTAAATCTGTGAAAGATATGACTTGTAATGGGTTGGGTTATTTTTCATGGAAACTTATTTGTAAATGTGCTATGGTATGAAAATGGAAAAAAATGTGATGACACAATAGGTATTAAAATGAGAAAAAGGGTTCAAAATGTGTGAAAAAGAAGAAAAAGAAAGAAGAAGAATGAAAAAAATGAAAAAGAAAAATATGTTTCTTCATCAATGAGTGAAATGAATAAGTTTGGGTATTTTGGAGGTAAAATGTTGAAAAATCATGTTTTGAATAATGTGTTGGGTTTGGTTACTTTGTAAGGCATGGGATGTTTAAAAGTATTATGTATAAAAGATGTTTTGATGCTAACAAACAATATAACCATGGTGTTAATGGTTAAATTAAGTATATTTCAGCACCAAAGATCAAGATCAAAGCCAATGCAAGACTTAAGCTCGTTCAGGATCAAATATGTCAAGTTAAAGCCAAGAGTGTTGAACCAATTATCCTCATGTCCCTTACGAGAATATGTCCCTATTATGAAAGATTTTGATGATTACAAAACTACATTTTGTTTATGATATTACTGCACATATGACATATCGAATCTTACTTGAAGGTATCAAAGATTCAATGATGCATGGCGAACATATTAAAAGATCTTCTTGAAGACCATGATCATTTGAAGATGTTTAGTTGTATGATTAGATTATGATAGGTTGTAGGACCTTCAATGTCATTTGATTCAACAATATGCATGCCTGCATGTTTTAATCGATTGGTTGAATATTCGATTTAATCCGGTTACATTATGTTTTATCGAGCTTTAATCGAGAAATCAAAAACCGCTTTTATAAAAGTTTTTCAGGACGCTAATGTTTTAGCAGCGCCCTCCTGGACTTGATGAGTCAGGACACTGATAAAATAATAGAACGCTCAATGTTGAATTGATCTGATTAATAAGGACGCTCACTTAGTAATAGCGACCTTTTCTTTATCAACCTTTGAGAATGTTAGGACGCTGACTTAGTTTCAGCTTGCTGAAAGATCCTTTTGTTTTTAAGTGATTTTTATCCTTAAGGACCCTAATAAGTTATAAGTTGAATAAATTATCAAGACACTACTTGTGTAGGAGCGCCCTTATATTTGGAATCAACTTAAATAACTTTCAGGACGCTTACCGTCCATCAGCATACTTAACATTGTTTTAAAATTATTTTTAAAAGTTCAAGAAACTAATTCTTGATTAGCGCCCTCGTGTGCCAAATGTTTTAAAACAAAGCAGGACGCTTACTGCTGAGTAGCGCCCTCATGATTTAAGTCGTGCAATTGTCAAAGTAAGTCAGGATGCTTACTATTTAGAAGCGCCCTCACTTCATTGTTCAGTAGGACGTTGATGTTCTATGAGTACCCTCAAAGGATCAAAACGATAGAAAAGATATTTTGGTTGTTCTGACATTGCTGCTATGTCTATTAACTTTTTCAGAAACGTACGAATACATTTCAGAATCGCACAACAACTTTTTCAGAACTTTTTCAACGTTCTAAAAACTTCGCAGAACATTCCTCTTTCATGAAAGGATCAGATGATTCAGGTGCTATCGCCGTAATATGCATTGAGCTTAATCGATCCATTTCGGGAAAGAATGTTAACGTTATATTTAAAATAACCTAGAGCGCCAAAAATATCAAGTCCATTGCGCCTTTGTTATTCCTATATATACGTGTTGCCTTAGAGCAGAAAAACTACTAAAGAAATACAAAACTGATATTCATTCAAAACGGATTAACAGTTTTCGTTTGTGCTAAAGCACTTTTTGAAAGTTAGTCTTCTTTCACTTGTGCTTGATCTTACGATCGTTTAAAAGAAAAACTTCAAGTCTTCTGGGTTGATTGATCTTCATCTTCATTATTTCAAAAACCCATTGAAGAAGACAAAAGCTCTTTCAACCTGTTTTCAGCATAAACTTCATCACACATATTTTGTTGAATCTGTGATCACAGAAGGTTCAATCCAAAGCTTTGTAAGTAGCACTTTGATTTTGAGTAAAGGGAATCATACTTCATCTTGTATTCAGTTTGTGGTGACTGGTAAGTCACTGAGTTAGAGCAAGTGTTGCTCATAGGTATAAACTGTCTTCTCAAACCAGTAAGTTGAGAATAGGTTTTCTCTCATCAGTAAGTAAAAAATAGGTCATCTCACACCCGCAAGTTGAGAAATGGTAGTTCTCACACTCGTAAGTTGAGAAAGTGTACCGGTTTGATCTTCACCCGTAAGAAGGTACATAGTGGAGTTTGAACAAGTCCTAACTGAGGAGGTTAGGTAGTGGATGTTGGCGCGGCCGAACCACTGTAAATCTTGCTTGAATTGTCCTATTTACATTTCTGTATCTAATTGCTATACTTTGTTTAATATGTTTTCATTATTCTGCATAATTTTAGGAAAGGTTAAAATCTACTAAGTGTCCAATTCACCCCCCTCTTGGACATATCCGGGCCAACAATTGGTATAAGAGCAGGTTAACCGTCAAAGTATCTAACCGTCTTTGATTGAGTATGGCAGGACAATACGAAAGAAGTACTTATCTCTCAGGTGAAGGAAACTCCACCAACCGACCACCACTGTTCAAGGGAGAAAACTATTCGCACTAGAAAACTAAGATTAGGTACTACCTTAAAGCCCATGATCTAGAGATGTGGGATGTTGTGACATACGACTATCAAACACCTACTAAAATAGTTGACGGTGCTACTGTCCCAAAGGAAATAGAACAATGGAGTACCAAGGAAAAGAAAATAGAACTATTGAATGACCAAGTGTAAACATTTTTTTTTGCAGTTTATCAGTCGAAGAGTTTAATAGAGTTAGTGTGTGTGAAACCACTACAAAAATCTGGAACAAGTTAGAGGTCACCCATGAAGGAACTTTGCAAGTTAAAAAAGCCAAAGCTCCAACTGTTAGTTGAAAAATACGAGACCTATAGGATGAAGGAAACTGACTCGATAGCTGAGGCTATTGCTCGGTTTACAACAAACATCAATGAGATGAAGAACCTAGGAAAAATCTATGACCAAGAAGAAACTGTTATAGGGTTTCTAAGAGGTCTACCCAGAACATGGGAACTTGGCCATAGCCATCGAAGAAGCCAAGAATCTAGTTGAATATACTTTTGATGAACTATGCGATTCATTAATGGTTCATGAAATGAAGTTAAAAGATAAGATGATCCCAGTCAAGGTTGAGAGAAAAGAAAAGAAATCTATTGCCCTCAATGCTGTAACTGATTCTGAAAATGATTCAGACTCAGAAGATGAACCTTATGAGTTCAACATTCATATTCAGGGGCTTAAGTCAAAACTTAGTAAATATATTAGGAAGAATGAAAAATTTAAACATAGTCTTGAAGAAGCTCTTGAGGAAATTGAATTCCAACAAGAAGAGCTAGACGGATTATCTCTAGATAATTAACAACTTAAGAAAGTTGTTGGGAAGTTGAACTGCACAGTGATTAAATTCACATATGGTCAAAAGAAATTTGACATGATGTTAGGATCACAAAGATGTGCATTCGACAAGGCTGGCTTAGGTTACACTCATGGGTCTAAACAAAAGGAGTACGATACCGTACTGACCAAAAAACCAAAATGCAACAAATGTCATAGGAAAGGTCTTACAATACTTAGATGCAATGTCTTACGTAAAAAGAAAAGAAAAAATGCATGGATTGAAAAAATTGTTCTTACTGATGCTAACATGCATGGACCCAAACAAGCATGGATACCAAAGTCAAAAATATTTTATGTTGTGTAGATGTGCAAAAACGAAGATATATGGTATCCAGACAGCGGCTGTTCAAGGCACATGTTTGGAGATAGATCTAACTTTCTGAGCCTTGAAAAAAAGAAATGAGGAAAGGTTACCTTCGGAGACGATAGCAAAGGTGATATTGACGGCATTGGAACTATTGGTACCGATTCTTTATCCATATCTGATGTACTTTATGTTAAAGTGCTACTCTTGAGCATAAGTCAATTATGTGACAAGGGTTATGACATTTCATTTGAGGCAAATAGGTGCATTGTCAAGCATGTGGATAAAACTTTTGCATTCATGGCATCTAGACTTAAGAATGTGTATTGCACGAACTTCAATGACATGAAGAAACAAAATGTAACATGTTTAAGTGCTATCTCTGGTAGTGATGCATAGCTATGGCATACGAGATTAGCTCATGTTAAAATGGACAACATATCTAGAATTGTTAAATATGATCTAGCAACGGGTATTCCGAAAGGAACTTACTCAAATGACATGGTTTGTGAATCATGTCAACTTGGTAAGCACATCCGATCATCACTTAAGAGCAAGAGGCATCAATCAACCTCTAGAGCTCTCGAACTGATTCACACAGATCTTTTTGGACTAACCAGAACCCAAAGCTTAGGTTGTAAATCATATGTGTATGTAATTGTTGAGGACTTTACTCGATTTACATGGGTATTTCTATTAGCTCATAAATTTGATGCATGTGAAACATTTATAAAATTCTGTAAGAGAGTCAAAAATGAAAAGGGTTACAAAATCAACATAATTAGGAGTGATAGAGGTAGTGAATTTGTCAATAAAAATCTCGAAGATTTTTGAAACAATCAAGGTTACTCTTACCATCTATAAGGCCCTAGGACAACACACCAAAATGATGTAGTTGAAAGAAAGAATAGAACTCTGCAGGAGATGTGTAGAACGATGCTCAATGAGTATAACACTGCAAATCATTTTTGGGGTGAAGCTATAAACACTGCCTACTATGTGACGAACCGAGTTCTGATTAGGAAATATCTGAATAAAACTCCATATGAACTATGGAAGGGTAGAGCACCCAACATCAGTTACTTCTGGGTATTTGGATCTAAATGATTTATTCTTAATGATAAAGACAATTTAGATAAGTTTGAACCTAAATCAGACATAGGAATATTTTTAGGATATTCTTCTCACAGTAGAGCCTACAGAGTCTTCAACAAATCTAATCAAACTGTAGAAGAATCAATTCATGTAAACTTTGATGAAAGTATTGATAAGAAAAGTCTTGAGGATGAATTTAAGCAATTAGATTTTGATGACGATGAACCCAAGACAACCAAGGTTATAGATCTTGAACCTGAACCATCTTTAAAATCTTCTAACAACTCTAGACTGTTTGAAGGTCTTTCCCAAGATCAATTTTTAGGAGATCCACGAAAAGGTGTAACCACTAGAGCCTCAATTCAAAAAGATCAAGAGCTTGTCGCTTTTGTATCAAAATTTGAACCAATTAAAGTGGAAGATGCACTGAAAGATGAAAACTAGATTCTTGCTATGCAAGAAGAACTAGGACACTTTGTGCAAAACAAAGTATGGGAATTAGTTCCTAGACCTTTTCATCAATCTGTTATAGGAACCAAATGGATCTTTAGGAACAAAAAGAATGAACAAGGCATCATTGTCGGCAATAAGGCTAGATTGGTTGCACAAGGGTACAACCAAGAAGAAGGCATAGACTTCGAAGAAGCCTTTGCCCCAGTAGCAAGATTAGAAGCAATAAGAATGTTACTTGCCTATGCTTGTTACAAGGATTTTCTCTTATACCAAATGGATGTAAAGAGTTCTTGTTAAAATTTTTACATCAATAAAGATGTATATGTGGAACAACCTCCAGGGTTTGAGGTTGCTCAAGTCTCGGAATATGTGTTCAAACTCCACAAAGCCTTATATGGATTAAGACAAGCTCCAAGAGCTTGGTATGATCGACTGAGTTATTTCTTTTAGATCATAAGATTCAAAAAGGAAAACTTGATCCAACTTTGTTTATTAAACACCACAATGATAATATGCTTATTATTTAAATATATTTGGACGATATCATTTTTGGTGCATTAAACAAAGAATTGTGTGATGAGTTTTCAAAACTATTGTAGAAGGAAATTGAACTGAGTATGATGGGAGAACATACATACTTTCTCGACTTATAAACTAAGCAAATGCTGAAAGGCACCTTCATAAGTCAATCAAAGTATGCTCAGGAAATGATTAAAAAGTTTCAAATGCACAATTTGAAATCGATTGATACTCCCTGTACCTTTGCAATCAATTTAGATAAGGATGAAAAAGGTAAATCAATTGATTAAAAACTTTATAGAAGCATGATTGGAAGTCTTTTGTACTTCACAACAAGTCGACCTGACATCATGTTCAGTGTCTGTCTTTGTGCAAGATTTCAATCTGATCCTAAAGAATCTAATTTAAAGTGTGTCAAACGAATATTCAGATACATAAATGGCTCAACACACTTAGGAATTTGGTATTCCAAAGGTACTACTTTTTATCTCAGAAGTTATGTTGACTCCGACTATGTCGGTAGTCTAACTGATAGGAAAAATACCTCCGAATTTTGTCACTTTGTTGGAAATTATTCAATTTTTTGGTTTTGCAAGAAACAACATTCTGTGGCATTATCCACAGCTGAAGCAGAATATGTTGTAGCTAGAAGTTGTTGTTCTTAGGTTCTTTACATGAAAAAAAAAAACTTCCGGATTATCAAATACTTATTCAATGTGCTGAAATTTTGTGTGATAATACTAGTGCTATTAACATATCTAAAAATCATGTATTGCACTCCCGAACCAAGCATATTCAAACAAGACATCACTTTTTACGGGATCATGTGCAAAATGGAGAAGTCGTATTATCTCATATTGGAAACAAAGAACAAGTAGCTGACATATTTACTAAAGCCTTACCAAAATACCAGTTTGTTCACATTCGCAGAGAGCTTGGGATGTTCTCTGAGACCGATCTGTGATATTTTGATGCTTACCTCTATATGGGGGAAATATATTTCATGCTACTTTACTGTTTTTGATATTTCAAAAGGGGGGAAAGTACTATCATTGAAGCATCATAAATTCAGGGGGAGTTTAACACTAAGGGGGAGTCTTAGTGATATTTAATGTACATTCCGTGGTAATACACTCATATCATATGAAATAAGGAACATTTTTACTGTACCTCATGCATACATACATCATTTTATTAGCTTGCTTCAAAACCTACAGTAATGTGTTTGAAATCATCAAACAGGGGGAGATTGTTGAACCAATTATCCTCATGTCCCTTACAAGAATATGTCCCTATTATGAAAGATTTTGATGATTACAAAACTACATTATGATTATGATATTACTGCACATATGGCATATCTAATCTTGCTTGAAGGTATTAGAGATTCAATGATGCATGACGAACATATTAAAAGATCTTCATGAAGACCATGATCGTTTGAAGATGTTTAGTTGTATGATTAGATTATGATAGGTTATAGGACCTTCTATGTCATGGGATTCAGTAATATGCATGCCTGCATGTTTTAATCGATTGGTTGCATATTCGATTCAATACGGTTAACTTATTTTTTATCGAGGTTTAATTGAGAAATCAAAAACCGCTTTTATAAAAGTCTTTCAGGACGCTAATGTTTTAGCAGTGCCCTTCTGCACTTGATGAGTCAGGATGCTGATAAAATATTAGGACACTCAAGGTCCAATTGATCTGATTAATAAGTACGCTTACTTAGTAATAGCGACCTTTCCTTTATCAACCTTTGAGAATGTCAGGATGCTAACTTAGTTTCACCTCGTTGAAAGATCCTTTTGTTATTAACTGATTTTTATCCGAAAGGGCGCTGATAAGTTATAAGTTAAATAAATTATCAGGACACTACTTGTGTAGGACCCTCATCTTTGGGATCAACTTAAATAACTTTCAGGACGTTTATTGTGCGTCAGCGCACTTAACATTGTTTTAAAACTATTTTTAAAAGTTTAGGGCGCTAACTCTTAAGTAGCGCCCTCATGATTTAAGTTGTTCAATTGTTTAAGTAAGTCATGACACTTACTATTTAGTAGGGTCCTCACTTCATTGTTCAGTAGGACGTTGATGTTCTACGAGCGCCCTCAATGGAACAAACCAACATAAAAGATATTTTGGTTGTTCTGACATTACTGCTATTTCTGTTAACCTTTTTAGAAATGTATGATACTTTTCAGAACTTTTCAGAATCGTATAACAACTTTATCAGAACAATAACAATCTAAAAACTTCGTCAGAATATTCCTTTTTCATGAAAGGATTAGATGATTCAGGTGCTATCGTCGTCATGTGCATTGAGCTTAATCGATCCATTTCGGGAAAGAATGTTAACGTTATATTTGAAATAACCTAGAGCACCAAAAACATCAAGTCCATTGCGCCTTTGTTATTCCTATATATACGCGCTGCCTTAGAGTAGAAAAACTACTAATGAAATACGTAACTGATATTCATTTTTACGTATTAACAGTTTTCGTTTGTGCTAAACCACTTTTCGAAAGTTAGTCTTCTTTCACATGTGCTTGATCTTACAATCTTTTGAAAGAAAAACTTCAAGTCTTCTGGGTTGATTGATCTTCACCTTCATTATTTCAAAAATCGATTGAAGAAGACAAAAGCTCTTTGAACCTATTTTCAGCATAAACTTCATCACACATATTTTGTTGAATTTGTGATCACAGAAGGTTCAATCTAAAGCTTTGTAAGTAGCACTTTGATTCTGACTAAAGGGAATCATACTTCATCTTTTATTCAGTTTGTGGTGACTGGTAAGTCACTGAGTTAGAGCAAGTGCTGCTCATAGGTATAAAGGGTCTTCTCACACCCATAAGTTGAGAATAGGTCCTCTCACACCCGCAAGTTGATAAATGGTAGTTCTCACACCCGTAAGTTGAGAAAGTGTACCGATTTGATCTCCACCCGTAAGAAGGTCCATAGTGGAGTTTGAACAAATCCTAACTAAGGAGGTTAGGTAGTGGATGTAGGCGCGGCCAAACCATTATAAATCTTGCTTGCATAGTCCCATTTACATTTGTTGTATCTAATTGCTATACTTTGTTTAATTTGCTTTCATTATTCCGCACAATTTTAAGTAAGGTTAAAATCTTCTAAGTGTCCAATTCACCCCCTCTTGGACATATTTGGGCCAACAAAGAGGACACATTTGGCTTGCATAAAGTAAAGGCAAGGTTGCAAGTCAAGCAGAGTAAAAAAGAAGTCAACGAGAGATCACGCAATGGATTGTAACTAAATTTCATATTGTCAATTCTTTAGATTATCTTAGGTTGTAGGTTTCTTCCTTGTTTGATCGACCACTTGATTTTTGATCGATTTTTCTCAAAACTTTCACGTATTCAATCTTAGGTTTTCATAATTTCTGGTTTACTGCTTTATCATTGTTTTAACTTAGTTTTCATGCAAGCATGATCAAAAGTGTTTCAAAATTATCTTTACTATAAAACAAATGTTTTATAGGCGGGAGAAAATATTTTGAGCATGTATACTTATTTTGAAGGAACTCACTTCATGATATCTTCTTTCAAGGTTTTAAGTTTTTGAATCAATTCGATGACTTGATCGTGTTCCAAATACTTATTCATTGTCTTATTGATCATGGAACCTAAACATGTTCAAGAATGATATTCTTGACATGTACACGATTCCCAAGAATCGGTGGAATGCATTCCTACTCTGTGGAACGCACTCCTATAGCAAAAACACGTCTCATTTGCCTCGGACAAGCTGAAACGCACTCTAGCAAGGATAACCACGTTTCAGGTACAAGGCAAAGCGTGTGCATAACTCTTGGGTCTAGTGAAATGCGTTTCAGTTGAGTGCAACGTATTCCAGCTGTACAAACCTGTTCTAGTGTGTTTTTGACTCACGCTCACTATAAGGCGTTTCAGCCTTCTAAAACGCGTTCCAACTGGGTTGACAAAAATTCTACATTTTTGTCTCGGGTCTCGTGAAACGCGTTTCAGCTAACTGAAACTCGTTTCAGTTGGTGTGTGAAAATATGTTGTTTTCTCTCGGGCTTCCTAAAACGCACTTACTCCAGCCTGTTTTTTTCCATTTTTGCTCATTTTCGAGGTTTACACTTGAGCAACTATTGTGGGCCATTGAGTTCACTAATACATGATTAAATCTTTTAATCCTGGCCACTCATAATAGGTTTAGGGTTTTGAATCATGATTTTCTATTTAAACAATCATTAAACCCTATTCTAAATACTAAGAACTTTTGATATCATTCTCCAAACTTCATTCTCGGCAACTAAGCCGAAAAGGATGCAGCCGCCATTGGAGAACTGAGATTTTCATGAAGTTATACTGATTTTTTGATCATTCACCTTGCACATAAGTCGATCATGATCACGAGCTACATTACATACTTTTGTTTTTTATCGAATCGAGGTGTTTTTATCTTTCGTATTATTTTCAGCTGTGCACTATCTTCAAACCTGTGGCTGAGAAATCTAGGAAGAAACTATACTGCTCTATAAGTATTTCGAGGTTTGTTCGGTAAGGAACAACCTCTCTCATTCTTCATTGTGTTTGAGTTCATTTGTATCTTTGAGCCCAATTGTACTTGTTCTAAGTGTTTAGAACAAGATTACCACTTTATGGTTACTCTCCTTGATTTGATTCAAGTTTGAACAAATCAAGTCAACTGATTCTAGTTCACTTGAGACTGCAATATTGGAATCAAAGTTCGGTTCATCCTTACCCCACAAAATGATGTTGTAGGTTCATTCTGAGCCCGTAAAAGGATAGGGTCCCCTCGAACCTTTAAAAAGGCCTTTGTAACGGTTTGATTTACACCCGTAAAGTGAATCCGAGATAGTGAAATCTTAAAGAAGGTTTCTTTAGGCGTGGAGGTAGGAAATTGATTTCCGAACCACGTAAAAATGCTTGTTTCTTTACATTTATTTTTTGCATTTTATTATTATAAATGATTTATTTGATAAAATGCCTCAACCAAATTAAGGAACACAAAACATAAATTAAAAATTGTCTTAATTGGCCAAAACACCAAATTCACCCCCTCTTGGGTGTTTTTCAATTGGTATCAGAGCGGGTGCTCTCGATTTAAGGTTTAACATCTTTGAGCCAAAGATAAAATGGCCAATACCATAGATTTTGACTTAGGAGATAACCCATTCACTCAACCTATGCTCATTGATCACAATTTCAAGTCATGGAGCATTACAATGAGAGCATTCCTTAAGGCCCAATCACTTGATATGTGGAATACAATTGTAAATGGACCATATGTGCCCATTAGGATCATTAATGGGGTTGAAGTACCCAAACCTAAGAAGAAATGGGATAGGAAAGAAAAACGGTTAGCTAGACTTGATGATTTAGTTAGAAATATACTTATGTCTAGCCTTTCCCAAAAGGACATAGATAAAAGCTCTTCATGTGCCTCATCTAAGGACATTTGGAAAAAATTAGAAGAAATTTATGATGATTCATGTTTCCACATCCTTTTGTGAAATTAAAGAAAATGTAGAACATACATGTCTTATCTCTCATATATTATTGTTCTACTAATGTAAATGATGTCAATGTTGATGATATTTGTTTTGATGATTTGTCTATTGTGCATAAGAACCTCCAAATAGAATTCGACAAACTCATAAAAAAGAATGAGATGCTCAAGAACATGATAACGGAAACTATGGATGAGTTGGAAACTCTCCAAAATGACTACGACAATGTTCTTGAAGAAAAATAGGATTTAGACAATGAAAATATCATTCTTCAAGAGAGGCTAAAAGAGTTGACCCAATTAGTAACTAAGGTTACTAGTGAAAAGGAGAGTCTAGAACTTGAACTCCAAATAGAAAGACAAGAGACCTCCAACTGAGAAAACAATTGAGCAAACAAAATGATAGACATATTATTGAACCATATGCTAAGTCTTTGTGCTTAATCTATAGGCCTTGAACATCTTTAGGCAAACTTCCACAGATTTGATGTCACATGTGTACACTTATGTTATCTCTTGACATTTAGAAGTATTATAGGCTTGACTAAATTATTTTTATCTCATGTTTCCTATGCTTGCCTAAGATTGCATTACCACATTGAACATGTTATGATGTCTATTTATTTAGTTCAATGCTTGGTTGATGTGAAGTATGCAATTTATGCCAAATACGTGAATTTTTATCCTTGTGAACATGTTTAAATTGTATATTCCTTGTTCATATGATTAATGTATACATCTTGCTTAAACTTGTTAACTTATGCGGTTCATCACTTAACTCGTCCCTAAATATACTGTGATAAAGTATATTTTGATGATCGCAAACAAAGTACTCTTCGGTGCTAAACGAACGTTTATCAAGATTTCATCAAAGCACCTATGGAAAGCAAAAAGCTAAGGAACGACTCGATCAAGGAACTCAAAGCTCATATCCAACGGTCAAGATCATTTCAACTAAAGAACTTCAACGATCACATCCTGATTTCAAGATCACTTCACTCGAATGATTCGATCAAGCTTCAAGACTACATCTCTCGATCAACGTTCAAGTCATTCAACTCCGCAATGCTCTTATTAAAGATCTCATAATGAAGAGTTAGATTTAACGGTTATGAGACATGAGAAATACACAAAGTATGTAATGTATATCTTTCTCTAATTGTTATTGCTCAAATGGTTTTTCAAAACCGTGCATAAATCATCTACATATGTTTTTCTAATTTGCATGTTTTGATCATATGTTTTACAATATTTCGAATGGTTTCATTTTTAATATTTAATTTGAAATATACTGAGTTTTTATTCGCATTTATCGAATACACTAATTATGGAATCAGGACGCTAATTCAACTACCGTCACTGTTCGAATAAGTACACTACGTCGGTTTACTTTTTCTAAACAGACATTTGCACATGGTCCTTTTCAGACTTATCAGAAATCTTCTCTGATACATGAATTAAGTTTTTCTAAAAACTTTCCTCTTTCATGAAATCTGAAAAGAACCAGAATATTGGTGAAAATTGCAGTTGCTATTTTCATATAACACTCTAGCTATTGTGTGTGAACGTTCATATTATTTGAACTTCAAATGTCTAACGGCTATGTCCCACTAAGTCTATAAATACTAGCACTTAGGATCAAACAACTTGTCGATCAGTTTGCATTGTGCCAATACTTTTTGAAAGTTAGTCCGTGTCGAAATGTTTTTCAACATCTAATCTTTCAAAGTATTTTTCACTAATACCTTTATGATTACAATAGATTTTCATATTGAGCTTCAATTATATTATATCTTTGAAAATCTATTTTTATTGGTATCAACTCAAATTCTCAGCAGTAACTCATATTTGGTATCATTCTTGCTGGAGATAGAATTTGAGAAATAGGTAAGATATACAGTTGTACTTGATTTCATATCTTAAGTATTGTATTGAACTATATCAGTAGTTGCGTTACCTACTGATCATTGAACCAGAACTTTTCATACTTATATTTAATATCTATTTTAAAAATTGTCTGTGTCTTTGATTTACACCAATCCCTCATTTTCTACATCAATGTTTATTTGGTTTATTTTATTTTCGCTAAAGCATTGATTTCATATCATATCATTCATGCTTTTCGAAACTGCACTTGAGCAATACCGAACATTGAAAGGTAAAACACTAAAGGTGTATTTCAACTTAGCATTACCTATTTCATATTTCATATCTTTGTAATGTACTTAGCTTAATTGTAAAGTGTTCTACTACGTTTCAACCAACCAACATCATAGTGTTGTAATACTGGTGTGTTTCTGGACTGAAACAACCATGACAAGTGAAGGTAGTTCTGTCATGCCCCGGCCGCTGCCTCGAGCGCGGGCGCACCGCCACGACCTCAGCCGTGTGGCGAACGCCTAGCCATTATGGATCCATAATATTGTCCCATCTCGGCCAGCCACGCCACACAAGGACGCCGGTCACCGAGATCATTTATCCCCCTGCACAATCCACAGCACGGGGAGGGCCTCCCCCAAGTTCGAACTCGCAACCTCTTCCTCATAAGGTTAGATTTCGCAACTTGAGTACCCATTGAGCCAATGGTTCAATGGATACTCAAGTTGCGAAATCTAACCTTATGAGGAAGAGGTTGCGAGTTCGAACTTGGGGGAGGCCCTCCCCGTGCTGTGGATTGTGCAGGGGGATAAATGATCTCGGTGACCGGCGTCCTTGTGTGGCGTGGCTGGCCGAGATGGGACAATATTATGGATCCATAAGGGCTAGGCGTTCGCCACTGCGGTGGTGCGCCCGCACCTGGGTAGGGGGCACGCTGTGCAACCCAGGGTGTGACAGCTAATCTCCTATGCCATAGCCATGCATCATTACAAGAGATAGCACTTAAACATGTTACATTTTGTTTCTTCATGTCATTAAAGTTTGTGCAATACATATTCTTAAGTCTAGATGCCATGAATGCAACAATTTTATCGGCATGCTTGACGGTGCACCTATTTGCTTCAAATGAAATGTCATAACCCTTGCCACATAATTGACTTATGCTCAAGAGATTATGCTTCAACCCTTTAACATAAAGTATATTAGGTATGGATAAAAAATCGTTACCAACAGTTCCAATGCCTTCAATGTCACCTTTGTTGTCGTCTCCGAAAGTGACATTTCCTCTTTTCTTCTTTTCAAGGCTCAAAAATTTTGATTTATTTCCAATCATATGCCTTGAGCAGCCGCTGTCTAGATACCATATATCTTCATTTTTGCATATCCACACAACATAAAATATTTTTGACTTTGGTACCCACGCATGTTAGCATCGGTAAGAACAAATTTTTCAATCCATGCATATTTCTTTTTTTCTACTTAAGACATTACATCTAAGTATGGTATGACCTTCCCTATGACATTTGTGGCATGTTGGTCTTTTGGTCAATAAGGTATTGTATTCCTTTTGTTTTGGCCCATGTGTATAGGCTAAGCCAGCTTTGTCGAATGTACATTTTTGTGATCCTAACATCATGTCAAATAACTTTTGACCATTTGTGAATTTTATCACGGTGCTGTTAATGTCTTCCTTTTTTCCTTCTAAGAGTTTCATTTTCATTTTTCAGTTTCCCAACAACTTTCTTAAGTTGTTCATTATCTAGAGACAGTCTGTCTAGCTCTTCTTGTTGGAATTCTATTTCCTCAAGAGCTTTTTCAAGACTATGCTTGAGCTTTTCATTCTTTCTGGTCTCTTTACTAAGTTTTGTCTAAAGCTCCTGACTATGAGTATAAATCTCATTAAGTTCATCAATGGGTTCAGATTTTACCTCTGTGCTTGCCATTAAGCATAATGCAGCAGTGTGATCTGAATCCGCTTCATCTTCGCTTGAGCTTGAATCATCCCATGTAGCTTTGAGAACATTTTTGTCTTTTCTATATGAGCTGGTGTTCTTCTTATATTTCATGGGACATTCACTCTTTGCATGACCTGGTTTGTTACAGCCGTAACATATTAACTCTACAGGTTTAGACTTGGGTTTCTTTCCTTTGTGAAACCTTGAGTAAGCGTTGTTCTTACTTTTTCTCCTAAGTAACTTGATGAACTTTCTAGATAACATAGCCATGTCATCTTCTGAGTCTGAATCATCTTCAGAATCAGTTTCAACATTGAGGGCAATAGATTTCTTTTCTTTTTCCTCAACCTTGACCAAGCACATCGTATCTTTTATCTTCAATTCATAGACAATTACTGAACCACATAGTTCATCAAAAGTGTATTCAACCAGATTTTTGGCTTCTTCAATGGCTGTGGCCATGGGTTCCCATGTTCTGCGTAGGCCTCTTAGAAACTTTCTAATAGTTTCTTCTTTGTCATAGGTTTTTCCTAGGTTCTTTATCTCATTGATGTTTGTTGTAAACTGAGCAATAGCCTCAGCTATCGAATTAGTTTCTTTCATCATATAGGTCTCATATTTTTCAACTAGCAATTGGAGCCTTGCCTTTCTAACTTGCAAAGTTCCTTCGTGGGTGAACTTTAACTTGTTCTAGATTTCCTTAGCGGTTTCACACACACTAACTCTATTAAACTCTTCGACGGATAAACTGCAAAACAAAATGTTTACTGCTTGGTTATTTAACAACTCTCTTTTCTTTTCTTTGGTACTCGATTCGTCTAGTTCCTTTGGAACAATAACACCGTCTACAATTTTAGTAGGTGTTGGATAGTCGTTTGTCACAACATCCCACATTTCTAAGTTTTGGGCTTTTAGGTAGTACCTAGTCTTAGTTTTTCAGTGTGAATAGTTTTCTCCCTTGAACAGTGATGGTCGGTTGGTGGAGTTTCCTTTTCCTGAAAGATAAGTACTTCTTTCGTTTTGTCCTGCCATACTCAATCAAAGATGGTTAGATACTTTGACGGTTAACCTGCTCTGACCAAATGTTGGCCTAGATATGTCCAAGAGGGGGTGAATTAGACACTTAGCAAATTTTAACCTTTCTTAATAATGTGCGGATTAATAAAAGCAGATTAACCAAAGTATAGCAACTAAATACAGTAACTGTAAATGAGACAATGCAATCAAGATTTATAGTGGTTCGGTTTCGCCTACATCCACTACCTAACCTCCTCAGTTAAGATTTGTTCAAACTCCACTATGGACCTTCTTACGGGTGAAGATCAAATCGGTACTCTTTCTCAACTTACGGGTGTGAGAACTACCATTTCTCGGCTTACGGGTGTGAGAAGACCGTTTCTCAGCTTACGGGTGTGAAAAGACCGTTTCTCAACTTCTGGGTGTGAGATGACCATAATAACTTTGAGCAACACTTGCTCTAGCCCAGTGACTAACCAGTTACTACAAACTGTATACAAGATGAGATATGATTCACTTTACTCAGAATCAAAGTGATACTTACAAAGCTTTGGATTGAGCCTTCTGTTACCACAGATTCAACAAAATAAGTATGATGAAGTTTAGCTGAAAACAGGTTTAAAGAGCTTTTGTCTTCTTCAATGGATTTTGAAAATGAAGATGAAGATCAATCAATCCAGAAGACTTGATGTTTTTCTTTCAAAATGATCGTAAGTTCAAGCACAAAAAAAAGATGACTAACTTTCAAAAGTTTCCCGCACAAGTGAAACTGTTAATATGTTTTTGAATGAATATCAGTTTTCGTATTGATTTGTGATCTTTCTGCACTAAGGCATCACATATATATAGAAATAACAGAGGCGCAATGGACTTGGTGAATTTTGGCGCTCTAGGTTATTTCAAACACAACGTCTACATTCTTTCTCGAAATGGATCGATTAAGCTTTGTGCATATTATGGCAATAACACCTAAATCATTTGATCATTCACAAAAAAAGAATGTTCTGACAAAGTATTAGAACGTTCAAAAAAAATTTGTACGGTTCTGAAAAGTTCTGAAAAGTTTTCGTACAATTCTGAAAAAGTTAACAAAAATAGTTTCAGTGTCAGAACAGTAACATTGTTGAATTAGCGTTCTGACACTTAATATCAACTTTGTCATTTTGTTCCTTGAGGGCACTACTGAATCGTAAGCATCCGAAATTACTTTGATGATTAAACGACTTAAATCATGAGGGTGCTACTTCGATAGCTAGCGTCCTGCTTTGTTTTAAAAAACACATTTAAACAGTATTAAGTGCGCTGAAAAATAGTAAGCGTCCTGAAAGTTATTAAGTTGATTCTAATGATGAAGGCACTCCTATACAAGTAGCATCCTGATAGTTTATTCAACTTATAACTATCAGCGTCGTTAAAGATAGAAATCAATTAAAAGCTAAGAGAACTTTTAGTGAGCTGAAACTAAGTCAGAGTCCTGACACTTTTAAAGGTTGACTAAAGGGAGGTCGCTACTAACAAGTAAATGTCCTAATGAATTAGTTCAATTCAACCTTGAGCGTCCTAATATTTTATCAACGTCCTGACTCATCAAGTCCAGGAGGGCGCTGCTAAAACATTAGCATCCTGAAAGAGTCTAAAAAAATGAAATTTTGATTTCTCGATTAAAGCTCGATAAAACACGATTATAAAACAAATATGCAAATGATTGAAAATCAATTCTACTAAAACATGTAGTCATCCATATTGCTAAATCAATTGGCAGAAAAGGTTCTACAACCTAAACATAATCTAATCATACACTAATGTCTTCAAATGATCAATGATGCATGACGAACATATTAAAAGATTTACTTGAAGACCATGATCATTTGAAGACATTAGTGTATGATTAGATTATGTTTAGGTTGTAGAACCTTCTCAGCCATTTGATTCAGAAATATGCATGATTACATGTTTTAGTCGAATTAATTTTCGATCATTTGCATATTTGATTTATAAATCGTGTTTTATCGTGCTTTAAATGAATAATCAAAAACTGTTTTTAAGAGTTATTTAAGACACTGACCACATTCAAGGTTGAAATGTACTTATTCAATATGACGCTTACTTGATAGTAGCGGCCTCACCTAAGTCAACCTGTAAAGGTGTCAGAACGTTGATCTAGCATCAGCTCACTGAAAAGTCTTTAAGTTCTAAATGATTTCTATCTTTAAGGACGCAGATAGTTATAAGTTGAAAAACTATCAGGATGCTGCCTGCATAGGAGCGTCCTCATCTTTAGAATCAACTTAATAACTTGAGGATGCTTACTGTCGTTCAGCGCACTTAGTATTTTTTAAAATTGTTTTAAAACAAAGCAGGACGCTTACTGTCGAGTAGCGCCCTCATGATTTAAGTCGTTTAATCGTCAAAGTAAGTCAGGACGCTAACAATTTAGTGGCGCCCTCACTTCAATGTTTTGTAGGACGCTTACGTGGTCAAGCATAAGTATTAAAATGACAATGTAGATCAAATAAACTTTAATTAAAAGGGTTATCTTGAATGACGAGGCTTAATCATTAGGGTTAATTAAAAAGCATAATTTTGAGTAAGAATGATACATATATTCATTAATGGACGTCAATGGATATTATAACATATATATGGGTACATATCTAAATATACGAAGTAAATATATGGTAGTTCAGGGATATTTTCGAAAAGTCCTCAATTGTAAATATTGAAGATTTCAGGGGCAGATATTATTTGAACTAATAAATGAGCATATATTATAAAATGATAAAATTTTCTTGCTTGGGAAGCAAGAAACGTGTTTTGCTTCCCAGGCATGCCTTCCTTATAATGCTCATTTAAAGCTCACAAATGAGCTTTGAAGCTCATTTTCATCTTGAGCTTCATCTCCCCATAAAGGGAGGCGTGGGCTCAGCGAAATGAAAGAAAGGAAAGAAAGGAAATAAGAGAAAGAAGAAAGGAGAGAAAGAAGGAAAAGCTCATCGTTTTCGCGAGCTTGATCTAGGCGCCGCAGCATTTTGATACTCGTGTATAGAAGGAGAAATGTAAAAGGTGGGATGATTTTTGAGGTTTGCTCGTATTACTCGTTTTTATAGTGTTGTATTCATCCTACATCATGTACTCACTTTTGCATATGATTTTGGGTGTGATTGGCCCATGCTAAGTGCTAAATACAATATTTGGGTGTGATTGGCCCATGCTATGTGCTAAATGCAATTCTTGGATTTCGATTTACCCTGCTTAGTGCAAAAGAAATCATTCATGCACATGCATTCTATATATATATTCTCATGCACGTGCTCTTCATATATGTTGATTTTGATGCTATGATTGTTGCATTTGTGTTGCGTGTTTGTTATGGTTGAATTATATACTATCGATAGGTTTAATGCGTGAGAACTATTGGGTATGACCACTAGGCTTTTAGCTCACCTCTTTATATTTTTCAAGACATGGAAATGTTTTGTGGATCTTGTGCATGTGGAGCACTTGGAACAAACATCAACTTAGATCTAGGAGATTGTGTGTAGGTTCTGCTGCGAAAAAATATGTAAACTAAACTATATATATTTTTATAATTACTTTAGTTGATTTTAAATATTGTGCAAAAATCGAAGTTGATGTCCAAATAATGTAACACTTCAGTTTTGTAGTTTGCTGAAAATTGGGATGTTACATGATTTGGGACCCATCTCCGTCTCAGTACAACATTTCACCCTCAAACTGATGCACAGACTGAGTGGGTGATACAGATGCTTGAGGATATGCTCAGGTCTTGTATTTTAGAGTTCGGTTGGATTCAAGAGTGATTATCTGCAGTTGTGTGAGTTTGCATATAAAAACAACTGTCAAGCTAGTATCGGTATGGCACCGTTCGAGGCTTTGAATGGTCATCCTTACAGATCTCCAACTTGCTGGTATGAGGTTGGAGAGTCTTAGTTATTGGGGCCTAAAGTTGTTGTTGATCACACTAAGAAAATTAAGCAGATTAAAAAGAAACTAAAAATGACCTAAGATCGGCAAAAAAGTTATTATGATAATAGACATAGGCCTCAAGAGTTTGTATGTATAAGTATGTATTTGTGTGTTACAAAGTGCAATTAAATTATATATATATAAAAAAAAAATCATAGCTAAATGAATAGTATAGTGATGGGAGTTGGATTAGTAAATACCTTTGGGAGTATGGAATCATAAAATATCCTTTTAAGCTTAGTTCTTTAAACCAAGGTGTAGGAGAAAGAGAGAAAAAAAACAAAAAAAAGAAAGAAGAAAAAAAAAAGGAGAAAAAAGACACCGCATCTCGGCCAAATCAAGACTCTGGTATGTGTTTTCTCGATGTATTTCTTCATAAAAATGCTATTGGAATGTGTGTTATTTTCTATGGATTAGTTTTTGATATTAGTGTCGATTGCGGGGTTTCTAGAAGTGAGGTTTTAATCCAACTTGAATGAAAACTAGCTGGGAAGGTTGAAAAATACTTTCTAGGCTATGGAAAACTGGAATAGGTGACTAGTTTGCATTTATTTGTTATATTGGAATTTATATAGTTGATAGAAGTTAGATTTAACACTGAAGACTTCTGGGACCCTATTAAAACCCGATGAAACTCCAGTTTGAGACTGTAAGAAGAGAGCCAACCAGTTCCAGACATTTTGATGTTAAGATCATGATTTTTCGATGTGATTTGATATATTTAGTAACCGGACATAGGGTTTTGGTAAATGAAATTGATTTTGGGAACCTCCGGGAACATGTAATGTGATGCCCTGAAAATTATTTCATCTAGCCCATAACCCAATTGCATTTTGCCCAAACTCCATGTGTTTGCCTTGATATGTTTGGTGTTTGTTTGATGGTTGTTTAATGTTTGTATATTTGATGTTTGATCATGTACATAAATATGTGCATTATAAATTGTATATGGGTCATGTTAAATTAAAGTAAAATGCATGTGTTATTATTTATGCAAGGGCCCATTAAACCATGAATTGATATGGGTTAGATTGAATGAATAAAAGGATAAATGAGAATGAAAATTTGGTGTATTAGATGGATTGGACATTTAAAATACATGGAAGCATGAGGTTGGTTAAAGTACATGTGGTTGGTATGGGTAGTATGAGACCAACACATGTCAAGTTGGTGCATGAGACCAACACATGTCAAGTTGGTGCATGAGACCAGCACATGTCAAGTTTGTGCATGAGAGTGCACAAGTGTCCCATGCCCCATGTCTCTTCTCCAACAGCACAAGTGTCCCATGCCCCATTTCTCTTCTCCAACACATGTCAAGTTGGTGCATGAGAGTGGACAAGTGTCTCATGCCCCACTTCTCTTCTCCAAGGAAGTCCTAGAGAGTGAGTGAGTGGAGGGAAAGGAGAAAAGAAGAGAAAGGAAAGAAGAAGAGAAAGAAAGAGGAAGTTGCTTTGAGGAAAGTCTCAGCAACGTTTTCATCAAATAACTGGATCTTGGTGATATATGGTCAGATTGGGCTCAAACTTTGTCAGCCAGTTCATATCTTATGGTTATTCATTCTGGTCGGTAGAGATCTTGGTTGGAGTTTTCTTCTGAGTGATATAACCTCCCAAAAAAATATGATCGGAAAGTCTGAATTTCTCACGCAATTTAGATGAACTTGATAGATCTCCTAAACCTACAATTGGATGGATATGATATTTCAGAAAATGGTTCAGAACTACTATTTCTGAATTATGAACGATTGAGATGTTGATGGGTCAAGTATTTTGTGTGATATAGTCATTTGAGTTCAAGTATTTGCAGCAGGAAAGGAGAAATTGTCTGATTAGAGACTTGTTCATCAAAGGGATTTAGCTTTTCGGTCCACCGTTGGATTGAGCTGATTTTTGGATAGAAGGTTTGCATCTTAACATACTCCAATCTGTACGGTTGATTTTGTGATTAGTATTTCTGTTGGCAGCTTGATACATCTGAACAAAATACTAAATGGAAAATTGGTAGCGTTGTTTGTATTAGACATAAATTTAGAATATGAACTTAGACCTTTCCAAATAGCTTGCATGTCAACCATGTTGACCTAGTTGCCATTGTTGATGAACCCATAATGCAAAATCAGTGATATACATGGCTGAACATGGTGACCTAGTGTAAATCGGCAATATGGCCTAAGTATGGAAAATTTCATATTTTAGGGCTTTTGATGCTTTTGGCCTAGAATCATTGAACTGATGCAATTTGTGTCTAATTAAGCATGATTAGGGTTGATTATGCTATTGATTAGGTGGTTGTGACCATATCATGGGTTAGGTTTATTTGTGATCAAATGGCCCAATTTCGGGCATGTTTATGTCTGAGGAATTGAAAATCAGTATTTTTGATTAATTGAATGGTTTATTAATGAGAACTATGCATTAGAGGCCTAAGTCATGTGATTTGAGTTGAATGATGAGATTAGATGGGATTTAGGCCTATTGTCTATATGTGGGCTGATTTAGGGTTGATGTGTAATGTCTATGTGATTGAGCATAGGAATTGATGTATGGTTGGATATTGACGAATGTTTCAGGACCTTGATTGGGTTGATTCGGTTTGGTGTCCGTGTGTGGTTAGATACTCTCGCGAGGCTTGGTTGTGAGTGGACTTCATTTATGATTATATCTTTTATATCATCATATCACTTATATATATTGTATGTTGAAAGCATGATTGTGTTCTAATGTTTTGAATGATGCATTGATTTGAGAAAACCTTATGACTTTGGTTTGGCCCATCTATCTGGCTAATAGGGAGACTTAACCTTGTCATAGGAGGGTTTTAGAAAGAAAATATTTGGGGATGAGAACGGTACGGTGAAATTGACGTGCACTAGTAACCCCAAATCAACATGATTGGGGATGAGAACGATACGATGAAATAGACGTGCATTAGTAACCCCAATGCATGTGGAATGTGGATGCAAATTGATAGGCTTTTACTTGCATCGAACTTATTATAAATACTTGATAACTATATGTTATGAGCTTTTAATCATGCTACACATTGACATGCATACATGATATTTATTGATGAGTATTGATATCATATTTGAATTCTATTCACTGGGCACCGTTGGCTCACCCTCATTTTCCTCTTTCAGGTCCTTCTGTCCCAAATAAGGGCAAAGGAGTAGTCATATCTTGAGAGCCTTGTCGGTGAGAGAATCTAAGGCCTTGATATGAGTTGAGAGGCATTTTGATTGAGCTGTGTTTTAAATTATAATGTAATATATTTTGGACTATGTAATTATAACGCTTACCACGTTGTAGTATGGGTGAGTTGGGACTTGTTAGATAGACCATGTGGGCATATGACGGTTTTTTTTGTACCCATAGTTTTGGACTTTATGTGTTTGTCCATCTTGATGGACTATAGGGATTATGGTTTTATTTATGGTTCATTTTTATGGATTATCTCTTGTCTTGGGTGATTAATACGGTTGGTAGTTTTGTTTAGTACCTTTTTATATTATGTCGTTGTTTGGTATAAGGCTCGTAGGGTCTCAACCACCTCACGAGGGTTGAGGAGTGGTTAGAGATGGCTATGCCGGGCATCCCGCCCCGGCATTCTACACGCCATTCCTTGCGGGTTTGGTGGTCCAGGGTGCGCGGTTGCCACATGTAAAATCTCAGGAAATACCTGTTGAGGGTGGTAGAATGATAGTAGGACTGACTTTATACTTGTCCATGTAGACAAAATAATTTATGGAATGCTCTATCATTTTTAATAAAATTGGTATATGTTCCCAGTGAGAAAAATAGAATTGAGAACTAGTGGGAATATGGCTTGAAAGCCTATTTTCACAGTTCTTCATAACAAAAATACATAGATTGGTTGTAGAATTGATATTGGAGGGTTTTCACATGTGTTTGAGCCCGAATTGACCTAGAAAAATGATTTGAAATGAATATTTATGAAATAAATAAGAGAGTATATGAAATTTATTTATTAAGTGGCTATGATAGGTTAAATAAATTGGAATTGGATTGATTGAGTTGGAAACTCGTGTATAGTGAGTATTTCTTTACTCAGGTTTTTCTTATATGGCATTTGTATTATATGAATTTGTTTTGAAATAATAAGCAAATTATGATATATTTATTTGATTTAAAATCATGAAATGACTTTGAGCATGGGTGTGGCAACCCTGCACCCCGGACCACAAACCCCGCAAGGAATGGCGTGTGGAATGCCGGGGCGGGACGTGCGGCGTAGGCATCGCCAACCACTCCTCAACCCCCGTGAGGTGGTTGAGACCCTACAAGTCTTATCTCAAACAACGACATAATATAAAAAGGTACTAAACAAAACTATCAACCGTATTACTCATCCAAGACAAGTGATAATCTATAAAAATGAACCATAAATAAAATCATAATCCCTACAGTTCATTAAGATGGACATACACATAAAGTCCAAAACTATGGGTACAAAAACAAACCGTCATATGCCCACATGGTCTATCTAACAAGTCTCAACTCACCCATACTACAATGTGGTAAGTGTTATAATTACATAGTCCAAAATATAATACATCATAATTTAAAACACAGTTCAATCAAAATGCCTCTCAACTCACATTGAGGCCTTGGATTCTCTCGCCGACAAGGCCCTCAAGATATGACTACTCCTTTGCCCTTATTTAGGACAGAAAGACCTGAAAGAGGAAAATGAGGGTGAGCCAACGGTGCCCAGTGAATAGAACTCAAATATACTATCAATACTCATCAATATATATCATGTATGCATGTCAATGTGTAGCATGATTAAAAGCTCATAACATATAGATATCAAGCATTTATAATAAGTTCGATGCAAGTAAAAGCCTATCAATTTGGATCCACATAACACATGCTTTGGGGTTACTAATGCACGTCTATTTCACCGTACCGTTCTCATCCCCAAATATTTTCTTTCTAAAACCCTTCTATGACAAGGTTAAGTCTCCCTATTAGCCAAATAGATGGGCCCAACCAAAGTCATAAGGTTTTCTCAAATCAATGCATCATTAAAAACATTAGAACACATTCATGCTTTCAACATACAATATATATAAGTGATATGATGACATAAAAGATATAATCATAAATGAAGTCTACTCAAAACCAAGCCTCGCGAGAGTATCTAACCACACACGGACACCAAACCGAATCAACCCAATCAAGGTCCTGAAGCATTCATCAATATCCAACCATACATCAATTTCTATGCTCAATCATATAGACATTACACATCAACCTTAAATCAGCCCACATATAGACAATAGGCCTAAATCCCATCTAATCCCATCATTTAACTCAAATCCCATGACTTAGGCCTCTAATGCATAGTTCTCATTCATAAACCATTCAATTAATGAAAAATATTGATTTTCAATTTCTTAGGCATAAACTAGCCCAAATTGGGCCATTTGATCACAAGTAGGCCTAACCCATGATATGGTCACAACCACCTAATCAGTAGCATAATCAACCCTAATCATGTTTAATTAGACATAAATTGCATCAATTCAATGATTCTAGGCCAAAAGCATCAAAAGCCCTAAAATATGAAATTTTCCATACTCAGGCCATATTGCTGATTTACACTAGGTCACCATGTTCAGCCATGTATATCACTGATTTTGCATTATGGGTTCATTAACAATGGCAACTAGGTCAACATAGTTGACATGCAAGCTATTTTGAAAGGTCTAAGTTCATATTCTAAATTTAGGTCTTATACAAACAACCCTACTAAGTTTTCATTTAATATTATGTTCAGATGTATCAAGCTGCATCAAGCTGCCAACAGAATTATTTAATCACAAAATCAACCGTCTAGATTGAAGTATGTTAAGAAGCAAACCTTCTGTCCAACAATTAGGTCAATCCAACGGTGGACCGAAGAGTTAGGACTCTTTGATGAACAAGTCTCTAATCAGACAATTTCTCCTTTCCTGCTACAAATACTTGAACTCAGATGACTATATCACACAAAATACTTGACCCATCAACATCTCAACTCGTTCATAATGCAGAAATATTAGTTGTGAACCATCTTCTGAAATATCACATCCATCCAACGGTAGGTTTAGGAGATCTATTAGTTTGATCTAAACTACGCGAGAAATTCAGACTTTCCGACCAGCTTTGTTTGATTTATCTGTTTGATCTATTTCTCAAGAAGAAAACTCCAATAAAGATCTCCACCAACCAGAATGAATAACCATAAGATATGAACTGGCTGACAAAGTTTGAACTCAATCTGACCA
This sequence comes from Paratinospora sagittata, assembly GCA_035771175.1. Taxonomy (NCBI): domain Eukaryota; kingdom Viridiplantae; phylum Streptophyta; class Magnoliopsida; order Ranunculales; family Menispermaceae; genus Paratinospora; species Paratinospora sagittata. The sequence goes on along the minus strand of CM069613.1, from coordinate 13,005,701 downwards.
TATATCACCAAGATCCAGCTCTTTGATGAAAACGTTGTCGAGACTTCCCTCAAAGTAATTTCCTCTTTCTTTCTCTTCTTCTTTCCTTTCTCTTCTTTTTTCCTTTCCCTCCACTCATCTCACTCTCTAGGACTTCCTTGGAGAAGAGAAGTGGAGCATGGGACACTTGTCCACTCTCATGCATGGGACACTTGTCCACTCTCCAGCACCAACTTGACATGTGTTGGAGAAGAGAAATAGGGCATGGGACACTTGTGCACTCTCATGCACCAACTTGACATGTGTTAGTCTCATGCACCAACTTGACATGTGTTGGTCTCATGCACCAACTTGACATGTGTTGGAGAAGAGAAATGGGGCATGGGACACTTGTCCATTCTCATGCACCAACCACATGTACTTTAACCAAACTCATGCTCCCATGTATTTTAAATGTCCAATCAATCTAATACACCAAATTTTCATTCTCATTTATCCTTTTATTCAATCAATCCTAACCCATATCAATTCATGGTTTAATGGGCCCATGCATAAATACAAACACATGCATTATACTTTAATTTAACATGACCCATATACAATTTATAATGCACATATTTATATACATTATCAAGCATCAAATATACAAACATTAAACGACCATCAAACAAACACCAAACATATCAAGGCAAACACATAGAGTTTGGAAAAAATGCAATTGGGTTATGGGTTAGATGAAATAATTTTCGAGGCGTCACATCACACCCACCTTAGAATGAACTTCGTCCTCGAAGTTTTAAGGTTAAGAAATTACCTAAGCCCGTGAACTCGGCAAAGTGCTCCATCATGTAGTCCTCACACTCCTAAGTAACCTGCTTCTTGCCATGGAACTGCCATCTCACCTTAACCATTGGAATCTCGCGGTTACGCAACCTCTGGACTTCCGGTCAAGTATCTGATTAGGTTCCTCGTCATAAGTCCCATCCTGCCTCATCTCAATGTTCATCCAGTCCAAGACGTGATCAAAATCACTCCTGTACACTCTCAACATTGACACATGAAAGACATTGTAGACTGCTGCTAACTTAGGTGGCAAGGCTAATCGGTAAGTGACGGGGCCAATTCGTTCTAAAACCTCGAACGACCCAATAAATCTCCGAGCGAACTTACCTTTTATCCCAAATCTCGTCAGGCCCTTCTAAGGTGAGACCTTCAATAAAAATTGGTCACTCATCTCGAACTCTACGGTCTTCCGTTTGGCATCAGCGTAACTCTTCTGCCTGTCTTGGGCTACCTTCATATTATGCTTGATCTGCTTAATCTTCTCTATGTGTTCTTGTACAAACTCTGGTCCCATCACTGCAATATCCCCTACCTCCGTCCAACAGACCGAAGATCTACAGGGTTGACCATACAATGCCTCAAAAGGAGCCATGCCAATACTGGACTGATAACTGTTGTTGTATGCGAACTCACACAGATGTATGTACTCATCCCAGTTACCACTGGACTCAAGGACACAAGCTCGAAGTATATCCTCCAAAATCGATATCAACCTCTCAAACTGGCCATCCATCTGAGGGTGAAAAGCGGTACTGAGATCTAGTCTGGTGCCGAGCTGCCTCTGTAACCCCTGCCAGAATACCGATGTAAAGCTCAGATCCCTATCTGACACAATCGAAACTGGCACCTCATGTAATCTGATTATCTCCCTCATATAGTGTCTGCCCAGCTTGTCCAAAGAATCTCTAGTGTTCACCGGTAAAAAGTGAGCGGACTTAGTCAAACGATCAATAATAACCCAAACAACATTATGTCTCATCGGGGTGTTGGGTAATCCCACAACAAAGTCCATAGTGGCATGCTCCCACTTTCACTCAGGAATGGCAAGTGGTTACATCTACCCTCCAAGCCTCTGATGCTCAACTTTGACTCTCTGACAGATCTCACACCTCTCAATGAACTGAGCTATCTCTCTCTTCATGTCGGGCCACCAATACATCCTTTTCATATCATGATACATCTTGGTTCTGCCAGGGTTAATAGCATGATGAGATTTGTGAGCCTCCTAGAGCACACTCTGTCTGAGTCGTGGATCTGCGGGAACCCCTAAACGTCCCCTAAATCTCAAGGCACCATCAGATGACACGTGCCAATCAGTAAAATCACTACTCTCAGCCCAAAACTTGTACATAACATATCAACGTGAAGTCTTTGTTGGTCAATCACCTCCTGAACCTGTGTAGGCTGAGCTCTCATCTGAGCACATATCATAATCTGATCTGAAGGGGTAGCACATATACTCATCACTGTAACCGCCTCAAGTAGTCTCCACTCATGAGACATCTGGTGTGCTACCATAACTGTCTCTACCTGCTTCCTGCTCAACGCATTAGCCACGGCATTGGCTTTACCAGGGTGGTATTCCAATGTAAAATCATAGTCTTTGAGGAGCTCTAACCACCTTCTCTGCCTCATGTTTAATTCCTTATGAGAGAACAAGTACTTGAGGCTCTTGTGGTCAGAATACAAAGTGAATCTCTCACCATAGAGATAATGCCTCCAAATTTTCAAAACAAAAACCACTATGGCCAGTTCTAAGTCATGAACAGGATAGTTCTTTTCATGCACCTTCAACTGCCTCGATGCATAAGCAATGACCCTATCCTTCTGCATCAACACGCAACCCAAGCTGATTCGAGAGGCATCAGTGTAGATAACCAACTCCTAATCAGGCTCTGGCAAAATCAACACTGGCGTATATGTCAATCTTTTCTTCAACTCTAATAAGGCATTCTCACACTCCTCAGTTCATACAAAGGACACATCTTTTTGGGTGAGCCTAGTCATAAGCGTAGCTATCTTGCAGAATCCCTGAACGAATCTCCTATAGTAACCAACTAACCCAAGAAAGCTTCTGATCTCGGTCACTGTGGTAGACCTAGGCCAACTGATAATGGCTTCAACCTTAGATAGATCAACTGAAATCCCCTCAGAACTCACCACATGACCTAAGAACTTCACCTCGGTGATCCAAAACTCGCACTTGCTCAGCTTTGCATATAGCCTATGCTCTCTCAGAGTCTGCAAGGTCTCTCTGAGGTGTTCCTCAAGCTCAGCCCGAGTCTTGGAATACACCAATATGTCATCAATGAAAACGATTACAAACTTATCCAGATACTGCCTAAAGACCCTCTGCATCAGGTCCATGAACATCGCTGGTACACTAGTCACACCAAATGGCATCACAAGGAATTCATAATGTCCATAGCGGGTCTTGAATGTTGTCTTAGGTACATCCTCCTCCCTGATCCTCAACTGATGATACCCGGAGCACAAATCAATCTTCAAAAAATATCTCGTTCCCCTCAACTGATCAAACAAGTCATCAATCCTTGGGAGAGGATACTTGTTCTTGATGGTCACCCTGTTCAATTGGCGATAGTCGATGCACAACCGCAAGCTCCCATCTTTCTTTTTCACAAAAAGAACTGGAGCTCCCCAGGGTGACACGCTCGGGTAAATGAAGCCCTTAGCCAATAACTCCTTGAGCTGTTTCTGCAACTTCCTCAACTCAGCTGGCGCCATTCTATATGGTGCCATGGAGATAGGCTTCGTGCCAGGGACTAGTTCAATGATGAAATCGATCTCTTTCTTCAATGGTAATCCTGGAAGATCCACAAGGAACACATCTAGAAAGTCTGTAACAATGGCAATATCCTCAAGTATCACCTCACTAGTCTCTTCCACATCAGGCACTAACCCAGCCAAAATCTCCCTATCTCCATCAGTCACAAATCTACCCCTCGTGACTGTCTGGTCTGAAGCTCTACCCTGTAGTGTAAACACTAGGTGTCCGGGGATCTAGGACTCGAAAGTCAATCCATCCCTAAAATTGCATCAAACTCTAAAAAATCTAGGACTCGAAAGTCAACAGGCATCTCAACATCACCAATCTGAACCACACACTGGCTACAGACCGTGTTCGGGTAGATCCTCTCCACGGCTACACTACTCACCACTAACCATGTACTACCACTAATGGGAGTCAAATGCAAACTATCTACCATGCGTCCGGATATGAATGATAATGTCGACCCAGCATCAAATAATACATGCATAGAAGCACTACAAATAATAAGAGTACCTTCCACCAAGGTCCTGGATGCTGTCAGGTCTGGCTCAGTAGCTGCCTTCGCTGTCTCTCTTGCACTGGACTACTGCACAAATCTCGGAGCCCTCTGACTTCTTATGCCCAGCCTGTCCACGCTGATAACATATGAACGGAGCCCTGGTAGCAGATGATCCAGTCTGAGATGTCACCACATAGCCTCCTCGGCCTCTGCCTCTGCCTCTGCCTCTGCCTCGGCCAGCAGTCTGTGGGAATGGGGGTCTTGGTGCACTTGGTGGTTGAATGGGAATCGGGACAGGAGAGGAAACCACTAGTGAGGACATCACACCAGTCTGAATCTGGGTGCCCCACTCTGAGCACCCTCGGACTGTGTTCCTCCATAAAACTTCCTCTTCTTTCCTCATTTTCCCTTCTTCCCTGGAGTTTGGAACTGTCCCCCAGACTCGGCCTGTGAAGTCTGTAATCCCAGAGCTGCCCGTGTAGACATACCATCAACCCGCTCAGCCAGCTCATACTATTTGGCCCTTTGGACCACTGTGGAGAAATTAGTCATCTTCGTCATAGACAAGGCCTGTCGAATCACAGGCCTTAGGTTCAAAGAGAACCTTATAATCTTGTCACTCGATGTCTGAACTAACCCAGGGGCATAAACTGCGAGCTGCCTAAATCTGAGCTCGTACTCCCTGACTGACATGATGCCCCCTACGAGATTCAGAAACTCGAGTTGCTTAGCCTGCCTTTCAGTCTCTGGAACGCAAGCTTATAAGAATAACCGTTTGAAGGTGTCCCAACTCTTCACTGCCCCTTGTGTATCCAGCACTGAAAGCCACCAGTCCTCTGCATCACTCTCCAGTGTGTGAGCAGCACATAGGACCTGAGACTCCTCATCAAGCTCTGAGGAGCAACTGATCTTCTCGACATTCTTCACCCAATCTTCGGCCTTCTTCAAGTCAACCCCACCAGTGAATTCCTTAGTCTTCAGCTTCATGAACTTCTCTAGCAATCTGATCCGCCGATCAGTGGGGTTCTTCACAACAGTAGGATAAAGTGTAGGCATAGGCTGAGGTCCTGCTGCCCCTGCAGCTCCACTAGCCCCGGTCACCTCGGCCCCACTAGTGCCCGCCTCCTGAGGTATTGTCTGAGGCGACTGTCAAGCAACAACCTCGACCTACTGCACCAACGCTTGTATCTGTGCAGTCTGGGCTTCCATCAAGCGATCCTTTGCCTGAATGATCTCCTTCATCCTTCCCATCCAGTCATCATCAGATGGCCCTGTGTGTGGCTATCCCAATCTCCCGCTCCTCCCCATGACACTAAGAAGTAGAAATATGAGCAACCATCACACATTAAAGAATTTAAAACATTAACAAAGCCTCATAACTACCCATATCATATAATACACACAGAAAATATGATAGTAAGGCTTTTAAGTTAGTTTCTTTAAGCTTTTTAATCACCTAAAGCTCTCACCCAATTCCTAGGTCAAAGTCATCTAAGTCTAATACATAGACCAAACCTAGTAAAACCGGGCTCTGATACCAACTGTGGCAACCCCGCACCCCGAACCACCAACCCCGCAAGGAAGGGCGTGCAGAATGTAGGGGCGTGCAGAATGCAGGGGCGTGCAGAATGCAGGGGCGGGATGCCCGGCGTAGGCATCTCCAACCACTCCTCAACCCCTGTGAGGTGGTTGAGGCCCTACGAGCCTTATCCCAAACAACGACATAATATAAAAAGGTACTAAACAAAACCACCAACCGTATTAATCATCCAAGACAAGAGATAATCCATAAAAATGAACCATAAATAAAACCATAATCCCCATATTCCATCAACATGGACATACACATAAAGTTCAAGACTATGGGCACAAAAAAAAACTGTCATATGCCCACATGGTTTATCTAACAAGTCCCAACTCACCCATACTACAATGTGGTAAGTGTTATAATTACATAGTCCAAAATATAATACATCATAATTTAAAACACAATTTAATCAAAACGTCTCTCAACTCACATCGAGGCCTTGGATTCTCTCGTCGGCAAGGCCCTCAAGATATGACTACCCCTTTGCCCTTATTCGGGACAGAAGGACCTGAAAGAGGAAAATGAGGGTGAGCCAACGATGCCCAGTGAATAGAATTCAAATATGCTATCAATACTCATCAATAAATATCATGTATGCATGTTAATGTGTAGCATGATTAAAAGCTCATAACATATAGATATCAAGCATTTATAATAAGTTCGATGCAAGTAAAAACTTATGAATTTGGATCCACATTCCACATGCATTAGGGTTACTAGTGCACGTCTATTTCACCGTACCGTTGACCCCAATCATGTTTATTTGGGGTTACTAGTGCACGTCTATTTCACCGTACCGTTCTCATCCCCAATTCTTTTTAAAACCCTCTTATGACAAGGTTAAGTCCCCCTATTAGCCAGATAGATGGGCCCAACCAAAGTCATAAGGTTTTCTCAAATCAATGCATAATTCAAAACATTAGAACACATTCATGCTTTCAACATACAATATATATAAGTGATATGATGACATAAAAGATATAATCATAAATGAAGCCTACTCACAACCAAGCCTCGCGAGAGTATCTAACCACACAAGGCCACTAAACCGAATCAACCCAATCAAGATCCTGAAACATTCATCAATATCCTACCATACATCAATTTCTATGCTCAATCACATAGACATTACACATCAACCCAAAATCAACCCACATATAGACAATAGGCCTAAATCCCATCTAATCTCATCATTCAACTCAAATCACATGACTTAGGCCTCTAATGCAAAGTTCTCATTAATAAACCATTCTATTATTCAAAAATACTGATTTTCAATTCCTTTGGCATAAACATGCTCAAATTGGGCCATTTGATCACAAGTACGCATAACCCATGATATGGTCACAACCACCAAATCAGTAGCATAACCAACCCTAATCATGCTTAATTAAACATAAGTTGCATCAATTCAATGATTCTAGCCCAAAAGCATCAAAAGCCCTAAAATATGAAATTTACCATACATAGGTCATATTGCCGATTTACACTGGGTCACCATGTTCAGCCATGTATATCACTGATTTTGCATCATGGGTTCATCAACAATGGCAACTAGGTCAACATAGTTGACATGCAAGCTATTTGGAAAGGTCTAAGTTCATATTCTAAATTTAGGTCTAATACAAGCAACCCTACCAATTCTTCATTTAATATTCTGTTCAGATATATCAATCTACGAACAGAAATATTTAATCACAAAATCATCCGTACAGATAGAAGTATGTTAAGAACCAAACCTTTTGTCCACAAATCAGCTCAATCCAACGGTGGACCGAAAAGATAAGCCACTTTGATGAACAAGTCTCTATTCAAATAATTTCTCCTTTCCTGCTGCAAATACTCAAACTCAGATGACTATATCACACAACATACTTAATCCATAAACATCTCCACCGTTCATAATGCAGCAAGATCCGTTGTAAACCACATAACCAAATATCATAGCCATCCAACGGTTGAGCGAGAAATCCAGACTTTCCGATCAGATTTGTTTGAGAGGTTATATCTCTTAGACGAAACCTCTAATCAAGATCTCCACCGACCAGAATGAATAACCATAAGCTACGAACTTGCTGAAAATTTTTGAGCTCAATCACACCATATATCCTCAAGATCCAGCTCTTTGATGAAAACGTTGCAGACATTTCCTCAAAGCAACTCCCTCTTTCTTTCTCTTCTTCTTTCCTTTCTCTTCTTTTTTCCTTTCTCTCTACTCATCTCACCCTCTAAGACTTCCTTGGGGAAGAGAAGTAGGGGATGGGACACTTGTCCACTCTCATGCACCAACCTTGACATGTGTTGGAGAGGGGAAATGGGGCATGGGACCCTTGTCCATTTTCATGCACTAACTTGACATGTATTGGAGAAGAGAAATAGGGCATGGAACACTTGTTCATTCTCATGCACCAACTTGACATGTGTTGGTCTCATGCACCAACTTGACATGTGTTGGAGAAAAGAAATGGGGCATGGGACGCTTGTCCATTCTCATGCACCAACTTGACATGTGTTGGTCTCATACTACCCATACCAACCACATGTACTTTAACCAATCTCATGCTCCCATGTATTTTAAATGTCCAATCCATTTAATACACCAAATTTTCATTTTCATTTATCCTTTTATTCAATCAATTCTAACACATATCAATTCATGGTTTAATGGGCCCATGCATAAATAATAACATATGCATTATACTTTAATTTAACATGACCCATATACAATTTATGATGCACATATTTATATACATTATCAAGTATCAAATATACAAACATTAAACAACCATCAAACAAACACCAAACATATCAAGGCAACACATAGAGTTTGGGCAAAATGCAATTGGGTTATGGGCTAGATGAAATAATTTTCGGGGCGTCACACCTCCACTCATCTCACTCTCTAGGACTTCCTTGGAGAAGAGAAGTGGGGCATGGGCACTTGTCTACTCTCATGCACCAACTTGACATGTGTTGAAGAAGAGAAATGGGGCATGGGACACTTGTGCACTCTCATGCACCAACTTGACATGTGTTGGAGAAGGGAAATGGGGCATGAGACGCTTGTGCACTCTCATGCACCAACTTGACATGTGTTGGAGAAGGGAAATGGGGCATGAGACACTTGTCCATTCTCATGCACCAACTTGACATGTGTTGGTCTCATATTACCCATACCAACCATATGTACTTTAACCAACCTCATGCTTCCATGTATTTTAAATGTCCAATTCATCTAATACACTAAAATTTCATTCTCATTTATCCTTTTATTGAATCAATCCTAACCCATATCAATTCATGGTTTAATGGGCCCATGCATAAATAATAACACATGCATTATACTTTAATTTAACATGATCCATATACAATTTATAATGCACATATTTATATACATTATCAAGCATCAAATATACAAACATTAAACAATCATCAAACAAACACCAAACATATCAAGGCAAACACATAGAGTTTGGGCAAAATGCAATTGGGTTTTGGCTAGATGCAATAATTTTTGGGGCGTCACAATGGGAGCATGTCATTGGACCTACTTAAGTATGTTATTGACATGTCAAGCATTTATATGGGACTAAGCCTTTGGGAATAGACTCACTTAATGTATGAATTTGTAATCTTGGTCGGTGCATTCCTGTTAAGGTGGTAAAAGACTTAGAAATGACTTGATTTGATTAATGAGTAAACTGAGACCGGTGCACTTCTCATAGATGCACAATGAGAAAGTAGACTCGCTCGTTTACTTAGAAGGAGGGAGATGGACATGATTTTCAAAAAGTTTTTGTATATTTCGAAATTGAATTAGATTGAAGCATTATGTATTGAGCATGTAAATTTTATTTTTCCTTGAGTATTAATGTTTTTATTGTTTACTTGACATGTTCTTTATTAATGCATATACGATTACCATAGTTAGAAATATTCACTGAGCCTGTTGTTTGCTCACTAAATTTCCTATTTCTTCCAGGTTCTAACAAGAAAGGGAAAGAGAAAGCTTAAGAATTACTTTGGCACTCCTGAATTCTTTCTTATGTAGGTTTGATGTTATTTGGTTTTGGATTTTGATGTATATATATATATAACACTTTGGTATATGTATAATTTCTCACATAGATGGGATGTGCGATATTTTATGGATGTTATATGAGATTTGCAGATCAGTAGAAATTATGTGGATGTTTTATATGCTATGAAAATGGAATGATATTTTTGTGGAAATTGAACAATGTTTTATTAGGTTGAATTTGGAATTTGTGATTTTAGGGTTTAGGCAAACACTCCAACACCAAGTTCGAACTTGACAGGACCTACAAGCAGGAATGCTCCCAATCAGCCCAAGGGAGGCTGGTGGATCAGACAAACCTCCAAAAAGAGCATATGGTTGCCACAACCTACATTCAGGAACCCACGCATGGGTAAACAATCTCCACCGATTCCAAAAACCTTGTACTGCTCTCCCCGATATCCGCCAGTCCCTGCGCCTGATCAAGCTAAGCCATTTGACTAGCAGGATCAAAACCCACTCCTCTAGGGTGGATGGCGGACTAGGGCTCAGGCCATGAGGAGCCTACTTTCGCCGCGATTCTCATTCCTAGCCAGAACTGTCAGACCACTCAAATGATGACACAAAGTCCTTCCACTCTCCCACTCCAGCTCATTCGGGAGATTCTACTGGCCACAGCTATGTGTGAAATCCTCAGAATCCTCTGAACCAGCGTGTAACACATAGCCTTACAAGAGTGAAGGAAAATTCTTACACGTTCATCATCATCTCTTTTGATGAAGACTGAACTAGGTATATGATGTCTTCTCATAATTTTCTAAAAAGTAGCACCTTAATCGAATTTCAAGGGCGAAATTCATTTAAGGGGGGTAGAATGTAACACCTTTGAAAAATAGACTATTTTAAACCAAATAACATAGAAAACACACACTTAAAAATACCCGAACACTGTTCCGGAAAAACCTGTTGAAAACGGTTACCCGAAGCAGAAATGCAAGATGGCACGTGCCCGGATTTCTCTTCTTCTCCGATTTTTGCAATAAATAGAAGGGTCCGCCTCCTCCAAACCACTTTCCATGCCAATGAGATCCTTGGAAACGCCGAGACTTTGCTCCTCTGAGTTGTTGCGATAAAACTTGTGTCTCAAGGTGGGAATGATGGCCTAGGTTTGTGTATTATTTTACTTTATGATAACCATGGCATTGCAATGTTTATATACATGATACCATGCTACATTGCTTCATGCATATGACATACTCTTTATACATAAATTGATGGGGGTGGTTCCTTGTCTTTGTGACTTGGACCATTAGAGCCCTCGTGATATAAAGTTGAGCTCTTTGCTAGCGGGACTTGCAGTTGCGTTACGCTTGGTCCCGTGATATCAAATGAGAACCATCACAAGGGGAACCATCATATAATGATACTAAGCACTCGGCCTGCAGTGCACTCCGTAGTTGCTCAATATCTTTACACAACATACATGTCATGGGACTGTTTCGAAACCTTGGTACGAGGGATGTTGTTGCATTTCATGATTGTATTGTTTGTTGTGGTTTGAAATGCATTGATCTATGTACTGTTGTCTCTATCTTTCCGTAAACGTTACATTTACTTTGCTTGATCCACTAAGCTGTCGAGATCACCCCGTTGCTTCACTTTTCGGGGAATTGAGATGGGTTAGGGTTGATCTATAAAGGGGCGGTTATTAATCCCGACTCACGTCGGGACTTATCTTTTTGTGTATCAAGGAGCTGATTTTTAGCTTCATTCTTTTGGGTGGCATTGGCCATTTATTTTGTAGGGGGGATTGTCCACTTTTATTTTGTCTCAAGGAGACCCACCTGTAAAACAATTATGATAATATTTTGAATCCATTTCCTCTATCAATGAAGCTATCTATTTTGAAATATTGTGTTATGTGATGGGCCCACATTTCAGTTGCAAACCCCTTATTGTCATACCCTGTTTGGCGGAATGTGGTAATGTATGTCTACGTGTTGGACTATTTTCGAATTCAACCGGGTGTGACACAACAAATCTGGGAGCCTTTCTCAGTTTAGATAATTGTATGGAAAATTTCGATCTTTTTGAAAGAGTAAAATGACTAAACTTCAAATAGTTTTTGAGCGCAGGATTTTTCAAAGTTGTATTTTCCAACGGTGCAAAGTTGCAAATATATAGAAGCGCTAGTTTGGGATTTCAATATCCCAAAAATCCTAATTGCTTTGTTTGAAATTCAAATGCAACATATAAGTTGTTTCACCGTAATGGAGTCAAGAAAGACTTGGAAAAATCTGTCAAAATTGAGCATATAAGAAAATAGCAAAGTCTCAAAAAGATGAAAGTTCGCACAAGTGAGACACTTGTTATTTTTGACAGGTGTTTATGAGCTTCCTGAAGCTCTTCAGTGTCCTGAAAAGTTAAAGCCCAGAAGACTTAACTTTCACTTTAGCGTCCTGAAGAACCAGTAGCGTCCTGAAGGAATGTCAACCCGAGAGCAAGTTGTACTCAACTTGAGCGTCCTGTCGGAGCATGCTCCAAGACTTTCAGAGAAATCTTGAGCATCCTGAACAATAGGAGTGTCCTACCAGACTACACTCCAAGATTTCTCAGAAATCTTGAGCATCTTATAGCATGAGTAGCATCCTGCAGTTTAGGCTTGATTTCAAGGGAACTAGCCACTGTGTGAGCGTCTTGAACACCATGAGAGTCCTATTCGACACTTATAAAAATTCAACTATTTTTCCATTTTGAAATCTGATGAATCAAATCAACTTTTGCACACTTCAGATCAAATCAATTGAACATAGATCATTTAGAGAATTTGAAATTCATTTGCAATCATTTGAATCGATCAATCTAGTTCATTTTCATCAAGAATCAAATACTTTGAAATCTATGAAAATGCATTTCGAAAAATTTCAAGATGTATGATGAAGTTGCTGAATAAATTCTAGATGAGGTTCGACAAGCCTAAAGATATTCTAGACAAACTGAAACAGTTACAATATCATTCGATGCTTTAGAATTATCCAGCTTGATCTCCTTTTTAATTTGATAGCTCTTCAAAAATGTTTCTTTGCACATAGCGGATATTTCTTCATAGAGTTTGTGATCATAAAAATATGATTTGAATTACAGTATAAAATGTGGTTTGTAATCATCAAAATATCTCTCATATGGGTCATGAAGGTTCTTGTTTTAACACCTATCCTTCTGCATCAACACGCATCTCAAGCCGGTGTGAGAGGCATCAGTGTAGATAATCAACTTGTCACACCCTAAAAATTTAAACAACTAGATAATACATCAGTATCTAACATAAACGACATCATGTAACAGTGTTTGCATGAACACACGACACAACATAAACACGAGAACCTAGATTAAAGGATCTTCAAATTGAGACCAAGAATACCCAAATAGGGTGTTCACAAAAGCACGGGCATACCCTATTATGTACCCAAACACATACCCAATGAAATGCCTAACCATGTGCCCAACCACGTGCCAAACAAAATGCCAATGTTTTGGCCAGTAATTCTAGTCTGTGCACCAATAGACAACGTAGGATATCACCATTAAAAAAGGGTGTCCCATGGGGGGTCCAGCCCCCAAGGGGCCCCTGTGAGGGGGACCAACCCCCAGGGGGCCCTCCATGGGAGATTGGCCCCCAAGGGAGCCCCCCGAGAGTGGGGGACAGCCCTTATGGGCCACCCTCTATATAGGGGTGGCCCCCCTCAGTTCATCTCGTTCTCTCTTTCTTTCTCTCACTTCTTTCTCACCTTCTTGCACCATCGCTTTTCTCACAGCTTCGAAAAATAGAGTTTCGACAGAAGGTTCATGAAGGCGTCGCCACTACACTTGTTAAGGTGGGGAATGAGGGCATAGGTTTGCGTATCTTGCCTATTTAATAATGTTTACATTGCATCATGCATCATATACTTTACCATGCTTTACTTCATGTACATATAATTAATTCACGCATTGTTAAGGCAGTTGGACACTGAACCCATGGGTTGCTAGGCCACTATATACACTAGACCATGAGCTGGCTTTTTGTTATCCGGGACGTTGAATGTAACACCCCAATTTTCACCAAAATACAAAATTAAAGTGTTACATTATTTGGACATCAACTCCGATGTTTAAGCAATATTTAAAATTTATTAGAGTAACTATAAAAATATGTATGGTATAGTTTACGCAACAGAACTTATACACAATCTCCTACATCAAAGTTGATGTCTATTCCTCGTGTTTTATGTGCACGAGATCCACATAGCATTTTCATGTCTTGAAAAATATAAAGAGGTGAGCTAAAAGCCCAATGGTCATACCCAATAGTTCCCACGCATTAAACCTATCGATAGTATATAATTCAACCATAACGAACACGCATCACAAATGCAACAATCATAACATCAAAATTCACATATATGAAAAGCACGTGCACGAAAATATGTATAAAACGCATGTGCATGAATGATTTCTTTTGCACTAAGCAGGAAAAATCAAAACTCAAGGATTGCATTTAGCACATAGCATGGGTGAATCGCACCCAAAGATTGTATTTAGCACACAACATGGGCCAATCGTACCCAAATTCAAATGCAAAATGAGTACACGATGTTGGATGAATACAATACTATAGAAACGAGTAATACGAGCAAACCTCAGGAATCATCCCACCTTTTACATTTTTCCTTCTACAATTCCTTCTTTCTCTCTTTTCCTTCTTTCTCTTCTTTCCTCTCTTTCTTCTCTTTCTTTTCTTGGCTCCCTCTCTGGGGAGATGGAGTTGAAAATGAAAATGAGCTTCAAACTCATTTGTGAGCTTTAAATAAGTATTATATAGGCATGCTTCGGAACCAAGTAATAAAAAATCTTATTATTTTATAATATCATAAATTCATAATATGCTCATTTATTAGTTCAAATAATATATGCCCTGATCTCTTCAACATTTACTTCTTATATTTAGATATGTACCCATATATATGTTATAATATCCATTTATGTCCATCCATGAATATATATATATCATTCTTACTCAAAGTTATGTTTTAAAATTAGCCAAAATGATTAAGCCTCGTCATTCCAGATAACCCTTTTCTTTAAAGTTTATTAGATCTACATGGTCGTTTTAATACTTATGCTTGACCCACATATATTATGTGGTGTATAAATACAATGTACCATGTTGATATATATATATATATATATATATATTAATCAACATATGTCCATAAGTGAATATAACCAACCAATAACATCTACCTATATAATTTGAGTATGATCTTAACGGATTAATACATATATATGCATATTATGGAGTTTAATAATTTATAATTCATGAATTCACCTTATTAATCATATAACATAGAGTAATTTTCATAATTGATGTACCTTAATTAATGTTATTTGTCTAATAAGGTTATTATCCTAATTATTGATATAATAAGATTATTATTTCCTTTACTAATATAATAAAGTAATTCCTCAATTTAATCAACCTTATTTATCTCATAAAGTCGTTAATGCACATTATTTACCCTATTTACCCAATAAGGTTATTTTCTCAAATTAACCTTAATTATTTACTAGGATATTATTCTAATTTCATTACTTAACCTTATTTATATCATAAGGTTATTATTTCCGTTCAATTCGCATTATTTATTTAGTAAGGTTATTTTTGATAAATATACCTATTAATATTATTAATCTATTATTATCATTACCTTGACTATTTTAATAACACATAATTTTCATCATAATACAACATATATAATCCAACACACAATCAAGTAATATTATATTATAATTTGTGGTTTAACCATAGTTCATTAACTAGGGTTAATCTCTAACCAAATTTGGGGTATTACAATCCACCCTTCAAGGAATTTCGTCCTCCAAATTCAAGCGCGTATATCATGAACAAAAGAATGTAGTGATTTACTTGAATCTTTTTTCTTTTTCTTTTTTTCTTTATTTATTTTTTGACCTCATGAGTTTCCAAAAATCTCTGCAGATTCCAAGGCCCTGTCCTGAGGTAATTTAAAACCTCAATCTTATCTTAATTTGCTAAACTAAGCCTATTTGGCACTGGTACAGTTATGTAAAACTATAAGGCCTACACATCGATTATAGTTGTAAATATAATGGTTCTAATTTACTAGCACCAATATTTACATCTTGTGCTAATAATTCTCTTTTTCATTATTTATCTACAATTGGACGAGGGCATGATTTATTCACAACCTATCCTTCTAGATGCATCTATGTTTTATTCATCCTTGAATCCTAACTTTCAATATCGAATTCATGTTCTTAGGATATGGTTCTCATAGGTCACTGTTCCGAACTTTTCTAGATTTAGGAGTTGGAGTTGTAACTTTTAATCAGGTATGTTTAATTTTCGATTCAATCGTGGTACTTTGTTACTGAAATGAAAGACAAGACACCTTAGGTTGGTCAATTTTGCAAACATTTAGGCAACTGGACTCAAAAAAGAGGGGGTTTTATTTAAAAATTAGTTGAAAATCGTCCAATTTTGGATCAGTTCTAGTTTCGAATCTTAAACCCAACATACCTTTGTTCCACTTGAATTATCCTAATGAACTATCCTACACGAATGCATCACACAACAAACAAATGCAATGGCATATTGGGTCTTCCAAGGCCTTACAATTATCCTCGGACTCGCACATTCCATACCGTGTGAGATCAGCAATAAGAGATACAACCAAGGTCCTCCAATCTGCCCAAACAAGTTTTACGTGAATATCTAGATACCCAACCTATACCAGGTATCCTCCAAGTTTGTCCGTCTCATACCGGTCAAACTTAGTGATACCAGTTATAGCCTGGTTTCTAAAGACTCACCACACAAAGGCCACAGTCTTTCACTTCCAAGATTGTCCAGTTATCCTTTGCATTCGTTGTGTCCCATACCACCCGAGTACAATGACAACAGGTCAATCAAGGTCATAAAACACCGTCAAACATTAGTTACATAGGACGCTTCCAATATACCCAATAATTTTTTTTTTTCAAATCTTCACTCAGAATAATGAAGTCTAAGTCCTCTTATTAACGATTACTTTGCTGCGTGGGGAGAATTTGAAATGAATTTGAACGTACTAAAATAATTGAACCATTTATCATTATATCTAAAACAACCGAAATCGCTTCGTTTTCGTTTTTTAGGTCCACTTTCTCCCATATGTTAGCATATGTCGCTATCCAACAAAAACCATACATTGGGTGAAACCGCCCATCAATTCAAAGCTCCAGTTGGTGTGATGAATTTACCTTCCAAATATAGATCCAGCATCCATATTATATTTCCCTACCTCTAATGGTATTCTTCCGTTATGCTATGAAGTTCCAAATATTTATCATGAATGTATTTGGGTCAATCCTTTAGGTTATGAGCTTATTTTGACTCCATAACTCAGGATCATTTCTCAATTGATAAAATCCTGACTTAATCAAGTCTTATGCATTTTAATAATTTTCTTCTTCACTTATTTGTAGCATAATTCATTTAGATCTCTATTGTCCTTAAAGCTTGTTTATTTTGTCTAGCATATATATGCCCTTGAGGCCTATAATTCTTAAGGTTTATGTGATGAATTGATTTAGTGAATCAATCATATATTAACCCAACCGTGTGACTCCATGTAGGCTTCATTACCTATATATTCCTAGGTTAGTTTTATAATCTACGATGATCGTAAGTTAAGGTTACTTCTGACTCAAACCTTTTTTTTTTTTTTTAATATGGACACAACACAAGCTCATGCATAATACCATTTATGGATTTATAATCTATTATATGGTGTTATGATATATTATACAACATATATTGTAATTTTGTTTTTTGAGACTTTGAATTTCATTCAATGCCGCCAACTTTGAATATATATATATTTTTTAAATGTATAAACAGTCCACCCACGTGGCTGGGATAGGAATAGCCGCAACGTGGGGCTGGGTGTTAATCACAACCACGCGTTGGATTAATTTCCAGCCACGTGCTGGGTTTTTACCGCAGCTTCTCTTTCCAGCATCATCGTCTCCAGCGCCTTCTTCTTCTTCGTATTGCTCTTCCTGCGCCTTCTCTTCTCCAATTTTTCTCTTCCATTCTAATTGTTTGTACTTATTATTCAATGTTTTTATTTATACTAACATTTTTCACCATTAAAGGCCTACACCTAATATTTTAATGCATTTTGTGGATGTGATGTACATCAATTTTAGTGTCCTAGTACTGACACTTTAAGTTTCCGAGATATCGGAAGATTGACACATTTTATCGTACTTATCCATTGTTCTAGTGCATCCGGTACGAGAAGACCTGATACTAAATTTGTAACACCTTAATTTTTATTAAATTACAAAAATAAAGTATTACATTATTTTCACATTAACTCTGATCTTTTAAGTAATATTTAAAATTTATTAAAAAAATTATAAAAATATATATGATATAGTTTACACATTTTTACGCAACGAAACTTATACACAATCTCTTACATTAAAGTTATTGTCTACTCCACATGCTTCACGTGCACGAGATCTATATAACATTTTTATGTCCTGAAAAATATAAAGAAGTAAGCTAAAAGTCCAATAGTCATATTCAATAGTTTTCACGCATTAAATCTATCGATAATATATAATTCAATCATAACAAACACGTATCACAAATGCAATAATCATAATATCAAAATTTACATATATAAAAAGCACGCGTACGAAAATATGTATAAAACATGTGCATGAATAATTTTTTTTGCACTAAACAGGATAAACCAAAACTCAAGAATTATATTTAACTCGTAGCATGGGTAAATGACATCCAAAAATTATATTTAATACATAACATGAGCTAATCATATATAAATTTATATGCAAAAATGAGTATATGATATAAGATGAATATAATATTATAAAAATGAGTAATACGAGTAAAAGCTCGTGAATCATCCCACTTTTTACATTTTCCTTTAATACATGAGAATCAAAATGCTCTGGCGCTAAGATCCTGCTGGCGGACACGATGAACTTTTCTTTCTTTCTCTTCATTCCTCTCTTTCTTTTCTCGCTCCCTTTCCGGGGTCATGAAGTTCAAAATGAAAATGAGCTTCAAACTCATTTGTGAGCTTTAAATAAGTATTATAAAGTAGACATGCTTGGGAACAAGAAACGTTTCTTGCTTCCCAAGTAATAAAAAATCTTATTATTTTATAATATCATAAATTAATAATCTATATAATATATGCTCATGTATTAGTTCAAATAATACATGCCGCTAAACTCTTCAATATTTACTTCTTATATTTAGATATGTTGTAATATCTATTTATGTTCATACGTGAATATATAAATCATTCTTACTCAAAGTTATGCTTTTAAATTAGCCCAAATGATTAAGCCTCGTCATTCCAGATAACCCTTTTCTTTAAAGTTTATTTGATCTACGTGATTATTTTAATACTTATGCTTGACCCACATATATTATGTGGTTTATGAATATAATATACCTTGTTGATATATATATTAATCAACATATGGCCATAAGTAAATATAACCAACCAATCACATCTACCTATATAATTTGAGTATGATCTTAACGGATTAATACATATATATGTATATTATGGAGTTTAATATTTTTATAATTCATCAATTCACCTTATTAATCATATAATATAAGGTAATTTCCATAATTAATGTACCTTAATTAATCTTATTTGTCTAATAAGGTTAACCTTATTTTCTAATAAGGTTATTATCCTAATTATTCATATAATAAGATTATTATTTCCTTTACTAATATAATAAAGTAATTTCCTCAATTTAATCAACCTTATTTATCTCAAAAAGTCGTTAATGCTCATTATTTACCCTATTTACCCAATACGGTTATTTTCTCAAATTAACCATAATTATTTACTAAGGATATTATTCTAATTTCATTACTTAACCTTATTTATATCATAAGGTTATTATTTCCATTTACTTCGCATTATTTATTTAGTAAGGTTATTTTTGATAAATATACCTGTTAATATTATTAATCGATTATTATCATTACCTTGACTATTTTAGCAACACATAATTTTCATCACGATACAACATATATAATCCAACACACAATCAAGTAATGTTATATTGTAATTTGTGATTTAACCATAGTTCATTAATTAGGGTTAATCTCTAACCAAACTTGGGGTATTACATTGAACCTATGGATTGTGTGGTACGCTCTGGCCTATGAGGTGTCACATTGCCACTCAGGCACATGACCTCACGAGACCTCTCAGTTGCTACATGTTCCATTGGCACTCGACACACGGGTTGTGCATTAACTCGTGAGGTCGGGTTGTCACAATTGATTGCTCGGTTGTATTGTTGTGGTTTAGCTTCTTAATAATTGTTGCACTGTATTTATTATTATGCATGTAAGTCGCGTTTAACCATGTTTGATATCACTGAGTGGTTGAGCTCACCCCGTGGATATTTCCCCCAAGATCTTAGACATGTTTTGTAAACGTGAGAGCCATCGAAGTTACGTGCGAAGGACACACGTAGGGTGTGAGATGTCAACATTGATCTAAGTGCATTGTTTATGTGTCGTCGTTGTTTTCGTTGCATATTCTGTACTCGTATAAATGTAACCCTTGTACACATGCCCTCTGTTATTTAAGGAGGAGGAATAAAAGACCTGTGTTGATGCCCATAATTGTTCACACCTCATTTTTATGATTTGTTGCGTATTTCTTGGTAACAGAACAGGGTATGAAAGATTTGGTATCAAAGCGTGATCTTGCAACCAATGCCATACACGCCTCGATCCCTCGGTACACGCGTTGCTTATGTTAGTGCAATACGCGTATTGACCGTATCTGATATGCATGCCAAATACCTTGGTATGACTTTGGTACCTTGGTGTGTGTGTCGACCCTTCGGTACACACGCCTTTTGTAACATCCTGTAATTTTAATTAAATATATTACTGTGTCGGTCATGACGTCAGCTTACGTCAAGGGTATCGTGACACCTTTCATGTTAGTACGATACTTGTATTGGGCCCCTCTCAATATATGTATCTACCATCTTAGTACAATTTTACTACCTCGATATGCATGTCAATCCATCGGTAAGCGCATACGCCATTTTACTACCTCGGTATGCACGTTGATCCCTCGGTATGCGCATCAACCATTTACAACCTCGATATGCGCATCGATCCCTTGGTATGCTCATCGACCCTTTACCACCTCAGTATTCGCGTCGACCCCTCAATACGTGCATCACTCAGTTATCACCTTAGTATGCACGTTAATCCCTCGGTACGTGTGTCAGCCATTTACCATATTTGTATGTGTGTCGATTCCTTGATATGCGCATCGACCATTTACCACCCCGGTATGCACACCAACCCCTCCGTATGTGCATTAGACGTTTATCACTTCGATATGAGCGTCGGTCCCTTGGTGCATGTGGGTCGATCACCAACGTGGTAGCGAGTGCCTTATTATGCGCATTGGTGCCCTCGGTATGTGCATAGTGTAATACCTTGGGAATTAGATTTACGATACAAAACACAAAATTAGAATGAGTTCCATGAGAAAATTGCTATGAGTAAGGTATCGTAGAAAGAAAGATTTTTTAAAAAAACATGGGCATGGATGTTTTTAACACTTGGCACCTTCCGCCACGTGGTGTCTAGGAAAAGAAATGTCTAGGAAGTGATGCAAATGTACCTTAAGAATAAACTCTAGGGTAATCCCATTTGAAGGATTGTATGGAACTTATTTTGGTATATTATAATTAGATGATTACAGTGAGCTACAGATTTAGCTCGACATTAATTAGGATTAAATATTTTTTTATGGGATGATTACCGTGCCAGCCAAATTATTGAAAAAATAGTGAGGTTGCATGTAGAATGAAGGTTCGGTTCGTAAGTTTAAGCATATTAATCATAAATTGAAGAGTCACATATTAATCATAAATTGAAGAGTCAATGATTATATGAAAACTATAAGGTACAGATCTAGATAAATATATGTACATGTTGAGACTCAAAATTTGAGGATCTTATAATAATGATAAATGATTTGTGTTGACTTTAGGGGCGTCCCAAACTCATGATCTTGTATATATATATATATGAACAATGTGATTTATGAAGATTCTTTTTATATTGCCTCATCATTCTTTTTATATTGCCTCATCACAGTGAGTGTATAGCATGTATGCTAGTCTTATCACGCATGGGGAATATGACCAAATCAGGACAGTTTGTATATTTTGACGGGACTGAATTATTTAATTCTAATATTTCATATGATGAGAGATTGAAAAAAAAAGAAATTGTGTATCATTTTTCATTATGAGTATTTGTGAGAAGAGAAATATTGTCCTTGATGGATATTAGCATATTCGATTTTATTTTAGTAGTATGGTGATCAAAATGTTGCATTACTTGATATATTAGTGATAATATGATCACTTTTGGTATGTTTATTTTGGTTGTTGGTATAATCAAATTGATAAAATGATCATAATGTGAGAAAATGGGGATTGTAAACATTAATATGAGCTTAGTCCATTCTAAACTGATGATTGAGGATCAACTAAATAAGATCTTAGGTTATGGAATTAGCCTAGAATAAAGAAAGAATGAAGTTTAAGATAAGGTCACCTAATTGAATTAGTATGTGACCATGAAGATTGGATTATCCAAATAGTTAAAAAGCCTTATTAGACATATAAGGTTGAATTGATGGTCAATGAGAGCTTAGTCTCTATGAATGGATCGATACAGTCATTAGCCTAATATTTAATTATCAAGTGATCGGCTTCAAGTGTATGCAGAGCTGATAAGTATTCCACTAAAAATATTTATGAGTCAAGATTAAGGCAAATAAGCAGTTAAGAAAAGTAAACCTTAATGAAAATATACCTTACAAAAATTCTTGGAAGGAAAATAAACCTTAAGGAGGATGGGTTTTAAGGAAAACACTAGGGATACGCCTGCTTATAATAATGGGCCTTGAAGGACACATGGCTCATTGAGAAATCAAATGAATAAGCATATACATCGTTTAATAAGGAATGGCTAGATCTGACCAAAGATTTGATTATGGGTTATAGGGTGGAATAAGATCCATAAACATAACATGTAGTGTTGACCGATGGTTGCCACGCGAGTTTTAGATGCTTGTTGGCACAAGATAAGATACAAAACCTTGAAGCTCAAGGGCCATCAAAACTAGGTCATCACTCAATAGTCAAGGTTCGAGAAGCCAAGCCTGAGAAATATCAGCCGCCGGTTGATGTGCCTTTGACAATTAGAACGTATTGAAATTAAATCACTGCTCACACAGTCATCCCCTCATTCATATTTAGATGGACTTTTAAGTTGAGTCCAGAAGCAGGATCATTTTTATGAGGAAAAGTGATTAGATATCATCCATGGAAGTTAGTAGACAACGTAACCACCTAGGAACGTAAGCCGTACGTAGCCTGTGGATTGACCTTTGGTGCATGGGAGTCTCCCGTGGTGCAAGGATGCCAACCTTATTGAATCAACCTTAGGTGGTGCACCTCTGTTGTAAACTTCATTGTGTCAGTCGAAAGGAGATGCACAGACGGGGTTGTACCTTATTGAAAACGAGCTCATTTGGTTATATGAGATTTTCCCCTGGACATCTGTCCATGAACCCAAGATAATACTTGGCCACAAAACCTTACGTGACAGCTGGTTTCAAGCGTTTAATGTTAAATAAAATATTATTGCCAATTAAGTTGTGTTATTAGATATTGATGATTCCATCGAATAGTCAATGAGATTTCATTTCAAATTTCTGGCCCTACAAAATTTTCCATCCTAAGAACGCACATGACCCACTGGAAAGGGTATGAATGTGTCTCATGGGAAAAGAGGCATCGAAATGGATGATACCATTGTGAACTTTTAGGATAGAATGTTTGACGAGAAATTCATGACCATTGATATCCCTTTTATCACTATATTCAGAGTGGAATGGGACACAATAAATGTAGAGGATAACTGGAATATTTTGGATCAATAGAAGACCTGTAGACCATGTTTGGTGAATCATCTAGAAACTAGGTTATACCTACTATCACCAAGTTTGACTGAAATGGGACTACCGGACTTGGAGGATATCGACTATAATTAAGGTATCTAAATGGTTTGCAGAACTTGTTTGTTGCACATGTGTGAAGCATCATGTAGGTTAATAAGTGAGAACAAAGGTACTCTGGAAAATGATTTGAATTTCTTGGCACCAATCCAAAAATGGGGACAAGTTTTTCAAATGAATTTTGAACTGAAACCTTGTTTTTGAATCCAGTGACCAAAGTTGTTTATTTTTTTGAAATGGCCCAATCCCGTGTTCGTTGTTTGATTTTAGGATTGGAATATTATAATTGAATCAGAAACCAAAATGTACCTAACTAAAAGCAAAAACTCCTACCCTTCAACCTAGAAGAGATAGGAATATGACCCAGGCCAACCAAAACAAAACACCATCACATAGGAATCGAGACTTAGATCTCCACTTAATATAAAACATTCAGAAAAGAAGGTTAGGCTTAAAAGCCTTACCTGATAGTGAATAAATAAAAATATTAGCACATGATGATATCATGAGTGCTAATGAAAGACTACCACTATAATCACAAATGAAACAATTTCCATAGTGAACAATCACGATAGAAATCTTCGATAAGGATTAAAATTGTTAACTAAGATCAACTAGGCCGACAGCCTGAAGATCATTTGACTTCCAGCATTAAACAAGACATAGTAAGTCTTGCCTTATCAAGGATGATGGCGATAACTAACTCGGAGGTGACGGGCAAATCGTGCTACGCACGAGGAACAACCACAACAGAGTTCCCCACAACTCAGACGTTGCAATTGGAATCCTTTTCCTTCACCAAAAGGGAAGAACATAAGCCAAACACAAAGAGTACCATTGAGAATGGGCCAACTTGGGCACATAAGATTCTGCCACCTAGGACAACCTGAGTCAAATTTTGAGGACAAAGTTCTATTTAAGGGTGGTAAAATGTCACACCCTAGAAATTTAAACAACTAGATAATACATCATTATCTAGCATAAATGACATAATGTAACAGTGTTTGCATGAACACTCGACACAACATAAAAACAAGAACCCAGAATAGAGGATCTTTGAATTGAGACCAAGAATACCCAAATAAGGTGTTCACAAAACCACAGGCATATGCCCAATGATGTACCCAAGCACATACCCAATGAAGTGCCTAACCACGTGCCCAACATAATGCTAATGTTTGGCCAGTAATTCTAGCCTGTGCAATAATAGACAACGTAGGATCATGCGAAAAAGGACCTCCCACGTGGGGGATGAAGGCCCAAGGGGCTCCCCCTAATGGGGGACTGGACCCCAACGGACCCCCATGGTGGGATCGGACCTCGAAGGGGGGACCGACCCTCAAGGGCCCCCATGGGAGGGCCAAGGTCTCATTCAATCATTTTTCTCACACCTTCGAAAGATATGAGTTTCGACAGAAGGTTCATGAAGGCGCCTCCACTACACTTGTTAAGGTGGGGAATAAAGGCCTAGGTCTGCGTATCTTGCTTGTTTAATAATGTTTACATTGCATCATACATCATAAATATTACCATGCTCTACTTCATGCACACATTATTAATTCATGCATCATTAAAGAAGTTGTACATTGAACTCATGGGTTTCTAGGCCACTATATATGCTAGACCATGAGGTGGCTTTGTTGTTGTTTGGGGCATTGAACCTATCGGTTGCGCGGTGTGTGCTGGCTCATGAGGTGTCACGTTGCCACTTAGGCACTGGAACTCATGAGACCTTGAAGTTGCTACATGTTGCATTGGCACTCGACTCACCGGTTGTGCGCTAACCTGTGAGGTCGGGTTGCCATAATTGATTGCTTGGTTGTATTGTTGTGGTTTAGCTTCCTGATAATTGTTGCACTATATTTATTATTATACATGTAAGCCACAATTAACCATGTTTGATCTCACTGAGCTGTTGAGCTCACCCCATTGATTTTTTTCCCTCAAGCTCTTAGACATGTTTTGCAAACGTGAGAGCTATTATCTCAGTGAACCTCATGACATTAATGTTTTGATGATTCCAAATATCTCCAATTTTTGTATCTAATGATCTTGTCAAGTGTTTAAGATTTATCAAGAATCAAGATCAAGGAACTATGCTCACAAGCCTATTGAACGTCAATTAAAGTTCCAAGTCCTTTAGTACTTAGAATGTAAGGACTACCGATCAAATTTGCTCTCAGCAAGATTTAATCATTTTCGTATTTTGATCATACACTTTATGGTATTTCAAATGATTTAACTTCTCTATGATTAATTTGAAATTTACTGAGTTTTTATTCGCATTCATCATATTTTTAATCGCGAGTCTAAACTACTTTTCCAGAGTCTTTCAGGACGCTAATGTTTTAGCAGCGCCCTCCTGAACTTGATGAGTCAGGACGCTGATAAAATATTTGGATGCTCAAGGTTGAATTGAACTTCATAAGGACGCTTACTTATAAGAAGCGGCCTTCCTTTAGTCAACCTTTGAAAGTGTCAGGACGCTGACTTAGTTTCAGCTCGCTGGAAGTTCTCTTTTTTTTTTTTAATTGATTTCTATCTTTGAGGACACTGATAGTAATAAGTTGAATAAAACTATCAGGATGCTACTTGTATGGGAGCTCCCTCATCCTTAGAATCAACTTAATAACTTTCAAGACGCTTACTGTCCTTTAGCGCACTTAATCGTGTTTTAAAATTGTTTTGAAATTTCAGAACGCTTACTTGTGAGTAGCGCCCTCATGATTTAAGTGGTTTAATCGTCAAAGTAAGTCAGGATGCTTACGACTTAGTAGAGCCCTCACTTCAATGTTCACCAGGACGCTTATGCTCAATGAGCGCCCTCAAAGGAAGAAAACGACAAAAATAATACTTTTGCTATTTTGACACGTACATCCTTTTAGCTACCTTTTCAGAACAACTTTTCGTACACAAAATCAACTTCTTGTATTTGTAAGAGATATTCTCAGATTCATGAACCATGTCTCTTAAACTTTCCTTATTTGTGAATCTGGAAAAAATCTGAAATATCATGAAATATGCGATTGCCATACATTTTAGCTATTGTGAGTAAACATTCATATTTGAAATTCAAATTCAAATGAACAACAACTTCATTTCTACAAGTTTATATATACCAACACTTAACAATCTATTAAGACCACCGAAAATTCTCTGAGCCAAAACAGTTTTTGAAAGTTAGTCGAATTTTCATCTTATTAAAAAAGCTTAAGTTATTCTTGTTTCAAAGCGTTTTATTTGAATCTTTGCTTATTCAAAAGATTTTCACACTGAGCTAAATTTCTATCTTTATCTGAAAATCTATTTGAAAGTTTAAACTATTTCCACTCAAATTTTTTAGCACTGTTTTATCTTATATCATTCTTGCTGAAAGAGAAATTTGAGAGATAGTTCATAGGATACAGTTGTACTCAATTTCATATCTTGTATACTGTATCAAGGTTGTAATAGTAGTTATATAAACTACTGAGTTGATATTCTTGTATTCAACAAGTTTAGGTCTTCTCAAACCAGTAAGTTGAGAAATGGTCTTCTCACACCTGTAAGTTGAGAAACGATCTTCTCACACCCGTAAGTTGAGAAACGATAGTTCTCACACCCGTAAGTTGAGAAAGCTTAGGTTTGTCTTAAACTCGTAAGTTGGGATAAGTTGGTCTCAAGCCTGCAAGTTGAGCAGTGTAACTGTTGTTCTCACACCTGCAAGTTGAGAAAATATGTAAGGGTTTGATTCTCACATGTAAGAGAATCCCTAACTGAGGAGTTTAGGTAGTGGATGTAGGCAAGTAGCCGAACCACTATAAATCGACTATGCATATTTATTTAATTTTTGCACTTTAGTTTTTCTATTGTAATTAATTTTAAATTATCTAAGTGTCCAATTCACTCCCCTTTTGGACATACTTGGGCCAACAATTGGTATCAAAGCAATGTTGCTCTTCAAAGAAACTTCACAATTTTTTTGATATCAATGGAATGACCAGAGGCATTGTTATAGAAGTAGGTCAACCTTTGGATAGACCACCTTTGTTCAATAGAAACTGGTTTGAAGATTGGATGATAAGGATGAAATCCTTTCTACGATCTAAGGATACCAGTTTATGAGAAATTGCTGTAAACGGTTACATCATGCCCAACAAGCCTATTGAGCTATGGACAGACAAGAAAAGACTAAATGATAAGCTTAACGCTCAAGATATCTATGCCTTGTACTACTCTCTACCCAAGAAAGAAGTAGAAAGGGTAGTTCAGCTCGAGAGTGCCAAAGAGATTTGGGAAACACTCAAATTACTTCATTGTGAAAAGCTCAACAATTGAGATGAAAAGCTCAAATAGTCTGATAGACTATTTGATTCCTTTGAGATATCGAAGAATGAATCTCTCGATATGACATGCAACAGATATCAATCCATTATTGTCGGAATGCAAGAACTGAATCAGGAAATACCTGTAGAAATATTTCTAGTATATTTCTATGATAAGCTTCCAAAGAAATGGAATAATAAGCTAACTATGTTAGCTGAATCTGTTGAACCATGGGAAATGAGTTTAAAAGAGTTCTATGATCTCTTGCAAACCATGGAAGGAAGGGATGAGACTAGTGACCCAGTTAGAACATTAAAAGAGCCTATAGCACCAGTACCTTAGGATGACATCATTTTAACCCATAGTGTGCCGGTATACGTATTTGTATACGTATGCATATGCGTATCTTGACACTCGATGCGCATAGGTTCGAGTGTCTCTACATGATTTTATGTCATTATGAGTGCGCGTGAAGTTTCAGAACCATCGGAGACCATTTTGGCATCGAAACATGGAAAATTGGGTTTTGGAACTAAGGAGCTCACTCCATGTGAAGAGGAGCTCGCTCCTTGGGAGAAAAAAGAAGAAAAAAATCTTCCAGTCTTTGATGGAGCGCGCTCCATGGTGTTTTTCGGAAAAATTTTGCCTCCAAATTTGAAGAAGCGCGTTACATTTTTTTGAAGGAACGCGCTCCTTGGATGATAAAAACCAAAATTTCATTTTTAAATTGGAGGAGCGCGCTCCATGCTGGGTAGGCTGAAAAATCCAGTTTTTTGGCAGTTTTGTGTGTGGGCCCAAATTTTTCTATAAAAGCAACCCACACCTAATTTTTGCCACACTTGCTCATTTTTCACTTTGAAGAGAGGGAAAGGAGCTTGGAGAAGAGGAAGAGCCTGAAGAAGAGAAAGAAGAGAGAAAAGGCTAGGGTTTGGTGCATTCTTGCCCAAAATCCCTCCAAGGTATCAATTTCTTTCTCATTTTCTTCCTTTTATCCCTTTCTTGTGTGTTTGTAAGCTTTATTTCGACCTAGGGTTTGTAGGAATCCCGGATTTGGTGGCTTTTTGACCTAGGGTTTACATGTTTGATTTGTTTATGCTTGTTTATGATGCTGATGGCCTTCCCTAACCTAGAAAAACCCATAATGTTGTGTAATCCCAAAATTTATGGAGGGGGTTGGAAGAACACATCTTGGAGTTAGGGTTTAGATGTCATATATGTATGATTAGAGGCCATTGGGAACCTATTGAAGGTAAAACCCCCAATTTGTAGCAAGAAATTGGAGTGGTTATGTGTATTGACCTAAACCCTAGATTTTTGGACTTAGGGTTTGCCATTGGATTTGCATGTGATGTATGATGAATAGATGGGTAAATGTGGAGTTAAGGTGGTCCAATTTACTGATCTTGATGGCTGGAAACCCTAGGTGTAGTTCAATTTTGGCCTAGGCCTTGTAATTTGGGAAATTGCATGTGATTTGGGGATTTTGACCTAATTGATTTCAATTGATGAAATTGACTTGCAATTAGTCTAATTAACCCTATTTATGATTGAATGCCATGTATTATAGTGTTTGGATCAACCTATTGCATTCAATTTGGTTAAATGTGGGTTAATTTGGTAGTAAATGGTTAAATTGGGCAATTAGAGATTGGCCCATGTTTAGAACCATTTTAGAAACTTAATTGGCATTTGATTTGGGTTTAAACATGGTTGATTAGCATACTTGGACTGATTTTCAGTTTTGCATAAACCATATTGTTTTCAGGATTTGTGATTTGATCTAAGTGACCAAAATAGTCCAATTGATGGTTGTGGTGCATTGGGGTGATTGTGGCATTCTAGTGCTCTTTCTTGGAATTGAAAGTTAGATTGGCTAGGTCTAGCCAATCAAGTGTGAGTGTTTCTTTTACTTGTGAATTCTATATGTGGTATTGTAGTATAAAATATTTTAAATGCTTGTATAATGTAGCATGCATGATTTGTTGAATTCATGAACTGTATTTGAGCATAGTCAGTTGGGAAAATAGTTGAGTTATGTGCATTCCCTAAGCTTGAGATTTCTTATGGAATCCCATCAAGCAGACCAGGAATCCTCAATTGTGGACCTTGCAGAGGATGTCTATGGGTTGTGTAGGTTAGGATCCGCCTAGACATGGTACTTGTCTTGGTGGGCAAATCCTATAGTTCATACAATCCATAGGAATTTTAATAGATACGGGTAAGAAGTCGATCGGCATGGGTTTCGCGCACACATGGCCCTTGTATTTATTCTTACTCAAGAGGTGTTAGGTTGCATATGCATGTTTAAAAAATGGTATGCATTGTCTTGTTATGACATGATACATTATATTGACATGTATGTGATCTTGATTATATGCATGATTATTTTAAATTGTTTTAATGATTCTTGCAATGTTTTATTTAATGCATATATATGTTGCCACTTGTATAGAACATTCACTGAGCTTGTTGTAGCTCACCCTCATCCTTATCTTTTCAGGATCTGATAGGAAGGGGAAAGGGAAAGCTTAGATGTGAAGCATTCCCGTACTGTTGTTGACGTAGGTGTTTAGTACTTTTTCGCAATTTATTTTGATAAATTGTACTATGTAACACCTAATACTTGTACTTAACATTTAGAGGGGTTTGTCCTTATGGTGAAGTATATTTGTACTTTTGGACATTATGGACATGGAGAAAAAAAAATTCTAGTTGTCATTTTGGATATGTTTTATATGATGATTTTATATTATGTTTATGTGTTTATTGTTGTGTATTTGGGATTATGGTATGTGTTGGAAGGCTTATTGGGACGCCGTGCATGTCGTGGGAGGATATACACTGGGTTCCGTGCCGGTTATGACGTTATGAATAGTGGGTCATGACAGAGCCACTCGTCCACTTCAGGGTTTTAGATAGTGAGTCAGTTCATGATAACCTTCAACGTTTTATACGTCTAGTAAATGAACTTGAATACGTTGGAAAAACCATCTCTCACTCTACTTTAGTACAATTCTTTCTAAACAGTTTTCCTGAAAATTGAAAATATAAAGTAGATTTTCTAAATGAGTTTTCAAATCCATTTGAAACCAGTTTTCAAGAAATTGATTATATTTTGAGTGGGTTAGAAACTTCATCCGAGAGAGAAGACATTCTTGCAAATGCACCAAGCAGGAACAAAAGTGAAGTTGCTGATGATATATACACAATGAGTCAACAATCCTCAGCAAGCACATCCAGGACGCTCAATGAAAGATCTCCTGTAGAATGTTGAGAAAGAAGTCAACATGGAGAACGAAGATAATGAATTATCTCAGCCGCTTCAAAAGGAGACAGAGTGCATATGTCGAGGACTTTGTAGTACCTTGAGGTAAAAGTCAAAAAATATGCTAAGGTATAAAAGTGACTCTCATCACTGATGTTATTATTAGCTTATCAGTGATAAATGATTATCTTTAATCATGCAATGCTTAGAATGCTTAAATATTTTCGCTCATGATTAAATTATTGATGATTGGTTGATGAAATATAATTTGTGATATTGTTTATTCAACCATACGATACCTAAGTTTAATTGGTCAAATTTAATTAATATTAGTGTTTAAGTGTCCTGAAGTAAACTAACAACAAATGAGGATGCTAATGTGCCTATTGGCTTTAGTCGACCACAAAACGCTAGTCTTAAGAAGGACGCTAATCTGTTGCAAACGTTAATTAAATTAAACCGCCTTTAGAAACGAGGAAGCGACACGTGCGGGTGAGTGTCAGGAGCGAGCTTATCGCTTTAACATTATAAAATCAAACTTTTAGTGACCTAGCAGTCACTTTACACCTTTGATGCCCTGGGACGCTTCGACGAGAACTTACTAGGAATCATTTCAAGAATTACCGCTGAATCTTCATCTTTAACCTTTGGTAAATCTTGTTCTCTGTTCATTTTTTGAATCCTCTAATTCCTATTGTATCAGTTTTTGCCTTGTTGTCTCAGCTCTTCATATCATTTCATTTGATTTTTCAATGGCACCCAAACTCGAAAAGCTTCACCCCTTTTCTACAAGAAAGTGAGTCACTTTACCTTCATCGCCTCCAGATAGGAGTGTGAGACCAAAAACTGAACCAACTCAGGTCGAACTGGCTGAGGAACCCACACCATCTGTACCCACACCTCCTATTGAAACTGTGTCTGAACGATCTCACCCTCCTTCTTCTACCTAGATAAGAAGAAAGGGAGACAAAACAAAGAAGCTCATTAACCGAGTAGTAATTGATGGATGCTTTGTCGATTTTGAGTTCTTCATTAACTCTTACCTAGACATCCTATCTTTATTCGAGTTCCAAGGCTGGAAAAATTTATTTACCCTCAATTCGAAATGGTACCCCAGTCTCGTCAGCCAATTCTATTTGAATTTGGTCGATAAACCCGATTCTGGATTTACAAAACAATCTATTGTAAAGGAAAAATATATTGAGATTTTTCCCAGATTCTTTTCTGGAGCATTTTCTTTGTCGAGTGATGAAAGTGCTCACATACTTTCATTTGCTAAAAGTAAAGTCCAGTATCCAGGCTACAATAGCTTTTCTGCTCTAAATCTTGTTTCAAAGAAAAAGAACCACTCGAGTGTTGACAAGAAACTCACAAATCAGTCTTTTGAATTAATCCCCAGAATAATCCACAACATCATTACCCGCATCATTCAGCCTAAAACCGACAGTAGAGGTAATGTAAATGACTTAGATTTATTCTTAATCTGGCACATTCAGGAAAAGAAGAAAGTGACTCTCGCCCACATCCTCATGGATGTGATTAATACAATGGTTCATAAAGGAGGAGGTCTGCCATTTGGTATGTACCTCACCACTCTGTTCGAGATGTGTGGTATTGATTTCAGTGGAGAAAGCTTCAAGGAGACCAACAGATACAACTGTGTTGGTCAAACCACTGTGAAATTGATGAGATACACTTATGTCCCTGCATTGGACAAATGGCTTCCAATGTCAGACGTTCCACTTGAGGGAAATTATAGTGGAAAAGATGAAACAAGAGAAGAAGATGCCTCAACAATGGAAAAACAAGTTGCACATGCTTCGACTACTCAAGAAGAACAGGCTGTGCAAGAGGAAGTTGTTACCACAGCTAACATTGAGCATGTTTCAATTGACGATGTGGAAATTGAATATGCAGAGCAAGCTGTTCATGCTGAAGGACATCTAATGGAAGAGGTGACCCAGATTGCGCAGGCTGTTGTTGAACAACATCTGAATGAGTTAGAAAATGCTGATGCAATCTTGGAGGAAATCACCAGAGAGGGAGCTAGTGAGGACTCAAATAAAACCATCTTTAAGCTACCATCTCCATTTGGTATCCTTGTATCAATAGAATCCCAAGACTCGAAAAAGACTGAGTTTGATGGTGAAAAATGTCATGATACAGAGGGTGATACTTTGGCTATCATACCCTATCAGGGAAATGACATGAATGTAAAAGCTGATGATGAAAGATCATATAGAAGAATGTCATGAGGCCAATGCTGAGTTCCAAGTAGAAGATGCAATGGAAAATATTCATGAGGAAAACTCATCTAATCATTAGACGCCTTCTTATCCTTCCACCAGCAAGCCAACAAATGAATTCTTCAGAGAGGAAGATTTCCTGAGAAGAGTGAGAGAAGATCAGATTTTTGTCATGTCTCAGCCAATGACTCGTTTAGAACAGAATCAAGTTCAACTGAAGAATGGGACATTGTCAGAGGTCCGAGAATCTCTGAAATCATAGGAGAGAGTTGAGATTAATGAGATAAAAGAATTTAACTCTCACGTGATCCAAGCAACTGCATTGCTCAAGAAAATAACACAACAAATGGACAGACAATTAAGTGTCATGCAGTCATTGGCTTTATCGAGCTCCACTTCATCATCACATGATGATCTTATAAAGAATATTCAGGAAAACATGCAACAAATTAAGGCATTCATGAAAGCCTTTGTTGCTAATGTTCTCCCGAGATTGGTAGTTCCTCAACAACCTCCAGCTAGCCCTCACGCTCCACAAAGTCGCACAATGCCAGCTACGCCAAGTAGTACTACAAGTGCTATAACTGAAGAAGCTTTAAAGAAGATTCTTGAAGAAATTCAAAGCTTAAAAGGTAAAATGGCTGAGTCCTCTAAAGATGCTTCCATTTCTGACTCACTATAAACAATTTTGGATGTTATCTTGGATCAAGTCTCGAGAAAAACAACTCTTAATCCAGTGCTGCAGGCCATCTCCAGTCTGAAGGAGAACTTTACTTTTGTTGGGCGAGCACACATAGAGGATGATAGACTAACCAAGATTCTCGACTTGGTTACTCATTCTTTTGAAAAACTTCATAACTTGGAAAACAAGATGCCTTTCCTTACCACAAGCATCATGGATCTGTCTTACACTGTTATCACAACTGCAGATCGAGTGGAAGAGTAGTAGGCTTCTTTGAAGACCTCTTCAAGGCAATGAACAATAGACTGTTAACCTAAAAGGTTCATCACTTAGCACGTCCCTAAATATATTGTGATGAAGTATATTTTGATGATCATAAACAAAGTACTTTTTGGTGCTAATGAGCCTTAATCAAGATTTCATCCAAGCACCTTAGGTAAAATAAAAAAGCCAAGGAATGATTCGATCAAGGAACTCAATGTCATAACGGACGTTCAAGATCGTTTTAATCGAAAGGTCCTCAATGATCACATCATGACTTCAAGATTACGCTCGAACGATTTGATCAAGCTTCAAGTATTCATCTTTCGATCAATGTTCAAGATATTCATCTCTAGCGAGCTGTCAACATTGAAGATCTTATAATAAAGAGTTGGATTTAAAGATTATGAGAAAATGTGAAATACACAGTATTAAAGGTATATCTTTCTCTAATCGACATTGCTCAAACGTTTTTCAAAACCATGCACAAATCACTTGCAAACTTGCATGTTTTCGATCTTACGTTTTACGGTATTTAAAATGATTTAATTCTCTATATTTAATTTGAAATTTACCGAGTTTTTATTTGCTTTTATTGTATTTTTAATCGCGAGTCAAAACTGTTTTTCAAGAGTATTTCAGGATGCTAATGAGTTCATTAAGATGCTTATAACATTTAAGGTTGAATTGAACTGATTAATCAGGACGCTTACTTGTAAGTAGCTGTCTCCTTTAGTCAACCTCTAAAGTTGTCAGGATGCTAATTCATTATCAGCTTATTGAAAGATTTCTAAGTTCTTCAAAGAATCTATCTTTGAGGACACTGATAGTTATAAGTTGAACAATCTATTAGGACGCTACCTGGATAGGAGCGCCCTCACCTTTGGGAATCAACTTAATAGCTTTCAAGATGCTGATTGTCCTATAACGTACTTGTCTTTAGTTTCAAATGTTTTAAAATATGGTAGGACGCTTACAGAGTTGTAGCGCGCTCGTATTATGTTTTATGTTTTTAAAAGGTAGGACACTTACTCGAAAAGTGGTGCCCTCTTGCACATAATTGTTTTAAAATGTAGCAGGACACTAACAGTGCATTAGCGCCCTAAGGGTTAAGTCCTTCAAGTGTCAAAGTAAGTCAGGACGCTTACAGTTCAGTAGCGCCCTCACTTCATTGTTCAGCAGGACGCTTATATGTGAGCGCCAACGACAAAGTTGATATTATACGTCAGAACATTGATTACGGAATCAAGACGCTAATTCAACAACTGTCATTGTTCGAACAAGTACATTACATCAATCTACTTTTTCAGAATGGATTTTTGCACAAAGTCCTTTTCAAACTTATCAGAGATCCTCTCTGATACATGAATTAAGTATTTCTAAAACTTTCATTTTTCATGTAATCTGAAAAGAACCAGGATGTTAGTAAAAATTGTAGTTGCCATTTTCATTTAACATTTTAGCCGTTGTGTGTAAATGTTCATATTATTTGAACTTCAAATGTCTAACGGCTATGTCCTACTAAGTCTATAAATACTAACACTTAGGACCAAACAACTCGCCGATAATTTTTATTGTGTCAACACTTTTTGAAAGTTAGTCTGTGTCAAAATATTTTTCAAATATCTAAACTTTCAAAGTATTTTTCACTGATACCTTTACGCATTCAAAAGATTTTCATATTGAGCTTCAATTATATTTCATCTTTGAAAATCTATTTGATCTGGTATTTACTCAAGTTCTCAACACTAATCTATACTTGATATCAATCTTACTGAAGATAGAATTTGAAATATAGTTCATGAGAAATACAGTTGTACTTGATTTCATATCTTAAGTATTGTATTGAACTATAACTGTAGTTGTGTCAACGGCTAAACACTGAACCAGAAGTTTTCATACTCATATTTTATATCTACTTTGAAAACTGTGTCTTTGATTTATACTGGTCCTTCATTTTCAAGTCAATGTTTATTGGTATCATATTATTTTCAAAGAAGCACTGATTTTCATACCACATCATTCATGCTTTTCGAAATTGCACTTGAGCAATACCGAACATTGAAAGGTTTGACTGTAAGTGTATTTCATTTTAGCATTACGTATTCATATTTCATATCTTTGTAATGCTATGTACTGAGCCAAAGTGTAAACTATTCTACTTAGTTAGAACCGACATTATCTTGTGTTGTAATGCTGGTGTGTTTTTGGGCTGAAACAACCAGGACAAGCGAATGTAGTTCACTTAATGATTTCAGGATTGAAATCATGTTAGGTTATCTCTTAACCTGTAAAAGAGAACCGGTTCATCCTAATCCCGTAAAAGGATAAGTGTGTCCTTAACCTGTAGAAGGATAGGTTAGCTCTTAACTTGCAAAAGAGAAACGGTTGTTCCTTATCCTGTAAAAGGATCACGGTTCTTCCTTATCCCGTAAAAGGAAAATAATTCTTCCTTATCCCGTAAAAGGAACATGAGTTTTTCCTCATTCCGAAAAAATGAAATATGGTTCATCCTTAGCCCGTGAAAAGATAGGTTTGCCTTTAACCGGTAAAAGGGTAGTTGTAACGGTTTGGTTCTTACTCGTAAGAGAATCAGTTAGTGGATTGAGAAAATCCTAATCGAGAGATTAGGTAGTGGATGTAGGCTTGGCCGAACCACTATAAATCTTGTGTGTCTCACGTTTGCAATTTAGTTTAAGTTTATGTTTATGCATTCAATTACAATTTACTCATGTATATCACTAAGTTATTGGAAGAGAAATTTAAAATTGACCATCTCACCCAATTCACCCCCTTCTTGGGTGAACCAACATAGACTGCATTCTACTGTGTGGCATATTACCTCAAGCATGAAACGTTTTGCAATGCTCTTTTATCTATTGGAGAAGAAAGGTGTAAGAGTTCCACCAGCACCGCTAGCTCCAGCCTTCACACGTCCCCAAGGACCTAAGGAGTTTGATAGACTTCTTGGCATATTAGAATTTGAAGACGAAGAAGCATCCGAGGAAGAACCTATCCATAGAATTAGTCGAAGAGTGTCTCCACCTTTGGATCCCTCATCAGAGACTTTTCCAGATCCAAAACGCAAGCGACCTATCAGGCTAGAATTTGAAGGTCATACACTTTCTCCTAAGTTTACTCAAGGTTTTGCGGAGCAGAAAGCTAAAAGCTTCAAACCCAGTCCACCTCTTGATCCATTCAAATTTGGTGTTTCCAAGCATGCCCATGAAAAATTCATTGAAAAATCTAGGCAGAGTGTTGTAATTGACGAATTTAGCAAAAGTGTGAGAAAAGGCTCAAGTGGTTCCTCAAAACCACGTGTGCCCCAAAAACCCAAGGAATCTTACCCTAGTTCTAGTGGATTCAAGAAGGATAAGGTGGCTGAGAGAAAGAGGAAAAGGAAGGGTCCGAGTACGAGCTAAGCCTACCCACTTTTTGATGTTTTCAAAAGGGGGAGAAGAGAATGCATATATTAAGGCTAAGTCAGCTCAAGAGGGAAGCTACAAGTCAGGGGGAGTTAATCTGAGTTTCTGTACAATATGTTAGCTATATAATCATCATGTTCTTGTATATTGTGATTGTACTCATTTTGTAATTTATATATTGAAATCAGATATACCTAGCATGCTTTCAGATATTCTTGACATACTTGATACTCTAAAATTCGTTATATGTTTGAGTACATGAATATAATTATCTGCATGATCTATAAGTATTTGAAATCATCAAAAAGGGGGAGATTGTTATCTCAATGAACCTCATGAAATTAATGTTTTGATGATTCCAAATATCTCCAATTTGTGTATCTAATGATCTTGTCAAGTGTTTAAGATTTATCAAGAATCAAGATAAAAAAACTATGCTCACAAGCCTATTGAACATCAATTAAAGTTCTGAGTCCTTCAATACTTAGAATGTAAGGACTACCAATCAAATTTGGTCTCAGCAAGATTTAATCATTTTCATATTTTGATCATACGCTTTACGGTATTTCAAATGATTTAACTTCTCTATGATTAATTTGAAATTTACAGAGTTTTTATTCACATTCATCGTATTTTTAATCGCGAGTCAAAACTACATTTTCAGAGTCTTCCAAGACGCTAATGTTTTAGCAGCACCCTCCTACTTGATGAGTTAGGACGCTGATAAAATATTAGGATGCTTAAGGTTGAATTGAACTTCATAAGGGCGCTTACTTGTAAGAAGCGGCCTTCCTTTAGTCAACCTTTGAAAGTGTCAGGATGCTGACTTAGTTTCAACTCACTTGAAGTTCTCTTAGTTTTTAATTGATTTCTATCTTTAAGGACGCTGATAGTTATAAGTTGAATAAAACTATTATGACGCTACTTGTATGGGAGTGCCCTCATCCTTAGAATCAACTTAATAACTTTTAGGACGCTTACTGTCCTTCAGCGCACTTAATCGTGTTTTAAAATAGTTTTCAAATTTCAGGATGCTTACTTGTGAGTAGCGCCCTTGTGCGTATGTGTGTTTTTAATACAAAGTAGGACGCTAACTATCGACTAGCGCCCTCATGATTTAAGTCATTTAATCGTCAAAGTAAGTCCAGACGCTTACGAATTAGTAGCGTCCCTCACTTCAATGTTCAGCAGGACGCTTATGCTCTATAAACGCCCTCAAATGAACAAAACGACAAAAATAATACTTTTGTTATTCTGACACGTACATCCTTTTAGCCACCTTTTCAGAATAACTTTTCGTACACAAAATCAACTTCTTGTATTTGTAAGAGATATTCTCAGATTCATGAACCACGTCTCTTAAAGTTTCCTTATTTGTGAATATGGAGAAAATCAGAATGTTCATGAAATATGCAGTTGCCATTTTCGTGATACATTCTAGCTGTTGTGAGTAAACGTTCATATTTGAAATTCAAATTCAAATGAACAACTTCATCTTTACAAGTCTATATATACCAACGCCTAACAATTTGTTAAGACCACAAAAAATTCTCTGAGCCAAAACACTTTTTGAAAGTTAGTCGAATTTTCATCTTATTCAAAAAGCTTAAGTTATTCTGGTTTCAAAGCGTTTTATTTGAATCTTTGCTTATTCAAAAGATTTTCACACTGAGCTAAATTTCTATCTTTATCTGAAAATCTATTTGAAAGTTTGAACTGTTTCCACTCAAATTTTTCAGCACTGTTTTATCTTATATCATTCTTGCTGAAAAAGAAATTTGAGGGATAGTTCATAGGATACAGTTGTACTCAAATTCATATCTTGTATACGGTATCAAAGTTGTAACAATAGTTATATAAACTACTGAGTTGATATTCTTGTATTCAACAAGTTTAGGTCTTCTCACACTAGTAAGTTGAGAAACAGTCTTCAGACACCCGTAAGTTGAGAAACGGTAGTTCTCACACCCGTAAGTTAAGAAAGCTTAGGTTTGTCGCACACCCGTAAGTTGGGATAGGTTGGTCTGAAGCCTGCAAGTTGAGCAGTGTAACGGTTGTTCTCACACCCGCAAGTTGAGAAAAGGTGTAGCGGTTTGATTCTCACCCGTAAGAGAATCCCTTAGTGATAAGGTTCAAAATCCTAACTTAGGAGGTTCGGTAGTGGACGTAGGCAAGTAGCCAAACCACTATAAATCGACTGTGCATATTTATTTAATTTTTGCACTTTAGTTTTGCCATTGTAATTAATTTTAAATTGTCAAGTGTCCAATTCACCCCCCTCTTGGACATACCTGGGCCAACAAGAGCCGCCAGAGCTACGTGCAAAGGAGGTGTGTAGGGTGCGGGATGTCAATATAAATCTAGGTGTATTGTTTATATGTTGTTGTAGTTTCTGTTGGCCTAAGTGGTTCATCCCTTATCGCTCTCCTAAGTGTTTTAATGTCAACAAACAATATGTCATTTGGTGCTAATGTTTAAATTGAGTATGTTTCAACACCTCAAGTAAAAAAAAGCAAAAAGAAGAAGAATTCAAAGCCCGAATCAAAAGAAAAAGGATTACAAGCTCAATTACAAGAAGAAGAATTAAAGTGGACTTAAAGCTCAATTCAAGTTCAAAGACTCTTCCAAAAATGAACAACACAAACAAAGTATAAAGACTTCAAGAAGAGTAGAATTGAGATTAAGAGAGAGATATGTAAGTATAAAATTAGGATGTACTTTATTTATTCCTTATTGCTCAATCATTTCAAATTATACATGCATAAGTTTTTCGCATAGTTATCATATTTCAAATAATCATAATGTTTAAATCTATTTTGAAAATGATCCATAATGTTTTCAATCAAGTTTTGATTATTGGAAAATGACTTCAAATGTTTTCAAAGTCTTCAATTTGACGTTCAAAGTGTTTGATTTGTTTTGAATTAGTTGATGCAACGATTTTTCAAAGAAGCAACTTTGAACTTAGTAAATTTTGAAAAACTAGGCTTAAGAAGCGTGCTCCCTAAGTATTGAAGCAAGCTCCTTAATAGCCTATGTATAAGGCCTCTCCGTTAAGCACGGAGAAGTGCATTCCTTTTGAGGAGAAGCGCGCTCATCTCGTGCATGTTAGGACGCTACTCGTAGATTAGCGTCCTCACGTGTTTCTGGGTTTTTGCTTCTCAGAAAAGCACGCTTCTTCCGGTCTGCAGAATTCCAACGTTCAGATTTTTGAATCTCTAAACACTCCAACGGTCATAATTTTGAGTGTAACGGCTAGTAACTATTTTCCATCTATTTATACATCTATTATAGCTATTTTACACTAGAGAGAGAGCACACACAAAAAATCAAACACATTATCTAGATTTCTAGGGTTTTCCAGTTTTGAAAGAATTTTTCAAAATGAGAAAATGAGCTTTAATCTTTTCAAAGTTATCCTCTCATTCTCAAAGATTTTAGATCTGGTGTTTGATTGTGTCAAAGGATTTTAAAGCATAACCAGTTTTCAAAGATCATCATACAAGTTTTCTAAAGATTGCATTTGAGTATAAGGTAAAAGGTTGTAAGTGATAACTCTATCTCTCTATCTCTCCATTACGAGCTTAATGTTTAATATCTTGTGATTGATGTATGTGCGCTGCATTGTAAGTGTTCTAATTGTTTAGAACCATCTTAATCATAGTAATCATATAACTAAGGTTTGGTGTGTTTGATGATTGAAACAACCAAGTCAAGTGAGTTTACTCACTTAATGATTCCAGGTTGGAATCATGGATAGGTTTATCCTTTACCTAGGAAAAGGAACATGGGTTCTTTATGCAGTTCATCCTTAACCCGCAAAAGGATAGGTTTGCCTTGAACCTGTAAAAGGGAATTTGTAACGGTTTGGTTCTCACCCGTAAGAGAATCAGTTAGTGGATTTAGAAAAATTCTAATCGGGTGATTAGGTAGTAGACGTAAGCGGCGCCGAACCACTATAAATGCTTAAGTACTTTACTTTTTTGCGTTTTACATTATGAATCTTAGAATAATTTGTGCATTCAATTCCAACGTATCCAAGAATTTCACTAAGTTCAATTCCAACGTATCCAAGAATTTCACTAAGTCATTAGAAAAGTCTAAAAATGGCCCATGACACCAAATTCACCTCCCTCTTGGGTGTACCAACAATTGGTATTAGAGTTGGTGCTCACGATTTAAGGCTGAACTGTTATCTTAAGGAACCCCATTATGCGAATGTGTTGGCCTAGGTATGCCCAAGAGGGGGGTGAATTAGACACTTAGACAATTCAAATTAATGCAATAACAACTAAATAAATGCGGAAAGGTAAATTAAAGTACACAATCGATTTAGAGTGGTTCAGTTACTTGCCTACATCCACTACCTAACCTCTTCAATTAGGATTTGAGACCTCTTCACTAAGGGATTCTCTTAATGGAGAGAACCAAAATGTTACACCTTTTCTTAACTTCTGGGTGTAAGAACAATTGTTACAATGCTCAACTTGCAAGCTTGAGACCAACCTAAACCTCTCGACTTACAGGCTAGAGAACTGCCTATACTTCTCGACTTACAGGCTAGAGAACTACCTATCTCAATTTTCTGGTGTGAGACTAACCTTATGCCTTCTCAACTTACAGGCTTGAGAACAACCACTTGTTCGAAAAACGAAGTTGGGTACTCAACAGTTTATATAACTACTGTTACAACTCGATACAATATACAAGATATGAAATGAAACACAATTGTATCCTGTGAACTATCTCTCCAATATCTCTTTCAGCAAGAATGATATATGATTAAAACAGTGCTGAAAATTTGAGTGAAAAATAGTTCAGTAACCTTCAAATAGATTTTCAAAGAAAGATAGAGATTAAGCTCAGTATGCAAATCTTTTTAATGAACAGAGTTTCAAAGAAAAAACTTTGAAAAATTAAAACAATTTAAGCTCTGAAATCAAATTAAAAATTTGACTAACTTTCAAAAATATTTTCTTGATAAATTTTCAGTGTGTGTGGATTTTCTAGGTACTAATATTTATAAACTTAGAGATGA
Organism: Paratinospora sagittata; assembly: GCA_035771175.1. Lineage (NCBI taxonomy): Eukaryota > Viridiplantae > Streptophyta > Magnoliopsida > Ranunculales > Menispermaceae > Paratinospora > Paratinospora sagittata. Next base: position 12,962,566 of record CM069613.1, on the reverse strand, counting down.
GGTTGTTGGTCATTTGAATTCGAATTTCGAAAAGAATGTTTACTCACAACAGCTAGAATCTTTCAGGAAGATGGTAAGACGATCTTCACGAACATTTTGGTTCATTTCAGATTGCATGAATAAGGAAGGTTTTAGGATTCATGCATCAACGTCCTGACGCATAATCTCAACTTTTTCGTTTTGTTCCTTGAGGGCGCTCATGGACCATAAACATCCCGCTGAACTAAGAAGTAAGGGCGCTATAAGAATGTAAGCGTCTTGACTTACTTAACGTTAAAAACTACTTAAGTTGTGAGGGTGCTACTGGAAGGCAAGCGACCTATTACAATTTAAAAACAGTTAGAAATATAAGGGCGCTACTTACAACGTAAGCATCCTATCTTTAAAGTATGAAAAACATAAGGGTGCTATTGAAACGTAGCGTCCTGATGCTTTAGACGATCGATGAGTTGATGTTAAATCAGCATCCTGATAAGTTCATTGGTTAACACAATGAGGGCGCTACTGATGATGTAAGCATCCTGATGGATAAAAACTTTCTCAACCTTTAACATCATCAACATCCTAATGTATCATTAGCATCCTGACATGGAAGTGCAGGAGGGTGCTACTGAGATGTTACCGTCCTGATCGAACACTTAAAGACTGATTTTTAAAACATATTTTTGTCTTTCAAAACTTAGTTAAATCAATTAAAGATTCGATCAAATCAAACATTTAAAAGGAGTAAGATTTTAAAACTTTTGAAAAACTTTTCAAACATATCGATCAAAACATGCAATTAAGTAGATCTTGCTGAGAGTAATTTGATTGATAAATTTACATTCTAAGTGCTCAAAACTCGAAGCCTTGATCTTGATTAATCATTCATCCTATAAACTCAACTCTTTGATCTTGATTCTTGATATTTCTGAAACACTTAACAAGATCATTAGATACACAAACATGAGTAGCTTAGAATCATTAAAACATTCTCATCTAGGGGTTCCTTGAGATAACAGAATGTTTCGATGATTCCAAACTACTCAATTGTGTATCTATTGATCTTGCTAAGTGTTTCAGAAATATCAGGAATCAAGACCAAAGAGTTGAGCTTACAAGACAATTGATTAATCAAGATCAAGGCTTCGAGTTTTGAGTACTTAGAATGTTAAACTTTCGCTCAAATAACTCCCAGCAAGATTTACAAATGTGCATGATTGCATGGTTTAATCGATTTGATTTCGGTATTTTTCATTGATTTTATCGATCACTTAATGAATTTGCAATGTTTGATTTGATTCAAAATACCGAGTGTTTAATCCTGTTTAATCGAGCTTTAAAATATTAAAAAGTATCAAAATTGTTTTTATGTGTCCATCAGAACGCTAATGCGCCCTCTTGTACTTGGTAAGTCAGGATGCTGATGACATATTAGGACACTGATAAGGTTCTACGTTGAAAATTCTCTTATCTATTAAGACGCTTATGCCTTAAGTAGCGCCCTTATTAATTAAACCAAATGAACTTATCAAGACGATGATTGAATATCAACACACTGATTGAACTTAAGTATTTTAAGCATCAGGACGCTTACGGTTCAGTAGTGCCCTTATGTTATTTTATTTTAAAACTAGTCAGCACGCTGATTGTTAAATACTTGAGGACGCTGATAGTGCATAAGTTGGAATCACTTATCTATCAGAATGCTTACTTTCCAGTAGTGCCTTCACAAGAACGAACTATGTAATTCAATAGGACACTGATTGATCGGTACCGTACTTATTGTTTTTATAGTTTTAAAAGTCTTAAGTAAGTCAGGATGCTTACGTTCCAATAGCGCCCTTATGGTTCAAAATGTATTTATTAAGTTAGGACACTTACGTTCAAGTAGCGCCCTCACTTCAAAGTTCAGTAGGAAGCTCACGTTGTATGAGTGCCCTCAAGGAACAAAACAACATAAGTTGGTATTATGTGATAAGTAGGTATTTAGTATATGTTTTAGAACATGTTTCAGGTGTGTTTTATGGTATTTAGTTCATATATTAGGTTAGTTTATCATAAATTTGGTTATTTGATAGTTTAGTTACATTTTGGTATTTTTGCATTATTTCGGTATGAATTTCTATAGGTTGGTTCATGAGATTATTAAAACATGTTATTGTTGGCCCAGATATGTCCAAGAGGGGGGTGAATTAGACACTTAGACGATTTAAAAATAATTACAATGGAAGAAATAAAGTGCAAAAATTAAACTAATATGCATAGTCGATTTATAGTGGTTTGGCTACTTGCCTACGTCTACTACCTAACCTCCTTAGTTAGGATTTTGAACCTTATCACTAAACCGATACACCTTTTCTTAACTTGCGGGTGTGAGAACAACCGTTATAGAGCTCAATTTGTAGGCTTGAGACAAACCTATCCCAACTTACGGGTGTGAGACAGACCTAAGTTTTCTCGGCTTACGTGATCGTCCCGAGCAAAGGGAAAACAAAACTTAAACTCATGATTATCATAACCATTCTAAAGTCACAATCTTGCACAATTAAAGACTTAACTCAACCTTATAAACACATACGTGGCCTCCAAGATCACACCAAAAGAATATTCATTTCTAGGAAGAATTTCAAGAGTATAAAATCGTCTAGATTTTCAACCGAACTCTCACCAAGTTTTTGCCTTTGATTCTTTCACACATGAGTACATAGCTAATCTCATCAGACCAATCATGCAAATCATGAACAAGTGCAAGCAAGTGTTAAGTGTAGCATCTCAAACTATATAATTTAGGTTGGGACTTCATAGGCAAGTCTTTCACACCACTCTCCACTAATGTAGATCACACACCATTCAAAATCAGTAGGTCTTTCATAAGTTTTAATGTAAGGCTTAGGTTCAAAGGTAGGAAGAATAGAAACATTATAGCTCAAAACGCCCTAAACATTTTGATCAATTACTAACATCCACTATATTGCGTTTGAAACCAAAACCTCTTTTCAACACATATATCTCTCAAATATTCTCATTTTTTTGTTTGCTTTTTATCATCATTCACTTTTCTTTTATAGAATGTTACACCCTCTTTTCTTCTCTTTTTCATCTTCTTTTCTTTTTCTTCTTCTTCTTCTTCTTCTTTCAATACAATTCATAAGCAAACTTACTAAAAATTTCTTCTTTATCACCCTTTTTTCATCTTTTTCATTCCCCATTGTTCTTCCTTCCAAATAATAACACTCCAACATGATCAAAGTGTATACGGTACATAGGTTGAAAAATATAGAATTTAAACCTGACAAGCTCAAAATTCATGATGCATAGGTAACAAAGAAAAATATATTCAACTCAAAATGGGAACTATGGATACAATAAAAATTAGGGTAAGCTATTTGGTTCAAGCTTTTCCAAACATGGCCTAAATCATTTTCCTCATAGTGTGTTTTCTAGGATTTCGCCTCGAGTGGTGATCAAACTTGTTCTAGAATCCCTAGAGATCTAAGATATGACTTAGCAAGCAAAGGTCCATTTCAAACAATCTTAATCTAATGATCAAAACCATGTACAAATGGTTAAGTCTCTCCAACAATTACTAGCAAAAAGTTGGATCAAGCACACAGACATGTAGGTACTGTTTACATTCCCCTATAGTTTCATATCTCTAAAGTGTTCTCATGTCATTGGCCCTCCATAAGTAAGTCTAAAGTGGTAAAAGAATGTGACTATCTAGTCTAAACCAATTCATAATCAACTAACATACCATGACCAAAAATTTAAAACTCTCCCCCCAAACTTAAAGCAAGCATTGTCCTCAATGCAAGAAAAATTATCAAAGAAGTAGTCGGAAAAATAGAGGCATAGAAGAGATAAAAGCGTTTAAAAAACCCCCTGAACCCAAATGGGTGAAGATGGCACATGATGCACGCTATTCATCTCTCCAAAATTCTCCAAAACCTGAAAAGGGTAAGGAAAAAAAACCTGTCAAGGTATTAATTCAAAGCTTATACTACAATGACTAAAAATAAATAAATAAATAAAGCATCAACAGGTGGGTTGCCTCCCATCCAATGCTTGGTTTAGGGTCGTCAGCCCAACTTCTTCTACTAGCTTAAACCGAGTATGTTTCCTTATTATTTGTGACATCCTCTCATCTTCCTCATTATTCAGCATTGATTGCATCACCAGACTTGTGCACTTCTCCCATAAAAATGTTGAAGAATGCGCCACAAGTAGAAACACAAAATCTGATGAAGTATCACTCTGGTCTTCCACCCATCCAAGGTTCATCACAATGCATGCATCAAAATGAAACCCTCATGCTCAAAATAAAGCTATCATGCAACTAATAGAGGGATTCAAGGAAGAAATGGAGGAAAAATTCAAACCTTAGGTGTTCTTGAGCATGAAACCACCAAACCCTAATTTTCCTCTTCTTTTCTCATCACCAGCTCCTTTCTCTCTTTTCTGGCTGAGAGATGAGCAAATGAGCCTAAAATTACGTTTTGGTTACTTAAATAGACAAGCTTGGGCCCACAACTAAAAGTTACCACGAACTATCAAAAAATCAGTTTTCCTATTACAATACTTGCACTTAGATAGTTAATTTCTTGCAAAATACTCACCAATTTAACATCGTAACGATTCCAAAGTTGCATGAGTCAGGTACCAACATTCTGGAAAACTTTCAACTCAATCCGACGGTGGGATTGCGAGATCTAACTGTTTGATAAAAAATGCGTAAGAAAATCCGAAAATTCGTCAAACAATGTTTGGACTCTTATAACTCGTAGTACGTATCTCCGATCAAGATCTTCACCGATCATAATGAAGATCATAAGAATGAGCTGAAGAAATTTAAGCTCAATCGGACCACGGATCTAGGAGATCAAACCATTGATGTAATTTGTGACAGAAATCTCTTCCTTCATGGAGAGAGCTCCACTAGATCCAAAACACCGTTCTCGACATGTTTTGACGTCGAATGGGTCTCCGATGGTTCCGAAGCTTCATGCACACTCTTTATGACCTAAAATCATGCAAAGACACTCGAACATACGCGCTTCGAGCTTCAAAATACATATACACATACGTATACGAGTACTCTGCGGGTACACTATGGGTCAAAATGACGTCACCTAAAGGCACGGGTGGTACAGTTCTGATGAATCAGTTCAATTCAACCTTGAATGTTATCAGTGTCCTAATGAATCATCAGCATCCTGATTTATCAAGTCCAAGAGAGCGTTGTTAAATCATTAGTGTCCTGAAAGACTCTTGAAAAGTAGTTTTGACCAACGATTAAAAATACGATGAATGCGAATAAAAACTAGGTAAATTTGAAATTAAACATAGAAAATTAAATCATTTGAAATACCGTAAAGCGTATGATCAAAACATGCAAATATGCAAGTGATTTGTGAATGATTTTGAAAAACGTTTGAGCAATATCTACTAGAGAAAAATATAACTCTTCATTATGAGATCTTCGATGAACTTCTTGCTTGTGTTGAATTTCGTAAACGTTGATCGAATAATGTAGTCTTGAAGTTCTTGATCGAATCGTTCGTGTTGAGTGATCTTGAAATTGTCATATGATCTTCAATTCCTTAATCGAATCATCAAAATATACTTTATCAAGTATACTTAGGGACGTGTTAAGTGATGAACCGCTTAGGTCAACTTAGGTCAACACAATGTAGTTGCTGATGCACTGAGTAGAAAACGTTCAGAGACTGGCATGGTAGCTTGTCAGATGGCTCACGAGTGGCGATTATTAGAGAGAGCTACAGTGATGAGTGTGTTCTCTATTGCCCCGCATGTTGATATTTGTGCTCAGATGCATATACAACTGACTGATACTCATATTCAGAAGATTAAGGAATTGCAGCAGCAAGATCCTGATTATGATATGTATAATTCATGGGCTGATGGAGTTGAACGGGTAGATTGGTGACGAGATTCAGATGGTGTAATACAATTTTAGGGGAGATTATGGGTTCCTATAGACCATGAATTGAGAGCTGAATTACTTCAGATAGCACATAGATCTTAGTATGCTATTCACCCAGGATCAACCAAAATGTATCATGACATGAAAAGAGCAGTTTTGTGACATGGGATGAAGAAAGATATTGCTGAGTATTTTCAGAAATGTGGGGTGTGTAAGTTGGTTAAGGCTGAACATCAGAGACCTGGAGGACAAATGCAACCATTATCTGTTCCAGAACGGAAATGGGAGCATGTTACTATGGATTTTATCACAAGATTACTTAGATCTCAGGGTAGATATGATACCATCTGGTTTATTGTTGATAGGCAATATGAAAATCTTTTGAATAAGTAATGTTTCAGTGAAGAATGCTCTGAAAACTTAGAACATGAAAACATTTTGAAAAAAACTAACCGTGAAAAAGTTTTTGGCACAATAAAAATTATCGGTAAATTGCTTGATTCAAAGTATTGGTATTTATAGACTTAGTAGATAATAATTGTTAGACATTTGACTTATCAAGTCCAAGAGAGAGCTGTTAAATCATTAGTGTCCTAAAAGACTCTTGAAAAGTAGTTTTGACTTCCGATTAAAAATACAATGAATGCGAATAAAAGTAGGTAAATTTCAAATTAAACATAGAAAATTAAATCATTTGAAATACCATAAAGCGGATGATCAAAACATGCAAATATGCAAGTGATTTGTGCATGATTTTGAAAAATATTTGAGCAATATCTACTAGAGAAAAATATACCTAAAATACTGTGTATTTCTCATATTTCTCATAATCTTTAAATCCAACTCTTCATTATGAGATCTTCGATGAACTTCGTGCTTGAGTTGAATTTCGTGATCGTTGATCGGATAATGTAGTCTTGAAGCTCTTGATCAAATCGTTCGTGTTGTGTGATCTTGAAATTATGATACGATCTTGAATTCCTTGATCGAATCATTCTTTTCTTTAAGATCTTGAATTCCTTGATCGAATCATCAAAATATACTTTATTAAGTATACTTTGGGATGTGTTAAGTGATGAACCGCTTAGGTCAACACAATGTAGTTGTTGATGCACTGAGTAGGAAACGTACAGAGACTAGCGTGGTAGCTTGTCTGATGGTTCACGAGTGGCGATTATTAGAGAGAGCTAAAGTGATGAGTGTGCTCTCTATTGCCCCTCATGTCGATATTTGTGCTCAGATGCATATATAACTGACTGATACTCATATTCAAAAGATTAAGGATTTGCAGTAGCAAGATCCTGATTATGATATGTATAATTCATGGGCTGATGGAGCTGAACGGGTAGATTGGCAACGAGATTCAGATGGTGTAATATGATTTTAGGGGTGATTATGGGTTCCTATAAACCAAGAATTGAGAGCTGAATTACTTCAGATAGCACATAGATCTTAATATGCTATTCACCCAGGATCAACCAAAATGTATCATGACATGAAAAGAACAGTTTTGTGACATGGGATGAAGAAAGATATTGCTGAGTATGTTCAGAAATGTGGGGTGTGTCAGTTGGTTAAGGTTGAACATTAGTGACCTGGAGGACAAATGCAACCATTATCTGTTCCAGAACGGAAATGAGAGCATATTACTATGGATTTTATCATAGGATTACCTAGATCTCATGGTAGATACGATACCATCTGGTTTATTGTGGATAGACAATATGAAAATCTTTTGAATAAGTAAAGTATCAGTGAAGAATGCTTTGAAAACTTAGAACATGAAAACATTTTGAAAACGACTAACGGTCAAAAAGTTTTTGGCACAATAAAAATTATCGGCAAATTGCTTGATTCAAAGTATTGGTATTTATAGACTTAGTAGATAATAATTGTTAGACATTTGAAGTTCAAATACAATGTGAATGTTTACACGCAGACAAATGCCCAGATTGAGAGGGTGATACAGATGCTGGAGGATATGCTCAGATCTTCTATATTAGAGTTTGGTTGTAATGGGGAGAGTATCTCCATCTGTGTGAATTTGCATACAATAATAACTATCAGGCTAGTATTGGTATGGCACCCTTTGAGGCTTTGTATGGCCGACCTTGTAGATCTTCGGCTTGTTGGTTTGAGGTTGGAGAGTAATAGTTATTGGGGCCAGCGGTTATTATGGATCACACAAAAAAGATCAAACAGATAAGGCAGAGATTAAAGAAAGCCCAAGATCGTCAAAAGAGTCATTTTGACAAGAGGCATAGACCTCTAGAGTTTTCAGTGGGAGACTAGGTTTTGTTAAAGGTTTCTCTAATGAAAGGTCAGACGAGATTTGGGGTTACAGGAAAGCTCGCACCGCGACTTGTGGAACCATTCAAGATCCTTGAGAAGATAGGTCCATTAGCTTATCGACTTGTTCTACCACTACAATTGCTTGGTGTCCATAATGTATTTCACGTTACTATGTTGAGGAAATATCATACAGACCTGACACAATATCCAAAACCATCGCATATTTTGGATGTAACTCAGTTACAAGTTGGGGAGGACACTACATGTCACACCCTGGGTTGCACAGCGTGCCCCCTACCCAGGTGCGGGCGCACTACCACAGTGGAGAACGCCTAGCCATTATATATCCACAGTATTGTCTTCATTGGGGTCCACAGAACACTGCACGCACCCAACGACCTTTGTCCTTTCCCTATGCAGAACACTGCACAGTCCAGGGGCCTCCCCCAAGTTCGAACTCGCAACCTCTTCCTCATAAGGTTAGATTTCGCAACTTGAGTACCCATTGAGCCACTCAATGGGTACTCAAGTTGCGAAATCTAACCTTATGAGGAAGAGGTTGCGAGTTCGAACTTGGGGGAGGCCCCTGGACTGTGCAGTGTTCTGCATAGGGAAAGGACAAAGGTCGTTGGGTGCGTGCAGTGTTCTGTGGACCCCAATGAAGACAATACTGTGGATATATAATGGCTAGGCGTTCTCCACTGCGGTGGTGCGCCCGCACCTGGGTAGGGGGCACGCTGTGCAACCCAGGGTGTGACACTACATATCCTAAAGAACCAATTTAGATTGTAGCCAGACGAGTTCAGAAACTCAGGAGCAAGCAGATTCCACTGGTTAGGAACAAATGGAAATTTCATAATAATGAAGGGCAGACTTGGGAGCGAGAGGATCAAATGCGGGAGCAATTTCCTGATTTGTTTACCACTTGAGGTATGATCCTTGATTTAAATTTCGAGGACAAAATCCTTTAAGATGGGGAGATAGTAACGCCCCGTATGTACTAGTCAAACTTGTGCGTTGACTAATACGTATTGTCAGGCATATTTGTACGTGTATACGTATGTATATGACCTTAAAATAGACAAAATACAAGTATTGTAAGGCTATTGGTACCCTAGGAGGCTAGTTGTATCATAAAATGCCCAACACTTAGTAAAATTTTGGATTTGGGTGCAAGAAGCGCGCTCCCTAAAGGGAGAAGAGTGCTCCTATGGCAAACCCAAGAGATGAATGTTCAGAAAATTTCAGAGAAGCGCTCCTAAAGGGAGAAGCACGCTCCTTAGGTGAGAAGCGTGCTCCTGGCAAAGGAGAAGAGGGCTCCTCACGAGTTTTTCAGAAAACCCAATTTTCTGGGCATCGAGAAGCGCGTTCCTCGGTGGTCCTGCAAATTTTTTTTAAAGTTCGTGTGGCGGTTTATTCATGTATAAGCCACTTTTCTCGCTCATTTTCAGTCATTTTGAGTTGGTTGAAGTCTAGAGAAACCAAAACAACGAAATGGATGAAGGAGATTGAGCTTGGAGATCAAAACCAAAGGTAAAAACCTCGGTTTTTGAAGTTAAAAATTACAGAATTGAACTCCTTTCTTCAAGTTGTCCATCATATATGACATGCATGTGATTTCAATGGTTTGATTTGAAACTTGGAAAGGTGGGTTTCAACTAGATTATTGAAGATTCAATGGAGGAAACCATAGGTAAGTGTTTCCTTGTTGTGTTGTGATAATTCGATGATTTAATTTATGATTTTTCATGGTTGGATTTCCAGAATTGTTGTAAGTGGGTTTTGGGAATCCATTTGAATCTTGAGTTGAAGTGTTTTGATGTGTATTATGATTGGAAATTGATAATGGATGTATGGTAATGGTGAATTGCAGAGATTTGAAAGAAGAATTGGTGAATTCTTGACTTGGTGATGATCACAAGTGTGGTACTTGTGCTGGAAAAGTTAGAAAATTGGAAAAATTGACTAAGTGTTGTGAAGTGTGGAATTGGGCAATTTGGACTGGTGTAGACTTGGCCAAAGTTGTTGTGCACAGAGTTCTGATAAAGTGTAGAGAAAAGTTTATTGGTGTAAGGTCTTATACCAATACATTGTGAGTATTTCTAATTTGGTTTTTATGTGTGGCATTGTATGATATAAACTCCGTTTTTATGAAATTGAAGCATGTATGATTGCTACATTTTGCATTGTCTTGTTAATGCATTAAACTCTTTGATTTGAACATCGAATTTGCTTGGACGTACTTGATGTAAGGGAAGTATAGGATCAGTTCCAAAGAGGGAAGTTTGTGGACTAGACCTCGGAATGATCAAGAGGATGGTTTGATAAGTTGAATTATACCTATAAATGCGTAATGGGGATATAAATTCACTTACATACCTGAGGGTGAGGATTTTATCTTTATGCATTGTATGATATGTATTGAGTATCGAGAAATGTATTTGAATCACGTATTGATAGTTACATTTGAATTGCATAATGAGTTTACAATGATGTTTTCAATGCCATGTTTTCCTATGGATGCATATATAATTCCATTATTAGATTACTCACTGAGCTTGTTGTAGCTCACCCCCCCTCCCTTTTTATTACAGGTATAGATTACAAAGGGAAGGCCAAGGCTCCGATTCCAGAGAAGTGATCTGAGCCTGTTATTTGCTAATGTAAGTATGTGTGCAGGGAGATGGGTGTAGACTTTTGATTTTGGTATTTATTTATGTATATAATACTATTATGATATGTATAAAACGGTAGTGGGTTGTATAAATATCAAAGATACTTGTGAATGGTATTATTTGATGTATGTGAGATTATAATCATGGTACCATGTATATATTGATGTATATGTTTGGAGACTTGGTTTATGTATAAGTCTTGTGAGAAAGAAAAAAAATGGATTGTGGTTTGTGTGTACATGGAGTGGGTTGAATATGATTTAATTAAATGATGTTGATTCATATGTGAAATTTCAATTTGATTTTGTGTTTGGATGAGATTATCAAGTTTATGTGGAACCTCAGATTTATGGGGTGGTTCTACCGAAATTTTTAGTGATTTTTATTGTATTGTCTTAAAGGACGAGGCTGACAGTGTAACGTATGAGTCAATGACAAGTTTAACTCTTGAGCTGTCTATGCCCTGTATTGTAGTCTACCTGATGAAGAGGTAGAAAGGATAGTTCATCTAGAATCTGCAAAGGAGATTTGGGAAACTCTCAAATGACTCCACAGAGGAGAATCAGTTTCTCTAAATGAAAATCTCCAAGAGTATAACAGGGTATTTGTTGATTTTGAAATATCTGAGAATGAATCTCTAGACACAGCCTGCAGTAGATATCAATCCATCCTTGATGGAATGAGCCAACATGGTCAAGTAATACCCTTAGGCATAGCTATAGCATGCTTCAATGAAAAGTGTCCAATAAAATGGAATGACGAGTTAATCACTATAACTGAAACATTCAATCCATGGGATACGACCTTAAAAGAGTTTTATGATTTGTTAAAATCCATGGAAGGAAGAAATGAAACTAGAAATCAGGTTAGAGCATTAAAGGATGCACTCACTCACTTTAGATTTCTAGAAAATGAGTCCGTTCATGAAAGTTTTCAAAGATTTCAACGATTATCAAATGAACTTAAAACCTTTGGAGAATCTATTTCTCATACTACTTTGGTAAAATATTTTCTTAATAGTTTTCCTGAAAAATGGAACTATAAAGTAGAATTTCTGAACGAGTTTTCAAACCCATTCGAAGTCAGTTTTCAAAATATTGATTATATTTTGAGTGGACTGGAAACTTTTTCTAAAAGTGAAGATGAGATTGTCAATGCACCTAGCTGAGATGGAAGTGAGCTTGCTGATGAGGAAGGTCAAATGATGATACATCAATCTTCAAAAAGCATGACAAGAACAAAAAATGAAAGACCTCATGATGAATTGTCAAGAAGGAAGTCAGCATGGAGAATGAAAATTGCAAGGTATCTCAGCTGCTTAAATAAAAGGCAGATTGCACAAGTCGAGGATTTTGCAGTACCTTGAGGTAAAGGTAAAAATTGTGCAAGGTATATCTTACTCTTAGTCACTGCTATGTTTTCTTAAGATGATATATATTCAGTGATTATTGATAATGATCATGATCATGTAAAGTTTAAATAAATATCCTGATTGCATGATTAATGATGATCTGTACAAATTGCAATATTTGATGGATGATTTGTGAAATTTAAATTGTTGATATTGATGGGAATCAGTGCATGAGGACACTTATAAGGCTTCGATGATTGAAGTAGGATGCTAATCGTGTGGGAGGATGCTAATACACGTAAGAGTGTTAACTATGTGAGGACACTTACAACGGATTAGGAAGCTAACACAAAGCGTTATGTCCAGAAGAATGAAACGCATAAGGATGCTCATCGTCTATTAGGACGCTAATGGGCAATAGGAAAAGACACGTGAGTGTGTGTTAAGAACACGCTTACCGAATGAAGCATATGTATAAATAGGGTCCGCATATGTTGTTATCTTCATTCGATGATGCCCTAAGACGCTTACAAAGTAAGAAGAAGAGCACGTACCCAAAACCTCATCTTTCGCTTATCAATCCAATTTTCTTTTATCCTGTTTCTCGATTTCTTAGGTAAAATCTTATTTCCTATTCCATTTCGAATCCATTGATCCCCAAAAACCTAGTTTTTACCTAGAGATTTCTGAATACCACCATTGTTACTCTAATCTCTATCATGGCACTTAAGACCAAGAAGTTACGTACTTTCTATGCTAGAAAGAGAGCTTTTTCACCTTCTCCATCTCCATCCAGGAGAGTGAGACCCAAAGTTGAAAAATCCCAATCCACCCATCGCCTTTGAACCCGTAAACATGAACCCAGCTGAAACTTCAATTGATGTTCCACAATCAGCTGAGCCATCACCCTCAACCCAGAAGTTCAAGGAAAAAGACAAAGCTAAAAAACTTGCAACCTGAGTTGTAATTGATGGTTGCTTTGTTGATTTCAATTTCTTTACCAGTGCACATCTCGATGTGCTATCTTTGTTTGAGTTCCAAGGTTGGACCAAATTTCTTACCCATAACTCCGGTTGGTATCCTAACCAAGTCAGACAGTTTTTTCAGAATCTGGAAGATAAGCCTAAGACAAGATTTGCAAGACAATCTAAGGTCAAAGGTAAAACCATAAAGATTTCATCCCGATTCTTCTCTGAAACATTTTCATTGCCAAGTAATGAAATTGCCCATATATTTTTGTCACCAAGGGCAAATTCCAATTCCCAGGCTATGACAGCCTATCTGCCCTGAATCTTATTTCAAGAAAGAAAGACCATGTGTGTGTTGATAAGAAACTTACCAACCAATCCTTCGAGCTCATTCCTACGATCATTCACAATATCATCACCCACATTATTTAGCCCAAGTCTGGTAGCAGAGGCAATGTCAATGAACTTGATTTGTTCTTGATTTGGAGAATTCTCTAGAAGAAGAAGATAAATCTAGCCCACATCCTCATTCATGTTATCGACACTGTGGTCAGTCGAGGAAGAGGTCTTCCATTTGGGATGTACCTCACTGCTTTGCTTGAGGGGAGTAAAGTTGACTTCAAAGGAGAGGAAGTCAAAGAAACCAGCAGATATCACTGTATTGGGCAGACAACTATCAAGTTGATAAGATATGTGTATGTTTCAGCTTTGGAAAAGTAATTCCCCATGTATGAAGTTCCACAAGAGGTGGAGACTAGACCACTTGAAGCAAGAGAGGAAGTTCAAGCTAAACAAGTTGTTCATGCTGCAAAAGAACAAGTTGACCATGCTGAGGAAGAATAAGTTGATCATGTTGCAAAAGAACAAGCTGATCAAGTTGTAGAAGATGTTCAAGTTGAACAGGTTGATCATGCTAGAATAAAAGGCCAGAGTGAACAAGTTGATCAAATGGAAGAAGTGAATCAGATTGCCCAAGCTGTTGTGGAGGCACAACTTCAAGAGAGAGTTGGAGAGGACTCTGAGAGAACAATTTCTGATTTGCCATCTCCAAGGGATGTTCCTATGAAGAGGAACCCCACGATCAAAAGGAGAGAACATTTTATGAACCTCCAGAGGAAGCTCTTGAAGAAAGATTCCAAGAAGCTGCTATGGAAGTTCCTAAAGAAGGATTCCAAGAAGTTGCTATGGCAATTTCTAAAGAAAGAATTGATGAAACTGCCATTATACCTCATGTTGAAGAAAAAGAGTACAATGAGGCAGATCAAGAAGAAAATATTGCACATGAGGCTGGTGATCAAAATGATGAATCTTCACCATCTTACTCTCACTACAGTGAACCTGCAGTTTCACAGTTTGGTAAAGAAGATTTTCTGAGGAGAATCAAGATGATAAAGAATATATGAACTTCAAACTGTTGGAAAGAATGGGAGAAAAGCAGAGCCGGTAGAATACTGAGTTGTTGGGAGCAATCAAACAGTTGATACAACTGAATGATGAAGAACTTCAAGAGAAAAAAGGCTTGCACCAAACATATGATTCAAGCAACAGACATGTTAAGTCAAGTGATGCAGCTCATGGACAAAAAACTTGTGGCCATGCAAGCTCTTCCCCCATCAAGTTCAGCTACTCCAAGTGACGGTCTGATGAAGGATATTCAAGAGAATTTACAATCCATCAAGGCATTTATGAAGGCCTTTGTCACTTCAATTGGTTGTAAACCAACTCAGCAACAACCAGCTCAGATTCAGATTCAACAGCCACAATCGAGCCAACCTCAACCTCAATCAAGTCCACAAGAGAGGATGCAACCCAGTTCAACACAAAATGGATCAAATGGTGCTATCCTGAAGAAGATTTACGAAGACATTCAGAGTATGAAGGGTCATGTTGTTGAATCTTCAAAGGAAACAACAACCACAGATGCTCTAGAGTCAGTGTTGAATGTAATTCTAAATCAAGTATCTACTAAACCTGATCTTGATCTAGTGCTCAAGGCCATCTCAAGTCTGAAGGACAGTGTTTTGGTTGACACTGCTATGCCAACACCTTATGAGGATAGTAGGTTGAACAAGATTCTTGATGTTGTTAACCAAACATATGAGAAGATGTGCTCTATTAAGTACAAAATGCCTTTCTTAGCATCCACTATTATAGATCTCTCCTACACCATCACCACTGCAGCATATCGAGTGGGAGGTGTAGTTGGTTTCTTCGAGGATCTCTTCAAGGCTATGAACATTAGACTTCATTCCATAGTATGGTACATTGCTAATGAGTATGAAGAAATTTGGAATGTTCTTTCATCTCTTTAACCAGAGCCCCAGCTTTCACGAGACCACAAGGTCCAAAGAAGTCTGATAGAATTCTAGTCATTTTGGAGTGTGAAGAAGAAGAAGTGTTTGATGAAAAACCATTGCACAGAGTGCCATGGAGGATCTCACCTCCACCAACAGCAGATGCTCAGAGGTTTCCTAGTTCTAAACGCAAGCATCCAACTAGACCTGAGTTCCAAGGTCATACACCATCTTCAAAGTTTGCTGCCGGTCTTGCTGACAGACGTGCAAAGGGAGTTAAGCTTGCTCCACCTCCAAATCCTTACAAATCTAGTGTCTCAAAGATAATACTTGAAAGATTCCTTAAGGATGTAAAGAAAGCAAGTCAATCCCAGGAGAAGGAAGGAAGCTCAACGTCACGACCCCTTCTCGGGTGACGTCACGATCGGCACAGTACCGTAGATAATGCCACAACCCGACAAAACCTGAGGCACTGATATGCCTCTACGCGGAAAGTACCAAATAAACTCAAATACATAATTTGTATATGATCAAGATAATCGAACCAATAATGAATTAATACATCATCATTCGAAACATGGTGTCATATGATCCATAATTTTATCATAAGATTCAATTATCCTAAATATCAACATGGAACTCCCAAAATTAAATTTCATCATTCCTCAGATCATCATATACAAACCAAAATCCATCACTACCTATGTTTTATATACAATAGTATCTATGATAGTTATATACAAAAATAAGAGATCAAACATTTAGAACTAGTTCCCAAGTCCCCATAATTACATATCAAAACTTACATTCAAAAGACGAAAAAGAAGGCTACACAGACTCTAAGCCTTGCCCTTTTCTTTGTGATCTGGACCTGAAAGAAAATAGGGGAAAATAGGATGAGCTCAACTAGCTCAATGAAAAATTTTCACAATAAATCTCCACATATGCATTAATATAAAACATGTATGATAATGGAAAGCTCAGTCATAAATCCAATGCATCAAAGAAGAATCATAATATACATGACTTCAAACTAAACATATGATTTATGCATCATTCTCATAAATATATGCCAACGCATCCAGGAGGTCACCACAGAATAACATTGCATACACTTCCTCCATCGCGCTATAGGTTCAAACCAGCATGTTATCCTATACTAATCTTTCTACCCTTACATTCCTCAGTGATTTGGAAAGTTCTTTCCACAGAGTACCAATCCAAGTACTCCGGCACACATTTCCCCGAAGAACAAGTAAATAGAAAAACAACAATGCTAAGGTATTTAATCCAAAATACCCATGGAAATACCAATGCATATATCCGTGCTCATGATTATAAATACAATGCACATATATATAATGGATGTATATCATTCAATAATTCAAATTTATATAAATACAATACCGTAAATGGAGAATTTATGTGAGAAATACTCACAACACAGAATTTGCCTATGTCCACAGCTCACATACACTTAGCCAAATCACCAATTTTCACCACACATGCATCTTACTTGATGTTGTTCATATTCCAATACTCAATGCATAATCAACACACTGCAATTAAACATTTCAGTTTACTAACACAGAATTTCCAGCCACATAAGTTAATCAATTTAATCATTTGATCACCAAATTAATCACTAAGCAATTTACCTAACCATTCTCCAAATGCTCTAACATTCCCAGCATAGGTAGCAACCTTGTACACTTCACCAAACCCAGAATTTTACAAATTTTGTACCTTAATTCTGTCAATCATCATCACAACACATCCAAGATTAATTCTCAACCATTAAACACATGAAAACACCCCATTGAAAATGGGTTCTAAAACCCTTACCTAGCAAGGTTTGGAACTCCCATTTCAGCAATGAAAATTCAATGTTTAAACCATTAAAACATTCCCCAATGATCAAGGAATTATTCTCCCATTGTTTCAGCTGGCAATTTGTTCAATTTCCAGCCCAAAATCTCACTTTCCAGCTTCAAATATAGCCATGGAAATTGTTTGCATGATATATATGTTGAATAAGATGAAGAGAGGAATTCTTTAATGAAATTTTCAGCTCACAACCACCATACTTTACCTGGGATTTTGGCCTACAAGCACAATTCCCTTCTTCCTCTTCTCTTCCTCTGGTTTTCACTTCAATTGAAAGGTCAATTTGAAGTTAAATAGCTGATTTTGGTTGTGCCAGCAAGTTTACAACGTGTTCAAACAACTCTAGATGGCTGTAAGTAGAGAAACAGGTGTTGAGCAACATGCACAATTGGCCAAAATTTATTTATAATTATTTTTTTTATTTCATTTTATAAATTTCAGGCCTACCTAGAAGCGTGCTTCTTGCACCCAAATTTCAAATTTCACTAAGTATTATACACATATAATACATACACAAGACCTAGAGTTGGGCATTCTTCATCATCATGACGTCATATGCGAAAAGTGGGTCGTTACAATTAAGTGGATCAAAGAAGAAGGATGATGCTAGAAAAAGAAACGGGAAAGGCTCCAACTCTAGCAAGTCTACCTTTTTTATGTTTTCAAAAGAAGGAGAAGAAATGGACATATACTTGACTAAGTTAGACTTGCAAAGGGAAGCTGCAAGATAAGGGGACTTCTTAAATGAATATTTAAGGGGGAGAAGAAATGTTTACTTGAATCAATGTATATGTTTGATACTTTGTATTTGTGTATTTGACACTGTATTTGATCTGATCTTGTCTATAATATGTTTCTATGTCTGCATTGAGCATTAAATTTTTGATTGATCTTGAATGAATGCAATCCTTGATATCTTTATGCCATGCTAATGCGATTTTATGAAAATATGTGTATTTATGTCTCACTTAGCCAAATGGTATTTGAGTGCTTGAAATTATCCAAAAAGGGGAGATTGTTATCTTACCAAATGATGCGAATATTTTGATGATTCCAAACTACTCAATTGAGTATCTAATGATTTTGTTACGTGTTTTAGAATTATCAGGAATGAAGCTCAAAGAGTTGAGCTTACAAGACGATTGATTAATCAAGATCAAGGCTTTGAGTTTTGAGCACTTAGAATGTAAAATTTCGCTCAAATAACTCCCAACAAGATTTACAAATGTGCATAATTGCATAGTTTAATCAATTTGATTTTGAGGTACTTTTCATTGATTTTATCGATCACTTAATGAATTTTTAATGTTTGATTTGACTCAAAATACTGAGTGTTTAATCATGTCTAATCAAGCTTTAAAATGTTCAAAAATGTAAAAAATATTTTTAAGTGTCCATCAGGACGCTAATGTCTTAGCAGCACCCTCCTGTACTTGGTAAGTCAGGACGCTGATGACACATTAGGACGCTGATAAGGTTCTAGGATGAAAATGTTCTTATCTATCAGGATGCCTACGCCTTGAGTAGCGCCCTTATTCATTTAACCAAGTGAACTTATCAGGACGATGATTGAATATCAGCATGCTGATTAAACTTAAGTATTTCAAGCATCAGGATGCTTAAAGTTTAGTAGTGCCCTTATGTTATTTTGTTTTAAAACGAGTCAGTGTTGATGTAACGACTCTCACCCAATTTTGTTTTGATGATTGCAAACAACATACCTGTGTTATCTAATCTATTTAATGTAGTTGTTTTTGTGCTAACTAGATATATCTAATGGATTCAACTGCATTGTCAAAACATGTGGAAGGAACAGTACTTCACGAAGATTAAAGAGCTTCATTGTAACGCCCGTACCTTAGGATGACGTCATCTTGACCGGTAGAGTACTCGTATACGTGTACATATACATATATGATGCTCGACGCGTGTTGGTTTGAGTGTATTTGCATGATTTGATGTTGATTAGAGTGCCCGTGAAATTTCAGAATGATCGGAGACCCGTTCGACATCAAAACATGTCGAAAACGGTGTTTTGGATCAATGAAGCTCGCCCCATGGAGGAAGAAATTTCTGTCACTAATTACATCAAGGGCTTTATCTCCTAGATCTGTGGTCCGATTGAGTTGAACTTTTTTCAGCTTATTCTTCTCAGATAGATCTTCATTATGAAAAGTGAAGATCTTGATCAGAGTTGTTTACTGTGAGATATAAGACTCCAACCACTGTTTCTCGGATTTTCTTGCATAGTTTTGATCAAACAATAGGATGTACTAATTCCACCGTTGGATTGAGCTGAACCTTTACCAGAAGGTTGGAAACTGACTCATAACTTTTGAACGATTAAGATGCTAAATTGGCGAGTCGTTTGCAATAAATGGATTATCTAAGTGCAAGTAATTGCAGCAGAAAAAAAAAACTAGTCCTTTTATTTAAGTGTTTTTTTAAAGTGTGGGCCCAAAATGCCACTTAACCTCTATATAAGCCATTGAGACGTGATTTCTCTCATTTTTCACTTCCAAAAGAGGCTAAGGAGCTTGGAGAAGAGAAAAAGAAGAGGAGAGGAGAAAGGAGAGAAAAAGCTAGGGTTTGGGTGCTTTCATGCCCAAAATCCTTCTAAGGTATATCGTTTTTCCTCATTTTCTTCATTCTATCTCTTTCATGTGTGTTTGACCTAGGGTTTGTGTGAACCCCAAAATTTAAGGGAGTGGTGGAAAACCAATGTTGGACTTAGGTCTTGAATTTGAGATATGTTAATCTAGAGGATGTTGGGTTGGATTGGAATTGGATTGGCTAAGCCTAGCCAATCAAGTTGTGAGTGTCTCTTTACATTTGGATTTTTATACGTGGCATTGTATTACATAAATTGATTTGAATTGATATCTATAAGTGTTATGCATGTTTTAGTAGTCCATGAAATGAATTTGAGCATAGTCCATAGGGTTAGCAATTTGGTTGGGTTTCCTAGTTGAGATTTCCCTTGGGAAGTCTCGTAAGTTTACTGGTGATCCCCAGTTGTGGACCTGGCAGAGGGTTTTATGACTTGTGTATAGGTAGGATAGCTTAGGCTGGTCCTACGTGCAACACGACCCCAGAAATCCTATTCGAATACGAGTATTGTTTGGTCGGATCGGGCGCTGTGTGTCCCGCACCAGGCCTTTGATCGCCCTTACTCAGGAGGTGTTAGGATTGCATTGACATGTTTTGAAATAATATGCATTGTCTTTGTTATGACATGATACATTATATTGGCATGTATGTAATCTTGTTTAATCACCATATTATCTCAAATGCTTTTTATGATCTTGCCATGTTTTATATAAATGCACATAAATTGCCACTTGTAGAAGACATTCACTGAGCTTGTTGAAGCTCACACCTTACCCTTTTCTTTCAAGATCGGATAGGAAAGGGAAAGGGAAGACTTGACTGCGGAGCACTCCCTTGGTTTTTGTTGATGTAGGTGTTGTACATTCTTTTGTATTTTGATATTATGTACATGATAACACCTAGTATATGTATAATTAACACATAGATGGGATGTGGATGGTTTGTATTATTTTGTGGACTTGAAATTTTGTATTTGGTATTTTGGAGATGTAACATTTTAATTATTGTTGATGATTATGTTAGATGGATGCCTTATAGGATTGTGTTTTATTGGGATTCGTTTTATATTAGGCTGACGGGACGCGGGGTGTACCGATGGAAGGTATACCTGGGGGTTCTGTGCCGGTCATAACGTCACATATAATGGATCGTGACATTCATGGTTGTTTTACTTTATTATAATCTTAATGTTGTAGAGTAACTTTTACTTGTTCGACCCAGACATGATTTGCATCTTTTTAAAATTATTCATATAGTTTATTATTCTCATGGATGCACATATTTTAGTATAATAATTATGTGATCACTTGGTCATAATTATTTATCATACATATATTGATCAATGTTTAACGTGCGTTGATCTTGTCAAATTTGCATGGTTTTACCATTTCACGTGTATTACACTTATTGCTTTAATCATTGGTTTAATCGATCGAATCACTCATGTTTAACTGTGTTAAGTATACTTTAATCGTATAAAAAATGTTTCAAAATATTTTTAAAATGTTAGTCTATATTTTTGACAATGTCCTAAACCTAAAATAATCAAAAATTAATTTTTTTTCACTTGTCAGTGAAGGAACGTACTCTTATAGTGAGGAATGCGCTCTTGACCTTTTTCCCGAGACTCAGTGATTTTTTATCAGGGTTAAAGGAATGCGCTCCCATGGCTTTTCTTCAGACTCAAAATTTTTCTGATCAGGAAAAAGGAATTCACTCCTTAAAAGAGGAACGCGCTCCTTTTGCCAAGGGTAAAACAAGAAAAATTTAAGAGTCAGTGGTTCTTGTTGAAGGAACCCGTTCCTATGCCCAACAGACATATTGAGGAATGCGCTCCTTGAATGAAGGGAAATTTGAAATTTTTTAGATTTCAAACCAGAAAGGCGCTCCATGTTAAGGAATGTGTTCCTGTGCCTCGGTATAGTGTTCATCTATAAATACCACACTTGCTCATTTGAAGTGCAACTTTTGCAAAATCTAGAAAACTTGTGTATTTTTCGTCTAAGTCTTTTCACAAGCCAACAAGTTCTTGAGTCATTTAATCCTTCTTTGAAAGCAAAAGTTCAACAACATTTGATCATTTGATCCAATCTTTCGAATAGTTCTCCACATCTTTCAAAACCTTGAGAAACTTGGAGAGTTTCTCTTGTGCAAGTGTTCAAGACGATTCAAGTGTGTCTACATCTTCTATTGAGTCTTGATCGTGATTACTCGCATCCAACTTCACATAAGAAGAATCTTAGTGCTTTAACCTTATCGAGTGGGTTATACATTTCTAATCTAGATTCTTGCGATTTTTGGTTTATGGAAATCAGGCTTTTGTTTAGATTATAATCTCTAAAACTGATTGTGTATTGATTGTGTTTGTAAAACCCTATCTTGATCTTCATAACAAAATACCTTGTTTAGTGGTTTCATGAATAGTTTGAGATATCGATTCATATGCTTATATCATATTATATTGAATCGAAGTTTTTGATCAAACTTGAGTTGTTTGATTTTTTATCTTAATCACATATTCATTTAGAATCATCAAGTTTTGATTATCATGATATATTGATTCTCGGGCTTTAAACTTATCGTTATTTAGAATCAATGTCTTGTTAATTGTTCATATTCGATTCACTGTTTTACATATATATATTTAAATTGATTGCATTTGACAAAAACTTATTTCAACACTTTGCGTCATTTAGAGTCATAGTGGTTGGAATAGTGATTATTAACTCATTCAAGATTGTAAGCCTATATTGTTGAGAGTGTTGTTTGTACATTTTTCTATATCTTTGTAATCTTGATGTATAGTTGACTTGGTTAAGTAAACCGGGATATTACCAAACTTTGTACAACACGTAACCACGCCCGTAAGTGGGTTACAAGTTGTGGCTTTCTAGCCAAGCCCTGGTGTAGGCTAGTTTGTGGCTTTCTAACCAAGCCCTGATGTAGGTTAGCGGTTGTGATTTTTCTAACCAAGCCTTTGTGTCGGTTAGAGTGTAAACGACTTCTAATCACTCTCGTAAATGATTAGCCAATAGTGTATTGGAAAATCTTGATCGCAGTGATTGGGTAGTGGACGTAGGTTCAAGGGGAACCGAACCACTCTAAATTCTTTGTGTCCATTTATTTTTCTGCATTTGTTATTTGGATTGTTAGTAGCGCACATTACTTGTTTAATTAAAATATCCGAAAGGTAACACGAAAATCCACCAAGTCCAATTCACCCCCCCTCTTGGACTATAATATTGGGCCAACAATCAACATGTTGATTGTTAAATACTTGAGGACGTTGATAGTGCATAAGTTGGAATCACTTATTTGTCAGGACTCTTATGTTCCAGTAGCGCCCGCACAAGAACCAACTTTGTAATTCATCAGGATGTTGATTGATCAGTTGTGTACTCATTATTTTTATAGTTTTAAAAGTCTTAAGTAAGTCAAGACACTTACATTCCAGTAGCTCCCTTACGGTTCAAAATGTCTTTCGTAAGTCAGGGCGCTTACATTCAAGTAGCACCCTAACTTCGCAGTTTAGTAGGAAGCTAACGTTGCATGAGCGCCCTCAAGGAACAAAACAACAAAAGTTGGTATTATGTGCCAGGACGTTGATTGAACATCAGGCCACTATCAAACACTGAGATAAGTTCTAAAAAAACAACTGTCAACCTGATTGCTAACAATTCAGGTGCATGAATCGTGTTCACCAAGAGTTTCCTCATTCATGCTATCTGAATTGTATCAGAACTAGTCTTAAGAAACTAGACTTACCATTTTCATGAAAGATTAAAGTCGTGAGCAAACATTCATATTTAAAATTCAAATCAAATACTCAACCGCTTTATCTCAACTAAGTCTATATATATCAGTACTTAGATTCAAAACAACAACACCGAAAATTTTCAAACCTTTACTTTTGAAAGTTAGTCGAATTTTCAAATCATTTTTCAAAGTTAAATTTTTTTTCAAAGTGTTATCTTTGAAACAAGTTTCATTCAAAAGATATTGATATTGAGCTTACACTTTATCTATTTCATTGAAAATCTGTTTGAAAAAAAGAGAACTGTTTTCACTCAAATTTTCAGCACAATTCTAAACCTCATATCATTACTTGTTGAAGGAGAAATTTGAGAGATAGTTCGTAGGATATAGTTGTACTTCATTTTATATTTCTCGTAATTGTATCAAGTGATGTAAAAGTAGTTATATAAACTAGTGATTTCACTTTATCTTGTACCTAAGATAATGGTATGTTCAAACTCGTGAAGATGAGCACTTAGGTTGTTCTCAAGCCCGTAAGTTGAGAAGGTATATGTAGTTTCTAGCTTGTATGTCGAGAAGGTGAGAGGTTGTTTTCAAGCCCATAAGTTGAGAAGGTTTAGGTAGTTTCTAGCCTGTAAGTCGAGAGGTTGTAAAGGTTTGGTTTTCACCTGTGAAGAAGATTCATTAGTGGAGTTTTTCAAATCCTAGCTGAGGAGGTTAGGTAGTTAAAGTAGGCAAGAAGCCGAAGCACTATAAATCTGTTGTGTCAATTTCATTTGATGACGCACTTTATTGTTTTCCATTGTGTTAATTTTTAATTTGTTTAAGTGTCCAATTCACCCCTTTCTTAGACACACCTGGGCCAACATTAACATCCCTGAGCTATAGATCAAATGGCCAATACAACAGAGTTTGACCTAGGTGAAAATCCTTTAACTCCTTAAATGCTCAATGTTGATAACTTAATGATTTGGAGAATTAGGATGAGAACATTTGAAATGAATCAATCTTTCACTATGTGGAAAACTATTTCAAATGGACCATACATGTCGACAAAGACCATTAATGAAGTTGAAGTCCTCAAACTTAGAAAGAAATGGGTTACGAAGGAAAAACTTTTAGTTAGATTAAATGATCTAGCTAGAAGCATACTTTTAAGAAGCCCTTTGCAAATCTTTATAAGTTTTGGACATTTCTAGGCATACTTCCTTTTAATTGATGTCAAATATGCTTATTTATATTGTTTATTGACATTTGGAAGTTATATGGATATCTCATCTCTTATGCTTGCCTATGATTGTCTATTTCACTGAACTTATGTGAATGGTTATCTATTGTGTCTAATGTTTTATTGGTGAAAATTATGCATTATATGCTTGTTGAATGAAGATTTTATGTTAGTCTTGTCACTTGAGTTTCAACAATTTGTATTTGATAAAAATACAAAATTCTGAAAATTTTAGACTTAAGAAGTGCACTCCTCTATTGGAGAAGCACGCTTCTAAAGAATTAGTAAAGTGGCAGTTTCTGTCTGCACGATAGAAGCACGTTCCTCTGATTCACTGATAAAGACTCTGTCTCGGGTCTGCGCAAGAAGCGCACTCCCAGACAATAGTAATAGACACCCAAGAGGGGGGTGAATTGGGTGTTGGCGGATTTTTCAGGATCTTTCTCAGACAATTAATATACGTGAATAAGCAATAATGCAGGAATGTAAATAAAGCAGTAAAGTGGACAATGCACAACGATATATTTTGGTTCGGCTTCCCAATAAGTCTACCTCCACTACCTAGTCTCCCCGACTAGGACTTCCAAAACCTTTCACTAAACTGATCCTGCTTCACGAGTGAGGATCAAATCAGATACAAACTTTGATTCTTCGCAGGAGAATCTTCCCAACTAGCACACTTGCTTGATTTCAGTGATACAACAATTAATCAACAGGAAATTTGTTCAACAAGGGAACAAACTCCAAGAAAAGAACAAAGTACAACTTTAGATAATCTCTTACATAATTTCTCAGTCACTTTAATACTAAAAGTATGCATGACAAAAAATTGAATAATCAAAATGATATTACCACGAAACGAACCAGAAAAGAGATATGTAATAGAGCTCAAGATGATGAACAACTTTTGTTAAGGTGAAAATACCAGAATCTCAGTGCATCAACATGTGTATCCAAATAATCAATGGTGGCTGCCTTTAGTTGCATAGCAAAAACAGTTTCAAAAATGATATTAAAAGTTCTTGGTTTTAGAATAGGGTTTAATGATTGTTTAAATAAAAAACTATGGTTCAAAACCCTAAACTTATCATGAGTGGCCAGGATTAAAAGATTTAATCATGTATTAGTGAAATCAATGGCCCATAATGGTTGCTCAAGTTTAAAACCTGAAAATGAGCAAAAATGGAAAAAATAGGTTGGAGTGCATTTCAGGGAAGTGGAGTGAGTTTAATGAAGCCCGAGAGAAAACAACACAATTTCACACACCAGCTGGAACGCGTTTCAGAAGGAAGAAACAAGTTTTACGAGACCCGAGACAAAAATGCATATTTTTTGTCAACCCAGCTGGAACGCTTTCACAGAGCTCGAGGCAAAAACACATTAAAATGGGTTTTGTACAACTGGAACGTGTTTCACTAAGCTGAAACACGTTTCACAAGACCCGAGAGTTATGCACACTCTTTGCCTTGTGCCTGAAATGTGTTTCTGTTTGCTTGAGTGCGTTTCAGCTTGACAGAGGCAAATGAGATGTGTTTTCGCTACAGGAGTGCGTTCCACACAGTAGGAATGCATTCCACGGATTCTTTAGAATCATATACATATCCAGAATACTGCTTAAGTTCTATGAGTGATAAAACGATAGAAACCAAGTTAAAAACTTTGAGAGGTAGAATTCGATTCGGGTAAACACGCGATAAAGATAAGTGGCTGATCAACTACTAAAAGAAACTTACAACCTAGAAAGATCTAAAGCAGTTACAATGTTTTGAGAAGTTTCGTTCTTGTGCTTTGATCTTCGGTTGACTTTAGTTGAGCTTTATCTTGACTTCAGTTAACTTGTTTTGTTTACACGTTAGAGTTCCTTGGTATTTGTGCTTCAGGTCTTGCTTTTGAAACTTTTACGCTTGATGAGTGTATTGTTTCTGTTTCTGACTTTAAGACTTATAACACATTAAACTGAAACATACTCAACACAGAAGTTAGATAACATAAAATATCGTTTGGAATCATCAAAAGTGCAAAGGGTGAGGGTCATTAAGCTAACAATCTCCCCTATTTTGATGATTTCAAACATCTTACTCTAGGGCTGATTGAAGCAACTGAAGCTTGATGAATAGATAAGACTTATAGATGGAACAATCACATAAATGCATATTACAGTTGCATGCAAGAAAGATAAGCATACTAAAACATGTATCAGAGTATAGTATTACATTCATCCAAGTACTAGAGTTCAAAATAATACAAAAAAATATAAAAACTCTCCCTTAATCCTACATACTCCTCTCACTCCCCCTGAGTCTGTGCTCATCATAATCGACAAAATTCTCTCCCTTTTGAATCATCAAAAAAGGCAAAACTATGTTGCCGGTGGATCAGATGGACCAGCCTGTCGCTCCAAATCTCGAAAGATATCATTTTGTGAGATGGTCAAGTTATGCGACAGATCGAATGTGCCGGGAGGTGGAGGTGCAGCAGTAGAGAAAAAATCATGCATCGACGACTGAGAAGGATGAATGATCTGTTGCTCAAGCGAGTCAAAATGACTCCGAAAATGCTGGAACTTTGAGTAGAAGGACGTCTCTGTTGAAAGATTATATCGATATCCAAGAAAGCGGGAGACACGATCATGGCAGTCTATGAGACTGGTCACGATAGTGCGAATGGCTATGAGATTAGATCGCGTGAAAGCCAAGAAAATAGTCTGAGTGGTATGGATCTCACAGAACTGTTGCTCAAGACTGCTGAAGTCAAAATGAAGAGATGGTACAGGTGGAGGTTGCTTACTAGGCCCAGCCTCAGCACGATGAGGGTCATCATCAGAGGGCGACTCAAAAGAAGAGCTAGAAGTCATATAAGCATTGTCGTCTGAAGGGTCCTCTTGAAAGTGGTCCTCCATCTTATCGGAAGAGAGATCACTCGGGTGAGGAAACTAAAAATTACCATATGTCTCACCCCGTGGTACCTGTCTAGGGGTTAGCCATCGTCGCAACCTGCGCACATAATAGAATCCCATGCGATGTAGAGTACTTTCATCAACGACGTCTCTCGGCTGAACATGATTGACTGGCCAAATAAAACAAAGATCAATACCAGCCTCCTCGAAGGAAGGAGTAAGCTGCATGACATAAGGGAGAGCACGTGATTTCTTCATCGTAGTGGCGATGTGATGACAAATAATGTGGGACAGATTGACCTTTGTCCCATTATCTCATGATATGAATGTTTTGATGATTCCAAATATCTCCAGTTGGTGTATCTAATGATCTTGTCAAGTATTTCAGATTTATCAAGAATCAAGATCAAGGAACTGTGATCACAAGCCTATTGAAAGTCAAAGTGAAGTTTCGAGTCTGTCAGTACTTAGATTATAAGGTCTATTGATCAACTTACTCTCAGCAAGATTTTATCGTTTGCATATTTTGATTCATAACATTTTAATCGTACCTTATGATTTCTAAAGTATTTCATTTTCTTATCGAGCTTTAATTGAGAAATCAAAAACCGCTTTTATAAAGTCTTTCAGGACGCTAATGTTTTAGCAGCGCCCTTTTGGACTTAATGAGTCACGACGCTGATAAAATATTAGGAAGCTCAAGGTTGAATTGAACTAATTAATAAAGACGCTTACTTGTTAGTAGTGACCTTTCTTTTATCAACCTTTGAGAATGTCAGGACGCTGATTTAGTTTCAGCTCGCTAAAAGATATTTTTATATTTAAGTGATTTCTATCTTTAAGGACGTTGATAAATTATAAGTTGAATAAATTATCAGGACGCTACTTGTGTAGGAGCGCCCTCATCTTTGATAAATTATAAGTTGAAAATGTGCAGTTGCCATTTTCATGATATATTCTAGTTGTTGTGAGTAAACGTTCATATTTGAAATTCAAATTCAAATGAACAACAACTTCATCTCTACAAGTCTATAAATACAGACACTTAACAATTTGTTAAGACCACCGAAAATTCTCTAAGCTAGAACACTTTTTGAAAGTTAGTCGAATTTTCATCTAGTCAAGAAAACGTTTAAGTCGCTTTATTTTCAAGTTTTCTTTGAGACTTTACGTATTCAAAAGAATTTCATACTGAGCTAACATTCTATCTTTATCTGAAAATCTATTTGAAGTTTTGAACTGTTTTTATTTAAATCGTTCAACACTGTTTTAACTTATATCATTCTTGCTGAAAAAGAGATTTGAGAGATAGTTCATAGGATACAGTTGTATTCAATTTCAAATCTTGTATACTGTATCAAGGTTGTAACAGTACTTAGATAAACTACTTAGTTGATATTTTATATTTAACAAGGTCAGGTCTTCTCACACCCGTAAGTTGAGAAAAACTTAGGTTTGTCTCACACCCCTAAGTTGGGATAGGTTGGTCCCACGCCTGTAAGCTGAGCAGTGTAACGGTTGTTCTCACACCCGCAAATTGAGAAAAGGTGTAACGGTTTGATTCTCACCCGTAAGAGAATCTCTTAGTGACAAGGTTAAAATCATAACGGAGGATGGTTAGGTAGTGGACGTAGGCAAGTAGCCGAACCACTATAAATCGACTGTGCATATTTGTTTATTTTCTGCACTTTATTTTTGCCATTGGAATTAATTTTAAATTGTTCAAGTGTCCAATTCACCCCCCCTCTTTGGCATATCTGGGCCAACAAGTCCCGGATGTAATTTCTCAGATAAGAAATAGATCAACCGAAGTGACATTCCTACGACTACTCCTCCATGGAAGAATGACGCGAGAGATGACATTGTGAATAAGATGAGGCATGAATGAGAAGGTGGTGTTTCAAACTTTCTTAGGATAGGTGGGATGCATTATCCTTTTTGGAGAAGTTATTAAGAACTCCCAACCTGTCAAAGCCTGAAAAGTTGACGTTCCCTTTGACGTCCAAAGGATAAGGACCACCCCGTGGTATCTCAAATTTATCTTCAATGAGCCTTGGAGAGATGACGATGCGACTACCCATTACACGGGAGTAATACCAGTAAGTGTTATGAACACGATCATTTGCATCCTGAGTAAGTCCGCTATAAAATGCTTGGGTAAGAGTCTCGTACCAAGGCGTGGTGAAACAACAAAATGAAGTCCACCTAAGTTCATCAAATAGAGGTTCGACGCCTAAGCACTTGTTGCGAGATTTGTTTGAGCATAGGAGGTGGTGGTGGCGGTGGTGACCGACGGTGAGGCCTAGCTGGTAGGTCTTCCAGTTCTTTTCTCCTCGCCTCTGGTCAGGATTATAAATCAGACGGACTATTGCCTCGCAGAATGACCACATTGCGAGTATTCCTTGTAGGATTTCTTCTAGGCATTTTGTCAAACACTTGATATGAAAGTTACAAAACAAAGTAGTTTCAGCACGAACTTAACAATGGCGCAATAAAAAGTGAAGAAAAAGATAGTAGAAGTGTCAGAGGATGTCTCGCAAGCTTTCCAACTCCTATTTTCGTGAAGAGAAAGGTCATCATACTCGAGAGAGAAATGGAACGCAAGTTGGGGCGAGAGAAGGAGGTGGAATGCGTTGGAGTGCAAATGAAGTGTGTTTCACCTATATCATGGGTTATAAACCCACCTTGGCCTAGCTGGAACGCGTTCCAACACCCCTTTTTCATAGCACTGGGGGCTTGACCTTGGTGAAAGCTGAAACTGGTTTCACCCAGTTTTCCTCATTTCTAGACTTTTCGGATTATTTCTTCGATTATTCGAGGGAAATTGGATATGGCATGCATTTTGATAACACCAGTATCACTTATGATCATTATTAATGATAATTAGGTTATTGAAACCTTCATGATCATAATTAAGTTGAGCGAGAACAATGCCAATGCTTTCATAAGTCCGTTTCCATGAACATTCCTAATTCGAGCCGGATAAAGATAAACTGATCTTTAGGCAATGGTTTCGTGAGTATATCGGCTAATTGATCTTTAGTACCTATGTGTATGAGCTTGACATCTCTTTCTTGCAGATGACCTCGAAGAAAGTGATGTCGAACCTCAATGTGCTTGATTCTTGAGTGCAACACTCGATTTTTGGAAATATTAATTGCACCGGTGTTGTCACAAAAAATATCCACACATTCAACATGAATTTGGTAATCGGATAGTTGTTTCATGTATAAAACTTGAGCATAGCAACTTCAGGCTGCCACGTATTCCGCTTTGGCGGTAAATAAGGCTACAAAGATTTGTTTCTTGCTAAACCAAGAAATCAATGAACTTCCTAAGAAGTAGCAAAAACCAAATGTACTTTTTCGATCGACTAGACTGTTTGCGTGGTCAGAGTCAACAAAGCTATGAAGATCGAATGATGTACTCTTAGTATACCAAATTCCGGTGTCTAGTGTCCCACTTATGTATCTAAATATTCTTTTTACGCATTTAACGTGGGATTCCTTCTGATCAGACTGAAATCGAGCACACAAACATATGTTAAACTAGATGTTCGGTCGACTTGTTGTTAGATACATCAAACTACCAATCATCCCTCAATACATCTTTGCGTCTACCGATTTTCCAGTCACATATTTATCCATTTTTATGGATGAGCTGCAAGGAGTGTCACTTGATTTCAAGTTTTCAAACTTGAATTTCTTTATCATATCTCCTAAATACTTTGACTGGCTTAAGAATATCCCATTCTTCATTTGTTTGATTTGTAAGCCAAGGAAGTATTCAACTCTCCCATCATACTCATCTCAAACTCACTTGTCATAATTGAAGAAAATTCCTCACGAAGTGATTTGTTTGAGGCACCAAAGGTGATGTCATCAACAGAAATCTGCACCAATAGCATATCGTCACCTTTGTTTTTAATAAATAAGGTAGAATCTAGCTTTACTTTCTTAAAATCATGCTCTAGCAGGAAAGAACTTAGTCTGTCATACCATGCTCTGGGTGCTTGCCTTAATCCATATAAGGCTTTGTGAACGCGATAAACCTGATTTGGTCTTTTGAGAGTCCTCAAAGTCGGGCGGTTGGTCCACGTACACCTCTTCATTTATGAAGTCGTTTAAAAACACGCTTTTGACATCCATTTGGTATAGTGGGAAATCCTTATAGCAAGCATAAGCTAGTAACATTCAAACTGCTTCTAGTCTTACGATAGGTGCAAATGCATCTTCATAGTTTATTCCTTCCTCTTGGTTGTACCCTTATGTAACCAAACTTGCCTTATTTCTAACGATCTCTCCTTGTTCATTTTCCTTATTCCTAAAGACCCATTTTGTTCCAATTACTGTGTGGTGACTAGGTCTAGGAACAAGTTCCCCACATTTTATTTCTTACAAAGTGTCCTAATTCCTCTTGCATAGAAAAAATCCAAAACTCATCACCTAAGGCTTCCTCAACCTTAGTTGGCTCTATCTGGGAGACAAAGGCTACATGCGCTTGATCTCGACTAACGGATGTTCTAGTACTTACTCCTCTAGTTGGATCACCTATGATCTGATCTG
Source organism: Paratinospora sagittata (assembly GCA_035771175.1). Lineage (NCBI taxonomy): Eukaryota > Viridiplantae > Streptophyta > Magnoliopsida > Ranunculales > Menispermaceae > Paratinospora > Paratinospora sagittata. The sequence continues at coordinate 12,930,118 of CM069613.1, read as the reverse complement.
TGGGAAGACCTACGAGTAATCTAGAATTCTTAGGAGGTTCTATGGTGGATTCATTTCTTTCTTCCTCACTTGTCTCTCGATTCTCATGTTTTTTTAATGGAATGAGGTCCTCATCGTTATCAAGATCTATTTTCTCCAATTCCTTTTCTAATAGCACTCTGGGGTCGGCTTCATTGAATTTTATATAGATTGATTCCTCAATTGTCTTTGATGATTTGTTGAATACCCTGTATGCCTTGCTATGAGAGGAATATCCTAGAAATATGCCTACATTAGATTTTGGATCAAACTTATCTAAGTTGTCTATATCATTTACGATGCAGCATTTACATCCAAACACTCGAAAATGGCTTAAGCTAGGTTTTCTATCCTTCCACAATTTATAAGGAGTTTTATTTAACTTCTTTCTAATCATAGTCCTATTCATCACATAGCATGCAGTGTTTATGGTTTCAGCCGAAAAGTATTTTGCCACGTTGTATTCACACAACATGGTCCTGCACATTTCCTGAAGGGTTCGGTTCTTCGTTTCAACAACTCCATTTTGTTGTGCAGTTCTGGGAGCTGAGAGTTGATGGGTGTATCCTTGTTTGTTACAGAAGTCTTCAAGACTTTTATTAACAAACTCTCTACCCCTATCACTTCTAATAATATTGATCTTATAGCCCTTATCATTTTCAACATGAGAACAAAATTTTACAAGCACATCAAATACCTCATGCTTATGAGTTAAAAAGTAAACGCACGTAAATCTAGTGAAGTCGTCCATAATCACAGAGCAATATGATTTTTCACCTAAACAAAGTGTACGGGTGGGTTCAAACAGATCCATATGAATAAGTTCTAATGTTCTAGATATGGAGTTCTTGTTTTTGCTCTTAAAAGAGGATTTTGTGTGTTTGCCTAGTTGACAAGGTTCACATACTCTATCCTTCAAATACACCCCTTTGGGGATGCCTCGAGCAAGATCAAATTTGGCAAGTCTAGAGATGTTGTCCATGCCTATATGAGCTAATCTTCTATGCCACAACCATGCATCATTATGATGAATTGCACTCAAATAGGAAACATTTTGATTACCAATATCACAAAAATTTATAACATACACATGTATATCTCTAGAAGCAATAAAAGCAATACTATCATCATCATGCTTTACAATACATCTTGTTGATTCAAACGAAACGGCATACCCCTTGTAACACAATTGGCTAATGCTCAAGAGGTTATGCTTCAGGCCAGCAACAAAAATATCATCAGATATGGTTAAAGAGTTGTTACCTACTTTGTCGATGTCAGTGATCTATCCTTTGTTGTTGTTTCCAAATGTGACAACTCCTCCATCTTTATGAGTAAGACTCAGGAATTTTGATCTATCACCGGTCATATGCCTAAAACACCCGCTATCTAGATACCATGATTCATGCTTGGAGCCATCCTACATCACATGAAAAATCTTTGATTTTGGTACCCAAAATCCTTTAGGTCCTTGAGGGTTAGTATCACTTAAGATGGATTTTTCTATCCAAGCTAATTTTCCCTTATGTTTGTGTATGGTAAGGCATTTTACTATAGTGTGTCCTTGCCTATTGCAATTGTTGCAAATAAGCCTTTTGGTCAGTACATGGTCATAGGTTCTTTGTTTATGTCCTACACTATATCTTAGATCGGCTTTGTTGAATGCACATCTCTGTGAACTCAACATCATGTCAAACATCTTTTGTCCATTAGTGAACTTGGTCACTATAGACGTTAAATCTTCAACACTTTTTCTAAGTGTGTCTCTTTCCTCACTAACCTTTTCAAGATTCACCTCTAGAGCTCCATTGCTCTCAAGATGCGACTTTATTTCCTCTAAGGCAGTGATCAAGGCCTTTTTTCAGCTTTTTGTTCTTTCTAGTTTCCTTGTTTAATTGACTTTTTACAAAACTAAAATCATTATCATCTACTAAATCATCAAAGTCATCAAAATTTTCAGGGTCATATAGTTTTACCTTGGTGTTTTCCATCAAACACAATATTGCCTTCTCATCATCAGATTCTGACTCATGCTCATTGGACGATGTGTCATCCCATTGTACCTTGAGAACCTCGTTTTCTTTTCTTCTATCATTGAAGGTGTTTTTCTTCTTGTTTGGACACTCGCTCTTCACATGCCCCGGCTTACTACATCCGAAACATATTAACTCGTTTGGTTTTGCACCAAACTTCTTGTTCTTATGAAATTTTGAGCTTGGTCCACCTTTTCTCTTTTTCTTACTATACAGCTAAGTCTTTTGGAGAGCATAGCCACTTCATCATCAGTGTCATTTTCTGAGGATGTCACTTCTATATTGTTCTATGTCGCATTTAGAGTTAGATTTTTCTTCGTTTTCTTTTCTTCTTTTTACACAACTTTTCCCTTTCCTTCAGCTTCATATGATTTACCATCAGTGATCCACATAGCTCATCGAAAGTATATTCTCCAAGGTTCTTTGCCTCTTCTATGGCAGTGACCTTTGGATCCCATTCTTTAGGTAATCCTCGTAAGAACTTCCCAACTCTTTTTGCTTGAGGATAGACTGAGATTTTTGGTTAGTGTTTCGCTGTCAATTTGTGAGATTTTTAGTTGCATTTAGTTAATTTTTAGGTGTTTTTGCATAATTAGTTGATTTAGTTGTTTTAGGTTCATTTAGGTGTTTTGTTGTGTTTTAGATGTTAGTTTAGGTGTTTTCATGAATTGCATGTATTAGATTAGTTTAGGTAAATATTCATAATTTTTAGAAACTTTTTCTTAAATCATTACTTGCATTTCATATTGATAATCTCACATTTTGCATGTTAATACATATTTGCACTTAGACTTTTAATACTTGATTAGTTTTGATTACTTACTTGTATTTTTGTGTTTTGTTTTGTAGGAGAATAAAGAGCTTTAAAGGGATGAAATGGGGCAAAAAAGATGGAGAAAAAGTCCCAAGGCATTGCTCAACAAGTCCCATGGAGAAAAAGTGCAAAAACATGAAGAAAATGCACAAAATCGTATATTTCACGCTCTGAGCGCCGTGGCGCTAGCGATGTTACGAAAACAATTTTGCGCAATGTTTGTAGTTTTGTCATATCTTGGGTTATGCAACTCTAAATTGGATGACGTTTCTTTCTACTTCTTTTAGACTTAAAAGGATATCATATAAGAGGATTTGGAGTCACTAAAAAATGGGAGATAGGACGGATAGGATTTTCAAAAGGGAGGAGAGAAAGGGAAGCAAGAAAAAAGAGGGGAAAGTTCGGAGGAGTTGCAGGTATTGCAAAAGGAAGAAGAAGAAGATCTTCAAGGGGGTTTTAATCTTTTAATTTTATTTCTTAAGTTCTTGCAATGTTTCCTTTCATTGTTTTTCATTTTTCTATCTTGTATTCATGGATTCAATGTTGGGTTAATTGAATACTCTAGGGTTTTCATTGAACTATTTTGAATCTTAAGATTTGATTATCTTTTATGTGTTGTTGAGCAATTTCCATGTTTATTTGTAATTGTCAGTGCTTAATGCTTTCAAATCTTTGGCCAATTTTTGAATGAACTTAGATTTGATATCTAACACTTGGAAAATGGGATATTGAATCGAAGCACGATAATTACATCCTAGGGAATTTGTATCATGTTGGGAGACCTACAAAACCCTTTGAAATTGTTTTAAATGAAACAAAGATCTTAGTGCATTCTTGTTCGATTGACTTATCACTTGGGGGAGGGGGTTGATAGTTTAAGGATAGATATTCAAGTTGACACTCGGGAGAAGGACTTGAATGATTAAGAATTCATGGTTTATATATCTAGGATTTAATTCAGTAACTCAATATTTATAGATCTTAAGAAACAACATAGTGATATCAAACCCTAAAACTTTTTATCCATTGATTTCTCTCCAATTTTTATTTCATCTTGTTGGTTTCTGTTAGCTTTTGTTTAATTTGCATTTTATTCATTAACTCACTCCATTAAAAGCATTGTAGAATTGGGCATTAGGATTAGTAAAATCACCTTCCCTATGGATACGATAACCCGACTCACCTCAGATATATTATAACTTGATATTGTACACTTGTGACTCTAAATTTATTGCATCAATTTTTTATTTCATTTATAATCTTGGTAAACCTTGTTATACCCTCAAATATTTCTTCACCTTCTCTCACCTTGAAGGTTTCATATGCTTCTTCAAGGATGCACAACTTTGTTTCCTTGACTTGCTTGGTACCTTCATGTGTAACTTCAAGTTTATCCCAAATTTCTTTGGCTATTGTACTAGCACTCACTAGGTTAAACTCATTTATTGACAGGCTACAAAATAGTATATAAATGACTTGGTCATTTAGTTGCTCCAGCTTCTTTTCATGAGGCGACCAACCATGCCTTGCTTTCATCACAATTTCACCATCCTCAATCTTTGTAGGTTGCTAGAACCCATTTGTCACTATGTCCCACATTTCCACACCTTGCGCTCTAATATAAAAACACATCCGAGTTTTCTAGCAGAGATAGTTATCTCCTTCAAATAGTGGTGGTCGGCTGGATGATGATCCTTCACAATGTCACTTTCTGCCATAATCTCAAAAGAATTGTTAGATATTTTTGAGTGAAAAACTCGCTCTGATACCACTTGATAGACACCCAAGAGGGGGGTGAATTGGGTGTTGGGGGATTTTTCAGGGTCTTTCTCAAAAGATTAATATACGTGAACAAACAATAACACAAGAATGTAAATAAAACAATAAAGTGGATAATGCGTCGCAATATATAGTGGTTTGGCTTCCCAATAAGCCTACCTCCACTACCTAGTCTCCCCGACTAGGATTTCCAAAACCTTTTACTAAACTGATCCTATTATACTTCACGGGTGAGGATCAAACCGAATACAAACTTTGATTCTCCGCAGGAGAATCTTCCCAACTAGCACACTTGCTAGATTTCAGGTATACGACAATTAATCAACACGAAATTTGTTCAACAAGGGAACAAACTCCAAAAAAAGAACAAAGTACAACTTTAGATAATCTCTAACAGAATTTTTCAGTCACTTTAATACTAAAATCATGTACGACAGAAAATCGAATAATCAAAATGATATTACCTCATAATGAGCCAGAAAAGAGATATGTAATAGAGCTCAAGATGATGAACAACTTTTGTTAAAGTGAAAATACTAGAATCTCAGTGCATCAGCATGTGTATTGAAATCATCAATGGTGGCTGCCTTTAGTTGCAGAGCAAAAACAGTTTCAAAAATGATATTAAAAGTTCTTGGTTTTATAATAGGATTTAATGATTGTTTAAATAGAAAACTATGGTTCAAAACCCTAAACCTATCATGAGTAGCCAGGATTAAAAGATTTAATCATGTATTAGTGAAATCAATGGCCCACAATGGTTGCTCAAGTTTAAAACCTGAAAATGAGCAAAAATGGAAAAAATAGGCTGGAGTGCGTTTCAAGGAAGTGGAGTGTGTTTCATGAAGCCCGAGAGAAAATAACACAATTTCACACACAAGCTGGAACGCGTTTCAGAAGGCTGAAACGCGTTTCACGAAACTCGAATAAAAAATGCACATTTTTTGTCAACCCAGCTGGAACGTGTTTCACACAACCCGAGGAAAAAACACATTAAAATGGGTTTTGTACAGCTGGAACGCGTTTCACTAAGCTGAAACACATTTCACAAGACCTGAGAGTTATGCACACTATTTGTCTTTTGCCTGAAATGTGTTTCTCCTTGCTGGAGTGCGTTTCAGCTTGACAGAGGCAAATGAGATGTGTTTTCGCTATAAGAGTGCGTTCCATAGAGTAGGAATGCATTCCACAGATTTTTAGGAATTGTATACATATCCAGAATACCGCTTAGGTTCTATGAGTGATAAAACAATAGAAACCAAGTTAAACCCATAGTTAAATCTTCAAGTAAGATCGAAGGGTTAAAAACTTTGAGAGGTAGAATTCGATTCAGTTAAACACGCGATAAAGATAAGTGGCTGATCAATTACTTAAAGAAACTTACAACTTAGAAAGATCTAAAGATGTTACAATGTTTTGAGACGTTCCGTTCTTGTGCTTTGATCTTCGATTGACTTTAGTTGAGCTTTATCTTGACTTCAATTGACTTGCTTTGTTTACACGTTAGAGTTCCTTAGTATTTGTGCTTCAGGTCTGGCTTTTGGAACTTTTACGCTTGATGAGTGTATTGTTTCTGTTTCTGACTTTAAGACTTGTAACACATTAAACTGAAACAAACTCAACACACAAGTTAGATAACATAAAATATCATTTGGAATCATCAAAAGTGCAAAGGGTAAAGGTCATTAAGCCAACAAATAGAAGTGCGCTCCTCACGACTTAAGACATTTTTTCAAATTAAAACATCATCATTTGCGCCATTAGTTTAAATAAAAAAAGTGAGCTTCTAAGGGCGATTCCTCCGAGCTTCCACCACCAAATCTCGATTTCTTTTGTTCTTCAAGATTTGAATCATCGATTATAGGTAATCTTAGTGCTTTCCATCTTGTTTTCATCATCTTCACGGAGAAATTTCTTTAAAACCAGTTCTAGGGCATCATTGAAAGCTTTTTGTGCGACTCTTCGTGATTGTGCGATTCTGTCTATATGTTCTTCGACCATTGATAGATTTCATAGCTCGCAAACATGAATTGCCTGTAAGACCTAAAAGAACACAACCTAAACAAGTTTCTACTCCTAGGAAGAGACCATGGGTTGTCCATTTTTTCAAATTAAAACATCCTCATTTGCGCCATTAGTTCAAATCGAAGAAGCGAGATTCTAAGGGCGATTCCTTTGAGCTTCCACCACCAAATCTCATTTACTTTTGTTCTTTAATATTGGAAACATCGATTCAAGGTAATCTTAGTGCTTTCCATCTTGTTTTCATCATCTTCACTGAGAAATTTCTTTAAAACCAGTTCTAGGGCATCATTGAAAGCTTTTTGTGCGACTCTACGTGATTGTGCGATTCTGTCTATATGTTCTTCGACCATTGATAGATTTCATAGCTCCCAAATATAAATTGCCTGTAAGACCTAAAAGAACACAACCTAGACAAGTTTCTACTCCTAGGAAGAGACCATGGGTTGTCCAATAGCCCGAGCTATCGTCTTTTTCAAGTGAAGGAGAAACCTCCTCTTCATTAGAACAAATTAGGAAAAACCCATCCAAAGGGTATGAAAAAATGAAACCAAATTATAAGGGAAGACCAATCACATTCTCGACTTATGTGAATTTCAAATACTTTGATGAAGCCAATATTGTTGTGAAAAGTCTTTTTGAAAAATTAGGATTGATTGAACACCTTACATTTCAAGAAGATTTTTATCCTAGACTTGTGAGAGTATTTTATTCCAATTTGGAAAAAAATGTATGAGAATGATACATTTCAACACAAGTCAACAATAAATGGGAATGAAGTGATTTTTAAACCAAGTCTTTTTGAGGAATACTTCATATGGGACATGTGAAGATCATGTCCAAGAAGTAGAAAATAAAATGGTGAGCAAGGACTATTCCAAGCTTCAAGCCCTTAGAGTCATCATGGAAGATATGACCATTTCTGAAGAACCTAAAAAACTCACCATAGAGCATTTTCCTTTGATTCTCAAATTAGTCCACTTGATCATCATTAGGATTATTCTTCTTAGAAAAGGATGCAAGGGCAGAGTGTTCAAGCAAGATCTCTTTCTCACATGGTGCATTCTCACTGGCACCAAGGTGAATCTAGCCAACATGATGGTTCATCATGCATCCAAAACTCCTGCAAAAACCAATGCCATTCCCTATGCCATGCAGTTAACAAGGAGTAGATCTAGAAGGAGAGGACAAGAAATCCATTACTTCACATGGAGTTATGGGTGCAACTACTATGATAAACCTCAAGTTCAAGTTTAATGAATTGACCAAAACTTGGGTTCCAAAGTCTAAGAAAGATTAAGCTTCACCTCCTCCTGCAGTACATACTGAAGCTTCCCATCCATTTCTCGAGGAAGAGAGTGGTCCAATTTTTCATGCTCCAAAGTATGAGTATCCTTCAGAGGCAGGACCTAAGCTTGAGATTGTTAAACCAATTATCCTCATGTCCCTTACGAGAATATGTCCCTATTATGAAAGATTTTGATGATTACAAAACTACATTCTGTTTATGATATTATTGCACATACAGCATATCTAATCTTACTTGAAGGTATCAAAGATTCAATGATGCATGGCGAACATATTAAAAGATCTTCTTGAAGACCATGATCGTTTGAAGATGTTTAGCTATATGATTAGATTATGATAGGTTGTAGGACCTTCTATGTCATGTGATTCAACAATATGCATGCCTGCATGTTTTAATCGATTGGTTGCATGTTCCATTTAATCCGGATACATTATGTTTTACCGAGCTTTAATCGAGAAATCAAAAATCACTTTTATAAAAGTCTTGTAGGACGCTAATGTTTTAACAGTGCCCACTTGGACTTGATGAGTCAGGACGCTGATAAAATATTAGGACGCTCAAGGTTGAATTGATCTGATTAATAAGGACGCTCACTTAGTAATAGCGACCTTTCCTTTATCAACCTTTGAGAATGTCAGGACGCTGACTTAGTTTCAGCTCCTTGAAAGTCCTTTTTGTTCTTAAGTGATTTTTATCCTTAAGGACGCTAATAAGTTATAAGTTGAATAAATTATCAGGACGCTACTTGTGTAGGAGGGCCCTCATCTTTGGAATCAACTTAAATAACTTTCAAGACGCTTACTGTCCGTCAGTGCACTTAACATTGTTTTAAAACTGTTTTTAAAAGTTCAAGGCGCTAACTCTTGAGTAGCGCCCTCGTGTGTCAAATGTTTTAAAACAAAGCAGGACGCTTATTGCTAAATAGCTCCCTCATGATTTAAGTCGTTCAATTTTCAAAGTAAGTCAGGACGCTTACTAGGTTTCTACTAATCAAAATCAGTAATTTGGGGTGCCATACATCCAAAATTACCCATGCACTCCTCATAATTCACATGCAATTTGAATAGTAAACCGTAGGTCAAAAATCCTAATTTAGGTCAAATAATGAAACCCCTCCAATTTTTTGTTAGAAATTGGGGGTTTCACAATTTATGGACTCTCCATACCATCAAGATACACATATCACAAAATCAAAGCCTAATTCCAACATTGGTTTTCCACCACTCCCTTAAATTTTAGGATTTATAGATCGAAAACACCCTTTAGGTGTTAGTTGAGGTTAGGGAAGGTCATTAGCATGAAAAGCAACCATAAAATAGTTCATACATGTAAACCCTAGGTAAAAGACACTAAAATTTCAGGATTCATGGAAACCCTAGGTCAAAAATCAGTTTGCAAACACATTCTAAAGAGATTGAAGGAAGAAAATGAGAGAAAAAGCAAACCTTGGAGGATTGTTGGGCATGAAAGCCCCAAAACCCTAATCCTTTCTCTCCTTTCTCTTCTCCTCTTCTTTCCCCCTTCTCCAAGCTCCTTTCCCCCTCTTTTAAGTGGAAAAAATGCAAATGAGCCGAAAAAGTGGTGTATTTGCTTATATAGAAGTATTTGGGCCTACACACAAAAATTGCCAAAAATTGGAAAATTCGGCCTACCTAGCATGGAGCACGCTCTTCCAGCTTGAAAAATGAGATTTTGATTTTTTGGGTCCAAGGAGTGCGTTCCTTCAAAATGGAGTGCGCTTCTCCAAACTGGAGAAATGTGAAATTTCAATTTTTCATCAAGCAGCGCGCTCCAGCGAAGACTGATCGAAAAACTTCTCTCGACCATGCCCAAGGAGTGAGCTCCTCTTCCCATGGAGCGAGCTCTATGGGTTCCAAAACCCAATTTCCCATGTTTCGATGCTAAAATGGTCTTCGATGGTTCCGAAACTTCACTCGCACTCTCTAAGACATAAAATCATGCGAAGACACTCGAACCTACGAGTGCGAGCGTCAAAATACGCATATGCATATGCATACGAATATGTATACGGGTATACTACGGTTAAAATGACGTCATCTTAAGGTACAGGTGCTACAAACATCCTCCTTCAAAAAGACCAAATAGGACCAAACGTTGCCGAAATTGGAACAAAATGTGCATTAGCGCCGTGATGAGCACCGCGGCGGTAATGCAAACCCAAACTATTTGGGGCGCCGCGGCGCCCATAAGCTATTCTTCTTCACTTCTTGTGCACATGCACTTGATTTTCCCAGAATCTTGGCCTCAATTTTGGCTTCATTTGCACCTCTTTAAGTTCCTTTGGAACCTACAAAACACACAAATAAGTGATCTACACTAATCAAATCATCAACAACTATATGCAAGTATGTATGTATTAACATGTATCAATCAAGTATGTATGTATTAACATGTATCAACCATGGTTTATTCAAGAAGAAAAACATCTAAAAACCCATGTTTACACCCAAATGAGCTTAAAACCTCTAAGCATGCATTTCATGAAAACACCTAAAACTAACATCTAAAACACAAAAAAACACTTAAATGAACCTAAAATAACTAAATGAGCTAATTATGCAAAAACACCTAAAAACTAACTAAATGCACTTAAAAATCTTACAAATTGACATGGAAAACACTAAACAAAACTCCACTTATCAGCCTCCATCAGACCTAAACATGTTGGAGTTTCCATGTCTTCTCACTTTGCCACTGGACTTGCTAGAAAATACAGAAAATCCTTTTCAACACGTGATCCTTTAAATCCTTTTGACTATGATAAAAAAAGAGAATCCACTTTTGAAAATTTCATGAGAAATTACAGAACCACGAAAAAAAAGAAAGAAGAAGGGAAAGAAAATGAGAAAGGAAAAGGAAAGAAGAAGTGAAGTAAGCTAGTTGGCATCTCACCTTTTTGATGTTTTCAAAAGGGGGAGAAGAAGTGTGGAACAGGAGAAGAAAGTGTGGAAGAAGAGGAGAAGAAGAACAGAAAAAAAGAATCAAAAAGTTAGGGGGAGAAGGGGATTTTCTTTGAAAATTTGTCTATGTGTTCTTATTCTGTTTATATGTTATGTTTATGTGTAATGAAATGGTTTATATTATTGTATATCATACCTTTATTGAGATCTTATGTCGAATGAAAATGAAATGTGATAATATGTACTTTTTTCTGAAACGGTAAATGAATGATAATTAATGTACCAAATTGATTATCCTATCTCATGACTTGTCATAGTATGCATCTATTTGTGATTTAAGCCAAAAGGTTTAGTGAGCATTTGAAATCATAAAAAAGGGGGAGATTGTTATCTCAAGAGACCACACGAAGAATTTTTTGATGATTGCAAATTACTCCATCTCATGAACTAACAAATATGCTAAGTGTTTCAGTTAAGCATTGAAGAAATGTCCCCAGCAAATTCATTCTATTGAGAAAAGATCAAGCTAAGTTCAAATGAAGAAATACTCAATCAAGACTCAAGACATGGAAGTGTTATAGTATTTTAGTATGTACAACCTTACTCATCACACTTCAGCATGATCTTTAGTCAAAATGTTTTTCTAAGTTATCTTTATTTTTCAAGATTTATTTTGATTCAAAAGAGTTTAATCGTGTTCCAAATCAATTGTTTCAATTCGAAAATTCTTTTGAAAGACTTCTTTAGAATGATGATTTTGATCCAAAAGCAATCTCAATTCAATTTGATTTTGAGTCAAAAGATTTTAAGAAAAATCAATCGAATTTCACTTAGTGTCTTTCAGGACACTCAAAGCATTCAGGACGCTCATGCACTGGCCAATCACTTGAAATCAGGCCTACACTGTAGAACGCTCCTAGTACTATTGGTTGCTCAAGATTTCTAGGAAATCTCGGAGCATAGTCTAGTAGGATGCTCAAGTTCAATAGCGCACTCCCAGAAATGGTTCAAGCCACTCTTGGGTTGGCTAACTTGTAGGACGTCATTGATGCGTTAGGACGCTCCTATCAATTTGAGTCTTTTAGGTCTCAATTGTTCCAGGACGCTCAACAGTTTGAGGTCGCTATTCATAATTGTGTTAGTTACTGACACTGTCTTGTTTGAAACTCTGATAAAATTGTTTCTCTTTCTTAATCAAATTACACTCATGACCCGCATATATGAGAAAAGATATTTTGATGAGATTACAAACCACATTCCTATATTATATATTTTGCATATGCATTGCATACCTTATTGCATGAAGGTTCGATGAAGCATGGTGGAAGAGTTACAAAGATCAAGTTGAAGACCATGATCGTTCAAAGATAGAATTTTATGTTATTAGAACTTGATAGGATTATAGAATCTTTGATATCACATGATTCAACAAGTGTTCATGTCTTCGCATAATTGCATGTTTTAATCGATTTGTTTTTGAAGAATTTTTGTTGATTTTTTCGATCACTCATGACGGATTTTTAATGATTGATTTGATCCAAAATATCGAGTCTTAATCTTATTTAATCGAGTGTTAAAAATCTGAAAAAATGTCAAAAATGGTTTTAAGTGTCTATTAGGACGCTGATGTCTTAGCAGCGCCCTCCTGCACCTATCCGGTTAGGACGCTGACAATGTTTTGGGTTGAAAACTATTCATGCATTAGCGCCCTCATCGAATCAAATATATGAACTTGTCAGGACGCTGATTGAATATCAACAAGCTAATCGTTTTCTGAACTTAAATGTTTTTGAACACATCAGGACGCTGATTGAATAGTAGAACCCTCACAACTTTCGGATTTTAAAGTTTTAAAGTAAGTTAGGCCGCTTACGTTTCAGTAGCGCCATCACTTCACAGTTCAGCAGAATGCTTATTGAATATGAGCGCCTTCAATGAACAAAACGACAAAAGTTGGTATTATGCGTTAGGACGCTAACTGATTATCAGGACGCTAATCCAACACTTTCATAAAGCTGATAGTTGTGCACCTTTTCAGTAAAACTTTTTTAGAACTTTCTTTGCACAAAAGTTTTTGGAACTTTTCAGAACGTCTTAGAACCTTTTTCAAAACATTCTATTCTCATGTATGCACAAAAGATTCAGGTGTTGTTGGTGTAATTGCACAGACTGAATCAATCCACTTTGAGAAAGAATTTAGCCGTTTGATTTGAAATTACTTTGTGTGCCAAAAGCATTCTTGAAAATCAAGTTCAAGCACCATTATCAACTATATACATGTGTGTTTGTTGCCTTCGAACAAAACAAACATAACACCAGAAAACTGAGAATTCATTTTCGAATATGTCTAATAGTTTTCACTTGTGCTATCACTTTTGAAAGTTATACTTGTCTTCATCACTGCGCAAATACCTCTGATTTGTTTTAAAATACTTCAAAGCACGTTCTCTAGAATTGTTGCACTTCATTTCATATTTACAAAAGTTTTCTAGAAATGAGAAAAAAGATTGTGAACCTCTGATTTTTCAACTGCACTTCATTATCCATCATTTGCTGAATATTGTGATACTCAAGGTTCAATCCAAAGCTTTGTAAGTATCTCTTTGAGTCTGAGTAAAGGGAATCATATCTCATTCTTGTAATCATTGATATTAGTGATCGTTGTCACTAGAATAGAGCAAGTGTTGCTCAAACTGTACAGGTTGTTCTCAAGCCTGTAAAATTTGAGAAACTGTTAAGGTTGTTGTCAAGCCTGCAAAGTTGAAAAATTGTAGAAGGTCATTTAGTGGAGTTTGGACAAAATCCTGACTGAGGAGGTTAGGTAGTGAATGTAGGCGTAGCTGAACCACTATAAATCTTGTGTACTATTCTTTATAGTTCATTATTTATTATTTTGTACACTTCGGCAAAACCTGCTACATTTACTGTATTATTTATTTTAAGAGAAAGGTGTAAACCTGTTAAGTGTCCCATTCATGGACATATCTGGGCCAACAATTGGTATCAGACTGGGTTATACATCAAAATATCTAACCATCTTTGCTTGAGTATGGAAAGATAAAGCTCTAAGAATGTACAGATTGCAAGAGAAGGTAACTCTACCAACTGGCCACCCCTGTTCAAGGGAGAAAACTATCTTCATTGAAAAACGAAGATTAGGTTCTACCTTATGGCTTAAGACCTAGAAATGTGGGACGTTGTGAAAAATTGTTGTCCAACACCTACCAAGATAGTTGATGGTATAGTTTTCCCTAAGGATCTAGATGAGTGGACTGCAAAAGAGAAAAAGAAGGAGTTGCTCAATAACAATGCTGTAAATGTATTGTTTTGCAGCTTATCAGTTGAAGAGTTTAATAGAGTCAATGCCCGTGAAATTGCTAAGGAAATCTGGGAAAGATTAGAGGTAACCCATGAAAGCACCGATGAGGAGAAGGAAAAGAAATCTGTTGCTTTAAATGTAGAAATAAATTTTGAAAACACCTCAGACCATGAAAGCATCGATGAGGACATAGCGATATCTTCTAGAAAGTTCAATAGATTAATTAGGAGAAAGGGAAAAGGTAGCTCAAGCTCCAAGTTCCACAAAAGGAAAGAAGTTTGATGCAAAACCTGTAGAATTGATTTGTTACGCCTGTGACAAACCAGGTCATGTTAGGAGTGAGTGTCCAAATAAGTCTAAGAAAAACATTAGTTCAAGGAAGAAGGACAAGAAGGTTTTCAAAGCTACTTGGGCCGACTAGAACTTAAGTGAAAGTGATTTAGATTCTGAGCACAAAGCCGCACTTTGCCTTATGGAAAATACCGACGTAAAATCTGAACTATTTGACGAAAATATTATTCTTGATTTTCATATGCATGATCTTGAACTTAGATATAGTAAAGAGGTCAAGAAAAATGAAAAACTCAAAAAGAGTTTAGAAGAAGCTCATGAGGAGATAGAGTTTCACGATGAGGAAATAGATGAAAAATCTTCAAAAAATGAGAGACTTAAAAAGGAGTTAGAAAAATTGAAAAATGAGAATGAAACTCTCAAAAAGAATAAGGAAGACCTGAACAACACTGTAATCAAATTTACTTGTCATGACCCACTATCTGTGACGTCATGACCGACACGGAACCCCTGGGTATATCCTTCATCGATACACCCAACGTCCCGTCAACCTAAATATAACACGAATCCCAATAAAAGCACAATCCTAAAAATGCATTCATCTAAACATAATCAACAACAATAAATAAAAATATTACATCTCCAAAAATACCAAGTATAAAATTCCATAAGTCCTCAATTAATACAAAACCATACACATCCCATCTATGTGTTAAATATACATATACTAGGTGTTATCATGTACATAACATCGAAATACAAAAATGTACAACACCAACATCAACAAAATACCAAGGGAGTGCTTCGCAGTCAAGCCTTCCCTTTCCCCTTTCTATCAAAACCTGAAATGATAAGGATGAGGTGTGAGCTACAACATACTCAGTGAATGTTTTCTACAAGTGGAAATATACACGCATTTATATAAAACATGGCAAGATCATAAAAGCATTTGAAATAACATAGTGATGAAACAAGATTACATACATGTCAATATAATGCATCGTATCATAACCAAGATAATGCATATCATTTTAAAAACATGCAAATGCAATCCTAACACCTCCTGAGCAAGGGCGATCACAGGCCTGGTGCGCGACACACAACGCCCAATCCGACCAAATAATACTCATATTGTAGTAGGATTTCTAGGGTCGTGCAGCCTGTAGGACCAACCGAAGATATCCTATCTATACACAAGCCATAAAACCCTCTGCCAGGTCCACAACTGAGGATCACCACTAGACTTACGAGACTTCCTAAAGGAAATCACAACAAGAGACCCAACCAAATTGCTAAGCCTATAGACTATGCTCAAATTCATTTCATGGAAACATTAAAACATGCATAATACTTATATATATTAATTCAAATCAATTTATGTAATACAATGCCACATATAAAGAATCCAAATGTAAAGGGAAACTCACAACTCAATTGGCTAGGCCTAGCCAATCTAATCCGACCAAAGAAAGCACTAGGATGCACCAACACACTCCTAAGCACTAAAACCTGCCTATATGGGTTAGTTAGATCCTTCACAAAACCCTAAAAAATAACATGGTTTACACAATACTGAAAATCAGTCCAAAGTGTGCTAAACAACCATGTTTAAACCCAACTACATAGCCAATTAAGATTCAAAAATAATTAAACCCATGAGCCAATTCCATATTGTTCAATTCAAATAAATTAATACTAAATTAACCCACATTTAACTCAATTGAATGTAATAGGTTGATCCAACCACTATATTACAAGGCATTCAATCATAAATAGGGTTAATTAGACTAATTTCATGTCAATTGACATCCATTTGGTCAAAATCCCCAAATTTGGGCAAACCCCCAAATTCATTGCAAATTCCTAAACTACATGGCCTAGGCCAAACTTACACTAAGTCACCATGTTCGGCTCAGTAAAATACTGATCTTGCATCATGGGTTCATCAACAATGCCCCTAGGTCAACATAGTTGACATGCAAAGCTTGTTCATAACCCTAGGTCAATGAACCAAGCAAGGGCCATTTGTATTAAACCCTATGATTTCACCATGAAAATCTCTAACAAAATACATGGATCAGTTTCTAGTGTCCACAAGCCTAACATAGATGACATGCAAGCTATTTGGAAAAGTCTAAGGTCATGAACCAAGTATAGGTTCATTTACAAAGGGTTCCACCAAATCCAAGTGAAAATGGCGTCAATGGCCTCCAATCACCACTAGGGTTCACAAAAACATACATGCAAAGGAACCCTAGGTCTGGAACACCCTCAACTAAAAACCCAAAGCATTTCTTAGGTCAAAATACAACACTCAAGCATGAACTAAAGAGATTAAAGGAAGAAGGAAGGGTAAACATGCAAACCTTAGGGATTTTTGAGCAAAAATCACCAAAACCCTAACTTTCTTCTCCTTTTCACTTCTCCAGCTCATTTTCCTCTTTTCTAAGTGAAAAAAAAATGAGCAAATGAGCCGAAAATTAGGTGCTAGTTGGTTTTATAAAAGTGTTTGGGCCCACACATAAAATTGCCAAAAAATAGATTTTTCTACCACAATTACTTACACTTAGATAATCAATTGCTTGCAAACTACTCACCAAATTAACATCTTAACCAGTCAACATGTTTATAAGTCAGTTACCAACCTTTTGGAAACATTTCAGCTCAATCCAACAGTGGGCTTGCGAGATCCAACTGTTTGATCAAAATTATGTAAAAACATTCGCAAATCCAAGAAACAGTGTTTGGAGTCTTATATCTTACAATAGACAACTTCGATCAAGATCTTCATCGTTGATAATCAAGATCTATCAGAGAAGAATAAGAGGATAAAATTTCAGCTCAATCGGACCACAGATCTAGAAGATCAAGTCATTGATGTAATCGGTGACAGAAATTACGTCCTCCATGGAGCGAGCTCCACTGATCCAAAACACCGTTCTCAACATGTTTCGACCCCGAACGAGTCTACGATCATTCTAAATCTTCACACGTACTCTAAATAACATAAAAGCATGCAAAGACACTCAAACTTACGCGTGTCGAGCATCAAATACGCATACGCATATGTATACGGATACGTATATGGGTCAAAATGATGTCATCCAAAGGTACGAGTGCTACAACTTTCCCCAACTTAAGAGTATTTTTGTTTTCAAAAATAAAAGCAAGAGAACTAACCTCAGTCGGTAAAAAGATTGGGGAACTGCTCCCTCATCTGGTCTTCACACTCACAGGTTTGCTCTTCATTATAGTAGAATTGTCATTTGACTCGCACAAGCGAGATCTCTTTATTCCTTTATTTCTGAACCAGACGAGCCACATATCCTCTCCAACTTGCAGATGACTCACATCAAACACATGAGCTGGATCGGGATAAGACTCCTTTGATGGATCCTCATTAAACTTCCTCAGCATCGATACGTGGAAAACATCATGGACACCCTCGAGCTGAGAAGGTAGAGCCAACCTGTACGCTACTGGTCCAATCCTCTCAACAATCTGGAATGGCCCAATGAACCTAGGGGCAAGTTTCCCTCTGACGCCGAACCTCATCTGACCCTTGAGTGGCGAGACCTTAAGAAAAACTAGATCCCCCACTGCAAACTCTACCGGTAGATGCCGATTATTGTAATAACTCTTCTGCCTGTCTTGAATAGACTTTAGCCTCTGTCGAATTAGCTTGACTTTCTCTATTTTCTCAACAACTGCATCAAGGCCCCATAGCTGCATATCACCCACCTCGTACCAACAAGCTGGAGATCTACAAGGTCTTCCATACAAAGCCTCATACGGTGCCATACCGATGCTCGCCTGATAACTGTTGTTGTAAGCAAACTCACACAAGGGAAAATGCTCACCCCTACCACCACCGAACTCTAAAATGCAAGACCTGAGCATATCTTCCAGCATCTTAATCACTCTTTCGGACTGACCATCTGTTTGAGAGTGAAACGCTGTACTAAGTCGGAGACGGGTCCCAAATCGAGTCTACAAAGCC
Source organism: Paratinospora sagittata (assembly GCA_035771175.1). Classification (NCBI taxonomy): domain Eukaryota; kingdom Viridiplantae; phylum Streptophyta; class Magnoliopsida; order Ranunculales; family Menispermaceae; genus Paratinospora; species Paratinospora sagittata. Next base: position 12,911,612 of record CM069613.1, on the reverse strand, counting down.
TGCCAAAACCTCGATGTAAATCGTGGATCTCTATCCGACGCGATAAACAAGTGCACTTCATGAAGTCTCGTGATCTCTCTCACATACAATCTGCTCAGTCTATCCACAGAGTCTCTGGCGCTCATAGGAATGAAGTGTGCACTCTTGGTCAATTTATGTCGCCACAAGCCAAATGGCACCAAATCTGCCCTGAGACCTCGGCAATCCCATGATGAGATCCATCGTGATGTACTCCCATTTCCACTCAAGTGTGGGTAATGGTTGCATCTGACCTCCAGGCTTCCGGTGTTCAGCCTTAACCGCTGGCACACCTCACATCTCTGCACATACTCAATTATACTCTTCTTCATCCCATCCACACAGACCTCTTCATGTCATGATACATCTTGGTAGCCCCTGGATGAACAATATACTGAGACCTGTGCACCTCTCGGAGTGTCTCAGAACGCAACTCAACATCATATGGGATCCATAATTTCCCTCTATACCGCAAGAACTCAAGTGGACCTATCTGCGAATTGGCCTGGTCAGCATTGTTTGCATATCTACGGTACATGTCATAATCTGGACAATGTTCCTATAGGTCTCTAACCTGCGGAATATGGGCATCAGCAAGCTGTGCATGCATCTGAGCACATATCTCAGTACGTGGTGCTTCCGAGAGTATACACATCATAGTCACTCTCTCAAGTAAATGTCACTGCTGGGCTATCTGAAAAGCAACCACCTGAGTCTCTGCTCGCCTAAGGCTCAAATGGTCTGCCACAGCATTGGCTTTGCCAGGATGATACTTCAAAGAGAAATCATAATCCTTAAGTAACTCGAGCCATCTCTTCTGCCGCATATTCAGCTCCTTCTGATCAAAGAGGTACTTCAAACTCTTATGATCAGAAAATAAAGTGAACCTCTCACCATAAAGGTACTACCTCCATAGCTTCAGTGCAAACACAATAACGACCAGCTCCAAATCATGCAGAGGGTAGTTGTGCTCATGCACCTTAAGTTGTCTAGATGCATATGCAACCACTCGACCCTCCTGCATGAGCACACATCCCAGACCAAAGAGTGATGCATCCATATAAATCACCAACTCTTTCCCAGGATTTGGAAGAATCAACATTGGAGTTGTAGTCAACCTCTTTTTCAACTCACTGAAAGCTTTCTCGCAGGCATCCAACCACGTGAAGGTCACATTCTTCTGAGTTAGCTTAGTCATCAGTGCGGCGATGGTGGAAAAGTCTTTCACAAACTTCCTGTAATAGCCAGCCAAACCCAGAAAGCTATGAATCTCTGTCACTGTGGTAGGTCTTGGCCAACCAATAATCGCCTCAACCTTAGCAGAATTAACTAAAATACCCTCTGCACTAACCACATGACCCAAGAATTTTACCTCGGTCATCCAGAAACCACACTTGCTCAACTTGGCATACAACCTATACTCCAATAATGTCTTCAACGTAACTCTGAGATGACGTTCATGATCCTCCCTAGTCTTAGAGTAGACTAGGATATCATAAATGAAGACTATAATGAACTGGTTAAGGTACGGTCTGAATACTCTCTGCATCAGATCCATGAACATAGCTAGTGTATTAGTTAACCCGAAGGGCATCACTAGAAACTCGAAATGTCCATACCTCGTCCGAAAAGTAGTCTTCGGAACATCCTCATCTCTAACCCTCAACTGATGGTACCCAGACCTCAAGTAAATCTTCAAAAAAAACTTGGCCCCAATCAGTTGGTCGAACAAGTCATCAATACGAGGAAGTGGATACTTGTTCTTCACAGTCACCTTATTCAGCTGACAGTAGTCTATGCACAATTTAAGACTCTCGTCCTTCTTCTTGACGAACAACATAGGTGCTCCCCAAGGTGACATACTAGGGGAAATGAATCCCTTTCCCATTAGCTCATCAAGTTAGGCTCTGAGTGCACAACCGTCTATTGAAAAGGCGGCGACTTTACATATTGGTTCTTCAGGGAATGAGGCACTGGAGGAAGAAGTTCAGTACATTAGCAATCGAGGGTACAACTTCAGAAACAATCAAGGTGTTCCAAATCAGTACCACCCAAGTGTTCAAAATCATGAGAACTTTTCCTATGCCAACACGAGGAATACATTGCAACCTCCACCCGATTTCTAAAATCAAGCTCAGGAGAAGAAACCATCCTTGGAGGATATGTTGGGATCCTTTATGATGGAGACAAGAGCTTCAATTAAGAACTTAGAAGTACAAGTGGGACAGTTAGCCCAAACAGTGAATGCACCACCACATGGATCATTGTCTAGCAACACCGAGATAAATCCCAAGGAGCAATGTAAGATCATCACTTTGAGGAGTGGAAAAGTAGTTAAGGGGGTTGATTCTACAAGCCAACACATTACATCTCCCCTTCCATCTAGTCAATAGAATAAGGTAGAGAATGAGGAGCCCAACACGGAAGCTAAGTCAAGCAAAGAAGAGGAAAAATCAAGCAAGTGGGAGAAATCACAAGAGAGGTCTTATAGGCCCGGTTCCATCACCTTCCCAGATAATCCCCTTATTCTCATTTTCCCCAACGTTTCCAAAAGAAGAAGCTTGATGAGCAATTCGCCAAGTTTCTTGAGATTTTCAAGAAGATCCACATCAACATCCCTTTTGCCGATGCTTTGGAAAAAATGCCCAACTATGGGAAGTTCATGAAGGATGTGATGACAAAGAAGAGGAAGCTTGAAGACTATGAGACGATGAAGCTTACTGAAGAATGTAGTGCAATACTACAAAAGAAGCTACCTCAAAAGATGAAAGATCTAGGGAGTTTCACTATACCTTGCACCATTGGTTCTTTAAATTTTACTAAAGCTTTATGTGATTTAGGTGCAAGTATTAACTTGATGTCTTTGTCAATTTTCAGGAAAATAGGGCTTGGCGAGGTGAAGCCAACTACAATATCTTTGCAACTAGCGAACCGATCACTTACATACCCTCGGGGTATAATTGAAGGCTAGTAAAGGTAGATAAGTTCATCTTTCAAGTGGACTTTGTAGTTTTGAACAAGGAGGAAGATAGTGATAGTCCTGTTATACTTGGGCGACCATTCCTAGCTACAGGGAGAACTTTGATAGATGTGAAACGTGGCGAACTTACCTTGCAAGTGAATGATGAAAGGGTCTTGTTTAACATATACGAGACTTTTAAATTCCCATCTGAGGGGAATACATGTCACCGGATTGATGTAGCAGAAGTGGTTGATGCATGTGTGACTGAGGTACATGATGAGGCTACACTGGGAAATCCTTTAGAAAAGTATCTTGTGAGTTCGATATCTAGAGATGAGGCCTTTCATGATGAAGTCTAGCACTATGCCTTAGCTCTTGAGGTCAACAATCCCACGAGTACAATCATCGAAGCGGAAGATATTGAAGTTTCTTCACCACCCAAGTCAGTAGAGTCTTCACCAGAGTTGAAGCCATTACTTGAGCATCTTTGCAATGCATTTTTGGTTGAGAAGTCTACTATGCCAGTCATCATATCATCGGCTTTGTCTAGTATGGAGGAAGAGAAGCTATTACACATCTTGAGAGAGTACAAGTCCGCTTTGGGGTGGTCCGTAGTCCACATCAAGGGAATAAGTCCTTCCATTTGCATGCACAAGATCTTGACGGAGGATTCTTACAAGCCTTCAATTGAGCATCAAAGAAGGCTAAATCCACCCATGAAAAAGGTTGTCAAAGCTAAAATTTTAAAGTGGCTCAAGGCGGGAATCATATATGCCATTTCAAATAGTTCATGGGTAAGTCCGGTTCAATTGGTGCCCAAGAAAGGTGGTATGACTGTGGTGATGAATGATAGGAATGAGCCGATTTCCACTAGAATAGTGACAGGCTGGAAAGTTTGCATAGACTACCAGAAGCTCAACAAGGCCACAAGGAAGGATCACTTTCCCCTTCCTTTTATTGATCAGATGCTAGATCAGTTGGCAGACTTCCATTACTATTGTTTCCTAGACGGGTATTAGGGGTATAATCAGATAGCCATCACCCCGAAGGATCAAGAGAAGACTACATTCACTTGCCCGTACGATACTTTTGCTTTTCGGCCCATTCCGTTTGGATTATGTAATGCACGGATGACTTTTCAACGATGCTTGATGGCTATATTTTCTGATTTGATAGAGGACATCATGGAGGTTTTTATGGACGATTTTTTAGTATTTGGGTTCTCTTTTGATCATTCTTTGCATAACCTCTCCCTTGTGTTGAAGAGATGTGAAGAAACGAACATTGTACTTAATTGGGAGAAGTGCCACTTCATGGTGCATGTGGGCATTGTTCTTGGCCACCGGATTTCGTCTAAGGGCCTTGAGGTAGACAAGGCAAAGATTGTTACTATAGAAAAGCTTCCACATCTGAAGTGTGTTAAGGACATAAGGTGTTTTTGGGAGCATGCGAGTTTGTATAGAAGATTTATAAAAGATTTTTCGAATATTGCCAAGCCTTTTTGCAACCTCCTTGAGAAAGAGACTTTATTCGTGTTTAATGAGCATTGTGAGGAAGCTTTTGAGTTGATCAAGAAAACTTTGATATCAGCACCTATCTTGGTGATACCGGATTGGAGTGAACCGTTCGAGATCATGTGTGATGCGAGCGATTATGCAGTTGGAGCGGTTCTTGGGCAGAGGCGAGAGAAGATGTTCTGGGCCATTTATTATTCGAGTAGGACACTTGATGGGGCTCAACAAAATTACACAACAACTGAGAAGGAATTACTAGCGGTGGTCTTTGCTTGTTATAAGTTTAGATCCTACATCATTGGGTCTAAAGTGATTGTCTATATCGACCATGCCGCCATCCGCTACTTATTTGAGAAGAGGGATGCAAAGCCTCGGTTGATTAGATGGGTCCTCTTGCTTCAAGAGTTTGATATGGAGATTAGGGACAAGAAAGGGAGTGAGAATGTAGTTGAGGATCACTTATCTCAGCTGCAACTAGATGGGCAAGATGATGGTGTGCCTATTTTGGAAACATTTCCAGACGAACAATTATATGGGTTATTTGCCAACCTTCCTTAGTATGTTGATTATGTAAACTACTTGGCTAGTGGTGTTTTACCTCCGGATATATCTTATGCAAGGAAGGAGAAGTTTCTACATAATGTACGCTTCTACTTTTGGGATGAGCCCTTGATATTTAAGAGGTGCAATGATCAAATTATTAGGCGGCGTGTACCAAAGGAGGAAGTGCAGTCCATTCTCCATGATTGTCATTCATCTCCATATGGTGGTCACTTTGGAGCTACAAGGACAGCGACAAAGATTCTTCAAAGTGGGTTCTATTGGCCTACATTGTTTCGAGATAGTTATGCTTATGTGAAAACATGTGATCGATGTCAACATCTAATATATTTCGAGGAGACATGAGCAACCATTGACTAATATATTGAAGGTGGAGCTATTCGATATTTGGGGTATAGATTTCATGGGACCGTTTCCCTCTTCATGTGGGAAGACATACATTGGCGGTTGACTACATTTCAATGTGGGTGGAAGCAATTGCAACAACTACAAATGATGCAAGGGTAGTGTTAAAGTTCATTCAAAAGAACATCTTTACACGTTTTGGCACTCCTCAGGCAATCATTAGTGATGAAGGATCCCACTTCTATAACAAGCTCTTTAATGCACTACTTGCCAAGTATGGGGTGAAACACAAGGTTGCCATGGCCTACCATCCTCAAAGTAATGGACAAGCCGAGATTAGTAACTGGGATGTGAAGCAAATCTTAGAGAAGACTATGAACACTAAGAGGAAGGATTGGCCTTTGAAGCTCGATGACGCTTTATGGGCTTACCAGACAGCTTTTAAGACACCTATTGGGATGTCTATGTATCGTTTGGTGTTTGGGAAAGCATGCCATTTACTGATTGAGTTGGAGCACCGTGCTATTTGGGTTGTTAAGAAGTTGAATTACGATTTGAAGGCATCCGGTGATCATAGACTTCTACAATTGAATGAGATGGATGAATTCCGCCAAGATGCATACGAGAATTCCAAGATATACAAGGAGAGAACGAACACATGGCATGATAAGATGATAGTGAAGCGGGAGTTCAAGCCAGGTCAAGAGGTTCTTTTATACAATTCAAGGTTGAAATTATTTCCGGGTAAACTGAAGTCTAGGTGGTCAGGTCTTTTTTCTTATTGAGAAAGTGTTTCTATATGGAACAATCGAGTTGCATAGCAAGGAAGGCTCTCTTTTTCGAGTCAATGGACATCAGGTGAAATACTACTATGGGCAAGAGCATGCGCATGAGGACGATTTGTGCTTGGAGGACCCTAATTGAGGAGCTTGAAGGAAGTCAGGCTGACGACTATAAACCAAGCACTAGATGGGAAGCAACCCATCGGTTTTGGAGTTTAGTCATTGTAGTATAGGATTTGAATTTCGTGCATTGACAAGTTTTGTTTCTTTTCCTTTTCAGGTTCTAAAGTAAGTTAGGGGATCTCTTGGAGCAACTAGGAGAGACAAATGGCGCACATCTTCACCCATTTGGGTTTAGGGGGTTTTCTACACCCTTCTTTCTCTCTTGTATGCCTATGTTTTTCTTTATTTGTTTATATCATGCATTGAGGAAATGCTTGCGTTAAGTTTGGGGGGAGAGTTTTAAATTTTTGTCATATGGTATGTTAGTTGCGTATGCATTAATTTAGGCTAGGTAGTCACAATTTTTTACAATTTTAGACTTACTTATGGAAGGCCAATGATAAAATGACACTTTAGAGATATGAAACAATAGGAGAATGTAGAGAACTACCTATATGTCTGTGTGCTTGATCCAATATTTTGCTGAGAATTGTTGGAGAGACTTAACCATTTGTACATGGTTTTGATCATTAGATTAAGATTGTTTGAAGTGAACCTTAGCTTGCTAAGGCATATCATTGGATCTCTAGGGATTCTAGAACAAGTTTGATCACCACTCGAAGCGAAATCCTAGAAAACACACTAGGAGGAAGATGATTTAGGCCATGTTTGAAAACGTTTGAGCCAAATAACCTACCATAATTTTTATTGTATCCATAGTTCCCATTTTGAGTTGAATGTCGTTTTCTTTGTTACCTATGCATGATGAACTTTGAGCTTTATATGTTGAAATTCCCTGTTTTTCAACCTATGTACCTTATACACTTTGATCTTGTTGGAGTGTTATTATTTGAAAAGTTGAGAATGGGGAATGAAAAAGAGACAAAAAAGGTGAAAAGAAGGGAATAAAGAAAAGAAAAGAAATGTGAAGTTTGCTTGTGAGTTGTATTGAAAAAGAAAAGAAGTTACACTTGTGTTGAAAAAGAAATAAGTTTGGGGGTGTAACACTCATATAAAAGAAAAAAAAAGAAAGATGATAAGAAGCAAACAAAAAAATGGGAAGTGAATAAAAGTGTGAATTGTAAAGTGGATATATGCACTGAAAAAGAAGGGTTTCTGGTTTCAAAAGTAATGTAGTGGATGATAAAAAATGATCAGTGTTTAGGGTGCTTTTTGAGCTAAAATTTTCCTATTTTTCCCTACCTTTGAACCTAGGCCTTGCATTACAACCTAAGAAAGACCTATTGATTCTGAATGGTGTGTGATCTACATTAGTGGAGAGGGGTGTTAAAAACTTGCCTATGGAGTTCCAACTTAAATCATATATTTTGAGATCTTACACTCAACACTTGCTTGCACTTGTTCATGACTTGCATGATTAGTTTGATGAGATAAGTTATGTACTTATGTGTGAAAGAATCAAAAGTGAAACTTGGTGAGAGTTGGGTTGAAATCCTAGACTATTGAATAATTATGTATTCTTTTATGAGCTTTGGTTTGATTCAACTTTGAATGGATGATCTAGGATTGGATTAGTACTTGTTTCTGAGCATAAACCTTGCAAAACTAAATAGTACTCTTAAGTTTGTGTGCTTGATTTACTTGTCGTGGTTATTGGATATCTTTGTTGGCTTTTCAGTATGCAATCATGATCATGAGTGCGACTTGCATGATAATTCGAGATTTTGTAAGTAACCATATTTTGATCTCAATTTTTTTTTTCAAAACTTGACTCTAGAACTTGTTTGATCACTTCTTGAGGAGAAATCCTAGGAATCACACCATGAGAGGCATGATTTAGGCCATTTTTAGATCGACTAAGCCATAAAGCTCACCTAGCTATTGAATTACCCCTAGTCGCCCCACTTGAGCCTTATATTTTGTTGACTGTTACCTAAAATAATTAGCCAAGGCCTTTGCTGAAGTTTCCCCTGTTTTTACCATTGCACCCTTAAATCTTTGAAAGATATGAATTGTAATGGGTTGGGTTATTTTTCATGGGAAATTATTTGTAAATGTGCTATGGTTTGAAAATGGGAAAAAGGTGATGAAACAAAAGGTATTAAAATGAGAAAAAAGGTTCAAAATGTGTGAAAAAGAAGAAAAAGAAAGATGAAGAATGAAAAGAATGAGAAAAGAAAAATATGTTTCTTCATCAATGAGTGAAATGAATAAGTTTTGGTGTATTTTGGAGGCAATGCGAATGAAAATGTTGAAAAATCCTGTTTTGGATAATGTGTTGGGTTTGGTTTACTTTGTAAGGCATGGGATGTTTAAAAGCATTATGTATCAAATATGTTTTGGGTGTTTGAGCTTTATTTTATCCATTATATCATACCCTTAACCTTAGCCTTACATTACAAGCTTAATGAAGTCCTATTGATCTTGATTGGTGTGAGACCTACATTAGTAGAGAGAAGAGTGAAAAACAAGCATATGAAGTTATGTTTTGTTTCATTGAGATCATCCTTTTCTATCTTGCTTGCATAATCTATATGATTTATGAGTGGTCATGTGTTTGTTTTGTATGCTTATTTGTCAATGAGGATAGAAAAGAAGGCATGACTTGTAAGTTGAAGTTCTAGACAACAAGTTTAAACTTTCAAAGTTTTCCCTGTTTTATGTTGAATGAAATTTGTGTTGTCTTTGAGATCATTAGAATCCATTCTAGTTAATCAAATCCTTGTACATCTTAGAATATGAGTGGAGTCCTGTTTTTCTCTTTGCTCGAGACGATCAAAGTCTAAGTTTGGAGGAATTTGATAAGTTGAGGTTTGGTTAGTGTTTTGCATGCCATTTTGTGAGATTTTTAGTTGCATTTAGTTAGTTTTTAGGTATTTTTGCATAATTTGCAACTTTAGTTGTTTTAGGATTCATTTAGGTGTTTTGTTGAATTTTTGAGGTTAGTTTTAGGTGTTTTCATGAATGACATGCATTACGAAAATAATCATGATATTTAAGAATTTTTCCTTAAATCATTAGTTACATTTTCATGTTGATAATCTCACATTATGCGTATTAATACATATTTGCATTTTGATTTTTAACATTTGATTAACATAGATTACTTAATTGTGCTTTTGTTTTGTTTTGTTGGGAAATAAACAATTTTAAGTGGGTTGCAAAGAAGCAAAATATGGAGACCAAGTGCCAAGAATGCTCAAGAAAGAACATTAAATATATATATATATATATATATATATAACATACATATATATATGTATATGTGTGGCGGAACTCAGATATATACATATATATGTGGCGGCGCCCAGAAAGCAATCCCCAATCTGGGCGCAGCGGTGCTCAATTTGAGCATTGCGGCGCTCGTTGCGGGATTTCTTCTTTTTATTTTATTTTATAGCGTTTTTAATGCTATTTTTAAGGATCTTTTGTATTTTCTCAACCACTCTTGTATATATTTTCATTTTAGGGTTTTTTAGGACATCTCTCACATTCTAAACACTTCCAATTTGTAATTGGGAGAGGAGAGAAAGGGAAGCAAGAAAGAAAAGGAGAAAGTTGTCAAATAAGTAGCAAGTTTTGCAAGAGGAAGAAGAAGAAGATCTTCTAGGGGGTTTTCATTTCTATTTCTTGAATTCTTGCAATGTTTCCTTCCCTTGTTCTTCATCTTTTCTATCTTGTATCCATGGATTCAATGTTTGGTTAATTGAATACTCTAGGATTTTGATTGAACTATTTTGAATCTTAAGATTTGATTATCTTTTATGTGTTGTTGAGCAATTTCTATGTTTATTTGCAATTATCAGTGCTTAAGAACAAATACCCATTACCTCGAATTGAATATTTGTTCAATCAGTTAAGAGGAGCAAGATTCTTTTAAAAAATTGGCCTTCGCTAGAGGTATCACCAACTCTGGGTTAAGAAAGAAAACATTTCAAAAATTTCCTTTCGAACCAGATATGGTCATTACGAATTCACTATAATGCCATTTGGCCTATCTAATGCACTTGCAACATTTATGGATTTAATGAACCGCATTTTCAGACCAAACCTGGATCGTTTTGTCGTTGTATTTTTCGACGACATACTGGTATACTCCCCCACAGAGGAACTCAATGAGACTCACTTGGAAATTGTGTTTAGCACCCTTCAGCATCACCAGTTATATGCCAACTAAGAAAGTGTGAGTTCTGGATGAATAAGGTTAAGTTCTTCAGTCACGTCGTGTCCCATGATGGTATCGAAGTAGATCCAACCAAGGTTGAAGCTGTTCTTAGTTGCTGATGTTCTTACATTGGAATACCACTCAGGTAAAGCCAATGTAGTTGCTGATGCGTTAAGCAGGAAGCAGGTAGAGACAGTTATGGTAGCACGCCAGATGTCTCATGAGTGGAGACTACTTGAGGCGGCTACGGTTATGAGTATATGTGCTACCCCTTCAGACCAGATTGTGATATGTGCTCAAATGAGAGCTCAGCCTACACAAGTCCATGAGGTAATTGACCAACAGAGACTTGACGTTGATCATGGGATGTACAAGTCTTGGGCTGAGAGTAGTGATTTTACTGATTGGCACTTGTCATCTGATGGTGCCTTGAGATTTAGGGGACGTTTATGGGTTCTCGCAGATCCACGACTCAGACAGAGTGTTCTCCAAGAGGCTCACAGATCTCATTATGCTATTCATCCTGGCGGAACCAAGATGTATCATGATATGAAAAGAATGTATTGGTGGCCCGACATAAAGAGATAGATAGCACAGTTCATTCAGAGGTGTGAGATCTGCCAAAGAGTCAAAGCTGAGCATCAGAGGCCTGGAGGGCAGATGCAACCGCTTGCCATTCCTGAGTGGAAATGGGAGCATGTCACTATGGACTTTGTTGTGGGATTACTCAACACCCCGAGGAGACATAATGCTGTTTGGGTTATTTTTGATCGCTTGACCAAGTCCGCTCACTTTCTACCGGTGAACACTAGGGATTCTATGGACAACCTGAGCAGACTCTATATGCGGGAGATAGTCAGATTACATGGAGTGCCAGTTTCGATTGTGTCAGGAGGGATCCGAGGTTTACATCGATATTCTGGCAGGGGTTGCAGAGGCAGCTCGACACTAGACTAGATCTCAGTACCGCTTTTGACCCCTAGACGGATGGCCAGTCTAAGAGGTTGATATCGATTTTAGAGGATATGCTTCAAGCTTGTGTCCTTGAGTCCAGTGGTAACTGGGAGGAGTACATACATCTGTGTGAGTTCGCGTACAACAACAGCTATCAGTCCAGTATTGGCATGGCTCCTTTTGAGGCATTGTATGGTCGACCCTGTAGATCTCCGATCTATTGGACAGAGGTAGGGGATGTTGCGGTGATGGGACCAGAGTTTGTACAAGAACACACAGAGAAGATTAAGAGGATCAAGCATAATATGAAAGTAGCCCAAGACAGGCAGAAGAGTTACACTGATGCCAAGCGAAAGACCGTAGAGTTCGAGGTGGGTGACCAAGTTTTATTGAAGGTCTCACCTCAAAAGGGCAAAACTAGATTTGGGATAGAACGAATTGGCCACGTCGCTTACCGATTAGCCTAGCCACCTCAGTTAGCAGCAGTCCACAATGTCTTTCATGTGTCAATGCTGAGAGTGTACAAGAGTGATTTTGATCATGTCTTGGACTGAAAGAACATTGAACTAAGGCAGGATGGGACTTATGATGAGGAACCTATTCAGATACTTGACCGAAAGGTCCAGAGGTTACGTAACCTCGAGATTCGGATGGTTAAGGTGAGATGGCAGTTCCATGGCGAGGAGCAGGTTACTTGGGAGCGTGAGGACTACATGATGGAGCACTTTGCTGAGTTCATGGGCTTAGGTAATTTCTTAACCTTAAAACTTCGAGGACGAAGTTCATTCTAAGGTGGGTGTGATGTGGCGCCCCGAAAATTATTTCATCTAGCCCATAACCCAATTGCACTTTGCCCAAACTCTATGCGTTGCCTTGTTATGTTTGGTGTTTGTTTGATGGTTGTTTAATGTTTGTATAGTTGATGCTTGATAATGTATATAAATATGTGTATCATAAATTGTATATGGGTCATGTTAAATTAAATTATAATGCATATGTTATTATTTATGCATGGGCTCATTAAACCATGAATTGATATGAGTTAGGATTGATTGAATAAAAAGATAAATGAGAATGAAAATTTGGTGTATTAAATGGATTGGACATTTAAAATACATGGAAGCATAAGATTGGTTAAAGTACATGTGGTTGGTATGGGTAGTATGAGGCCAACACATGTGAAGGTTGGTGCATAAAAGTGGACAAGTGTCCCATGCCCACTTCTCTTCTTCAAGGAAGTGCTAGAATGAGTGGAGGGAATCAAGGAGAGAATCAAAGAGGGAATCAAGGAGGGAATCAAGGAGAGAATCAAGGAGAGAATCAAAGAGGGAATCAAGGAGGGAATCAAGGAGAGAATCAAGGAGAGAATCAAGGAGGGAATCAAGGAAGTGCTAGAAAGAGGTGAGTGGAGAGAAAGGAAAAAAAAGAAGAGAAAGAAAAGAAGAGAAAGGAAAGAAGAAGAAAGAGGAGGGAGTTGTAGGAGGAAGATCTCTGCGACGTTTTCATCAAAGAGCTTGATCTTTGCGATATATGGTCAGATTGAGCTCAAAATTTGTCAGCAAGTTCGTAGCTTATGGTTATTCATTCTGGTCGGTGGAGATCTTGATCAGAGGTTTTTTCTAAGAAATCTAACCTCTCAAACAAAGCTGGTCGGAAAGTCTAGATTTCTACTAGGAATGCGAAATGTAACTCCTTAAGGGAGGTCTTGAGTTCGTTTCGATGTAGACCAGCTGCGGTTGGGTTGCTACATGGCGATATGACAATATTATGAATCCATAATGGCTAGGCGTTCGCCCCGAGGGGGTGCGCCCACACTTGGGTAGGGGGCACGCTGTGCAACCCAGGGCGTGACAGATTACATCAATAACTTGATCTCCTATATCCGTGGTCCAGTTGAGCTAAAATTTTTTTAGCTTATTCTTCTCTGATAGATATTCATTATGAACAATGATGATCTTGATCGAAGTTGTCTACTGTGAGTTATAAAGTTCCAAACACAGTTTTTCAGATTTAAGGATTTTCTTGCGCAGTTTTGATCAAACGGTTGGATCTCGCAATCCCATCGTTGAATTGAGCTGAAATTTTATCAGAAAGTTTGTAACTGACTCATAAAACTTTAAACGGTTAAGATGTTAAATTGATGAGTCATTTGCATAAAATTGAGTATCTAAGTGGAAGTAATTGCAGCAGAAAAAAAAATGTTCCTTTTGTTTAAGTGTATTTTGAGTTGTGGGCCCAAATGTTTCTATAAATACAAACAAAAATGGGATTTTCTCACACTTGCCCATTTTCCCACCTTCAAGAGTGTTAAAGAGCTTGGAGAAAGGGGAAAGAAGAGGAGAAGAGAAAAAGAAGGGAAAAAGAAGGTTTTTGGGTGGATTCTTGCTCAAGGATCATTAAGGTAACCATTTCATTCCCATTTTTCTTCCTTCCATCATTCTCTCACAAGCATGCAACTGATTTTTTCGACCTAGGGTTCTATTGAATCCCATTTTTGAAAGGGTGATGGAAAATCAAAGTTGGAATTAGGTCTTGAAATTAATATATGTTGACCTAGAGTGTATGGGGAGTACTCTAGAGGTGAAACCCCCAATTTCTAGCAAGAAATTGGAGGGGTTTCATAGACTTGACCCAAAACTAGTATTTTGACCTAGGGTTTTCTATTCAAATTTCTTGTGATTTGTATGATATTGATGAGTAATTATAGATGTATGACACTCTAAATTACTGATCTTGAATAGGGGAAACCTAATTGTAGGGTAATTTTGGTTTAGGCCATGTAAATTGACATTTTCATGCAATTTGGGGATTTCCATGTAAATTGGGGATTTTGCCCAAATTAGGGCTTTTGACCTAAACCAAGTCAATTGACCAAATTGACTTGGGAATCATCTAATTGGACCTCATTTGAGTAGATTCATGGGTTTAGAATGTTTGAACCTATGTTAATTTGGTATGACTTAGTTCAATTTGGCCTTAGGTTATGTATTGCCAATTGGGGATTTTGACTTGAACTTAGTCAAATGATGTAATTGACTTGAGGAATAGCCTAATTAACTCTTACTACGATTGAATGCTTTGTATTATAGTGTTTGGGATCATGGGAATCAACCTATGACATTCAATTTGGGTTAGGTGTAGTGTAATTTGATGATTATATGGTTGAATTGAGCAATATGGGTTGACTCATGACTATGACCATGCTAAAATCTCAAATTCACTATAGAATTAGGTTTGAACATGGTTATTAGCATACTTTGGATGATCTTTAGTATTGTATGGACCATGTGTTATATGTAGGGACGTTGGTTGGTTTGAGTAAATCACGTAGGCAAATTGGCGATTGAAGTACTCGAGGTGATTCGTGGATCTTCTACTACTTTCTTGGATTGGCTAGACTTAGCCAATCAATTGTGAGTGTTTCTTTACTTGTGTCTTCTATGTGTGGCATTCTATTATAGAAATGTTTTAAATGCTTAATTATTATGGTATGCATGATTTGATATCTCATGAAAATCATTTGATCATAGTCAGTTGGGAAAACAATTTAGGTTGAGTCTCCTAGTTGGGGTTTCCTTCGAGAAATTCTGTAAGTCTAGTGGGATCCCCAGTTGTGGAACTTGCAGAGGGTTTCAAGGGTAGGTGCAGCCGTAGTTCGTTTAAACCTGAAATAGGGTTTCAAATGAATAGTAAATTGATGACGTGCCTTTGGAATTCATCTTATAATATGGGTAAGAGGTCTCGCACACTCATGTTCTTGAATCGATTCTTACCTAGGAGGTGTTTAGGTGCATGAACATGTCATAAGTGATATGCATTGTCTTGATATGACATGAGGTCTTATATTGAACATGTATGTAAGCTCATTTACATTCCAGTTGTTTAAATTGTTTTAATGAATCTTGCAATGTTTTACATAAATGCACATGTATGTAGCCACTTGTAGAAAACATTCACTGGGCTTGCTGTAGCTCATCCCTCACTATTATCTTTTTAGGATCGGATAGGAAGGGGAAGGGAAAGGCTTAGCTATGGAGCATTTCCCGAACTCTGGTTGATGTAGGTAATAGTACTTTTCCGCATTTATTTTGATAAATTGTACTATGTAACACCTAATACGTATACTTAACACTTAGATGGGTTGTAATCATTGTTAAGTATTATTTTGTACTTTTGATCACTGTGGACTTAGAAAAAAATAATTTATGGTTTACATTTTGGGAATGTAATATTATTTGATTATGTCCATATGTGTTTATTGTTGTGTATTTGGGATTGTGAAGTGTATTAGAAGGCTTATCGGGATGTCGTGTATATCGAGGGAGGATGTACACGGGGTTTCGTGCTGGTCATGACATCACGTATCGTGGGTTGTGACAAAAATATTTCCTGTTTTTATTCTATACTCTTGGGCTTCTTCTTTTATCTTTGGCACAGATGTTTGATGATTCAACAACTTACAACTCTAACCCATCCGAACATACTTATAATTCGAATCAAGATACAAATATGGGTCTTGATGAAGATGATGAAATGAGCTCAATCCCTTTAGACTGGAGTCCTTCAACTGACCATTACTCCCAATCTACTTTTCCTAGGAGATAACATTCTACTAATGTGCCACGAGTCCAGACCCCAATACACAACCCAATCGAACATTATCCATCACGTTTGGGTATATCTGACCCGGAAGATGAAAATATTACAGGTATGCATCAAGAGGGTTTACGAGTAGGCCAGACCCCACGAAAATCAGTATGTCAACCATTTTCCTCTTTCCAAAACCCTTGCACTACACCAATGTGGAATCCGGTTCCAGTTTTTCCCAAGCTTTCACAGGTTCAAGCACCAGATGAAGTTGGACCATCTAATTGGCAGACCTGAGAATCACCAGCTCAATTAGGCAGGTTGTTAGGCCACTGTCCCAACGACCGGGTTTTCTTTCACTACTACCACGACGAATACCAACGCCACCTTCTCTTCCTAAGTTATCCGATTAGGATAGAATGGAGTCTGACTCAGTCAATTCTCCTACCCTTGCTCTTTCTGGAGATTCTACTGCTCAAAGTGCAGTACGCGAGCCACACAATTTGCGCAACCAGCGTGATACGAGGTCTCCAAGTTGAGCAGAAAGTAATACAAACCTACTTGATATCATTGACATTTCAGATGATGTGTAGTAAGTATTTTACTCACATTCCAAATTTTACCAAAAATCCTACCTTATTTAAATTTTGAGGACAAAATTCTTTTAAGGAGAGTAGACTGTAACATCCTTCATTTTTCTACTGTAAAATTAACTTAACTGCGTGAAAAACCATGTAGATTTAATTTCAACAAGTGAAAATAACCCTAAAGGATTCTCCAAGAGAAAATATAGACCCTCATAGTGAGACGATCCCAAGGAAGGGACCGTCCCCATGGGGGCCGGCCCTAATCTCTCTCTCTTTCTTTCCCTCGACCCTTTGCGCTCTCTTGCATCCCTGCATACTTCAAGAAGTTAGAATAAAATGCTACACTATTACAAGTGTGTTAAGGTGGTAAATGAAGGCTAGGTTTGCATTTCTTACTTTTTTAATAATGAATTACATAGCATTATGCATCATATCTGCTACCATGCTTCACTTCATACATGAGGCTATCTATCATAAATGAGGCTATCTATCATAAATGTTAAATTCATAACCATGGGTGCTATGCCGTTACACTAGACCATGGATTATCATAAATGTTATATATATTATTGGGTGTGATGTTGTTACGCTAGACCCAGAGGTGACACTGTCACTGATTAGCACCGGAACTCATGAGAACTCTAAGTTGTTGGATATTGTATCGGTGCCTCGAGTCACAGGTTGCGAGTGCATGATGTTTGGTCTGTGATGCCGTGTGACCACCTCTCATTCATATCATTGCTTGATTATATTGTTGTGGCATAACTTTCTGATGATTGTTGTTCTGTACTTATTATTATGTATGTAAGACTTGTTTACCCTGCTTGATCTCACTGAGCTGTTCAGATCACCACGTTGCTAGTCTTTCCAGGGAATTAAGACGAGTCAGGTTGGAATTATTCTAGGGGCTATGGCCAAACCCAATCCATGTAAGGGACTTTTATGTATGTACTCTCCCCAAGTCCGATCAGATCGATCTAGCTATGGTGGTGGTGGTTTCATGGTGCTGGAGTGCGTTTCAGCTTGACAGAGGCAAATGAGATGTGTTTTCGCTATAAGAGTGCGTTCCATAGAGTAGGAATGCATTCCACAGATTTTTGGGAATTGTATACATATCCAGAATACCGCTTAGGTTCTATGAGTGATAAAACAATAGAAACCAAGTTAAACCCACAGTTAAATCTTCAAGTAAGATTGAAGGGTTAAAAACTTTGAGAGGTAGAATTCGATTCAGTTAAACACGCGATAAAGATAAGTGGCTGATCAATTACTTAAGGAAACTTACAACTTAGAAAGATCTAAAGATGTTACAATGTTTTGAGACGTTCCGTTCTTGTGCTTTGATCTTCGATTGACTTTAGTTGAGCTTTATCTTGACTTCAATTGACTTGCTTTGTTTACACGTTAGAGTTCCTTAGTATTTGTGCTTCAGGTCTGGCTTTTGGAACTTTTATGCTTGATGAGTGTATTGTTTCTGTTTCTGACTTTAAGACTTGTAACACATTAAACTGAAACATACTCAACACACAAGTTAGATAACATAAAATATCATTTGGAATCATCAAAAGTGCAAAGGGTAAAGGTCATTAAGCCAACAAATAGAAGTGCGCTCCTCACGACTTAAGACATTTTTTCAAATTAAAACATCATCATTTGCGCCATTAGTTTAAATAAAAAAAGTGAGCTTCTAAGGGCGATTCCTCCGAGCTTCCACCACCAAATCTCGATTTCTTTTGTTCTTCAAGATTTGAATCATCGATTATAGGTAATCTTAGTGCTTTCCATCTTGTTTTCATCATCTTCACGGAGAAATTTCTTTAAAACCAGTTCTAGGGCATCATTGAAAGCTTTTTGTGCGACTCTTCATGATTGTGCGATTCTGTCTATATGTTCTTCGACCATTGATAGATTTCATAGCTCGCAAACATGAATTGCCTGTAAGACCTAAAAGAACACAACCTAAACAAGTTTCTACTCCTAGGAAGAGACCATGGGTTGTCCATTTTTTCAAATTAAAACATCCTCATTTGCGCCATTAGTTCAAATCGAAGAAGCGAGATTCTAAGGGCGATTCCTTTGAGCTTCCACCACCAAATCTCATTTACTTTTGTTCTTCAATATTGGAAACATCGATTCAAGGTAATCTTAGTGCTTTCCATCTTGTTTTCATCATCTTCACTGAGAAATTTCTTTAAAACCAGTTCTAGGGCATCATTGAAAGCTTTTTGTGCGACTCTGTGATTGTGCGATTCTGTCTATATGTTCTTCGACCATTGATAGATTTCATAGCTCCCAAATATAAATTGCCTGTAAGACCTAAAAGAACACAACCTAGACAAGTTTCTACTCCTAGGAAGAGACCATGGGTTGTCCAATAGCCCGAGCTATCGTCTTTTTCAAGTGAAGGAGAAACCTCCTCTTCATTAGAACAAATTAGGAAAAATCCATCCAAAGGGTATGAAAAAATGAAACCGAATTATAAGGGAAGACCAATCACATCCTCGACTTATGTGAATTTCAAATACTTTGATGAAGCCAATATTGTTGTGAAAAGTCTTTTTGAAAAATTAGGATTGATTGAACACCTTACATTTCAAGAAGATTTTTATCCTAGACTTGTGAGAGTATTTTATTCCAATTTGGAAAAAAATGTACGAGAATGATACATTTCAACACAAGTCAACAATAAATGGGAATGAAGTGATTTTTAAACCAAGTCTTTTTGAGGAATACTTCATATGGGACATGTGAAGATCATGTCCAAGAAGTAGAAAATAAAATGGTGATCAAAGACTATTCCAAACTTCAAGCCCTTAGAGTCATCATGGAAGATATGACCATTTCTGAAGAACCTAAAAAACTCACCATAGAGCATTTTCCTTTGATTCTCAAATTAGTCCACTTGATCATCATTAGGATTATTCTTCTTAGAAAAGGATGCAAGGGCGGAGTGCTCAAGCAAGATCTCTTTCTCACATGGTGCATTCTCACTGGCACCAAGGTGAATCTAAAACTCCTGCAAAAACCAATGCCATTCCCTATGCCATGCAGTTGACAAGGAGTAGATCTAGAAGGAGAAGACAAGAAATCCATTACTTCACATGGAGTTATGGGTGCAACTACTATGATAAACCTCAAGTTCAAGTTTAATGAATTGACCAAAACTTGGGTTCCAAAGTCTAAGAAAGATTAAGCTTCACCTCCTCCTACAGTACATACTAAAGCTTCCCATCCATTTCTCGAGGAAGAGAGTGGTCCAATTTTTCATGCTCCAAAGTATGAGTATCCTTCAGAGGCAGGACCTAGGCTTGAGATTGTTAAACCAATTATCCTCATGTCCCTTATGAGAATATGTCCCTATTATGAAAGATTTTAATGATTACAAAACTACATTCTGTTTATGATATTATTGCACATACAACATATCTAATCTTACTTGAAGGTAACAAAGATTCAATGATGCATGGCGAACGTATTAAAAGATCTTCTTGAAGACCATGATCGTTTGAAGATGTTTAGCTATATGATTAGATTATGATAGGTTGTAGGACCTTCTATGTCATGTGATTCAACAATATGCATGCCTGCATGTTTTAATCGATTGGTTGCATGTTCGATTTAATCCAGATACATTATGTTTTACCGAGCTTTAATCGAGAAATCAAAAATCACTTTTATAAAAGTCTTGTAGGACGCTAATGTTTTAACAATGCCCACTTGGACTTGATGAGTCAGGACGCTGATAAAATATTAGGACGCTCAAGGTTGAATTGATCTGATTAATAAGGACGCTCACTTAGTAATAGCGACCTTTCCTTTATCAACCTTTGAGAATGTCAGGACGCTGACTTAGTTTCAGCTCCTTGAAAGTCCTTTTTGTTCTTAAGTGATTTTTATCCTTAAGGACGCTAATAAGTTATAAGTTGAATAAATTATCAGGACGCTACTTGTGTAGGAGGGCCCTCATCTTTGGAATCAACTTAAATAACTTTCATACCATCAAGATACACATATCACAAAATCCTAGTTTAGGTCAAATAATGAAACCCCTCCAATTTTTTGTTAGAAATTGGGGGTTTCACAATTTATGGACTCTCCATACCATCAAGATACACATATCACAAAATCAAAGCCTAATTCCAACATTGGTTTTCTACCACTCCCTTAAATTTTAGGATTTATAGATGGAAAACACCCTTTAGGTGTTAGTTGAGCTTAGGGAAGGTCATTAGCATGAAAAGCAACCATAAAATAGTTCATACATGTAAACCCTAGGTAAAAGACACTAAAATTTCAGGATTCATGGAAACCCTAGGTCAAAAATCAGTTTGCAAACACATTCTAAAGAGATTGAAGGAAGAAAATGAGAGAAAAAGCAAACCTTGGAGGATTGTTGGGCATGAAAGCCCCAAAACCCTAATCCTTTCTCTCCTTTCTCTTCTCCTCTTCTTTCCCCCTTCTCCAAGCTCCTTTCCCCCTCTTTTAAGTGGAAAAAATGCAAATGAGCCGAAAAAGTGGTGTATTTGCTTATATAGAAGTATTTGGGCCTACACACAAAAATTGCCAAAAATTGGAAAATTCGACCTACCTAGCATGGAGCACGCTCTTCCAGCTTGAAAAATGAGATTTTTGATTTTTTAGGTCCAAGGAGTGCGTTCCTTCAAAATGGAGTGCGCTTCTCCAAACTGGAGAAATGTGAAATTTCAATTTTTCATCAAGCAGCGCGCTCCACCGAAGATTGATCGAAAAACTTCTCTCGACCATGCCCAAGGAGCGAGCTCCTCTTCCCATGGAGCGAGCTCTTTGGTTCCAAAACCCAATTTTCCATGTTTCGATGCTAAAATGGTCTTCGATGGTTCCGAAACTTCACTCGCACTCTCTAAGACATAAAATCATGCGAAGACACTCGAACCTACGAGTGCGAGCGTCAAAATACGCATATGCATATGCATACGAATATGTATACGGGTACACTACGGTCAAAATGACGTCATCTTAAGGTACAGGTGCTACAAACATCCTCCTTCAAAAAGACCAGAAAGGACCAAACGTTGCCGAAATTGGAACAAAATGTGCATTAGCGCCGTGATGAGCACCGCGGCGGTAATGCAAACCCAAACTATTTGGGGCGCCACGGCGCCCATAAGCTATTCTTCTTCACTTCTTGTGCACATGCACTTGATTTTCCCAGAATCTTGGCCTCAATTTTGGCTTCATTTGCACCTTCTTTAATTTCGTTTGGAACCTACAAAACACACAAATAAGTGATCTACACTAATCAAATCATCAACAACTATATGCAAGTATGTATGTATTAACATGTATCAATCAAGTATGTATGTATTAACATGTATCAACCATGGTTTATTCAAGAAGAAAAACATCTAAAAACCCATGTTTACACCCAAATGAGCTTAAAACCTCTAAGCATGCATTTCATGAAAACACCTAAAACTAACATCTAAAACACAAAAAAGCACTTAAATGAACCTAAAATAAATAAATGAACTAATTTTGCAAAAACACCTAAAAACTAACTAAATGCACTTAAAAATCTTACAAATTGACATGGAAAACACTAAACAAAACTCCACTTATCAGCCTCCATCAGACCTAAACATGTTGGAGTCTCCATGTCTTCTCACTTTGCCACTGGACTTGCTAGAAAATACAGAAAATCCTTTTCAACACGTGATCCTTTAAATCATTTTGACTATGATAAAAAAAGAGAATCCACTTTTGAAAATTTCATGAGAAATTACAGAACCACGGAAAAAAAGAAAGAAGAAGGGAAAGAAAATGAGAAAGGAAAAGGAAAGAAGAAGTGAAGTAAGCTAGTTGGCATCTCACCTTTTTGATGTTTTCAAAAGGGGGAGAAGAAGTATGGAACAGGAGAAGAAAGTGTGGAAGAAGAGGAGAAGAAGAACAGAAAAAAAGAATCAAAAAGTTAGGGGGAGAAGGGGATTTTCTTTGAAAATTTGTCTATGTGTTCTTATTCTGTTTATATGTATGTTTACGTGTAATGAAATGGTTTATATTATTGTATATCATACCTTTATTGAGATCTTATGTCGAATAAAAATGAAATGTGATAATATGTACTTTTTTCTGAAACGGTAAATGAATGATAATTAATGTACCAAATTGATTATCCTATCTCATGACTTGTCATAGTATGCATCTATTTGTGATTTAAGCCAAAAGGTTTAGTGAGCATTTGAAATCATAAAAAAGGGGGAGATTGTTATCTCAAGAGACCACACGAAGAATTTTTTGATGATTGCAAACTACTCCATCTCATGAACTAACAAATATGCTAAGTGTTTCAGTTAAGCATTGAAGAAATGTCCCCAGCAAATTCATTCTATTGAGAAAAGATCAAGCTAAGTTCAAATGAAGAAATACTCAATCAAGACTCAAGACATGGAAGTGTTATAGTATTTTAGTATGTACAACCTTACTCATCACACTTCAGCATGATCTTTAGTCAAAATGTTTTTCTAAGTTATCTTTATTTTTCAATATTTATTTTGATTCAAAAGAGTTTAATCGTGTTCCAAATCAATTGTTTCAATTCGAAAATTCTTTTGAAAGACTTCTTTAGAATGATGATTTTGATCCAAAAGCAATCTCAATTCAATTTGATTTTGAGTCAAAAGATTTTAAGAAAAATCAATCGAATTTCACTTAGTGTCTTTCAGGACACTCAAAGCATTCAGGATGCTCATGCACTAGCCAATCACTTGAAATCAGGCCTACACTGTAGAACGCTCCTAGTACTATTGGTTGCTCAAGATTTTTAGGAAATCTCGGAGCATAGTCTAGTAGGATGCTCAAGTTCAATAGCGCCCTCCCAGAAATGGTTCAAGCCACTCTTGGGTTGGCTAACTTGTAGGACGTCATTGATGTGTTAGGACGCTCCTATCAATTTGAGTCTTTTAGGTCTCAATTGTTCCAGGACGCTCAACAGTTTGAGGTCGCTATTCATAATTGTGTTAGTTACTGACACTGTCTTGTTTGAAACTCTGATAAAATTGTTTCTCTTTCTTAATCAAATTACACTCATGACCCGCATATATGAGAAAAGATATTTTGATGAGATTACAAACCACATTCCTATATTATATATTTTGCATATGCATTGCATACCTTATTGCATGAAGGTTCGATGATGCATGGTGGAAGAGTTATAAAGATCAAGTTGAAGACCATGATCGTTCAAAGATAGAATTTTATGTTATTAGAACTTGATAGGATTATAGAATCTTTGACATCACATGATTCAACAAGTGTTCATGTCTTCGCATAATTGCATGTTTTAATCGATTTGTTTTTGAAGAATTTTTGTTGATTTTTTTGATCACTCATGACGGATTTTTAATGATTGATTTGATCCAAAATATCGAGTCTTAATCTTATTTAATCGAGTGTTAAAAATCTGAAAAAATGTCAAAAATGGTTTTAAGTGTCTATTAGGACGCTGATGTCTTAGCAGCGCCCTCCTGTACGTATCCGGTTAGGACGCTGACAATGTTTTAGGTTGAAAACTATTGATGCATTAGCGCCCTCATCGAATCAAATATATGAACTTGTTAGGACGCTGATTGAATATCAACAAGCTAATCGTTTTCTGAACTTAAATGTTTTTGAACACATCAGGACGCTGATTGAATAGTAGAACCCTCACAACTTTCGGATTTTAAAGTTTTAAAGTAAGTTAGGCCGCTTACGTTTCAGTAGCACCCTCACTTCACAGTTTAGCAGAATGCTTATTGAATATGAGCGCCTTCAATGAACAAAACGACAAAAGTTGGTATTATGCGTTAGGACGCTAACTGATTATCAGGACGCTAATCC
Source organism: Paratinospora sagittata (assembly GCA_035771175.1). NCBI lineage: Eukaryota > Viridiplantae > Streptophyta > Magnoliopsida > Ranunculales > Menispermaceae > Paratinospora > Paratinospora sagittata. The sequence continues at coordinate 12,887,157 of CM069613.1, read as the reverse complement.
AACACATTCATAAAGCTGATAGTTGTGCACCTTTTCAGTAAAACATTTTTAGAACTTTCTTTCCACAAAAGTTTTTGGAACTTTTCAGAACGTCTTAGAACCTTTTTCAAAACATTCTATTCTCATGTATGCACAAAAGATTCAGGTGTTGCTGGTGTAATTGCACAGACTGAATCAATCCACTTTGAGAAAGAATTTAGCCGTTTGATTTGAAATTACTTTGTGTGCCAAAAGCATTCTTGAAAATCAAGTTCAAGCACCATTATCAACTATATACATGTGTGTTTGTTGCCTTCGAACAAAACAAACATAACACCAGAAAACTGAGAATTCATTTTCGAATATGTCTAATAGTTTTCACTTGTGCTATCACTTTTGAAAGTTATAGTTGTCTTCATCACTGCGCAAATACCTCTGATATGTTTTAAAATACTTCAAAGCACGTTCTCTAGAATTGTTGCACTTCATTTCATATTTACAAAAGTTTTCTAGAAATGAAAAAAAAGATTGTGAACCTCTGATTTTTCAACTGCACTTCATTATCCATCATTTGCTGAATATTGTGATACTCAAGGTTCAATCCAAAGCTTTGTAAGTATCTCTTTGAGTCTGAGTAAAGGGAATCATATCTCATTCTTGTAATCATTGATATTAGTGATCGTTGTCACTAGAATAGAGCAAGTGTTGCTCAAACTGTACAGGTTGTTCTCAAGCCTGTAAAATTTGAGAAACTGTTAAGGTTGTTGTCAAGCCTGCAAAGTTGAAAAATTGTAGAAGGTCATTTAGTGGAGTTTGGACAAAATCCTGACTGAGGAGGTTAGGTAGTGAATGTAGGCGTAGCTGAACCACTATAAATCTTGTGTACTATTCTTTATAGTTCATTATTTATTATTTTGTACACTTCGGCAAAACCTGCTACATTTACTGTATTATTTATTGTAAGAGAAAGGTGTAAACCTGTTAAGTGTCCCATTCATGGACATATCTGGGCCAACAACTGGTATCAGACTGGGTTATACATCAAAATATCTAACCATCTTTGCTTGAGTATGGAAAGATAAAGCTCTAAGAATGTACAGATTGCAAGAAAAGGTAACTCTACCAACTGGCCACCCCTGTTCAAGGGAGAAAACTATCTTCATTGAAAAACGAAGATTAGGTTCTACCTTATGGCCTAAGACCTAGAAATGTGGGACGTTGTGAAAAATTGTTGTCCAACACCTACCAAGATAGTCGATGGTATAGTTTTCCCTAAGGATCTAGATGAGTGGACTGCAAAAGAGAAAAAGAAGGAGTTGCTCAATAAGAATGCTGTAAATGTCTTGTTTTGCAGCTTATCAGTTGAAGAGTTTAATAGAGTCAATGCACGTGAAATTGCTAAGGAAATCTGGGAAAGATTAGAGGTAACCCATGAAAGCACCGATGAGGAGAAGGAAAAGAAATCTGTTGCTTTAAATGTAGAAATAAATTTTGAAAACACCTCAGACCATGAAAGCATCGATGAGGACATAGCGATATCTTCTAGAAAGTTCAATAGATTAATTAGGAGAAAGGGAAAAGGTAGCTCAAGCTCCAAGTTCCACAAAGGAAAGAAGTTTGATGCAAAACTTGTAAAATTGATTTGTTACGCCTGTGACAAACCAGGTCATGTTAGGAGTGAGTGTCCAAATAAGTCTAAGAAAAACATTAGTTCAAGGAAGAAGGACAAGAAGGTTTTCAAAGCTACTTGGGCCGACTAGAACTTAAGTGAAAGTGATTTAGATTCTGAGCACAAAGCTGCACTTTGCCTTATGGAAAATACCGACGTAAAATCTGAACTATTTGACGAAAATATTATTCTTGATTTTCATATGCATGATCTTGAACTTAGATATAGTAAAGAGGTCAAGAAAAATGAAAAACTCAAAAAGAGTTTAGAAGAAGCTCATGAGGAGATAGAGTTTCACGATGAGGAAATAGATGAACAATCTTCAAAAAATGAGAGACTTAAAAAGGAGTTAGAAAAATTGAAAAATGAGAATGAAACTCTCAAAAAGAATAAGGAAGACCTGAACAACACTGTAATCAAATTTACTTGTCATGATCCACTATCTGTGACGTCATGACCGACACGGAACCCCTGGGTATATCCTTCATCGATACACCCAACGTCCCGTCAACCTAAATATAACACGAATCCCAATAAAAGCACAATCCTAAAAATGCATTCATCTAAACATAATCAACAACAATAAATAAAAATATTACATCTCCAAAAATACCAAGTATAAAATTCCATAAGTCCTCAATTAATACAAAACCATACACATCCCATCTATGTGTTAAATATACATATACTAGGTGTTATCATGTACATAACATCAAAATACAAAAATGTACAACACCAACATCAACAAAATACCAAGGGAGTGCTTCACAGTCAAGCCTTCCCTTTCCCCTTTCTATCAAAACCTGAAATGATAAGGATGAGGTGTGAGCTACAACAAACTCAGTGAATGTTTTCTACAAGTGGAAATATACACGCATTTATATAAAACACGGCAAGATCATAAAAGCATTTGAAATAACATGGTGATGAAACAAGATTACATACATGTCAATATAATGCATCGTATCATAACCAAGATAATGCATATCATTTTAAAAACATGCAAATGCAATCCTAACACCTCCTGAGCAAGGGCGATCACAGGCCTGGTGTGCGACACACAACGCCCAATCCGACCAAATAATACTCATATTGTAGTAGGATTTCTAGGGTCGTGCAGCCCGTAGGACCAACCGAAGATATCCTACCTATACACAAGCCATAAAACCCTCTGCCAGGTCCACAACTGAGGATCACCACTAGACTTACGAGACTTCCTAAAGGAAATCACAACAAGAGACCCAACCAAATTGCTAAGCCTATAGACTATGCTCAAATTCATTTCATGGAAACATTAAAACATGCATAATACTTATATATATTAATTCAAATCAATTTATGTAATACAATGCCACATATAAAGAATCCAAATGTAAAGGGAAACTCACAACTCAATTGGCTAGGCCTAGCCAATCTAATCCGACCAAAGAAAGCACTAGGATGCACCAACACACTCCTAAGCACTAAAACCTACCTATATGGGTTAGTTAGATCCTTCACAAAACCCTAAAAAATAACATGGTTTACACAATACTGAAAATCAGTCCAAAGTGTGCTAAACAACCATGTTTAAACCCAACTACATAGCCAATTAAGATTCAAAAATAATTAAACCCATGAGCCAATTCCATATTGCTCAATTCAAATAAATTAAAACTAAATTAACCCACATTTAACTCAATTGAATGTAATAGGTTGATCCAACCACTATATTACAAGGCATTCAATCATAAATAGGGTTAATTAGACTAATTTCATGTCAATTGACATCCATTTGGTCAAAATCCCCAAATTTGGGCAAACCCCCAAATTCATTGCAAATTCCTAAACTACATGGCCTAGGCCAAACTTACACTAAGTCACCATGTTCGGCTCAGTAAAATACTGATCTTGCATCATGGGTTCATCAACAATGCCCCTAGGTCAACATAGTTGACATGCAAGGCTTGTTCATAACCCTAGGTCAATGAACCAAGCAAGGGCCATTTGTACTAAACCCTATGATTTCACCATGAAAATCTCTAACAAAATACATGGATCAGTTTCTAGTGTCCACAAGCCTAACATAGATGACATGCAAGCTATTTGGAAAAGTCTAAGGTCATGAACCAAGTATAGGTTCATTTACAAAGGGTTCCACCAAATCCAAGTGAAAATGGCGTCAATGGCCTCCAATCACCACTAGGGTTCACAAAAACATACATGCAAAGGAACCCTAGGTCTGGAACACCCTCAACTAAAAACCCAAAGCATTTCTTAGGTCAAAATACAACACTCAAGCATGAACTAAAGAGATTAAAGGAAGAAGGAAGGGTAAACATGCAAACCTTAGGGATTTTTGAGCAAAAATCACCAAAACCCTAACTTTCTTCTCCTTTTCACTTCTCCAGCTCCTTTTCCTCTTTTCTAAGTGAAAAAAAAAAGAGCAAATGAGCCGAAAATTAGGTGCTAGTTGGTTTTATAAAAGTGTTTGGGCCCACACATAAAATCGCCAAAAAATAGATTTTTCTACCACAATTACTTACACTTAGATAATCAATTGCTTGCAAACTACTCACCAAATTAACATCTTAACTAGTCAACATGTTTATAAGTCAGTTACCAACCTTTTGGAAATATTTCAGCTCAATCCAACAGTGGGCTTGCGAGATCCAACTGTTTGATCAAAATTATGTAAAAACATTCGAAAATCCAAGAAACAGTGTTTGGAGTCTTATATCTTACAATAGACAACTTCGATCAAGATCACCATCGTTTATAATCAAGATCTATCAGAGAAGAATAAGGGGATAAAATTTCAGCTCAATCGGACCACAGATCTAGAAGATCAAGTCATTGATGTAATCGGTGACAGAAATTACGTCCTCCATGGAGCGAGCTCCACTGATCCAAAACACCGTTCTCAACATGTTTCGACCCCGAACGAGTCTATGATCATTCTAAAACTTCACACGTACTCTAAATAACATAAAAGCATGCAAAGACACTCAAACTTACGCGTGTCGAGCATCAAATACGCATACGCATATGTATACGGATACGTATATGGGTCAAAATGCTGTCATCCAAAGGTACGAGTGCTACAACTTTCCCCAACTTAAGAGTATTTTTGTTTTCAATAATAAAAGCAAGAGAACTAACCTCAGTCGGTAAAAAGATTAGGGAACTGCTCCCTCATCTGGTCCTCACGCTCATAGGTTTGCTCTTCATTATAGTAGAATTGTCATTTGACTCGCACAAGCGAGATCTCTTTATTCCTTTATTTCTGAACCAGACGAGCCACATATCCTCTCCAACTTGCAGATGACTCACATCAAACACATGAGCTGGATCGGGATAAGACTCCTTTGATGGATCCTCATTAAACTTCCTCAGCATCGATACGTGGAAAACATCATGGACACCCTCGAGCTGAGAAGGTAGAGCCAACCTGTACGCTACTGGTCCAATCCTTTCAACAATCTGGAATGGCCCAATGAACCCAGGGGCAAGTTTCCCTCTGACGCCGAACCTCATCTGACCCTTGAGTGGCGAGACCTTAAGAAAAACTAGATCCCCCACTGCAAACTCTACCGGTAGATGCCGATTATTGTAATAACTCTTCTGCCTGTCTTGAATAGACTTCAGCCTTTGTCGAATTAGCTTGACTTTCTCTATTTTCTCAACAACTGCATCAAGGCCCCATAGCTGCATATCACCCACCTCGTACCAACAAGCTGGAGATCTACAAGGTCTTTCATACAAAGCCTCATACGGTGCCATACCGATGCTCGCCTGATAACTGTTGTTGTAAGCAAACTCACACAAGGGAAAATGCTCACCCCTACCACCACCGAACTCTAAAATGCAAGACCTGAGCATATCTTCCAGCATCTTAATCACTCTTTCAGACTGACCATCTGTTTGAGAGTGAAACGCTGTACTAAGTTGGAGACGGGTCCCAAATCGAGTCTGCAAAGCCTGCCAAAACCTCGATGTAAATCGTGGATCTCTATCTGACACGATAAACAAGGGCACTTCATGAAGTCTCGTGATCTCTCTCACATACAATCTGCTCAGTCTATCCACAGAGTCTCTGGCGCTCATAGGAAGGAAGTGTGCACTCTTGGTCAATTTATGTCGCCACAAGCCAAATGGCACCAAATCTGCCCTGAGACCTCGGCAATCCCATGATGAGATCCATCGTGATATACTCCCATTTCCACTCAAGTATGGGTAATGGTTGCATCTGACCTCCAGGCTTCCGGTGTTCAGCCTTAACCGCTGGCACACCTCACATCTCTGCACATACTCAGTTATACTCTTCTTCATCCCATCCACACAGACCTCTTCATGTCATGATACATCTTGGTAGCCCCTGGATGAACAATATACTGAGACCTGTGCACCTCTCGGAGTGTCTCAGAACGCAACTCAACATCATATGGGATCCATAGTTTCCCTCTATACCGCAAGAACTCAAGTGGACCTATCTGCGAATTGGCCTGGTCAGCATTGTTTGCATATCTACGGTACATGTCATAATCTGGACAATGTTCCTATAGGTCTCTAACCTGCGGAATATGGGCATCAGCAAGCTGTGCATGCATCTGAGCACATATCTCAGTACGTGGTGCGTCTGAGAGTATACACATCATAGTCACTCTCTCAAGTAAATGTCACTGCTGGGCTATCTGAAAAGCAACCAACTGAGTCTCTGCTCGCCTACGGCTCAAATGGTCTGCCACAGCATTGGCTTTGCCAGGATGATACTTCAAAGAGAAATCATAATCCTTAAGTAACTCGAGCCATCTCTTCTGCCGCATATTCAGCTCCTTCTGATCAAAGAGGTACTTCAAACTCTTATGATCAGAAAATAAAGTGAACCTCTCACCATAAAGGTACTACCTCCATAGCTTCAGTGCAAACACAATAACGACCAGCTCCAAATCATGCAGAGGGTAGTTGTGCTCATGCACCTTAAGTTGTCTAGATGCATATGCAACCACTCGACCCTCCTGCATGAGCACACATCCCAGACCAAAGAGTGATGCATCCATATAAATCACCAACTCTTTCCCAGGATTTGGAAGAATCAACATTGGAGTTGTAGTCAACCTCTTTTTCAACTCACTGAAAGCTTTCTCGCAGGCATCCAACCATGTGAAGGTCACATTCTTCTGAGTTAGCTTAGTCATCAGTGCGGCGATGGTGGAAAAGTCTTTCACAAACTTCCTGTAATAGCTAGCCAAACCCAGAAAGCTATGAATCTCTGTCACTGTGGTAGGTCTTGGCCAACCAATAATCGCCTCAACCTTAGCAGAATTAACTAAAATACCCTCTGCACTAACCACATGACCCAAGAATTTTACCTCGGTCATCCATAAACCACACTTGCTCAACTTGGCATACAACCTATACTCCAACAATGTCTGCAACGTAACTCTGAGATGACGTTCATGATCCTCCCTAGTCTTAGAGTAGACTAGGATATCATAAATGAAGACTATAATGAACTGGTTAAGGTACGGTCTGAATACTCTCTGCATCAGATCCATGAACATAGCTAGTGTATTAGTTAACCCGAAGGGCATCACTAGAAACTCGTAATGTCCATACCTCGTCCGAAAAGTAGTCTTCGGAACATCCTCATCTCTAACCCTCAACTGATGGTACCCAGACCTCAAGTAAATCTTCAAAAAAAACTTGGCCCCAATCAGTTGGTCGAACAAGTCATCAATACGAGGAAGTGGATACTTGTTCTTCACAGTCACCTTATTCGGCTGACAGTAGTCTATGCACAATTTAAGACTCTCGTCCTTCTTCTTGACGAACAACACAGGTGCTCCCCAAGGTGACATACTAGGGGAAATGAATCCCTTTCCCATTAGCTCATCAAGTTAGGCTCTGAGTTCATTCAACTCTTTCGGTGCCATACGATATGGTGGAATGGAAATGGGTTTTGTCCCGGGCATCAGCTCAATAATGAAGTCTACCTCTCACTTAGCCGGCAAGCCAGGTAACTCACCGGGAAAAACCTTTTGGGTACTCACAGACTACAGGAATGTCTGCTAGTTGAACCCCCTGTACCACATCATCCACTGGCCTCAAACTGGCCATCGTAGGAACCTCAACATCAGTGGCTAATATACCCTGGGTAGGTGGTCTCAATGCATTCTTGCCTCGAAAAACAAAGATTGGTTGTCCGGGTATCTGAAAGACAACCTTCTTGTCGAAGCAATCACCGTGAGCGTGACACGCTGCCAGCCAATCGATACCCTTCTTTAAATGCATCAAACTTGAGGAACTCTAAGACTCTAAGGTCAACAGACATCTCATGGTCCTCGAATCTCACAATGCATCCCACACATACCATGTTAGGGTAAATCCTCGCACCGGCCGCCGCACTCAAAACCAACTGCGTACTAGTCCTAACAGTAGACAATCTCAATCTATCTACCACACTACCAGAAATAAAAGACAGAGTAGAACCAACATCAATCAAAACATACATCATAGAATCACAAATGTTGATTGCACCTTCAATTAACTTCTTGTTGGCCTCGGGATCTGCTTGCGTAGTAGCTCTGTCTTGCTCTCTGGTAGGAACTGATGTAGGACTATACTGGCCAAAAGATGCTCTCTGCGGACATTGGTTCCTTTTGTGCCTGGAGCCCTGCAACCAAAACAAACAATCGGCCTCGGTGCTTTAGGTGCTGAAGATACAGCCTGCGACTCAGCCCCGAATGTCTACTGTCCACCAAATCTAACTGAACTCTGCTGCTACTGCAGGGGTCGACCTGAAATCTGAACACTCTGGCGAATACGGTCTCGAAAACCATCCCGTATCCTATGCATCCTCAGCTCATCTGTAGACACCCTCTTTGGAGCAAAGAGTGCCAACCTGTTAAATTCTTCCTCATACTCTTTGACAGACATGCTGCCATGGGTCAAATGTAAAAACTGGATCCGACGCTGATCCCTCTATGCATGTGGATAGAACTCCTCAAAGAACAACTCCTTGAATCTAGCCCAAGTCCGGATCTCACCCTTCGTACGCTCCAATCGTTCCCACGATTTGTTTGCCTTGTCAATAAGCTTGATCCTGGCAAGCTTGACCTTATCGTGCTCAAGAGCCCTCATGTCACTGAAAATGATCTCCATCCGAGTTAACCATCGCTCATCAAGCTCTAAGTCAAGACCCCCCGAAAACTCAACCGGATTCCGATACTTGGAGGCTTTCATAAACTCCTCATAGCGGTCCTTCTTTGCCCTTTCAGGCTCAGTCTCCCCCTCTACATCATACTAGACCCCAATTAGTCATGCATGATCCCCTACTGCTGCTGCTACACTATTGTGCTCTGCAACTGCTGCTACATCACCCTGCGGTGGTGGCCTAACACCCTGCGTACGACCTAGTGATAGTTGCATATTTAGATAGGTTTTAGATCATGTTTTATGTGTGTTTTAGGACATTTCATACATTAGTTTCATGTGTTTATGTTAGTTTTAATGCATTTGATAGTTTAGGAATAAATTGGTTTTCATGCATTATTTTGGTTCAATAAGTTATAATTTGATTCATTATATGTTTGAGTGTGTTTTTGATTTGATTTTTTTTGTTTTGTAGGTATTTAGATGTGTTAGTCATGGTTTTGGATGATGAAAACATGTTCTAGAAGTTGCCAAAGAGAAGCATGAAGAACACAAGTCAGAAAGGAGGCAAAAATTGGCTAACTCCACAAAATAACACAACTTTCAACGTTCTGGGCGTTGCGGCGCCAAGAAACGGCGTCACAGCGTCGTGGTGGGGAACAAAGAGAGAGGAGATGAGTGTTCTGGGCGCCGCGACGCCGTTACTGTTCATAGACTTGCGCTTTTAGCAATTTTTACACACTTTCTAGTTCCGATTTTGGATGACTTGGGGGCTTCTAATATATTAAAATTTAGGGTTTTTCCAAAAAAAAAGACATTGGGGAAGAGAAGGGAGACTGCTGGAGCGAAGTGGAGAAGAAGATCAACATTGAAGACCATTGAAAATCTCTACAACTGTAACACCCCGTACATTTGAGTCAACCACATACGTTGACTTACACATATATCGAGATGTATAATACGCGTATTTTATACGTAGGAGCCATATATAAAAATACATGCTATATCTAAGGGGTATGAGCAAATAAATAATATTATCAAATGAATAATATAAGTTTAATTAGTTGAATGGGTTTGGTTACTTAAATATGTGAAATGAGGTGATGATTAATGATTTAATGATTTAATGAATAGCATGATTTAATGAATGAAAGTTAAATATTAAGATCGGGAGGAGTAGTTAAAATAATTGAATAGTTGAACAATATGAATTAAAGTTAAATGAATGATATGAATTAAGATGGGGAAGTTGGTTTGCTATATTAGAAAGGGAGCATGGAATCAAAAACAAATTTTAATACTTATCTTCTCTCCCTTTTAATCTCTCCAACTCTCTCCAGCGTGAATGGAAAAAAAAAGGAAGAGAAAGAGAAAGAAGAAAGAGAGAACGAAGAGAAGGAGGAGGAGAAAGCGTGGGATCTTCGCCAAATCAGGACCCACGGTAACTGTTTTTCACTCTATTTCTTCGTAAAATTAATATCTAAGCTAGATCTAACGATTCCCTCGGTGTAATTTCTGCTATGTCAGCCATTTTACGATGTTTTCGAAATTGGGGTTTTGACCCGACTTGAATGAAAATTTGTTCGAAAGGTTGAAAAACATTTCCTAGATTATAGAAGCCCCGAATATGTGGTTATATTTCATTTATTTGTTCATTTGGAATTTTTATGGCTGTTGGAAGTTAGATTTGATATTGGAGACCTTTTGAACCCTATAAAAACCCAATGAAACTCAGGTTTGAGACTGTAGAAAGATAGATCTATCAATTCCGGACATTTCGATGCTAAGATCATGATTTTTGGATATGATTTGATATTTTTAGTAACTAAAATATATAGTTTTGGTGGGTAAAATTGACTTTGGATACCTGTAAAACCTCAGTGAAATACCTGTTGAAGGTGGTAGAATGATAGTAAGACTGATTTTACACGTGTCGATGTGTACAGAATAATTTTAGGAATGTCCTATATTTTTAATAAAATTAATATATGTTTCCCATAGAAAATGAAATTGGAAATTAGTAAAAATATGGCTAGAAAGCCTATTTCTACTATTCTTTCACCTTAAAAATATTATATGAGGTGGTAGAAAACATTTGAGACATCTCATGAAATTCTTAGACCGAAATAGAATTTTGGAAGTTAATTATGAGCATTGAAAAGTTAGAATTAAGTGATTAAATGATTTCTATGAATTAGAAATTGATTACGGAGATATAAAATAATTATTTTCACTGTTCTTTGTCTTGGAAATATTTAGATTAATTGTAGAAACAATATTGGAGAGTCCTCGTGTATGTATGAGACTCAAATTGGGCTAAGATATCAAATATGTGAATTGTAAAGTTAATATTGATTTGCGAAATGAAAATGAATATATGAAGTTGATATATATTATATGAAATGAATTTGAAGTGAGTTGGAAATTAAATATGTAAATGGAAACTGAGTATTTACGTGTGAAATAGATATGAATAAATGAAATTGAATTATCGAATGGTTATGATAGGTTGAGTTAGTTGGATTTAAATTGGAACTAGACTTAAAAGCAGTGGTGATTGTATTTTATTTGGAAAGTCTTGTTCTGATATATTTGTTGAATGATGCATGCGTGTTTAATAAATGTTTTGAATGATTTTAAATGTCATGTTTTTCTAAATGCATATGATTGTCATATCAAGAAATATATTCACTGAGCTTGTTGTAGCTCACTACATTTCCTTTTTCTATTTCAGGTAAGGATCAATAAGAAAAAGGAAAAACACCAGAGAGATAGGCGTACTTCTAGAATTCTACTTTGCTTATGTATGTATGCATGGAGGAAATAGTTTATACTTACTTTTGATATGTATAATTATCACATAATATATAAATAGTATCACGTAGATGGGTTGAATGGTAAGGTAAATTATAGTTGATTTTGAGACTTTATCATGATGATGAAATAGAATGATATACATGGTTAGATAATGATTGCATGATTTAGAAGTTGATGGAAAGATTTGAAGAATGAATGATGCGAATTATATATATATTTGATTTGGCTTGTGGTATAATAGGGAAAATTTTGAGATGTTCACTTTATGGGGACATGAAGCCGAAATTTTTGAAAAAATTGTGTATGTTCGTTGAGGCTGACAGTGCATTATATACCGTATATAGAGTATGTACAGTGTATATGTGGCAACCCCGCACCCCGGACCACCAACCCTGCTAGGAATGGCGTGCGGAACGCCGGGGCCGAACGCCCGGCGTAGGCATCTCAAACCAGTCCTCAACCCTCGTGAGGGGGTTGAGACCCTACAAGCCTTATCCCAAACAACGACATAATATAAACAGGTACTAAACAAAACTACTTACCGTATTAATCATCTAAGACAAGAGATACTCCATAAAAATAAACCATAAATAAAATCGTCATAATCCCTTCAGTCCATCAAGATTGACATAGACATAAAGTCCAAAACTAAGGGTAAAAAAAAAAACCATCATATGTCTACATGGTCTATCTAACAAGTCCCAACTCACCCATACCACAACGTGGTAACTGTTATAATTACATAGTCCAAAATATAATACATCATAATTTAAAACACAGTTCAATCAAAATTCCTCTCAACTCACATCGAGGCCTTGGATTCTCTCCCCAGCAAGACCCTCAAGATATGACTACTCCTTTGCCCTTATTCAGGACAGAAGGACCTGAAAGAGGAAAATGAGGGTGAGCCAACGATGCCCAATGAATAGAATTCAAATATGCTATCAATACTCATCCATAAATACCATGTATGCATGTCAATGTGTAGCATGATTAAAAGCTCATAACATATAGATATCAAGCATTTATAATAAGTTCGCTGCAAGTAAAAGCTTATCAATTTGGATCCACATTCCACATGCATTGGAGTTACTAGTGCACGTTTATTTCACCGTACCGTTCTCATCCCCAATAATGTTAATTTGGGGTTACTAGTGCATGTGTATTTCACCTTACAGTTCTCATCCCCAAATATTTCCTTTTTAAAACCCTCCTATGACAAGGTTAAGTCCCCCTATTAGCCAGATAGATGGGCCCAACCAAAGTCATAAGGTTTTCTCAAATCAATGCATCATTCAAAACATTAGGACACATTCATGCTTTCAACATACAATATATATAAGTGATATGATGACATAAAAGATATAATCATAAATGAAGTCTACTCACAACCAAGTCTCGCGAGAGTATCTAACCACACACGGCCACCAAACCGAATCAACCCAAACAAGATCCTGAAACGTTCATCAATATCCTACCATACATCAATTTCTATGCTCAATCACATAGACATTACACATCAACCTAAAATCATCCCACATATAGACAATAGGCCTAATCCCATCTAATCCCATCATTCAACTCAAATCACATGACTTAGGCCTCTAATGCATAGTTCTCATTCATAAACCATTCTATTAATCAAAAATACTGATTTTCAATTCCTTAGGCATAAACATGTTCAAATTGGGCCATTTGATCACAAGTAGGCATAAACCATGATATGGTCACAACCACCAAATCAGTAGCGTAATCAACCCTAATCATGCTTAATTAAACATAAGTTGCATCAATTCAATGATTCTAAGCCAAAAGCATCAAAAGCCCTAAAATATGAAATTTTCCATACTTAGGCCATATTACCTATTTACACTAGGTCACCATGTTCAGCCACGTATATCATTGATTTTGCATCATGGGTTCATCAACAATGGCAACTAGGTCAACATAGTTGACATGCAAGCTATTTGGAAAGGTCTAAGTTCATATTCTAAATTTAGGTCTAATACAAGCAACCCTACCAATTCTTCATTTAATATTTTGTTCAGATGTATAAATCTACCAACAGAAATATTTAATCTCAAAATTAACCGTACAGATTGAATTATGTTAAGAAACAAACCTTCTGTCCAAAAATCAGCTCAATCCAACGGTGGACCAAAACGATAAGCTTCTTTGATGAACAAGTCTCTAATCAGACAATTTCTCCTTTCCTGCTGCAAATACTCAACCTCAGATGACTATATCACACAACATACGTAACCCATAAACATCTGCACCGTTAATAATGCATAAAGATCAGTTGTAAACCACATTACCAAATATCATATCCATCCAACGGTAGATTTATGAGATCTACTAGGTTGATCTAAACTGCGCGAGAAATCCAGACTTTTCGACAAGCTTTGTTTGAGAGGTTATATCTCTTAGACGAAAACTCCAAACAAAATCTCCACCGACCAGAATGAATACCCATAAGATACGAACTTGCTGAAAAATTCTGAGCTCCATCTGATCATATAAGACCAAGATCTAGCTCTTTGATGAAAATGTTGCTGAGACTTTCGTCAACTCAACCCCCTCTTTCTTTCTCTTCTTCTTTCCTTTATCTTCTTTTTTCCTTTCTCTCCACTCATCTCACCCTCTAGGACTTCTTTGGGGAAGAGAAGTAGGGCATGGGACACTTGTCCACTCTCATGCACCAACCTTGACATGTGTTGGAGAGGAGAAATGGGGCATGGGACACTTGTCCATTTTCATGCACCAACTTGACATGTATTCGAGAAGAGAAATGGGGCATGGGACACTTGTCCATTCTCATGCACCAACTTGACATGTGTTGGCCTCATGCACCAACTTGACATGTGTTGGAGAAGAGAAATGGGGCATGGGACACTTGTCCATTGTCATGCACCAACTTGACATGTATTGGAGAAGAGAAATGGGGCATGGGACACTTGTCCATTCTCATGCACCAACTTGACATGTGTTGGTCTCATACTACCCATACCAACCACATGTACTTTAACCAATCTCATGCTTCCATGTATTTTAAATGTCCAGTCCATTTAATACACCAAATTTTCATTCACATTTATCCTTTTATTCAATCAATCCTAACCCATATCAATTCATGGTTTAATGGGCCCATGCATAAATAATAACATATGCATTATACTTTAATTTAACATGACCCATATACAATTTATAATGCACATATTTATATACATTATCAAGCATCAAATATACAAAAATTAAACAACCATCAAACAAACACCAAACATATCAAGGCAACACATAGAGTTTGGGCAAAATGCAATTGGGTTATGGGCTAGATGAAATAATTTTAGGGGCGTCACAGTATAGTACACTGTGCCGGTCATGACGTCAACCTACGTCGGGGGCGTCGTGACAATGTTGGTATTAGAGCGTTAGGTTTAAAATCCTTAAAAAGATAAAAGCTTTAAGATATTATGATTGTTAGTATGGGTATACATATGGGCAGTCCTATTATATTGAGCCTAATCCAATATGTTATCTTGACTGAGAATCACCTGTGTTGGTGAATTTCAGATTTGGAAAAGATCAGTCAAGATTAACAATGGAAATTGCTGATCAAGAAAGGACCAGAAGGCTGAAAGAAAAAGAACTGGTTGTAACCCAGTGGTAATAAATGTCATAATTTACATGGTTAGTAACTACCCAATGGAAATGAAAAATGCAGAGCTTATGAGCTTGTGACAAAGTTGTAATGTGAGAATGACAGATGCTTGAACCATTGATAGCTCCAGATGTGGGTGCTAACGGGGTTAGTGCTTCTATGAAAATACACACACACATATATATAGTAGAGACTGAAGTAAAATTAGAACATCTCCATGATAACCCAGATGAAAAGAAAAGATACGTGAAAGTTATGGAGACTTTCAGGAGAAGAGGTTCTCCTATCTTAGTTGGCAGTCCAATATTAGCAATAGCAGAGATTTGGCTACTTCGAGTAAAGACCATCGTAGAGGATGATTAAGTCTTTGAAAATGATAACGCAAGTTAGCTAGGTTTAAGCTAACTGATGATGAAAGATAATAAAAATTTATGCTGAGAACTACTGAGATGATTGAGGCATGAGATTTATTTAAAAAGCTATTTTGAGAGGGCTTCTTTTATCATGCTGAAGTGATTTACGGCATGAGGAATTTATTATGTTGAAGTGTAGTGATGTGCCTAACCATGAGTTCAAGCATGCGTTAAATAGACTGGTATGGTTTATTTTTGAAATGGTAATTATTGATACTCTAAGAATGATAAGGATGTGGGATAAATTCTGAGATCCTGACGACGAGTCTGATAATTGTTGGGTTATGAAAATATGCGCAGGCTGTGAGGCAGACTAAAAATTTTGAGTCAGCCAACGTTGCAGAGAAATTTTTAACGCCAGCAATACTAGTGATATAGCTTGTACCGCCATTTGAAACAGAGTCATCAACACCATTCTAGGTAAAAGGAGAAAGAGGTGATGTAAGAAATGATGGTGCAATAATATGAAACTGAAGGTAAGTAAGACATCGGGTAAGGTTGAGACTCTGGTAGTATTAGTGACTTTAATTTTGTTAGTACCTGACCCAATGACAATGGGTAGAAAGGAAGTGATGTTAAAGAATTCTGTAAACCAAAAGTGGTTTTCAGTGCCTAAGTAGGAGTCACAGACTGAGTAAATTGTATCTCAACCTATATTTGTCTCTTATCGATGCAATTTAAAAAAGGACACGGGATGAGTTAGTGTCCAGTTCGTCGCCATACATTTCATACATTAGTTTCATGTGTTTATGTTAGTTTTAATGCATTTGATAGTTTAGGAATAAATTGGTTTTCATGCATTATTTTGGTTCAATCAGTTATAATTTGATTCATTATATGTTTGAGTGTGTTTTTCATTTGATTTGTTTTGTTTTGTAGGTATTTAGATGTGTTAGTGATGGTTTTGGATGATGAAAACATGTTCTAGAAGTTGCCAAGGAGAAGCATGAAGAACCCAAGTCAGAAATGAGGCAAAAATTGGCTAACTCCACAAAATAGCACAACTTTCAACGTTCTCGGCGCTGTGGCACCAGGAAACAGCATCGCAGCATCGTGGTGGTGAACAAAGAGAGAAGATAAGAGCGTTTGGGGCGCCGCGGCGCTGTTACTGTTCACAGACTTCTATTTTTAGCAATTTTTAAACACTTTCTAATTTCGATTTTGGACGACTTGGGGGCTTATTACATATCAAAATTTAGGGTTTTTCCAAAAATAGACATTAGGGAAGAGAATGGAGACAGCTGGAGCGAAGTGGAGAAGAAGATCGACATTGAAGACCATTGAAAATCTCTACAACATTCTAGTTTGTTTTCTTTTGTCCTGATTCATGTTTAAACCATTATTGATTGTTTTCATCTCTTTAGTTATGAACTAAACCTCATTTCTAGAGGTGTAGATTGATCCAAACTTGAGATTATGTCTTAAATTTTATTGTTTATTTATTCTTAATGAAAGTTCTTAGTTTATTTATACTTTTCTGAGCGTAATGCTTTTGATCCCCTGATCAAGGATTGACCGATCATAGACTCGAGGTAAATGCCTCACAAGAGGGTACCTTGGGTTGGAATATGGAAAGTATAGCCTAGGTTATCATGAGACTCACAAGGAGATCGAGACCCTTTGAAGTCGTTAGGTGGAAATCATAGAACTTAGTGAGTTGTTGTTGTCTTTGGTTTTCATCGAAAGAGTTAAGCCAAAGCAACAAGAATATGCTATAAGCAATGCTCAAAAAGTGGGGATTAGAAAGGTTAGGATTTCTGACTTATAGGCTAAGGAACTTATTTAATAATAATATATTTATTTAGACATAGTTGAGAGTGAGGTGGCATCGAACCCCAGGACCGTTGTACCGTTGTTTTCCTATCCAATTTACATTGCTTTGCTAGTTATTAATTAGTTATTTTCATTAATATTTTAATCACTCCATCATTAAATTTTGATTGTCTAGATAAAGTTAGGGTTAAAATGTGATAATCGCAGCGGGAGCGAACGCCAGCCATTATGGATCCATAATATTGTCACATCCCAGTACACAGCACACCGCAGCGTCTAGTACCCCCAGGATCATTTGTCACACTATTCACTATTCATGAATAGTGCAGGGCCTCCCCCAGATTCGAACTCACAACCTATAGTTTGAATCCGAACTCTGGGTAACCACTGAGCCAATACACTAGTGTCTTAATTATCCCTGAGGACGATACCCGATAGATCATAGAAATTTATTATAACTTGGCACCGTACGCTTGAGGTTTGCACGCAACAAGTTTTTGGGGCCGTTGCCAAAGATAATTATTAGTTTTCACTAATATCATGTTCTTTAACTTTGATTTTAATTTAGATTTCTATATTTTGTTTTTTTATTCTCTAATTTTCTTTCTTAGTTTCTGTTTTATAGGAGTTTATGCAAAGGGGAAGAAGTCTTTAAGTATTATCGTTTGATTCTGAGATTGAACGTACTCTTGGAAAACTGAGACAAGAGAGAAGAAGAGAAACCGAAGCAATGGCGGGCGAGCACAATCAGTTGACCTTGAGAGACTACTTCAAACCGGTTATCAATGATAATTACTCGAGTATTGTTCGTATGCCTATTAATGCGAACAGTGTTGATCTCTATGGTTCAACAACACTAGTATGGGGGGTTACCTACTGAAGATCCTACTAATCCACATCACCACCTTCTTGGAAATGTGTGATACGGTGAAGATGAATGGTGTTACTAAGGACACCATAACGTTGAGATTGTTCCCTTTTTCTCTAAGGGACAAAGTACGAGCATGGTTGCAATCTTTGCAACCGGGGAGCATTGCAACTTGGCAAGAGATGGTACAAAAATTTCTTCAAAAATTCTTTCCTCCTGCCAAGACTGCCCAATTGAGAGCTGAGATCAGACAGTTCAAGCAACATGAGTCTGAGTTATTGTATGAAACATGGGAGCGTTTCAAGGAATTGTTGAGGAAGTGTCCTCAACATGGGTTCCAAGATTGGTTGCAAATTCAACTTTTCTATAATGGGATGACCTTCTCCACTAGAACTCTAGTTGATGCGGCAGCCAGTGGGTCACTTTTGACAAAAACGGCTACTGAAGCACTGAACATGTTGGAGGATATGGCTAGCAACACTTATGAGGTTTCGGGTGCACGATCAATAGTTAAGAAGGTGGTTGGTCTACATGAAGTTGATCCATTCACATATCTCTATGCACAGATGTCAAGTAATGTAAACCAACTTGCTGTGCTCAGTACTCAAAGTGCACAACCGTCTATTGAAAAAGCGGCGACTTTACATATTGGTTCATCAGGGAATGAGGCACTGGAGGAAGAAGTTCAGTACATTAGCAATCCAGGGTACAACTTCAGAAACAATCAAGGAGTTCCAAATCAGTACCACCCAAGTGCTCAAAATCATGAGAACTTTTCCTATGCCAACACGAGGAATACATTGCAACCTCCACCCGGTTTCTAAAATCAAGCTCAGGAGAAGAAACCATCCTTGGAGGATATGTTGGGATCCTTTATGATGGAGACAAGAGCTTCAATTAAGAACTTAGAAGTACAAGTGGGACAGTTAGCCCAAACAGTGAATGCACCACCACATGGATCATTGCCTAGCAACACCGAGATAAATCCCAAGGAGCAATGTAAGATCATCACTTTGAGGAGTGGAAAAGAAGTTAAGGGGGTTGATTCTACAAGCCAACACATTACATCTCCCCTTCCATCTAGTCAAGAGAATAAGGTAGAGAATGAGGAGCCCAACACGGGGAAGCTAAGTAAAGCAAAGACGAGGAAAAATCAAGCAAGTGGGAGAAATCACAAGAGAGGTCTTATAGGCCCGGTTCCATCACCTTCCCAGATAATCCCCCTATTCTCAAGACTCCTATCCATTTTCCCCAACGTTTCCAAAAGAAGAAGCTTGATGAGCAATTCGCCAAGTTTCTTGAGATTTTCAAGAAGATCCACATCAACATTCCTTTTGCCGATGCTTTGGAAAAAATGCCCAACTATGGGAAGTTCATGAAGGATGTGATGACAAAGAAGAGGAAGCTAGAAGACTATGAGACGATGAAGCTTACTGAAGAATGTAGTGCAATACTACAAAAGAAGCTACCTCAAAAGATAAAAGATCTAGGGAGTTTCACTATACCTTGCACCATTGGTTCTTTAAATTTTACTAAAGCTTTATGTGATTTAGGTGCAACTATTAACTTGATGTCTTTGTCAATTTTCAGGAAAATAGGGCTTGGCGAGGTGAAGCCAACTACAATATCTTTGCAACTAGCGAACCGATCACTTACATACCCTCGGGGTATAATTGAAGGCTAGTAAAGGTAGATAAGTTCATCTCTTCCAGTGGACTTTGTAGTTTTGGACAAGGAGGAAGCTAGTGATATTCCTGTTATACTTGGGCAACCATTCCTAGCTACAGGGAGAACTTTGATAGATGTGGAACGTGGCGAACTTACCTTGCGAGTGAATGATGAAAGGGTCTTGTTTAACATATACGAGACTTTTAAATTCCCATCTGAGGGGAATACATGTCACCGGATTGATGTAGCAGAAGTGGTTGATGCATGTGTGACTGAGGTACATGATGAGGCTACACTGGGAAATCCTTTAGAAAAGTGTCTTGTGAGTTCGATATCTAGAGATGAGGCCTTTCATGATGAAGTCTAGCACTATGCCTTAGCTCTTGAGGTCAACAATCCCACGAGTACAATCATCGAAGCGGAAGATATTGAAGTTTCTTCACCACCCAAGTCAGTAGAGTCCTCACCAGAGTTGAAGCCATTACTTGAGCATCTTCGCAATGCATTTTTGGTTGAGAAGTCTACTATGCCAGTCATCATATCATCGGCTTTGTCTAGTATGGAGGAAGAGAAGCTATTACACATCTTGAGAGAGTACAAGTTCGCTTTGGGGTGGTCCATAGTCCACATCAAGGGAATAAGTCCTTCCATTTGCATGCACAAGATCTTGACGGAGGATTCTTACAAGCCTTCAATTGAGCATCAAAGAAGGCTAAATCCACCCATGAAAAAGGTTGTCAAAGCTAAAATTTTAAAGTGGCTCAAGGCGGGAATCATATATGCCATTTCAAATAGTTCATGGGTAAGTCCGGTTCAATTGGTGCCCAAGAAAGGTGGTATGACTGTGGTGATGAATGATAGGAATGAGCCGATTTCCACTAGAATAGTGACAGGCTGGAGAGTTTGCATAGACTACCAGAAGCTCAACAAGGCCACAAGGAAGGATCACTTTCCCCTTCCTTTTATTGATCAGATGCTAGATCAGTTGGCAGACTTCCATTACTATTGTTTCCTAGACGGGTATTAGGGGTATAATCAGATAGCCATCACCCCAGAGGATCAAGAGAAGACTACATTCACTTGCCCGTACGATACTTTTGCTTTTCGGCCCATTCTGTTTGGATTATGTAATGCACGGATGACTTTTCAACGGTGCTTGATGGCTATATTTTCTGATTTGATAGAGGACATCATGGAGGTTTTTATGGACGATTTTTTAGTATTTGGGTTCTCTTTTGATCATTCTTTGCATAACCTCTCCCTTGTGTTGAAGAGATGTGAAGAAACGAACATTGTACTTAATTGGGAGAAGTGCCACTTCATGGTGCATGTGGGCATTGTTCTTAGCCACCGGATTTCGTCTAAGGGCCTTGAGGTAGACAAGGAAAAGATTGTTACTATAGAAAAGCTTCCACATCTGAAGTGTGTTAAGGACATAAGGAGTTTTTTGGAGCATGCGAGTTTGTATAGAAGATTCATAAAGGATTTTTCGAATATTGCCAAGCCTTTTTGCAACCTCCTTGAGAAAGAGACTTTATTCGTGTTTGATGAGCATTGTGAGGAAGCTTTTGAGTTGATCAAGAAAACTTTGATATCAGCACCTATCATGGTGATACCGGATTGGAGTGAACCGTTCGAGATCATGTGTGATGTGAGCGATTATGCAGTTGGAGCGGTTCTTGGGCAGAGGCGAGAGAAGATGTTCCGGGCCATTTATTATTCGAGTAGGACACTTGATGGGGCTCAACAAAATTACACAACAACTGAGAAGGAATTACTAGCGGTGGTCTTTGCTTGTTATAAGTTTAGATCCTACATCATTGGGTCTAAAGTGATTGTCTATATCGACCATGCCGCCATCCGCTACTTATTTGAGAAGAGGGATGCAAAGCCTCGGTTGATTAGATGGGTCCTCTTGCTTCAAGAGTTTGATATGGAGATTAGGGACAAGAAAGGGAGTGAGAATGTAGTTGAGGATCACTTATCTCAGCTGCAACTAGATGGGCAAGATGATGGTGTGCCTATTTTGGAAACATTTCCAGACGAACAATTATATGGGTTATTTGCCAACCTTCCTTAGTATGTTGATTATGTAAACTACTTGGCTAGTGGTGTTTTACCTCCGGATATATCTTATGCAAGGAAGGAGAAGTTTCTACATAATGTACGCTTCTACCTTTGGGATGAGCCCTTGATATTTAAGAGGTGCAATGATCAAATTATTAGGCGGTGTGTACCAAAGGAGGAAGTGCAGTCCATTCTCCATGATTGTCATTCATCTCCATATGGTGGTCACTTTGGAGCTACAAGGACAACGACAAAGATTCTTCAAAGTGGGTTCTATTGGCCTACATTGTTTCGAGATAGTTATGCTTATGTGAAAACATGTGATCGATGTCAACATCTAATATATTTCGAGGAGACATGAGCAACCATTGACTAATATATTGAAGGTGGAGCTATTCGATATTTGGGGTATAGATTTCATGGGACCGTTTCCCTCTTCATGTGGGAAGACATACATTGGCGGTTGACTACATTTCAATGTGGGTGAAAGCAATTGCAACAACTACAAATGATGCAAGGGTAGTGTTAAAGTTCCTTCAAAAGAACATCTTTACACGTTTTGGCACTCCTCAGGCAATCATTAGTGATGAAGGATCCCACTTCTATAACAAGCTCTTTAATGCACTACTTGCCAAGTATGGGGTCAAACACAAGGTTGCCATGGCCTACCATCCTCAAAGTAATGGACAAGCCGAGATTAGTAACTGGGATGTGAAGCAAATCTTAGAGAAGACTATGAACACTAAGAGGAAGGATTGGCCTTTGAAGCTCGATGACGCTTTATGGGCTTACCGGACAGCTTTTTAGACACCTATTGGGATGTCTATGTATCGTTTGGTGTTTGGGAAAGCATGCCATTTACTGATTGAGTTGGAGCACCGTGCTATTTGGGCTGTTAAGAAGTTGAATTACGATTTGAAGGCATCCGGTGATCATAAACTTCTACAATTGAATGAGATGGATGAATTCCGCCAAGATGCATACGAGAATTCCAAGATATACAAGGAGAGAACGAACACATGGCATGATAAGATGATAGTGAAGCGGGAGTTCAAGCCAGGTCAAGAGGTTCTTTTATACAATTCAAGGTTGAAATTATTTCCGGGTAAACTGAAGTCTAGGTGGTCAGGTCTTTTTTCTTATTGAGAAAGTGTTTCTATATGGAACAATCGAGTTGCATAGCAAGGAAGGCTCTCTTTTTCGAGTCAATGGACATCAGGTGAAATACTACTATGGGCAAGAGCATGCGCATGAGGACGATTTGTGCTTGGAGGACCCTAATTGAGGAGCTTGAAGGAAGTCAGGCTGACGACTATAAACCAAGCACTAGATGGGAAGCAACCCATCGGTTTTGGAGTTTAGTCATTGTAGTATAGGATTTGAATTTCGTGCATTGACAAGTTTTGTTTCTTTTCCTTTTCAGGTTCTAAAGTAAGTTAGGGGATCTCTTGGAGCAACTAGGAGAGACAAATGGCGCACATCTTCACCCATTTGGGTTTAGGGGGTTTTCTACACCCTTCTTTCTCTCTTATATGCCTATGTTTTTCTTTATTTGTTTATATCATGCATTGAGGAAATGCTTGCGTTAAGTTTGGGGGGAGAGTTTTAAATTTTTGTCATATGGTATGTTAGTTGCGTATGCATTAATTTAGGCTAGGTAGTCACAATTTTTTACAATTTTAGACTTACTTATGGAAGGCCAATGATAAATGACACTTTAGAGATATGAAACAATAGGAGAATGTAGAGAACTACCTATATGTCTGTGTGCTTGATCCAATATTTTGCTGAGAATTGTTGGAGAGACTTAACCATTTGTACATGGTTTTGATCATTAGATTAAGATTGTTTGAAGTGAACCTTAGCTTGCTAAGGCATATCATTGGATCTCTAGGGATTCTAGAACAAGTTTGATCACCACTCGAAGCGAAATCCTAGAAAACACACTAGGAGGAAGATGATTTAGGCCATGTTTGAAAACGTTTGAGCCAAATAACCTACCATAATTTTTATTGTATCCATAGTTCCCATTTTGAGTTGAATGTCGTTTTCTTTGTTGCCTATGCATGATGAACTTTGAGCTTTATATGTTGAAATTCCCTGTTTTTCAACCTATGTACCTTATACACTTTGATCTTGTTGGAGTGTTATTATTTGAAAAGTTGAGAATTGGGAATGAAAAAGAGACAAAAAAGGTGAAAAGAAGGGAATAAAGAAAAGAAAAGAAATGTGAAGTTTGCTTGTGAGTTGTATTGAAAAAGAAAAGAAGTTACACTTGTGTTGAAAAAGAAATAAGTTTGGGGGTGTAACACTCATATAAAAGAAAAAAAAAAAAAAAGATGATAAGAAGCAAACAAAAAAATGGGAAGTGAATAAAAGTGTGAATTGTAAAGTGGATATATGCACTGAAAAAGAGGGGTTTCTGGTTTCAAAAGTAATGTAGTGGATGATAAAAAATGATCAGTGTTTAGGGTGCTTTTTGAGCTAAAATTTTCCTATTTTTCCCTACCTTTGAACCTAGGCCTTACATTACAACCTAAGAAAGACCAATTGATTCTGAATGGTGTGTGATCTACATTAGTGGAGAGGGGTGTTAAAAACTTGCCTATGGAGTTCCAACTTAAATCATATATTTTGAGATCTTACACTTAACACTTGCTTGCACTTGTTCATGACTTGCATGAATAGTTTGATGAGATAAGTTATGTACTTATGTGTGAAAGAAAGTGAAACTTGGTGAGAGTTGGGTTGAAATCCTAGACTATTGAATAATTATGTATTCTTTTATGAGCTTTGGTTTGATTCAACTTTGAATGGATGATCTAGGATTGGATTAGTACTTGTTTCTGAGCATAAACCTTGCAAAACTAAATAGTACTCTTAAGTTTGCGTGCTTGATTTACTTGTCGTTGTTATTGGATATCTTTGTTGGCTTTTCAGTATGCAATCATGATCATGAGTGCGACTTGCATGATAATTCGAGATTTTGTAAGTAAGCATATTTTGATCTCAATTTTTTTTTTCAAAACTTGACTCTAGAACTTGTTTGATCACTTCTTGAGGAGAAATCCTAGGAATCACACCATGAGAGGCATGATTTAGGCCATTTTTAGATCGACTAAGCCATAAAGCTCACCTAGCTATTGAATTACCCCTAGTCGCCCCACTTGAGCCTTATATTTTGTTGACTGTTACCTAAAATAATTAGCCAAGGCCTTTGATGAAGTTTCCCCTGTTTTTACCATTGCACCCTTAAATCTTTGAAAGATATGAATTGTAATGGGTTGGGTTATTTTTCATGGGAAATTATTTGTAAATGTGCTATGGTTTGAAAATGGGAAAAGGGTGATGAAACAAAAGGTATTAAAATGAGAAAAAAGGTTCAAAATGTGTGAAAAAGAAGAAAAAGAAAGATGAAGAATGAAAAGAATGAGAAAAGAAAAATATGTTACTTCATCAATGAGTGAAATGAATAAGTTTTGGTGTATTTTGGAGGCAATGTGAATGAAGATGTTGAAAAATCCTCTTTTGGATAATGTGTTGGGTTTGGTTTACTTTGTAAGGCATGGGATGTTTAAAAGCATTATGTATCAAAGATGTTTTGGGTGTTTGAGCTTTATTTTATCCATTATATCATACCCTTAACCTTAGCCTTACATTACAAGCTTAATGAAGTCCTATTGATCTTGATTGGTGTGAGACCTACATTAGTAGAGAGAAGAGTGAAAAACAAGCATATGAAGTTATGTTTTGTTTCATTGAGATCATCCTTTTCTATCTTGCTTGCATAATCTATATGATTTATGAGTGGTCATGTGTTTGTTTTGTATGCTTATTTGTCAATGAGGATAGAAAAGAAGGCATGACTTGTAAGTTGAAGTTCTAGACAACAAGTTTAAACTTTCAAAGTTTTCCCTGTTTTATGTTGAATGAAATTTGTGTTGTCTTTGAGATCATTAGAATCCATTCTAGTTAATCAAATCCTTGTACATCTTAGAATATGAGTGGAGTCCTGTTTTTCTCTTTGCTCGAGACGATCAAAGTCTAAGTTTGGAGGAATTTGATAAGTTGAGGTTTGGTTAGTGTTTTGCATGCCATTTTGTGAGATTTTTAGTTGCATTTAGTTAGTTTTTAGGTATTTTTGCATAATTTGCAACTTTAGTTGTTTTAGGATTCATTTAGGTGTTTTGTTGAATTTTTGAGGTTAGTTTTAGGTGTTTTCATGAATGACATGCATTACGAAAATAATCATGATATTTAAGAATTTTTCCTTAAATCATTAGTTACATTTTCATGTTGATAATCTCACATTATGCGTATTAATACATATTTGCATTTTGATTTTTAACATTTGATTAACATAGATTACTTAATTGTGCTTTTGTTTTGTTTTCTTGGGAAATAAACAATTTTAAGTGGGTTGCAAAGAAGCAAAATATGGAGACCAAGTGCCAAGAATGCTCAAGAAAGAACATTAAATATATATATATATATATGTATATGTATATAAAACATACATATATATATGTATATGTGTGGCGGAACTCAGATATATACATATATATGTGGCGGCGCCCAGAAAGCAATCCCCAATCTGGGCGCAGCGGTGCTCAATTTGAGCGTTCGGCGCTCGTTGCGGGATTTCTTCTTTTTATTTTATTTTATAGCGTTTTTAATGCTATTTTTAAGGATTTTTTGTATTTTCTCAACCACTCTTGTATATATTTTCATTTTAGGGTTTTTTAGGACATCTCTCACATTCTAAACACTTCCAATTTGTAATTGGGAGAGGAGAGAAAGGGAAGCAAGAAAGAAGAGGAGAAAGTTGGCAAATAAGTTGCAAGTTTTGCAAGAGGAAGAAGAAGAAGATCTTCTAGGGGGTTTTCATTTCTATTTCTTGAATTCTTGCAATGTTTCCTTCCCTTGTTCTTCATCTTTTCTATCTTGTATCCATGGATTCAATGTTTGGTTAATTGAATACTCTAGGATTTTGATTGAACTATTTTGAATCTTAAGATTTGATTATCTTTTATGTGTTGTTGAGCAATTTCTATGTTTATTTGCAATTATCAGTGCTTAAGAACAAATACCCATTACCTCGAATTGAATATTTGTTCAATCAGTTAAGAGGAGCAAGATTCTTTTAAAAAATTGGCCTTCGCTAGAGGTATCACCAACTCCGGGTTAAGAAAGAAAACATTTCAAAAATTTCCTTTCGAACCAGATATGGTCATTACGAATTCACTATAATGCCATTTGGCCTATCTAATGCACTTGCAACATTTATGGATTTAATGAACCGCATTTTCAGACCAAACCTGGATCGTTTTGTCGTTGTATTTTTCGACGACATACTGGTATACTCCCCCACAGAGGAACTCAATGAGACTCACTTGGAAATTGTGTTTAGCACCCTTCAGCATCACCAGTTATATGCCAACTAAGAAAGTGTGAGTTCTGGATGAATAAGGTTAAGTTCTTCAGTCACGTCGTGTCCCATGATGGTATCGAAGTAGATCTAACCAAGGTTGAAGCTGTTCTTAGTTGGAAACAACCTACTAATGTTACAAAAATTAAATGCTTCCTTGGATTAGCTGGATATTACAGACGGTTCATCAAAGATTTTTTCAAACTTGCTGAACCACTCACTCGATTAACCCAAAAAGACACACGTTTTATCTGGAATAAAGCCAGTGAATCAACGTTTCAAGAACTCAAGAAAAGGCTTACTTCAACACCTGTTTTGACCACTCCAAAGGATGGGATTGGCATCACACTATACACAGATGCGTCACTTCAAGGACTTGGAGCTATACTGATGCAAAAAGATCGTGTAGTGGCCTATGCCTCCTGACAATTGAAAATTTATGAGGTCAATTATCCGACTCATGACTTAGAACTTGCAGCTGTGGTGTTTGACTTAAAAATATGGCGACATTACATATACGGAGAACGATTTGGAGTCTTCTCCGACCACAAAAGTCTTCAGTATATCTATACTGAGAATGACTTATATATTCGACAACGGCGTTGGCTCGAATTCATCAAAGACTATGACTTTGAGCTTAAATACCATCTGGGTAAAGCCAATGTAGTGGCTGATGATTTAGCAGAAAGTCATATGTCTCCGCCTGTACGGTAAATTTTGAAATGGGAAAACTATCATACAAGCTGGAAAAGCATAATTTACAGTTATGGAATGGAGGAAATACAGTTAGACTTGCCCAGTTCACCACCCACTCCGAACTCATTAAGAGAATATTCACTGCACAAGCCAAAGATGATGAACTTATGAAGATGAAAGAGTTCATTCAACAAAACAAAGCTCCGCATCAATGGTCTCTCACTTCCGACAGTGTGGTGTTATATAAAAGGTCGATTGCGTATAGCTCAGGACCTAGAGCTTAGGCGGGACATAATAAATGAGTGCCACAAATCTAAGTTCGCCATGCATCCAGGAGGAGAAAAAATGTATGAGGACATGAAAAGGCAATTCTAGTTTAAGGGATGAAAAAGGCCATAGCAGAATTCGTGGCCATGTACCTTACTTGTCAAGTAAAGGCCGATCGCAGACTCCCTTCTGGTCTATTACAAACACTTCCTATAGGGGAATGGAAGTGGGATAATATTGTCATGGATTTTGTATCCGCACTACCCAAAAACGTTAAGGGTAAGGACGTTGTCTGGGTGATTGTTGATAGGCTAACTAAAGTTGCACATTTTATACCAATTAAATTTACTGATACTCCAGCCAAGCTAGCCTAAATCTATGAACGAGAGATCGTCAGATTGCATGGGATCCCTCTGACCATCATCTGTGATCGAGACCTTAGGTTCACATCCAAGTTCTGCCAAAGTTTTCACGCCAGACTAGGCACAAAAATTTTCTTGAGTACTGCCTTTCATCCCCAGACGGATGGACAATCTGAGCGGCTTATACAAATTCTTGAAGACATGTTACACTGTTGTGTCTTAGATTTTAATGACGGATGGACAAAGTACCTGCATTTAGTAGAATTCGCATATAATAATAGTTATCAGGCAAGCATTAACATGGCTACGTACGAAGCACTATACGAAAGACCATGTAGATCACCCTTATGTTGCGTAGACATGTTTGATCGACTACAACTTGGCCCTGATCTCATATGAGAAACCATCGAGAAAATAAATCTCATTAAAGAACGGCTCTGTACCGCCCAAAGCAGACACAAAAGCTATGCGGATAAGCGATGAAAGCTTGTAGGATTTAAAGTTGTCTCCAAGATTTATCGGACCATTTTCAATCATTGATCGAGTCGGCAAATCTGCTTACCGTCTGTCTTTGCCACAATCCATGTCCAAAGTGCACAACGTTTTTCATGTATCCATGCTCGGGAAATATCTTCACAATCATTCACACATCATACCATTGCTTGAAGTTGAAATCGAAGAAGAAAATAAGTATAAAAAATATCCTGTGTAAATCTTGGACAAGAAGACGCAAGACCTGAGAAACAAGAACATTCATTTAGTAAAAAATTTTTGGAACCATCACGGAGTGGAAAAAGGAAAGTCGGAATTGGAACAAGAAATCAAGTAAAAAAAAACCCATTTGTTTATTTAGCAACTGCATGTTTACATAATAATAAAATTGTAACACCTGGATCTTAGGATGACGTCATTTTGACCCATATAATACCTGTATACGTGTATGTATACGTATATGATGCTCGACACGCGTTGGTTCGAGTGCCTTTGCATGAAGTTTAGGAATGATCGAAGACCCGTTCGACGTCAAAACGTGTCGAAAATGGTGTTTTGGATCAGTTGAGCTCGTTCCATGGAGGAAGAAATTTCTGTCACCGATTATGTGACGGCCCAAAAATTATTTCATCTAGCCCATAACCCAATTGCACTTTGCCCAAACTCTATGCGTTGCCTTGTTATATTTGGTGTTTGTTTGATGGTTGTTTAATGTTTGTATAGTTGATGTTTGATAATGTATATAAATATGTGTATCATAAATTGTATATGGGTCATGTTAAATTAAATTATAATGCATATGTTATTATTTATGCATGGGCCCATTAAACCATGAATTGATATGAGTTAGGATTGATTGAATAAAAGGATAAATGAGAATGCAAATTTGGTGTATTAAATGGATTGGACATTTAAAATACATGGAAGCATGAGATTGGTTAAAGTACATGTGGTTGGTATGGGTAGTATGAGACCAACACATGTGAAGGTTGGTGCATGAAAGTGGACAAGTGTCCCATGCCCACTTCTCTTCTTCAAGGAAGTGCTAGAATGAGTGGAGGGAATCAAGGAGAGAATCAAGGAGGGAATCAAGGAGGGAATCAAGGAGAAAATCAAGAAGAGAATCAAGGAGGGAATCAAGGAAGTGCTAGAAAGAGGTGAGTGGAGAGAAAGGAAAAAAAAGAAGAGAAAGAAAAGAAGAGAAAGGAAAGAAGAAGAAAAAGGATGGAGTTGTAAGACGAAGATCTCTATGACGTTTTCATCAAAGAGATGGATCTTTGTAATTTATGGTCCGATTGAGCTCAAAATATTTCAGCAAGTTCGTAGCTTATGGTTATTCATTCTGGTCGGTGGAGATCTTGATCAGAGGTTTCGTCTAAGAGATCTAACCTCTCAAACAAAGCTGGTCGGAAAGTCTAGATTTCTCACGCCATTTCCCTCAAACTTCTATATCTCCTTAATCTACCGTTGGATGGATATAAAATTTGGGTATGTAGTGTACAACTGATATTTCTGCATTCTGAACTGTGGCGATCTTGATTAGTGGTTTCGGTTGAGAGAAATAACCTTTCAAACAAAGCTGGTTGGAAAGTCTAGATCTCTCGTGCCGTTTCGTTCAAACTTGTAGATCTCCTCAATCTACCGTTGGATGGATATAACATTTGGGTATTTAGTGTATAACTGATATATAGGTATTCTGAACGGTGGAGATGTTTATGCGTTTAGTATTTTGTGTGATATAGTCATCTGAGTTTGAGTATTTGCAGCAGGAAAGGAGAAATTGTCTAATTAGAGACTTATTCATCAAATATACTTATCTTTTCGGTCCACCGTTGGATTGGGCTGATATGTGGACAGAAGGTTTGTTTCTTCACATACTTCAATCTGTACGGTTGATTTTGTGATTACATATTTCTGTTGGTAGATTGATACATCTGAACAGAATATTAAATGAAGAATTGGTAGGGTTGCTCGTATTAGACCTAAATTTAGAATATGAACTTAGACCTTTCCAAATAGCTTGCATGTCAACTATGTTGACCTAGTTGCCATTGTTGATGAACCCATGATGCAAAATCAGTGATATACATGGCTGAACATGGTGACCTAGTGTAAATCGGCAATATGGCCTAAGTATGAAAAATTTCATATTTTGGGGCTTTTGATGCTTTTGGCCTAGAATCATTGAATTGATGCAACTTATGTTTAATTAAGCACGATTAGGGTTGATTATGCTACTGATTTGGTGGTTGTGACCATATCATGGGTTAGGCCTACTTGTGATCAAGTGACCCATTTGGGCATGTTTATGCCTAAGGAATTGAAAATCAGTATTTTTGATTAATAGAATGTTTTATGAATGAGAACTATGCATTAGAGGCCTAAGTCATGTGATTTGAGTTGAATGATGGGATTAGATGGGATTTAGGCCTATTGTTTATATGTGGGCTGATTTAGGGTTGATGTGTAATGTCTATCTGATTGAGCATAGAAATTGATGTATGGTAGGATATTGATGTATGTTTCAGGATCTTGATTAGGTTGATTCGGTTTGGTGGTCGTGTGTGGTTAAATACTCTCGCGAGGCTTGGTTGTGAGTAGACTTCATTTATGATTATATCTTTTATGTCATCATATCACTTATATATATATTGTATGTTGAAAGCATGAATGTGTTTTAATGTTTTGAATGATGCATTGATTTGAGAAAACCTTACGACTTTGGTTGGGCCCATCTATCTGGCTAATAGGGGGACTTAACATTGTCATAGGAGGGTTTTAGGAAAGGAAATGATTGGGGTCAACGGTACGGTGAAATAGACGTGCACTAGTAACCGCAAATAAAACATGATTGGGATCAACGGTACGGTGAAATAGACGTGCACTAGTAACCCAATGCATGTGGAATGTGGATCCAAATTGATAAGCTTTTACTTGCATCGAACTTATTATAAATGCTTGATATCTATATGTTATGAGCTTTTAATCATGCTACACATTGACATGCATACATGATATTTATTGATGAGTATTGATAGCATATTTGAATTCTATTCACTGGGCACCGTTGGCTCATCCTCATTTTCCTCTTTGATGTCCTTCTGTCCCGAATAAGGGCAAAGGAGTAGTTATATCTTGAGGGCCTTGCCTGCGAGAGAATCCAAAGCTTCGATGTGAGTTGAGAGGCATTTTGATTGAACTGTGTTTTAAATTATGAAGTATTATATTTTGGATTATGTAATTATAATACTTACCACATTGTAGTATGGGTGAGTTGGGACTTGTTAGATAGACCATGTGGGCATATGACGGTTTTTATTTGTACCCACAATTTTGGACTTTATGTGTATGTCAATTTTAATGGACTGTAGGGATTATGATTTTATTTATGGTTCATTTTTATGGATTATCTCGTCTTTGATGATTAATACGGTGGGCAGTTTTGTTTAGTACCTTTTGATATTATGTCGTTATTTGAGATAAGGCTCGTAGGGTCTCAACCACCTCACGGGAGTTGAGGAGTGGTCGGAGATGCCTACGCCGGGCGTCCCGCCCCGGCATTCCGCATGCCACTCCCTGCGGGGTTGGTGGTCCGGGGCGCGGGGTCGCCACAGTTGGTATCAGAGCCTGATTTTACTAGGTTTGGTCTATGTATTGGACTTAGATGACTTTGACCTAGGAATTGGGTGAGAGATTTAGGTGATCAAAAAGCTTAAAGGAATTAACTTAAAAGCCTTACTATCATATTTTATGCGTGTATTATATGATATGGGTAGTTATGAGGCTTTGTTAATGTTTTAAATGTGTGATGGTCGCTCGTATTTCTACTTCTCAGTGTCATGAGGAGGAGCGAGAGATTGGGACAGCCACGCACAGGGCCATCCGATGATGACCGGATGGGGAGGATGGAGGAGATCATTCAGGCACCGGGCCGCTTGATGGCAGCCCAGACTTCACAGATACAGGCGTTAGTGCAGCAGGTTGAGGCTATTGCTCGACAGTCACCTCAAACAATACCTCAGGAGGCGGGCACTAGTGGGGCCGAGGCTAGTGGAGCTGCAGGGGCAGCAGGACCTCAAATGGTTGTACCTCAGCCTATGCCTACACCTGCTCCTATTGTTGTGGAGAACCCCACTGATCGGCGGATCAAACTGCTAGAGAAGTTCATGAAGCTAAAGCCTAAGGAATTCACTGGTGGGGTTGACTTGAGGAAGGCCGAAGATTGGCTGAAGAATGTCGAGAAGATCAGTCGCTTCTTAGAGCTTGACGAGGAGTCTCAGGTCCTATGTGCTGCTCACACACTGAAGAGTGATGCAGAGGACTGGTGGCTTTTAGTGTTGGATACACAGGGGGCAGTGAAGAGTTGGGACACCTTCAAATGGTTGTTCTTACAGGCTTACGTTCCAGAGACTGAGAGACAGGCTAAGTAACTCGAGTTTTTGAATCTCGCACAGGGCACCATGTCAGTCAGGGAGTACGAGCTCAGGTTTAGGCAACTCGCAGTTTATGCCCCTGGGTTAGTTCAGACGCCGAGTGACAAGATTATAAGGTTTTCTTTGAACCTGAGGCCTACGATCCGACAGGCCTTGTCTGTGACGAAGATGACTGATTTTACCACAATAGTCCAAAGGGCCAAACAATATGAGTTGGCTGAGCGGGTTGATGGTATGTCTACACGGGCAGCTCCAGGTGAATAGACTTCACAAGCATAGTCTGGGGGACAGTTCCAAACTCCGTGGAAGAAGAGAAGATGGGAAAGGAAGAGATTTTTTGAAGAACACAGTCTGATGGTGCTCAGAGTAAGGCATCCTAGGTTCAGACTGGTATGATGGCCTCACCAGTGGTTTCCTCTCCTGTCCCGATTCCTACTCAGGCACCGAGTGCACCGAGACCCCCATTCCCATAGACTGCTGGCCGAGGCAGAGGTAGAGGCCGAGGAAGTTATGTGACGACATCTCAGACTGGGTCATTTGCGCCCAGGGCTCCGTTCTTATGTTTTCAATGTGGGCAGGCTGGGCATAGGAAGTTCGAGTGTCCGAATTTTCAGAGAGCTCAGGGATTTGTGCAGCAGTCCAGTTCTAGAGAGACAACGAAGGCAGCTACTGAGCCAGACCCGACAGCATCTAGGACTTTGGTGGAAGGTACTCTTATTATTTGTGGTACTTCTATGCATGTATTATTTGATGCTGGGTCTACATTATCATTCATATCTGGACGTATGGTAGATAGTTTGCATTTGACTCCCATTAGGGCTAGTACATGGTTAGTTGTGAGTACTGTAGCTGGGGAGAGGATCTACCCGAACATGATCTATAGCCAGTGTGTGGTTCAGATTGGTGATGTTGAGATGCCTATTTACTTTCGAGTCCTAGAGTTTTTAGAGTTTGATGCAATTCTATGGATGGATTGGCTCGCGGCTTATCATGCAGTTGTCGACTGTTTCGTGAAGAGAATCATTTTTCAGATCCCCGGACACCCACTGTTTACACTACAGGGTAGAGCTTCAGACCAAACAATCACAAGGGGTAGATTTGTGACTGATGGAGGTAGAGAGATTTTGGCTGGGTTAGTGCCTGATGAAGAAGAAACTAGTGAGGTGATACTCGAGGATATTGCCATTGTTAGGGACTTTCCAGATGTGTTCCCTGCGGATCTTCCAAGATTACCACCGAAGCGAGAGATCGATTTCATTATTGAACTAGTCCCTGGCACGAAGCCTATCTTCATGGCACCATATAGAATGGCGCCAGCCGAGTTGAGAAAGTTGCAGAAACAGCTCGAGGAGTTATTGGCTAAGGGCTTTATTTGCCCGAGCGTGTCACCCTGGGGAGCTCCAGTTTTTTTTGGGAAAAAGAAAGATGGGAGCTTGCGGTTGTGCATTGATTATCGCCAATTGAACAGGGTGACCATCAAGAACAAATATCATCTCCCAAGGATTGATGACTTGTTTGATCAGTTGAGGGGAGCGAGGTATTTTTCGAAGATTAATTTGCGCTTCGGGTATCATCAGCTGAGGATCAGGGAGGAGGATGTGCCTAAGACAGCATTCAAAACCCGCTATGGACATTATGAGTTCCTTGTGATGCCATTTGGTGTGACTAATGCGCCGGCGATGTTCATGGACCTGATGCAGAGGGTCTTTAGGCAGTATCTGGATAAGTTTGCCATCGTCTTCATTGATGACATATTGGTGTATTCCAAGACTCAGGCTGAGCATGAAGAACACCTTAGAGTGACTGCAAACTCTGAGAGAGCATAGGCTATATGCAAAGCTGAGCAAGTGCGAGTTTTGGATCACCGAAGTGAAGTTCTTAGGTCATGTGGTGAGTTCTGAGGGGATTTCAGTTCATCCGTCTAAGGTTGAAGCCATTATCAGTTGGCCTATGCCTACCACAGTGACCGAGATCAGAAGCTTTCTTGGGTTAGCTGGTTACTATAGGAGATTCGTTGAGGGATTCTCCAAGATAGCTACGGCTATGACTAGGCTCACCCAGAAAGATGTGTCCTTTGTATGGACCGAGGAGTGTGAGAATGGCTTTTTAGAGCTGAAGAAAAGATTGACATCTACGGCAGTGTTGATTTTTCCAGAGCCTGATCAGGAGTTGGTTATCTATACTGATGCCTCTTGTATCGGCTTGGGTTGCGTGTTGATGCAGAAGGATAGGGTCATTGCTTATGCATCGAGGCATTTGAAGGTGCATGAAAAGAACTACCCTGTTCATGACTTAGAACTGGCCGCTGTAGTTTTTGCTTTGAAGATTTGGAGGCATTATCTCTATGGTGAGAGATTCACTTTGTATTCTGACCATAAGAGCCTCAAGTACTTGTTCTCTCAGAATGAATTGAACATGAGGCAGAGAAGGTGGTTAGAGCTCCTCAAAGACTATGATTTTACATTGGAATACCACTCAGGTAAAGCCAATGTAGTTGCTGATGCGTTAAGCAGGAAGCAGGTAGAGACAGTTATGGTAGCACGCCAGATGTCTCATGAGTGGAGACTACTTGAGGCGGCTACGGTTATGAGTATATGTGCTACCCCTTCAGATCAGATTGTGATATGTGCTCAAATGAGAGCTCAGCCTACACAAGTCCATGAGGTAATTGACCAACAAAGACTTGACGTTGATCATGGGATGTACAAGTCTTGGGCTGAGAGCAGTGATTTTACTGATTGGCACTTGTCATCTGATGGTGCCTTGAGATTTAGGGGACGTTTATGGGTTCCCGCAGATCCACGACTCAGACAGAGTGTTCTCCAAGAGGCTCACAGATCTCATTATGCTATTCATCCTGGCGGAACCAAGATGTATCATGATATGAAAAGAATGTATTGGTGGCCCGACATGAAGAGAGAGATAGCACAGTTCATTCAGAGGTGTGAGATTTGCCAAAGAGTCAAAGCTGAGCATCAGAGGCCTGGAGGGCAGATGCAACCGCTTGCCATTCCTGAGTGGAAATGGGAGCACGTCACTATGGACTTTGTTGTGGGATTACTCAACACCCCGAGGAGACATAATGCTGTTTGGGTTATTATTGTTCGCTTGACCAAGTCCGCTCACTTTCTACCGGTGAACACTAGGGATTCTATGGACAACCTGAGCAGACTCTATATGCGGGAGATAGTCAGATTACATGGAGTGCCAGTTTTGATTGTGTCAGATTGGGATCCGAGGTTTACATCGGTATTCTGGCAGGGGTTGCAGAGGCAGCTCGACACTAGACTAGATCTCAGTACCGCTTTTGACCCCCAGACGGATGGCCAGTCTGAGAGGTTGATATCGATTTTAGAGGATATGCTTCAAGCTTGTGTCCTTGAGTCCAGTGGTAACTGGGAGGAGTACATACATCTGTGTGAGTTCGCGTACAACAACAGCTATCAGTCCAGTATTGGCATGGCTCCTTTTGAGGCATTGTATGGTCGACCCTGTAGATCTCCGATCTGTTGGACAGAGGTAGGGGATGTTGCGGTGATGGGACCAGAGTTTGTACAAGAACACACAAAGAAGATTAAGAGGATCAAGCATAATATGAAAGTAGCCCAAGACAGGCAGAAGAGTTACACTGATGCCAAGCGAAAGACCGTAGAGTTCGAGGTGGGTGACCAAGTTTTATTGAAGGTCTCACCTCAAAAGGGCTAAACTAGATTTGGGATAGAACGAATTGGCCCCGTCGCTTACCGATTAGCCTTGCCACCTCAGTTAGCAACAGTCCACAATGTCTTTCATGTGTCAATGCTGAGAGTGTACAAGAGTGATTTTGATCATGTCTTGGACTGAAAGAACATTGAACTGAGGCAGGATGGGACTTATGATGAGGAACCTATTCAGATACTTGACCGAAAGGTCCAGAGGTTACGTAACCGCGAGATTCGGATGGTTAAGGTGAGATTGCAGTTCCATGGCGAGGAGCAGGTTACTTGGGAGCGTGAGGACTACATGATGGAGCACTTTGCTGAGTTCATGGGCTTAGGTAATTTCTTAACCTTAAAACTTCGAGGACGAAGTTCATTCTAAGGTGGGTGTGATGTGGCGCCCCGAAAATTATTTCATCTAGCCCATAACCCAATTGCACTTTGCCCAAACTCTATGCGTTGCCTTGTTATGTTTGGTGTTTGTTTGATGGTTGTTTAATGTTTGTATAGTTGATGCTTGATAATGTATATAAATATGTGTATCATAAATTGTATATGGGTCATGTTAAATTAAATTATAATGCATATGTTATTATTTATGCATGGGCTCATTAAACCATGAATTGATATGAGTTAGGATTGATTGAATAAAAGGATAAATGAGAATGAAGATTTGGTGTATTAAATGGATTGGACATTTAAAATACATGGAAGCATGAGATTGGTTAAAGTACATGTGGTTGGTATGGGTAGTATGAGACCAACACATGTGAAGGTTGGTGCATAAAAGTGGACAAGTGTCCCATGCCCACTTCTCTTCTTCAAGGAAGTGCTAGAATGAGTGGAGGGAATCAATGAGAGAATCAAGGAGGGAATCAAGGAGGGAATCAAGGAGAGAATCAATGAGAGAATCAAGGAGGGAATCAAGGAAGTGCTAGAAAGAGGTGAGTGGAGAGAAAGGAAGAAAAAGAAGAGAAAGAAAAGAAGAGAAAGGAAAGAAGAAGAAAGAGGAGGGAGTTGTAGGAGGAAGATCTCTGCGACGTTTTCATCAAAGAGCTGGATCTTTGCGATATATGGTCAGATTGAGCTCAAAATTTGTCAGCAAGTTCGTAGCTTATGGTTATTCATTCTTGTCGGTGGAGATCTTGATCAGAGGTGTTTTTTAAGAGATCTAACCTCTCAAACAAAGCTGGTCGGAAAGTCTAGATTTCTACTAGGAATGCGAAATGTAACTCCTTAAGGGAGGTCTTGAGTTCGATTCCTAGGGAGGCCCTGCACTATTCATGAATAGTGGCAGACAAATAATCTTTTCGATGTAGACCAGCTGCGGTTGGGTTGCTACATGGCGATATGACAATATTATGGATCCATAATGGCTAGGCGTTCACCCCGAGGGGGTGCGCCCACACCTGGGTAGGGGGCACGCTGTGCAACCCAGGGCGTGACAGATTACATAAATAACTTGATCTCCTAGATCCGTGGTCCAGTTGAGCTAAAATTTTTTCAGCTTATTCTTCTCTGATAGATATTCATTATGAACAATGAAGATCTTGATCGAAGTTGTCTACTGTGAGTTATAAAGTTCCAAACACAGTTTTCAGATTTATGGATTTTCTTGCGCAGTTTTGATCAAACGGTTGGATCTCGCAATCCCATAGTTGAATTGAGCTGAAATTTTATCAGAAAGTTTGTAACTGACTCATAAAACTTTAAACGGTTAAGATGTTAAATTGATGAGTCATTTGCATAAAATTGAGTATCTAAGTGGAAGTAATTGCAGCAGAAAAAAAATTGTTCCTTTTGTTTAAGTGTATTTTGAGTTGTGGGCCCAAATTTTTCTATAAATACAAACAAAAATGGGATTTTCTCACACTTGCCCATTTTCCCACCTTCAAGAGTGTTAGAGAGCTTGGAGAAAGGGGAAAGAAGAGGAGAAGAGAAAAAGAAGGGAAAAAGAAGGTTTTTGGGTGGATTCTTGCTCAAGGATCATTAAGGTAACCATTTCATTCCCATTTTTCTTCCTTCCATCATTCTCTCACAAGCATGCAACTGATTTTTTCGACCTAGAGTTCTATTGAATCCCGTTTTTGAAAGGGTGATGGAAAATCAAAGTTGGAATTAGGTCTTGAAATTAATATATGTTGACCTAGAGTGTATGGGGAGTACTCTAGAGGTGAAACCCCCAATTTCTAGCAAGAAATTGGAGGGGTTTCATAGACTTGACCCAAAACTAGTGTTTTGACCTAGGGTTTTCTATTCAAATTTCTTGTGATTTGTATGATATTGATGAGTAATTATGGATGTATGACACTCTAAATTACTGATCTTGAATAGGGGAAACCTAATTGTTGGGTAATTTTGGTTTAGGCCATGTAAATTGACATTTTCATGCAATTTGGGGATTTCCATGTAAATTGGGGATTTTGCCCAAATTAGGGCTTTTGACCTAAACCAAGTCAATTGACCAAATTGACTTGGGAATCATCTAATTGGACCTCATTTGAGTAGATTCATGGGTTTAGAATGTTTGAACCTATGTTAATTTGGTATGACTTAGTTCAATTTGGCCTTAGGTTATGTATTGCCAATTGGGGATTTTGACTTGAACTTAGTCAATTGATGTAAATGACTTGAGGAATAGCCTAATTAACTCTTACTATGATTGAATGCTTTGTATTATAGTGTTTGGGATCATGGGAATCAACCTATGACATTCAATTTGGGTTAGGTGTAGTGTAATTTGATGATTATATGGTTGAATTGAGCAATATGGGTTGACTCATGACTATGACCATGCTAGAATCTCAAATTCACTATAGAATTAGGTTTGAACATGGTTATTAGCATACTTTGGATGATCTTTAGTATTGTATGGACCATGTGTTATATGTAGGGACGTTGGTTGGTTTGAGTAAATCACGTAGGCAAATTGATGATTGAAGTACTCGAGGTGATTCGTGGATCTTCTACTACTTTCTTGGATTGGCTAGACTTAGCTAATCAATTGTGAGTGTTTCTTTACTTGTGTCTTCTATGTGTGGCATTCTATTATAGAAATGTTTTAAATGCTTAATTATTATGGTATGCATGATTTGATATCTCATGAAAATCATTTGATCATAGTCAGTTGGGAAAACAATTTGGGTTGAGTCTCCTAGTTGGGGTTTCCTTCGAGAAATTCTGTAAGTCTAGTGGGATCCCCAGTTGTGGAACTTGCAGAGGGTTTCAAGGGTAGGTGCATCCGTAGTTCGTTTAAACCTGAAATAGGGTTTCAAATGAATAGTAAATCGATGACGTGCCTTTGGAATTCATATTAGAATATGGGTAAGAGGTCTCGCACACTCATGTTCTTGAATCGATTCTTACCTAGGAGGTGTTTAGGTGCATGAACATGTCATAAGTGATATGCATTGTCTTGATATGACATGAGGTCTTATATTGAACATGTATGTAACCTCATTTACATTCCAGTTGTTTAAATTGTTTTAATGAATCTTGCAATGTTTTACATAAATGCACATGTATGTAGCCACTTGTAGAAAACATTCACTGGGCTTGCTGTAGCTCATCCCTCACTATTATCTTTTTAGGATCGGATAGGAAGGGGAAGGGAAAGGCTTAGCTATGGAGCATTTCCCGAACTCTGGTTGATGTAGGTAATAGTACTTTTCCG
This sequence comes from Paratinospora sagittata, assembly GCA_035771175.1. Taxonomy (NCBI): domain Eukaryota; kingdom Viridiplantae; phylum Streptophyta; class Magnoliopsida; order Ranunculales; family Menispermaceae; genus Paratinospora; species Paratinospora sagittata. Next base: position 12,846,059 of record CM069613.1, on the reverse strand, counting down.
CATTTATTTTGATAAATTGTACTATGTAACACCTAATACGTATACTTAACACTTAGATGGGTTGTAATCATTGTTAAGTATTATTTTGTACTTTTGATCACTGTGGACTTAGAAAAAAATAATTTATGGTTTACATTTTGGGAATGTAATATTATTTGATTATGTCCATATGTGTTTATTGTTGTGTATTTGGGATTGTGAAGTGTATTAGAAGGCTTATCGGGATGTCGTGTATATCGAGGGAGGATGTACACGGGGTTTCGTGCTGGTCATGACATCACGTATCGTGGGTTGTGACAAAAATATTTCCTGTTTTTATTCTATACTCTTGGGTTTCTTCTTTTATCTTTGGCACAGATGTTTGATGATTCAACAACTTACAACTCTAACCCATCCGAACATAGTTATAATTCGAATCAAGATACAAATATGGGTCTTGATGAAGATGATGAAATGAGCTCAATCCCTTTAGACTGGAGTCCTTCAACTGACCATTACTCCCAATCTACCTTTCCTAGGAGATAACATTCTACTAATGTGCCACAAGTCCAGACCCCAATACACAACCCAATCGAACATTATCCATCACGTTTGGGTATATCTGACCCGGAAGATGAAAATATTACAGGTATGCATCAAGAGGGTTTACGAGTCGGCCAGACCCCACGAAAATCAGTATGTCAACCATTTTCCTCTTTCCAAAACCCTTGCACTACACCAATGTGGAATCCGGTTCCAGTTTTTCCCAAGCTTTCACAGGTTCAAGCACCAGATGAAGTTGGACCATCTAATTGGCAGACCTGAGAATCACCAGCTCAATTAGGCAGGTTGTTAGGCCACTGTCCCAACGACCTGGTTTTCTTTCACTACTACCACGACGAATACCAACACCACCTTCTCTTCCTAAGTTATCCGATTAGGATAGAATGGAGTCTGACTCAGTCAATTCTCCTACCCTTGCTCTTTCTGGAGATTCTACTGCTCAAAGTGCAGTACGCGAGCCACACAATTTGCGCAACCAGCGTGATACGAGGTCTCCAAGCTGAGCAGAAAGTAATACAAACCTACTTGATATCATTGACATTTCAGATGATGAGTAGTAAGTATTTTACTCACATTCCAAATTTTACCAAAAATCCTACCTTATTTAAATTTTGAGGACAAAATTCTTTTAAGGAGAGTAGACTGTAACATCCTTCATTTTTCTACTGTAAAATTAACTTAACTGCGTGAAAAACCATGTAGATTTAATTTCAACAAGTGAAAATAACCCTAAAGGATTCTCCAAGAGAAAATATAGACCCTCATAGTGAGACGATCCCAAGGAAGGGACCGTCCCCATGGGGGCCGGCCCTAATCTCTCTCTCTTTCTTTCCCTCGACCCTTTGCGCTCTCTTGCATCCCTGCATACTTCAAGAAGTTAGAATAAAATGCTACACTATTACAAGTGTGTTAAGGTGGTAAATGAAGGCTAGGTTTGCATTTCTTACTTTTTTAATAATGAATTACATAGCATTATGCATCATATCTGCTACCATGCTTCACTTCATGCATGAGGCTATCTATCATAAATGTTAAATTCATAACCATGGGTGCTATGCCGTTACACTAGACCATGGATTATCATAAATGTTATATATATTATTGGGTGTGATGTTGTTACGCTAGACCCAGAGGTGACACTGTCACTGATTAGCACCGGAACTCATGAGAACTCTAAGTTGTTGGATATTGTATCGGTGCCTCGAGTCACAGGTTGCGAGTGCATGATGTTTGGTCTGTGATGCCTTGTGACCGCCTCTCATTCATATCATTGCTTGATTATATTGTTGTGGCATAACTTTCTGATGATTGTTGTTCTGTACTTATTATTATGTATGTAAGACTTGTTTACCCTGCTTGATCTCACTGAGCTGTTCAGATCACCACGTTGCTAGTCTTTCCAGGGAATTAAGATGAGTCAGGTTGGAATTATTCTAGGGGCTATGGCCAAACCCAATCCATGTAAGGGACTTTTATGTATGTACTCTCCCCAAGTCCGATCAGATCGATCTAGCTATGGTGGTGGTGGTTTCAGGCTTCTAGATGCCTCTCTTTTGACTAGTCCTATTTTTGTTATAAAGGAATGTAATAATTAACAAACTCTATGTTTTCAATATAATAATATTTCCTTTAATAGTTTTTGTTTTATTTTTGTTGATGTGGGCCACTATGCTTTTGTATGTGCAACTCTGATCGAGTGGTTTGAGCACTCGATGCCCTAACTGTGGCATCTCATGCTGAATTCAATGAGGTGGGGTGTGACAACAGTGCTTAACTAGTTATACGATGGAGAACAATAAATACACCGACAGACCACCATTGTTTAGAAAAGAAAATTTTCTTGAGTGAAAGATTCTCATGAAAACATTTATGAGATCACAAGACGTTGATATTTGGGAAATGGTGGAAAATGGCAATACTCTTCCTAACAAGCTAATCGAGCTAAGGACAACACAAAAAAGAGACGAGTATCGTCTAAATCCCAAAGAGGTGTATGCTTGATTTGGTAGTCTCTCGGACAATGAGTTAGAACAAGTTAGTGAATGTGAGACTGCAAAAGAAGCATGAAAATTGCTTTAGCTGGTTCATTGTTAGCCACTTGATAACAAAGAATCAAGGCTCAGGGATGCAAAGAAAAGATTTGAAGATTTTATATTTCCTAATGATGAACCAATTGAAGAGGCATGTTCTAGATTCAAACAAATTCTTAAAGATTTAAAAAGTCTAGGTCAAGACATAGTAAGTGGGATTAACATCGTCTGCTTTGGGATTTCACCTTGGAAGAGTTTTGCAACTTAATAATATCCATCGAAGCCAAGGATGAAACAATAATAAGAACTGAGATGCTAAAAATATCACTTGAAAATTTCAAGTTCTTTCATGAAAAAACAGTTGATGAGGGACTTGATAGGTTTATGGAATTAGCAAGTGATTTGCAAAGTTATGAAGTAACCTATCGTCATCAAATATTGGTCAAGTATTTCTTAGAAGGTTTTTTGGACAAATGAAAATACAAAGTCAGTTTTATTGAAATGTTCGGTCATCCGTTTAACATCAATTTGGAAAGAATACTTTATTTGTTAAGCGAACTCAAAACCTTTTCTGAAGAGAGTGATGATTCATTTGAAAGAAGAGAAATACTTTCCAATCTGCCAAATGATGATAGCCAAGATGAAGAGAACGAAAATGAAATATCACTGGGAATATGAGCTATGAAGAAGAACAAGTTGAGAAAGACCAACTTTCAAGTGCCGCATCTAGTGGCTCGATCTTTTATACCTCAACTGATGAAGACGAAGATCTGAACGTCAAATACACATTCGAAGGTTTGCAAAAATTCTTAGATGGAAGATGTGGATTTCGAAACTGTTGGCCCAGGTATGTCCAAGAGGGGGGTGAATTGGAGACTTAGTCAATTAAAGTTAATGCAATGGAAACCAAATAAGTGCGAAAAAGTAAATCAATTTACACAATCGATTTAGAGTGGTTCAGCTACTTGCCTACATCCACTACCTAACCTCCTCAGTTAGGATTTTGAAACCTTTTCACTAAGGGATTTTCTTACGGGTGAGAACCAAACCCTTACACATTTTCTCAACTTCCGGGTGTGAGAACAACCGTTACAATGCTCAACTTGCATGTTCGAGACCAACCTAAACCTCTGGATTAACAGGCAAGAGAACTACCTATCTCAACTTCTGGGTGTGAGACTAACCTAAACCTCTCTCAATTTACAGGCTTCAGAACAACCACTTGTTTAAAAAATGAAGTTGGGTACTCAGCAGTTTGTATAACTCCTGTACAACTTGATACAATATACAAAGCATGAAATGATGTACAACTGTATCCTATGAACTATCCCTCAAAATTTTCTTTCAGCAAGAATGATATATGATTAAATCGATGCTGAAAATTTGAGTGAAAAACAGTTTAGTAACCTTCAAATAGATTTTCAAAGAAAGATAGAGATTAAGCTTAGTATGAAAATCTTTTAAATAAATAAAGTTTCAAAGAAGACACTTTGGAAAACTAAAATAGTTTAAGCTTTGAAATCAAATTGAAAATTCGACCAACTTTCAAAAGTATTTGCTTGATGAATTTTTGGTGTGTTGTGGATTTTCTAAGTGTTGGTATTTATAGACTTAGTAGAGATGAAGTTGTTGGTCATTTGAATTTGAATTTCAAAAAGAACATTTACTCACAATAGCTTGAATCTTTCACGAAGATAGTAAGGCGATCTTCACGAACATTCTAGTTCTTTTAAGATTGCATGAATATGGAAGGTTTTAGGAATCATGATTCGTGCATCAGAGGAAATCTTTAACGAATCTGAAAAGGTTTCTATGCATAAAAAGTTCTGGAAAAGAAAACTGAAAAAAGTGCACAGACACAACTTTATGAAAGTGTTGGATTAGCATCCTGATAGGTCAATCAGCGTTCTGACGCATATTGCCAACTTTGTCGTTTTGTTCCTATAAGGGAGCTCATGGATCATAAGCATCCTACTGAACTAAGAAGTGAGGGCGTTACAAGAATATAAGCATCCTAACTTACTTAACATTAAAAATTACTTAAGCTATGAGGGCGCTACTGGAAGGTTAGCGACCCGACACACTTTAAAAACATTTAGAAATATAAGGGCACTACTTACAACGTAAGTGTCCTATCTTTAAAATACGAAAAACATAAGGGCGCTACTGAAACGTAAGTGTCTTGATGCTTAAGACGATCAGTGAGCCGATGTTGAATTAGCGTTATGATAAGTTCATTGGTTGACACAATAAGGGCGCTACTGATAAAGTAAGCGTCCTGATGAATGAGAACTTTTTCAACCTTGAACTTCATCAACGTCCTAATGATTCATTAGCGTCTTGACATGCAAGTGCAGGAGGGCGCTACTGAGACATGAGCATCCTAATCGAATACTTAAAGACTGATTTTTAAAGTGATTTTTGTCTTTCAAAACTTAGTCAAATCCGTTAAAGATTTGATCAAAGCAAACATTTAAAAAGATTAAGAATTTAAATCATTTGAAAAACCTTTCAAACATATTGATCAAAACATGGAAATAAGTAGATCTTGCCGAGAGTAATTTGATCGATAGATTTACATTCTAAGTACTGAAAAACTTGAAGCTTCGATAATTGACATCCAATGGACTTGTAAGCTCTTCTCTTTGATCTTGATTCTTGATAATTTTTAGACACTTAACAAGATCATTAGATACACAAACATGAGTAGTTTGGAATCACCAAAACATTCTCATCATAGGATTCTCTGAGATAACAAAAATGCCTTGGATGCAACAAGAACTTGAGCAACATAGTTGATGATCAAAATGCAAGTTTCGAGGTTCCTTGAAGTGATTTATGATCGATCTTGGCTTGTGGGTAACACTTCTATTTAAATTTCAAATATTTTTATTTTGTTATTCGAAAAATGGCTTGAACATATCCTCTTAAGCATAAATCAATTGTGTATTAAGAGATATGTCTTTGTTGAAGCATTTAATGTCCATTCAAGCATGATACTTATCATATCACTCTTGTTGCACATATCACATTATTGATGAGTATTATATATTTGCTCTAAGTGATCATTGAGTTGGATGATTTTTCTTCTCATACTATGCTTAACTATACCATTAATATTACCTCAAAAATATCTTAGGCTTAATTAAAATGATTATCATATCTTATGGTCTATGTCTTAAAGTTAATCATTTTGAACATACTTTGAATGATCTATATCTGTTCATTGATTAAGCTATGTAATCTTGTGAACTTGCTGAAAATCAATTATCATATGTTCACATGGAAAAAAGTTGACTTATATTAAATGAATCATGTGCTTGAAAGTTTTATATGTCATTGAGCATCGATACTAAATTGATATTATGATTACTGCTCAATTTGATTGGAAGTATGTATGTTGAATATTCTATATCTTATCTCTTCCAATGTATTTATGTGAATGTGTGAATGATGATTATTTTATGTTCACTTGAATATATCATCTATGATAATTGTACATGTATTACTTAATAATCTTGCATGAATTATTTCTGATAATGATGCATGATTCATTAATGATAATCTTGTATGAATTATTGTTGATGTACTTGTATTTGTTAATTTGGTGTAAATGATTTTGATTATAATGTTTTTATCATTTGATGTGTATGTTATACATTTAGAAATGACCAAAACTTTCTTGAATTATCATAAATCATTAGTTTAATCAAAGTGGAAATTAAGAAAATCAAAAATCAAAATGTTTAAGTGTTCTGTGTTATAGAGGAACGCGCTCCTCTGCAAGAACGCCAAGAGGTGTTCTGCAGAGAACACATGAACGCGCTCATCTTAAGAAAAACGGGTTCCTTAGACTATTATTAGGACAGTCTCGAGCAACCCGAGAGCTATCTTCTCACTTTTCTTCTGTTTTTTCGTCTCTTCTCACACACCCAATTTCTCAAACCCCTGTTTTCTTCGTTTTGATCGTTCCAAACATATTCCCATTCACCATAATCATCAAATTCATCAATTTCATTGCCAAAAACATCAACAAATCCTTTCATTCATCACCAAAACTGTGACTTTCCACAATTTTTCGTTAATTTTCATTTTTTCTTTTCTCTTTTGATTTCTCCCAAAAATACGAGTTTTATAGCTTATTTTTCTAGTTCCCATACCATCCTCAACTTTCCACCTTCATTTCAATCCGTTTTATCCCCATTCTCATCATTTTTTCATCAAAAACTCTTGTGTTATCTCTATTTGCACATAAAATGTTTGACAAAATGCCTCCAAAGAAAAGCACCGCATCTAAATGTCGATTGGAGATCAGTGAATCCTCCTCACTCGCACCACGGCCTACAGGGAGACATGTAGAGGTTGGGGAGTCCCCCACACCCACTCCACTTTCCACGAGGCGACCCCATGCCTCACAACTACCTTGCAAGCCTTCCCCATCACCATCACCTTCATCATCCTCATCATCCTCATCGGATGATGACGTTACCCTTTCCACTCTTGCAGCTTCACCCACCTCTCGACCTCCACTTCTTGAGGTTGTCGTCCGGTCTTATGACACTCAACGTCTCACTCCGAGCATCATAGTTGATTTTGACAACTTTACGAGGATACATATGCCTATGTTCACCAAGATGAGATGGGAGCAGTTCTTTCTCACGATGACAACATTTACACTGAGTTAGTTCGAGTTTTCTACTCTGAGCTTACTCACGTTCTTGACGATAACCCCCTTCACTATCGCTCCAAGATTCTTGGCATCGACATTGATATATCTGCATCTATCCTAGATGAGATATTTGGTTTTTCTTCTGATGATCCCATATTTTTTCACTCTGGGGAGGACGACGAGATCGTCTTTCCTAACTATGATCGGATTACTACATTGAGGACCATGTTGAGAGTGGAGCTAGGACATGGGGTGTTGATGGTGTCCAACACCATCTTCGGGTTGTGGCTTAATATTTTTCACAATATTATCTAGAGGGTCATCATTCCTCGGTTGAGTTTGCCTACGAAGGTAAATCCTCTCGATGTTATTCTTCTTTGGTGCATGCATAGTCGCACCAGTATCCGCCTGTCCCATGTTATCATTAATCACATCACCGGAACACGACACATCACTACACTAGGGCACTGCCCTATGGTGCATTAGTGACTTTGCTCACTAAGTGCACTGGAGTTGACTTGACGTGCTTCAGGGTTTCGACGAAGCCGAATAAAAAAAACTTATTGGAGAGAATACTATCCGATCACTCGAATACCAGTAGATGAGACGCATCCTGGATTGGGTGCATATCAGTAGGCGTTGTTAGGGCGAGGACCCTAAATTCATATCATACGACCCTTAGACGGAGCAGCAAAAGCCTAATTCTGAGGGAGTCGGGAGTGCACCACAATTGTTTTATCTGCTTGGATGAGGAGCAACACCAGTTCAGGCACATGTTGAGGCACTTTTCGGAGAAGGCCGTGGTCGTGCGAGATTCTCAGATGTCGGTGTTTCATCTTCAGGCACCGCATCACCAGTTGATATATTATGCCCCTTCTCATCATATCCAGCTCCTTCAAATCCAATTCTACAAATGCTGACGGAGGTCAAAGACCAGCAACGAACATTGCTCACTTTTTTCTCTCCATGGAGAAGAAGTATGAGGATCTAGTCTCAGACGTACGTGCTCATGGAGTTATGCTCCAGATTATACTTGATCGATTACCGGTTGGTAAGCCTCGTGAGTTCAGCTTCAGTTAGGAGGATATTTTTGGCGACAGAGCGCTACCTGTACCTTCACCGAGTTTTTAGTAGCCAGCTTCGCCTGTCAGATCCCTCCTCCAGTTCTCCTCTAGTATCCACTGCCTTAGCACGAATCCCTTTATAGGCAGCACCTCCGAGGATTCTTTCTCCCAGGTTGTATCCTTATCTTGTTATGGCAGACTTCTCTTTGGATTTGAGGCTCTTACTTCAACGTATTTCTCCACCATCTTGGGGTCATGATTTGGCTATTCACTCCGACTCCACATTTGCTACCGTCGTCATACCTGATGTAGATGTTGGTACAACCCCCGCAAAGGACGATGCCCCGACCTCACCAGCTGACGACATATTCGTTGGGCTATAGGATCTCTTGATCTTCGATCGTCCCCTCCATTTTAGGCACACCCTATTTTTGATGTTTCAAAAGGGGCAGAGAGATTAGTATATGATTGGTTGAATTGACTAGATCATTTCTGTACACATACTCAGGGGGGTGTTTGGAATTTGGATATATATTTTGGAGATGTTTTTCTATATTTTGTTTTGTTCCACAATTTGTATTTTTTGTGTACTTTTGTTACTTTTGTTTTATTTTTGATGTACACATCTATGATGATCACACGTATATATTTGACTTGATTAAGTTGATATACATGTATATTTTGTTACTAGTGTTCACATCTTTCTGGTTTTGCTTATAATGGTGTCTGATTAATTATTGTTCATATGTTATTGAATGCAATTTTTTTTTTGTAAAGTGGAATAATCTTAAATGAAACATGATACAATCATTTATTTTACTGATTGATTCACTCAAGAAATCATGCCTATTGCTTCAATCAGGCCAGTAGTGAATTTTGTTTGAAATCATCAAAAAGGAGGAGATTGTTAATGTAACTACTCTCACCCTGTTTTGTTTTGATGATTACAAACAGTATACTTGTGATTACTAATCTCTTTGACGTAGTTGTTTCAATGCTAACTAGTTATATCATATGAATTCAACTATACTGTCAAAGCATGTGGAAGGAACATCATTGCACGGCGATTCAAGAGCTTAATGTTTGTAATTCTTATTTAGAATCTTAGTGCTATAGAGTAACACTTACATGTTCCAACCACAATATGATTTGCATTGTTTCAAAAATCATGCATATAGTTTATCATACTCATGCATATACACTATTATGTTATTGACCATGCATTCACACACATTAGTATGATAATTATGCAATCACATAGTTAAAATTTGTTTGTCATGCATATTTTTATCAATTATTATTATGCATTCATTTTACCAACTTTGCATGGTTTTATCGTTTTACGTGAATTGTATTGAATGTCTCAATCATATGCTTAGTCGATTGATTTACACGTATTTAACTTTATCAATTATACTTCAATCTTGTCAAATTTTTTTTTTAAACTTAGTCTATGTGTTTGACAAAGTCCTAAACTCATTATAATCGAAAAATCGGGTTTCTATCACTTCACAGTGAAGGAATGCTCTCCTCTCTTAAGGACGTGCTCTTGTGCATTTTTTTGAGACTCAAAATTTTCTAATCTGAGTTTAAGGAACGCGCTCCTATTATTTTCTTGAGACTTAGATTTTTCTGATCAGGAAAAAAAGAATGCGCTCTTCTAAGTAAGAACGTGCTCCTGTTGTCAAGGAAAAAATAGGAAATTTTATAGAGTCTGTTGTTCTTGACGAAGGACCTTACTCATATGCCCAATGAACACATTAAGGAACCTGCACCTAGTATAAGGAACGCGCTCCTTGATTGGAGGGAAATCTAAAAAGTTTTAGATTTCAAAGCAGAAACGCGCTCCTTTTTTGAGGAACGCGTCTTGTGCCTCAGTGTGGTATTTTTCTATAAATACCACATTTGCTCATTTGAAAAGCAACTTTTGCAAAATACATAGAACTTGTCAGTTTTTCTTTGTTTCATTTTTACAAGTCCAAAACAAGTTCTTGAGTGATTTTAAATCTCTTTCTAAGCAAAACTTCACCTACATTTAATCCATTGATTCATACTTCCGAATAGTTCTCCAAATCTTTCAAATACTTTGAGAAACTTGTGTATTTCTCTTGAGCAAGTGTTCAAGATGTTTTTGAGTGTTCTTTACACATATTATTGAGTCTTGATCATCTTTGAATGTGGAGTCACTCAAACATCATCACACTTGAAGAATCTCTAAGCTCCTTATTTACCTAAGTGGGGTAAAATTTCTCTAACTAAATTCTTGTGATTTTGTTTGAGCAAATCAGTTTTGTGCTTGAGTTAATATCTTGAAAACTAATTTCATTTTGATTATTGTGTGTGAAATCCTATTTTGATCTTCATATTATTGTATCTTGTTTAGTGGTTTCATAAATATTATGTGGTATCGATTCATGTGGTAAACTTATCATATATTGAATTGATTTCATAGATCATCACTTGAGTCAATTGATTCGTGATATTAATTTTTTATACATTTAGAATCATCAAGTTTTGATAATCATTGTATATTGATTCTTGTCCATTAAACTTATCATTGTTAGAATCAATATCTAGATACATGTGCATATTCGATTCTTGATTTCATATCACATATATTTGAATCGATTGCATATTTGAGAAAAACTATATCAACACTTCGCATCATTTAAATCATTGTGGTTGGAATAGTAGTGTTTACTCATTCAAGATTGTAAGCCTAATATTGTTGAGAGTGTTGTAGAACACTTTTTTTTATCTTTTGTAATCTTGATGTATCGTTGACATGTTTGTCAACTGGGAACATACCATACTATTGTATGACTCGTAACCATGCTCATAAGTTGGTTACAGTGTGGCTTTCTAGCCAAGCCCTTGCGTAGGCTAGAGTGTGGCTTACTAACCAAGCCCTTATGTTGGTTAGTTTGTGGATTTCTAACCAAGCCCTTATATTGGTTGTTGGCTCAGATATGTCCAAGAGGTGGGTGAATTGGACACTTCGTAGATTTTTACCTTTCTTAAAATTGTGCGGAATAATGAAAGCAGATTAAACAAAGTATAGCAATTAGATACAACAAATGTAAATGGGACAAAACAAGCAAGATTTATAGTGGTTCGGTCGTGCCTACATCCACTACTTAACCTCCTCAGTTAGGATTTGTTCAAACTCCACTATGGACCTTCTTACGGGTGAAGATCAAACGGGTGAAGATCAAACCGGTACATTTTCTCAACTTACGGGTGTGAGAACTACCGTTTCTCAACTTGCGGGTGTGAGAGGACCTATTCTCTACTTACAGGTGAGAGAGACCTATTCTCAACTTACGGGTCTGAGATAACCGTTTACACCTATGAGCAACACTTGCTCTTTCCCAATGACTAACCAGTCACTGCAAATTGAATACAAGATGAAGTATGACACCCTTTACTCACAATCAAAGTAATAGTTACAAAACTTTGGATTGAACCTTCTGTGATCACAAATTCAGCAAAATATGTGTGATCAAGTTTATGCTGAAAACAGGTTCAAAGAGCTTTTGTCTTCTTCAATGAGTTTTTGAAATAATGAAGATGAAGATCAATCAACCTAGAAGACTTGAAGTTTTCTTTGAAAAGATCATAAGATCAAGCACAAGTGAAAGAAGACTAACTTTCAAAAAGTGTTTTAGCACAAACGAAAATTGTTGATACGTTTTGAATGAATATCAGTTTCGTATTTCATTAGTGGTTTTTCTGCTCGAAGGCAACACATATATATAGGAATAACAATGGCACAATAAACTTGATGATTCTTGCGCTCTTGGTTATTTCAAATATAACGTTAACATTCTTTCTCGAAATTGATCGATTCAGCTCAATGCATATTACGACGATAACACCTGAATCATCTGATCCTTTCATGAAAGAGGAATGTTCTGACGAAGTTTTTAGAACGTTAAAAAAGTTCTTAAAAAGTTGTTGTACGATTCTGAAAAGTATTCGTACAATTATGAAAAGTTCACAGAAATAGCAGTAATGTAAGAATAGCCAAAAATATATTTTCTGTCATTTTGTTCCTTTGTGAGGGCACTCACAAAACATTAGCGTCCTTCTGAACAATGAAATGAGGGCGCTACTAAATAGTAGGCTAGACTGACTATTTCTCGTTTAACACTAGAAGTCAAACGATCTTGAGGTCTTCGTCTCTAATCCGTAATGAGGACTCCATCGTGATCGATCGTCATGCAATTGCCCTAGTGGGTATAGTGATCGTCTGTCATTAGCACCCATGATGTCATCATGTGCAAATGGTCTTCTTTATCCACAGTGAGGCAAGGTTCCAAGCCGAGCCTCCTTTTCTAAATGCATCTATGTTTTACATTAACTGGAAGCCTAAGTTCTGATTTCTATGTCGTGGTGTTATGTTTTGGTAGTTGTATGTCACATTCCTAGCTTTTCTAGGCTGAGGGGTAGGAGTTGGGACTTTAGGTACTATAGGGTTCCTAACTCGATTATGGCATTCCAATCCCAAAATTAAAAAAATGAATCGCTGGGTTGGCCAATTTGGAAACAATTTGACGGGTTGTCTTATAATAGGGTTTCAGTTCAAAATTCTTTTGAAAACTTTTTCCCAATTTTGGATCTGTCTCCAAAAAATTGAATCATTTACCAGAGTACTTTTGTGTTTATTCCACTTATTTACCACATGTACTATCCTACATGATGTTATATATGCAACAAACAAGGTTTTACAACAAACCATCTAGATACCTAAATTTTAGTTGGTATCCTCCAAGTTTTTCCATCCCATTCCGAGCAAACTTGGAGATAACCTAGTTTCTAGAAGATTCACCACACATGGTCTACAAGTCCTCCACTGATCTAGAATATTTCATATATCCTTTGCATTCATTGTGTCCTATTTCACTCTAAATACAATGATAAAAGGAATATCAATGGTCATGAATTTCAGGTCAAACATTCTAACCTAAAAGTTCACATTGGTATCATCCATTCCGAATCCCATTTTCCCATGAGACACATTCATACCTTTCCCAATGGGTTATGTGTCCTCTTAGGATGGAAAATTCTATAGGGCTTGAAATTTGAAATGAAATTTCATCGATCGTTCGATGGAATCATCAATATCTGATAACACAGCTTAATTGGCAATAACATTTTATTTAACCTTAAATGCTTGAAACCAGCCATCACATAAGGTTCAAGGACAGATGTCCAGGGAAAAATTTCATAAAACCAAATGATCTCCTTTTTTAATAAGGTACAACCCCGTTCGTGCATCTCCTTTCGGTTGACACAATGAAGTTTACAATAGAGGTGCACCACCTAGGGTTGACTCAATAAGGTGGGAATTTATGCACTATGGGTGACTCACATGCGCCAAAGGTCAATCCACAGGCCATGAATGGCTTACATTCTTAGGTGGTTACGTTGTCCACTAACTTCCATGGATGATATTCAATCGCCTGCCTGAATCACATTTCTCCCATGGAAAAAAAATGGTCCTTCTAATGGAAGTCAACTTAAAAATCCACCCCTACGGAATGAGGTGATGTGATTAGTAGTTGAGTTCCCTAAGTTTACGTTAACATGCAACATAAGGCACATCAACCGGTGGCTGATATTTCTGAAGCTTGGCTTCTCAAACCTTGACTCTTAATTGATGGCCTAGCTCTGGTGGCCCTCATGCTCTAAGGTTTTGTATCCTTTCCTGTGCTTGCAAACATCTAAGACTTGTTGCGACAGCCATCGGTTCAACACTTCAGGTTATGGATCATATTCTAAACAATTCCTTGGCCAGATCTAGCCATTCCTTATGTTATTTAATGGTCTACCCTCAAGGCCCATTATTCAAAGCAGGCGTATCCATGTCGCTTTCCTTAACACCCATTCTCCTTGAGGTTTATGTTTTCGTCTAAGATTTAAAAATAACGTATTAAGCTTAAAATTTTCTCGCCAACTTATTTGACTTGATCAGGATTCATAAGTATTTCTATGAAATCAATTTCATCCTCGCATAGTCTTGAAGCTGATTTCTTAATACATAAATATTTGGCTAATAACTGTACTGACTCGTTCATAGAGATTGAACTCTCATTGCTCATCGATTCAATCTTATATATCTAAAAAGGTTTCTAACTAATTGGGTCATCCAATCTTCATGGTCACACACTAATTCTATTAAGTGACCTTATCCTATACTTCATTACTTCACTTACTCTAGGTTAATTCCATAACCTAAGATCTTGTACAATCAATCCACAATCATTGGTTGAGAATATACCAAACTTATATCAATCTGTACAACCCACCATTTCTCGCATTATGATCATCTAATCAATTTTGATTTTACCAATACCCAAAATTAACATACCAAAAGTGATCGTACTAGTACTAAAATCAAGAAATGTAATCCTTTGATCAATTTAATATTAAACCAAAATCGGGTATGTTAATACCCAACTAGGACTACACTTCCCTTGAAATCACTCATCATATGAAATATTAAGATCAAAAAAAAAAAATTCAGTCACATCAAAATTTTCAAATCCATCCTTATCTGGTCATACGTGGCAAGACTAGAAAAAATATTTTGCACTCATTTTGATGCCCATGTGGCATTAAGGAAAAAATCATCATAAACCATCCTCACAAATCATTATTTGCACATACAAGATCATGAGCTTAAAATAGCCCAAAGACCTTAAAGTCCACACTAATCATTGAGCATTATCATAAGATCCTCAAATCTTAAGTCCCAATAAGTACATTAATTTCTTTAGATTTCATGGACCTTATAGTTCTCATATAATCATTAGCTCTTCAATTAATGATTAAATATGCTTAAATTTATGAATCTAACCATCATCCTAAGTAATACCTCAGTATTCTCCCAACAATCTGGCACGGTAATCATCCCATAAATTCACAAAGAGAAGGATATTCAATCGTAAATAATATCTAACTAAGTCTGTAGTTCACAATAATCATCAAATTACATCATATCCACATAAGATTCAGACAATCCTTCCAAATAGAAAATACCCTAGCATTAATTCTAGAGATATAATTTCCACTATCTCGATGCAAACCAAACAAAATTATCTCATATCTAGATGCCACGTGGCGGAAGGTGCCACGTGAATGCCCGTGTTTTACTAAAAAAATCATCTCCCTTCTTACGAAACCTTCCTCATGGGACTTATTTTCCCTATGTCTAATTCCTCGCGATAATACACTACGCACATACCTAGGCATCGCTGCGCATACTAAAGACGCCCATTGCCCACATTAAGGCATCCAACGCGTGCATCATGTTAGTGAATGATCGACGCGCATACCAAGAATTAGATGTGCACACCAAGGTGACAAACAACCAATGTGTGTACTGAGGGATTGACGCGCTTACCGAGGTACTAAAATTATACCAAGGTGATAGGCACACGTATCAAAAGGGGCCATTACAAATGTTGTACTAACAAAACCGACGTGTGTACCGAGGGATCGATATGAGTACCAAGGTCAATGCACACACCGAGGTAATAAAATTTTACCAAGGTGGTTGGTATGTGTATCGAAGGGTCGACACATGCATCAAGTTACTAAATATGTACCAAGAGGCTTGGCACACGTATCGAAGAGAGTCGAGACACGTATGGTATTGACATTGTCGATGCGCGTACCAAGGGACCGACGCACGTATGGCATTAGTCGCAAGATCTTGCTTTGATACCAAATATTGTCACACCTTGAAATCACGGATTGAGTGCGAGGCAATTACGCGTTACCTTTCGGAGAATTTAATTGAACAAGTAAAGTGCACAGTAGGTAACAATTAAAATAACGAATACAGAAAAGATAAGTGGACATAGAGAATTTAGAATGGTTCGGTTCCCCTTGATCCTACATCCACTACCCAATCACTACGATCAGGATTTTCCAATACACTATTGGCTATCACTTACGGGCATGATTAGAAGTCGTTTACACTCATACCGATACAAGGGCTTGGTTAGAAAAGCCACAACCACTAACCTACACCACGGCTTGGTTAAAAAGCCACAAACTAGCCTACACCAGGGCTTGGATAGAAAGCCACACTTGTAACCAACTTACGGGCTTGGTTACGTGCCGTACAAAATAAGGTAATGTCCCGCTTGACTCAATCAAGTCAACAATACATCAAGATTACAAAAGAAATAGAGAAGTGTTCAATAACACTCTCAACAATTTACGCTTACATTTTCAATAAGTCAATAATACTATTCCAACCACTATGATTTAAAATGATGCAAAGTGTTGAAATAGGCTTTTCTCAAATGCAATCGATTCAAATATATGCGATGTAAAACAGTGAATCGAATATGCACAACTATCAAGATATTGATTCTAAACAATAATAAGTTTAAAGAACAATAATCAATATACTATGATGATCAAGACTTGATGATTATAAATGAATTTGTGATTAAGATCAAGAATCAAACAAATCAAGTATGATCAAAGACTTCGATTCAATATAATATAATGTTAACACATAAATCGATATCACAAACTATTTATGAGACCATTAAACAAGGTATTTTGTTATGAAGATCGAGATAGGGTTTGAATCCGAACTCACAACCTATAGTTTGAATCCGAACTCTGGGTAACCACTGAGCCAATACACTAGTGTCTTAATTATCCCTGAGGACGATACCCGATAGATCATAGAAATTTATTATAACTTGGCACCGTACGCTTGAGGTTTGCACGCAACAAGTTTTTGGGGCCGTTGCCAAAGATAATTATTAGTTTTCACTAATATCATGTTCTTTAACTTTGATTTTAATTTAGATTTCTATATTTTGTTTTTTTATTCTCTAATTTTCTTTCTTAGTTTCTGTTTTATAGGAGTTTATGCAAAGGGGAAGAAGTCTTTAAGTATTATCGTTTGATTCTGAGATTGAACGTACTCTTGGAAAACTGAGACAAGAGAGAAGAAGAGAAACCGAAGCAATGGCGGGCGAGCACAATCAGTTGACCTTGAGAGACTACTTCAAACCGGTTATCAATGATAATTACTCGAGTATTGTTCGTATGCCTATTAATGCGAACAGTGTTGATCTCTATGGTTCAACAACACTAGTATGGGGGGTTACCTACTGAAGATCCTACTAATCCACATCACCACCTTCTTGGAAATGTGTGATACGGTGAAGATGAATGGTGTTACTAAGGACACCATAACGTTGAGATTGTTCCCTTTTTCTCTAAGGGACAAAGTACGAGCATGGTTGCAATCTTTGCAACCGGGGAGCATTGCAACTTGGCAAGAGATGGTACAAAAATTTCTTCAAAAATTCTTTCCTCCTGCCAAGACTGCCCAATTGAGAGCTGAGATCAGACAGTTCAAGCAACATGAGTCTGAGTCATTGTATGAAACATGGGAGCGTTTCAAGGAATTGTTGAGGAAGTGTCCTCAACATGGGTTCCAAGATTGGTTGCAAATTCAACTTTTCTATAATGGGATGACCTTCTCCACTAGAACTCTAGTTGATGCGGCAGCCAGTGGGTCACTTTTGACAAAAACGGCTACTGAAGCACTGAACATGTTGGAGGATATGGCTAGCAACACTTATGAGGTTTCGGGTGCACGATCAATAGTTAAGAAGGTGGTTGGTCTACATGAAGTTGATCCATTCACATATCTCTATGCACAGATGTCAAGTAATGTAAACCAACTTGCTGTGCTCAGTACTCAAAGTGCACAACCGTCTATTGAAAAAGCGGCGACTTTACATATTGGTTCATCAGGGAATGAGGCACTGGAGGAAGAAGTTCAGTACATTAGCAATCCAGGGTACAACTTCAGAAACAATCAAGGAGTTCCAAATCAGTACCACCCAAGTGCTCAAAATCATGAGAACTTTTCCTATGCCAACACGAGGAATACATTGCAACCTCCACCCGGTTTCTAAAATCAAGCTCAGGAGAAGAAACCATCCTTGGAGGATATGTTGGGATCCTTTATGATGGAGACAAGAGCTTCAATTAAGAACTTAGAAGTACAAGTGGGACAGTTAGCCCAAACAGTGAATGCACCACCACATGGATCATTGCCTAGCAACACCGAGATAAATCCCAAGGAGCAATGTAAGATCATCACTTTGAGGAGTGGAAAAGAAGTTAAGGGGGTTGATTCTACAAGCCAACACATTACATCTCCCCTTCCATCTAGTCAAGAGAATAAGGTAGAGAATGAGGAGCCCAACACGGGGAAGCTAAGTAAAGCAAAGACGAGGAAAAATCAAGCAAGTGGGAGAAATCACAAGAGAGGTCTTATAGGCCCGGTTCCATCACCTTCCCAGATAATCCCCCTATTCTCAAGACTCCTATCCATTTTCCCCAACGTTTCCAAAAGAAGAAGCTTGATGAGCAATTCGCCAAGTTTCTTGAGATTTTCAAGAAGATCCACATCAACATTCCTTTTGCCGATGCTTTGGAAAAAATGCCCAACTATGGGAAGTTCATGAAGGATGTGATGACAAAGAAGAGGAAGCTAGAAGACTATGAGACGATGAAGCTTACTGAAGAATGTAGTGCAATACTACAAAAGAAGCTACCTCAAAAGATAAAAGATCTAGGGAGTTTCACTATACCTTGCACCATTGGTTCTTTAAATTTTACTAAAGCTTTATGTGATTTAGGTGCAACTATTAACTTGATGTCTTTGTCAATTTTCAGGAAAATAGGGCTTGGCGAGGTGAAGCCAACTACAATATCTTTGCAACTAGCGAACCGATCACTTACATACCCTCGGGGTATAATTGAAGGCTAGTAAAGGTAGATAAGTTCATCTCTTCCAGTGGACTTTGTAGTTTTGGACAAGGAGGAAGCTAGTGATATTCCTGTTATACTTGGGCAACCATTCCTAGCTACAGGGAGAACTTTGATAGATGTGGAACGTGGCGAACTTACCTTGCGAGTGAATGATGAAAGGGTCTTGTTTAACATATACGAGACTTTTAAATTCCCATCTGAGGGGAATACATGTCACCGGATTGATGTAGCAGAAGTGGTTGATGCATGTGTGACTGAGGTACATGATGAGGCTACACTGGGAAATCCTTTAGAAAAGTGTCTTGTGAGTTCGATATCTAGAGATGAGGCCTTTCATGATGAAGTCTAGCACTATGCCTTAGCTCTTGAGGTCAACAATCCCACGAGTACAATCATCGAAGCGGAAGATATTGAAGTTTCTTCACCACCCAAGTCAGTAGAGTCCTCACCAGAGTTGAAGCCATTACTTGAGCATCTTCGCAATGCATTTTTGGTTGAGAAGTCTACTATGCCAGTCATCATATCATCGGCTTTGTCTAGTATGGAGGAAGAGAAGCTATTACACATCTTGAGAGAGTACAAGTTCGCTTTGGGGTGGTCCATAGTCCACATCAAGGGAATAAGTCCTTCCATTTTCATGCACAAGATCTTGACGGAGGATTCTTACAAGCCTTCAATTGAGCATCAAAGAAGGCTAAATCCACCCATGAAAAAGGTTGTCAAAGCTAAAATTTTAAAGTGGCTCAAGGCGGGAATCATATATGCCATTTCAAATAGTTCATGGGTAAGTCCGGTTCAATTGGTGCCCAAGAAAGGTGGTATGACTGTGGTGATGAATGATAGGAATGAGCCGATTTCCACTAGAATAGTGACAGGCTGGAGAGTTTGCATAGACTACCAGAAGCTCAACAAGGCCACAAGGAAGGATCACTTTCCCCTTCCTTTTATTGATCAGATGCTAGATCAGTTGGCAGACTTCCATTACTATTGTTTCCTAGACGGGTATTAGGGGTATAATCAGATAGCCATCACCCCAGAGGATCAAGAGAAGACTACATTCACTTGCCCGTACGATACTTTTGCTTTTCGGCCCATTCTGTTTGGATTATGTAATGCACGGATGACTTTTCAACGGTGCTTGATGGCTATATTTTCTGATTTGATAGAGGACATCATGGAGGTTTTTATGGACGATTTTTTAGTATTTGGGTTCTCTTTTGATCATTCTTTGCATAACCTCTCCCTTGTGTTGAAGAGATGTGAAGAAACGAACATTGTACTTAATTGGGAGAAGTGCCACTTCATGGTGCATGTGGGCATTGTTCTTAGCCACCGGATTTCGTCTAAGGGCCTTGAGGTAGACAAGGAAAAGATTGTTACTATAGAAAAGCTTCCACATCTGAAGTGTGTTAAGGACATAAGGAGTTTTTTGGAGCATGCGAGTTTGTATAGAAGATTCATAAAGGATTTTTCGAATATTGCCAAGCCTTTTTGCAACCTCCTTGAGAAAGAGACTTTATTCGTGTTTGATGAGCATTGTGAGGAAGCTTTTGAGTTGATCAAGAAAACTTTGATATCAGCACCTATCATGGTGATACCGGATTGGAGTGAACCGTTCGAGATCATGTGTGATGCGAGCGATTATGCAGTTGGAGCGGTTCTTGGGCAGAGGCGAGAGAAGATGTTCCGGGCCATTTATTATTCGAGTAGGACACTTGATGGGGCTCAACAAAATTACACAACAACTGAGAAGGAATTACTAGCGGTGGTCTTTGCTTGTTATAAGTTTAGATCCTACATCATTGGGTCTAAAGTGATTGTCTATATCGACCATGCCGCCATCCGCTACTTATTTGAGAAGAGGGATGCAAAGCCTCGGTTGATTAGATGGGTCCTCTTGCTTCAAGAGTTTGATATGGAGATTAGGGACAAGAAAGGGAGTGAGAATGTAGTTGAGGATCACTTATCTCAGCTGCAACTAGATGGGCAAGATGATGGTGTGCCTATTTTGGAAACATTTCCAGACGAACAATTATATGGGTTATTTGCCAACCTTCCTTAGTATGTTGATTATGTAAACTACTTGGCTAGTGGTGTTTTACCTCCGGATATATCTTATGCAAGGAAGGAGAAGTTTCTACATAATGTACGCTTCTACCTTTGGGATGAGCCCTTGATATTTAAGAGGTGCAATGATCAAATTATTAGGCGGTGTGTACCAAAGGAGGAAGTGCAGTCCATTCTCCATGATTGTCATTCATCTCCATATGGTGGTCACTTTGGAGCTACAAGGACAACGACAAAGATTCTTCAAAGTGGGTTCTATTGGCCTACATTGTTTCGAGATAGTTATGCTTATGTGAAAACATGTGATCGATGTCAACATCTAATATATTTCGAGGAGACATGAGCAACCATTGACTAATATATTGAAGGTGGAGCTATTCGATATTTGGGGTATAGATTTCATGGGACCGTTTCCCTCTTCATGTGGGAAGACATACATTGGCGGTTGACTACATTTCAATGTGGGTGAAAGCAATTGCAACAACTACAAATGATGCAAGGGTAGTGTTAAAGTTCCTTCAAAAGAACATCTTTACACGTTTTGGCACTCCTCAGGCAATCATTAGTGATGAAGGATCCCACTTCTATAACAAGCTCTTTAATGCACTACTTGCCAAGTATGGGGTGAAACACAAGGTTGCCATGGCCTACCATCCTCAAAGTAATGGACAAGCCGAGATTAGTAACTGGGATGTGAAGCAAATCTTAGAGAAGACTATGAACACTAAGAGGAAGGATTGGCCTTTGAAGCTCGATGACGCTTTATGGGCTTACCGGACAGCTTTTAAGACACCTATTGGGATGTCTATGTATCGTTTGGTGTTTGGGAAAGCATGCCATTTACTGATTGAGTTGGAGCACCGTGCTATTTGGGCTGTTAAGAAGTTGAATTACGATTTGAAGGCATCCGGTGATCATAAACTTCTACAATTGAATGAGATGGATGAATTCCGCCAAGATGCATACGAGAATTCCAAGATATACAAGGAGAGAACGAACACATGGCATGATAAGATGATAGTGAAGCGGGAGTTCAAGCCAGGTCAAGAGGTTCTTTTATACAATTCAAGGTTGAAATTATTTCCGGGTAAACTGAAGTCTAGGTGGTCAGGTCTTTTTTCTTATTGAGAAAGTGTTTCTATATGGAACAATCGAGTTGCATAGCAAGGAAGGCTCTCTTTTTCGAGTCAATGGACATCAGGTGAAATACTACTATGGGCAAGAGCATGCGCATGAGGACGATTTGTGCTTGGAGGACCCTAATTGAGGAGCTTGAAGGAAGTCAGGCTGACGACTATAAACCAAGCACTAGATGGGAAGCAACCCATCGGTTTTGGAGTTTAGTCATTGTAGTATAGGATTTGAATTTCGTGCATTGACAAGTTTTGTTTCTTTTCCTTTTCAGGTTCTAAAGTAAGTTAGGGGATCTCTTGGAGCAACTAGGAGAGACAAATGGCGCACATCTTCACCCATTTGGGTTTAGGGGGTTTTCTACACCCTTCTTTCTCTCTTATATGCCTATGTTTTTCTTTATTTGTTTATATCATGCATTGAGGAAATGCTTGCGTTAAGTTTGGGGGGAGAGTTTTAAATTTTTGTCATATGGTATGTTAGTTGCGTATGCATTAATTTAGGCTAGGTAGTCACAATTTTTTACAATTTTAGACTTACTTATGGAAGGCCAATGATAAATGACACTTTAGAGATATGAAACAATAGGAGAATGTAGAGAACTACCTATATGTCTGTGTGCTTGATCCAATATTTTGCTGAGAATTGTTGGAGAGACTTAACCATTTGTACATGGTTTTGATCATTAGATTAAGATTGTTTGAAGTGAACCTTAGCTTGCTAAGGCATATCATTGGATCTCTAGGGATTCTAGAACAAGTTTGATCACCACTCGAAGCGAAATCCTAGAAAACACACTAGGAGGAAGATGATTTAGGCCATGTTTGAAAACGTTTGAGCCAAATAACCTACCATAATTTTTATTGTATCCATAGTTCCCATTTTGAGTTGAATGTCGTTTTCTTTGTTGCCTATGCATGATGAACTTTGAGCTTTATATGTTGAAATTCCCTGTTTTTCAACCTATGTACCTTATACACTTTGATCTTGTTGGAGTGTTATTATTTGAAAAGTTGAGAATGGGGAATGAAAAAGAGACAAAAAAGGTGAAAAGAAGGGAATAAAGAAAAGAAAAGAAATGTGAAGTTTGCTTGTGAGTTGTATTGAAAAAGAAAAGAAGTTACACTTGTGTTGAAAAAGAAATAAGTTTGGGGGTGTAACACTCATATAAAAGAAAAAAAAAAAAAAAAGATGATAAGAAGCAAACAAAAAAATGGGAAGTGAATAAAAGTGTGAATTGTAAAGTGGATATATGCACTGAAAAAGAGGGGTTTCTGGTTTCAAAAGTAATGTAGTGGATGATAAAAAATGATCAGTGTTTAGGGTGCTTTTTGAGCTAAAATTTTCCTATTTTTCCCTACCTTTGAACCTAGGCCTTACATTACAACCTAAGAAAGACCAATTGATTCTGAATGGTGTGTGATCTACATTAGTGGAGAGGGGTGTTAAAAACTTGCCTATGGAGTTCCAACTTAAATCATATATTTTGAGATCTTACACTTAACACTTGCTTGCACTTGTTCATGACTTGCATGATTAGTTTGATGAGATAAGTTATGTACTTATGTGTGAAAGAAAGTGAAACTTGGTGAGAGTTGGGTTGAAATCCTAGACTATTGAATAATTATGTATTCTTTTATGAGCTTTGGTTTGATTCAACTTTGAATGGATGATCTAGGATTGGATTAGTACTTGTTTCTGAGCATAAACCTTGCAAAACTAAATAGTACTCTTAAGTTTGCGTGCTTGATTTACTTGTCGTTGTTATTGGATATCTTTGTTGGCTTTTCAGTATGCAATCATGATCATGAGTGCGACTTGCATGATAATTCGAGATTTTGTAAGTAAGCATATTTTGATCTCAATTTTTTTTTTCAAAACTTGACTCTAGAACTTGTTTGATCACTTCTTGAGGAGAAATCCTAGGAATCACACCATGAGAGGCATGATTTAGGCCATTTTTAGATCGACTAAGCCATAAAGCTCACCTAGCTATTGAATTACCCCTAGTCGCCCCACTTGAGCCTTATATTTTGTTGACTGTTACCTAAAATAATTAGCCAAGGCCTTTGATGAAGTTTCCCCTGTTTTTACCATTGCACCCTTAAATCTTTGAAAGATATGAATTGTAATGGGTTGGGTTATTTTTCATGGGAAATTATTTGTAAATGTGCTATGGTTTGAAAATGGGAAAAAGGTGATGAAACAAAAGGTATTAAAATGAGAAAAAAGGTTCAAAATGTGTGAAAAAGAAGAAAAAGAAAGATGAAGAATGAAAAGAATGAGAAAAGAAAAATATGTTACTTCATCAATGAGTGAAATGAATAAGTTTTGGTGTATTTTGGAGGCAATGTGAATGAAGATGTTGAAAAATCCTCTTTTGGATAATGTGTTGGGTTTGGTTTACTTTGTAAGGCATGGGATGTTTAAAAGCATTATGTATCAAAGATGTTTTGGGTGTTTGAGCTTTATTTTATCCATTATATCATACCCTTAACCTTAGCCTTACATTACAAGCTTAATGAAGTCCTATTGATCTTGATTGGTGTGAGACCTACATTAGTAGAGAGAAGAGTGAAAAACAAGCATATGAAGTTATGTTTTGTTTCATTGAGATCATCCTTTTCTATCTTGCTTGCATAATCTATATGATTTATGAGTGGTCATGTGTTTGTTTTGTATGCTTATTTGTCAATGAGGATAGAAAAGAAGGCATGACTTGTAAGTTGAAGTTCTAGACAACAAGTTTAAACTTTCAAAGTTTTCCCTGTTTTATGTTGAATGAAATTTGTGTTGTCTTTGAGATCATTAGAATCCATTCTAGTTAATCAAATCCTTGTACATCTTAGAATATGAGTGGAGTCCTGTTTTTCTCTTTGCTCGAGACGATCAAAGTCTAAGTTTGGAGGAATTTGATAAGTTGAGGTTTGGTTAGTGTTTTGCATGCCATTTTGTGAGATTTTTAGTTGCATTTAGTTAGTTTTTAGGTATTTTTGCATAATTTGCAACTTTAGTTGTTTTAGGATTCATTTAGGTGTTTTGTTGAATTTTTGAGGTTAGTTTTAGGTGTTTTCATGAATGACATGCATTACGAAAATAATCATGATATTTAAGAATTTTTCCTTAAATCATTAGTTACATTTTCATGTTGATAATCTCACATTATGCGTATTAATACATATTTGCATTTTGATTTTTAACATTTGATTAACATAGATTACTTAATTGTGCTTTTGTTTTGTTTTCTTGGGAAATAAACAATTTTAAGTGGGTTGCAAAGAAGCAAAATATGGAGACCAAGTGCCAAGAATGCTCAAGAAAGAACATTAAATATATATATATATATATGTATATGTATATAAAACATACATATATATATGTATATGTGTGGCGGAACTCAGATATATACATATATATGTGGCGGCGCCCAGAAAGCAATCCCCAATCTGGGCGCAGCGGTGCTCAATTTGAGCGTTCGGCGCTCGTTGCGGGATTTCTTCTTTTTATTTTATTTTATAGCGTTTTTAATGCTATTTTTAAGGATTTTTTGTATTTTCTCAACCACTCTTGTATATATTTTCATTTTAGGGTTTTTTAGGACATCTCTCACATTCTAAACACTTCCAATTTGTAATTGGGAGAGGAGAGAAAGGGAAGCAAGAAAGAAGAGGAGAAAGTTGGCAAATAAGTTGCAAGTTTTGCAAGAGGAAGAAGAAGAAGATCTTCTAGGGGGTTTTCATTTCTATTTCTTGAATTCTTGCAATGTTTCCTTCCCTTGTTCTTCATCTTTTCTATCTTGTATCCATGGATTCAATGTTTGGTTAATTGAATACTCTAGGATTTTGATTGAACTATTTTGAATCTTAAGATTTGATTATCTTTTATGTGTTGTTGAGCAATTTCTATGTTTATTTGCAATTATCAGTGCTTAAGAACAAATACCCATTACCTCGAATTGAATATTTGTTCAATCAGTTAAGAGGAGCAAGATTCTTTTAAAAAATTGGCCTTCGCTAGAGGTATCACCAACTCCGGGTTAAGAAAGAAAACATTTCAAAAATTTCCTTTCGAACCAGATATGGTCATTACGAATTCACTATAATGCCATTTGGCCTATCTAATGCACTTGCAACATTTATGGATTTAATGAACCGCATTTTCAGACCAAACCTGGATCGTTTTGTCGTTGTATTTTTCGACGACATACTGGTATACTCCCCCACAGAGGAACTCAATGAGACTCACTTGGAAATTGTGTTTAGCACCCTTCAGCATCACCAGTTATATGCCAACTAAGAAAGTGTGAGTTCTGGATGAATAAGGTTAAGTTCTTCAGTCACGTCGTGTCCCATGATGGTATCGAAGTAGATCTAACCAAGGTTGAAGCTGTTCTTAGTTGGAAACAACCTACTAATGTTACAAAAATTAAATGCTTCCTTGGATTAGCTGGATATTACAGACGGTTCATCAAAGATTTTTTCAAACTTGCTGAACCACTCACTCGATTAACCCAAAAAGACACACGTTTTATCTGGAATAAAGCCAGTGAATCAACGTTTCAAGAACTCAAGAAAAGGCTTACTTCAACACCTGTTTTGACCACTCCAAAGGATGGGATTGGCATCACACTATACACAGATGCGTCACTTCAAGGACTTGGAGCTATACTGATGCAAAAAGATCGTGTAGTGGCCTATGCCTCCTGACAATTGAAAATTTATGAGGTCAATTATCCGACTCATGACTTAGAACTTGCAGCTGTGGTGTTTGACTTAAAAATATGGCGACATTACATATACGGAGAACGATTTGGAGTCTTCTCCGACCACAAAAGTCTTCAGTATATCTATACTGAGAATGACTTATATCTTCGACAACGGCGTTGGCTCGAATTCATCAAAGACTATGACTTTGAGCTTAAATACCATCTGGGTAAAGCCAATGTAGTGGCTGATGATTTAGCAGAAAGTCATATGTCTCCGCCTGTACGGTAAATTTTGAAATGGGAAAACTATCATACAAGCTGGAAAAGCATAATTTACAGTTATGGAATGGAGGAAATACAGTTAGACTTGCCCAGTTCACCACCCACTCCGAACTCATTAAGAGAATATTCACTGCACAAGCCAAAGATGATGAACTTATGAAGATGAAAGAGTTCATTCAACAAAACAAAGCTCCGCATCAATGGTCTCTCACTTCCGACAGTGTGGTGTTATATAAAAGGTCGATTGCGTATAGCTCAGGACCTAGAGCTTAGGCGGGACATAATAAATGAGTGCCACAAATCTAAGTTCGCCATGCATCCAGGAGGAGAAAAAATGTATGAGGACATGAAAAGGCAATTCTAGTTTAAGGGATGAAAAAGGCCATAGCAGAATTCGTGGCCATGTACCTTACTTGTCAAGTAAAGGCCGATCGCAGACTCCCTTCTGGTCTATTACAAACACTTCCTATAGGGGAATGGAAGTGGGATAATATTGTCATGGATTTTGTATCCGCACTACCCAAAAACGTTAAGGGTAAGGACGTTGTCTGGGTGATTGTTGATAGGCTAACTAAAGTTGCACATTTTATACCAATTAAATTTACTGATACTCCAGCCAAGCTAGCCTAAATCTATGAACGAGAGATCGTCAGATTGCATGGGATCCCTCTGACCATCATCTGTGATCGAGACCTTAGGTTCACATCCAAGTTCTGCCAAAGTTTTCACGCCAGACTAGGCACAAAAATTTTCTTGAGTACTGCCTTTCATCCCCAGACGGATGGACAATCTGAGCGGCTTATACAAATTCTTGAAGACATGTTACACTGTTGTGTCTTAGATTTTAATGACGGATGGACAAAGTACCTGCATTTAGTAGAATTCGCATATAATAATAGTTATCAGGCAAGCATTAACATGGCTACGTACGAAGCACTATACGAAAGACCATGTAGATCACCCTTATGTTGCGTAGACATGTTTGATCGACTACAACTTGGCCCTGATCTCATATGAGAAACCATCGAGAAAATAAATCTCATTAAAGAACGGCTCTGTACCGCCCAAAGCAGACACAAAAGCTATGCGGATAAGCGATGAAAGCTTGTAGGATTTAAAGTTGTCTCCAAGATTTATCGGACCATTTTCAATCATTGATCGAGTCGGCAAATCTGCTTACCGTCTGTCTTTGCCACAATCCATGTCCAAAGTGCACAACGTTTTTCATGTATCCATGCTCGGGAAATATCTTCACAATCATTCACACATCATACCATTGCTTGAAGTTGAAATCGAAGAAGAAAATAAGTATAAAAAATATCCTGTGTAAATCTTGGACAAGAAGACGCAAGACCTGAGAAACAAGAACATTCATTTAGTAAAAAATTTTTGGAACCATCACGGAGTGGAAAAAGGAAAGTCGGAATTGGAACAAGAAATCAAGTAAAAAAAAACCCATTTGTTTATTTAGCAACTGCATGTTTACATAATAATAAAATTGTAACACCTGGATCTTAGGATGACGTCATTTTGACCCATATAATACCTGTATACGTGTATGTATACGTATATGATGCTCGACACGCGTTGGTTCGAGTGCCTTTGCATGAAGTTTAGGAATGATCGAAGACCCGTTCGACGTCAAAACGTGTCGAAAATGGTGTTTTGGATCAGTTGAGCTCGTTCCATGGAGGAAGAAATTTCTGTCACCGATTATGTGACGGCCCAAAAATTATTTCATCTAGCCCATAACCCAATTGCACTTTGCCCAAACTCTATGCGTTGCCTTGTTATATTTGGTGTTTGTTTGATGGTTGTTTAATGTTTGTATAGTTGATGTTTGATAATGTATATAAATATGTGTATCATAAATTGTATATGGGTCATGTTAAATTAAATTATAATGCATATGTTATTATTTATGCATGGGCCCATTAAACCATGAATTGATATGAGTTAGGATTGATTGAATAAAAGGATAAATGAGAATGCAAATTTGGTGTATTAAATGGATTGGACATTTAAAATACATGGAAGCATGAGATTGGTTAAAGTACATGTGGTTGGTATGGGTAGTATGAGACCAACACATGTGAAGGTTGGTGCATGAAAGTGGACAAGTGTCCCATGCCCACTTCTCTTCTTCAAGGAAGTGCTAGAATGAGTGGAGGGAATCAAGGAGAGAATCAAGGAGGGAATCAAGGAGGGAATCAAGGAGAAAATCAAGAAGAGAATCAAGGAGGGAATCAAGGAAGTGCTAGAAAGAGGTGAGTGGAGAGAAAGGAAAAAAAAGAAGAGAAAGAAAAGAAGAGAAAGGAAAGAAGAAGAAAAAGGATGGAGTTGTAAGACGAAGATCTCTATGACGTTTTCATCAAAGTGATGGATCTTTGTAATTTATGGTCGGATTGAGCTCAAAATATTTCAGCAAGTTCGTAGCTTATGGTTATTCATTCTGGTCGGTGGAGATCTTGATCAGAGGTTTCGTCTAAGAGATCTAACCTCTCAAACAAAGCTGGTCGGAAAGTCTAGATTTCTCACGCCATTTCCCTCAAACTTCTATATCTCCTTAATCTACCGTTGGATGGATATAAAATTTGGGTATGTAGTGTACAACTGATATTTCTGCATTCTGAACTGTGGCGATCTTGATTAGTGGTTTCGGTTGAGAGAAATAACCTTTCAAACAAAGCTGGTTGGAAAGTCTAGATCTCTCGTGCCGTTTCGTTCAAACTTGTAGATCTCCTCAATCTACCGTTGGATGGATATAACATTTGGGTATTTAGTGTATAACTGATATATAGGTATTCTGAACGGTGGAGATGTTTATCCGTTTAGTATTTTGTGTGATATAGTCATCTGAGTTTGAGTATTTGCAGCAGGAAAGGAGAAATTGTCTAATTAGAGACTTATTCATCAAATATACTTATCTTTTCGGTCCACCGTTGGATTGGGCTGATATGTGGACAGAAGGTTTGTTTCTTCACATACTTCAATCTGTACGGTTGATTTTGTGAATACATATTTCTGTTGGTAGATTGATACATCTGAACAGAATATTAAATGAAGAATTGGTAGGGTTGCTCGTATTAGACCTAAATTTAGAATATGAACTTAGACCTTTCCAAATAGCTTGCATGTCAACTATGTTGACCTAGTTGCCATTGTTGATGAACCCATGATGCAAAATCAGTGATATACATGGCTGAACATGGTGACCTAGTGTAAATCGGCAATATGGCCTAAGTATGAAAATTTTCATATTTTGGGGCTTTTGATGCTTTTGGCCTAGAATCATTGAATTGATGCAACTTATGTTTAATTAAGCACAATTAGGGTTGATTATGCTACTGATTTGGTGGTTGTGACCATATCATGGGTTAGGCCTACTTGTGATCAAGTGACCCATTTGGGCATGTTTATGCCTAAGGAATTGAAAATCAGTATTTTTGATTAATAGAATGGTTTATGAATGAGAACTATGCATTAGAGGCCTAAGTCATGTGATTTGAGTTGAATGATGGGATTAGATGGGATTTAGGCCTATTGTTTATATGTGGGCTGATTTAGGGTTGATGTGTAATGTCTATCTGATTGAGCATAGAAATTGATGTATGGTAGGATATTGATGTATGTTTCAGGATCTTGATTAGGTTGATTCGGTTTGGTGGTCGTGTGTGGTTAAATACTCTCGCGAGGCTTGGTTGTGAGTAGACTTCATTTATGATTATATCTTTTATGTCATCATATCACTTATATATATATTGTATGTTGAAAGCATGAATGTGTTTTAATGTTTTGAATGATGCATTGATTTGAGAAAACCTTACGACTTTGGTTGGGCCCATCTATCTGGCTAATAGGGGGACTTAACATTGTCATAGGAGGGTTTTAGGAAAGGAAATGATTGGGGTCAACGGTACGGTGAAATAGACGTGCACTAGTAACCGCAAATAAAACATGATTGGGATCAACGGTACGGTGAAATAGACGTGCACTAGTAACCCAATGCATGTGGAATGTGGATCCAAATTGATAAGCTTTTACTTGCATCGAACTTATTATAAATGCTTGATATCTATATGTTATGAGCTTTTAATCATGCTACACATTGACATGCATACATGATATTTATTGATGAGTATTGATAGCATATTTGAATTCTATTCACTGGGCACCGTTGGCTCATCCTCATTTTCCTCTTTGATGTCCTTCTGTCCCGAATAAGGGCAAAGGAGTAGTTATATCTTGAGGGCCTTGCCTGCGAGAGAATCCAAAGCTTCGATGTGAGTTGAGAGGCATTTTGATTGAACTGTGTTTTAAATTATGAAGTATTATATTTTGGATTATGTAATTATAATACTTACCACATTGTAGTATGGGTGAGTTGGGACTTGTTAGATAGACCATGTGGGCATATGACGGTTTTTATTTGTACCCACAATTTTGGACTTTATGTGTATGTCAATTTTAATGGACTGTAGGGATTATGATTTTATTTATGGTTCATTTTTATGGATTATCTCGTCTTTGATGATTAATACGGTGGGCAGTTTTGTTTAGTACCTTTTGATATTATGTCGTTATTTGAGATAAGGCTCGTAGGGTCTCAACCACCTCACGGGAGTTGAGGAGTGGTCGGAGATGCCTACGCCGGGCGTCCCGCCCCGGCATTCCGCATGCCACTCCCTGCGGGGTTGGTGGTCCGGGGCGCGGGGTCGCCACAGTTGGTATCAGAGCCTGATTTTACTAGGTTTGGTCTATGTATTGGACTTAGATGACTTTGACCTAGGAATTGGGTGAGAGATTTAGGTGATCAAAAAGCTTAAAGGAATTAACTTAAAAGCCTTACTATCATATTTTATGCGTGTATTATATGATATGGGTAGTTATGAGGCTTTGTTAATGTTTTAAATGTGTGATGGTCGCTCGTATTTCTACTTCTCAGTGTCATGAGGAGGAGCGAGAGATTGGGACAGCCACGCACAGGGCCATCCGATGATGACCGGATGGGGAGGATGGAGGAGATCATTCAGGCACCGGGCCGCTTGATGGCAGCCCAGACTTCACAGATACAGGCGTTAGTGCAGCAGGTTGAGGCTATTGCTCGACAGTCACCTCAAACAATACCTCAGGAGGCGGGCACTAGTGGGGCCGAGGCTAGTGGAGCTGCAGGGGCAGCAGGACCTCAAATGGTTGTACCTCAGCCTATGCCTACACCTGCTCCTATTGTTGTGGAGAACCCCACTGATCGGCGGATCAAACTGCTAGAGAAGTTCATGAAGCTAAAGCCTAAGGAATTCACTGGTGGGGTTGACTTGAGGAAGGCCGAAGATTGGCTGAAGAATGTCGAGAAGATCAGTCGCTTCTTAGAGCTTGACGAGGAGTCTCAGGTCCTATGTGCTGCTCACACACTGAAGAGTGATGCAGAGGACTGGTGGCTTTTAGTGTTGGATACACAGGGGGCAGTGAAGAGTTGGGACACCTTCAAATGGTTGTTCTTACAGGCTTACGTTCCAGAGACTGAGAGACAGGCTAAGTAACTCGAGTTTTTGAATCTCGCACAGGGCACCATGTCAGTCAGGGAGTACGAGCTCAGGTTTAGGCAACTCGCAGTTTATGCCCCTGGGTTAGTTCAGACGCCGAGTGACAAGATTATAAGGTTTTCTTTGAACCTGAGGCCTACGATCCGACAGGCCTTGTCTGTGACGAAGATGACTGATTTTACCACAATAGTCCAGAGGGCCAAACAATATGAGTTGGCTGAGCGGGTTGATGGTATGTCTACACGGGCAGCTCCAGGTGAATAGACTTCACAAGCATAGTCTGGGGGACAGTTCCAAACTCCGTGGAAGAAGAGAAGATGGGAAAGGAAGAGATTTTTTGAAGAACACAGTCTGATGGTGCTCAGAGTAAGGCATCCTAGGTTCAGACTGGTATGATGGCCTCACCAGTGGTTTCCTCTCCTGTCCCGATTCCTACTCAGGCACCGAGTGCACCGAGACCCCCATTCCCATAGACTGCTGGCCGAGGCAGAGGTAGAGGCCGAGGAAGTTATGTGACGACATCTCAGACTGGGTCATTTGCGCCCAGGGCTCCGTTCTTATGTTTTCAATGTGGGCAGGCTGGGCATAGGAAGTTCGAGTGTCCGAATTTTCAGAGAGCTCAGGGATTTGTGCAGCAGTCCAGTTCTAGAGAGACAACGAAGGCAGCTACTGAGCCAGACCCGACAGCATCTAGGACTTTGGTGGAAGGTACTCTTATTATTTGTGGTACTTCTATGCATGTATTATTTGATGCTGGGTCTACATTATCATTCATATCTGGACGTATGGTAGATAGTTTGCATTTGACTCCCATTAGGGCTAGTACATGGTTAGTTGTGAGTACTGTAGCTGGGGAGAGGATCTACCCGAACATGATCTATAGCCAGTGTGTGGTTCAGATTGGTGATGTTGAGATGCCTATTTACTTTCGAGTCCTAGAGTTTTTAGAGTTTGATGCAATTCTATGGATGGATTGGCTCGCGGCTTATCATGCAGTTGTCGACTGTTTCGTGAAGAGAATCATTTTTCAGATCCCCGGACACCCACTGTTTACACTACAGGGTAGAGCTTCAGACCAAACAATCACAAGGGGTAGATTTGTGACTGATGGAGGTAGAGAGATTTTGGCTGGGTTAGTGCCTGATGAAGAAGAAACTAGTGAGGTGATACTCGAGGATATTGCCATTGTTAGGGACTTTCCAGATGTGTTCCCTGCGGATCTTCCAAGATTACCACCGAAGCGAGAGATCGATTTCATTATTGAACTAGTCCCTGGCACGAAGCCTATCTTCATGGCACCATATAGAATGGCGCCAGCCGAGTTGAGAAAGTTGCAGAAACAGCTCGAGGAGTTATTGGCTAAGGGCTTTATTTGCCCGAGCGTGTCACCCTGGGGAGCTCCAGTTTTTTTTGGGAAAAAGAAAGATGGGAGCTTGCGGTTGTGCATTGATTATCGCCAATTGAACAGGGTGACCATCAAGAACAAATATCATCTCCCAAGGATTGATGACTTGTTTGATCAGTTGAGGGGAGCGAGGTATTTTTCGAAGATTAATTTGCGCTTCGGGTATCATCAGCTGAGGATCAGGGAGGAGGATGTGCCTAAGACAGCATTCAAAACCCGCTATGGACATTATGAGTTCCTTGTGATGCCATTTGGTGTGACTAATGCGCCGGCGATGTTCATGGACCTGATGCAGAGGGTCTTTAGGCAGTATCTGGATAAGTTTGTCATCGTCTTCATTGATGACATATTGGTGTATTCCAAGACTCAGGCTGAGCATGAAGAACACCTTAGAGTGACTGCAAACTCTGAGAGAGCATAGGCTATATGCAAAGCTGAGCAAGTGCGAGTTTTGGATCACCGAAGTGAAGTTCTTAGGTCATGTGGTGAGTTCTGAGGGGATTTCAGTTCATCCGTCTAAGGTTGAAGCCATTATCAGTTGGCCTATGCCTACCACAGTGACCGAGATCAGAAGCTTTCTTGGGTTAGCTGGTTACTATAGGAGATTCGTTGAGGGATTCTCCAAGATAGCTACGGCTATGACTAGGCTCACCCAGAAAGATGTGTCCTTTGTATGGACCGAGGAGTGTGAGAATGGCTTTTTAGAGCTGAAGAAAAGATTGACATCTACGGCAGTGTTGATTTTTCCAGAGCCTGATCAGGAGTTGGTTATCTATACTGATGCCTCTTGTATCGGCTTGGGTTGCGTGTTGATGCAGAAGGATAGGGTCATTGCTTATGCATCGAGGCATTTGAAGGTGCATGAAAAGAACTACCCTGTTCATGACTTAGAACTGGCCGCTGTAGTTTTTGCTTTGAAGATTTGGAGGCATTATCTCTATGGTGAGAGATTCACTTTGTATTCTGACCATAAGAGCCTCAAGTACTTGTTCTCTCAGAATGAATTGAACATGAGGCAGAGAAGGTGGTTAGAGCTCCTCAAAGACTATGATTTTACATTGGAATACCACTCAGGTAAAGCCAATGTAGTTGCTGATGCGTTAAGCAGGAAGCAGGTAGAGACAGTTATGGTAGCACGCCAGATGTCTCATGAGTGGAGACTACTTGAGGCGGCTACGGTTATGAGTATATGTGCTACCCCTTCAGATCAGATTGTGATATGTGCTCAAATGAGAGCTCAGCCTACACAAGTCCATGAGGTAATTGACCAACAAAGACTTGACGTTGATCATGGGATGTACAAGTCTTGGGCTGAGAGCAGTGATTTTACTGATTGGCACTTGTCATCTGATGGTGCCTTGAGATTTAGGGGACGTTTATGGGTTCCCGCAGATCCACGACTCAGACAGAGTGTTCTCCAAGAGGCTCACAGATCTCATTATGCTATTCATCCTGGCGGAACCAAGATGTATCATGATATGAAAAGAATGTATTGGTGGCCCGACATGAAGAGAGAGATAGCACAGTTCATTCAGAGGTGTGAGATTTGCCAAAGAGTCAAAGCTGAGCATCAGAGGCCTGGAGGGCAGATGCAACCGCTTGCCATTCCTGAGTGGAAATGGGAGCACGTCACTATGGACTTTGTTGTGGGATTACTCAACACCCCGAGGAGACATAATGCTGTTTGGGTTATTATTGATCGCTTGACCAAGTCCGCTCACTTTCTACCGGTGAACACTAGGGATTCTATGGACAACCTGAGCAGACTCTATATGCGGGAGATAGTCAGATTACATGGAGTGCCAGTTTCGATTGTGTCAGATTGGGATCCGAGGTTTACATCGGTATTCTGGCAGGGGTTGCAGAGGCAGCTCGACACTAGACTAGATCTCAGTACCGCTTTTGACCCCCAGACGGATGGCCAGTCTGAGAGGTTGATATCGATTTTAGAGGATATGCTTCAAGCTTGTGTCCTTGAGTCCAGTGGTAACTGGGAGGAGTACATACATCTGTGTGAGTTCGCGTACAACAACAGCTATCAGTCCAGTATTGGCATGGCTCCTTTTGAGGCATTGTATGGTCGACCCTGTAGATCTCCGATCTGTTGGACAGAGGTAGGGGATGTTGCGGTGATGGGACCAGAGTTTGTACAAGAACACACAAAGAAGATTAAGAGGATCAAGCATAATATGAAAGTAGCCCAAGACAGGCAGAAGAGTTACACTGATGCCAAGCGAAAGACCGTAGAGTTCGAGGTGGGTGACCAAGTTTTATTGAAGGTCTCACCTCAAAAGGGCTAAACTAGATTTGGGATAGAACGAATTGGCCCCGTCGCTTACCGATTAGCCTTGCCACCTCAGTTAGCAACAGTCCACAATGTCTTTCATGTGTCAATGCTGAGAGTGTACAAGAGTGATTTTGATCATGTCTTGGACTGAAAGAACATTGAACTGAGGCAGGATGGGACTTATGATGAGGAACCTATTCAGATACTTGACCGAAAGGTCCAGAGGTTACGTAACCGCGAGATTCGGATGGTTAAGGTGAGATTGCAGTTCCATGGCGAGGAGCAGGTTACTTGGGAGCGTGAGGACTACATGATGGAGCACTTTGCTGAGTTCATGGGCTTAGGTAATTTCTTAACCTTAAAACTTCGAGGACGAAGTTCATTCTAAGGTGGGTGTGATGTGGCGCCCCGAAAATTATTTCATCTAGCCCATAACCCAATTGCACTTTGCCCAAACTCTATGCGTTGCCTTGTTATGTTTGGTGTTTGTTTGATGGTTGTTTAATGTTTGTATAGTTGATGCTTGATAATGTATATAAATATGTGTATCATAAATTGTATATGGGTCATGTTAAATTAAATTATAATGCATATGTTATTATTTATGCATGGGCTCATTAAACCATGAATTGATATGAGTTAGGATTGATTGAATAAAAGGATAAATGAGAATGAAGATTTGGTGTATTAAATGGATTGGACATTTAAAATACATGGAAGCATGAGATTGGTTAAAGTACATGTGGTTGGTATGGGTAGTATGAGACCAACACATGTGAAGGTTGGTGCATAAAAGTGGACAAGTGTCCCATGCCCACTTCTCTTCTTCAAGGAAGTGCTAGAATGAGTGGAGGGAATCAATGAGAGAATCAAGGAGGGAATCAAGGAGGGAATCAAGGAGAGAATCAATGAGAGAATCAAGGAGGGAATCAAGGAAGTGCTAGAAAGAGGTGAGTGGAGAGAAAGGAAGAAAAAGAAGAGAAAGAAAAGAAGAGAAAGGAAAGAAGAAGAAAGAGGAGGGAGTTGTAGGAGGAAGATCTCTGCGACGTTTTCATCAAAGAGCTGGATCTTTGCGATATATGGTCAGATTGAGCTCAAAATTTGTCAGCAAGTTCGTAGCTTATGGTTATTCATTCTTGTCGGTGGAGATCTTGATCAGAGGTGTTTTTTAAGAGATCTAACGTCTCAAACAAAGCTGGTCGGAAAGTCTAGATTTCTACTAGGAATGCGAAATGTAACTCCTTAAGGGAGGTCTTGAGTTCGATTCCTAGGGAGGCCCTGCACTATTCATGAATAGTGGCAGACAAATAATCTTTTCGATGTAGACCAGCTGCGGTTGGGTTGCTACATGGCGATATGACAATATTATGGATCCATAATGGCTAGGCGTTCACCCCGAGGGGGTGCGCCCACACCTGGGTAGGGGGCACGCTGTGCAACCCAGGGCGTGACAGATTACATAAATAACTTGATCTCCTAGATCCGTGGTCCAGTTGAGCTAAAATTTTTTCAGCTTATTCTTCTCTGATAGATATTCATTATGAACAATGAAGATCTTGATCGAAGTTGTCTACTGTGAGTTATAAAGTTCCAAACACAGTTTTTCAGATTTATGGATTTTCTTGCGCAGTTTTGATCAAACGGTTGGATCTCGCAATCCCATAGTTGAATTGAGCTGAAATTTTATCAGAAAGTTTGTAACTGACTCATAAAACTTTAAACGGTTAAGATGTTAAATTGATGAGTCATTTGCATAAAATTGAGTATCTAAGTGGAAGTAATTGCAGCAAAAAAAAAATTGTTCCTTTTGTTTAAGTGTATTTTGAGTTGTGGGCCCAAATTTTTCTATAAATACAAACAAAAATGGGATTTTCTCACACTTGCCCATTTTCCCACTTTCAAGAGTGTTAGAGAGCTTGGAGAAAGGGGAAAGAAGAGGAGAAGAGAAAAAGAAGGGAAAAAGAAGGTTTTTGGGTGGATTCTTGCTCAAGGATCATTAAGGTAACCATTTCATTCCCATTTTTCTTCCTTCCATCATTCTCTCACAAGCATGCAACTGATTTTTTCGACCTAGAGTTCTATTGAATCCCGTTTTTGAAAGGGTGATGGAAAATCAAAGTTGGAATTAGGTCTTGAAATTAATATATGTTGACCTAGAGTGTATGGGGAGTACTCTAGAGGTGAAACCCCCAATTTCTAGCAAGAAATTGGAGGGGTTTCATAGACTTGACCCAAAACTAGTGTTTTGACCTAGGGTTTTCTATTCAAATTTCTTGTGATTTGTATGATATTGATGAGTAATTATGGATGTATGACACTCTAAATTACTGATCTTGAATAGGGGAAACCTAATTGTTGGGTAATTTTGGTTTAGGCCATGTAAATTGACATTTTCATGCAATTTGGGGATTTCCATGTAAATTGGGGATTTTGCCCAAATTAGGGCTTTTGACCTAAACCAAGTCAATTGACCAAATTGACTTGGGAATCATCTAATTGGACCTCATTTGAGTAGATTCATGGGTTTAGAATGTTTGAACCTATGTTAATTTGGTATGACTTAGTTCAATTTGGCCTTAGGTTATGTATTGCCAATTGGGGATTTTGACTTGAACTTAGTCAATTGATGTAAATGACTTGAGGAATAGCCTAATTAACTCTTACTATGATTGAATGCTTTGTATTATAGTGTTTGGGATCATGGGAATCAACCTATGACATTCAATTTGGGTTAGGTGTAGTGTAATTTGATGATTATATGGTTGAATTGAGCAATATGGGTTGACTCATGACTATGACCATGCTAGAATCTCAAATTCACTATAGAATTAGGTTTGAACATGGTTATTAGCATACTTTGGATGATCTTTAGTATTGTATGGACCATGTGTTATATGTAGGGACGTTGGTTGGTTTGAGTAAATCACGTAGGCAAATTGATGATTGAAGTACTCGAGGTGATTCGTGGATCTTCTACTACTTTCTTGGATTGGCTAGACTTAGCCAATCAATTGTGAGTGTTTCTTTACTTGTGTCTTCTATGTGTGGCATTCTATTATAGAAATGTTTTAAATGCTTAATTATTATGGTATGCATGATTTGATATCTCATGAAAATCATTTGATCATAGTCAGTTGGGAAAACAATTTGGGTTGAGTCTCCTAGTTGGGGTTTCCTTCGAGAAATTCTGTAAGTCTAGTGGGATCCCCAGTTGTGGAACTTGCAGAGGGTTTCAAGGGTAGGTGCATCCGTAGTTCGTTTAAACCTGAAATAGGGTTTCAAATGAATAGTAAATCGATGACGTGCCTTTGGAATTCATATTAGAATATGGGTAAGAGGTCTCGCACACTCATGTTCTTGAATCGATTCTTACCTAGGAGGTGTTTAGGTGCATGAACATGTCATAAGTGATATGCATTGTCTTGATATGACATGAGGTCTTATATTGAACATGTATGTAACCTCATTTACATTCCAGTTGTTTAAATTGTTTTAATGAATCTTGCAATGTTTTACATAAATGCACATGTATGTAGCCACTTGTAGAAAACATTCACTGGGCTTGCTGTAGCTCATCCCTCACTATTATCTTTTTAGGATCGGATAGGAAGGGGAAGGGAAAGGCTTAGCTATGGAGCATTTCCCGAACTCTGGTTGATGTAGGTAATAGTACTTTTCCGCATTTATTTTGATAAATTGTACTATGTAACACCTAATACGTATACTTAACACTTAGATGGGTTGTAATCATTGTTAAGTATTATTTTGTACTTTTGATCACTGTGGACTTAGAAAAAAATAATTTATGGTTTACATTTTGGGAATGTAATATTATTTGATTATGTCCATATGTGTTTATTGTTGTGTATTTGGGATTGTGAAGTGTATTAGAAGGCTTATCGGGATGTCGTGTATATCGAGGGAGGATGTACACGGGGTTTCGTGCTGGTCATGACATCACGTATCGTGGGTTGTGACAAAAATATTTCCTGTTTTTATTCTATACTCTTGGGTTTCTTCTTTTATCTTTGGCACAGATGTTTGATGATTCAACAACTTACAACTCTAACCCATCCGAACATAGTTATAATTCGAATCAAGATACAAATATGGGTCTTGATGAAGATGATGAAATGAGCTCAATCCCTTTAGACTGGAGTCCTTCAACTGACCATTACTCCCAATCTACCTTTCCTAGGAGATAACATTCTACTAATGTGCCACAAGTCCAGACCCCAATACACAACCCAATCGAACATTATCCATCACGTTTGGGTATATCTGACCCGGAAGATGAAAATATTACAGGTATGCATCAAGAGGGTTTACGAGTCGGCCAGACCCCACGAAAATCAGTATGTCAACCATTTTCCTCTTTCCAAAACCCTTGCACTACACCAATGTGGAATCCGGTTCCAGTTTTTCCCAAGCTTTCACAGGTTCAAGCACCAGATGAAGTTGGACCATCTAATTGGCAGACCTGAGAATCACCAGCTCAATTAGGCAGGTTGTTAGGCCACTGTCCCAACGACCTGGTTTTCTTTCACTACTACCACGACGAATACCAACACCACCTTCTCTTCCTAAGTTATCCGATTAGGATAGAATGGAGTCTGACTCAGTCAATTCTCCGACCCTTGCTCTTTCTGGAGATTCTACTGCTCAAAGTGCAGTACGCGAGCCACACAATTTGCGCAACCAGCGTGATACGAGGTCTCCAAGCTGAGCAGAAAGTAATACAAACCTACTTGATATCATTGACATTTCAGATGATGAGTAGTAAGTATTTTACTCACATTCCAAATTTTACCAAAAATCCTACCTTATTTAAATTTTGAGGACAAAATTCTTTTAAGGAGAGTAGACTGTAACATCCTTCATTTTTCTACTGTAAAATTAACTTAACTGCGTGAAAAACCATGTAGATTTAATTTCAACAAGTGAAAATAACCCTAAAGGATTCTCCAAGAGAAAATATAGACCCTCATAGTGAGACGATCCCAAGGAAGGGACCGTCCCCATGGGGGCCGGCCCTAATCTCTCTCTCTTTCTTTCCCTCGACCCTTTGCGCTCTCTTGCATCCCTGCATACTTCAAGAAGTTAGAATAAAATGCTACACTATTACAAGTGTGTTAAGGTGGTAAATGAAGGCTAGGTTTGCATTTCTTACTTTTTTAATAATGAATTACATAGCATTATGCATCATATCTGCTACCATGCTTCACTTCATGCATGAGGCTATCTATCATAAATGTTAAATTCATAACCATGGGTGCTATGCCGTTACACTAGACCATGGATTATCATAAATGTTATATATATTATTGGGTGTGATGTTGTTACGCTAGACCCAGAGGTGACACTGTCACTGATTAGCACCGGAACTCATGAGAACTCTAAGTTGTTGGATATTGTATCGGTGCCTCGAGTCACAGGTTGCGAGTGCATGATGTTTGGTCTGTGATGCCTTGTGACCACCTCTCATTCATATCATTGCTTGATTATATTGTTGTGGCATAACTTTCTGATGATTGTTGTTCTGTACTTATTATTATGTATGTAAGACTTGTTTACCCTGCTTGATCTCACTGAGCTGTTCAGATCACCACGTTGCTAGTCTTTCCAGGGAATTAAGATGAGTCAGGTTGGAATTATTCTAGGGGCTATGGCCAAACCCAATCCATGTAAGGGACTTTTATGTATGTACTCTCCCCAAGTCCGATCAGATCGATCTAGCTATGGTGGTGGTGGTTTCAGGCTTCTAGATGCCTCTCTTTTGACTAGTCCTATTTTTGTTATAAAGGAATGTAATAATTAACAAACTCTATGTTTTCAATATAATAATATTTCCTTTAATAGTTTTTGTTTTATTTTTGTTGATGTGGGCCACTATGCTTTTGTATGTGCAA
This sequence comes from Paratinospora sagittata, assembly GCA_035771175.1. Lineage (NCBI taxonomy): Eukaryota > Viridiplantae > Streptophyta > Magnoliopsida > Ranunculales > Menispermaceae > Paratinospora > Paratinospora sagittata. The sequence continues at coordinate 12,803,600 of CM069613.1, read as the reverse complement.
CTCTGATCGAGTGGTTTGAGCACTCGATGCCCTAACTGTGGCATCTCATGCTGAATTCAATGAGGTGGGGTGTGACAACAGTGCTTAACTAGTTATACGATGGAGAACAATAAATACACCGACAGACCACCATTGTTTAGAAAAGAAAATTTTCTTGAGTGAAAGATTCTCATGAAAACATTTATGAGATCACAAGACGTTGATATTTGGGAAATGGTGGAAAATGGCAATACTCTTCCTAACAAGCTAATCGAGCTAAGGACAACACAAAAAAGAGACGAGTATCGTCTAAATCCCAAAGAGGTGTATGCTTGATTTGGTAGTCTCTCGGACAATGAGTTAGAACAAGTTAGTGAATGTGAGACTGCAAAAGAAGCATGAAAATTGCTTTAGCTGGTTCATTGTTAGCCACTTGATAACAAAGAATCAAGGCTCAGGGATGCAAAGAAAAGATTTGAAGATTTTATATTTCCTAATGATGAACCAATTGAAGAGGCATGTTCTAGATTCAAACAAATTCTTAAAGATTTAAAAAGTCTAGGTCAAGACATAGTAAGTGGGATTAACATCGTCTGCTTTGGGATTTCACCTTGGAAGAGTTTTGCAACTTAATAATATCCATCGAAGCCAAGGATGAAACAATAATAAGAACTGAGATGCTAAAAATATCACTTGAAAATTTCAAGTTCTTTCATGAAAAAACAGTTGATGAGGGACTTGATAGGTTTATGGAATTAGCAAGTGATTTGCAAAGTTATGAAGTAACCTATCGTCATCAAATATTGGTCAAGTATTTCTTAGAAGGTTTTTTGGACAAATGAAAATACAAAGTCAGTTTTATTGAAATGTTCGGTCATCCGTTTAACATCAATTTGGAAAGAATACTTTATTTGTTAAGCGAACTCAAAACCTTTTCTGAAGAGAGTGATGATTCATTTGAAAGAAGAGAAATACTTTCCAATCTGCCAAATGATGATAGCCAAGATGAAGAGAACGAAAATGAAATATCACTGGGAATATGAGCTATGAAGAAGAACAAGTTGAGAAAGACCAACTTTCAAGTGCCGCATCTAGTGGCTCGATCTTTTATACCTCAACTGATGAAGACGAAGATCTGAACGTCAAATACACATTCGAAGGTTTGCAAAAATTCTTAGATGGAAGATGTGGATTTCGAAACTGTTGGCCCAGGTATGTCCAAGAGGGGGGTGAATTGGAGACTTAGTCAATTAAAGTTAATGCAATGGAAACCAAATAAGTGCGAAAAAGTAAATCAATTTACACAATCGATTTAGAGTGGTTCAGCTACTTGCCTACATCCACTACCTAACCTCCTCAGTTAGGATTTTGAAACCTTTTCACTAAGGGATTTTCTTACGGGTGAGAACCAAACCCTTACACATTTTCTCAACTTCCGGGTGTGAGAACAACCGTTACAATGCTCAACTTGCATGTTCGAGACCAACCTAAACCTCTGGATTAACAGGCAAGAGAACTACCTATCTCAACTTCTGGGTGTGAGACTAACCTAAACCTCTCTCAATTTACAGGCTTCAGAACAACCACTTGTTTAAAAAATGAAGTTGGGTACTCAGCAGTTTGTATAACTCCTGTACAACTTGATACAATATACAAAGCATGAAATGATGTACAACTGTATCCTATGAACTATCCCTCAAAATTTTCTTTCAGCAAGAATGATATATGATTAAATCGATGCTGAAAATTTGAGTGAAAAACAGTTTAGTAACCTTCAAATAGATTTTCAAAGAAAGATAGAGATTAAGCTTAGTATGAAAATCTTTTAAATAAATAAAGTTTCAAAGAAGACACTTTGGAAAACTAAAATAGTTTAAGCTTTGAAATCAAATTGAAAATTCGACCAACTTTCAAAAGTATTTGCTTGATGAATTTTTGGTGTGTTGTGGATTTTCTAAGTGTTGGTATTTATAGACTTAGTAGAGATGAAGTTGTTGGTCATTTGAATTTGAATTTCAAAAAGAACATTTACTCACAATAGCTTGAATCTTTCACGAAGATAGTAAGGCGATCTTCACGAACATTCTAGTTCTTTTAAGATTGCATGAATATGGAAGGTTTTAGGAATCATGATTCGTGCATCAGAGGAAATCTTTAACGAATCTGAAAAGGTTTCTATGCATAAAAAGTTCTGGAAAAGAAAACTGAAAAAAGTGCACAGACACAACTTTATGAAAGTGTTGGATTAGCATCCTGATAGGTCAATCAGCGTTCTGACGCATATTGCCAACTTTTTCGTTTTGTTCCTATAAGGGAGCTCATGGATCATAAGCATCCTACTGAACTAAGAAGTGAGGGCGTTACAAGAATATAAGCATCCTAACTTACTTAACATTAAAAATTACTTAAGCTATGAGGGCGCTACTGGAAGGTTAGCGACCCGACACACTTTAAAAACATTTAGAAATATAAGGGCACTACTTACAACGTAAGTGTCCTATCTTTAAAATACGAAAAACATAAGGGCGCTACTGAAACGTAAGTGTCTTGATGCTTAAGACGATCAGTGAGCCGATGTTGAATTAGCGTTATGATAAGTTCATTGGTTGACACAATAAGGGCGCTACTGATAAAGTAAGCGTCCTGATGAATGAGAACTTTTTCAACCTTGAACTTCATCAACGTCCTAATGATTCATTAGCGTCTTGACATGCAAGTGCAGGAGGGCGCTACTGAGACATGAGCATCCTAATCGAATACTTAAAGACTGATTTTTAAAGTGATTTTTGTCTTTCAAAACTTAGTCAAATCCGTTAAAGATTTGATCAAAGCAAACATTTAAAAAGATTAAGAATTTAAATCATTTGAAAAACCTTTCAAACATATTGATCAAAACATGGAAATAAGTAGATCTTGCCGAGAGTAATTTGATCGATAGATTTACATTCTAAGTACTGAAAAACTTGAAGCTTCGATAATTGACATCCAATGGACTTGTAAGCTCTTCTCTTTGATCTTGATTCTTGATAATTTTTAGACACTTAACAAGATCATTAGATACACAAACATGAGTAGTTTGGAATCACCAAAACATTCTCATCATAGGATTCTCTGAGATAACAAAAATGCCTTGGATGCAACAAGAACTTGAGCAACATAGTTGATGATCAAAATGCAAGTTTCGAGGTTCCTTGAAGTGATTTATGATCGATCTTGGCTTGTGGGTAACACTTCTATTTAAATTTCAAATATTTTTATTTTGTTATTCGAAAAATGGCTTGAACATATCCTCTTAAGCATAAATCAATTGTGTATTAAGAGATATGTCTTTGTTGAAGCATTTAATGTCCATTCAAGCATGATACTTATCATATCACTCTTGTTGCACATATCACATTATTGATGAGTATTATATATTTGCTCTAAGTGATCATTGAGTTGGATGATTTTTCTTCTCATACTATGCTTAACTATACCATTAATATTACCTCAAAAATATCTTAGGCTTAATTAAAATGATTATCATATCTTATGGTCTATGTCTTAAAGTTAATCATTTTGAACATACTTTGAATGATCTATATCTGTTCATTGATTAAGCTATGTAATCTTGTGAACTTGCTGAAAATCAATTATCATATGTTCACATGGAAAAAAGTTGACTTATATTAAATGAATCATGTGCTTGAAAGTTTTATATGTCATTGAGCATCGATACTAAATTGATATTATGATTACTGCTCAATTTGATTGGAAGTATGTATGTTGAATATTCTATATCTTATCTCTTCCAATGTATTTATGTGAATGTGTGAATGATGATTATTTTATGTTCACTTGAATATATCATCTATGATAATTGTACATGTATTACTTAATAATCTTGCATGAATTATTTCTGATAATGATGCATGATTCATTAATGATAATCTTGTATGAATTATTGTTGATGTACTTGTATTTGTTAATTTGGTGTAAATGATTTTGATTATAATGTTTTTATCATTTGATGTGTATGTTATACATTTAGAAATGACCAAAACTTTCTTGAATTATCATAAATCATTAGTTTAATCAAAGTGGAAATTAAGAAAATCAAAAATCAAAATGTTTAAGTGTTCTGTGTTATAGAGGAACGCGCTCCTCTGCAAGAACGCCAAGAGGTGTTCTGCAGAGAACACATGAACGCGCTCATCTTAAGAAAAACGGGTTCCTTAGACTATTATTAGGACAGTCTCGAGCAACCCGAGAGCTATCTTCTCACTTTTCTTCTGTTTTTTCGTCTCTTCTCACACACCCAATTTCTCAAACCCCTGTTTTCTTCGTTTTGATCGTTCCAAACATATTCCCATTCACCATAATCATCAAATTCATCAATTTCATTGCCAAAAACATCAACAAATCCTTTCATTCATCACCAAAACTGTGACTTTCCACAATTTTTCGTTAATTTTCATTTTTTCTTTTCTCTTTTGATTTCTCCCAAAAATACGAGTTTTATAGCTTATTTTTCTAGTTCCCATACCATCCTCAACTTTCCACCTTCATTTCAATCCGTTTTATCCCCATTCTCATCATTTTTTCATCAAAAACTCTTGTGTTATCTCTATTTGCACATAAAATGTTTGACAAAATGCCTCCAAAGAAAAGCACCGCATCTAAATGTCGATTGGAGATCAGTGAATCCTCCTCACTCGCACCACGGCCTACAGGGAGACATGTAGAGGTTGGGGAGTCCCCCACACCCACTCCACTTTCCACGAGGCGACCCCATGCCTCACAACTACCTTGCAAGCCTTCCCCATCACCATCACCTTCATCATCCTCATCATCCTCATCGGATGATGACGTTACCCTTTCCACTCTTGCAGCTTCACCCACCTCTCGACCTCCACTTCTTGAGGTTGTCGTCCGGTCTTATGACACTCAACGGCTCACTCCGAGCATCATAGTTGATTTTGACAACTTTACGAGGATACATATGCCTATGTTCACCAAGATGAGATGGGAGCAGTTCTTTCTCACGATGACAACATTTACACTGAGTTAGTTCGAGTTTTCTACTCTGAGCTTACTCACGTTCTTGACGATAACCCCCTTCACTATCGCTCCAAGATTCTTGGCATCGACATTGATATATCTGCATCTATCCTAGATGAGATATTTGGTTTTTCTTCTGATGATCCCACATTTTTTCACTCTGGGGAGGACGACGAGATCGTCTTTCCTAACTATGATCGGATTACTACATTGAGGACCATGTTGAGAGTGGAGCTAGGACATGGGGTGTTGATGGTGTCCAACACCATCTTCGGGTTGTGGCTTAATATTTTTCATAATATTATCTAGAGGGTCATCATTCCTCGGTTGAGTTTGCCTACGAAGGTAAATCCTCTCGATGTTATTCTTCTTTGGTGCATGCATAGTCGCACCAGTATCCGCCTGTCCCATGTTATCATTAATCACATCACCGGAACACGACACATCACTACACTAGGGCACTGCCCTATGGTGCATTAGTGACTTTGCTCACTAAGTGCACTGGAGTTGACTTGACGTGCTTCAGGGTTTCGACGAAGCCGAATAAAAAAAACTTATTGGAGAGAATACTATCCGATCACTCGAATACCAGTAGATGAGACGCATCCTGGATTGGGTGCATATCAGTAGGCGTTGTTAGGGCGAGGGCCCTAAATTCATATCATACGACCCTTAGACGGAGCAGCAAAAGCCTAATTCTGAGGGAGTCGGGAGTGCACCACAATTGTTTTATCTGCTTGGATGAGGAGCAACACCAGTTCAGGCACATGTTGAGGCACTTTTCGGAGAAGGCCGTGGTCGTGCGAGATTCTCAGATGTCGGTGTTTCATCTTCAGGCACCGCATCACCAGTTGATATATTATGCCCCTTCTCATCATATCCAGCTCCTTCAAATCCAATTCTACAAATGCTGACGGAGGTCAAAGACCAGCAACGAACATTGCTCACTTTTTTCTCTCCATGGAGAAGAAGTATGAGGATCTAGTCTCAGACGTACGTGCTCATGGAGTTATGCTCCAGATTATACTTGATCGATTACCGGTTGGTAAGCCTCGTGAGTTCAGCTTCAGTTAGGAGGATATTTTTGGCGACAGAGCGCTACCTGTACCTTCACCGAGTTTTTAGTAGCCAGCTTCGCCTGTCAGATCCCTCCTCCAGTTCTCCTCTAGTATCCACTGCCTTAGCACGAATCCCTTTATAGGCAGCACCTCCGAGGATTCTTTCTCCCAGGTTGTATCCTTATCTTGTTATGGCAGACTTCTCTTTGGATTTGAGGCTCTTACTTCAACGTATTTCTCCACCATCTTGGGGTCATGATTTGGCTATTCACTCCGACTCCACATTTGCTACCGTCGTCATACCTGATGTAGATGTTGGTACAACCCCCGCAAAGGACGATGCCCCGACCTCACCAGCTGACGACATATTCGTTGGGCTATAGGATCTCTTGATCTTCGATCGTCCCCTCCATTTTAGGCACACCCTATTTTTGATGTTTCAAAAGGGGCAGAGAGATTAGTATATGATTGGTTGAATTGACTAGATCATTTCTGTACACATACTCAGGGGGGTGTTTGGAATTTGGATATATATTTTGGAGATGTTTTTCTATATTTTGTTTTGTTCCACAATTTGTATTTTTTGTGTACTTTTGTTACTTTTGTTTTATTTTTGATGTACACATCTATGATGATCACACGTATATATTTGACTTGATTAAGTTGATATACATGTATATTTTGTTACTAGTGTTCACATCTTTCTGGTTTTGCTTATAATGGTGTCTGATTAATTATTGTTCATATGTTATTGAATGCAATTTTTTTTTTGTAAAGTGGAATAATCTTAAATGAAACATGATACAATCATTTATTTTACTGATTGATTCACTCAAGAAATCATGCCTATTGCTTCAATCAGGCCAGTAGTGAATTTTGTTTGAAATCATCAAAAAGGAGGAGATTGTTAATGTAACTACTCTCACCCTGTTTTGTTTTGATGATTACAAACAGTATACTTGTGATTACTAATCTCTTTGACGTAGTTGTTTCAATGCTAACTAGTTATATCATATGAATTCAACTATACTGTCAAAGCATGTGGAAGGAACATCATTGCACGGCGATTCAAGAGCTTAATGTTTGTAATTCTTATTTAGAATCTTAGTGCTATAGAGTAACACTTACATGTTCCAACCACAATATGATTTGCATTGTTTCAAAAATCATGCATATAGTTTATCATACTCATGCATATACACTATTATGTTATTGACCATGCATTCACACACATTAGTATGATAATTATGCAATCACATAGTTAAAATTTGTTTGTCATGCATATTTTTATCAATTATTATTATGCATTCATTTTACCAACTTTGCATGGTTTTATCGTTTTACGTGAATTGTATTGAATGTCTCAATCATATGCTTAGTCGATTGATTTACACGTATTTAACTTTATCAATTATACTTCAATCTTGTCAATTTTTTTTTTTAAACTTAGTCTATGTGTTTGACAAAGTCCTAAACTCATTATAATCGAAAAATCGGGTTTCTATCACTTCACAGTGAAGGAATGCTCTCCTCTCTTAAGGACGTGCTCTTGTGCATTTTTTTGAGACTCAAAATTTTCTAATCTGAGTTTAAGGAACGCGCTCCTATTATTTTCTTGAGACTTAGATTTTTCTGATCAGGAAAAAAAGAATGCGCTCTTCTAAGTAAGAACGTGCTCCTGTTGTCAAGGAAAAAATAGGAAATTTTATAGAGTCTGTTGTTCTTGACGAAGGACCTTACTCATATGCCCAATGAACACATTAAGGAACCTGCACCTCGTATAAGGAACGCGCTCCTTGATTGGAGGGAAATCTAAAAAGTTTTAGATTTCAAAGCAGAAACGCGCTCCTTTTTTGAGGAACGCGTCTTGTGCCTCAGTGTGGTATTTTTCTATAAATACCACATTTGCTCATTTGAAAAGCAACTTTTGCAAAATACATAGAACTTGTCAGTTTTTCTTTGTTTCATTTTTACAAGTCCAAAACAAGTTCTTGAGTGATTTTAAATCTCTTTCTAAGCAAAACTTCACCTACATTTAATCCATTGATTCATACTTCCGAATAGTTCTCCAAATCTTTCAAATACTTTGAGAAACTTGTGTATTTCTCTTGAGCAAGTGTTCAAGATGTTTTTGAGTGTTCTTTACACATATTATTGAGTCTTGATCATCTTTGAATGTGGAGTCACTCAAACATAATCACACTTGAAGAATCTCTAAGCTCCTTATTTACCTAAGTGGGGTAAAATTTCTCTAACTAAATTCTTGTGATTTTGTTTGAGCAAATCAGTTTTGTGCTTGAGTTAATATCTTGAAAACTAATTTCATTTTGATTATTGTGTGTGAAATCCTATTTTGATCTTCATATTATTGTATCTTGTTTAGTGGTTTCATAAATATTATGTGGTATCGATTCATGTGGTAAACTTATCATATATTGAATTGATTTCATAGATCATCACTTGAGTCAATTGATTCGTGATATTAATTTTTTATACATTTAGAATCATCAAGTTTTGATAATCATTGTATATTGATTCTTGTCCATTAAACTTATCATTGTTAGAATCAATATCTAGATACATGTGCATATTCGATTCTTGATTTCATATCACATATATTTGAATCGATTGCATATTTGAGAAAAACTATATCAACACTTCGCATCATTTAAATCATTGTGGTTGGAATAGTAGTGTTTACTCATTCAAGATTGTAAGCCTAATATTGTTGAGAGTGTTGTAGAACACTTTTTTTTATCTTTTGTAATCTTGATGTATCGTTGACATGTTTGTCAACTGGGAACATACCATACTATTGTATGACTCGTAACCATGCTCATAAGTTGGTTACAGTGTGGCTTTCTAGCCAAGCCCTTGCGTAGGCTAGAGTGTGGCTTACTAACCAAGCCCTTATGTTGGTTAGTTTGTGGATTTCTAACCAAGCCCTTATATTGGTTGTTGGCTCAGATATGTCCAAGAGGTGGGTGAATTGGACACTTCGTAGATTTTTACCTTTCTTAAAATTGTGCGGAATAATGAAAGCAGATTAAACAAAGTATAGCAATTAGATACAACAAATGTAAATGGGACAAAACAAGCAAGATTTATAGTGGTTCGGTCGTGCCTACATCCACTACTTAACCTCCTCAGTTAGGATTTGTTCAAACTCCACTATGGACCTTCTTACGGGTGAAGATCAAACGGGTGAAGATCAAACCGGTACATTTTCTCAACTTACGGGTGTGAGAACTACCGTTTCTCAACTTGCGGGTGTGAGAGGACCTATTCTCTACTTACAGGTGAGAGAGACCTATTCTCAACTTACGGGTCTGAGATAACCGTTTACACCTATGAGCAACACTTGCTCTTTCCCAATGACTAACCAGTCACTGCAAATTGAATACAAGATGAAGTATGACACCCTTTACTCACAATCAAAGTAATAGTTACAAAACTTTGGATTGAACCTTCTGTGATCACAAATTCAGCAAAATATGTGTGATCAAGTTTATGCTGAAAACAGGTTCAAAGAGCTTTTGTCTTCTTCAATGAGTTTTTGAAATAATGAAGATGAAGATCAATCAACCTAGAAGACTTGAAGTTTTCTTTGAAAAGATCATAAGATCAAGCACAAGTGAAAGAAGACTAACTTTCAAAAAGTGTTTTAGCACAAACGAAAATTGTTGATACGTTTTGAATGAATATCAGTTTCGTATTTCATTAGTGGTTTTTCTGCTCGAAGGCAACACATATATATAGGAATAACAATGGCACAATAAACTTGATGATTCTTGCGCTCTTGGTTATTTCAAATATAACGTTAACATTCTTTCTCGAAATTGATCGATTCAGCTCAATGCATATTACGACGATAACACCTGAATCATCTGATCCTTTCATGAAAGAGGAATGTTCTGACGAAGTTTTTAGAACGTTAAAAAAGTTCTTAAAAAGTTGTTGTACGATTCTGAAAAGTATTCGTACAATTATGAAAAGTTCACAGAAATAGCAGTAATGTAAGAATAGCCAAAAATATATTTTCTGTCATTTTGTTCCTTTGTGAGGGCACTCACAAAACATTAGCGTCCTTCTGAACAATGAAATGAGGGCGCTACTAAATAGTAGGCTAGACTGACTATTTCTCGTTTAACACTAGAAGTCAAACGATCTTGAGGTCTTCGTCTCTAATCCGTAATGAGGACTCCATCGTGATCGATCGTCATGCAATTGCCCTAGTGGGTATAGTGATCGTCTGTCATTAGCACCCATGATGTCATCATGTGCAAATGGTCTTCTTTATCCACAGTGAGGCAAGGTTCCAAGCCGAGCCTCCTTTTCTAAATGCATCTATGTTTTACATTAACTGGAAGCCTAAGTTCTGATTTCTATGTCGTGGTGTTATGTTTTGGTAGTTGTATGTCACATTCCTAGCTTTTCTAGGCTGAGGGGTAGGAGTTGGGACTTTAGGTACTATAGGGTTCCTAACTCGATTATGGCATTCCAATCCCAAAATTAAAAAAATGAATCGCTGGGTTGGCCAATTTGGAAACAATTTGACGGGTTGTCTTATAATAGGGTTTCAGTTCAAAATTCTTTTGAAAACTTTTTCCCAATTTTGGATCTGTCTCCAAAAAATTGAATCATTTACCAGAGTACTTTTGTGTTTATTCCACTTATTTACCACATGTACTATCCTACATGATGTTATATATGCAACAAACAAGGTTTTACAACAAACCATCTAGATACCTAAATTTTAGTTGGTATCCTCCAAGTTTTTCCATCCCATTCCGAGCAAACTTGGAGATAACCTAGTTTCTAGAAGATTCACCACACATGGTCTACAAGTCCTCCACTGATCTAGAATATTTCATATATCCTTTGCATTCATTGTGTCCTATTTCACTCTAAATACAATGATAAAAGGAATATCAATGGTCATCAATTTCAGGTCAAACATTCTAACCTAAAAGTTCACATTGGTATCATCCATTCCGAATCCCATTTTCCCATGAGACACATTCATACCTTTCCCAATGGGTTATGTGTCCTCTTAGGATGGAAAATTCTATAGGGCTTGAAATTTGAAATGAAATTTCATCGATCGTTCGATGGAATCATCAATATCTGATAACACAGCTTAATTGGCAATAACATTTTATTTAACCTTAAACGCTTGAAACCAGCCATCACATAAGGTTCAAGGACAGATGTCCAGGGAAAAATTTCATAAAACCAAATGATCTCCTTTTTTAATAAGGTACAACCCCGTTCGTGCATCTCCTTTCGGTTGACACAATGAAGTTTACAATAGAGGTGCACCACCTAGGGTTGACTCAATAAGGTGGGAATTTATGCACTATGGGTGACTCACATGCGCCAAAGGTCAATCCACAGGCCATGAATGGCTTACATTCTTAGGTGGTTACGTTGTCCACTAACTTCCATGGATGATATTCAATCGCCTGCCTGAATCACATTTCTCCCATGGAAAAAAAATGGTCCTTCTAATGGAAGTCAACTTAAAAATCCACCCCTACGGAATGAGGTGATGTGATTAGTAGTTGAGTTCCCTAAGTTTACGTTAACATGCAACATAAGGCACATCAACCGGTGGCTGATATTTCTGAAGCTTGGCTTCTCAAACCTTGACTCTTAATTGATGGCCTAGCTCTGGTGGCCCTCATGCTCTAAGGTTTTGTATCCTTTCCTGTGCTTGCAAACATCTAAGACTTGTTGCGACAGCCATCGGTTCAACACTTCAGGTTATGGATCATATTCTAAACAATTCCTTGGCCAGATCTAGCCATTCCTTATGTTATTTAATGGTCTACCCTCAAGGCCCATTATTCAAAGCAGGCGTATCCATGTCGCTTTCCTTAACACCCATTCTCCTTGAGGTTTATGTTTTCGTCTAAGATTTAAAAATAACGTATTAAGCTTAAAATTTTCTCGCCAACTTATTTGACTTGATCAGGATTCATAAGTATTTCTATGAAATCAATTTCATCCTCGCATAGTCTTGAAGCTGATTTCTTAATACATAAATATTTGGCTAATAACTGTACTGACTCGTTCATAGAGATTGAACTCTCATTGCTCATCGATTCAATCTTATATATCTAAAAAGGTTTCTAACTAATTGGGTCATCCAATCTTCATGGTCACACACTAATTCTATTAAGTGACCTTATCCTATACTTCATTACTTCACTTACTCTAGGTTAATTCCATAACCTAAGATCTTGTACAATCAATCCACAATCATTGGTTGAGAATATACCAAACTTATATCAATCTGTACAACCCACCATTTCTCGCATTATGATCATCTAATCAATTTTGATTTTACCAATACCCAAAATTAACATACCAAAAGTGATCGTACTAGTACTAAAATCAAGAAATGTAATCCTTTGATCAATTTAATATTAAACCAAAATCGGGTATGTTAATAACCAACTAGGACTACACTTCCCTTGAAATCACTCATCATATGAAATATTAAGATCAAAAAAAAAAAATTCAGTCACATCAAAATTTTCAAATCCATCCTTATCTGGTCATACGTGGCAAGACTAGAAAAAATATTTTGCACTCATTTTGATGCCCATGTGGCATTAAGGAAAAAATCATCATAAACCATCCTCACAAATCATTATTTGCACATACAAGATCATGAGCTTAAAATAGCCCAAAGACCTTAAAGTCCACACTAATCATTGAGCATTATCATAAGATCCTCAAATCTTAAGTCCCAATAAGTACATTAATTTCTTTAGATTTCATGGACCTTATAGTTCTCATATAATCATTAGCTCTTCAATTAATGATTAAATATGCTTAAATTTATGAATCTAACCATCATCCTAAGTAATACCTCAGTATTCTCCCAACAATCTGGCACGGTAATCATCCCATAAATTCACAAAGAGAAGGATATTCAATCGTAAATAATATCTAACTAAGTCTGTAGTTCACAATAATCATCAAATTACATCATATCCACATAAGATTCAGACAATCCTTCCAAATAGAAAATACCCTAGCATTAATTCTAGAGATATAATTTCCACTATCTCGATGCAAACCAAACAAAATTATCTCATATCTAGATGCCACGTGGCGGAAGGTGCCACGTGAATGCCCGTGTTTTACTAAAAAAATCATCTCCCTTCTTACGAAACCTTCCTCATGGGACTTATTTTCCCTATGTCTAATTCCTCGCGATAATACACTACGCACATACCTAGGCATCGCTGCGCATACTAAAGACGCCCATTGCCCACATTAAGGCATCCAACGCGTGCATCATGTTAGTGAATGATCGACGCGCATACCAAGAATTAGATGTGCACACCAAGGTGACAAACAACCAATGTGTGTACTGAGGGATTGACGCGCTTACCGAGGTACTAAAATTATACCAAGGTGATAGGCACACGTATCAAAAGGGGCCATTACAAATGTTGTACTAACAAAACCGACGTGTGTACCGAGGGATCGATATGAGTACCAAGGTCAATGCACACACCGAGGTAATAAAATTTTACCAAGGTGGTTGGTATGTGTATCGAAGGGTCGACACATGCATCAAGTTACTAAATATGTACCAAGAGGCTTGGCACACGTATCGAAGAGAGTCGAGACACGTATGGTATTGACATTGTCGATGCGCGTACCAAGGGACCGACGCACGTATGGCATTAGTCGCAAGATCTTGCTTTGATACCAAATATTGTCACACCTTGAAATCACGGATTGAGTGCGAGGCAATTACGCGTTACCTTTCGGAGAATTTAATTGAACAAGTAAAGTGCACAGTAGGTAACAATTAAAATAACGAATACAGAAAAGATAAGTGGACATAGAGAATTTAGAATGGTTCGGTTCCCCTTGATCCTACATCCACTACCCAATCACTACGATCAGGATTTTCCAATACACTATTGGCTATCACTTACGGGCATGATTAGAAGTCGTTTACACTCATACCGATACAAGGGCTTGGTTAGAAAAGCCACAACCACTAACCTACACCACGGCTTGGTTAAAAAGCCACAAACTAGCCTACACCAGGGCTTGGATAGAAAGCCACACTTGTAACCAACTTACGGGCTTGGTTACGTGCCGTACAAAATAAGGTAATGTCCCGCTTGACTCAATCAAGTCAACAATACATCAAGATTACAAAAGAAATAGAGAAGTGTTCAATAACACTCTCAACAATTTACGCTTACATTTTCAATAAGTCAATAATACTATTCCAACCACTATGATTTAAAATGATGCAAAGTGTTGAAATAGGCTTTTCTCAAATGCAATCGATTCAAATATATGCGATGTAAAACAGTGAATCGAATATGCACAACTATCAAGATATTGATTCTAAACAATAATAAGTTTAAAGAACAATAATCAATATACTATGATGATCAAGACTTGATGATTATAAATGAATTTGTGATTAAGATCAAGAATCAAACAAATCAAGTATGATCAAAGACTTCGATTCAATATAATATAATGTTAACACATAAATCGATATCACAAACTATTTATGAGACCATTAAACAAGGTATTTTGTTATGAAGATCGAGATAGGGTTTCACAAACACAAACGACACAAAGTCATTTTTAAAGATGATAATATAAGTACAAAACTGATTTGCATAAACCAATATCACAAGAATCTAGATACAAAAATGTATACCCCACTAGGTAAGGTTGAAGCTCCAAGATTCTTCTTGTGTGAAGTTGGATTAGAGAAATCACGATCAAGACTCAATAGAAGATGTAGATAGCACTCAAATCATCTTGAACACTTGCACAAGAGAAACTGCCAAGTTTCTCAAGGTTTTGAAAGATGTGGAAAATTTTTTGAAAGATTGGATATATAGATCAAATGTTGTTGAACTTTTGCTTTCAAAGAAGGTTTAAATCACTCAAGAACTTGTTGTTGGCATCCATAAAGTCTAATACGAAAAATGCACAAGTTCTCTAACTTTTGCAAAAGTTGATCTTCAAATGAGCAAGTGTGGTACTTATAGATAAATACCACACCGAGGCATAGGAATGCGTTCCTTAACACAAGAGTGCGTTTTTGGTTTGAAATCTAAAACTTCTCTGGTTTTCCTCAAATCAAGGAGCACGTTCCTTTCTTAAGGAGCTTGTTCTTCAATATATCCGTTGGGCATAAGAACAGGTTCCTTCAAGTAGAACCACTGACTCTTAAAGTTTTTTCAATTTTGCCCTTGGCAATAGGAGCGCGTTCCTTTTCCCTAATTAAAAAAAAAATTGAGTCTCGGGAAAAGCCACAGGTACGCGTTCCCCTTACAAGGAGCGCATTCCTTAAACCCTAATAAAAAATTACTGAGTCTCGGGAAAAAGCTCAGGAACGCGTTCCTTTACTAAGAAGTGAAAAAGATATGAATTTTGATCATAATGGGTTTAGGACATTTTCAAAACCATAGACTAACATTTTAAAAACATTTTGACACAATTGAGGTATAATTAACACAGTTAAACATGAGTGATTCGATCGATTAAACCAATGATCAAAGCAATAAGTACAATACACGTGAAACGATAAAACCATGCAAAGTTGACAAGATGAATGCATGTTGAACACTGATCAATATATGTATGATAAACAATTATAACTAAGTGATAGCATAATTATCAAACTAATATGTGTGCATGCATGATTAATTATATAATAATGTATATGCATGAGAATGATAAACTATATGAATGATTTTTTAAAACATGCAAATCATGTGTGGTTGAAACATATAAATGTTACTCTACAACACTAAGATTCTAATAAAGAAATACAACCATGAAGCTCCTGAGTCTTCGAAAGGTGTTGTTCCTTCCACATGCTTTGACAATGCAGTTGAATGTTGACCCAGGTATGTCCAAAAGAGGGGTGAATTGGATACTTAGACAATTAAAGTTAATGCAATGGAAACTAAATAACTGCGGAAAAGTAAATTAATTTGTACAATTGATTTACACTGGTTCGGCTACTTGCTTACGTTCACTACCTAACTTCCTCAGTTAGGATTTGAAACCTCCTCACTAAGGGATTCTCTTACGGGGGAAAACCAAACCGTTACACCTTTTCTCAACTTCCTGGTGTGAGAACAACAGTTACAATGCTCAAATTACAGGCTTGAGACCAACCTAAACCTCTTGACTTACAGGCTAAAGAACTACCTATCTCTAAAGACAAAAACAATGTTGGGTACTTAGTAGTTTGTATAACCACTGTTACAACTCGATACAAATTACAAGATATGAAATGAAGTACAACTGTATCCTGTGAACTATCTCTCAAATTTCTCCTTCAGCAAGAATGATGTATGAATAAGAATATGCTAGAAATTTGAGTAGACAATAGTTCAATATCCTTCAAATAGATTTTCAAAGAAAGATAAATGAAAATCTTTTGAATAAGCTAAATTTAAAAAAAACCCCTTTGAAATCTAAAACAGTTTGAGCTGTGAAATCAAATTGAAAAATTCTTAGTAAATTTTCAAAAGTATTTGCTTAGTAAATTTTTCAAAAGTATTTGCTTAGTAAAGTTTTCGGTGTGTGATGTGAATCTAAGTGTTGGTATATATAGACTCAGTAGAATGAAGTTGTTGGTCATTTGAATTTGAATTTCAAAATGATCGTTTACTCACAACAGCTAGAATCTGTCACGAAGATGGCAAATGCAATCTTCACGAACATTCAAGTTCTTTTCAAATTACACGAATAAGGAAGGTTTCAGGAATAGTGATTTCGTGTATTAGAGGAAATCTCTGACAAATCTAAGAAGGTTTTTGAGCACAAAAAGTTCTAAAAAGTAAACTGAAAAAGCGCAAGTGTTTGCTTTGTTACGGCGTTGGATTAGCGTCCTCATTGGTCAACCAGCGTCTTGACGTATAAAACCAATTTTGTCGTTTTGTCCCTTGAGGGAGCTCATGAGCCATAAGAGTCCTGCTGAACTGTGAAGTGAGGGTGCTACTTGATCATAAGCGTCCTAACTTACTTAACGATTGAAAGCAACTCAAAACTATGAGGGCGCTAAACAACAGTTAGCGTCCTGCTTTGTTTTAGCATACTTAAAGTCACGAGGGCACTATAAAAGTGTAAACGTCTTGATATTTAAAACACGAAAACTATAAGGGCGCTACTAATGACGTACACGTCCTGAAGTTCTAAAACATTTTAAAATAACTGAAAAACATAAAAGGCGCTGCTAGGTGATGAGCGTCCTTTTGTTCTAACTTATAAAAACGATAAGTACACGGACGAACGATCATCAACCTGAGAGTTACTAAGTTGGTTCTTAAGTGAGAGTGCTCCTGTTCAAGTAGCATCCTGAGAGTTTTCTAACTTATAACTATCAGCGTCCTTAAAGATTAAATCGTTAAAAGCTCAAAAATTAGTCAGGGAGCTGATGTAGAATCAACGTCCTGACAAATTTACTAGTTGACTTAATGAGGGCGCTACTAATGAAGTAAGCGTCCTGATAGATAAGTACTTATTCAACTCTATCAGCTTCCTAATGTATTATTAGGATCCTGACTGACCAAGTCCATGAGGGCGCTTCTAAGACATTAGCGTCCTCAAAAACATGTTAGTGTCCTGATGGACACTTAAAGACTGTTTCTTAAAAATGATTTAAGTCTTTCAAAACTTAATCTAATCAGTTGAAAATTCAATCAAATCAAACATTTTAAGAGTTCAAATCATTTCAAAATCTTTCAAACATGACGATTAAAACGTGCACATGAGTAAATCTTGCTGAGAATAATTTGATCGATAGATTTACATTCTAAGTACTGAGAATCTTGAAGCTTCGAACATTTACATTCAATAGACTTGTATGCTCTTCTTTTTTATCTTTAATCTTGATAAATCTGAAACACTTAACAAGATTATTAGATACACAAACATGGGTAATTTGGAATCATTAAAACATTTTCATCATGGGGTTCCTTGAGATAACATTGAATCCATTAGATATATCTAGTTATGATAAGTTGAATTTTAGATAGTGTTTTGCATGTCATTATGTTAGATTTCTAGGTGCATTTCCTTAGGTTTTAGATATTTTTGCAGGAATTGCATACTTAGTTGTTTAAGTCCATTTAGGTGTTAATTTAGGTTTTTAGAGACATTTCATCATGAATAAACCATGTTTGATACATGTTGTTACATTATGATTCACATACTTTTCATTAATTTCTTTATACTTTAAGACGTTGATCAATTACATAAAATTTACATTTGTTTATCCTTTGTTTTGTAGGTAAATAAAGAGCTTTAAAGTGGGTTGAAACAAGATTCAAATGGTGTTCAAAAGTGGCTAAGAACATGTGCAAAACGTGGAGAAGAAATGAAGAAAAAAAGTCCAAAAGGTCAAAAAATCAACCAAGTCCACAACACTAAGCACAACACAAAAGAGTGCAAAATAGTGACTGGGCGCCGCGGTGCCCAGATGCAGATTGGTGGTGATGATGAACCGAGACTGGGAGCCATGGTGCCTAGATGCAGATTGGTGGTGATGATGAGTCGAGACTGGGCACCGCGACGCCAGGAGTGGGGGCCACAGCGCCGGTGACTCAGAAAATCGCGGGTTTGTATTTTTTGCGAGTTTTGATGCCCCTTTTTGTCTTTTCACTCATTGGATGTATGTAGCTCGTTTTAGGGTTTTATTAGGGGATTATCTCTCATTCGAGAATATTAGATAGCAACTAATTAGGGTTAGGCTTGAGAAAAGGACGCAAGAAAGAGAGGTTGAGAAAGGAGGAGTTGCAGGATTTTGTGGAGGAAGGAGTTTCTACTTGTAAAAGGGGGTTTTCCTTCATCTCTAGTCTACTTAAACTTGTTTTCATGATGTCTTCTTTAATTCTCTATCTTGTAACCATGGATTTAAATATGTGCTAAACTTTTGTTAGAGAAGTTGATTGATCTATGTTGAGTTATATGGGTTGATTTTCATTGTTTATGTGTTGTTGAGCAATTTGATTGTTTTATTTGTAATTTTTCATACTTAATGCTTGCAACTTGTTGGCCACTTGTTGGATGATTTTGGATTCGAATTCTTACACTCGAGAGAGGTGTTTTCCAAATTCGAACAAGTGAATTGCAACCTAGGGAGTTTGTATCGAGTCGAGAGACCTACAACCCCTTTGAAATCGTTTAAATTGAATCTTAGATCTTAATGCATGCTTTAATTGTTAATTTACATTCGAGAGAGGGAATTAGTAATTAAAGTATAGGTGTTTGAATTTGCATTGGAGAGAAGGGTTTGAACAAATTAGGATTCATGATTTATAAACTTAAGAATTGAATCAACAACATTATCTTTCGATACCCATATAAAGCAACAAAGTGAAATCAACTCTCTAATCATCTTTATCAATTGTTTTTCTCTAAATCTCAGTTTAATTGCTTAGTTTAGTTTTAATTTCAGTTATTTTAATTTCCAGCACATTAACCATGAAATTTTGATCGCCTAGATAAAATCAAGATCTTAGTAGTTTTCGACATTTTTAAGAGTTAAATTGACTATCTTTGTGGACGATACCCAACTCACCTTGGGATTACTATAACTTGACAATCGTATACTTATGATTCACGACAAAGTCACAATCAAGTTAGCACTAAAACAACTACGTCAAAGAGATTAGTTATCACAAGTATGTTGTTTGTAATCATAAAAAAAAAACTGGGTGAGGGTAGTTACATCAACAATTTCCCTCTTTTTGATGATTCGAAACAAATACACTATTGGCCTAATTGAAGCAAGAAGCATGATTTCTCAAGTGAATGAATGAGTTAAGTGATTAATTTTATCATGCCACTTTTCAGAATATACCACTTAATAAAAGATTTAACATTCAATACCATGTGGAGAATAATCAATTAGACACCAATAAAAGCATACTCAAAAATATGATCAATACGCACAAAATGTACCTATATATCAATATAGTCTCAAATCAAACATATACATGTGATCATCATAGATGTGTACATCAAAAAATAAAGCATAGATAACACAAGTACACAAAGAGTACAAAAGTGTTAACAAAAAAAATACAAAAACATCTCCAAAATGTATGTCCAAACTCCAAACACTCCCCCTGAGTATGTGCACAAAATGATCTAGTCAATAAGACCAATCATACTTATCTCTCCCTACTTGAAACATCAAATGAGGGTGTGCCTATGACGGAGGTGACGATTGAGGATCCAGAGATCCTAGCCCGACGAATATATCTGGTGAGGTCGGAGCATCGTCTTCTGTGAGGGTGGTACCAGCATCTGCATCAGGTGACAGCGGTAGCAGAAGATGAGGTAACAGTAGATGAGGTAGCAGATAAGGAGCAGGAGAGGATAACTAAGTCACGACCCGGAGAGGGTGGAGAAATGTGTCGAAGTGAGAACACTACATCCAGAGATGAGTCTGCCAAAGTGAATGAAGGTTGCAACCTAGGAATGGGAATCCTTGGAGGTGCTACCGATAAAGGGATCAAAGCTAAGGCAGTCGCTACTGGAGAAGCACTGGATGAGGGATCAGAAGCTGAAGCAGGATGAACAGGTGAAGCAGGTTGATGAAAGCTCGGTGATGGTGCAGGCTGCTTTCTGTCGCCAAAAATATCCTCCTGATTGAAGCTAAACCCATGAATCTCGTCAATTGTAGATCGATTGAGTAGAATTTGAAGTAAGACTCCATGAGCACGAACGTTTGAGGCCAGATCATCATGCTTCTTCTCCATTGATAAGTAGGTATTTAGTATATGTTTTAGAACATGTTTTAGGTTTATTTTATGTTATTTAAGTCATATATTAGGTTAGTGTATCATAAATTTGGTTATTTGATAGTTTAGTCAAGTTTTGGTATGTTTGGCTTGTTTCGGGTTGGATTTTTATAGATTCGTTGATGTCATTATGAAAACCTGTACTCACTTGGTTTGATGTATTTTAATGTTCTAAATGATGATTGAGAAGATGAAGACATTATGCAAGAGGAGCCAAGGGAGTTAGAATGAAGAAACAAGTGCATCCAAGCCTTGGGAGTGTGGAAAATTGGCTAAGTACACAAGAAAATTAGGAAAAATAGGTGTAAAAATCGGTAATTGGGCGCCGCAACGCCGGGAAATGCAATTTTGCGCAACTTTTGTATTTTGACCATAACTTTCTCAATTTAACTTCGAATTGGATGTGGTTTGAGGTTAATTTGGAGTGGAGAACAAGGATAATTTGGACTTGCTATTCAAAATAGAAACTTTCTAATTTTGTTGTGAACTTTCTTAGTTCGACTGGGACACTTCTTGGATGACTTTCTATGGACTTGTAGCTATATAAAGAAAATCTTTTAGGGTTTCTAGGGGCATCATAGAATGGAGAATGAAGGTTTACGGCTGGAGCAAAGTGGAGAAGAAGATCTACATTGAAAACTATTCCATTATCTACAACATTCTAGTTTGTTTTTCTTTGTTCTTATTCATGTTCAAACTTATATTTTATGTGTTTATGTCTTTAGTTATGAACTAAATCCTCTTTTCTACTGGGTAGATAGATCCAAACTTGATACTATGTCTTAGATTTTATGGTTTAATTATTATTAATAAAGTTTCTTTAGTTTATTTATATTTCTCTGGTTGTAATGCTTTTGATCCATTGGCCAAGGATTGAATGATCATAGACTTGAGGTAGATGCTCCAGAAGAGGGTACCTTGGGTTGGAATTTGGGAAATATAACCTAGGAATTCATGCGACTCAAAAGGAGATCGAGAACATTTAAAGTCATTATGTGGAAATCACAAAGCTTAATGAGTTGTTGTCGTCTTAGGTTTTCATCGAAAGAGTTTAGCCAAGGCGACAATAACATTCTCTAGTTAGTGCTCCAAAAGAGGGAATTAGAAATGTTAGGATTTTTTACTTATAAACAAGGAACTGAATTAATAATAAATACATATAAAAAGGCATAGTTCAGAGTGAGGTGACATCGAACCTCTAGACCATTCAAGCATTGATTTCGCATTAGTTTTACATTACATTGTTAGTTTAATATTTAGTTGATTTAATTATTGTCTTTAATCACTTAATCATTCGAATTTGGTTTTCTAAATAAAGTTAGAGTTAGTAAACATGGTATTTAGTGTGAGATTCAATCCTAGAGGATGACAACCCGATATCTCATTGATATATATTATAACTTGCCACCGTACGCTTGCGAATTGCACGTAACATCCATGGCAGAGAAGGAAGTAAGCAATATCTGCTGCTGGTCTCGTATTTTCGTCAGCATCTATAGAACTGAATCTGAAAGGAGCTGAAAAGGAGGGGCCTGGTATATCTACTGGTGGCGTGGTGCCTAAAGATGAAGTATTGACATCTGAAAATCTCGCTCTACCACGGCTATGTCCAGAAGGTGCCGTAGCCTGGGGCTGGACTGGTGCTGCTTTTTGTCCACACAGACGTGCTACTGGAGGTGCACCCCTAGCTCTCTTTGTGTCAGGCCCTAGCTGCTTCGTCTGAAATGAATCTGGTGCCCTCGCCCTGATGTCTTGGGGAGATATGCTTCCAATCCTGAATGTGTCCTACCCACTAGTATCTAAGTTATCGGATAGTGTTTTCTCCAATAAATTTTTTCTTGATTGTCTTTGTCAAAACCTTGAAACCTGTAAAATCAACGCCAGTGCGTTTAGCAAGCAGAGTCACTAAAGCGCCATAAGGCAATTCCCTAGTGTAATGCCATGTCCCGGTGATGTGATTAAGGATAACGGGGGACAGGCCAATATATGTGCGACTGTGCATGCACCAAAGCAAAAAGGCATTGAGAGGCTTTACCTTTGTGTGCGAGCTCAACCGAGGACCCTCGAGATAATGTTATGGAAGATCTTGAGCCGCAGTCCGAAGATGGTGTTGGACACTATCAACACCCCATGCCCAGGCTCCACTCCCGACATGGTCCTCAAAGTAATGATTCGATCGTAGTTAGGAAAGATGATCTCGTCATCCTCCGCAGAGTAGGAAAAACCAGAAATCTCATCCGGAATGGATGGAGACATATATATATCGATACCCAAAATCATGGAATGATAGTGAAGTGGGTCATCACCAGGAACATGAGTATGCCCGGAGTAGAAAACTCGGACTAACTCAGTATAAATAGTATCACCATGAGAAAAGAACTGCTCCCATCTCATCTCGGTGAAGTGGGTGAAAATAGGCATATGTATCCTCGTGAAGTCATCAAAATTTATTCAGACGCTCAAAGCGAAACGTCGAGTGTCGCAAGGTCAGACGACAACCTCTAGAAGTGGAGGTCGTGATGTGGGTGAAGTCGTGGGTGCAGAAAGTTTGACATCATCATTCGATGATGGTGATGAAGGTGATTGCCCACACCTCGTGGACAGTGGAATGGGTGTGGGGGAGTCCCCAACCTCTACAGGTCGCCGCGTAGGCCTGAGTGCTGGTGTGTAGGATTCGCCAATCTCAAATCGATGTTTTGAAATGGTTGATTTCTTTGGAGGCATTTTGCCAAACATTATATGTGCAAACAAAGATACCACAAGGGTTTTGAGTGAAAAAATGATGGAAACGGGAATAGAATGGATCGAAAAAAAGAAGGAAGATCGAAGACGGGATGGGGATGAGAAAAACAAGCTATGAAACTTGAATTTTCGTTGAAAAACGAAGGAGAAAAAAGAAATTCAAAAATCGTGAAAAATATTGAAAAAGTGACGTTTTTTATGGAAACTAAATGGATTTTGATATGTTTTTGGCAATGAAAATGATGAATTTGGTGATTGAAATGACGGGAAATGAGTTTAAAATGATCAAAACACAGAAAATAGGAGTTAGGAAAATCGAGTGAGGGAAGAGAAGCAAAATGGCGGAAGAGGGAGGAAGAAATGAACTCTCGGTTCCACAAAACTGATCAGTTATCAGTCTTAAGGAACGCGCTCCTCTTAAGGAGTGCGTTCCTGTGTTCATGCGGAGGAGCATGTTTCTTATTGTACGAACACGTTCTTTAAGAACACAGAACACTTAAACACTATAATTTTGATTTTCTTGATTTCCACTTTGATTAAATTGATAATTTATGATTATTCAAGAAACTTTTGGTCATTTCTAAGTGAATGATACACACATCAAATGATAAAAGCACCATAATCAAAATCATTCACCCCAAATTAACACACACATAAGTACATCGACAATAATTCATGCAAGATTACCATTAATGAATCATGCATCATTATTGGAAGTAATACATGCAAGATTATTAAGTATAATACATGTAAAATTATCATAGATGATATATTCAAGTGAACATAAAATAATCATCATACACATTCACATGAATACATTGGAAGTGATAGTTCTTTACCACTTCTCAGTTTTATGGTCATACATTGCTCTTTTAGGTTCACTTGAGTGTTGCTAGGAAAGGTGTTGGTGCTCTATTGTGCACTCATTTGTGTAGCCACTTGCCCAATTTTAGTCTCCAAGTTCTTAACAAAAGCACCCAAGTTGCTCACTTGAGTTATCACTTGACTCATGGAACTCATTTGATTAGCCATGTGAGCCGCTAATTCATCCAACTTTGTTTCGTTCTTGGTGAGCCTCTTGTTTGACTCATTAAGAAAGTTGGTCATTGCCTCTTCCAGACCTGATTTCTTCTCTTGGGCTTCATTCTGAAACCCCGGTGGTTGCAACACATTTCTATTATTAGAATAGAAAAATTTTTCATGATTCCTAACCCCCGGATGGTATTGGTTTGGGACTTGAGCATTGCTCCAATAGTTGTATCCTTGGTTATTCAAGTAATTTGCTTCTTCAATGGTTTCTCCACCCGAAAATCTCATAAACTAAATCTAAAATTAAACCATAATATCCATCTTCTCTCTAGAATTAGAAGTTAGTTCATAGTGTTTGAGAAGAAAATACAAAATATGATAGAAAACATTGAATTCCTTTACAAAATGTGCTAGAAATACTGTAATTCTTCGATCCGCCTCGCTTCTGAAGCAAATCTCCATTTGACCAGCAACCTAGCCATCTTCTCTCCTTCTCTAATGGATTCCTCATCAAAAACCCTTTCTTTTGATATATAATATGCCTTATTTCTCTTTCCACTTGAATTGCCAAAATTGCCCAAACACAAAGCCGAAAAAATCAGATTTTCGCGGTAGCACTACAACACTCGAGAGGGTAGCATTGTAGGGCTACTGCAGGAATTTTCCCACTGATTTTCAGTGTTCTGGGCGCTGTAGCGCCCAGAACGACACAAGTGCACAATGTGCACTTGTGTCCTTAGCCATTCTTCTTCCCGCTTTTCTCCATTATTTCGCACTTTCTTGTACACTTTTCGCACATGATCTTGGTCACTTTTCACCATCATTTGGGCCTTAATTCGACACACTTTCAAGTTTTTATTCCCTACAAAACAAAACCACCATAAGTAAGTAAATCAACCAACTAACAAAATATTAACAATTAACATGAAACTATGATATAAAATGAACGTGCTATTATGCAAATGCTACTAATAACTTTAGGAAAAATTCCTAAAAATCATATTTATTTTCCTAAACAAACCTAAAGTATTCTATTGATGAAAACAACTAAAATTAACCTCTAAAACACACAAAAACACTAAGATGCACCTAAAACACTAAATATGCAAATTAAGCCAAAACACCTAGAAATTAGTAAAATATATCTACAAACCTAATAAAATTCCTACAAAATACTATGTATAAAACTCAACTCATCAAATACCCCAAACTTATGACTTTGATTGTCCCGAGCGAAGGAAACAAAAAAAACTAAACTAAAATCATGATTAACACTTCCCTTCTAAAGTCACATTCTCGCACAAATATAAACTTAACATTGTAAACACATATGGCCTCTAAGATTACACCAAAAAGAACATTCAATTCTAGGAAGAACTTCAAGAGTATAAATTTGTCTAGAATTTCAACCCAACTCTCACCAAGTTTTGTCTTTGATTCTTTCACACATGAGTACATAGCTAATCTAAACTAATCATGCAAATGACGAACAAGTGCAAGCAAGTGTAAAATATGAGATCTCAAAATATATGGTTTAAGTTGGAATTCCATAGGCAAGTCTTTCACACCACCCTTCACTAATGTAGAACACGCATCATTCAAAATCAATAGGTCTTTCTTAGGTTATAATGTAAGGCTAATGTTCAAAGGTAAGGAAAAATAAGAAACATTGTAGCTCAAAACACCCTAAACACTTTGATCAATTACTAGCATCCACTACATTATATTTGAAACCAAAAAACCCCTTTTTTGTAACACATATATCCTTTCAACTATTCAACTTTTTTCTTTTATTCAATTCCCCATTCTTTTGTTTCCTTTTTTTTTTCTTTTTTTTCATGAATGCTACACCCGCAAACTTATTTCGTGTAACACTCTGTTTCTTCTTTTTCTTTTTCAATAGAGCTCGTTAGCAAACTTCTCAAATCTTTTCTTTCCTTTATTCCCTTTTTTTTCTTTTCTTTCCCATTTTTCTTCCTTCCAAATAATAACACTCCAACATGATCAAAGTGTAAAAGGTACATAGGTTGAAACAAGGAATTTAAATAGATAAAGCTTAAAGTTCATAATGCATAGGTAACAAGGACAAGACATTTAGCTAAATGGGTACTATGGATATAATGAAAAGAAAGGTAGGCTATTTGGCTCAAACGTATCCAAACATGGCCTTAATCATCTTCCTCAGGGTGTCTTCTCTAGGATTTCGCCTCAAGTAGTGATCAAACTTGTTCTAGAATCCCTAGAGATCTAAAATATGACTTTGCAAGCAAAAGTCCATTTAAAACAATCTTAATCTAATGATCAAAACGATGTACAATTGGTTAAGTCTCTCTAACACAACTCAGCAAAAATGGATCAAGCACACAGACATATAGTAACTCTCTACATTCTCCTATCGTTTCATATATCTAAAACATTCTCGTGTCATTGGCCTTCCATAAGTAAGTCTAAATTTGTAACAGAATGTGACTACCTAACCTCAACTAATGCATACTCAACTAACATACCGTGACAGAAATTCAAAACCATCCCCCCAAACTTAAAGTGAGCATTGCGTGAAATAAACAAAAAAGGACTAAGAAAAACATAGGCATATAAGAGAGAGAAGTTTAGAAAACTCCCTGAACCCAAATGGGTGAAGATGCCACATAATGCATGCCATTTGTCTCTACAAAACGCTCTACGAAGACCTCCAAAATTGCTTTAGAACCTAGAAAGGACAAGTAAACAAATCTATCAATGCGCGAAATTCAAATCCTATACTACAATGACTAAAAACATAAAGTAAAAGAAATAATAAGACTCCAAAACTGATAGGTTGCCTTCCATCTAGCGCTTGGTTTTGAGTCGTCAGCCTGACTTTCTTTTTTCTCATCAAGGTGGCTCATCAGGAAGTACCGCCTTGACATTTGTTGAATCCCTGCTGAAGTGTTCCTTTAACCGCTACCTCTTGGCCCGAAGGAGATAGCCATTTTTATGCTTGACCTCCTCTAAATGATGGTGCAATTGATTGTATTCTGCATGTGGTAGCCAATAGGGGTCCGTCCACACTAAGGGGGATGGGTCATCTAAACTCTACAAATTCTCCTTATAACATTTCAAGGCATCATTTTTTGTAGGCTTATCAATAGCCTTGAGAAAACACTCTTCACTTCTTCCCTTCACATCTATCCAGTGGCAACTATTCTTCTTTTTAGGAACTTTAGGTGTATTATAAATGTTGAACATCACTTTTTCTTCGTTCACCCTCAAAGTAAGTTCACCAAGCTCCACGTATATCAAAGCTTTCCCGGTGGCAAGGAACGGTCTTCCAAGGATAAGAGGAACATCTCCCTCCTCTTCCATATCCAACACTACAAAATCCACCGAGAAGATGAATTTGTCCACCTTCACAAGTACATCTCCTATAATCCCCCAAGGATAAGTGATTGATTGATCCGCCAGTTGCAGTGAGATTGTGATGGGCTTCACCTCACCAAGTCCAAGCTTCTTGAAAATGTACAGAGCCATTAAGTTAATGCTAGTGCCTAAATCACATAACACATTATCAAAAGAAGAACCAACGCCACAAGGGATAGTAAAACTCCCTGGATCCTTGAGTTTCTGGGGCAACTTCTTCTGTATGATGGCACTGTACTCCTTTGTGAGCTTGACAGTCTCAAATTCTTCTAACTTTCTCTTTTTCATCATCACATTCTGCATGAATCTTGCATAATTAGGCATCTGCAAAAGGAATATTGATGTGAATTTTCTTGAAAATGTCTAAGAATTTTGCAAACTGATCATCCAACTTCTTCTTTGCAAAACGTTGGGGAAAGGGAAATGGAGGTTTAAGAATAGGAGGGTTGTTCGGAAAAGTGATACGGCCCAGAACATAGTCATTCTTCTTCGCCTCTTTCTCTATCTCAATGACAACTTCTTTGCCATTATTAAACCTTGCATAGGTGATGACGAAGAGAGAATAGATGGTGAAGAACCACTTTCAACTTCTTTACCACTTCTCAGTTTTATGACCATACATTGCTCTTTTGGGTTCGCTTTGAATGTTGCTAGGAAAGGTGTTGTGCACTCATTTGTGTAGCCACTTGCCCAATTTTAGTCTCCAAGTTCTTAACCAAGTTGCTCACTTGAGTTATCACTTGACTCATGGAACTCATTTGATTAGCCATGTGAGCCGCTAATTCATCCAACTTTGTTTCCTTCTTGGTGAACCTCTTGTTTGACTCATTAAGAAAGTTTGTCATTGCCTCCTCCAAACCTGATTTTTTCTCTTGGGCTTGATTCTTAAACCCGGGCGGTTGCAACACATTTTTATTATTAGAATAGGAAAAATTTTCATGATTCGTAACCCCCGGATGGTATTGGTTTGGGACTTGAGCATTGGTCCTATAGTTGTATCCCTGGTTATTCAAGTAATTTGCTTCTTCAGTGGTTCCTCCACCCGAATATCCCATGCTAGTTGCCGCTACTTTCTCAATGGAAGTTTGTGCACCTTGTAGCGAAGCTATTTGATTAGACAGTGTAGATAGTTGTGCCGAAATTACAGTTATCGGATCAAGCTCAAGCACTCTAGCAGCCTTTTTCACCAAGGATCTCTCACTAGAAGCTTCATATGTGTTAGAAGTCATCTCTTCTAATAGGTTAAGAGCTCTCTCTGCCGTCTTGCTCATTATAATGCCACGAGTTGCGGCATCTACCAAAGTACGTGTCAAAATTGTTATCCCGTTATAAAATATTTGAAGTTGCATCCACACTTGAAAACAGTGTTGTGGACACTTCCTCAACAACTCCTTAAACCTTTCCCACGCCTCATATAGTGACTCATTCTCCAATTGCTTAAATTGACCAATCTTTACTTGTAGTTGAGCCGTCTTTGCCGGTGGAAAATACTTTTGAAGAAAGTTTTGTATCAATTCTTCCCATGTTGCAACACTCCCAGGTTGCAAGCCTTGCAACCATGACTTAGCCTTGTCCCTCAAAGAAAATGGGAACAATCTTAGTCGAATCACATTTTCAGCCACACCATGATCTTGACTGTATCGCATTTCTCCAAGAATGACGGTATATGAATCATCGGATCTTCTATTGAAGAGCCCCCATATTGATGTTGTTGAATCATTGTAATTAGCTCCAGCTTAAACTTGAAATTGCTTGTAGCAATGGGTGCTTTCACTATCTCAGAATAATTATTATGGATGACGGGCTGAAGTAGTACCGAAGAAGACGTTGATTGTTTTCAGGCTCCATTGCCTCTTGTTCCACTCTTCTTTCTCTTCGCCTCTGTCCAAAAGTGCGCTCAATCTTAGGATCCAACGGTACTAGTTCAGCACTTCTAGATTGCCGCATACACTTCAATCAATCCTTCAAAACAAAAACAAGGAAACAAATTCAGAAAAAATACTAGATTAAAATCAAAATCAATTACTAATGATATTGATGAAACTAAAGTGAAAGAATCCCCGGCAACGGCGCCAAAAACGTTTTCACTAAAAATCGCAAGTGTACGGTGACAAATAGTAGTAATAACCGATGAAGATCGGGTTGTCGTCTTCTGGGATTGCATACACCAAATACTGTTTTCACTAATTTTTAACTTATCTAGTGATCAATTTGTAGAGTTTCAAATAATTAAAAATCAAATAAAACTAATTAATATGAACGAATTACGAGAAAAATCAATATATGAGAAATTTCTAGAGATTCAATTTCACTTAACCTTCAATTATGTAATTTAAACATGCTTATTATCAAATCAATTTCCTAATTTATAAGTCAAAACCACTTTAGGAAAAATTCCTAAAAATCATATTTATTTTCCTAAACAAACCTAAAGTATTCTATTGATGAAAATAACCAAAATTAACCTCTAAACACACAAAAACAATAAGATGCACCTAAAACACTAAATATGCAAATTAAGCAAAAACATCTAGAAATTACTAAAATATATCTACAAACCTAATAAAATTCCTACAAAATACTATGTATAAAACTCAACTCATCAATAGAATATATAAAGTTCAATATACATGCTTCCATTCAAATTGAGCAAATATCATAATATCAATTAAGTATCAATGCACAATAACATAGTTCAATATTAAATGGATTAATACACATAGAAACTTGAGACACAAGATCCATTTGATATAAATGAAAATTCTCTATGTGAACATATGATAATCAATTCTAGGAAGCTCACAAGATACACATGTACACATTACATATCTTAATCAATGATTAAAATATACATCATTCATAGCATGATCAAATAAACTAAGTTTGAAGCATAGGCAATGAAATATGATAATCATTTTAATTAAGCCTAAGATATTTTCAAAATCATACAGATATTATAATTAGGCATAGTATTACATGAAATGTTTATCCAACTCACTCATCACTTAAGCAAGTATATAGTACTCATCAATAACATGAGGTATGCAATAAAAATGGTACGACAAGTATCATGCTTAAACAAATATTAGATGCTTCAACATAGAAATATCTCTTAATACACAATTAATTTATGCTTAAGAGGATATGTTCAGGCCATTTGTGGAATAACACAATAGAGATATTTGAAATTTAAATAGAAATGTTGCCCAAATGCAAAGACTGATCATGAAGCACTTCAAGGAACCTCAAAACTTGCATTTTGATCATCAGTCGTGTTGTTCGAGTCTTTGCTGCGTCCAAGTGGTTTCCTAATCCACATCTTCCATCTTGGAATCTTTGGAAACCTTCGAATGCGTATTTGAATATTCGGGTCTTCGTCTTCATCAGTTGAGGTGTAAATGAGTGAACCACTGGATATGGCACTTAGTGATTGATCGTCCTCAATTTGTTCTTCTTCATCGTACTGAACATTTACCAATGATGATGTTTTACTTTTATCCATTCTATCTCTGTCATCATCACTTGGTAAGTTGGCAAGCATTTGTCTTCTTTCGGATGAAGCTTCACTTTCTTCTGAGGAGGTCTTGAGTCTGCTTAACACATAAAGAATTCTCTCAAAGTTACTATTAGACGGATCGTCGAACATATCAATAAAGTTGACTTTGTTCTTCCATTTGTTTGGTAAACCCTCTAAGAAATACTTAACCAATATCTGATGAGGATAGGTTATTCCATAACTTTGCAAATCACTTGCTAATTCCATCAACCTATCAAGTCCCTCATCAACTGTTTCCTCATGTAAGAACTTGAAATTTTCAAGCAATCTTTTAAGCACTTCAGTCTTGGCTTCTATAGATGTTAGTAAGTTGTAAAACTCTTACAAGGTGACCTCCCATGGATTAAACACTTATGCTATGCTTGTAAGTTTTGCAGCCCAATAACTCAGAAGTTTATCAGCAAAGCCGACTATGCTAATCCTAGATGGTATCTCTAGATCCAGTTCCTTTAAGTCTTCAAGAATTGATCTGAATCTAGAACACGCCTTTTCAATTGGTTCATTTTCAGGAATATTAAAATCGTCAAATCTTCTATCACACCCTGCACGAACGCGCCTAAACCGGCGGGACACTCACGGACGGGGCGCGAATGCATTATAACGATAATAACAGAGTCAGTGGAAGCACAATTTATGTACAAGTCTGATTTCATTAAATTCAAAATATATTTGTACATGAAATAGTTAAGGGAACATTCTCCCAAAATCCCCAATGAATAATACAAAGGGTACAAAATGTGGGCCCAAAAACCTGCACCCAGTCCACCCTAATCTCCAGTGAAAAATTGGATAACAACGGGGTGAGCTACACGCTCAGTGGGTAAAATAGTTCGTGAATATAACAATTAATAAAGGAAACTTCATAATCAAATATATTAAATACACATCAGAGCATCATAATCAATTCAATATGTATGTATGCATGACACCGTCTCGTAATGGTTTGATGACTGTACATCGCCTGAGTTCACGTACAGATGTCCCCCCCAGGAGTAATTGGGTTCTCATTGTATGTCCCTCATCAGGTATGATGCTCTGGATTCACGTACAGATGTCCCTCCCCGGGTGTAGCCGGGTTCTCATTGTACGTCCCTCTCCAGAGAATAAAATGAATAGCGAGCATCGCTCCTAACTATTCTATGAATCATAAACCACATACGTCCCTAGGTGGTAATATGTATGATGCCAATGCATGAATTGGTCTGTATGAACTGGTCCGGTCTTTACTTAACATTTAGATAGGATTTGGCAACGTTTGGTGATCCTTATCAGGGTCGGTATCACTACGTGCAAGGTTAGGACATTCAATATTACTGTATAAGCTGATAACTTTCAAATAAAACCAACTAGATCAGTCTCCAGTTGAGAGGTGACACACGAGGTCTACTTAAATACCAATCGTCTGGTGCAGCACGCTGCCTCCCGTTCACTATTTAAAGTTACTGAGGCAAGACTGAATCTGGTTGAGCCAAATTGACCGCTAATCCGTCATAGCAACAGTATAATACATGAATTCTGAATATACAGGCATAAATGCGAGAATATAAATATTATACGCAATAATGCAGTGTAAATGAATGGCAGACATAATGATAAATGAATATAAAATTTAATAAAAGTTATAAGACATGCAACCTATGTTTCGTTCCCCACCTTCAGATAAGAACTTCTTTCAGAACTGGCGCTTTCCCCCGGACAGAACCGCTTCGCACAGCACAGAGAGTCTCGAAAGAGAGTCTCAAAAGACCAAAAACTCAAAATAAGTGAAAAGGAGAAGAAAAATCACAAGGAGAGGTGATTTGGTTTGAGAAATGAGGAGGGGGAGGTTTCTTTATATAGAAGATTTGGCGCCTAAACGTTCGGGTTGGTGCCGGAACTTCGGGCATGTGCCCGGACGTTCAGGCTGTCTGCCCAAATGTTCAGGCAGGTTGCGCTAACGAATTTTTTTTTTTGTGTGCAAAACCTAGGGTATTACACTCTACCCCCCTTAAAAGGATTTTGCCCTCGAAATTAGTTCAAGTTGTCATGATGATTATCTGCTTCAGATTAACTGCCGGTGTCATCGTTTGCTAGTTCAGGGTAGTGCCTGTATGGTCCCTAAATGGCACTGTGGCCAGTGGAATCCTCAATATCATGAAACCATAGAGAGCAAATGGAGTCAGATGCGTCCTCAGAAGATTCCAACCTTTGCTTAACAGATGGTGGTGTAGGGCGCTGGTTACATCGTTTGAGGGGAGGTAGGTTGAGTAGTGGAATGTTTTTTCGTGTTGTTGCTCGAATCCAGCCGCCTGGCAATTCTTGGTAGAAGGTCCTGCCAAGATGAGGGCACGAGTTTTTTTTGAACAATATTGTTACGAAAAAGCCATGTACGCTTTGGCGATAAGGATCGTTGTCTGTGTGGCGATGGAGTTGGTGATGTAAAGTAGTTGTGACTTGACTCTGAACCTGAAGGAGTCGCCACAGGTTGCCAAGGAGGCCACTGTGTGTGTGCATTACCATATCCATTGATATTATTTTCAGACATCTGCATAGTTATTCAAGTGAAATGATGTATTAAGATATGTATAAACAAAGTTTCATCATTTTATTGATAAGTGAAATAGTACAATGTATCACATCATTAGTTATTACTAGAAAACAATTCAGGGTATTTCTGTTTGATTGTTGCTTCTAGTTCCCATGTTGCTTCCTCTATGCCGTGGTGATCCCAGAGCACCTTGACAAGTGGTATGCTACGTCGCCTTAGTTCTTGAGTTTTTCTATCCAAAATCTGTATCGCTCTCTCCTGATACCTAT
This sequence comes from Paratinospora sagittata, assembly GCA_035771175.1. Lineage (NCBI taxonomy): Eukaryota > Viridiplantae > Streptophyta > Magnoliopsida > Ranunculales > Menispermaceae > Paratinospora > Paratinospora sagittata. The sequence goes on along the minus strand of CM069613.1, from coordinate 12,769,176 downwards.
ATCCTTCCTCAACCCGAACCTCGATTAGAGGGATGATATGCGAAGCATCAGCACGATACTTTCGAAGCATTGATACGTGAAAAACGTCATGAACCTTAGACATGGATGATAGAAGGGACAGACGATAAGCAAGTTTGCCAATACGTTCAATGATCTGAAATGGACTGATATACCGTGGGGAGAGCTTTCCTTTGATCCGAAAACATTTGACACCTCTTGTGGGCTGGACTTTTAGAAAAACCAAGCCCCCCTTATCAAATTCTAGAGGCTGCCTCCGCTTGTCAGCATAGCTCTTCTGTCGACTTTGTGCAACACGAAGTCGTTCCTTTACTAGTGTAATCTTCTCAGAAGTCTCTTGAACTAGTTCAGGCCCCAACTGTGGTCGATCTACTATATCTAACCAGCATACTGGAGATCTGCAAGGGCGACCATAGAGAGCCTCGTAAGGTAAATTTAAGTACTTTACCCATCCGTCATTAAAGTCCAAAATGCAACAACGTAACATGTCTTCTAAGATTTGGATAAGACGCTGTAACTGTCCATCAGTCTGAGGGTGAAAGGCTGTGCTCATGGTGATCTTAGAGCCCATTCTACTCTGGAAGCTTTGCCAAAATTTTGATGTTAATCGAGGGTCTCGATCAGAGACAATCGCGAGTGGTATTCCATGGAGACGTACGATCTCTCTTTCATATATTTCAAAAAGTTTGGCGGGGTTATCAGTGAACTTTATTGGCAAAAGGTGTGCAGACTTTGTAAGTCTGTCAATGATAACCCAGATAACATCTTGCCCTTTATTATTTCGAGGCAAGCCCGTAACAAAATCCATTGCGATGTTCACCCACTTCCATTCTCCAATAGGTAACGGCTGGAGAAGTCCAGAGGGAAGACTTCGTTCTGCCTTAACTTGCTGGCAAACAAGACATCGGGTAACGAAGTCTTCAATCGCCATCTTCGTTCCAGAAAACCAAAATTGTCGTTTGAGATCCTTGTACATCTTGTCACCCCCAGGATGCATAGCGAACCTCGAACAGTGCATTTCAGTGAGCACTTCTTTTCGAACCTCAGGATCGTTCGGTAGACAGAGACGTTTTTTTATAGAAAACGACCCTGTCTTCAGAGATAGACCAGTAAGGAAGGTCTTGTCCGCTGAGTAGAAGTTCTCGTTTTTCCATTAACATAGGGTCGTTGGCTTGAGCTGCTGAAATCTTTTAAACCAGCTCAGAATTGGCTGATAATTGAGAAAGTCGTGAGCTTCCTCCCTCTTCGATCAGTTGTAGGTTAAAATTCTCCATCTCTGTAGCCAACTTCCCCATTTCAAATTTAAGAGTACAAGCAACATAAAATTTTCTACTCAGGGCATCAGCCACAACATTGGCCTTACTGGGATGGTACTGGAGTTGAAAGTCATAATCTTTCAAGAATTCCAACCATCATCTTTGGCGGAGGTTTAGGCCTCTCTGAGTGTAGATGTACTTAAGACTTTTGTGATCGGAGAAGACCTCAAACCATTCATCGTATAGGTAATGACGCCATAACTTCAGTGCAAATACGACAGCTGCAAGTTCCAAGTCATGTGTCGGGTAATTACCCTCATGAATCTTCAGTTGCCTCGAGGCATATGCGACAACTTGGCCTTCTTGCATTAATACAACACCTAAGCCTTGGAGAGAGGCATCGGTGTATAGTGAAAATCCAAGTGAATTTCTTGGAGTGATAAGTACAGGTGCCGTCGTGAGACGTTTCTTCAATTCCTGAAATGATGCTTCACAGGTGGGATTCCAGATGAATCGCACGTCCTTTCGGGTGAGCTTTGTCATAGGTTCAGTAATCTTTGAGAAGTCCTTGATGAAACGTCTATAATAGCCAGCCAAACCAAGAAAACTCCTAATTTGAGTAACAGTGGTAGGCTGCTTCCAATTTAAAATCGCGTCAACCGTAGAAGGATCGACCTCAATGCCATTGCCTGAAACCACATGGCCTAGGAATTGAACTCACTTCGCCCAAAATTCGCACTTACTCAACTTTGCATACAGCTGGTGGCTTTTCAAGTCTGGAGGACTATCTTCAGATGTATCTTATGGTCTTCCTCGGTTGAGGAATATATCAAGATATCGTCCACAAAAACCACTACAAATCGGTCTAAGTATAACCTGAAGATGCGGTTCATCAAATCCACGAATGCAGCAGGTGCGTTTGTAAGACCGAACGGCATGACCAAGAACTCATAGTGACCGTATCGAGTTCTGAATGTCGTCTTGGTAATGTCCGACTCTCGGATCCGGAGTTGGTGATAACCGAATCGTAAATCAATCTTAGAGAAGTATTTTTGGCATCTCTAAGTTGGGCAAACAAGTCATCGATCCTGGGCAATGGGTATCTGCTCGTAATGGTGACGTTTTTCAGTTTGCGATAGTCGATGCAAAGTCGTAACGAACCATCATTTTTGCGAACAAACAGAACTGGAGTGCCCCAGGGTGATGAACTTTTTCTGATGAAGCCATAACTCTCTAATTCCTTAAATTGTTTGTCCAATTCGACCAGCTCAACATTTGACATTATGTATGGTGGAATTGTGATAGGCCCGATCCCAGGTATGAGGTTGATTTCAAAATAGAATTCCCTAACCGGAGGTAGACCAGGAAGGTCATTTAGAAAACTGTTGGGAATTCAGATATTACTAGGACATCGTGTACTTCAAGAGGGTATAGTGCTGGTGATTCATTTTCATCACCAAGGGATAAAGCTCGAAGTTGTGCCTTGAGAAGTGCAGCAGTCGAGTTGTGTATCCATTTCCTTGTTCCCTGAATCTTGACAATCTCCCCCGTGGGCAAGGTTAACTGAACTTGCTTCTTTAGACAATCGATCTTTGCATTCAGTGGTGGGAGCTAGTCCATGCCGAGGATGATGTCGAAGTCTTCAATGTCCATCACAAAATGATCTGCATATATTATCTGTTTTGACATTCGAAGCTCACATCGAGAACACTACAATTTAACGTCAGTACTAGATCCTAAGGGTGATGTGACATGGAGTGTGATGTCTGTGGGTTCAGGATGGAACCCTAAATGTCTTACCAATGCAGACGATATGAATGAATGCGTAGCACCAGAATCGAACAAGACATGCACCATAGTATTGAACAAAGGAAATGTACCTTCGACTACATTATTGTCTGGGAGGGGTTGTTGAGCGATAGCAAATACTCTGGTCTGGTTCCATTGTCCCTGGTTCTGCTGGTTCTGCCTGGGTTGGGCATTTGCAGCAGGTGGTGCTTGTTGGACTGGAACAACGGGAATAGGTTGCTGAAGGTGCGGACAGGCATATCTTGCATGGCCCTGCTGGCCGCAGTTGTAACATGTCAGCCTCTGCTGCTGATTGTTCTGTTGGCCATGCTAATTGTGGTGCTGATGACCACCTCTTCCATTGTCGTTTCGACGGCCACCCCTGCCATGACCGCCACCTCGGCCATGATTGCGAAAACTCTGATGGTTAGGGTTAGATAGTGCAGCCGCAGGTGTTGTGGCCTCATTTTTCTGAACAGGGACTAGGAGGGTTGGGTTTTTGTTATTGTAGGGCTTCTTCTTGTTGCCCTGTTGTGAGTCCTGTTGGGAAAACATTGCAGGCCATTTTTCTCTATTCATTCTCTGCTCTTGCACGATCTTCTCTTGCTCAAAGCTCATGGCCTTGTCAACGACCTCCAAGTAAATCTTGAGATCCAAGATCAACAAGGCTTGTCGAATATCAGGACGTAGGCCATTGTAGAATTTCTCGCTCTTATCTTGCTCCGTTGAGATGGTGGAGAGAGAGTAGACCGATAATTTTTTGAACTTGCCAGCATACTCATGCTGCCCTGGTATAGCTTGGCAAATTCCTGGCACTTCTGCCTCTTCACAGCACCGAGGAAGTACTCATCAATAAACATTGACTCGAACTGTTGCCAAGTCATGTCAGTAGTGTTGACCCTTGGGTCCTCCTTTACTATTATCCACCATGTGATTGCTTCACTAATAAGTTGGTAGGTCGCAAGTGGAATGTTTTGAGTCTCATCGACTCCCATTGCATCGAGAGCCTTCTTTGACTCATCAGCATCAATGGTGCCAGCAAAAGTAAGAGGGTGTGGCCTCTTGTACTTCGTTATCTGGTCAGTTTGAGTCTCCAACCCAGATCTCACAGGTACCTGCATAGTGGCAATCTAATTGGCCACGGTCTCACGAACGACCGTCTGAACTGTTACTTTCATCGCCTCAATAAATCCGGCGAAGAAGACTCCCATACTCGAAGACATGGCAAAGGGTGTAGGTTGGGGTGGCATTGCCTGCCCAGATGTAGTGGATGTGTCGGGTGTGGCATGTGCTATCGTCGAAGACTGCGGTTCCTTATTCTGAATCTTAGGAGGTGCCTCCTCTGCTGGACGGACGGTACGTGGCCTTCCTTTCTTCTTGGTTTGCATTTTCTCACTGGCAACGAGAAAATAAAACCACGATTTAGGAACTGTAGCCAAGTATAATGTTATGGTATGCTCAGCAACAATTTCGAGAGTACTGCAATATATAAACCACCTATTTTTCTAAGTATAGTGTAAGGTTTTTTTGTTGAGGAATCAAAGAATTTTAAGTGCCTCGTATGTTTGGCCATGGTGTAAAACAAGGTTAGAATGTTTAAATAATAAGTATAAAACTTTGCGAGCATTTCAAATGTTTTGGTTCTGGTTTTTGAGAACATACATATATATTTCATTGAAAATTCATACGAGTCATAAAAACTCTAAGATTTTCCTCGATAAATATCCTGATCTAACTATCTATCGCAATCTTATGTATTCAAACTCTTTTGCTTAGTCTTTTCGATTATTATCCAAATTCGTGTGTCCCATACCACATGAATTTGGTAATAAGGGTGTCAACCAAGTTAAATTGTATGAAGACGGTCTCTAGAAAACATCGGCTAAAAAGTAGTTCACTAGTAGTATCGTCCAAGTTTACTCGTCCCATACCGTGTAAACTTAGTGATAATGTTAGTAATGCAACTTTCTCCAAATGTTTCTTTTCACACAAGGTCGTGCGTTTTCTTACTTCCACATTTTATTTAGTATCCTCCAATTTTGTTGTGTTCCATACCACTCCAAAGTTAGTGATACAAAAGAAAGAATGGTTGTAAGTCGGCCCACCAAAGATGGTCTTAAACAAAACATTTAATTCATATATAAAAAAATAGTTTTATTTACAATGCCAGTAATCATTCCTGGTTTTCCTGCCTACTACTGCTCCTTCTAGACCTCCTGCTAGAGAGACTACTAGAAGAAGGTTGAGAATTTGCCCATTGCTCTTCGACATTTCGCATACGTGTTAACAAATCACTTTGAGTCTCTTCTATTCGAGCAATGCTAGCTACAATCACATTTAACTGTTCGAATTTGTTGGTCGATTACCCCATCGATGGTTGATGGGTCGACTGTCTCATAGGTGGAGGGCAGGCCGTAGGCATTGGTGGAAAGTATTGACCGTACGATTGACTCATAGGTGTGGGGTAGTTGTTTTAACTGTAAGGGGATCCCCTAACTGGAACCCCTTGGACATTTGGATATGCTTGGTTTAAAAAGTCTTGAAACAATGGGCTCATCGGGATGTCCTGTCTTCCAAAATTTGGTGCCGTAAAACTTTGTTGTTGTTGGTTCGCAGGAACTAGCTGATACGGTACTTCTGGAGTTGGAAACCTTTGGTACATAATATTGCCTTGAGTTGGCATGTTCGAGGAAGGTGGATTTGCTGGAACTTCTTGTCTATCTTGAGTTGGTTGAGGTTGATTTAGATTGGCAAATAAATATTCCTCAGTGAACAGGTGCTCGGTTGGATCATTATTCAAGGCTGGGTTTGACGTATGGTTCTGGTTTGGGTCATTATTTGGTACCTCCCTATCAGGAATCTTGCGTCGACTTTTTTGGTAACAACGTCCTTTTTCGTCTCTAATTCTTTCGCCATTAAAAGTCGACCCGAATACTTCCTCGTGAGTTACCCCTCCACTTGTAACATATGTTCTGAAGATAGAGGATGATGTAACCGCCTCAGTGATCTGCTTCGAAGACTCATCAAAAGTATTGACGTTTGCCTTGTATAGCATCCTCATGATCAAGACTCCGTAGCCGAGGAGATCCTTTCTTAAAGGGTTTTGAATCTCCCTCAACATTTGTTGGATGATGATGTGAGGTAGGGAGACCTTAATTTGCTTCTCAATGCAGTATAACACAAGAAGTTGAGCCCTTGACATTGTGCCTCTAGTCCCCCTTTCTGGCAAGATGTTGCCGAATACGATCTTTCCAAGGCCGGCAAAAGATGGTTTAAGGAGGTTGTTTGGGAGGTTGGTGTACGTTGATTATGTGTACGGCTCTTTGGCGAGAAAATTGAACAACTGTTCGTTGGACTCTGCGATCTCTGCAACTGTCTGGGGTTCGTGTGGATCAATGATTCTATCTTCAATTGGAATCTTCATAATTCGTGCAATAATTTCTACGTTGATAGAAATCTTGTTCCCCTAACCGTTGTCTCCAAAACAGTTTGATTATGTTCATGGCTCCGTAGAAGAATTTCATCAAGTTGTAGGAGACGTGGCCCTCAACTTTTGTTATGTTCAACCACCCCAGTGTTGCGAGTTTTCGTGAAGGATTGGTCGGAGGCGGAGATCTCTATTGTCGATACTCCTCATAGTCATAACCTCCCTTTTTGACAATTTCTTTAGTCTAGTGGGAATTGGTTTCCTACTACCGTAAGTCATTCCTTCACTTGAGGTCATTTTTTTGCTAAAAGGAAAATAAAGTTGTGAAAGACACAAAATATATTCCTAACACTTTTAGATTTATGCTTTGTCCGTTAGGCAATATTTTTTTTATTTTTCTCTTGATGTTTATGCCATCATTTATTCCAATTTCTCCATTAGCAATATGATATATATATATATATCTCATCTATACATAGATATATATAGATATATATAGATATATATATATTTAATCATAACTATATATATATTTGAATCTAAACTATATAAAAAGTATATAGTTTTCTAGATATATATTTAATATAAATCTCAACTATATATAATTCATATATATATATGGTTCTAGAGATATATATATCTAATAAAAATTTTCATCCAAATTTTTCCTTTAGTAATATGGTATATATATATATCTCATGTATACATAGATATATGGATATATATATTTAATCATAACTATATATACAGTTTTCATAAATCACAACTATATATATATTTAAATCTAAACTATATAAAAATAATATATAGTTTTCTAGATATATATTTCATATAAATCTCAACTATATATAATTCATATATATATAGTATATATAGTTCTAGAGACATTTTATATCTAGTAAAAAAAATCTCTTGGTGAACTTGGGCGGGCCGTGGACCATATGCTCTGACACCATTAAATGTAACACCCCGCCCGGACGGGGCGCGAATACATTATAACGATAATAACAGAGCCAGCGGAAGCACAATTTAAGTACAAGTCTGATTTCATTAAATTCAGAATATATTTGTACATGAAATAGTTAAGGGAACATTCTCTCAACATCCCCAATAAATAATACAAAGGGTACAAAATGTGGGCCCAAAAACCTGCACCCAGTCCACCCTAATCTCCTGTGAAAAATTGGATAACAACAGGGTGAGCTACACGCTCAGTGGGTAAAATAGTTCGTGAATATAACAATTAATAAAGCAAACTTCATAATCAAATATCTTAAATACACATCAGAGCATCATAATCAATTCAATATGTATGTATGCATGACACCGTTTCGTAATGGTTTGATGGCTGTACATCGCCTGAGTTCACGTACAGATGTCCCTCCCCAAGAGTAACTGAGTTCTCATTGTACGTCCCTCCTCAGGAACGATGCTTTGGATTCACGTACAGATGTCCCTCCCCAGGTGTAGGCGGGTTCTCATTGTACGTCCCTCTCCAGAGAATGAAATGAATAGCGAGCATCGCTCCTAACTATTCTATGAATCATAAACCACATACGTCCCTAGGTGGTGATATGTATGATGCCAATGCATGAATTGGTTTGTATGAACTGGTCCGGTCTTTACTTAACATTTAGACAGGATTTTGCAACGTTTGGTGATCCTTATCAGGGTCGGTATCACTACGTGCAAGGTTAGGGCATTCAGTATTACTGTATAAGTTGATAGCTTTCAAATAAGACCAACCAGATCAGTCTCCAGTTGAGAGGTGAGACACGAGGTCTACTTAAATACCAATCGTCTAGAGTAGCACGCTTCCTCATGTTCACTATTTAAAGTCACTGAGGACAAGACTGAATCTGGTTGAGCCAAATTGACCGCTAATCCGGCATAGCAACAATATAATACATGAATTTCGAATATACAAGCATAAGTGCGAAAGTATAAACATTATACGCAATAATGTAGTGTAAATGAATGGTAGACATAATGATAAATGAATATAAACTTTAATAAAAGTTATAAGACACGCAAACCTATGTTTCGTTCCCCACCTTCAGATAAGAACTTCTTTCAGAACTGGCGCTTTCCCCAGGACAGTACCGCGTTGCACCACACAGAGAGTCTCAAAAGACCAAAAACTCAGAACGAGTGAAAAGGAGAAGAAAAATCACAAGGAGAGGTGATTTGGTGTGAGAAATGAGGAGGGGGAGGTTTCTTTATATAGAAGATTTGGCGCCTGAACGTTCAGGCGTCCTGCCCGAACCAAATTTTATTTTATTTATTTATTTTTTATTTTTTTGTGCAAATCCTAGGGTATTACATCTTCTATTTGCATCTCTAAGCCTTGATTCTCTATTATCAAGTGGCACACAGTTAACCAAATAAAGCAATTCTCATGCTTCTTTTGCAGTCTCACATTCACTAACTTGTTTTAACTCGTTATTCGGGAGACTACAAAATAAGGCATACACCGCCTTGGAATTTAGACGATACTGTTCTCTTTCTTGAGTTGTCCAAAGCTCGGTTGGCTTCTCTGGAAGAGTATAGCCATTTTCCACCATTTCCCAAAGATCAACTTCTTGCGATCTCATAAATGTTTTCATGAGAATCTTGTACTCATGGGGGAATTTTCTTTTCTAAACAATGATGGTCTGTCGGTGTATCCGCTGTTGTCCATATGATAACAAGTTGAGCACTGTCCTGCGATCTTACTCAAAGAAATTGTTAGATAACTTTGATTGAAAAAACCCACTCAGATACCACTTGTTGGCCTAGTATTATAGTCCAAGAGGGGGTGAATTGGACTTGGCAGATTTTCGCGTTACCTTTCAGATAACTTAATTGAACAAGTAAAGTGCGCAGTAGGTAACAATTAAAATAATGAATGTAGAAAAGATAAATGGATGCAGAGAATTTAGAGTGGTTTGAATCCCCTTGAACCTATGTCTACTACCCAATCACCACGATCATGATTTCCCAATACACTATTGGCTAATCACTTACGGGCGTGATTAGAAGTCGTTTACACTCTAACCGACACAAGGGTTTGGTTAGAAAAGCCACAACCACTAACCTACACCAGGGCTTGGTTAAAAAGCCACAAACTAGCCTACACCAGGGCTGGTTATGTGCCGTAAAAAATAGGGTAATGTCCCGCTTGACTTAATCAAGTCAACAATACATCAAGATTACAAAAGATATAGAGAAGTGTTCCATAACACTCTCAACAATATACTCTTACAATCTTGAATAAGTCAACAATACTATTCCAACCACTATGATTTAAAATGATGCAAAGTGTTGAAATAGGTTTTTCTCAAATGCAATCGATTCAAATATATGCGATGTAAAACAGTAAATCGAATATGCACAACTACAAGATATTGATTCTAAACAATGATAAGTTTAAAGCACAAGAATCAATATACTATGATGATCAAAACTTGATGATTCTAAATGAATTTATAATTAAGATCAAGAATCAAACAAATCAAGTATGATAAAATACTTTGATTCAATATAATATAATGTTAACACATGAATCGATATCACAAACTATTTATGAAACCACTAAACAAGGTATTTTGTTATGAAGATCAAGATAGGGTTTCACAAACACAATGAACACAAAGTTAGTTTTCAAGATGATAATATAAGCACAAAGCATAAACCAATATCACAAGAATCTAGATATAGAAATGTATACCCCACTAGGTAAGGTTGAAGTTCCAAGATTCTTCTTGTGTGAAGTTGGATGAGAGAAATCACAATCAAGACTCAATAGAAGAGGTAGATAGTACTCAAATCGTCTTAAACACTTGCACAAGAGAAACTCCCAAGTTTCTCAAGGTTTTGAAAGATGTGGAGAAATTTTCAAAATATTGGATCAATAGATCAAATGTTGTTGAACTTTTGCTTTCAAAGAAGGTTTAAATCACTCAAGACTTGTTGTTGGCTTATGTAAAGACTAATACGAAAAATGCACAAGGTCTCTAAGTTTTGCAAAGGTTGCTCTTCAAATGAGCAAGTTTGGTATATATAGATAAACACCACACCGAGGCACAGGAATGCGTTTCTTAACACAGGAGTTCGTTTCTGGTTTAAAATATGAAAAACCTCAGGTTTTCCTCCAATCAAGGAGCGCGTCCCTTACTTAAGGAGTGCGTTCCTCAATATGTTCGTTGGGCATAAGAACGGATTCCTTAAAGAAGAGTCACTGACTCTTAAAGTTTGTCCTATTTAGCCTTTGGGCAACAGGAGCGCGTTCCTCTTACAAGGAGCGCATTCCTTAAACCATGATAAAAAATTACTAAGTCTCAGGAAAAAAACTCAGGAATGCATTCCTTCACTAAGAAGTGAAAAAAATTTGAAATTTGATCATAATGGGTTTAGGACATTGTCAAAAACATAGACTAACATTTTAAACACATTTTTGACACGATTGAGGTATAATTGACACAGTTAAACATGAGTGATTCGATCGATTAAACCAATGATCAAAGCAATAAGTACAATACACGTGAAAGGATAAAACCATGCAAAGTTGACAAGATGAATGCATGTTGAACACCGATCAATACATGTACGATAAACAATTATAACTAAGTGATAGCATAATTATCAAACTAATAGGTGTGCATGCATGATTAATTATATAATAATGTATATGCATTAGAATGATAAACTATATGAATGATTTTTGAAAAGATGCAAATCATGTGTGGTTGGAACATGTAAATGTTACTTTACAGCACCAAGATTCTAATAAAGAAATACAACCATGAAACTCTTGAATCTTCGTAAGGTGTTGTTCCTTTCACATGCTTTGAAAATGTAGTTGAATCCTAGATATATCTAGTTAGCACTGAAACAACTATGTCAAAGAGATTAGATATCACAAGTATGTTGTTTGTGTTGGTCTACCCAAGAGGGGGTGAATTGGGTGCGATGGTCAATTTTAAACTTTCTTCCAATAACATAGTGATTTACATAAGTGTATTGGAATATGATGAAAAATTAGAACACAGACTAAAATGTAAAGGTGTGACACACAGATTTATAGTGCTTCGGCCAAGCCAACGTTCACTACCTAATCTCCCCGATTAGAATTTTCTCAATCCACTAACTGATTCTCTTATCGGTGAGAACCAAACAGTTACAACTGCCATTTTACAAGTTAAAGGCAAACCTATCATTTCACAGGCTAAGGATGAACCAAATTTCCTTTTTCCAGGATGAGGAGAAACTCATGTGCCTTTTACTGGATAAGAAAGAACCATTTTCCTTTTACGGGATAAGGAAGAACCGTGATCCTTTTGCGGGATAAGGAACAATCGTTTCTATTTTACAAGTTATGAGATAACCTATCCTTTTACAGGTTAAGGTCGCACCTATCCTTTTACGGGATGAGGATGAACCGATTCTCTTTACATGTTGAGAGATAACCTATATGATTTCAACCCTGAAATCATCAAGTGAACTACTTTCACTTGTCATGGTTGTTGCAGTCCAGAAATACACCAGCATTACAATACTAAGATGTTGGTATGTTCTAACGTAGTAGAAAACTTTACATTAAACTCAGTACATAGCATTACAAAGATATGAAATATGAAATAGGTAATGCTAAGTTGAAATACACCTTCAGTCCTTTACCTTTTAATGTTTGGTATTGCTCAAGTGCAGTTTCGAAAAGCATGAACGATATGATATGAAATCAGTGCTTTATCGAATATAAAATATACTAAATAAACATTGACATATAAAACAAAGGACTGGTGTAAATCAAAGACACATACAGTTTTTAAAATAGATATAGAATATAAGTATGAAAACTTCTGGTTCAACGATCAGTAGTTAATGCAACTACTGATGTAGTTCAATACATTACTTAAGATATGAAATCAAGTACAACTGTATGTCTTGAACTATTTCTCAAATTCTATCTTCAGCAAGAATGATACCAAATATGAATCACTGCTGAGAATTTGAGTTGATACCAATAAAAACAGATTTTCAAAGATAAAATATAATTGAAGCTCAATATGAAAATCTATTGTAATGGTACAGGTATCAGTGAAAAATACTTTGAAAGATTAGATTGTGAAATTCATTTTGACACAAACTAACTTTCAAAAAATATTGGCACAACACAAAATGATTGGAAAATTGTTTAATCCTAAGTGCTGGTATTTATAGACTTACTGGGACATAGCCGTTGGACGTTTCAAGTTCAAATAATATGAACGTTTACACACAACGACAATTATGTTATATAAAAATAGCAATTGCAATTTTCACTAACATTTTGGTTCTTTTCAGATTTCATGAAATGGAAAAATTTTGAAAAAACTTATTTCATGTATCAGAGAGGGTTTCTGATAAGTCTGAAAAGGATTCTGTGCAATGGTCCGTTCTGAAAAAGTAAACTGATGTAGTGTACTTGTTCGATCAATGATGGTAACTGAATTAGCGTCCTGATTACGTAATCAGTGTCCTAACGCATAATATCAACTTTGTCGTTTTTGTTCTTTGAGGGTGCTCATTACGTATAAGCGTCCTGTTGAACACTTAAGTGAGGGCGCTACTAACTCGTAAGCATCCTGACTTACTTTGATATTTAAACGTCTTAACCTTGAGGGCGCTGATGCACATTTAGCATCCTACTTTGTTTTAAAAATAGTTCAGTGCATAAGGGCGCTACTATCCGAGTAAGCGTCCTGCTAGTTTAAAACATAAAACAAAACCTGAGGGCGCTACAATAATGTAAGCATCCTACCAATTAAAAACATTTGACACAAGACATAAACATGCTAAAGGACAATCAGCGTCCTGAAAGTTACTAAGTAGATTCCCAAAGGTGAGGGCGTTGTTATCCATATAGCGTCCTGATAGATTATTCGACTTATAACTGTCAGTGTCCTCAAAGATACATCCTTTGAAGAACTTAAGACATCTTTCAGTGAGGTGATGCTAAATCAGCTTCCTGACAACTTCAGAGGTTGACTAATAAAAGAGGTCGCTAGTATACAAGTAAGCGTCCTGATGAATCAATTTAATTCAACCTTGAATGTTATCAGCGTCCTGACTTATCAAGTTCAGGAGAGCGTTGCTGTTTCATTAGCGTCCTGAAAGACTCTTTAAAAATATTTTTGACTCGTTAGCAAAACATGCAGATTAGAAAAACATATGTAGATGATTTATGCATGGTTTTGAAAAATATTTTGAGCAATAATGATTAGAGAAAGATATACCTTAAATACTTTGTGTATTTCTCATTTCTCGTAACCGTTAAATCCAACTCTTCATTATGAGATCTTCAATAAGAGCATTGCAGAGTTGAATGACTTGAACGTTGATCGAGAGATGTAGTCTTGAAGCTTGATCGAATCGTTCGAGTGAAGTGATCTTGAAATCAGAATATGATCGTTGAAGTTCTTTAGTTGAAATGATCTTGATCATTGGATATGAGCTTTGAGTTCCTTGATCGAGTCGTTCCTTGGCTTTTGCTTTCCATAAGTGCTTTAATGAAATCTTGATAAACGTTCGTTAGCACCGAAAAGTACTTTGTTTGTGATCATCAAAATATACTTTATCACAATATATTTAGGGACAAGCTAAGTAATGAACTGTATAGGTTAACAGTTTCTAATCATCAAAACAAAACTAAGTGAGAGTAGTTACATCAACAAGTGAAACAACTAACATTCAAAGAGCTTGAGCGCAAAGATTTTCTAAATGTTGAGTTGTGTTGAACGACTCTTAGTTGCAAAATATATAGAATGCATTTAGGGTTTCAATCTCCCAAAAACCCTAATGCTTTGATTTTAATTTCAAATGCAATGGTTAGAAACTTTCACCAAAATGTGGTCTTTAATAGCGTTGAAAATTTTTACAAATTCTGCGCTCATATGGTAATAGAAATGCTCAGAAAAAGTAGACAGTGCACAAGTGACGACTGCTTAAAAGATTTTCTGATAGTTTTACGTTAGCTTCTTACTGTGGCATTAGCGTCCTGAAATAAAAAGATCCAGAAGATCAAGTTGATGTATTAGCATCCTGGCGCAACATTAGCGTCCTACTTGAACGTTATCATGAAAATCACGTGGTTCACAGTTTGATTAGGGAGGGCGTTAATCCAGCACTAGTGTCCTAATGGACTTAATTACTAGTTTCCTAGAATGATAGGGAGGGCGCTAATCAAACATTAGAGTCGTACTTGAAAACATGTCCACATGTTTCCAAAGCGTCCTGATGGAGAGGTAACGTCCTGCAGTGTTGGCTCTGTCGCGACCCCTCACTGGGTGACGTCACGATCGGCACAGTACCCCAAATAATGCCACTACATGACAAAACTTGAGGCACTGATAAGCCTCTACGCAGAAAATACCTAATAAACACAATACACAACCTGTATATGACAAATATAATTGAACCAAACTTCAAATTTCATTATCCAAAAATCTAACAAGATTCAATCCATCTTCCATACATGGTTCAATATTTACAAATATATCCATATGGAACTCAACCAAGAGTCCATCATCCCAAGGAAGTCATATACAATCCATATAAAGTCTATGTTATAAACATATGTACTGTGATAGTTATATACAAGTTCCAAAAGATCAAAATAATCAAATAACCCAAAACAGTACCCCAAGTCCCCAAAATCCAAAACCTACATCCAAAAAGCAGGAGAAAAAGGCCTCGCAAACAATGAAGCCTTGCCCTTCCCTTTCGAATCAGAACCTGAAAAAATAGGGAAATAAGGTAAGCTCAATTAGCTCAGTGAATATCTCTCACAATAATCTCCACATATGCATTTATATAAAACATGTAAGCTGCTGAAATCACATTTATAAAACAAATACATCAATGAAATCATATAGTATATGCTCCCAACTAATCATAAAGATTTTGTGAATCATTTAATAAAATTTATGTCGACGCCTCCACCGAGGTCACCAATAGATAATTTAATTTACACACTCCTGTCTTGTACAAAAGCTAGTCAGACCTGAACACCCAGACCTGATCCTTCTGCCCTTGCATTTTTCGGTATACGAAAGTTTTCTTCCACAAAGAACAAGTAGCACGGAAGACCACGAACACTACGGTATTCAATCCAAAATACCCAAGCAATTCAATGTATGAAAATCCATGGTCATGATCATAAATACTATGCACATATACAATATGATGCATACCATTCAACAATTTCATTTTGTATAAATATAATACCATAAATGAAGAATTGAAGTGAGGAATAGTCACAACCAACCACAAGTGAATTAACCAAGCTAAATACCCTCAAATTGGCCAATCAAATCACAACGACCTGAAATGAATCAAATTCACAATTCCATGCTTAATTTATTAAGCCAACCTAAATATATAAAATCCAACTATTAGGCATCAACTATGCCAAAATTATATAATCAAGCCAACACTTAGGCCTAATCAAACATAAGCCAATATAAAAATGCATGAATACCCATTCATCATCTAGGCCTAGACTCAATGTACAAGCCAATTATCATGTCAATTAATTCAATTCTCATTAATTGACTCCAATTTACCCAAATTACAACAATTATCAATATCCATGGCATAATATTAACATGGAAATTGCTCAACAACACATAAAAGATAATCAAATCTTAAGATTTAAAATAGTTCAATCAAAACCCTAGAGTATTCAATTAACCCAACATTGAATCCATGAATACAAGATAGAAAAATGAAAAACAAGGAAAGGAAACATTGCAAGAACTTAAGAAATAAAAATTAAAAGATGAAACTTGAAGATCTTCTTCTTCTTGCAAAACTTGCAACTCCTCAAAATTTCTCCTCTTCTTTCTTGCTTCCCTTTCTCTCCTCCCTTTTGCAAACCCTAGCCGTCCTTTTTCTCCCATTTTTTTGTGACTCTAAATCCTATTATATGATAGTCCTTTACGTCTAGAAGACGTAGAAAAAAACCACATCCAATTCCGAGATGTATAACCCAAGATATCACAAAAATACAAATGTTGCACAAAAGCAAATTTCGTAACGGCGCCGCGGTGCTACTCCTTAGTGTCGCGGTACTCAGAGCGTGAAATGCACTATTTTCTGCATTTTCTTCATGTTTTTGCAGTTTTTCTCCATGTGACTTGTTGTGCAATGCCTTGGGACTTTTTCTCCATCTTTTATGTCTCATTTCATCCCTTTAAAACTCTTTATTCTCCTACAAAATAAAACACAAAAATACAGGTAAGTGATCTAAACTAGTCAAGTATTAAAAGTCTAAATGCAAATATGTATTAACATGCAAAATGTGAGATTATCAATATGAAAATGCAACTAATGATTTAGGGAAAAATCCCTAAAAATTATGATTATTTACCTAAACTAATCTAATGCATGCAATTCATGAAAACACCTAAAACTAACATCTAAAACACAACAAAACACCTAAATGAACCTAAAACAACTAAATGAGCTAATTATGCAAAAACACCTAAAAACTAACTAAATGCACCTAAAAATCTCACAAATTGACATGCAAAACACTAACCAAAACTCAACTTATCAAATTCCCCAAACTTAGACTTTGATCGTCGTAAGCAAAAAGATAAATGAAAGTTGGACAAACAGGACTCCACACATATTCTAAGATGAACAAGGATTTGATTAACTAGAATGGATTCTAATGATCTAAAAGACAACAGAACTTTTATTCAACATAAAACAAGGAAAACTTTGATAGTTTAAACATATTGTCTAGAATTTCAACCGACAAGTCATCCTTCTTTTCAATCCTCGTTGACAAATAAGCATACAAATCAAACAAATGAGCACTCATAAATCATATAAATTATGCAAGCAAGATAGAGAATGATGATATCAATAAAACAAAACATGGCTTCATATGCTTGTTTTTCACTCTTCTCTCCATTAATGTAGGTCTCACACCAATTAAGATCAATAGGACTTCATTAAGCTTGTGGTGTAAGGCTAAGGTTAAGGGTATGATAAAATGGATAAAATGAAGCTCATGAAAGACACCCAAGAGGGGGTGAATTGGGTGGTTTGGCCAATTAAGAAAATTTTTAATTAATCTTTTGTATTCCTTAATTTGGTTGAGGCATTTTATCAAATAGATCATATATAATAATAAAAAGCAAAAAATAAATGTAAAGAGACAAGCATTTTTACGTGGTTCAGAAATCAATTTCCTACCTCCATGCCTAGAGAAACCTTCTCTAGGATTTCACTATCTCGGATTCACTTCACGGGTGTGAATCAAACCGTTAAAAAAGGATTTTACAGGTTCAAGGCGACCCTATCTTTTTACGGGCTCAGGATGAACCTACAACATCCTTTTGCAGGGTAAGGATGAACCAAACTTTGATTCCAATATTGGAGTCTCAGGTGAACCACAATCACTTGACTTTATTTGTTCAAACTTGAATCAAATCATGGAGAGTAACCATAAAGTGGTAATCTTCCTCTAAACACTTAGAATAATTAAAATTGCGCTAAAAGATACAGATGAACTCAAACACAATGAAGAATGAGAAAGGTTGTTCCTTACCGAACAAACCTCGAAATACTTACAGAGCAATATAGTTTCTTCCTAGATTTCTCAACCACAGGTTTGAAGATAGAGCACAACTGAAAATAATGCGAAAGATAAAAACAACTCTATTCGATAAAAATCAACAGTATGTAATTTAGCTCGTGATCATGATCGACTTATGTAAAAGGTGAATGATCAAAACATCAGTATAACTTTATGAAAATCTCAGTTCTCCAATGGCGGCTGCCCCCTTTTTGGCTTATTTGGAAAGAATAAAGTTTGGAGAATGATATCAAACGTTCTTAGTATTAAGAATAGGGTTTAATGATTGTTTAAATAGAAAATCATGATTCAAAACCCTGAACCTATTATGAGTGGCCACGAATAAAAGATTTAATCATGTATTAGTGAAATCAATGGCCCACAATGTGCTCAAGTTTAAACCTCGAAAATGAGCAAAAATGGAAAAAAATAGGCTGGAGTGCGTTTCAGAAAAGGGGAATGTGTTTTAGGAAGCCAAAGAGAAAACAACATATTTTCACACACCAGCTGAAACGCGTTTAACGAGACCCTAGACAAAAATGTAGAATTTTTGTCAACACAGTTAGAACGCGTTTCAAAAGGCTGAATCGCGTTATAGTGAGCCTGAGGCAAAAACACACTAGAACGGGTTTTGTACAGCTGAAACGCGTCACACTCAATTGAAACGTGTTTCACCAAACCTGAGAGTTATGCACACTTTTTGCCTTGTACTTGAAACGTGGTTCTACTTGTTGGAGTGCATTTCAGCTTGTCTGAAGCAAATGAGACGTGTTTTTGCTACAAGAGTGCGTTCCACAAAGTAGGAATGCATTCGACGAGTTCTTGGGAATCGTGTACAAGTCAAGAATACAATTCTTGAACATGTTTAGGTTCCATGATCGATAAGACAATGAAAAAGCATTTGGAACACGATCAAGTCATCGAATTGATTCAAAAACTTAAAACCTTAAAAGAAGATATGATGAAGTGAGTTCCTTGAAAATAAGCATACATGCTCAAAATATTTTCTCACGTCTATAAAGAATTTTTTTATAGTAAAGCTAATTTTGAAATGCTTTTGATCATGCTTGCATGAAAACTAAGTTAAACAATGATAAATCAGTAAACGGAAAATTATGAAAATTGAAAATTGAATACGTGAAGGTTTTGAGAAAAACCAATCGAAAATCAAGTGGCTGATCAAACAAGGAAGAAACCTACAACCTAAGAGAATCTAAAGAAATTACAATATGAAATTTAATTCCAATCCATTGCATGATCTCTGGTTGACTACTTTTTGACTCTGCTTGACTTGCAACCTTGCCTTCACTTTATGCAAGCCAAATGTGTCCTCTTTGTTGGCCTCGATATGACCAAGAGAGGGGTGAATTGGACACTTAGCAGATTTTAACCTTTCTTAAAATTATGCGAAATAATGAAAACATATTAAACAAAGTATAGCAATTAGATACAACAAATGAAAATGGCACAATGCAAGCAAGATTTACAGTGGTTCGGCCGCGCCTACATCCACTACCTAACCTCCTCTGTTAGAATTTGTTCAAACTCCACTATGGACCTTCTTACTAGTAAAGATCAAACCGGTACACTTTCTCAACTTACGGGTGTGAGAACTACCGTTTCTCAACTTGCGGGCATGAGAGGACCTATTCTCTACTTACAGGCGAGAGATAACCTATTATCAACTTACGGGTGTGAGAAGACCGTTTATACCTATGAGCAACACTTGCTCTAACTCAGTGAGTTACCGGTCACCACAAACTGAATACAAGATGAAGTATGATTCCCTTTACTCAGAATCAAAGTTATACTTACAAAGTTTTGGATTGAACCTTCTGTGATCACAGATTAAACAAAATATGTGTGATGAAGTTTATGCTGAAAACAGGTTCATAAAGCTTCTGTCTTCTTCAATGGGTTCTTGAAATAATGAAGATGAAGATCAATCAACCCAAAAGACTTGAAGTTTTTCTTTCAAAAGATTGTAAGATCAAGCACAAGTGAAAGAAGACTAACTTTCAAAAAGTGTTTTAGCACAAACAAAAACTGTTAATACGTTTTGAATGAATATTAGTTTTGTATTTCATTAGTAGTTTTTCAGCTCTAAGGCAGCACGTATATATAGGAATAACAACGGCACAATGGACTTGATGTTTTTGGCGCTCTAGGTTATTTCAAATATAAAGTTAACATTCTTTCCGAAATGGATTGATTCAGCTCAATACATATTACAGCGATAGCACCTGAATCATCTGATCCTTTCATGAAAGAGGAATGTTCTGACGAAGTTTTTAGAACGTTCAAAAAGTTCTGAAAAAGTTGTACGATTCTGAAAACCTCTGAAAAACATTCATATGTTTCTGAAAAAGTTAACAGAAATAGCCGTAATGTTAGATCAACCAAAATATCTTTTCTGTCATTTTGTCCCTTTGAGGGCGCTCATAGAACATCAGCGTCCTACTGAACAATGAAGTGAGGGCGCTACTAAATAGTAAGTATCCTGACTTACTTTGACAATTGAACGACTTAAATCATGAGGGCGCTACTTAGCAATAAGCATCTTGCTTTGTTTGAAAACATTTGGCCCACGAGGGCGCTACTCAAGAGTTAGCGTCCTAAACTTTTAAAAATAGTTTCAAAACAATGTTAAATGAGTCGACAGACGGTAAGTGTCCTGAAAGTTATTTAAGTTGATTCCTAAGATAAGGGCGCTCCTACACAAGTAGCATCCTGACAATTTATTCAACTTATAAGTTATCAGCATCCTTAAGGATAAAAATCACTTAAAAACAAAATGATCTTTCAACGAGCTGAAACTAAGTCAATGTCCTGACATTCTCAAAGGTTGATAAAGGAAAGGTCGCTATTACTAAGTGAGTGTCCTTATTAATCAGATCAATTCAGCCTTGAGCATCCTAATATTTTATCAGCGTCCTAACTTATCAAGTCCAGGAGGGGCTGCTAAAACATTAGCGTCCTGAAAGACTTTTATAAAAGCAATTTTTGATTTCTCGATTAAAGCTCGATAAAACATAATGTAATCGGATTAAATCGAATATGCAACCAATCGGTTAAAACATGTAGGCATGCATATTGTTGAATCACATCACATAGAAGGTCCTAGAACTTATCATAATCTAATCATACAACTAAGCATCTTCAAACGATCATGGTCTTCAAGAAGATCTTTTAATACGTTCGCCATGCATCATTGAATCTTCGATACCTTCAAGTAAGATTAGAAATGCCATATGTGTAGTAATATCATAAACAAAATGTAGTTTTGTAATCATCAAAATCTTTCATAATAGGGACATATTTTCGTAAGGGACATGAGGATAATTAGTTCGATAATCTCCCCCTTTTTCATGATTTCAAACACATTACTATAGGCATTGAAGCAAGCTAATAAAATGATGTATGTATGCATGAGATACAATACAAATGTTCTTTGTTTCATATGATATGAGTGTATTACCACGAAAGGTACATTAGATATCACTAAGACTCCCCCTTAGTGTTAAACTCTGCCTGAGTTTTTGATGCTTCAATGATAGTACTTTCTCCCCCTTTTGAAATATCAAAAAGAGTAAAATAGCATGAAATATATCTCCTCCATATAGAGGTAAGCATCAAAATATCATAGATCAGTCTCAGAGAATATCCCAACCTCTCTGCAAATGTGAACAAATTGGTCTTTTTGTAAGGCTTTAGTAAATATGTCAGACAATTGTTCTTTGGTTCCAATATGAGATAATACGACTTCTCCATTTTGCACATGATCCCGTAAAAAGTGATGTCTTATTTGAATATGCTTAGTTCGGGAGTGCAATATAGGATTTTTAGATATGTTAATAGCTATTGTCACACAAAATTTCAGCACATTGAGTAAGTATTTGATAATCCTGAAGTTGTTGTTTCATGTAAACATATTCTGCTTCAGCTGTGGATAATGCCACAGAATGTTATTTCTTGCAAAACCAAGAAATCAAAGAATTTCCATCAAAGTGACAAAATTCGGAAGTACTTTTCCTATCAGTTAGACTATCGGCATAGTTGGAGTCTACATAACTTCTGAGATCAAAAGTTAGCTTTGGAATACAAAATTCCTAAGTGTGTTGTGCCATTTATGTATCTGAATATTCGTTTGACACACCTTAAATGAGATTCTTTAGGTTTAGATTGAGATATTGCACAAAGACAAACACTGAACATGATTTCAGGTCGACTTGTTGTTGAGTACAAAAGACTTCCAATCATGCTTCTATAAAGTTTTGAATCAATTGATTTATTTCATCCTTATATAATTTGATTGCAGAGGTATAGGGAGTATCAATCGATTTCAAATTGTGCATTTGAAACTTTTTAACCATTTCCTTAGCATACTTTGATTGGCTTATGAAGGTGCCTTTCAACATTTTAAATTCCTTCTACATTAGTTTTGAAAACTCATCACACAGTTCTTTGTTTGATGCACCAAAAATGATATCGTTCACATATATTTGAAAAATAAGCATATTATCATTGTGGTGTTTAATAAACAAAGTTGGATCAAGTTTTCCTTTTTGAAACTTATGATCTAAAAGAAATGAACTCAGTCGATCATACCAAGCACTTGGAGCTTGTCTTAATCCATATAAGGCTTTGTGGTGTTTGAACACATATTCCAGGTCTTGAGCATCCTCAAACCCTGGAGGTTGTTCCACATATACCTCTTCATTGATGTAACAATTTAAAAAAGCACTCTTTACATCCATTTGGTACAAGGGAAAATCTTTGTAACAAGCATAGGCAAGTAACTTTCTTATTGCCTCTAATCTTGCTACTGGGGCAAAGGCTTCTTCGAAGTCTATGCCTTCTTCTTGGTTGTACCCTTGTGCAACCAATCTAGCCTTATTGCGGACAATGATGCCTTGTTCAATCTTTTTGTTCCTAAAGATCCATTTGGTTCCTATAGCAGATTGATGAAAAGGTCTAGGAACTAATTCCCATACTTTGTTTCGCACAAAGTGTCATAGTTCTTCTCGCATAGCAAGAATCCAATTTTCATCTTTCAATGCATCTTCCACTTTAATTGGTTCAAATTGTGGTACAAAAGCAACAAGCTCTTGATCTTTTTGAATTGAGGCTCTAGTGGATACACCTTTTTGTGGATCTCCTAAAATTTGATCTTGGGAAAGACCTTGAAGCAGTCTAAAGTTTTTAGAAGATTCTAAAGATGGTTCAGGTTCAAGATCTATAACCTTGGTTGTCTTGGGTTTATCATCATAAAAATTTAACTGCTTAAATTCATCCTCAAGACTTTTCTTTTCAATACTTTCATCAAATTTTATATGAATTGATTCTTCTACAGTTTGATTAGATTTTTTAAAGACTCTGTAGGTTCTACTGTGAGAAGAAGATCCTAAAAATATTCCTATGTCTGATTTTGGTTCAAACGTATCTAAATTGTCTTTATCATTAAGAATAAAACATTTACATCTGAATACTCGAATGTAATTGATGTTGGGTGCTCTACCCTTCAATACTTCATATGGAGTTTTATTCAGATCTTTTCTAATCAGAACTTGGTTCATCACATAGCAGGTAGTGTTTATAGCTTCACCCCAAAAAGATTTGCAGTGTTATACTCATTGAGCATTGTTCTACACATCTCCTGCAGAGTTCTATTCTTTCTTTCAACTACACTATTTTGCTGTGGTGTCCTAGGGGCTGATAGATGGTGAGTATAACCTTGATTGTTACAAAATTCTTTGAGATTTTTATTAACAAATTCACCACCTCTATCACTCCTAAATTATGTTGATTTTGTAACCCTTTTCATTTTCGTCTCTCTTACAGAATTTTATAAATGTTTCACATACATCAGATTTATGAGCTAATAGAAATACCCATGTGAATCAACTAAAGTCCTCAAGAATTACAAACACATATGATTTACCACCTAAGCTTTGGGTTTTGGTTGGACCGAAAAGATCCATGTGAATCAGTTCGAGAGCTCTAGAGGTTGATTGATGCCTCTTGCTCTTAAATGATGATCGGGTGTGCTTACCAAGTTGACATGGTTCACAAACCTTGTTATTTGAGTAAGTTCCTTTCGGAATACCCGTGGCCAGATCATGTTTAATAATTCTAGATATGTTGTCCATATTAACATGAGCTAATCTCCTATGCCATAGCCATGCATCACTACCAGAGATAGCACTTAAACATGTTACATTTTGTTTCTTCATGTCATTGAAGTTCGCGCAATACACATTCTTAAGTCTAGATGCCATGAATGCAACATTTTTATCCACATGCTTGACAATGCACCTATTTGCCTCAAATAAAATGTAATAACCCTTGTCACATAATTGAAATATTCCCAAGAGATTATGCTTCAGCCTTTTGACATAAAGTACATCAGATATGGATAGAGAATCGTTACCTATAGTTCCAATGCCTTCAATATCACCTTTGTTATCGTCTCCGAAGGTGACCTTTCCTCATTTCTTCTTTTCAAGGCTCAGAAAGTTAGATCTATCTCCAGACATGTTCCTTGAACAATTGTTGTCTAGATACCATATATCTTCGTTTTTGCACATCTACACAACATAAAATATATTTTACTCTAGTCTTCCCACTCCTAGGTTTGCCCTTCGCTATCATGGAACTGTCACTTGACTCGTACTAAAGGAATTTCTTTATTCTTGAGCTTTCGAACTCTGTGAACTACAAACTGAATTGGTTATTCCACATAAGTAGCATCCTCCCCAACTTCAAACTATGATACATCAAGCATAGGTACATGTGTCCTCAGCTTGGACACTTGGAATACATCATGAACACTTGCAAGTTGAGGTGGAAAAAAAGGTTGTATGCCAAGGGACCTATCCTCTCAAGGATCTTAAATGGCCCAATAAATTGAGGGGATAGTTTTCTTTTCACCCAAAATCTCATTTGCCCCTTTTGTGAAGAGACTTTCAAAAGTACCTGATCTCCCGCAACAAACTTTAATGGCCTGTGGCACTTGTCAAAGTAGTTTTTTTGCCAATCCTGAGTTGTCTTCAACTTTGTCCTAATCTACTTAATCCTCTCAATTTGTGCAACCACTACTTCTGGCCCCAAAATCTGTCTCCCCCACTATGAACCAACAAGTAGGAAATCTACAAGGTCACCCATATAGAGCCTAAAATGTTGTCATGCCAATGCTAACCTGATAGCCATTATTATAGGCAAACTCACTCAGATGAAGATATTCAATCTAACTCAAACCAAATTTCAAAATACATGACCTGAGCATGTCCTCCAGCACCTGAATAATCCTCTCAAACTGTTTGTGTCAAACCTCCTCGATTTGCTTGCATAGGATGTGAACGTTAGTCACGGGTGTTCGAACTCATTCGAACTGAGTTGCACACACAGAAGCATAGTAGCCCAAAAAAACATCAATACAACGAAAAATAACAAAAGAAAATACTATTATATATTATGCAAAAGTTTGATAATACTACATCCCATTTTCTTAAAAAAACACAAAATAAGGATAAAAGGGTTAGGGCCCTTACGAAATTAACAAAAAAACATAGAAAAGGAGAAGACCAAAGTGAAGCATTAGAAGTCTGGAAGAGGGAAAAAAAGAGGCATCATGAGCCTAGAAGAAACCACCACAGCTACGCCGACCTGGAGGAAGAGGTGTGCATATACAAAAGCCCTCACACGAACCAGGTTTGGCCACGACCCCCGATACAAGTCCAGCCTAACCCATCTTATATTCTTATAAAGATTAGTAATGAGGTGAGCTAAATAGCTGAGTGAGATTAAGGAAGGTAAACAAGCTTACATGCATAATAATAAGTATAGACCAATAGTCATCAGAAAGTTATGCCACAACGATACAATCAAGCAATGAATTATCGCCACACGGCCTCACAAGCCAGACACAATGCAGCTAGCAACCTGTGAGCCGAGGCGCCAATGCAACATGTACTAGCTGAGAGGTCTCATGAGTTCCAACGCTTAAAAGTGGCAATGTGACACCTCATGGGCCAGCGGTACTGCTGCTAGCAACTGATAGGTTCAACATCCCGAATATTGACAAAGCAACCACATGGTCTAGTGTGATGGCATGGTACCATGGGTTCAAAGTCCGTCTATCATGATAAAGTATGTATCATTTCGATAAACAATTTTTCATGAATGAGGTAGAGCAAGGTAACGTTTATGATGCATGATGCTATGTAAAATATCATTAAACCAGTAAAAGACGGAAACCTAGCATTCATTCCCCACCTTAACACACTCGTGGTGGTGCAACATCTAACTTTCTTCCTTTAGAAGTGTGCGAGGTCAAGAAACCACGACGGTCAGGAATTCGTCAGGGTGGAGCTAGTTCAGATGACTGGGGGTTACCCCTATTTATAGGGGTGGTCCAAGGGGCTGGCTCCCAATGGGACCGGCCTCCCTTTTGTGTAGACCTCCCCAGTTGGAGAAATCCTTATGAAATTTCCCATGAAGAGGGCCATCTTCCCCCTTTGGGGAGACGCCCACTACCTGAGGAGGTCTATTTAGTTGTCAAATGTACGCTCTATTCTCTACAAAAAAAAATTGAGAAAAAGGAAAAAGAAAAATTTCAGGGTGTTACAATTCTGCCACCCTTAAAAGAATTTCGTCCTTGAAATTCAATTAAGGCAAGGTTTCTGAAAAGGTGTAGAATGTAACTAATATACGTACTAATCATCATCCAAGATGTCGATATATTCAAGAATATTTGCATTATCTTCGACTAGACTTGGAGATCTCGTATCGCGCTAGTAGTGCGGATTATTCGGTTCACAAACTGTGTTCTGGGTAGTGGATTCTCTAGAGTAAGCGGGTGAAGAAGAGTGGACTGATTTTTACTCTTCTTTCTCTCGATCTGACAGATCAGGAAGAGAGGTGGTGTTGGTATACGCCGGGGTGGCCATGGAAAAAGGCAACCTCATCGAGATGGTTGCTTGGTATGCCAACCTATTTGAGCCAATGGATCTCGGGTTTGCCAATTAAATGGTCCAGCCTTATCTGGTGCTTGATAAGCAGAGGCCTTGGCGTGACCTGAACAGGATTCCATGGTGGTTCGGTGTAGGGATTTCTGAAGGAGGGTAGTGGTTAACGCACTGACTTTCGTGGGGTTTGGTAGATGCACAAACCTCCCTACCGTAAGTTTGAGAATTCAACATCTTCAGAGTTCGAAATTCCCAGCCGTGCAAGAAAATTCTAAAGTGGATTGTGTTATGGGGTCTGGACTTGAGGAATGTTAGCTGTGAGGGATCTTGTCGATGAAGTGGACTGCAAGTAATAGGAAGTAGTGGGATTCCAAGTTGAAGGAATCGAGCTTAGTTCGATCATCACTAAGATCCATCGGGTTGGAGTCTGCAGCCTGATTTGAATTGAGGTTATGCTCAGAGGGTTCAGAGCTGTAATTTATCGAGTTATCCCTATCAGACATATGTGCCAAAGACAAAACAAGAAACCAAGAGCATGGAATAAGCAACAAGTGATATTTCTTTTTATGCAAAATGTAGATTCTAAGCAAATAAATGTGCGCATTTTTGCTTAATCTCTTGTTCTAATTCTCACGTTGCTTCTTCTATTCCATGGTGATTCCAAAGGACTTTGACTAAAAGAATGCTCTTGTTTCTTTGATCTTGTGTTCTTCTGTCCAAAATTTGTGCAAGATATTCCTTATACTTATTTCTTTCTTAAATTTCAACTTCGAGCAATGGTATTGTGGGGACCCCGCACCCCGGACCACCAACCCCGCTAGGAATAGCGTGCGGAATGCCGAGGCTGGACGCTCGGAGTAGGCATCTCAAACCAGTCCTCAAACCTCTTGAGGTGGTTGAGACCCTACAAGCCTTATCCCAAACAACAACATAATATAAACAGGTACTAAACAAAACTACCAACCGTATTAATCATCCAAGACAAGAGATACTCCATAAGAATGAAGCATAGATAAAATCATAATCCCTACAGTCCATCAAGATTGACATACACATAAAATCCAAAACTATGGGTACAAAAAAAAACCGTCATATGCCCACATGGTCTATCTAACAAGTCCCAACTCACCCATACTACAATGTGGTAAGTGTTATAATTACATAATCCAAAATATAATACTTTATAATTTAAAACATAGTTCAATCAAAATTCCTGTCAACTCACATCGAGGCCTTGGATTCTCTCGCAGGCAAGGCCCTCAAGATATGATTACTCCTTTGCCCTTGTTCAGGACAGAAGGACAGGAAGGAGGAAAATGAGGGTGAGCCAACGGTGCCCAGTAAATAGAATTCAAATATGTTATCAATACTCATCAATAAATATCATGTATGCATGTCAATGTGTACATTGATTAAAAGCTCATAACATATAGATATCAAGCATTTATAATAAGTTCAATGCAAGTAAAAGCTTATCAATTTGGATCCACATTCCACATGCATTGGGGTTACTAGTGCACGTCTATTTCACCGTACCGTTCTCATCCCCAAATATTTCCTTTTTAAAACCCTCCTATGACAAGGTTAAGTCCCCCTATTAGCCAGATAGATGGGCCCAACCAAAGTCATAAGGTTTTCTCAAATCAATGCATCATTCAAAACATTAGGACACAGTCATGCTTTCAACATACAATATATATAAGTGATATGATGGCATAAAAGATATAATCATAAATGAAGTCTACTCACAACCAAGCCTCGCGAGAATATCTAACCACACACGGACACTAAACCGAATCAACCCAATCAAGGTTCTGAAACATTCATCAATATCCAACCATACATCAATTTCTATGCTCAAGCACATAGACATTATACATCAACCCTAAATCAGCCCACATATAGATAATAGGCCTAAATCTCATCTAATCCCATCACTCAACTCAAATCACATGACTTAGGCCTCTAATGCATAGTTCTCATTCATAAACCATTCAATTAATAAAAAATACTAATTTTCAATTCCTTAGGTATAAACATGCCCAAATTGGGTCACTTGATCACAAGTAGGCCTAATCCATGATATGGTCACAACCACCAAATCAGTAGCATAATCAACCCTAATCATGCTTAATTAAACATAAGTTGCATCAATTCAATGATTCTAGGCCAAAACAATCAGAAGCCCTAAAATATGAAATTTTCCATACTTAGGCCATATTGCCGATTTACACTAGGTCACCATGTTCAGCCGTGTATATCACTGATTTTGCATCATGGGTTCATCAACAATGGCAACTTGGTCAACATAGTTGACATGCAAACTATTTGGAAAAGTCTAAGTTCATATTCTAAATTTAGGTATTATACAAGCAAGCCTACCAATTCTTCATTTGATATTTTGTTCAGATGTATCAATCTACCACCAGAAATACTTAATCACAAACTTAACCGTACAGATTTAAGTATGTTAAGAAACAAACCTTCTGTCCAAAAATCAGCTCAATCCAACGGTGGACCAAAAAGATAAACCTCTTTGATGAAAGAGTCTCTAATCAGACAATTTCTCCTTACCTGCTGCAAATACTCTACCTCAGATGACTATATCACACAACATACTTAACCCATAAACCTCTCCACCGTTCATAATGCAAACAGATAAGTTGTAAACCACATTTCCAAATATCATATCCAGCCAACAGTAGATTTAGGAGTTCTATTAGTTTGATCTAAACTGCGCGAGAAATCCAGACTTTCCGACCAGCTTTGTTTGAGAGGTTATATCTCTTAGACGAAAAGTCCAATCAAGATCTGCACCGACCAAAATGAATAACCATAAGATACGAACTTGCTGACAAATTTGGAGCGCAATCTGACCATATAGTACCAAGATCCAGCTCCTTGATGAAAATGTTGCTGAGACTTTCCTCAAAGCAACTCCCTCTTTCTTTCTCTTCTTCTTTCCATTCTCTTCTTTTTTTCTCTCTCCACTCATCTCACCCTCTAGGAATTCTTTGGGGAAGAGAAGTAGGGCATGGGACACTTGTCCACTCTCATGCATTAACCTTGACATGTGTTGGAGAGGAGAAATGGGGCATAGGACACTTGTCCATTTTCATGCACCAACTTGACATGTATTGGAGAAGAGAAATGGGGCATGGGACACTTGTCCATTCTCATGCACCAACTTGACATTTGTTGGAGAAGAGAAATGGGGCATGGGACACTTGTCCATTGTCATGCACCAACTTGACATGTGTTGGAGAAGAGAAATGGGGCATGGGACACTTGTCCATTCTCATTAACCAACTTGACATGTGTTGGTCTCATACTACCCATACCAACCACATGTACTTTAGCCAATCTAATGCTTCCATGTATTTTAAATGTCCAATCAATCTAAGACACCAAATTTTCATTCTCATTTATCATTTTAATCAAGCAATCCTAACCCATATCAATTCATGGTTTAATGGGCCCATGCATAAATAATAACATATACATTATACTTTAATTTAACATGACCCATATACAATTTATAATTCACATATTTATATACATTATCAAGCATCAAATGTACAAACATTAAACAACCATCAAACAAACACCAAACATATCAAGGCAACACGTAGAGTTTGGACAAAATGCAATGGGGTTATGGGCTAGATGAAATAATTTTTGGGGCGTCACATCACACCCACCTTAGAATGAACTTCGTTCTCGAGGTTTTAAGGTTAAGAAATTACCTAAGCCCATGAACTTAGCTAAGTGCTCAATCGTGTAGTCCTCACGCTCCCAAGTAACCTGCTTCTCGCCATGGAACTGCCATCTCACCCTAACCATCGGGATCTCGAGGTTACGTAACCTCTGGACCTTCCGGTCAAGTATCTGAATAGGTTCCTCATCATAAGTCTCATCCTGCCTCAACTCAATGTTCCTCCAGTCCAAGACGTGATCAAAATCACTCTTGTACACTCTCAACATTGACACATGAAAGACATTGTGGACTGCTGCTAACTGAGGTGGCAAGGCTAATCGGTAAGCGATGGGGCCAATTCGTTCTGAAACCTCAAACGACCCAATAAATCTCAGAGCGAGCTTGCCTTTTATCCCAAATCTAGTCTGGCCCTTCTGAGGTGAGACCTTCAATAAAACTTGGTCACCCACCTCGAACTCTACGGTCTTCCGCTTGGCATCAGCGTAACTCTTCTACCTGTCTTGGGCTACCTTCATATTATGTTTGATTCTCTTAATTTTCTCTGTGTGTTCTTGTACAAACTCTGGTCCCATCACTGCAACATCCCCAACCTCCTTCCAATAGACCGGAGATCTACAGGGTCGACCATACAATGCCTCAAAAGGAGCCATGCCAATACTGGACTGATAGTTGTTGTTGTATGCGAACTCACACAGATGTATGTACTCCTCCCAGTTACCATTGGACTCAAGGACACAAGCTCGAAGCATATCCTCCAAAATCGATATCAACCTCTCAGATTGGCCATCCGTCTGAGGGTGAAAAGTGGTACTGAGATCTAGTCTAGTGCCGAGTTGCCTCTGCAACCCCTGCCAGAATATCAATGTAAACCTCAGATCCCTATCTGACACAATCGAAACTGGCACTCCATGTAATCTGACTATCCCCCGCATATAGAGTCTGCTCAGCTTGTCCGTAGAATCCCTAGTGTTCACCGATAGAAAGTGAGCGGACTTAGTTAAGCGATCAATAATAACCCAAAAAACATTATGTCTCCTCGAGGTGTTGGGTACTCCCACAACAAAGTCCATAGTGACATGCTCCCACTTCCACTCAGGAATGGCAAGCGGTTGCATCTGCCCTCCAGGCTTCTGATGCTCAGCTTTGACTCTCTGACAGATCTCACACCTCTGAATGAACTGAGCTATCTCTCTCTTCATGTTGGGCCACTAATACATTCTTTTCATATCATGATACATCTTGGTTCTGCCATGATGAATAGCATAATGAGATCTGTGAGCTTCTTGGAGCACACTCTGTCTGAGTCGTGGATCTGTGGGAACCCATAAACGTCCCCTAAATCTCAAGGCACCATCAGATGACAAGTGCCAATTAGTAAAATCACTACTCTCACCCCAAGACTTGTACATCACATAATCAACATCAAGTCTCTGTTGGTCAATCACCTCCTGGACCTGTGTAGGCTGAGCTCTCATCTGAGCACATATGACAATCTGATCTGAAGGGGTAGCACATATACTCATAACCGTAGCCGCCTCAAGTAGTGCTACCATAACTGTCTCTACCCACTTCCTGCTCAACGCATCAGCCACTACATTGGCTTTACCTAGGTGGTATTCCAATGTAAAATCATAGTCTTTGAGGAGCTCTAACCACCTTCCCTGCCTCATGTTCAATTCCTTCAGAGAGAACAAGTACTTGAGGTTCTTAGGGTCAGAATACAAAGTGAATCTCTCACCATAGAGATAATGCCTCCAAATCTTCAAAGCAAAAACCATTGCGGCCAGTTCTAAGTCATGAACATGATAGTTCTTTTCATGCACCTTAAACTGCCTCGATGCATAAGCAATGACCCTATCCTTCTGCATCAACCCGCAACCCAAGCCGATACGAGAGGCATTAGAATAGATAACCAACTCCTAATCAACACTGGCGTAGATTTCAATCTTTCTTCAGCTCTAAAAAGGCATTCTCACACTCCTCAATCCATACAAAGGACACATCTTTCTGGGTGAACCTAGTCATAGGCGTAGCTATCTTGGAGAATCCCTGAACGAATCTCCTATAGTAACCAGCTAACCCCAGAAAGCTTCTGATCTCGGTCACTGTGGTAGGCCTAGGCCAACTGATAATGGCTTCAACCTTAGACGGATCAACTGAAATCCCCTCAGAACTCACCACATGACCTAAGAACTTGACTTCGGTGATCCAAAACTCACACTTGCTTAGCTTTGCATATAGCCTATGCTTTCTCAGAGTCTGCAAGGTCACTCTGAGGTGTTCCTCATGCTCAACCCAAGTCTTGGAAGACACCAATATGTCATCAATGAAGACGATGACAAACTTATCCAGATACTGCCTATAGACCCTCTGCATCAGGTCCATGAACATCGTCGGTGCATTAGTCACACCAAATGGCATCACAAGGAACACATAATGTCCATAGTGGGTTCTGAATGCTGTCTTAGGCACGTCCTCCTCCCTGATCCTTAGCTGATGATACTCAGAGCGCAAATCAATCTTCGAAAATTACCTTGCTCCCCTCAACTGATCAAACAAATCATCAATCCTTGGGAGAGGATACTTGTTCTTGATGGTCACTCTTTTCAATTGGCAATAGTCGATGCACAACCGCAAGCTCCCATCTTTTTTTTTCACAAAAAGAACTGGAGCTCCCCAGGGTGATACGCTCGGGCAAATAAAACCCTTAGCCAATAACTCCTCGAGCTGTTTCTCCAACTCTTTCAACTCGGCTGGCGCCATTTTATATGGTGTCATGGACATAGGCTTCGTGCCAGGGACTAGTTCAATGATGAAATCTATCTCTCGCTTCGGTGGTAATCCTAGAAGATCCGCAGGGAACACATCTGGAAAGTCCCTAACAATGGCAATATCCTCAAGTATCACCTCATTAGTCTCTTCCTCATCAGGCACTAACCCAGCCAAAATCTCCCTATCTCCTCACAAATTTACCCCTTGTGACTGTCTGGTCTGAAGCTCTACCCTGTAGTGTAAACACTGGGTGTCCAGGGATTTGGAAAATGATTCTCTTCGCGAAACAGTTGACAACTGCATGATAAGCCGCGAGTCAATCCATCCCTAGAAAAGCATCAAACTCTAAAAACTCTAGGACTCGAAAGCCAACAGGCATCTCAACATCACCAATCAGAACCACACACTGGCTATAGATCATGTTCGGGTAGATCCTCCCCCCAGCTATAGTACTCACCACTAACCATGTACTAGCCTTAATGGGAGTCAAATGCAGACTATCTACCATACGTCCAAATATGAATGATAATGTAGACCCAACATCAAATAATACATGCATAGAAGCACCACAAATAATAAGAGTACCTTCCACCAAAGTCCTAGATGTTGTCAGGCCTGGCTCAATAGCGGCTTTCGCTGTCTCTCTGAGACTGGACTGCTGCACAAATCCCTGAGCCCTCTGAAAACTCGGACACTTTGACTTCCTATGCCCAGCCTGCCCACATTGATAACATAAGAACGGAGTCCTGGGCGCAGATGATCCAGTCTGAGATGTCGCCACATAGCCTCCTCGGCCTCTACCTCTGCCTCTGCCTCGACCAGTAGTCTGTGGGAATGGGGGTCTCGGTGCACTCGATGCCTGAATGGGAATTGGGACAGGAGAGGAAACCACTGGTGAGGCCGTCACACCAGTCTAAATCTGGGATGCCCCACTCTGAGCGCCCTCCGACTGTGTTCCTCCATAAAACTTTCTCTTCTTTCCCCATTTTCCCCTCTTCCATGGAGTCTGGAACT
The DNA here is from genome assembly GCA_035771175.1 of Paratinospora sagittata. Taxonomy (NCBI): domain Eukaryota; kingdom Viridiplantae; phylum Streptophyta; class Magnoliopsida; order Ranunculales; family Menispermaceae; genus Paratinospora; species Paratinospora sagittata. The sequence goes on along the minus strand of CM069613.1, from coordinate 12,734,609 downwards.
GTCCCCCAGACTCTGCCTGTGAAGTTTTTACACCCGGAGCTGCCCGTGTAGACATACCATCAACCCGCTCAGCCAACTCATATTGTTTGGCCCTCTGGACCACTGTGGCAAAATCAGTCATCTTCGTCACAGACAAGGCCTGTCGAATCGCAGGCCATAGGTTCAAAGAGAACCTCATAATCTTATCACTCGGTGTCTGAACTAACCCAGGGGCATAAACTGCGAGCTGCCTAAATCTGAGCTCATACTCCCTGACTGACATGGTGCCCTATGCGAGATTCAAAAACTCGAGTTGCTTAGCCTGCCTCTCAGTCTATGGAACGTAAGCTTGTAATAACAACCGTTTGAAGGTGTCCCAACTCTTCACAACCCCCTGTGTATCCAACACTGAAAGCCACCAGTTCTCTGCATCACTGTCCAGTGTGTGAGCAGCACAAAGGACCTGAGACTCCTCATCAAGCTCAAAGAAGCGACTGATCTTCTCAACATTCTTCAGCCAATCTTCGACCTTCTTCAAGTCAACCTCACCAGTGAATTCCTTAGGCTTCAGCTTCATGACCTTCTCTAGCAATCTGATCCGCCGATCAGTGGGGTTCTCCATAACAGTAGGAGCAGGTGTAGGCATAGGCTGAGGTACAACAATCTGAGGTCCTGCTGCACCTGCTGCTCCACTAGCCTCGGCCCCACTAGTGCTCGCCTCCTGAGGTATTATTTGAGGTGATTTTCGAGCAACAACCTCAACCTGCTGCACCAACGCCTGTATCTGTGCAGTCTGGGCTGCCATTAAGTGGCCCTGTGCCTAAATGATCGCCTCCATCCTCCCCATCCAATCATCATCGGATGGCCCTGTGTGTGGCTGTCCCAATCTCGCGCTCCTCCTCATGACACTGAGAAGTAGAAATACGAGCAATCATCACACATTAAAAAATTTTAAACATTAAAAAAAGCCTCAAAACTACCCATACCATATAATACACACAGAAAATATGATAGTAAGGCTTTTAAGTTATTTCCTTTAAGCTTTTTAATCACCTAAAGCTCTCATCCAATTCCTAGGTCAAAGTCATCTAAGTCTAATACATAGACCAAACCTAGTAAAATCAGGCTCTGATACCAGCTGTGGCGACCCCGGACCACCAACCCCGCTAGGAATGGCGTGCGGAATGCTAAGGCGGGACGCCCAAGGTAGGCATCTCAAACCAGTCCTCAAACCTCGTGAGGTGGTTGAGACCCTACGAGCCTTATCCCAAACAACAACATAATATAAACAGGCACTAAACAAAACTACCAACCGTATTAATCATCCAAGACAAGAGATACTCCATAAGAATGAAGAATAGATAAAATCATAATCCCTACAGTCCATCAAGATTGGCATACACATAAAGTCCAAAACTATGGGTACAAAAAAAAACCGTCATATGCCCACATGGTCTATCTAACAAGTCCCAACTCACCCATACTACAATGTGGAAAGTGTTATAATTACATAATCCAAAACATAATACTTTATAATTTAAAACATAGTTCAATCAAAATGCCTCTCAACTCACATCGAGGCCTTGGATTCTCTCGCAGGCAAGGCCCTCAAGATATGACTACTCCTTTGCCCTTTTTCAGGACAGAAGGACCTAAAGGAGGAAAATGAGGGTGAGCCAACGGTGCCGAGTGAATAGAATTCAAATATGCTATCAATACTCATCAACAAATATCATTTATGCATGTCAATGTGTAGCATGATTAAAAGCTCATAACATATAGGTATCAAGCATTTATAATAAGTTCAATGCAAGTAAAAGCTTATCAATTTGGATCCACATTCCACATGCATTGGGGTTACTAGTACATGTCTATTTCACCGTACCGTTCTCATCCCCAATCATGTTAATTTGGGGTTACTAGTGCACGTCTATTTCACCGTACCGTTCTCATCCCCAAATATTTCCTTTTTAAAACCCTCATATGACAAGGTTAAATCCCCCTATTAGCCAGATAGATGGGCCCAACCAAAGTCATAAGGTTTTCTCAAATCAATGCATCATTCAAAACATTAGGACACATTCATGCTTTCAACATACAATATATATAAGTGATATGATGACATAAAAGATATAATTATAAATGAAGTCTACTCACAACCAAGCCTCGCGAGAGTATCTAACCACACACAGACACCAAACCGAATCAACCCAATCAAGGTCCTGAAACATTCATCAATATCCAACCATACATCAATTTCTATGCTCAATCACATAGACATTACACATCAACCTTAAATCAGCCCACATATAGATAATAGGCCTAAATCTCATCTAATCCCATCATTCAACTCAAATCACATGACTTAGGCCTCTAGTGCATAGTTCACATTCATAAACAATTCAACTAATCAAAAATACTAATTTTCAATTCCTTAGGTACAAACATGCCCAAATTGGGTCACTTGATCACAAGTAGGCCTAACCCATGATATGGTCACAACCACCAAATCAGTAGCATAATCAACCCTAATCATGCTTCATTTGATATTTTGTTCAGATGTATCAATCTACCACCAGAAATATTTAATCACAAAATCAACCGTACAGATTTAAGTATGTTAAGAAAAAAACTTTCTGTCCAAAAATCAGCTCAATCCAACGGTGGACAAAAAAGATAAATTTTTTGATGAACGAGTCCCTAATCAGACAATTTCTCCTTTCCTGCTGCAAATACTCGACCTCAGATGACTATATCACACAACATACTTAACCCATAAACATCTCCACCGTGCATAATCCAGACAGATCAGTTACAAACCACATTTTCAAATATCATATCCATCCAACGGTAGATTTAGGAGATCTATTAGTCTGATCTAAACTACGCGAGAAATCCAGACTTTCTGACCAGCTTTGTTTGAGAGGTTATATCTCTTAGAAGAAAAGTCCAATCAAGATCTCCACCGACCAGAATGAATAACCATAAGATAAGAACTTGCTGCAAAATTTTGAACGCAATCTGAACATATAGTATAAAGATCCTGCCCTTTGATGAAAACGTTGCTGAGACATTCCTCAAAGCAACTCCCTCTTTCTTTCTCTTCTTCTTTCCTTTCTCTTCTTTTTTTCTCTCTCCACTCATCTCGCCCTCTAGGACTTCTTTGGGGAAGAGAAGTAGGGCATGGGACACTTGTCCACTCTCATGCATCAACCTTGACATGTGTTGGAGAGGAGAAATGGGGCATAGGACACTTGTCCATTTTCATGCACCAACTTGACATGTATTAGAGAAGAGAAATGGGGCATGAGACACTTGTCCATTCTCCTGCACCAACTTGACATGTGTTGGTCTCATGCACCAACTTGACATGTGTTGGAGAAGAGAAATGGGGCATGGGACACTTGTCCATTCTCATGCACCAACTTGACATGTGTTGGTCTCATACTACCCATACCAACCACATGTACTTTAGCCAATCTCATGCTTCCATGTATTTTAAATGTCCAATCAATCTAAGACACCAAATTTTCATTCTCATTTATCATTTCATTCAAGCAATCCTAACCCATATCAATTCATGGTTTAATGGACCCATGCATAAATAATAAGATATGCATTATACTTTAATTTAACATGACCCATATACAATTTATAATGCACATATTTATATACATTATCAAGCATCAAATATACAAACATTAAACAACCATCAAACAAACACCAAACATATCAAGGCAACACATAGAGTTTGGGCAAAATGCAATTGGGTTATGGGCTAGATGAAATAATTTTTAGGGCGTCACAGGTATGATGTCAGAAGAATCGTGATGATACTTTCGGAGCATGGAGACTTGAAAAACGTCGTGGACTTTATATATAGATTGTGGCAAAGACAAACGGTAGGCACATTTGCCGACACGTTCAATGATTTGGAATGGTCTAATATATCTCGAAGATAATTTTCCTTTGATCCTGAACCGTTTTATAATTTTAAAAGGTTGGACCTTTAGGAGGACTGAGTTGCCAACTTCAAATTCCAAAGGTTTCCTTCATTTGTCTGTGTAGCTTTTGTGTCTGCTTTGGGCTACCGCGGAGTGGCTCTTTAAAAAGACATGAACAACACATGCATAAACAAGAATCCTAAACCATAGTTTATGTAAGAACATCAGAAAATCCTAGACAAGAATATCTAAAACAAACCACATGCGCAAAAGTCCTAACCAAAGTAGTCTAGACGAGGACACCTAGACTCTAATCACTGCCATTTTCATTTTCTTATTCACTTTCTTCTTCTTTCAAATCCTTGTCTTTCGAAGCACTCTGAGCTTGTCCATAGAGGCTTGCAACTTAGTCATTTCTTTTTTCATCCTTATTATGTATTTTCTCAGTACTTTTAGGTCCTTGGTATTGTTCTCATAATGTCCAAGAATCCTTACTAACAACGCAACATGCAAAGTCTCCGATGATAATAAAGATGAACTTGTCTCATCATGTGAGAAAGAAGGAAGATCATCTTCAGAGAATGTATTTTCATTTTCTTGATCTTCTTCCATTTGATTTACTTCTTCAACAGCTTCAGGGACATCTTTTTTTTTTTCCTTATCCGCTGTGAGGTGTTTTTATTGTAATTGTAACCCATTAACTTCACATTTGATTCTCGAATTACATTAAATATGGATCCTTATGATATATCTCCCTCAACTTTGAAATCCACTCCATGACGTGTAAACAGCTTGGTGAGGAACATCCCATAGGGTAGGTTGTGGTGAATTTTGGATTGTTTTTAATTTTTGTTAAAAAGAAACTTTTAATTCTATTTTTTTTCAATTTCACCTCAATTTTTATTTAATTTTATATTTCTTAAAGTTTAATTTGATTTGACTAAGAAATTTAAGACATTCAATTTCATTTTCTAACAACCAATGAATTTATGCTCCAAATAATTTTACTTAATGATTTAATCCTCTAATTTTGGTATTTTTAAGTTCAAATTTGACCCAAATAATTTTTCATTTTAAAAATGATCCATAGTTCAATTTTGTTTAAAAATTATTATCTTTTAAATGTGGATGAAACAATTTTTAACATTGAGAAGGATTTTAGCTCATAAAATTTTATACCCAAAAATTTAATCAATATTTATTATCTCCAAGAGTTAATTTATCCTTTTAAATTTCAAATATTTTATCTATCTTTTTTTATTTTAAAGCATTTGTAAATATTTAAAAAATTATCTAATTTTATTAAAATTTTATTACTTCAATTTATTTGGATTATTTAATTTTAATGATGTTGCAGATTTTTTTAAGCTTTAATTTTTTTAATTTTTTTAATTTTTTAATTTTTAATTTTATTAATTTAATTTAATTTTTTTAAAATTATTTTTAATCTTATTAATTCAAAAATTAAGTATTATGAAATGCACTTTGACTCTCAAGTTAGATTCTCAAACATTTTATTTAAAAATTTAGCTCTTTGATTTTTTTATTTATTCTTATTTCATGAATTTTAATTTTAATTAATTAATATTTATTGATTTGATTTATTTATTTTTAAAATATTTTAACATTTAGATTTTCACAAATTTATTCAATTATTTTCCTAAGGTTCAAATTATAACCTAAACTATCCACTAGAAGTGAATTGAGATATTGAATGACAAAATTGAATAATATTTGAAGTACATGTCATTTCAACTATTCAATGTCTTGTACTTGCAAATGATATATGTCATTTAATCCTAAAGTACAAGAGAGATGGACATTAACGAATAATAATTAATTCCAGTCCATTATCTAAGATATGAGCATATAAAAATGTATGAGTTATGAAATTTAATTTTCAATAAGACACATCAATATTTTCTATTCATGCTCATAGGTTGCTAAATGGATGAAATTTTCATAATATTATGAATAAGCATAATCGACTTTAGCACAAGCATACATTTCTCATGATATGAAAAGTTCATATAGTATGCTTTGACTAAGTGAACATAAAGATATGAATCATAGACATGTTAACTTGTATGAAAGGAAGCAACAAGTTTAGACGTTAAAATTCACACTTCCAAGAACTTATTTAGCAACATAATGAAGACATGCTCAAAATTTCAAGGGTATGAATGAACATATACACTCATAAAGCACACACACATTTAATACAAGTATACATTTTTCATGATATGAGTTTTGTTGGTCCACCCAAGAGGGGGGTGAATTGAGTATGATGGTCAATTTTAAACTTTCTTCCAATAACTTAATGATGTACATGAATATATTGGAATGCGATGCAAATTAGAACACAAACTAAAATGCAAACGTGTGACACACAAATTTATAGTGGTTCGGCCAAGCTTACGTCCACTATCTAATCTCCCGATTAGGATTTTCTCAATCCACTAACTGATTCTCTTACGGGTGAGAACCAAACCGTTACAACTGCCCTTTTACAGGTCAAAGGCAAACCTATCCTTTCACGGGCTAAGGATGAACAAAATTTCCTTTTTTTGGGATGAAGAGAAACATATGTTCCTTTTACGGGATAAGGAATAAACCGTTTTCCTTTTACGGGATAAGGAAGAACCGTTTATCTTTTACAGGTTAAGAGAAATCCTATCTTTTTACAGGTTAAGGACGCACCTATCCTTTTGAGGGATTAGGATGAACCGTTTCTCTTTTACAGGTTGAGAGATAACCTATCCTCTTACAGGTTGAGAACACACCTATCCTTTTGCGGGATTAGGATGAATCGATTTCCTACTTGCAGGTGAGGATGAACCTTTTTCTCTTTTACAGGTTCAAAGATAACCTACATGATTTCAACCCTAAAACCATAAAGTGAACTTGTCACACCCTGGGTTGCACAGCGTGCCCCCTACCCAGGTGCGGGCGCACCCCCTCGGGGCGAACGCCTAGCCATTATGGATCCATAATATTGTCCCATCTCGGCCAGCCACGCCACACAAGGACGCCGGACACCGAGATCATTTATCCATATTATTCACACTCCCATGAATAATATAGGGCCTCCCCCAAGTTCGACCTCGCAACCTCTTCCTCATAAGGTTAGATTTTGCAACTTGAGTACCCAAGAAGTTGCGAAATCTAACCTTATGAGGAAGAGGTTGCGAGGTCGAACTTGGGGGAGGCCTTATATTATTCATGGGAGTGTGAATAATATGGATAAATGATCTCGGTGTCCGGCATCCTTGTGTGGCGTGGCTGGCCGAGATGGGACAATATTATGGATCCATAATGGTTAGGCCTTCGCCCCGAGGGGGTGCGTCCGCACCTGGGTAGGGGGCACGCTGTGCAACCCAGGGTGTGACATTAGCTCATGTTAATATGGACAACATATCTAGAATTGTTAAACATGATCTCGCCAAGGGTATTCCGAAAGGAACTTACGCAAATGACAAGGTATGTGAACCATGTCAACTTGGTAAGCATACCTGATCATCATTTAAGAGCAAGAGGCATCAATCAACCTCTAGAGCTCTCGAATTGATTCACATGGATCTTTTCGGACCCACAAAAACCCAAAGCATAGGTAGCAAATCATATGTTTTTGTAATTGTTGATGACTTTACTCGATTCAGATGAGTATTTCTATTAGCTCATAAATCTGATGCATGTGAAACATTTATAAAATTCTGTAAAAGAGTCGAAAATGAAAAAGGTTATAAAATCAACATAATTAGGAGTGATAGAGGTGATGAATTTGTCAATAAAAATCTTGAAGAATTCTGTAATAATCAAGGTTACACTCACCATGTATCAGCCCTTAAGACACCACAACAAAATGGTGTAGTTGAAAGAAAGAATAGAACACTGCAGGAAATGTGTAGAACGGTGCTTAATGAGTATAACACTGCAAATCATTTTTGGGGTGAAGCTATTAACACCGTTTGCTATGTAATGAACCAAGTTCTGATAAGAAAAGATTTGAATAAAACTTCATATGAACTATAGAAGGGTAAAGCACCCAACATCAGTTACTTACGAGTATTCAGATGCAAATGTTTTATTCTTAATGATAAAGACAATCTAGACAAGTTTGAACCTAAATCCGATATAGGAATATTTTTAGGATATTCTTCTCATAGTAGAGCCTACAGAGTGTTCAACAAATCTAATCAAACTGTAGAAGAATCAATTTGCATAAATTTTTATCAAAGTGAAAATAAAAAAAGTCTTGAGGATGAATTTAAACAATTAAACTTTGATGATGATGAACCCAAGACAACCAAGATTATAGATCTTGAACCTAAAACATCTTTAGAATCTTCTAAAAACTCTAGACTGCTTCAAGGTCTTTCCCAAGATCAAATCTTAGGAGATCCACGAAAGGGTGTATCCACTAGAGCTTCAATTCAAAAAGATCAAGAGCTTGTTGCTTTTGTATCACAATTTGAACCAATTAAAGTAGAAGATGCACTGAAAGATAAAAACTGGATTGTTGCCATGCAAGAAGAGCTAGGACACTTTGTACGAAACAAAGTATGGGAATTAGTTCCTAGACCTTTTCATCAATCTGTTATAGGAACCAAATGGATCTTTAGAAACAAAAAGAATGAACAAGGTATAATTGTCTGAAATAAGGCTAGATTGGTTGCACAAGGGTACAACCAAGAAGAAGACATAGACCTCAAAGAAGCCTTTGCTCCAGTAGCAAGATTAGAGGCAATAAGGATGCTACTTGCCTATGCTTGTTACAAGGATTTTTTCTTATACCATAAGGATGTAAAGAGTATTTTTCTAAATGGATACATCAATGAAGAGGTATATGTGAAACAACCTCCAGGGTTTGAGGATGATCAAGACCCAAAATATGTGTTCAAACTCCACAAAGCCTTATATGGATTAAGACAAGCTCCAAGAACTTGGTATGATCGGCTGAGTTCATTTCTTTTAGATCATAAGTTTCAAAAAGGAAAACTTGATCCAACTTTATTCATCAAACACCATAATGATAATATGCTTATTGTTCAAGTATATGTGGATGATATCATTTTTGGTACATCAAACAAAGAATTGTGTGATGAGTTTTCAAAATTAATGCAAAAGAAATTTGAGATGAGTATGATGGGAGAACTTACATACTTTCTCGGCTTGCAAATTAAGCAAATGCTGAAAGACACCTTCATAAGTCAATCAAAATAAGCTAAGGAAATGGTTATAAAGTTTCAAATGCATAATTTAAAATCGATTGATACTCCATGTACCTCTGTAATCAAATTAGATAAGGATGAAAAAGACAAATCAATTGATTCAAAACTTTATAGAAGTATGATTGGAAGTCTGTTGTACTTAACAACAAGTCGACCTGACATTATGTTCAGTGTCTGTCTTTGTGCAAGATTTCAATTAGAACCTAAAGAATCTCATTTAAAGTGTGTCAAACGAATATTCAGATACATAAATAGTACAACACATTTAGGAATTTGGTATTCCAAAGGTACTACATTTGATCTGAGTAGTTATGTAGACTCTGACTATGTCGGTAGTCTAACTGATAGGAAAAGTAACTCCGAATTTTGTCACTTTCTTGGAAATTCTTTAATTTATTGGTTTTGCAAGAAACAACACTCAGTGGCATCATCCACAGTTGAAGCAGAATATGTTGCAACTGGAAGTTGCTGTTCTCAGGTTTTATATATGAAATAACAACTTCAAGATTATCAAATATTCATTCAATGTGGTGAAACTTTGTGTGACAATACTAGTGCTATTAACATATCCAAAAATCCTGTATTGCACTCCCAAACTAAACATATTCAAATAAGACATCTCTTTTTACGGGATCATGTGCAAAATGGTGAAGTCATATTGTTTCACATTGGAACCAAATAACAACTGGCTGACATATTTACTAAAGCCTTACCAAAAGACCAGTTTGTTCATATTCAAAGAGAGCTTGGCATATTCTCTGAAACTGATTTGTGATATTTTGATGCCTACCTCTATATGGGGGAGACATATTTCATGATACTTCACTCTTTTTAATGATTTCAAAAGGGGAAGCAGTAATATCATTGAAGCATCATATATTCAGGGGGAGATTAACACTAAGGGGGAGTCTTGGTGGAGTCTCAGTACATTCCTTGGAAATACACTCATATCATATGGAGCAACATTACTACTACATCTCATGCATAATCACATCATTTTATTAGCTTGCTTCAAAGCCTATAGTAATGTATTTGAAATCATCAAAAAATGGGAGATTGTAGAACCAATTATCCTCATGTCCCTTACGAGAATATGTCCCTAATATGAAAGTTATTTTAATGATTACAAACCACATTCTGTTTATGATAATACTGCATACATGGCGTATCTAATCTTACTTGAAGATTTCAAAGAATCAATGATGCACGGCGAACGTATTAAAAGATCTACTTGAAGACCATGATCATTTGAAGACATTAGTGTATGATTAGATTATGTTTAGGTTGTAGAACCTTCTCTGCCAATTGATTCAACAATATGCATGATTACATGTTTTAGTCGAATTGATTTTTGATCATTTGCATATTTGTTTTATAATCGTGTTTTATCGAGCTTTAATCGAGAAATCAAAAACCATTTTTTTTAGAGTCTTTCAGGATGCTAATGGTTTAGCAGCGTCCTCCTGGACTTGATGAGTTAGGACGCTGATAAAATATTAGGACTCTCAGGGTTGAATTGAACTAATTTATTAGGACGTTTACTTGTAAGTAGCGACCTCCCTTTAGTCAACTTTTGAAAGTGTCAGGACGCTGACTTAGTTTCAGCTCACTGAAAGTTCTCTTAGCTTTTAATTGATTTCTATCTTTAAGGATGCTGATAGTTATAAGTTGAATAAACTATCAGAACGCTACTTGTGTAGGAGCGTCTTCATCATTAAAATAAACTTAATAACTTTTAGGACGCTTACTATTCTTCAACGCACTTAATACTGTTTAAATGTGTTTTGAAACAAAGCAGGATGCTAACTGTTGAAGTAGCACCTTCATGATTTAAGTCATTTAATCGTCAAAGTAAGTTAGGACGCTTACGATTCAGTAGCGCCCTCACTTCACTGTTCAACAGGATGTTTATGCTTCATGTGCGCCCTCAAGGAACAAAACAACAGAGCTGATATTAAGCGTCAGGACGCTAATTCAACAATGCTACTGTTCTAACACTGACACTATTTCTGTTAACTTTTTCAGAACCGTACGAAAACTTTTCAAAACTTTTTAGAACCGTACAAAAACTTTTCAAAACTTTTTGAACGTTCTAATACTTTGTCAAAACATTCATTTTTCATGAATGATCAGATGATTTAGCTCTGTGTATATTTCGGCAATAGCACTTGAATCATCTGATCATTCACGAAAAAGGAATGTTCTAACAAAGTATTATAATGTTCAAAAAGTTTTGAAAAAGAAGTTGTACGATTCTGAAAAGTTTTTGTACGGTTATGAAAAAATAAGTTGTAATAGTGTCAGTATCAGAATAGTAACATTGTTGAATTAGCGTCCTAACGCATAATATCAACTTTTAGTCATTCTGTTCCTTGAGGGCGCTCCTGGAGCATAAGCGTCCTGCTAAACATTGAAGTGAGGGTGCTACTAAATTGTAAGCGTCCTAACTTACTTTGATGATTAAACGACTTAAATTATGAGGGCGCTACTCGACAGTAAGCGTCCTACTTTATTTTAAAACAATTTTAAAACAATATTAAGTTCGCTGAAGGACAATAAGCATCCTGAAAGTTATTAAGTTGATTCTAAAGATGAAGGCGCTCCTATGCAGACAACGTTCTGATAGTTTTTCAACTTATAACTATCTACATCCTTAAAGATAGAAATCATTTAGAACTTAGAGACTTTTCAGCGAGCTGATGCTAGATCAGTGTCCTGACACCTTCACAGGTTGACTTAGGTGAAGCTGCTACTATCAAGAAAGCGTCCTATTGAATAAGTACATTTCAACCTTGAATATGGTCAGCGTCCTTAAAAACTCTTAAAAACGGTTTTTGATTTTTCGTTTAAAGCTCGATAAAACACGATTTATAAATCAAATATACAAATGATCGAAAATCAATTCGACTAAAACATGTAATCATGCATATTGTTGAGTCAAATGGCAAAGAAGGTTCTACAACCTAAACATAATCTAATCATACACTAATGTCTTCAAATGATTATGGTCTTCAAGTAGATCTTTTAATACGTTCGCCGTGCATCATTGATTCTTCGAAACCTTCAAGTAAGATTAGATGCGCCATGTATGCAGTATTATCATAAACAGAGTGTGGTTTTTAATCATCAAAATATCTTTCATATTAAGGACATATTCTGGTAAAGGACATGAGGATAATTGGTTCAACAGACGCGTTTCTTACTTCTCAAGCAAGAAAATCTTATCATTTTATAATATATGCTCATTTATCAGTTCAAATAATATGCTCCTGAACTCTTCAATATTTACAATTGAGGACTTTTTGAAAATACCCCCAACTTTCATATATTTACTTCTTATATTTAGACATGTACCCATATATATGTTATAATATCCATTTATGTCCATACATGAATATATATATCTTTCTTACTCAAAGTTGTGCTTTTAAATTAGCTCAAACGATTAAGCCTCGTCATACAAGATAGCCCTTTTCATTAAAGTTTATTTGATCTACATGGTCATTTTAATACTTATGCTTGACCCACATATATTATGTGGTTTATAAATACATATATACCTTGTTGATATATATTAATCAACATATGTCCATAAGTGAATATAACCAACCAATCACATCTTATATAATTTGAGTATGATCTCAACGGATTAATACATATATATGTATATTATGGAGTTTAATATTTCATAATTCATGAATTCCCTTATTAATCATATAATATAAGGTAATTTTCATAATTGATGTACCTTAATTAATCTTATTTGTCTAATAAGGTTATTATTTCCCTTATTAACATAATAAAGTTATTATCCTATTATTTTTCCCTTATTAATCTCAATTTGATTCACTTTATTCCTATAATCACTTGTTATTTTCCTTATTAATATAATAAGATCATTTCCTCAATTTTATTCACCTTTTTTTTACCCAATAAGGTTATTTTCTCCATAAATTATCCTTATTCATGTAATTTAGTTTTTATCATAATTTAATGCAGTTTATGTACATGATAAGGTATTTATTCCAATTAAGCTCCCTTATTTATCATGTTAGGTTATTATTCTAATTCCTCTAACCTTATTTATTCTACAAGGTTCTTAGGGGTTAATGTACCTATGATTATTATTATTACCTCAACTATATTAATAACACCTAATCACATATCACAATATAGTACATATAATCCAAAGACATAGACAAGTAATATTATATTGTAATATGTAGTTTAACCATAGTTCATTAACTAGGATTAATTTTTAACCAAACCTGGGGTATTACAATCAACCCCCCTTCAAGGAATTTCATCCTTGAAATTCAAGCAGGTACATTATGAACAGAAGGATGTAGCAATTTACTTAAATGTATTAATTTAATTTAATTTAATTTTTTCTTGACCTCATGAGTTTCCAAAAGGTCTAGTTGCAGTTTTCAAGGCCTTGTCCTAAGAAATTTAAAGCCTCAATATTAGATCTTAATTTGCTGAATTTAGCCAACTAGGTATTGGTACAGTTATGTAAAACTGACAAATCACAACGATTATAGTTATAAATATAATGGTACTCATTCTCTGGCACCAATATTTACATCTTGTGCTAATAATAATTTTTTTCATTATTTATCTACAATTGGACGAGGTCGTGATTTATTCACAACCTTTCCTTCTTTATGCATCTATGTTTTATATATCATGGATCTAACTTGTAATTTCTAATTAAGGTTCTCGGGATAAGGTTATCATATTGGTCACTGTTCCTAACTTTGCCAGGGTTAGGAGTAGGAGTTGTGACTTTTAATCAGGTATGTTCAATTTCCGATTCAATCCTAGTACTCTGGTCCCAAAATGCAAGACAAGACACCTTAGGTCAATCAATTTCACAAACATTTAGGCAACTGGACTCAGAAAAGAGGGGGTTTTATTTAAAAATTAGTTGAAAATCTCTCAATTTTGGATCAGTTCTAGTTTCAAATCTTAAACCCAACATGTCACGACGCCCCTAACGTAGTCTGACGTCATGACCGACACAATGTACTATACACTGCACATATCCATATACAATATACAACACATTGTCAGCCTTAACGGAAATTCACAATAATTCCTAAATTTTTTAGAAATTTTGACAGCAACTCCCCATAAAATGGACAATTCATATTTTTCCCTGATATACCACAAATCAAATCAAATCCAAAAATCACAATCTTAGTATCGAAACGTTCGAAATTCAGTTCTCTAGGATTCTATGATCTCAAATCGGAGTTTCATTAGACTCCAATTCCATTTTATTCACTGGAAATAATCACAGTGCATTGGAAACATGGGTAATTTTTACTAAAATTGCCAAGTAGTCTCCAAAAATCATGGAATTAGCATCAATGGACTCACAACAGTTCATTCTACCATTCTATAGCCTTAAACTGGAGTTTCATCGGGTTTTAATATGATTCGAAAGGTTTCCAATATAAACTCTAACTTCCAACAAACTTTCAATAGCCATAAAAATTCCAAATGAACAAATAAATAAAATCTTACCACAAATTCGAGGATTCTATAGACTAGGGAGTGTTTTTCCACCTTTCTAACAAATTTTCATTCAAGTTGGATAAAAACCCCGATTTCGAAAATACCGTAAAACGGCTCCCATAGCTAAAATTACTCCGTTAGAACTGTACACACTAGTTAAAGATCAATTTCACGACAAAAAATAGCAAAAATAGCTTACCGGCACGTCAAATTTGATGGCGAATCCGTCGTTTCCCCTTCGTTCTTTCTTTTTCTCTTTCTTTTTCTCTTTCTTTTTCTCTTCTTTCTTTCTTTTCGTCCTCAGCAACTTTTTTTAATTTTTTTTTTCATACGAGTACTGTTCACGATAATTTATTTTTTTTATTTTTATTTTTTTCTTCTTCTTCACTCAATTCACACGAGGAATACACGTATTATAAATCGATTTCTATTTAAAATCACATTCTGGACTCACTTTTGACATTTTCAAGTTCATTTGTCACATGTACACATGACTTTAAAGGTACTTATACGTGTATTATACTCTTCAGTGTACGTATAAGTCAACCAAATATATTGATTAAAAGCACGGGGTGTTACAATCTCCCTAACTTAAGAAATTTCGTCCTCGAAATTTAAGATCATGGAATATTCTTCAAGTGATACTCAATTCCAGAAAACTGCTCCCGTATTCTATATTTCCGCCCCCATATTTGCTCCTCTTGATATATGGTATCCTCCCCAACTTATAGTTGAGTTATATCCATAACATATATGGAATCCGAATGATATTTCCTCAACATCAATATATAGAAAATATTAAGACACTTATCAACTGTGATAGTAGAGCAAATCGGTAAGCCAATGGACCTACCCTGTTAAAAATCTCAAATGGTCCAATAGATTGAGGTGCATGCTTTTCTTTTATCCCAAAACTCATTTGGCCTTTCTGTGTTAAGACCCTTAGCAAAACTGAGTCAGCCACAATACATTTCAAGGCCTATATACCAACCCTGTGTATTTAATAATATCCTTTGGCACCACTAACAATAACTCTATACTTTCAAACCAACAAATTGGAGATCTATAAGGCTTACTATAAAACCTTTAGAGTGCCATCATTATACTATTATAATAGTTGTTTATATTACACAAATAAAATAATCCTTCCAACTTCCACCAAAATTCAAGTATACAAGACCCGAGCACGCTCGCAAGCATCAAAGTCACTCTCTCAGTCTGTCAGCCAGTCTGAGAATAAAATATCACACTGAGAAGGAGATGAGTACCAAATTGAGTGTGCATCATATATCAGATCTCGACAAAATCTTCTGATCTTAATCCGACATGACAAATATCTAAGTACCCCCATAAAATCTCCCTATCTCACACATATACAATTTGCTTAGTCTATCAAAAGAATTCTGGTGTTCATTGGAAGAATACGCAGACTTATCAGTCCACTAATGGTTATCCAAATGGTATCATTTCTACCCATAACCCATAAGATACCATTTGAATCCCATATCCATTTAACACAATCCATATTACCAATTCCATAATCTTTCTTACTGATATCATACTCGTCTCATCATAAATCTTACTCTCTGAATATGAATATCAGTCAGTTGAACATGCATCCGAGCACAAATATCAACACATGGAGTAATAGAGAGTACACTTATAACTATAACTCTCACTCACAAAAAATCTCTATTTATGGCTAACTGATAGTTACTACTCCAGTTTCAGCCTGTTTCCTGCTCAATGTCTCAGCAACGTATTGGGCTTTCCCAGGATAATAATTTGATATAAAATCAAATCCTTCGGGAATTCTTGCCACATTTATTACCTCATATTCAGTTTCTTTCCATTCAAATAATTACTTCAGACTCTTAAAATCTGAAAATAGTGTGACTTTTTTATTATAGAGGCAATGTTCTCATCATTTCAAAATAACTACCAACAAATTTTTGTTCACTCTCAGGATAGTTATTCTCGTGCTCTACCAAATATCTGGAGGCACCAGAAATTAACCCATCCTTTTGAATCCTTACATAGTTCAGATCTGAATGTAATTCATCAATCACAATTGCTTCCAGGTTCTGAAAATATTAGTCCAATCAATTTTATAATTACATTTATTTTTAATATTATGAGAGCTTCCTCATACACAACGGTCCACACAGTACTCACCATTTGTCTAGTTTAGTTTCGTGAATGGAATAGCTAGCTTCAAGGATCTTTCCACGCACTTTTTATAACATACAACTAATACCAGAGAACTTCTGATTTTCATCATTGAAATCAGTTTTAACAGTTCTATGATCACTTTGACCTTCCCAGCATCCTTAAAGATACAATTTAAACTAGTCACGTGATCCAAAAATTCTCATCTCAATTATATTCAAAACTCATATTCATCAAGCTTGGAACTTAATCGGTGCTCTCTCAGTGACTACAAGATAATCCCGATGTGTTATTCATGCTCCTTTCATTTCTTGGGACAATTGCAAATATCATCATCGAAGACTATGTGATGACCAAGATACGGTACATATTCCCACTGCATCAACCCTATAAACGTGATTGACACATTAATCAAGGTTACCAAAATTTCATAATATCCATATCTTGTCTTAAAATAGTCTGCATTACATCATTTTCTCAAATTTTTAACTGATGGTGCCCAGATCTCAAAATGATCTTAAAGAAAATTTGGCTCCATGTAATTAATCGAATTCGACCATCTATCCATGGTAAAGGATATTCATTCTTTATCGTTACCCTGCTCAGTTAATAGTAATTCATATTTAAACATATTTCACTATACCTTCTTTCCATATTATCACAAATGTTCTCCAAGGTGACATATCAAGGATAATAAATCTGTTGCTCAGTAACACATTTACCTACACCTTAAATTCTCACAATTCCTCAGGTACGCTTTATATGAAGAAATGAAGATACATATTATACTAGCATCAGTTTTATATGCTATCAATCTCCTGTCCAGGTAGCAATTGTAATACTTCATGAAAGAATACTTCATGAAGGAATTTTTATCAACTGCATGCTTTATTGCGTTACTCTAAATGGCTTTGTACTAGCCATATTCTCTATTTTCTCGTCAATAACTGTCTTATCTTCGATAGAAGATTTTGAGGGTATAAATTCGTCGAGATTCAAAATGAGGATTTTCCACTTATTTAGAATATTACTTTTTTTCGGAGAGATGCTCCACCTGGCATGAGGGGTGGCCAGCCAATCATACCCAACAAAGCATCCAATTCCAAAAATTTTCATATTCTAAAGTCCATAATTACTTGATGACCTTCATATTTATTACACATAATATTTGCTGACCATATCAAGGTAGATTCTTTCTCCTCTAGGCATACTCACAATCAATGATATACGATTATAACAGAAGATAACAAAAAAAATATTGGGGCATTCATATCAGACTGCCAGTTAAGGTAGGAAAGTCTCTTCTCCTGAAAGTTTTCATAACTTTTACATATCTTTTCATTTCATCTGGCTTATCATTGAGACCTTCTATTTATTTTATTTTTACTTCAGTCTCAACTATATATGTTTTTACAGAAGTACCCACACCATTAGCACCCAAATCAGGAGCTATCAATGGTTCAAGCCTCTGTCTTTCTCACATTACTACTTTTCCACAAGCTTCATAAGCTGTGCATTTTTTTGCTGTTGGGTAGTTACTAGCCATGTATAAGCTATGTATTTTATTATCACTGGATTACATCTAGTTCTTTTTCTTTCAGCCTTCGGATCCTTTCTTGATCAACAATTTCCATTGTTAATCTTGACTGGTCTTTTCCAAATCTGGAATTCACAGACACAGGTGATTCTCAGTCAAGATAACATATTGGATTAGGCTCAACATAATAGGACTACCCATATGTATACCCATACAAACAATCATAATATCATAAAGCTTTTATCTTTTTAAGGATTTTAAACCTAAGCTCTAATACCAATATTGTCACGACGCCCCTGACGTAGTCTGACGTCATGACCGGCACAATGTACTATACACTGTACATACCCATATACAGTATACACATTGTCAGCCTCAACGGACATTCACAATAATTCCCATAATTTTTAGAAATTTTGACAGCATCTCCCCATAAAATGGACAATTCACATTTTTCTCTGATATACCACAAATCAAATCATATATATATATAGTTAATCATCTCATTCATTTCATTCATTCCACAAATTAAATTCTCACATGATAGATATGTACGATCATCCCATTCCATCATCACAAGCATTATATAACTAAAGGATTTAACTATAATCCACATTACCACACAACCCATCTAGGTGATATTATATATATAGTATGTGATAATTATACATATCAAAATAAAAAAATATAACCCATTTTCTCCAAGCATACATACATATACCAGATGAATGCAATCACGTGATTATCACTCACGGATTTTTCCTTTTCCTTTCGACTCGGTACCTGAAATATTGGAGGAAATAAAGTGAGCAATCAACAAGCTCAGTGAATATATCTCTTGATATGACAATCATATACATTTAGGGAAACATGACATTTAAAATCATTTAAAACAATTATTAAAGACATGCATCATTCAACGAATATACCATACATGTCAACAACATAGATTTCATGATTTTTCAAGAAAAAAATGCATCTTTTTCAACTAAAACCACAATCTCCCTCCTTCTCGTAATGAAGCGAGTACGAACTCCTTATTATGCACCGATAAGGAGCCTACGCTCAGACCTCACATTACTTAATTCACAGTCATTTCAAAGATCTCCAATCCTTGTTAGGACAGGCCTACTGACAATGAGGTTACGCGTAACACTCATCCGGGTCTAATTCCTAACGAAATGACACCAACTTGCCTTTGCAAGTCTCACATGCTCCAATGCTAAAAAAAATCATTTATGAATGCAAATTAAAACACAATGCAACAATATATGCATAGCATATTTACATTCAAACATTTCATATATATATATAATGTCATACAAGAACCAAATCTAGAAAATATACTCACAGAGGTTAAACAACCGGTCTAAGTCAATGTGCCACTAATGTCCAACAAAAATGATCATCACCAATTACAAATGCATCATCAAATTTTCGGCATTAATGGTCTCTCAAGATAAGTCACCAATACATCAAACTCCCAATTTCAAACACTGCACATATAAAAGTCAAGTCATATTTAAGTTTTCATTGACTTTAGGACTCATAAGCAGTTCAAAATGCTATTATACCGTTTCTGTGGTCAATCCAGATATTTCCACAAGAAAGAACAGTGAAAATAGATTTCCAATTCATATTTCCACTAGTTCTCAGTTTTATTTTTCTCCTGGAACATATATCAATTTTATTAAAAATATAGTACATTCCTAAAATTATTCTGTCCACATTGACACGTGTAAAATCAGTCATACTACCATTCTACTACCTTCAACAGGTATTTTACTAAGGTTTTACACGTTCGCGAAGGTCACGAAAGTAAGTTTTACTCACCAAAACCATATATTTAGTTACTAAAAATATCAAATCATATCCAAAAATCACAATCTTAGTATCAAAACGTCCGAAATTAAGTTCTTTAGGATTCTATGATCTCAAATCGGAGTTTCATTAGATTCCAATTCCATTTTATTCACTGAAAATAATCACAGTACATTGGAAACATGGATAATTTTTACTAAAATTGTCAAGTGATCTCCAAAAATCATGAAATTAGCATCGATGGACTCACAACAGTTCATTCTACCATTCTATAGCCTTAAACTGGAGTTTCATCGGGTTTTAATATGATTCGAAAGGTTTCCAATATAAACTCTAACTTCCAACAAACTTCCAACAGCCATAAAAATTCCAAATGAACAAATAAATGAAATCTAACCACATATTTGGGGATTTTATAGTCTAGGGAGTGTTTTTCCACCTTTCGAACAAATTTTCATTCAAGTTGGATAAAAACCCCGATTTCGAAAATACTATAAAACGGCTCCCATAGCTAAAATTACTCAGGTAGAACTATCATACACTAGTTAAAGATCAATTTCACGACGAAAAAAAACAAAAATAGCTTACCGGCTCGTCAAATTTGGTCGTGAATCCTTCGTTCTTTCCTTTCTTTTTCTCTTTCTCTTTCTTTTCGTCCTCAGCAACTTCTTTTAATTTTAATTTTTATTTTTTCATACGAGTACTGTTCACGGTGAACTGTTCCGACATTTGAACAGTAATTTATTTTTTATTTTTTATTTCTTCTTCATTCAATTCACATGAGGAAATGCACTTATTATAAATCGATTTCTATTTAAAATCACATTTCAAACTCACTTTTGACATTTTCGAGTTCATTTGTCACATGTACACATGACTTTAAAGGTACTTATACTTGTATTATACTCTTCAATGTACGTATAAGTCAACCAAATATATTGATTAAAAGCACGGGGTGTTACACAAAATACCTTTGTTCCACTTTAAATTATCCTAATGAACTATCCTACACGTATGCATCGCACAACAAACAAATGCAAAATGGCATATTGGGTCTTCCAAGGCCTCACAATTATCCTCAGAACTCGCATGTCCCATACCGTGTGAGGTCGGCGATAAGAGATACAATCAAGGTCCTCCAATCTGCCCAAACAAGTTTTACATGAATATCTAGATACCCAACCTATACCAGGTATCCTTCAAGTTTGTCCGTCCCATACCGGTCAAACTTAGTGATACTAGTTATAGCCTGGTCTCTAAAGACTCACCACACAAAGGCCATAGTTTTTCACTTCCAAGATTGCCTAGTTATCCTCTGCATTCGTTGTGTCCCATACCACCCCGAGTACAACGATAACAGGTCGATCAAGGTCATAAAACACCGTCAAACATTGGTTACATAAGACACTCCCAATATACCCAATAATATTATTATTTTCTCAAGTCTTCACTCGAAATAATAAAGTCTAAGTCCTATGATTAACAAATACTTCGCTGTGTGGCGAGAATTTGAAATGAACTTGAACGTAGTCAAATGATTGAACCATTTATCATTATATCTAAAACCACCTAAATAGCTTCATTTTCCATTTTTCAGGTTCACTTTCTCCCATATGTTAGCATTTGTCATTATCTAAAAGAAATTCAAACGTTCAGTGGAAGTACCCATCAATCTAAGCTCTAGTTGGTGTGATTCATTTACCTTCAAAATATAGGTATAGGTACATCTTGACCTTGTATTACATTTCACTAACTTCAACGATATTCTTCCGCTATGCTATTAAGTTTCAAGTATTTTTCATGGATGTAATGTTGGCCCAGATGTGTCCAAAAGGGACGGTGAATTGGACACTTAGCAGATTAATTCTTTTTTTTTTATAAAATGATAATAATATGAAAGCAGGTTAAGCAAGATATCACAAAGATAGCTCAATGACAATAAACTAAGCAGTTACCTAAAAATACGCACAAGATTTATAGTTGTTCTGTCACACCTACATTCATTACCTACCCTCCTCAGTTAGGATTTGTTCAAACTCCACTAACGGATCTTCTTATGGGTGAAGATCAAACCGTTACACCTTCTTAATTTTACAGGCTTGAGAACAACCTTGACAGTTTCTCAACTTCACAAGGCTTGAGAACAACCTTTACAGATCGAGCAACACTTGCTCTATTCCAGTGACTAACCAACCACCAATAACTGAAATACAGATTAAGAAATGATTCCCTTTACTTAGAATTAAAGGAATACTCACAAAGCTTTTTGGATTGAACTTTCTGTAACCACAGATTCAGCAAAGTGTACAAGATGAAGTGCAGCTGAAATGAAAGGTTCGAAAAGCTTCTATCTTCTTCAATGGATTTTGAAAATGTATTAAATAAAGAACGTCAAATCCCGAAGATTTCAAGTTATCAAGAGTTTATGCAGCGAGTAGAAGTATAACTTTCAAGAGTATTTTCATAAATGAAAATTGTTCAAAGATTTGAAGAATAAGTTATCAGTTTTCTTGCTTTTGTGTTCTATTTTTCAAATGCTCTAAGGCAGTATTTATAGAGACAATAATGGCGCTTTGAACTTAAACATTTTTTCAAGAATGTTTTTGGCGCACAAAGTTATTTCAAATCAACAGAAACATTCTTTCTTGAAAAGGATTGATTCAGTCAGTGCAATTACAACAACAACACTTGAATCTTCTGGTCATTCACGGGAAAAGAATGTTCTGATAAAGTTTTAAACCGTTCTGAAAAGGTTAGAAAAGTTCTGAAAAAGTGTACAATTGAAAACTTTATGACAGTGTTGGATTAACATCCTGATTAGTTAATGAGCGTCCTGACACGTAAAATCAACTTTTTTTTTCTTTTTGTTCCTTGAGGGTGCTCATACAATGTGAGCTTCCTACTGAACTGTGAAGTGAGGGCGCTACTTGAACGTAAGCATCCTGACTTACTAAAGACATTTTGAGCCGTAAGGGCTACTGGAACATAAGCGTCTTGACTTACTTAGACTTTTAAAACTATAAAAACAATAAGTACGCTACTAATCAATCAGTGTCCTGATAAGTTGCATAGTTGATTCTTGTGAGGGCGCTACTGGAATGTAAGCGTCCTGATAGATAAGTGAAACCAACGTATGCACTATCAACATCCTCAAGTATTAACAATCAGTGTGCTAACTCATTTTAAAACAAAATAACATAAAGGCGCTACTGAATTGTAAGCGTCCTGATGCTTGAAATACTTAAGTTCAATTAGTGTGTTGATATTCAATCAACGTCTTGATAAGTTCATTTGGTTGAATCGATGAGGGCGCTACTCAAGGAGTAAGCGTCTTGATGGATAAGAGCATTTTCAACCTAGAACCCTTATCAGCGTCCTAATGTGTCATTAGCGTCCTGATAGACACTTAAAAAAATAATATTGATATTTTTCAACATTTTTAAAGCTCAATTAAACCAAATTAAACACTCGGTACTTTGAATCAAATTAAACATTGAAAATTCATTAAGTGATTGATAAAATCAACAAAAAATACTTTAACATCGAATCGATTAAACCATGCAATTATACACATTTGTTGAATCATATAGTACCAGAGATTCTACAACCTAAACATAGTCTAATAACACAAAGATATGTCTTCGAACGATCATGGCCTTCAATTTGATCTTGAAAGCTTTTTCACCATGCATCATCTAGTCTTTGTGAATCTCCATATGAAACTAGATGTGCAATGCATTTAATATTATCTTAATCAAAATGTGCTTTGTAATCATCAAAACCACATTCGGGTCATGAGGGCAATTAGATTAACGTGTAATTGGGTCAACCCCTTTGGATATGAGCTTTCTTTAACTCCATAACTCAAGATCAATTCTCAATTGATCCAACCATGACTTAATCAAGTCTTATGTATTCTACTAATTTTCTTATTCACTTGTTTGTAACATAATTCATTTAGATCTCTATTGTTCTTAAAGCTTGTTTATTTTGTCAAGCATATATATGCCCTTGAGGCCTGTTATTCTTAAGGTTTTCGTGATGAATTAATTTAATGAATCAATCACATATTAATCCAACCGTGTGACTCTATATAGGCTTCATTACCTATATATTCCTAGGTTAGTTTTATAACCTATGATCAGGTATGCTTGAGTCATGATCTTAAGTTAAGGTTACTTCTAACTCATACTATTTCTTTTTCCATCGTTCATAGTCTTACATAACAACACAAAATAGAAAATAGCTAACTATTATTAAGAATACTGGAATTTGGGTTTTCTAGTGGGAGCTATGTTTTTTTTTCCATTCCTCTAAACTTTGGATTTTCCTGATAGAAGCTAAGAAACTACATTTCTACTTTTCAAATTATTCTATTTGGATTTTCCCCTGTTGGGAGTTAAACCAATCCTACATAGTTCCCTTTCTTCTTCTAACTTCTTCTTCTTACTCATTTTCTTCTTCTTTAGTTGTTCGGGTGCGGTATATTGTGTTGGCCTAGGTATGTCTAAGAGGGGATAAATTGGACACTTAGACAATTAAAATTAATGTAATGACAACTAAATAAGTGCGGATATATAAATCAATTTACACAATCGATTTAGAGTGGTTCAACTACTTGCCTACATCCACTACCTAACCTCCTCAGTTAGGATTTGAATCCTTTTCACTACGGGATTCTCTTACGGGTGAGAACCAAACCATCACACTTTTTTTTAACTTTTGGGAGTGAGAACAACCGTTACAATGCTCAACTTGCAGGCTTGAGACCAACCTAAACCTCTCGACTTACAAGCTAGAGAACTACCTATCTCAACTTCTGGGTGTGAGACTAACCTAATGCCTTCTCAACTTACAGGCTTGAGAACAACCACTTGTTTGAAAAATGAAGTTGGGTACTCGGTAGTTTATATAACTACTATTACAACTCGATACAGTATACAAGATATGAAATGAAGTACAACTGTATCCTATGAACTATCTCTCAAATTTCTCTTTTAGCAAGAATGATATATGATTAAAAAAATGTTGGAAATTTGACTGAAAATAGTTCAATAACCTCTAAATACATTTTCAAAGAAAGATTGAGATGAAGCTCAGTATGAAAATCTTTTGAATGGACTGAGTTTCAAAGAAGACACTTTGAAAAACTAAAACAATTTAAGCTTTGAAATCAAATTGAAAATTCGACTAACTTTCAAAAGTATTTGCTTGATGAATTTTCGGTGTATGTGGATTTTCTAAGTACTGATATTTATAGACTTAGAGATGAAATTGTTGGTCATTTGAATTTGAATTTCAAGAAGAACATTTACTCACAACAGCTAGAATCTTTCACGAAGATGGTAAGACGATCTTCACGAACATTCTGGTTCTTTTCAGATTGCATGAATAAGGAAGGTTTCAAGAATCGTAATTTCGTGTATCAGAGAAAATCTCTGACAAATCTAAAAAGGTTCCTGTGCATAAAAAGTTCCAAAAAAGTAAACTGAAAAAGTGCATAGACACAACTTTATGAAAATGTTGGATTAACGTCCGGATTGGTCAATCAGCGTCCTGATGCATAATCTCAACTTTGTCGTTTTGTTCCTTGAAGGCGCTCATGGACCATAAGCGTCTTGCTGAACTAAGAAGTGAGGGCGCTACAAGAATGTAAGCGTCCTGACTTACTTAACGTTAAAAACTACTTAAGCTGTGAGGACGCTACTGGAAGGTAAGCGTCCTAACACAATTTAAAACACTTAGAAAGATAAGGGCGTTACTAAAACGTAAGTGTCCTGATGCTTTAGACGATCAATGAGCTAACGTTGAATCAACGTCCTGATAAGTTTATTGGTTGACACAATGAGGGTGCTACTGACAAAGTAAGTGTCTCGATAGATAAGAACTTGTCAACCTTGAACATCATCAGCATCCTAATGTACCATTAGCGTCCTGACGTGCAAGTGTAAGAGGGCGCTACTGAGACATTAGCATCCTGATCGAACACTTAAAGACTGATTTTTAAAAGAGGTTTTTGTCTTTCAAAACTTAGTCAAATCAGTTAAAGATTTGATCAAATCAAACATTTAAAAGGATTAAAAATTTAAATCATTTGAAAAACCTTTCAAACATATCGATCAAAACATACAATTAAGTAGATCTTGTCGAGAATAATTTGATCGATAGATTTGCATTCTAAGTACTGAAAACTTGAAGCTTTGATCGTTGACATTCAATGGACTTGTAAGCTCTTCTCTTTGATCTTGATTCTTGATAATTCTGAAACACTTAACAAGATCATTAGATACACAAACATGAGTAGTTTGTAATCATTAAAACATTCTCGTCTTGGGATTCCTTAAGAGAACACATTGGCAATTATAATTCTAAATGTCTTATACTACCCGGACTAATCTTGTAAAGAGACTTCTTGAATGTACTTTGTCATTTTGTTTTTCAAATTTCATCCCTTTTTTTTCCATATATTTTGCCAAAGTTTTTGTGTCTTGGCATTTTTAAAAAAAAGATTTTTTGATATGGAACTAGATTTTCTCCCCACCATTATTATTGTTTCTAAAGAAATTTACTGACACTTTGGATTGAGAAGTTATTTCTACTATTGTTATTATATACAGTGAAATCTAATAGCATGAATGTAATTTATTTTCTTACTTTAGATTTTTTTTTGTATTATTATTATTGCTTATATATATATATATATTCTCTTATTTTATTTGAGTTTTTATTTTTTTTTATTTTTTCATTTTATATATATATATATATAGTACACCCACATGGCTAGACGAGGAATAGCCCAAGCCACGTGGGGTTGGGTTGTCACCCAGCCACGCGCTAGGTTGATAACCAGCCACGTGTTGGTTTTATCCCGGCCATGGCTGATTTTAATAATAATTTTTTTTATATTATTTTGTAAGTTTTCTCTTCATCGTCACCTTCTTCATTTCTCTCTTCTGCAGCTTCTCTTTCCAGCATCACCATCTCCAATACTTTCTTCTTTGTCTTGTTCTTCCGTCTTCTCCAATCTTTTCTCTTCCATTTCTAACTTCTTTGTACTTATTATCAAAAATTTCTTATTTTTATTTTTTTCTTGGGGCCCGGCCACATGATCAAAAAATTTCCCGGCCTGTGGCCGGGTTTGCTTCTAGCCATGCCCAGCTCGTGGCTGGGTTCTTCCTTCTAAATCTCGATCTTTGGTCGAGCTTCTTCTCAGCCAACGACCACTTTTTTTTTTTACTAACTTTTTCCACCATTAAAGTTCTACCCCTCCTATTCTAATACACTTTTATGAATGTGATATACATCCATCTTGGCGTGTCACCCACCATTTTGTCGACACTCGACTAAGAAGATTACGACACTACAACTCGATATTTATCAACTCTTCACGTGAAGCTTTCCAATGTTGAAAGATTGCCACGTTTCGTCACACTTATCCATCGTTCCGGCAAAGACCATCAGGCTCTGATACCAAATTTGTAACATCCCAATTTTTATCACACTACAAAACTGAGGTGTTACATTATTTGGACATCAACTCTGATCTTTAAACAATATTTAAAATTAACTAAAGTAATTATAAAAATATATACATTTTAGTTTACACATTTTTTTGCAGCAGAAGCAACACAAAATCTCCTATATCTAACTTGATGTTTGCCCCACGTGCTCCACATGCACAACATCCACAAAACATTTCCATGTCCTGAAAAATATAAAGAGGTGAGCTAAAAGCCCAGTGATCATTGTTGGCCCAGATATGTCCAAGAGGGGGGTGAATTGGACACTTAGCAAATTTTAACCTTTCTTAAAGTTGTACAGAATAATGAAAGTAGATTAAACAAAGTATAGCAATTTAATACAACAAATATAAATGGGACAATGCAAGCAAGATTTATAGTGGTTCGGCAGCGCCTACATCCACTACCTAACCTCCTCAGTTAGGATTTGATCAAACTCCACTATAGACCTTCTTATGGGTGAAGATCAAACCTGTACACTTTCTCAACTTACGGGTGTGAGAACTACCATTTTTCAGCTTACGGGTGTGAGAAGACCGTTTCTCAACTTGAGGGTGTGAGAGGACCTATTCTCTACCTACAGGTGAGAGAGGACCTATTCTCAACTTACGGGTGTTAGACGACCATTTACAACTTTGAGCAACACTTGCTCTAACTCAGTGACTTACCAGTCACTCTAAACTGAATACAAGATGAGATATGATTCCCTTAACTTAGAATCAAAGTGATACTTACAAAGCTTTGGATTGAACGTTTTGTGATCATAGATTCAACAAAATATGTATGATGAAGTTTATGCTGAAAACAAGTTCAAAGAGCTTTTGTCTTCTTGAATGGGTTTTTAAAATAATGAAGATGAAGAACAATCAATCCAGAAGACTTTAAGTTTTTTTTTCAAAAGATCGTAAGATCAAGTACAAGTGAAAGACGACTAACTATCAAAAAGTATTTGAGCACAAACGAAAATTGTTAATACGTTTTGAATGAATGTCGGTTTCGTATATCATTAGTGGTTTTTCTGCTCTAAGGCAGCACGTATATATAGGAATAACAGAGGCACAATGGTCTTGAGGATTTTGGCACTCTAGGTTATTTCAAATATAACGTTAACATTCTTTCCCAAAATGGATTGATTCAACTCAATGCATATTACGACGATAACACCTGAATCATCTGATCCTTTCATGAAAAAGGAATGTTTTGATGAAGTTTTAGAACGTTCAAAAAGTTTTGAAAAAGTTGTTGTACGATTCTGAAAAGTATTCGTAGGTTTCTGAAAAAGTTAACAGAAATAGCAGTAATGTCAGAACAGCGAAAATATCTTTTCTGTCGTTTTGTTCCTTTGAGGGCGCTCATAGAACATCAGCGTCATACTGAACAATGAAGGAAGGGCGCTACTGAATAGTAAGCCTCCTGACTTACTTTGACAATTAAACGACTTAAATCATGAGGGCGCTACTTCACAGTTAGCGTCCTGCTTTATTTTAAAACATTTAACACAAGAGGGCGCTACTCAAGAGTTAGCGTCTTGAACTTTTAAAAATAGTTTTAAAACAATGTTAAGTGCCTTGAAGGACAGTAAGCATCCTGAAAGTTATTTAAGTTGATTCTAAAGATGAGGGCGTTCCTACACAAGTAACGTCCTGATAATTTATTCAACTTATAATTTATCAGCGTCCTGAAAGATAGAAATCACTTAAAAAGCAAAAAGAACTTCCAGCGAGCTGAAACTAAGTCAGAGTCCTGACATTC
Organism: Paratinospora sagittata; assembly: GCA_035771175.1. Lineage (NCBI taxonomy): Eukaryota > Viridiplantae > Streptophyta > Magnoliopsida > Ranunculales > Menispermaceae > Paratinospora > Paratinospora sagittata. The sequence continues at coordinate 12,705,133 of CM069613.1, read as the reverse complement.
TCAAAGATTGATAAAAGAAAGGTCGCTACTAACAAGTAAGCGTCCTTATTAATCAGTTCAATTCAACCTTGAGCTTCCTAATATTTTATCAGCGTCCTGACTCATTAAGTCCAGGAGAGCACTGCTAAACCATTAGTGTCCTAAAAGACTTTATAAAAAAGGTTTTTGATTTCTCGATTAAATCTAGATAAAACATAATGTAACCGGATTAAATCAAATATGAAAACGATCAATTAAAACATACAGGCATACATATCGCGGAATCATATGACATAGAGGGTCTTATAACCTATCATAATCTAATCATACAACCGAACATCTTCAAATGATCATGGTATTCAAGAAGATCTTTAATATGTTTGCTACGCATCATTGATTCTTTGAAACCTTCAAGTAAGATTAGATATGCCATATGTGCAATAATATCATAGACATAATGTGGTTTGTAATCATCAAAATATCTTTCATATCAGGGACATATTCTTCGTAAGGGACATGAGGATAATTGGTTCAACAATCTCCCCCTTTTTGATGATTTTAAACACATTACTATTGGCTTTGAAACAAGCTAATAAAATGATGTGTGTATGCATGAAATGCAGTACTAATGATCCTTGATTCATATGATATGATAGTATTTCCAAGGAATGTACTTAAAATATCACTAAGACTCCCCCTGAATATATGATGCTTCAATGATATTACTTCTCCCCCTTTTGAAATATCAGAAAGAGTAAGGTATCATGAAATTTGTCTCCACCCACATAGAGGTAAGCACCACAAATCAGTCCCAGAGAACATGCCAAGTTCTCTTCGAATGTGAACAAACTGGTCTTTTGGTAAGGCTTTAGTAAATATGTCGGTCAGTTGTTCTTTGGTTCTAATGTGAGATAATAGGACTTCTCCATTTTGCACATAATCCCGTAAAAAGTGATGTCTTATTTGAATATGCTTAGCTCGGGAATGCAATACAGGATTTTTAGATATGTTAATAGCACTAGTATTATCACACAAAATTTCAGCACATTGAATAAATATTTGATAATCCTGAAGTTGTCGTTTCATGTAAAGAACCAGAGAACAGAAACTTCCAGCTACAACATATTTTGCTTCAGCTGTGGATAATGCCACTGAGTGTTGCTTCTTGCAAGATCAAGAAATTAAAGAATTTCCAAGAAAGTGACAGAATCTGGAGGTACTTTTCCTATTAGTGAGACTACCGACATAGTCGGAGTTAACATAACTTCGCAGATCAAAGAAAGTACCTTTGGAATACCATATTCCTAAGTGTGTTGTGCCATTTATGTATCTGAATATTCGTTTGACACACTTTAAATGAGATTTTTTAGGTTCAGATTGAAATCTTGCACAAGGATAGACACTGAAAATGATGTCAGGTCAACTTGTGGTTAGGTACAAAAGACTTCCAATCATGCTTCTATAAAGTTTTGAATCAATTGATTTACCTTTTTCATCCTTATCTAATTTGATTGAAGAGGTACAGGGAGTATCAATCGATTTCAAATTGGGCATTCAAAACTTTTTAACCATTTCCTTAGCATACTTCGATTGGCTTATCAAAGTGCCTTTCGACATTTGCTTAATTTGCAAGTCGAGAAAGTATGTAAGTTTTCCTATCATACTCATTTCAAATTCCTTCTGCATTAATTTAGAAAACTCATCACATAGTTCTTTGTTTGATGCACCAAAAATGATATCATCCACATAAATTTGAACAATAAGCATATTGTCATTGTGATGTTTGATAAATAAAGTTGGATCAAGTTTTCCTTTGTGAAACTTATGATCTAAATAAAATGAACTCAGTCGATCATACCAAGCTCTTGGAGCTTTTCTTAATCCATATAAGGCTTTGTGGAGTTTGACCACATATTTCGGGTCTTGAATCCCCAAGCCCTGGAGGTTGTTCCACATATACCTCGTCGTTGATGTATCCATTTAGAAAAGTGCACTTTACATCCATTTGGTATAAGGGAAAATCCCTGTAACAAGCATAGACAAGTAACATTCTTATTGCCTCTAATGTTGCTACTGGGGCAAAGGCTTCTTCGAAGCCTATGCCTTCTTCTTGGTTGTACCCTTGTGCAACCCATCTAGCCTTATTGCGGACAATGATACCTTGTTCATTCTTTTTGTTTCTAAAGATCCATTTGGTTCCTATAACGAATTGATGAAAAGGTCTAGGAACTAATTCCCATACTTTGTTTCACACAAAGTGTCCTAGTTCTTCTAGCATAGCAAGAATCCAATTTTCATTTTTCAGTGCCTCCTCCACTTTAATTGGTTTAAATTGTGATACGAAAGCAACAAGCTCCTGATCTTTTTGAATTGAAGCTCTAGTGGATACACCATTTCGTGGATCTCCTAAAATTTGATCTTGGGAAAGACCTTGAAGCAGTCTAGAGTTTTTAGAAGATTCTAAAGATGGTTCAGGTTCAAGATCTATAATCTTAGTTGTCTTGGGTTCATCATCATCAAAACTCAATTGTTTAAATTCCTCCTAAAGACTTTTCTTATTTTCATTTTCATAAAAATTTACGTGAATTGATTCTTCTACAGTTTGATTAGATTTGTTGAACACTCTGTAGGCTCTACTATGAGAAGAATATCCAAAGAAGATTCCTATGTCAGATTTAGGTTCAAACTTATCTAGATTACCTTTATCATTAAGAATAAAACATTTGCATCTGAATACTCGGAGGTAGCTAATGTTGGTTGCTCTACCCTTCCATAGTTCATATAGAGTTTTATTCAAATCTCTTCTGATTAGAACTCGGTTCATTTCATAGTAGGTAGTGTTCATAGCTTCACCCCAAAAATGATTTGCAGTGTTATACTCATTAAGCATGGTTCTACACATCTCCTGCAGAGTTCTATTCTTTCTCACACCTACACCATTTTGTTGTGGTGTCCAAGGGGCTGATAGATGGTGAGTGTAACTTTGATTGTTACAAAATTCTTTGAGATTTTTATTGACAAATTCACCACCTCTATCACTCCTAATTATGTTGATTTTGTAACCCTTTTCATTTTCGACTCTCTTATAGAATTTTATAAATGTTTCACATGCATCAGATTTATGAGCTAATAGAAATACCCATGTGAATCGAATAAAGTCATCAACAATCACAAACACATGATTTACCACCTTAGCTTTGGGTTTTGGTTGGTCCGAAAAGATCCATGTGAATCGGTTCAAAAGCTCTAAAGGTTGATTGATGCCTCTTGCTCTTCTTAAATAATGATCGGGTATGCTTACCAAGTAGACATGGTTCACATACCTTGTCATTTGAGTAAGTTCCTTTCGGAATACCCTTCGCAAGGTCATGTTTGACAATTCTAGATATATTATCCATATTAACATGAGCTAATCTCCTATGCTATAACCATGCATCATTACAAGAGATAGCACTTAAAGATGTTACATTTTGTTTCTTCATGTTATTAAAGTTTGTGCAATACACATTCTTAATTCTAGATGTCATGAATGCAATAGTTTTATTAGCATGCTTGACAGTGAACCTATTTGCTTCAAATGAAATGTCATAACCCTTGTCACATAATTGACTTATGCTCAAGAGATTATGCTTCAGCCCTTTAACATAAAGTACATCAGATATGGATAGAAAATCGTTACCAATAGTTTCGATGCCTTCAATGTCACCTTTGTTGTCATCTCCGAAAGTGACCTTTCCTCATTTCTTCTTTTCAAGGCTCAGAGATTTAAATTTATCTCCAGTTATATGCCTTGAGCAGCCGCTGTCTAGATACCATATATCTTCATTTTTGCATATCTGCACAACATAAAATACTTTTGACTTTGGTACCCATGCAAGTTTGGGTCCATGCATGTTAGCTTCAGTAAGAACAGATTTTTCAATCCATGCATATTTCCTTTTCTTTCTACTTAAGAAACTACATCTAAGTATGGTATGACCTTCCTTATGACATTTTTGACATGTTGGTCGTTTGGTCAGTAAGGTATTGTATTCCTTTTGTTTCGATCCATGAGTATAGCCTAAGCCAGCTTTGTCGAATCCACTTCTTTGTGATCCTAGCATCATGTCAAAAAACTTTTGACCATTTTTGAATTTAGTCATGGTACAGTTCAGGTCTTCCTTTTCCTTTCTAAGAGTTTCATTTTTAATTTTTAGTTTTCCAACAACTTTCTTAAGTTGTTCATTGTCCAGAGACATTCCGTCTAGCTCTTCTTGTTGGAATTCTATTTCCTCAAGAGCTTCTGCAAGACTATGCTTGAACTTTTCATTTTTCTTGGTTTCTTTACTAAGTTTTTTTCTTAAGTTCCTGAATATGAGCACAGAGCTCATTAAGTTTGTCAATGGGTTCAGATTTTACCTCGGTGCTTGCCATTAAGCACAGTGCAACAGTGTGACCTGAATCCGCTTCATCTTCGCTTGAACTTGAATCATCCCATGTAGCTTTGAGAACTTTCTTGTCCTTTCTATATGAGCTTGATTTATTTTTATATTTAGTGGGACATTCGCTCTTTACATGACCTGGTTTGTTACAACCGTACCATATTAACTCTACAGGTTTAGACTTAGGTTTCTTTCCTTTGTGAAACCTTGAGTAAAAGCTATTCTTACTCTTTCTCCTAAGCAACTTGTTAAACTTTTTGGACAACATAGCCATGTCATCTTCTGAGTTTGAATCATTTTTAGAATCAGTTTCAACGTTAAGGGCAATAGATTTCTTTTCTTTTTCCTCAACCTTGACCAGGCTCATCTTATCCTTTAACTTCGTTTCATGAAACCATTAATGAACCGCATAGTTCATCAAAAGTGTATTCAGCCAGATTCTTGGCTTCTTTAATGGCCGTGGCCTTGGGTTCCCATGCTCTGGGTAGGCCTCTTAGAAACTTTCTAACAGTTTCTTCTTGGTCATAGATTTTTCCTAGGTTCTTCATCTCATTGATATTTGTTGTAAACCGATCAGTAGCCTCAACTATCGAGTCAGTTTCCTTCATCCTATAGGTCTCATATTTTTCAACTAACAGTTGGAGCTTTGCCTTTTTAACTTGCAAAGCTCCTTCGTGGGTGACCTCTAACCTATTCCAGATTTCCTTAGTGCTTTCACACTTACTAACTCTATTGAACTCTTCAACTGATAAACTGCAAAACAAAATGTTTACAGCTTGGTTATTCAATAGTTCTCTTTCCTTTTCCTTGGTACTCCATTCTTCTATTTCCTTTGGGACAGTAGCATCGTCAACTATTTTAGTAGGTGTTGGACAATCATATGTCACAACATCCCACATCTCTAGATCTTGGGCTTTTAGGTAGTACCTAATCTTTGTTTTCCAGTGTGAATAGTTTTCTCCCTTGAATAGTGGTGGTCGATTGGAGGAGTTTCCTTCACCTGAGAGATAAGTGCTTATTTCATTTTGTCCTGCCATACTCAATCAAAGATGGTTAGGTACTTTGACGGTTAACCTGCTCTGAAACCAATTGTTGGCCCAGATATGTCCAAGAGAGGGGTGAATTGGACACTTAGCAAATTTTAACCTCTCTTAAAGTTGTGTGGAATAATGGAAGCAGATTAAACAAAGTATAACAATTAAATACAACAAATATAAATGGGACAATGCAAGCAAGATTTATAGTGGTTCGGCCGCGCCTACATCCAGTACCTAACCTCCTCAGTTAGGATTTGTTTAAACTGCACTATAGAACTTCTTACTGGTAAAGATCAAACCGGTACACTTTCTCAACTTATGGGTGTGAGAACTACCATTTCTCAGCTTACGGGTGTGAGAAGACCGTTTCTCAACTTGTGGGTGTGAGAGGACCTATTCTCTACTTACAGGTGAGAGAGGACCTATTCTCAACTTACGAGTATGAGACGACCTTTTACAACTTTGAGCAACACTTGCTCTAACTCAGTGACTTACCAGTCACTACAAATTGAATACAAGCTGAGATATGATTCTCTTTACTTAGAATCAAAGTGATACTTACAAAGCTTTGGATTTAACCTTCAGTGATCACAGATTCAGCAAAATATGTATGATAAAGTTTATGCTGAAAACAAGTTCAAAGAGTTTTAATCTTCTTCAATGGGTTTTCAAAATAATGAAGATGAAGATCAATCAACCTAGAATACTTTAAGTTTTTCTTTCAAAAGATCGTAAGTTCAAGCACAAGTGAAAGACGACTAACTTTCAAAAAGTGTTTTAGCACAAACGAAAATTGTTAATACGTTTTGAATGAATATCAGTTTCGTATATCATTACTGGTTTTTCTGATCTAAGGCAGCACGTATATATAGGAATAACAGAGGTGCAATGGTCTTGATGATTTTGGCGCTCTAGGTTATTTCAAATATAACGTTAACATTCTTTCCCAAAATGGATTGATTCAGCTCAATGCATATTACGACGATAACACCTGAATCATCTGATCCTTTCATGAAAAAAGAATGTTTTGACGAAATTTTAGAACATTCAAAAAGTTCTGAAAAAGTTGTTGTATGATTCTGAAAAGTTCTAAAAAGTATTCGTACGCTTCTGAAAAAGTTAAAAAAAATAGCAGTAATGTCAGAACAACAAAAATATTTTTTTTGTCGTTTTGTTCTTTTGAGGGCGCTCATAGAACATCAGCGTCCTACTGGACAATGAAGGAAGGGAGCTACTAAATACTAAGCATCCTCACTGACTTTGACAATTAAACGACTTAAATCATGAGGGCGCTATTTCACAGTTAGCGTTCTGCTTTGTTTTAAAACATTTGACATAGGAGGGCGCTACTCAAGAGTTAGCGTCCTAAACTTTTAAAAACAGTTTTAAAACAATGTTAAGTGCCCTGAAGGACAATAAGCGTCCTAAAAGTTATTTAAGTTGATTCTAAAGATGAGGGCGCTCCTACACAAGTAACGTCCTGATAATTTATTCAACTTATAACTTATCAGCGTCCTGAAAGATAGAAATCACTTTAAAAGTAAAAAGAACTGCAACGAGCTGAAACTAAGTCAGCGTCTTGACATTCTCAAAGGTTGATAAAAGAAAGGTCGCTACTAACAAGCAAGCGTCCTTATTAATCAGTTCAATTCAACCTTGAGCTTCCTAATATTTTATCAGCGTCCTGACTCATCAAGTCCAGGAGAGTGCTGCTAAAACATTATCGATTAAAGCTCGATAAAACATAATGTAACCGGATTAAATTGAATATGCAAATGATTGATTAAAACATGCAGGCATACATATCGCGGAATCATATGACATAGAGGGTCCTACAACCTATCATAATCTAATCATACAACCAAGCATCTTCAAATGATCGTGGTCTTCAAGAAGATCTTTAATATGTTCGCCATGCATCATTGATTCTTTGAAACCTTCAAGTAAGATTTTATATACTTCAACCTTAACAAACACGCAACACAAATGCAAGAATCATAGCATCAAAATCAACATATATGAAGAGCACGGGCATGAGAATATATATAGAATGCATGTGCATGAATGATTTCTTTTGCACTAAGCAGGATAAATCGAAACCTAAGAATTGCATTTATCACGTAACATAGGCCAATCGCACCCAAAGATTGTATTTAGCACTCTATATGCAAAAGTGAGTATATGATGTAGGATGAATACAACACTGTAGAAACAAGTAATACGAGCAAACCTCAAAAATCATCCCACCTTTACATTTCTCCTTCTATATGCTAGTATCAAAATGTTGCGGTGCCGAGATCGAGCTCGCAGAAACAACGAACTTTTCCTTTTTTCTCTTCTTTCTTCTTTCTCTTCTTTCGTCTCCTTCCTCTCTTTCTTTTCTCGGAGCCCATGCCTCCCTTTGTGGGGAGATGAAGCTCAAGATGAAAATGAGCTTCAAAGCTCATTTGTGAGCTTTATATGTGCATTATAAGGAAGGCACACATGGGAAGCAAAACACGTTTCTTGCTTCCCAAACAAGAAAATCTTATCATTTTATAATATATGCTCATTTATTAGTTTAAATAATATCTGCCCCTGGAATCTTCAATATTTACAATTGAGGACTTTCTGAAAATACCCCTGAACTTCCATATATTTACTTCGTATATTTAGATATGTACCCGTATATATGTTATAATATTCATTTATGTCCATTCATGAATATATATATCATTCGTACTCAAAGTTATGCTTTTTAATTAGCCCAAATGATTAAGCCTCGATATTCAAGATAACCCTTTTCATTAAAGTTTATTTGATCTACATTGTCATTTTAATACTTATGCTTGACCCGCGTATATTATGTGGTTTATAAATACACATATACCTTGTTGATATATACTAATCAACATATGTCCATAAGTGAATATAACGAACCAATCACATCTTATATAATTTGAGTATGATCTTAACGAATTAATACATATATATGTATATTATGGAGTTTTTTTTTTCGAAGTATATTATGGAGTTTAATATTTCATAATTCATGAATTCCCTTATTAATCATATAATATAAGGTAATTTTCGTAATTGATGTACCTTCATTAGTCTTATTTGTCTAATAAGGTTATTATTTTCCTTATTAACATAATAAAGTTATTACCCCGTTATTTCCCTTATTAATCTCAATTTGATTCACTTTATTCCTATTATCAATTGTTATTTTCCTTATTAATATAATAAGATCATTTCCTCAATTTTATTCACCTTATTTACCCAATAAGGTTATTTTCTCCATAAATTATCCTTATTCATGTAATAACGTTCTTATCATAATTTAATCCAGCTTATGTACATGATAAGGTATTTATTCCAATTAACCTCCCTTATTTATCATGTTAGGTTATTATTCTAATTCCTCTAACCGTATTTATTCTACAAGGTTCTTATGGGTTAATGTACCGATGATTATTATTAATTGATTATTATTATTACCTCAACTATATTAATAACACATAATCACACATCACAATATAGTACATATAATCCAAAGACATAGTCAAGTAATATTATATTGTAATATGTAGTTTAACCATAGTTCATTAACTAGGGTTATTTTCTAACCAAACATGGGGGTATTACAATACTAACATTCTCATACATGATCATAATTCCATATGTCAACATCTCATGCTAGAATCATTCTACAACATGTATATAGGCATGAATCATGACATAAAACCACTTTTATAGTTATGATGAGATGCATATGATAGGAGAATGAAATCTACTCACAGTTATATCGTTCTTCACTAGTTCCCCCGCCTCGGAAACTTTCACCTCACTTGGTCGTTTCCCTCACTTCCTTGCATACATAGAACTAGTCTTAGTTCATCTAACCCATAACATACTTTCAAATATAATTACACTTAATTATTTACAATACTCTTTTGTAGGTAGTCAAGTGTTGACTACTCCAGGTATTACAAGTCTAATAGTCCATTAGACTTTAGGTCTATTTCCATAAATCAACCCCTTAATCCCCAACATTAGGGTTTCCTTTCACTAATACCATTCATAGATCATTTAAACTAGAATCCATTCTCTAGCACACTTGATGATGATTCCCATACCCATTTGTAGAGACAAAAGTGTATTTAGGTTTCATTCATGGATTCTCCTTATTTCACTTGGGATTTATGTTTTCACACACCCAAGATCATCAAAGGACTCTTGATCTCCATTTATTCAACATATCTCAAGGGTTTGGTCTCCTAAAACCCTTGTAGATGGCCAAGAATTGATTTCCGAAAAACTTGATTCCAACATTCATTAACCATATTATATAGTTCTCTTAGCATGATTTCATCAATTAAGGTGAAATCTTCAAAGAGAAGGTCAAAAGACAACTAAAACTTCAAAAATTTATTCAAAGCCCACTTTGGTTGCTTGAAGAACAAGCAACTTCTTAAGATCCCCAAAATCACCATCAATCTTTCAATTTTTGTTTCGAACTATGTTTAAATTATCAAAGAATCATTAAAAACTCCATTAAAGACCCAAAAAACCTATATAGTTTCAAAAACTCAACATGAGTAAGGTAATTTGCTCAACAAGAAACCCAAAATCCAAAGAGAAATCACCACAAAGTTAGAGATTATACCTTCAATCCTTTGGATTTGATGTTTGGAGACTCTAAAACACCTTTAAAAGTTACTTAGAATCACCATTGAAACTCCAAGAGCATCCCCATCTTGCACCCAAAACCCTTTCCCTTTTGCCAAATTATGAAAAGATCAAAATGAGAGAAATTTGGGGGTTTTTATAGAGCTTCTGGGCATAGAAACGCATTTTCATGCGTGCAAACCGCAAGTGTACAATGTTAAGTTATAATAATTTCTGATGAGAATCGGGTATAATCCTCAGGGATTGACAAGCTACACTAGTTATATCGTTCCTAGCCCTAATTTTATCTAGAAACCAAATTTTAATGATCAATGAACTAAAATAATACTTAAACTAAAGCAATAATTAAAACATCAATTTCTCATAATTTTCTGGAGAAAAATCACTATTAAAAATACCTAGAGATTTAATTTCACCTAATTATCAATTTTGCAATATTAGACATGATTATTATCAAATCATTATTCAAGTTTATAAGTCAAAATGCTCTAGTTTCTAACACCCTCTATCGAGTGCTGCGTTAGAATCTATCCCCAAAATATAGTTTCGATCTATCAATAAAAACCAATATTTTAGTAACACATTAAGCCACCAAACGTTCCTACAACTTCATCAAACATCGCATATCTATCGATTCTACGATAATCTCATGTCATATTTCTCATATACCAACCTAGAGTGTGACGCCCCGAAAATTATTTCATCTAGCCCATTACCCAATTGCACTTTGCCCAAACTCTATGCGTTGCCTTGATATGTTTGGTGTTTGTTTGACGGTTGTTTAATGTTTGTATAGTTGCTGCTTGATAATGTATATAAATATGTGTATCATAAATAGTATATGGGTCATGTTAAATTAAATTATAATGCATATGTTATTACTTATGCATGGACCCATTAAACCATGAATTGATATGAGTTAGGATTTATTGAATAAAAGGATAAATGAGAATGAAAATTTGGTGTATTAAATGGATTGGACATCTAAAATACATGGAAGCATGAAATTGGTTAAAGTACATGTGATTGGTATGGGTAGTATGAGACCAACACATGTGAAGGTTGGTGCATGAAAGTGGACAAGTGTCCCATGCCCTCAAGGAAGTGCTAGAATGAGTGGAGGGAATCAAGGAGAGAATCAAGGAGGAAATCAAGGATAAAATCAAGGAGGGAATCAAGGAAGTGCTAGAAAGAGGTGAGTGGAGAGAAAGGAAAAAAGAAGAGAAAGAAAAGAAGAGAAAGGAAAGAAGAAGAGAAAGAAGGAGGGAGTTGCAGGAGGGAGATCTCTGCGATATTTTCATCAAAGAGCTGGATCTTTGGGATAATGGTCAGATTGAGCTCAAAATTTGTCAGCAAGTTCGTAGCTTATGGTTATTCATTCTAGTTGGTGGAGATCTTTATCAGAGGTTTCGTCTAAGAGATCTAACCTCTCAAACAAAGCTGGTCGGAAAGTCTGGATTTCTCACGCCGTTTCGCTCAAACTTCTAGAACACTTTAATCCACCGTTGGATGGATATAAAATTTGGGTACGTAGTGTACAACTAATATTTCTGCATTCGGAACGGTGGAGATCTTGATTAGAGGTTTTGTCTGAGAGATCTAACCTCTGAAAAAAAGCTGGTTGGAAAGTCTGGATTTCTCGTGCCGTTTCACTCAAACTTATAGATCTCCTCAATCTACCGTTGGATGGATATCAAATTTGGGTATGTAGTTTATAACTGATACTTATGTATTCTGAACAGTGAAGATGTTTATGCATATAGTATTTTGTCTGATATAGTCATCTGAGTTTGAGTATTTGCAGCAGGAAAGGAGAAATTGTTTGATTAGAGACTTGTTCATCAAATATACTTATCTTTTCGGTCCACCGTTGGATTGGGCTGATATTTGGACAGAAGGTTTGTTTCTTCATATACTTCAATCTGTACGGTTGATTTTGTGATTACGTATTTTTGTTGGTATATTGATACATCTGAACAGAATAGTAAATGAAGAATTTGTAGGGTTGCTTGTATTAGACCTAAAATTAGAATATGAACTTAGACCTTTCCAAATAACTTGCATGTCAACTATGTTGACCTAGTTGTCATTGTTGATGAACCCATGATGCAAAATCAGTGATATACATGGCTGAACATGGTGACCTAGTGTAAATCGACAATATGGCCTAAGTATGAAAAATTTCATATTTTAGGGCTTTTGATGCTTTTGGCCTAGAATCATTGAATTGATGCAACTTATGTTTAATTAAGCATGATTAGGGTTGATTATGCTACTGATTTGGTGGTTGTGACCATATCATGGGTTAGGCCTACTTGTGATCAAGTGACCCAATTTGGGCATGTTTATGCCTAAAGGAATTGAAAATCAGTATTTTGATTAATAGAATGGTTTATGTATGAGAACTATGCATTAGAGGCCTAAGTCATGTGATTTGAGTTGAATGATGGGATTAGATGGGATTTAGGCCTATTGTTTATATCTGGGCTAATTTAGGGTTGATGTGTAATGTCTATGTGATTGAGCATAGAAATTGATGTATGGTAGGATATTGATGTATGTTTCAGGATCTTGATTGGGTTGATTCGGTTTGGTGGTCGTGTGTGGTTAAATACTCTCGCGAGGCTTGGTTGTGAGTAGACTTCATTTATGATTATATCTTTTATGTCATCATATCACTTATATATTGTATGTTGAAAGCATGAATGTGTTCTAATGTTTTGAATGATGCATTGATTTGAGAAAACCTTATGACTTTGGTTGGGCCCATCTATCTGGCTAATAGGGGGACTTAACCTTGTCATAGGAGGGTTTTAGGAAAGGAAGAGATTGGGGTCAACGGTACGGTGAAATAGACGTGCACTAGTAACCCAAAATAAACATGATTGGGATCAACGGTACGGTGAAATAGACGTGCACTAGTAACCCAATGCATGTGGAATGTGGATCCAAATTGATAAGCTTTTACTTGCATCGAACTTATTATAAATGCTTGATATCTATATGTTATGAGCTTTTAATCATGCTACACATTGACATGCATACATGATATTTATTAATGAGTATTGATAGCATATTTGAATTCTATTCACTGGGCACCGTTGGCTCATCCTCATTTTTCTCTTTCAGGTCCTTCTGTCCCGAATAAGGGCAAAGGAGTAGTTATATCTTGAGGGCCTTGCCTGCGAGAGAATCCAAAGCCTCGATGTGAGTTGAGAGGCATTTTGATTGAACTGTGTTTTAAATTATGAAGTATTATATTTTGGATTATGTAATTGTAATACTTACCACATTGTAGTATGGGTGAGTTGGGATTTGTTAGATAGACCACGTGGGCATATGACTGTTTTTATTTGTACCCACAATTTTAGACTTTATGTGTATGTCAATTTTAATGGACTGTAGGGATTATGATTTTATTTATGGTTCAATTTTTATGGATTATCTATTGTCTTGGATGATTAATACGGTAGGTAGTTTTGTTTAGTACCTTTTGATATTATGTCCTTGTTTGAGATAAGGCTCGTAGGGCATCAACCACCTCACGGGAGTTGAGGAGTGGTCGGAGATGCCTACGCCGGGCGTCCCGCCCCGGCATTCCGCATGCCACTCCCTGCGGGGTTGGTGGTCCGGGGTGCGGGGTCGCCACATAGAGAGCCCTCTATCGAGTGCCGCCCCCAAGTCTATGATCAATTAATCCGTGGCCAAGAGATCAATAGTCAATAGCATTAAGCATGGAGAAATATAAATAAACTATGAATAAATAATTGACAATAAACAAAAACTAATATTATTGCATAATCTTGATAGTTGCATATTTAGATATGTTTTAGAGCATGTTTTAGGTGTGTTTTATGGTATTTAGTTTATATATTAGGTTAGTTTATCATAAATTTGGTTATTTGATAGTTTTGTCAAGTTTTAGTGTTTTTATAGTATTTCAGTTTGGATTTTTATAGGTTGGTTCATGAGATTATTAAAGCACGATACTCACTTGATTTGGGTTGTTTTGAAGGTGCTTTGATGGACATAAAGTGGACTTGGAACTTGGAAGGAAGTTGCAAGAAATTTGCTTGAAGATACATGTGCAAATCAAGATAAAAAGGCATGGAAAAATGACTAAGTCCACAAGAGAGTGGTGGAAACAGTGTAAAAATCCAGCAAGTGGGCGCCGCGGCGCCGGGATTCGACAGATTTTAGAAAGTGCGCGACTTCTTATGGACTTGTAGCTATATAAAGACCATTGTTTAGGATTTTCAAAGCATCAAGAAGAGGAGAAAAGATTGTGGAAAGCAAGGAAGACGACTAGGGTTTGGCAGCGAGGAGAAGAGCAAGATTGAAGATCATTGAAGAATCTCTTACACTTTTCCTTCCTTTTACTTATTTTTCTGGTTTTAGATTTATGTTCATCCTGTTATTTCATGATTTTATCTTTCTAGTTATGAACTAAATCCTCTTTTTAGTGGTAGATTGCTCCAAGCTTGATACTATGTCTAGTTTTATTGATTGATTATTGCTAATGAAGTTTCTCTAGTTTATTTATATTTTCCTGTGTTTAATGCTTTTGGTCCCTTGGCCACGGATTAGATGATCCTAGACTCGAGGTAGATGCTCCAAAAGAGGGTACCTTGGGTTGGAATTTGGAAAATATAACCTAGGCTATCGTGAGACTCAAAAGGAGATCGAGAACCTTTGAAGTCGTTAGGTGGAAATCATAGATCTTAAGGAGTTATTGTTGGCTTTGGTTTTCATCGAAAGAGTTAAACCTAGACAACAATAATATGTTCTAATTGATGCTCCAAAAGAGGGAATTAGAAATGTTAGGATTTCTTACTTATAAACGAAAGAATTGATTTAATGATAAAATATATAAAGGCATAGTTGAGAGTAAGGTGATATCGAACCTCTAGACCATTCTATCTTTGATTTTCTACCATTGATTTTCTCAATAGTTTTCTATTGCATTGTTAGTTTAATACTTAATTTCTTTCATCACTATTTTTAATTCTTGAGCTCTTGAATTTGATTTTCTAAATAAAGTTAGAGTTAGTAAGCGTCGTATTTAGTATGAGTATCAATCCTAGAGGCCGACAACCCGATATCTCATCAGTATATATTATAATTTGACACCATACGCTTACGGTTTGCACGTAACAAATATCTAATATAGGATCCATCTCATCTCTAGACTAACAAGTTAGTTCATAACTTGGAATAATGAAAACCAAAACATGTAGAGAAATATGAAAATCAACATAAAAACCAAAACTAGAAGCTTGTGAACTTGTGGACTCCTCCTTGTCTCCAAGTTGTCTTTTTCGCGTTCTTTTGCTCCTAGCCATCGTTCTCTATTCTACAGTGTATATCATGCCTTGAAAACCCAAAACAATGACATATTTATGTGTCCAAGCCAATAGGAAGTCGTCCAAGAGAAGTCCAAGTAGAATTAGGAAAGTTGGCAACCAAATTAGAAAGTTTCTAATTCTGTGGCATCTCCGCTTTCTTCCTCACCGTATTTCCTCTTGTTCTCCAATCTATATCCCTATCAAAATCCTCTCATAATGTATTATTTCAAGTAAGGAATTCATAGAAATAAACTGCGTTCAATTCGGAGTTGAATTGAGAAAGTTATGACCAAAACAAAAAAGTCGCGCAAACCAGGCACCGCGGCGCCTAGTTATGGGTTCTTACACTTGTTTTTCCTGATTTTCTTGTGGACTAAGCCATCTTTCCACACTCCCAAGGCTTGGATGCACTTGTTTCTCTACACGAACTCCCTTGGCTCCTCTTGCATCCTGTCTTCATCTTCTCAATCATCATGTAGAACATCAAAGCACCTACAAAGTACATCAAACCAAGTGAGTAACATGTTTTCATAATGACATCAACGAACCTATAAAAATCCAACCAAATAACTTACAAAATATCAAAACTTGACTAAACTATCAAATAATCAAATTTATGATAAAATAACCTAATATATGAACGAAATACCATAAAACACACCTAAAACATGCTCTAAAACATATACTACATACCTACATATCAAATACCCCCAAACTTAGGACTTTGATCGTCCCGAGCAAAGGGAAAACAAAATTAAAAACTCATGATTAACATATCCCTTCTAAAGTCACATTCTTTCAAAAATAAGGACTTAACTCAACGTTGTAAACACATATTTGGTCTCCATGATTACAGCAAAAGAATATTCACTTCTAGGAGGAACTTCAAGAGCATAGAGTTGTCTAGAATTTCAATCCGACTTTTACCAAGCTCCACCTTTGATTCTTTCACACATAAGTACATAGCTAATCTCATCAAACTAATCATGCAAGTCATGAGCAAATGCAAACAAGTATTAAGTGGGAGATCTCAAAATATATGGTTTAGATTGGAACTCCATAGGCAAGCCTTTCACACCACTCTCCACTAATGTAGATCACACACCATTCAAAATCAATAGGTCTTTCATAATTTGTAATGTAAGACCAAGGTTCAAATGTAGCGAAAAATAGGAAAATTTTATCTAAAAACACCCTAAACACTTTGATTAATTGCTAACATCCATTACATTACATTTGAGACTAAAACCCCAATTTCAATGCATATATCATCTTCCAAATTCAACTTTTCATTCACTCCCCATTCTTGTATAGTTTGCTTCTTGTCATCATTCTTTTTTTTTTCTTTCATAGAATGCTACTGTGACGCCCCGAAAATTATTTCATCTAGCCCATAACCCAATTGCACTTTGCCCAAACTCTATGCGTTGCCTTGTTATGTTTGGTGTTTGTTTGATGGTTGTTTAATGTTTGTATAGTTGATGCTTGATAATGTATATAAATATGTGTATCATAAATTGTATATGGGTCATGTTAAATTAAATTATAATGCATATGTTATTATTTATGCATGGGCCCATTAAACCATGAATTGATATGAGTTAGGATTGATTGAATAAAAGGATAAATGAGAATGAAAATTTGGTGTATTAAATGGATTGGACATTTAAAATACATGGAAGCATGAGATTGGTTAAAGTACATGTGGTTGGTATGGGTAGTATGAGACCAATACATGTGAAGGTTGGTGTATGAAAGTGGACAAGTGTCCCATGCCCACTTCTCTTCTTCAAGGAAGTGCTAGAATGAGTGGAGGGAATCAAGGAGAGAATCAAGGAGGGAATCAAGGAAGTGCTAGAAAGAGGTGAGTGGAGAGAAAGGAAAAAAAGAAGAGAAAGAAAAGAAGAGAAAGGAAAGAAGAAGAGAAAGGAGGGAGTTGCAGGAGGAAGATCTCTGCGACGTTTTCATCAAAGAGCTGGATCTTTGCGATATAAGGTCAGATTGAGCTCACAATTTGTCATCAAGTTCGTAGCTTATGGTTATTCATTCTAGTCAGTGGCGATCTTGATCAGAGGTTTCGTCTAAGAGATCTAACCTCTCAAACAAAATTGGTCGGAAAGTCTGGATTTCTCGCGTTGTTTCGCTCAAACTTATAGAACTCCTCAATCTACCGTTGGATGGATATAACATTTTGGTATGTCGTTTATAACTGATATTTATGTATTCTGAATGGTGGAGATGTTTATGCGTTTAGTATTTTGTGTGATATAGTCATCTGATTTTGAGTATTTGCAACAGGAAAGGAGAAATTGTCTAATTAGAGACTTGTTCATCAAATATACTTATCTTTTCGGTCCACCGTTTGATTGGGCGGATATTTGGACTGCAGGTTTTTTTCTTTACATACTTCAATCTGTACGGTTGATTTTGTGATTACATATTTCTGTTGGTAGATTGATACATCAGAACAGAATATTAAATGAAGAATTGGTAGGGTTGCTTGTATTAGACCTAAATTTAGAATATGAACTTAGACCTTTCCAAATAGCTTGCATGTCAACTATGTTGACCTAGTTTCCATTGTTGATGAACCCATGATGCAAAATCAGTGATATACATGGCTGAACATGGTGACCTAATGTAAATCGGCAATATGGCCTAAGTATGAAAAATTTCATATTTTAGGGCTTTTGATGCTTTTGGCCTAAAATCATTGAATTGATGCAACTTATGTTTAATTAAGCATGATTACGGTTGATTATGCTACTGATTTGGTGGTTGTGACCATATTATGGGTTAGGCCAACTTGTGATCAAGTGACCCAATTTGGGCATGTTTATGCCTAAGGAATTGAAAATCAGTATTTTTGATTAATAGAATGGTTTATGAATGAGAACTATGCATTAGAAGCCTAAGTCAGGTGATTTGAGTTGAATGATGGGATTAGATGGAATTTAGGCCTATTGTTTATATGTGGGATGATTTAGGGTTGATGTGTAATGTCTATGTGATTGAGCATAGAAATTGATGTATGGTAGGATATTGATGTATGTTTCAGGATCTTGATTGGGTTGATTCGGTTTAGTGGTCGTGTGTGGTTAAATACTCTCGCGAGGCTTGGTTGTGAGTAGACTTCATTTATGATTATATCTTTTATGTCATCATATCACTTATATATATTGTATGTTGAAAGCATGAATGTGTTCTAATATTTTGAATGATGCATTGATTTGAGAAAACCTTATGACTTTGGTTGGTCCCATCTATCTGGCTAATAGGGGGACTTAACATTGTCATAGGAGGGTTTTAGGAAAGGAAATGATTGGGGTCAACGGTACGGTGAAATAGACGTGCACTAGTAACCCCAAATAAAACATGATTGGGATCAACGGTACGGTGAAATAGACGTGCACTAGTAACCCAATGCATGTGGAATGTGGATCCAAATTGATAAGCTTTTACTTGCATCGAACTTATTATAAATGCTTGATATCTATATGTTATGAGCTTTTAATCATGCTACACATTGACATGCATACATGATATTTATTGATGAGTATTGATAGCATATTTGAATTCTATTCACTGGGCACCGTTGGCTCATCCTCATTTTTCTCTTTCAGGTCCTTTTGTCCCGAATAAGGGCAAAAGTGTAGTTATATCTTGAGGGCCTTGCCTGCGAGAGAATCCAAAGCTTCGATGTGAGTTGAGAGGCATTTTGATTGAACTGTGTTTTAAATTATGAAGTATTATATTTTGGATTATGTAATTATAATACTTACCACATTGTAGTATGGGTGAGTTGGGACTTGTTAGATAGACCATGTGGGCATATGACGATTTTTATTTGTACCCACAATTTTGGACTTTATGTGTATGTCAATTTTAATGGACTGTAGGGATTATGATTTTATTTATGGTTCATTTTTATGGATTATCTCTTGTCTTTGATGATTAATACGGTGGGTAGTTTTGTTTAGTACCTTTTGATATTATGTCGTTATTTGAGATAAGGCCCGTAGGGTCTCAACCACCTCACGGGAGTTGAGGAGTTGTCGGAGATGCCTACGCCGGACGTCCCGCCCCGGCATTTCGCATGGCACTTCCTGCGGGGTTGGTGGTCCGGGGCGCGGGGTCGGCACAGTTGGTATCAGAGCCTGATTTTACTAGGTTTGGTCTATGTATTGGACTTAGATGACTTTGACCTAGGAATTGGGTGAGAGATTTAGGTGATTAAAAAGCTTAAAGGACCTAACTTAGAAGCCTTACTATCATATTTTCTGCGTGTATTATATGATATGGGTAGTTATGAGGCTTTGTTAATGTTTTAAATGTGTGATGGTTGCTCGTATTTCTACTTCTCAGTGTCATGAGGAGGAGCGAGAGATTGGGACAGCCACGCACAGGGCCATCCGATGATGACCGGATAGGGAGGATGGAGGAGATCATTCAGGCACAGGGCCGCTTGATGGCTGCCCAGACTTCACAGATACAGGCGTTAGTGCAGCAGGTTGAGGCTATTGCTCGACAGTCACCTCAAACAATACCTCAAGAGGCGGGCACTAGTGGGGCCGAGGCTAGTGGAGCTGCAGGGGCAGCAGGACCTCAAATGGTTGTACCTCAGCCTATGCCTACACCTGCTCCTATTGTTGTGGAGAACCCCACTGATCGGCAGATCAAACTGCTAGAGAAGTTCATGAAGCTAAAGCCTAAGGAATTCACTGGTGGGGTTGACTTGAAGAAGGCCGAAGATTGGCTGAAGATTGTCGAGAAGATCAGTCGCTCCTTAGAGCTTGATGAGGAGTCTCAGGTCCTATGTGCTGCTCACACACTGGAGAGTGATGCAGAGGACTGGTGGCTTTCAGTGTTGGATACACAGGGGGCAGTGAAGAGTTGGGACACCTTCAAACGGTTGTTCTTACAGGCTTACGTTCCAGAGACTGAGAGACAGGCTAAGCAACTCGAGTTTTTGAATCTCGCACAGGGCACCATGTCAGTCAGGGAGTACGAGCTCAGATTTAGGCAGCTCACAGTTTATGCTCCTGGGTTAGTTCAGACACCGAGTGATAAGATTATGAGGTTCTCTTTGAACCTAAGACTTGCGATCCGACAGGCCTTGTCTGTGACGAAGATGACTGATTTTGCCACAGTGGTTCAGAGGGCCAAACAATATGAGTTGGCTGAGCGGGTTGATGGTATGTCTACACGGGCAGCTCCAGGTGAACAGACTTCACAAGCAGAGTCTGGGGGACAGTTCCAAACTCCGTGGAAGAAGGGAAGATGGGAAAGGAAGAGAAATTTTTTTGGAAGAGCACAGTTTGATGGTGCTCAGAGTAAGGCATCCCAGGTTCAGACTGGTATGATGGCCTCACTAGTGGTTTCCTCTCCTGTCCCGATTCCTATTCAGGCACCGAGTGCACCGATACCCCCATTCCCACAGACTGTTGGCCGAGGCAGAGGTAGAGGCCGAGGAAGTTATGTGACGACATCTCAGACTGGATCATTTGCGCCCAGGGCTCCGTTCTTATGTTATCAATGTGGGCAGGCTGGGCATAGAAAGTTAGAGTGTCCAAATTTTCAGAGAGCTTAGGGATTTGTGCAGCAGTCCAGTGCCAGAGAGACAGCGAAGGCAGCTACTGAGCCAGACCCGACAACATCTAGGACTTTGGTGGAAGGTACTCTTATTATTTGTGGTACTTCTATGCATGTATTATTTGATGCTGGGTCTACATTATCATTCATATTTGGACGTATGGTAGATAGTTTGCATTTGACTCCCATTAGGGCTAGTACATAGTTAGTGGTGAGTACTGTAGCTGGGGAGAGGATCTACCCGAACATGATTTGTAGCCAGTGTGTGGTTCAGATTGGTGATGTTGAGATGCCTATTGACTTTCGAGTCCTAGAGTTTTTAGAGTTTGATGCAATTCTAGGGATGGATTGGCTCGCGGCTTATCATGCAGTTGTCGACTGTTTCGCAAAGAGAATCATTTTTCAGATCCCCGGACACCCAGTGTTTACACTATAGGGTAGAGCTTCAGACCAGACAGTCACAAGGGGTAGATTTGTGACTGATGGAGATAGAGAGATTTTGGCTGAGTTAGTGCCTGATGAAGAAGAAACTAGTAGGGTGATACTCGAGGATATTGCCATTGTTAGGGACTTTCCAGATGTGTTCCCTGCGGATCTTCCAGGATTACCACCGAAGCGAGAGATCGATTTCATTATTGAACTAGTCCCTGGCAAGAAGCCTATCTCCATGGCACCATATAAAATGGTGCCAGCCGAGTTGAGAGAGTTTCAGAAACAGCTCGAGGAGTTATTGGCTAAGGGCTTTATTTGCCCGAGCGTGTCACCCTGGGGAGCTCCAGTTCTTTTTGTGAAAAAGAAAGATGGGAGCTTGCGGTTGTGCATCGACTATCGCCAATTGAACAGGGTGACCATCAAGAACAAATATCCTCTCCCAAGGATTGATGACTTGTTTGATCAGTTGAGGGGAGCGAGGTATTTTTCAAAGATTGATTTGCGCTCCGGGTATCATCAGCTGAGGATCAGGGAGGAGAATGTGCCTAAGACAGCATTCAGAACCCGCTATGGACATTATGAGTTCCTTGTGATTCCATTTGGTGTGACTAATGCACCGGCGATGTTCATAGACCTGATGCAGAGGGTCTTTAGGCAGTATCTGGATAAGTTTGTCATCGTCTTCATTGATGACATATTGGTGTATTCCAAGACTCAGGCTGAGCATGAAGAACACCTTAGAGTGACCTTGCAAACTCTGAGAGAGCATAGGTTATATGCAAAGCTGAGCAAGTGCGAGTTTTGGATCACCGAAGTGAAGTTCTTAGGTCATGTGGTGAGTTCTGAGGGGATTTCAGCTGATCCGTCTAAGGTTGAAGCCATTATCAGTTGGCCTAGGCCTACCACAGTGACCGAGATCAGAAGCTTTCTTGGGTTAGCTGGTTACTATAGGAGATTCGTTCAGGGATTCTCCAAGATAGCTACGCCTATGACTAGGCTCACCCAGAAAGATGTGTCCTTTGTATGGACCGAGGAGTGTGAGAATGCCTTTTTAGAGCTGAAGAAAAGATTGACATCTACGCCAGTGTTGATTTTGCCAGAGCCTGATCAGGAGTTGGTTATCTATACTGATGCCTCTCGTATTGGCTTGGGTTGCGTGTTGATGCAGAATGATAGGGTCATTGCTTATGCATCGAGGCAGTTGAAGGTGCATGAAAAGAACTACCCTGTTCATGACTTAGAACTGGCCGCAGTGGTTTTTGTTTTGAAGATTTGGAGGCATTATCTCTATGGTGAGAGATTCACTTTGTATTCTGACCATAAGAGCCTCAAGTACTTGTTCTCTCAGAAGGAATTGAACATGAGACAGAGAAGGTGGTTAGAGCTCCTTAAAGACTATGATTTTACATTGGAATACCACCCAGGTAAAGCTAATGTAGTGGCTGATGCGTTGAGTAGGAAGCGGGTAGAGACAGTTATGGTAGCACGCCAGATGTCTCATGAGTGGAGACTACTTGAGGCGGCTACGGTTATGAGTATATGTGCTACCTCTTCAGATCAGATTGTGATATGTGCTCAAATGAGAGCTCAGCCTACACAAGTCCAGGAGGTAATTGACCAACAGAGACTTGACGTTGATCATACGATGTACAAGTCTTGGGCTGAGAGCAGTGATTTTACTGATTGGCACTTTCCATCTGATGGTGCCTTGAGATTTAGGGGACGTTTATGGGTTCCCGCAGATCCACGACTCATACAGAGTGTTCTCCAAGAGGCTCACAGATCTCATTATGCTATTCATCCTGGCAGAACCAAGATGTATCATGATATGAAAAGAATGTATTGGTGGCCCGACATGAAAAGAGAGATAGCGCAGTTCATTCAGAGGTGTGAGATCTGTCAAAGAGTCAAAGCTGAGCATCAGAGGCCTGGAGGACAGATGCAACCGCTTGCCATTCCTGAGTGGAAATGGGAGCACGTCACTATGGACTTTGTTGTGGGATTACCCAACACCCCGAGGAGACATAATGTTGTTTGGGTTATTATTGATCGCTTGACCAAGTCCGCTCACTTTCTACCGGTGAACACTAGGGATTCT
Organism: Paratinospora sagittata; assembly: GCA_035771175.1. Lineage (NCBI taxonomy): Eukaryota > Viridiplantae > Streptophyta > Magnoliopsida > Ranunculales > Menispermaceae > Paratinospora > Paratinospora sagittata. Next base: position 12,681,558 of record CM069613.1, on the reverse strand, counting down.
ATGGACAAGCTGAGCAGACTCTATATGCGGAAGATAGTCAGATTACATGGAGTGCCAGTTTTGATTGTGTCAGATAGGGATCCGAGGTTTGCATCGGTATTCTGGCAGGGGTTGCAGAGGCAGCTCAGCACTAGACTAGATCTCAGTACCGCTTTTTACCCCCAGACGGATGGCCAGTCTGAGAGGTTGATATCGATTTTAGAGGATATGCTTCGAGCTTGTGTCCTTGAGTCCAGTGGTAACTGAGAGGAGTACATACATCTGTGTGAGTTCGCGTACAACAACAGCTATCAGTCCAGTATTGGCATGGCTCCTTTTCAGGCATTGTATGGTCGACCCTGTAGATCTCCGATCTATTGGACAGAGGTAGGGGATGTTGCGGTGATGGGACCAGAGTTTCTACAAGAACACACAGAGAAGATTAAGAGGATCAAGCATAATATGAAAGTAGCCCAAGACAGGCAGAAGAGTTACACTGATGCCAAGCGGAAGACCGTAGAGTTCTAGGTGGGTGACCAAGTTTTATTGAAGGTCTCACCTCAGAAGGGCCAAAATAGATTTGGGATAAAAGGCAAGCTCGCTCCGAGATTTATTGGGCCGTTCGAGGTTTTAGAACGAATTGGCCCCGTCGCTTACCGATTAGCCTTGCCACCTTAGTTAGCAGCAGTCCACAATGTCTTTCATGTGTCAATGTTGAGAGTGTACAAGAGTGATTTTGATCACGTCTTGGACTGGAGGAACATTGAACTGAGGCAGGATGGGACTTATGATGAGGAACCTATTCAGATACTTGACCGCAAGGTCCAGAGGTTACGTAACCGCGACATTCCGATGGTTAAGGTGAGATGGCAGTTCCATGGCGAGGAGCAGGTTACCTGGGAGCGTGAGGACTACATGATGGAGCACTTTGCCGAGTTCATGGGCTTAGGTATTTCTTAACCTTAAAACTTCGAGGACGAAGTTCTTTCTAAGGTGGGTGTGATGTGATGCCCCGAAAATTATTTCATCTAGCCCATAACTCAATTGCACTTTGCCCAAACTCTATGCGTTGCCTTGTTATGTTTGGTGTTTGTTTGATGGTTGTTTAATGTTTGTATAGTTGATGCTTGATAATGTATATAAATATGTGTATCATAAATTGTATATGGGTCATGTTAAATTAAATTATAATGCATATGCTATTATTTATGCATGGGCCCATTAAACCATGAATTGATATGAGTTAGGATTGATTGAATAAAAGGATAAATAAGAATGAAAATTTGGTGTATTAAATGGATTGGACATTTAAAATACATGGAAGCATGAGATTGGTTAAAGTACATGTGGTTGGTATGGGTAGTATGAGACCAACACATGTGAAGGTTGGTGCATGAAAGTGGACAAGTGTCCCATGCCCACTTCTCTTCTTCAAGGAAGTGCTAGAATGAGTGGAGGGAATCAAGGAGAGAATCAAGGAGGGAATCAAGGAGAGAATCAAGGAGGGAATCAAGGAAGTGTTAGAAAGAGGTGAGTGGAGAGAAAGGAAAAAAAGAAGAGAAAGAAAAGAAGAGAAAGGAGGGAGTTGCAGGAGGAAGATCTCTGCGACGTTTTCATCAAAGAGCTGGATCTTTGCGATATATGGTCAGATTGAGCTCAAAATTTGTCAGCAAGTTTGTAGCTTATGGTTATTCATTCTAGTCAGTGGCGATCTTGATCAGAGGTTTCGTCTAAGAGATGTAACCTCTCAAACAAAGCTGGTCGGAAAGTCTGGATTTCTCGCGCCGTTCCGGTCAAACTTCTAGATCTCCTTAATCTACCGTTGGATGGATATAACATTTGTGTATGTAGTGTACAACTGATAGTTCTGCATTCTGAACGGTGAAGAACTTGATTAGAGGTTTTGTTTGAGAGATCTAACCTCTCAAACAAATCTAGTCGGAAAGTCTGGATTTCTCATGCCATTTCGCTCAAACTTGTAGATCTCCTCAATATACAGTTCGATGGATATAAACTTTTGGTATGTAGTTTATAACTGATATTTCTGTATTTGGAACGGTGGAGATGTTTATGCGTTTAGCATTTTGTGTGATATAGTCATCTGCGTTTGAGTATTTGCAGCAGGAAAGGATAAATTGTCTAATTAGAGACTTGTTCATCAAATATACTTATCTTTTCGGTCCACCGTTGGATTGGGCTGATATTTGGACAGCAGGTTTGTTTCTTCACGTACTTCAATCTGTACAGTTGATTTTGTAATTACATATTTCTGTTGGTAGATTGATACATCTGAACAGAATATTAAATGAAGAATTGGTAGGGTTGCTTGTATTAGACCTAAATTTAGAATATGAACTTAGACCTTTCCAAATAGCTTGCATGTCAACTATGTTGACCTAGTTGCCATTATTGATGAACCTATGATGCAAAATCAGTGATATACATGGCTGAACATGGTGACCTAATGTAAATCGGCAATATGGCCTAAGTATGAAAAATTTCATATTTTAGGGCTTTTGATGCTTTTGGCCTAAAATCATTGAATTGATGCAACTTATGTTTAATTAAGCATGATTAGGGTTGATTATGCTACTGATTTGGTGGTTGTGACCATATCATGGGTTAGGCCTACTTGTGATCAAGTGACCCAATTTGGGCATGTTTATGCCTAAGGAATTGAAAATCAGTATTTTTGATTAATAGAATGGTTTATGAATGAGAACTATGCATTAGAAGCCTAAGTCATGTGATTTGAGTTGAATGATGGGATTAGATGGAATTTAGGCCTATTGTTTATATGTGGGATGATTTAGGGTTGATGTGTAATGTCTATGTGATTGAGCATAGAAATTGATGTATGGTAGGATATTGATGTATGTTTCAGGATCTTGATTGGGTTGATTCGGTTTGGTGGTCGTGTGTGGTTAAATACTCTCGCGAGGCTTGGTTGTGAGTAGACTTCATTTATGATAATATCTTTTATGTCATCATATCACTTATATATATTGTATGTTGAAAGCATGATTGTGTTCTAATGTTTTGAATGATGCATTGATTTGAGAAAACCTTATGACTTTGGTTGGGCCCATCTATCTAGCTAATAGGGGGACTTAACATTGTCATAGGAGGGTTTTAGGAAAGGAAATGATTGGGGTCAACGGTACGGTGAAATAGACGTGCACTAGTAACCCAATGCATGTGGAATGTGGATCCAAATTGATAAGCTTTTACTTGCATCGAACTTATTATAAATGCTTGATATCTATATGTTATGAGCTTTTAATCATGCTACACATTGACACGCATACATGATATTTATTAATGAGTATTGATAGCATATTTGAATTCTATTCACTGGGCACCGTTGGCTCATCCTCATTTTTCTCTTTCAGGTCCTTCTGTCCCGAATAAGGGCAAAGGAGTAGTTATATCTTGAGGGCCTTGCCTGCGAGAGAATCCAAAGCCTCGATGTGAGTTGAGAGGCATTTTGATTGAACTGTGTTTTAAATTATGAAGTATTATATTTTGGATTATGTAATTATAATACTTACCACATTGTAGTAGGGGTGAGTTGGGACTTGTTAGATAGACCATGTGGGCATATGACGGTTTTTATTTGTACCCACAATTTTGGACTTTATGTGTATGTCAATTTTAATGGACTGTGGGGATTATGATTTTATTTATGGTTCATTTTTATGGATTATCTCTTGTCTTTAATGATTAATACGGTGGGTAGTTTTGTTTAGTACCTTTTGATATTATGTCGTTATTTGAGATAAGGCTCGTAGGGTCTCAACCACCTCACGGGAGTTGAGGAGTGGTCGGAGATGCCTACGCCGGGCGCCCCGCCCTGGCATTCCGCATGCCACTCCCTGCGGGGTTGGTGGTCCGTGGCGCGGGGTCGCCACAGCTACACCTCCAAACTTATTTCTTTTCAACACATAGATGTAACACCCTTTTCTTCTCTCTTTTTTATTTTTTTTCTTTTTCTTCTTTTTCCATACAACTCATAAGCAAACATCAAAATTTTCTCTTCTTTATCACCTTTGTTTCTTTTCTTGTTCTTTCCCATTTTTCTTTCTTCCAAAGATAACACTCTAACATGATTAAAGTGTATAAGATGCATAGGCTGAAAAACAAGAAATTTAAAACATATCAAGCACAAAGTTCATAATGCATAGGTAACAAAGGAAAAAGATATTCAGCTCAAAATGGGCGCAATGGATATAATAGAAAGTAAGGTAGGGTATTTGGCTCAAACTTTTTCAAACATGACCTAAATCATCTTCTTCATGGTGCATTCTCTAGAATTTTGCCTCGAGTAGTGATCAAACTTTTTCTAGAATCCCTAGAGATCTAAAATATGACTTAGGAAGCAAAAGTCCATTCCAAACAATCTTAATCTAATGATCAAAACCATGTACAAATGGTTAAGTGTCTCCAACAAAACTCAGCAAAAATGGATCAAGCACATAGACATATAGGTACTCTTTACATTCCCCTATACTTTCATATCTCTAAAGTGTTGTCTTGTCATTAGCCCTCCATAAGTAAGTCTAAAATTGTAAAAGAATGTGACTACCTAATTTATACTAATGCATACTTAACAACTTACCGTGACAAAATTCAAAACTCTCCCCCCAAACTTAAAGCGAGCATTGTCCTCAATGTTTGAAATTTTCAAAGAAAAACTAGGAAAACAGAGGCAAATAGAAAGGAAGAGAGTTTAGAAAAACCCCCTTAACCCCAATGGGCAAAGACTCCATATGATGCACACCATTCGCTTCTCCTAGGAGATCCAAGAAGACCCCCAAACTTGCTTTAGAACCTAGAAAGGAAAAGAGACAAATCTGTCAATGGCACAAAACTCAATTCTATACTACAATGACTAAAAAAATAAAACACATAAAATAAATATAAAACTTCAAAACCGATGGGTAGCCTCCCAACAAGCGCTTGGTTTTAGGTTCTCAGCCTGACTTTCCATTTTTCTTAAGGTGGATCATCCAGAAGCATTGCCTTAACATTTCTTGGTTCCATGCCGCAGTGTTCCTTTAAGGGTTTTCTCTCAGCCCAAAGGAGATAGCAATTTTTTTGCTTGACCTCCCTTAAGGGAGGTTGTCAATAGGGGTCCGTCCACATTAAGGGAGGTGGGTCATCTAAACTCTCCAAATTCTTTTCATAACACTCTAAGGCTCCTTTCTCTGTAGGCTTCTCATAAGCCTTGGTATCACATTCATCAATTACCCCCTTTACATCTATCTGGTGGCGATTCGTCTTTTCGAGAACTTTGGGTGTGTTGTAAATCTTGAACATAACTTTATCTTCATTCACCCTCAAGGTAAACTCCCCAAGCTCCACGTCTATCAAAGTTCTCCCGGTAGCACGGAATGGTCTCCCAAGTATAAGAGGAATGCTTCCATTTTCCTTCATATCGAGCACTACAAAGTCCACAGGGAATATAAATTCGTCTACCTTCCCCAATACATCTTCAATGATCCCTCGGGGATAGGTGAAAGAGCGATCCGCCAACTGTAAAGATATAGTGGTTGGCTTCACCTCGCCAAGGCCCAACTTCTTGAAAACAGATAAAAGAATCAAATTAACACTTGCACCAAGATCACATAAAACATTATTGAAATATAAAGAACCAATAGTACAAGGTATAGAGAAACTCCCTGGATCTTTCAACTTTTGTGGAAACTTTTTCTTCAATATGGCACTGGACTCCTCTGTAAGCTTCACCGCCTCGAACTCTTCAACCTTTCGCTTGTTTTGACATGACTTCCTTCATGAACTTTGCATAATTCGGCATCTGCTCCAATGCATCTGCAAAAAGAATATTTATATGAATTTTCTTGAAGATATCTAAAAACGTGATGCCCCAAAAATCATTTCATCTAGCCCAGAACCCATTTGCATTTTGCCCAAACTCTATGTGCTTGCATTGATGTGTATGTTTGTGTGATTGATGTTTGATGTGTGTTAGTTCAAGTATTTTTGCATGATTTGAAGTTGTTTAATGAGTTGTATGTGATTATTTCTTAAAAAATAAAAGTATTATTATTAGTGGTGTTATTATTTTTATTAATATCATTAGCCATATTAATACTATTGTGAGTGGCTTGTTGGAGAAGCTACATATAAGTAACTTGTTGAACAAGTCATCATCTTGACTTGTGACTTGTTTAAAGGACCACATTAAATGTTCTCATTTAATGCATCCTTTTTTATATATGGGAAAGTTGTATTTCAATACATGTTGAATATGAGAATTATATTGGAATGCGTTGTGTATATGTGTTGATTTTATGATAATTAATTATTTGTGTGTCAAATGGACCCGGGAATATTAAAAATGAGTCTGGAACGCATATTTACATAGAAATCGACTAGTTATAAGCGAAATTTCGATTTATATTGAGCACATAGTGAAGAAATGAAGAATAGGTGTCCTTGGTAGGGGAGTAGCGCGCTCCTCACGTTTCTGGGCATTTATTTTAGTGAAATTTGGCCAAATGCTAGCATTTTAAAGGGGGGAAAAGTTGCTACTACCCCCATATGAGTTGAGAACGAATTGGGGAGAGAAGAAAGGAGGAAAACTAGGGTTTCAAAAAGGAATCTTCACCTTCTACACCCTAAGGTAAATGTTTTACTCTATTTCTTTCCATGAAATCACCATTAAAGGTGAGGGTAAGCTTTCTAACGGTGTAGTTTTCTCCATGGGTCACGGTTTTGATGTCTTGAGCTTGTAATGGGGGGGAAATGATAGAAATAAGGTCTCTTGACCTAGATCTACACCCAATGTGCATTTTCCAAGCACTTCACCACATTTTTGGTGGTGCATGGGGTTAGGGTTTTGTTGGAAACCCTTAGGGGCCAAATGTATGCTAGGGATTTGGTTTTCTAGGTTGATTTGGAATCCAATGATGGCATTTTCCCCAATTTCCAGCAAGAAATTGGGTGATGTAAATGGAATAGGCCTAAACCATGCCCAAATGTCATTTTCCAAGCTTTTCACGTAAGTTTTCGGTGAGCTTGAGGTTAGGGTTTCAATGGAAACCCTGAATTTTGGAATGCTCATCTATGGAATAGTTTTCTATGATGATTTTGAGCATGTTGGTGGCTTTTGCCCAATTTCTAATGAGAAATTGATATGGTACCATGTTATTGGCCTAAACTTGGAAATTAGGTCTAGAACATGGGTGATTTGATGCATGTTACCTTTGTTGAATAATTGTCTCATTCTAAATGAATGGCGGTGTAGTTAGGTGTTTACGCATGTTGGAAACCCTAAGTATAGTGTAAAATTGGCTTAGGTCATAATTTTGGGACTTTGCCAAAAATTGGGGCTTTTGACCTAAGTAAAGTCAATTGATTAAATTGACATTGGACTTGTCTAATTGAACCCAAATTGAATTGAATTGTGTGTTTAGGATGATTGGACTTATGTTGGATTTGAATATGAGTCTTATGTGGATATTGAGGTTGATCATGAGAAATGAAACTCATGATAAGGCTTAGATGCACATAGGCTTATTGGTTGTGGATGCAATCATGATTAGTGTTTATGTATGGAAATGATCATGATAATTGATGTACGTGCATGTGAATATGGTTTACAGGATCTTGATTTAGATTGGAATTGGTGTTGATCTGTGTGTGGATAGCATAGCTTGCGTGGCTTGGTTGTGAGTAGTTGTTTCTTATGATTATCAGTTGTGTCATCATATTAACTTATACTTTTATGTTGAAAATCATGAAGTAGTATTATGAAAATGCATGTGTTTAATGTAATTTTGAAATGGCATGCATTGTAGAAGGCTTGAGATGTGCCAAGCTAAGTTGCTCTAGATGTTGAATATCTAGAAGGCTTGAGATATTACCAAGTTAACTTCTCTAGAGGTGAAATTGAATGTTGAATATCTAGGAGGCTTGACATGTTGTCAAGCTCATTTTTTCCCTAGAGGTTTAACTGTATGAGATTGACATACCCCACCGGGGAGGATCATTTCACTTATGATTGAGCGTGAATGATCTCGATGTCAGCTGTACCCCAATAAGGGAGGACCATAAGTTGGTCTATTGCAACAGGAAAATGATATGGTAAAGTGGATGAATTACCCAAAGATGTAAGTGATAGTTGCGTATTTAGATAGGTTTTAGAGAACGTTTTAAGTGTGTTTTAGGACATTTCATGCATTAGTTTGATATGCTTATGTTAGTTTAGGATAATTTGGTTTTTTATGCATTATTTTGGTTTATTAGTTTATGATTTGATTCATTTCATATTTAAGTGTGTTATTGATTTGATTCGCTTTATTTTGTAGGTGTTTAGATGTGTTAGTCATGGTTTTGGATGATGAAAACATGTACAGAAGTTGTAAAGGAAAAGCATGAAGAATACATGTAAAAAAGGGGCTGAAAATTGACCAAGTCCATAAGAAAAACGCCCAAAATACGTTCTAAGCACCGCAACGCTCATTCCTAGCTCTGCGGCGCTGCACAACAACCAATTGCGCGACTTGTTTTTTTTGCCATAACTTTCTCAATTCAACTCCGAATTGAACGTGGTTTGTTTCTATGGATTCCTTACTTGAAATACTATAATATGGAAGGTTTTTTAGGTTGATTTGGAGTAGAGAACAAGATAAAATGGCAAGGAAGAAAGCAAATGTGCGATTCAAAATAGAAACTTTCTAATTTTGTTGCAAACTTTCCTAATTCGACTTGGACTTCTCTTGGACGACTTCCTACTGGCTTGGGCACATAAATATATCATTGTTTAGGGTTTTAAAGGCATGATAATATACTGGAGAAGAGAGAAAGATGGCCAGGAGCAAAGGAACGCGAAGAAGACGACTTGGACGGTAGGAGGATTCAACAAGTTCAATAGCAACTAGTTTGGTTTTGATGTTTATTTTATTGTTTCTCAACATGTTTTTGATTTCATTGTTCCAAAGTATGAACTAACTTGTTAGTCTAGAGAGAAGATGGATCCTATATTAGATTTTATGCAATAATATTAGTTTTTATTTATTGTCAATGATTTATTCATGATTTATTTATATTTCTCTATGCGTAATGCTATTTATCCCTTGGCCAAGGATCAAATGATCATAAACTTAGGAGGCGGCACTCGATAAAGGGTTTCTTTAGGTTGCAACATGAGAAATATGACATGAGATGGTTGTAGTATCGATAGGTATGCGATGCCTCATGAAGTTGTAGGAAAATCATAAAGTGTAATGCATTGCTAATATATGGTTTTTATCGATAGATCGAAATTATATTTTGGTAATAGATTCTAATGTGGCACTCAACATAGGGTATTAGAAACTATCGAATTCTGACTTATAAACATGAATAATGATTTGATAATAACCATGATTAATATTGCATAATTGATAATTAGGTGAAATCCAATCTTCAGATGTTTTTAATATTCAATTTTCTCCAAAAAATTCTGATACTTGCTATTTTATTCATTGTTTTAGTGCAAATATTAGTTTAGTTTATTGATCATTAAAATTAGGTTTTCCAAATAAAAATAGGGCTAGGAACGATATAATTAGTATAGTGACACTATCCCTGAGGACGATGCCCGATTCTCGTCAGTTTATATTATAACTTGGCAACTGTACACTTGCAGTTTGCTTAGGTCATAATTTTGGGACTTTGCCCAAAATTGGGACTTTTGACCTAAGTAAACTCAATTGATTAAATTGACATTGGACTTGTCTAATTGAACCCAAATTGAATTGAATTGTGGGTTTAGAATGATTGGACTTATGCTGGATTTGAATATGAGTCTTATGTAGATGTTGAGGTTGATCATGAGAAATGAAACTCAGGATAAGGCTTAGATGCACATAGGCTTATTGGTTGTGGATATAATCATGATTAGTGTTTATGTATGGAAATAATCATGATAATTGATGTATGTGCATGAGAATATGGTTTACAGGATCTTGATTTAGATTGGAATTGGTGTTGATCCGTGTGTGGATAACATAGCTTGCGTGGCTTGGTTATGAGTAGTTGTTCCTTATGATTATCACTTGTGTCATCATATTAACTTATACTTGTATGTTGAAAGTCATGAAATATTATTATGAAAATGCATGTGTTTAATGTAATTTTGAAATGGCATGCATTGTAGAAGGCTTGAGATGTGCCAAGCTACGTTGCTCTAGATGTTGAATATCTAGAAGGCTTGAGATATTACCAAGCTAACTTCTCTAGAGGTGGAATTGAATGTTGAATATCTAGGAGGCTTGACGTGTTGCCAAGCTCATTTTTCCCTAGAGGTTTAACTGTATGAGATGAGCATACCTCGCCAGGGAGGATCATTTCACTTATCATTGAGAGTGAATGATCTCGATGACAGTTGTACCCCAATAAGGGAGGACCACAAGTTGGTCTATTGCAGCAGGAAAATGATGTGGTAAACTGGATGAATAACCCAAAGATGTAAGCTATACCCCAATATGAGAGGACCGACTCTCAGGTTTTATAGCTAGCTATACCCCAGCATGGGAGGATTGACTTTCAGGTCTTTATAGATAAGGGTTGTTGGATGGCTTTAAAATGCATGATGATAGATAAATGCTTATTATATTACGTGTTTTATGTTTCACATATTCATAAGCATTATTTTATGCATGTATATATATGACTTTTATTGATGTATAATTGATGGCATAAATGAATACTATTCACTGGGCATAGTTGGCTCACCCTCTCACTTTCTTTCCAGGTCCTTCAGATAAGGGTAAAGGCATTGCATTTACTTGAGGACCTAGCCACTACAAAGCTAGGACGTCTTGATGTGAGTCTAGGATTCTTGTGTATGGTGATGGATGTCCAATTCTTCATATGTATATTGTTTTGTTTATTTTGGTACATATGTAATTATATCACATGTTAAACCTAGATGGTGAGGAGTTTGTTTAACTATTGTAATTATGGCCTTGGGCCTCAGACTTTTGATGATGGGTCTGGGTATGTTGACCCTACATTGTTATTGGTTTATTTTGGGAATTGATGATGATCATTACTATGTATTTATTTGGAGATCATTATTGTGCTAGTTTTGTGGATGCATTTGGATGATTATAGAACTTTTGAGTCTATCTGGTTAATGTTAAAAAAAAATTGTACTCTATGGAGAGTCAGGTTGAGGCTTGTAGGGTCCCGATCATCCCATAGGATGATTTGAGGTGGTCGTGGATACCTACGCAGGGCGTCCCACCCCGGCATTTCGCACGGCATCCCGCGGGGAATGGTGGTTAAAGTGTGGGGTCACCAAGGTTTGGTCTAGATAATGGATTTAGAAGACTTTGACCTAGAATGATTGAGTTGAGAGCTTTAGGTGACTAAAAGCTTCAATGATAACTTAAAAGTCTTATTACTTTAGTTTTGTGTGTATTACATATTATGGGTAGTTATGAGGCTTTGGGGATATTAGTTGGATGATCCTGTGTATGATTGGTTGTTTGTGTTGTGCTTCTCAGTACCATGAGGAGAAGTAAAAGATTAAGACAACCACACATGGATGCATCTGAGGAAGATGATCGGATGAGGAGGTTAAAGGAACTTGTTGCTGCATAGGGCCACGTAATGGCAGCACAGATAGCTCAAATTCAAGAGCTGATTAGGATGGCAGAGGCCATTTCACAGCAGCCACCTCCAGTTGTACCTCAGGAGGCAGGCGCTGGTGAGGTTGGGGTGGATCCTATAGGAGTTGAGATTGCAGCTAAGCCCCCTATGGCTGCACCACAGCTTAAGATTGCACCCGCGCCTATTCCTATTCCTATTCCAGCTAGAGGCCCCTCAAACCATCAGATTAAGATGGTGGAGAAATTCATGAAAATGAAGCCAGAGAAGTTCTATGAGGGAGCTGAACTGAAGAAGGCTGAGGACTGGCTAAAAAATGTTGAGAAGATCGCACGGACTCTTAGCCTTGAGGAGGAAGCCCAAGTGTTTTGTTTTGCCCACATGTTGGAGGGTGATGCAGATGACTGGTGAACATTTGTGTTAAAGAACCAAGGCACAATTCAGTGTTGGCAGTTGTTCAGACAGCTTTTCCTTTAGGCTTATGACCCTGCGACAGAGAGGCAGAAGAAGAGGCTTGAGTTTATGAATCTCAAGCAAGGCACCATGACTATTCACCACTATGAGATTAAGTTCATGCAGTTGTCTTCTTATGCTCTCGATTTAGTACAGTCTACTGAGGACCGGATCACACAGTTTATGATGGGGTTAAGGCCAGCGATCAGGCAGGCCTTGTCAGTGACTGAGATGACTGAGTTTAGGACCGTGGCAACGAAGGCCACACAGTTTGAGCTTCATGAGCATGTTGAGGGTCAAGTTAGACCCGCAACTCAGGCACCTCAGCAGATACAGACCGAGACAAGTGGGAAGAACCACCCTTGGAGGGACAGGAAATGGGGAAGAAAGAGGAAGTTTCAGAAGGGAGCACAGTTTGAGGGTGCTCAAAGTGAGTCATCTCACCTCCAGACTAATGTTATGTTTTCACCATTTGTTGTACCTTCTACCCCGATGTCCAGTCAAACACAGAGGCCACCACTCCCACGGTCAGGCCGAGGTAGAGGCAGAGGCAGAGGTGGTAATGGGGCTGCATCGCAGTCAGGATCTATTGTTCTTAGAGCTCCATTCATATGTTATCAGTGTGGTCAGCCCAGTCACAGGAAGTCTGAGTGTACAAACCCACTGGTGGTATTTCAGGGAACAGTGCAACAGTCCAATGGCAGAGAAATTGCCAAGGCAGAGAAATTGCCAAGGCAGCCACAGAGCCAGATCCAGCTGCATCGAGGACCTTAGTGGAAGGTACTCTTCATATTTGTGACATTTCGATGCATGTTTTATTTGATGCTGGATCTACACCGTCATTCATTTCTGGACGCATGGTAGATAGGTTGCATTTGACCCCCGTTAGAGCTAGTACGTGGTTAGTTGTGAGTACTGTAGCTGGGAAGAGGATCTACCCAAACTTGATATGTGATCATTGTGTAGTGAGAGTAGGGGACTGTGGACCATAAAATCCTATAATTTCCCGAGTTCGATGCAATCCTTGGGATGGATTGGCTCGCCGCATACCATGCAGTGATAGATTGCTTTGCAAAGAGAGACATTTTCCAGATCCCTGGGCATTCTGTGTTTACATTGCAAGGGAGAGCATCGAACAAACCAATCACTAGGAATAGTTGGTAACTGATGGAAACAGAGAGATCTTGGCTGGGATAATGCCAGAGGAGGATGAAACTAGGGAGGTGAGACTTGAGGACATCCCTATAATGAGAGATTTTTTTGATGTGTTTTCTTCGGACCTTCCCGGATTACCTCCGAAGAGAGAGATCGACTTTATCATAAAATTGGTCCCTGGTACGAAGCCTATCTCTATGGCACAGTATAGAATGGCACCGGTTGAGTTAATTGAGTTATAGAAACAACTTGAGGAGTTGTTGGCTAAGGGCTTTATTAGCCCAAGAGTGTCACCTTGGGGAGCTCTAGTTCTTTTTGTCAAAAAGAAGGATGGGAGTTTGCGGTTATGCATTGACTATGGCCAGCTCAATAGGGTGACCATTAAGAACAAGTATCCTCTTCCGAGGATTGATGATTTATTTGACCAACTGAAGGGAGCAAAATTCTTCTCGAAGATTGATCTACGTTCCGGTTATTATCAGCTGAGGATCAAGGATGAAGATGTGCCTAAGACAGCTTTCAGAACTCGCTATGGACATTATGAGAGTCTTGTGATGCCTTTTCGTGTGCCTAAGACAACTTTCATTACCCAATTTCAATGCATATATCCTCTGTAAAATTCAACTTTTCTTTCACTCCCCATTCTTTTGTTTGCTTCTTTTCATCATTCTTTTTTTTTTCTTTTGATAGAGTGCTACACCCCCAAACTTATTTCTTTTTAACATATAGATGTAGCACCCTTTTCTTCTCTTTTTCATTTTCATATTTTTTTTTCAATATAACTCATAAGCAAACTTCACATTTTTCTTTTCTTTGTTACCCTTTTTCTTCACTTTTTTTTTCTTATTTCCCATCGTTCTTTGTTCTTCCTTCCAAATAATAACACTCCAACATGATCAAAGTGTATAAGGTACATAGGTTGAAAAACGGAAAATTAAACATGATAAGCTCACATTTTATGATGCATAAGGTAACAAGAAAAAGGATATTCAGCTCAAAATGGAAACTATGGATACAATAGAAAGTAAGGTAGGCTATTTGGCTCAAACTTTTCCAAACATTGCCTAAATCATTTTCCTCATAGTGTGTTGTTTAGGATTTTGCCTCGAGTGGTGATCAAACTTGTTTTAGAATCCCTAGAGATCTAAGATATGACATAGTAAGCAAAGGTTCATTTCAAACAATCTTAATCTAATGATCAGAACCATGTACAAATGGTTAAGTCTCTCAAACAAAACTCAGCAAAAATGGATCAAGCACACAGACATATAGGTAACTCTCTACATTCCCCTATAGTTTCATATCTCTAAAGTGTTCTCTTGTCATTGGCCTTCCACAAGTAAGTCTAAAATTGTAAGAGAATGCGATTTTCTAACCTAAACTAATGCATACTCAACTAACTTACCATGACAGAAATTCAAAACTCTCCCCCCAAACTTAAAGCGAGCATTATCCTCAATGCGTGAAATAAACAAAGAAAGACTAACAAAAATAGAGGCGAATACAAAAGAAGAGAGTTTAGAAAAACCCGTTGAACCCAAATGGGTGAAGACTCTTATGCACTCCAATCGCCTCTTCTAGAAGCTCCAAGACGACACCCAAACTTGCTTTAGAACCTGGAAAAGATAAATAAACAAATATGTCAATGCACGAAGTTAAAAACTTATCGTACAATGACTAAAAAAAAATAAAAACACAAAATAAGAAAATCTTCAAAACTGATGGGTTGCCTCCCATCTAGCACTTGGTTTAGAGTTGTCAGCCCGACTTTCTCTTTTCTCATCAAGGTGGCTCATCAGGAAGCACCGCCTTGACATTTGTTGGATCCCTGCCGAAGTGTTCCTTTAACCGCTTCCTCTTAGCCCGAAGGAGATAGCCATTTTTATGCTTGACCTCCTCTAAATGATGGTGCAATTTATCGTCTTCTGCATGTGATAGCCAATAGGGGTCCGTCCACATGAAGGGAGGTGGGTCATTTAAACTCTCCAAGTTCTCATTATAGCACTCCAAGCTATCGTTCTTTGTAGGCTTATCAATAGCCTTGAGAGAACACTCTTCACTTCTTCCTTTCACATCTATCCGGTGGTAACTATTCTTCTTTTCGGGAGCTTTGGGTGCATTATAAATGTTGAACATCACTTTTTCTTTGTTCACCCTCAAAGTAAGCTCACCAAGCTCCACGTCTATCAAAGCTCTCCCGGTGGCAAGGAACGGTCTTCCAAGGATAAGAGGAACATCTCCCTCCTCTTCCATATCCAGCACTACAAAATTCATCGAAAAGATGAATTTGTCCACCTTCACAAGTACATCTTCTATAATCTCCCAAGGATAGGTGATTGATAGGTCCACCAGTTGTAATGAGCTTGACAGTCTCAAATTCTTCTAACTTTCTCTTTTTCATCATCACATCCTTCATGAATCTTGCATAATTAAGCATTTGTTCCATTGCATCTGCAAAATGAATGTTGATGTGAATTTTCTTGAAAATGTTTAAGAATTTTGCAAATTGATCATCCAGCTTCTTCTTTACAAAACGTTGGGGGAAAGAAAATGGAGGTTTAAGAATAGGCAGGTTGTCCAAAAAAGTAATACGACCCAGAACATAGTCATTCTTCTTCGCCTCTTTCTCTGTCTCAATGACAACTTCTTTGCCATTATTCAAACTTTTCTCCTCTTGTACTTCTCCTTGCATAGGTGATGATGAAGAGAGAATAGATGGTGAAGAGCCACTTTCAACTTCTTTACCACTTCTCAGTTTGATGGTCATACATTACTCTTTTGGGTTCACTTGAGTGTTGCTAGGAAATGACCCTTGTTGTTGTGCACTTATCGCCGAAGCTAGCTGCCCCAATTGTAATTCCATATTCTTCATTGAAGCTTCCACGTTATCTATCCTTGACTCGGTCCTATCTTGCTTCGCATTAGATTCAGCTATGAATCCACTCAAAATGTCTTCCAAAGACAGTTTCTTCTCTTGTGGTGGCATAGGTATGCTCGGTGGTGGAGGATTCAGAACATTCCTAGTATTGGAATATGAGAAATTTTCATGGTTCCTTATCCCCCGATTATATTGGTTTGGAACTTGAGCATTGCTCCTATAATTGTACCCCCGGTTACTTAAGTAGTTTGTTTGCTCTTCAATGGTCCCTCCACCCAAATATCCCATTCTTGCTGCTGCTACATTCTCAGTGGATGGTTGTGCACCTTGCATCAAAGCTATTTGGTTAGACAATGTGGATAACTATGCCAAAATTCCAGTCATTGGATCAAGCTCAAGCACTCCAGCAACCTCTTTCACCAAGGATCTCTCACTAGGAGCTTCATATGTGTTGGAAGCCATCTCTTCCAATAGGTTGAGAGCTCCCTTAACCGTCTTGCTCATTATAATGCCACAAGCCGCGACATCTACCAAAGTACGTGTGGAAACTGTCATCTCATTATAAAATATCTGAAGTTGCATCCACACTTGAAAGCCGTGTTGTGGACACTTCCTCAACAACTCCTTAAACCGTTCCCACGCGTCAGAGAGTGACTCAGTGTCTAGTTGTTTAAACTGACCAATCTCTACCCGTAGTTGAGCTGTCTTTGTCGATGGAAACACTCCCAGGTTTTAAAGAAATTTTTGTATCAATTCGTCCCATGTGGAAACACTCCCAGGTTGCAAGCCTTGCAGCCATGACTTATCCTTGTCCCTAAAAGAAAATGGGAATAATCTCAGTCGAATCACATCTTTAGCCATGCCATTGAACTTAACCGTATCGCAGTTCTCCAAGAATGACCATATGTGAATCATCGGATCTTCTATTGGAGAGCCCTCGTACTGATGTTGTTGAACCATTGTGATTAACGCCGACTTCAACTCAAAATTATTTGCAGAAATAGGTGCTCTCACTATCCCGGAGTAGTTGTCATGAATGACGGGCTTGAATCGCAAAGAAGACGTTGATTGTTGTCCACTCTTCTTTCTCTTCGCTTTTGTCCCAAAGTGCGCTCAATCTCAAGATCCAACGGTACTAGTTCAGCACTTCTAGATCGCCGCATAAACTTCAATCAATCCTTCAAAACAAAAACAAAGAAACAAATTCAAAAAAATTCAGAAAAAAAATACTAGACTAAAATCAAAATCAATTACTAACGATATTGATGAAAATAAAGTGAAACAATCCCCGGCAACGGTTCCAAAAACTTGTTACGTGCAAACCGCAAGTGTACGGTGTCAGATAGTATTAATAATCGATGAAAGACCGGGTTGTCGTCCTCTAGGATTGTTTTCCTCAACAATTACCGTGTTCACTAATCTTTAACTTTATCTAGTGAATCAATTTCTAGAATTTCAAGTATTTAAATAACAAATAGATTTAATCAAACGAATAAACTGTGGAGAAATATAAATATATGTGAAAAATCTAGAGAATCAACTTCACCTAACCTTCAATTATGTAATTTAGACATGCTTATTATCAAATTAATTTTCCAGTCTATAACTCAAAATCCTCACATCTCTAGTTCCCTCTCTCGAGTGCCGAATTAGAACGTATCATCAAGAACAGGATTCGATCTCTCGATAAAACTCGTATTCTCAACAACCCATTAAACTTAGTGATTTTCCAACAGCTTCATGAAACTTTGTAAACCTCTCGATTCTACAACAATTTTATGTCATAATCCCCTTTTTCCAACCTAGAAAATCATCTCTCGAGTACCGCCTTCCAAGTCTAAGTTCATTCGATTTGTGGCCAAGAAACCAAAAGCATTAAGTATATTAAATCATGAATAAACTATAGAAATTTCATTGATAATAAACAAAATCTAAAATTAAACCATAATATTCAAGTTAGGATCCATTTCTTCTCTAGAACAATAGATTAGTTCATACTTTGGATGAAAAGAACACAAAACATGGAGAAAAACTCAATGATAAACATGAATAATAAACTATAAATTCTTGGAACTTGAATCTTCTTCCTTGTTTCCAAAGTCGTATCTTCGCGTTCCTCGTCTCCAAGTCGTCATTCTCTCTTTTCCAATCTATTCCCCATGAAAAATCCTAAATTTTGATATATAATATGCCTCAAAGTCATTTGCAATTGGAAATAGAAAGTCGGGAGAAATAGATAAAATCATAGGTTTAAAACCCATGTAGCGTCGCGGCGTTCAGTTCAGTGTCGCGGCGCTCAGAATGTCACTTTTGGCATTTTTGTGTGGGCATAGCCAATTTTTTTACTCCTTTTGGACTTGGGTTCTTCATACTTCTCCTTTGCACTTTCTTGTACATGTTTTCATCATCCAAATCTATGACTAACACATCTAAACACCTACAAAACAAAGCAAATCAAGTTAATAACACACTCAAACATAGAATGAGTTAAATTATTAACTAACAAACCAAAATAATGCATGAAAGCCTAATTAATCCTAAACTAACATATGCATCAAAACTAACATAAACACATCAAACTAATTTATGAAATGTTCTAAAACACACCTAAAACATACTCTAAAATCTATCTAAATATGACAGCTATCAATGGCAAAGGGAGACAAACAGATCACATGGGAGTGGGAGGACTACATGCAGAATAACTTTCCTGGTCTATTTAAACCAAGTAAGTCTCTACCTTTTCTTTAATTTTGAGGACGAAATTTCTTCCACTAAAATATTAAGACAATTCTCGAACATAATGCATATACTTTGAAGAAAGTGGAGACTTTAAAACCTTTGGAAACCCCATTTTTATCATCTAGGAAGAACCAGGACTCGAAAACGAAGAGACCAAAAAAACAGGCGAAAGAATCGGGCTAGAAACGAGTGAGATACACATTCCCAAAGTAAGAAATGCATTTTTCGTAAGGAGAAACACGTTTCCATGGGGGGAAACATGTTTCTAGATGGGAGAAACATATTCCCAAAAGAAAAACGTGTTTCTGCAGCAAAAACGAGTTTCCCATCCACCAACCCTAGAGCAAAATTTTGAACTTCCTCCCGGAAACACGTTTCCTTTAGTAGAAACGTGATATGTAGGTATTTAGTATATGTTTTAGAGCATGTTTTAGATGTGTTTTATGATATTTAGTTCATATATTAGGTTAGTTTATCATAAATTTGGTTATTTGATAGTTTAGTCAAGTTTTGGTATTTTTGGCTTGCTTCAGGTTGGATTTTTAAAGGTTCATTGATGTCATTATGAGAGCATGTTACTCACTTGGTTTGATGTGGTTTGTAGGTGTTTTGATGATCTAAATGATGATTGAGAAGATGAAGACATGATGCAAGAGGAGCCAAGGGAGTTAGAGTAGAAAAAAAAAGTGCATCCAAGCCTTGGGATTGTGAAAAATTGGCTAAGTCCACAAGAAAATCAAGAAAAACAGGTGCAAAACCTCGTAACTGGGCGATGCGGTTCAACTACTTTGCGCGACTTTTTTGTTTTGGCCATAAATTTCTCAATTCAACTCTGAATTGGACGAAATTTGTTTCTATGGATTCCTTACTTGAAATACTAAAAGATGAGAGAGTTTTGAGGGGGATATGGATTGGAGAACAAGAGGAAAAACCGTGAGGAAGAAAGCAGAGATGCGACAGAATTAGAAACTTTCTAATTTTGTTGAGAACTTTCCTAATTTGACTTGGACTTCTCTTGGACGAATTCCTATTGGGTTGGGAACATAAATATATCATTTTTTATGGATTTCAAGGCATGATACATACTGGAGAGTTGAGAACGACGGCTAGGAGCAAAGGCACGCGAAGAAGACGACTTGGAGACAAGGAAGAATCTACAAGTTCACAAGCTTGTAGTTTTGGTTTTTTAATTGATTTTCATGTTTCTCTACATGTTGTGGTTTTCATTATTCCAAGTTATGTACTAACTTGTTAGTCTAGAGATGAGATGGATCCTATATTAGAGATTATGCAATAATATTAGTTTTTGTTTATTATCAATGATTTATTCGTAGTTTATTTATATTTCTCCATGCTTAATGCTATTGATCTCTTGGCCATGGATTAATTGATCATAGACTTGGGGGCGGCACTCGATAGAGGGTTTTCTTGGTTGGAACATGAAAAATATGACATGAGATCATCGTAGTATTGATAGATATGCGACGTTTTATGAAGTTGTAGGAAAATCACAAGGCTTAACGTGTTACTAAGATATTGGTTTTTATCGATAGATCGAAACTATTCTAACGCGGCACTCGATAGAGGGTGTTAAAAATTAGAGAATTTTGACTTATAAACTTGAATAATGATTTGATAACAATCATGTCTAATACTTTATAATTGATAATTATGTGAAATTAAATCTCTAGGTATTTTTATAGTGATTTTTCTCCAAAAAATTCTGATAACTTGATGTTTTAATTATTGCTTAGTTTAAGTATTATTTTAGTTCATTGATCATTAAAATTTGGTTTTCTAGATAAAATTAGGCCTAGGAATGATATAACTAGTGTAGCTTATCAATCCCTGAGGACGATACTCGATTCTCATCAGAAATTATTATAACTTGACACTGTACACTTGCGGTTTGCATGCATGAAGTTTTTGGCGTCGTTGCCAGGGATTAATTTTTTCTTACACTATTATTGTGTTTTCGAACTTTGATTTTAATTTATATTTTATTTGTTATTTTCTGAATTTTTCTTTCTTCTTGTTCTTGTAGGTTTTCCAAGTATATGCGACGATCGAAAAGCTTTGAACTAGTACCATTTGATCCTGAGATTGAGAGGACGTTTAGAAGACTAAGAAGGGAGAGAAGAATAGAAGTTGAAGCAATGGCGGACAATCCAAATCAATTAACTTTGAGGGACTATTTCTAACCGGTCATCAAAGACAACTACTCGAGCATCGTTCGCACTCGCATAAATGCAAACAACTTTGAGTTGAAGCCGGCTTTGATCTCAATGGTCCAACAACATCAATTTGGAGATTCCCCTATGGAAGATCCAACTATCCACATCACCACTTTCTTGGAGATGTGTGACATTGTGAAGAGGAATGGTGTTCCTGAAGACACCATTAGACTGAGGTTGTTCCTGTTCTCACTTCGAGACAAAGCACGAGCATGGTTGCAATCCTTGCAACCAAATAGCATAGCAACATGGGAGGACATGGTACACAAGTTTCTACGGAAGTTCTTTCCTCCTACCAATACCGCCCAACTACGAGTTGAGATTGGGCAATTCAAGCAACAAGAGTCATAGTCTTTGTATGACTCTTAGGAGAGATTCAAGGAGTTGTTGAGGAAGTGTCGTCAACATGGTTTTCAAGACTGGCTGCAGCTTTAACTTTTCTATAATGGGATGACATTTTCTACAAGAACATTGGTTGATGCGGCGGCCGGTGGTTTATTGTTATCCATGACATCTACTGAGGAATTTGGTTTGTTGGAAGATATGGCTACCAATACATATGAAGTTCTAGGAGCAAGATCTATGGTGACGAAGGTAGCTGGATTACATGAAGTAGATCCTATCACATCCCTTTCGACACAAATTTGACGCCTTTCGCATCAACTTACTGCACTTACCACTCAAAGTGCACAACACTCTATTGAGAAAGCAGTGGCGTTGAATTTGGGATATTCGAGCAATGAGGCATTGGAGGAGCAAGTTCATTATATAAACAACCGAGGGTACAACCGTAGAAGTAATCAAGGTGTGCCAAATCAATACCACCCGGACATTCGTAATCATGACAACTTCTCTTATGCTAATACAAGGAATACTTTACAACCTCCACCGGGTATCTACACTCAAGCACAGGAGAAGAAGCCTACTAGTGATGATTTGTTAAGTTCTTTCATAACAGAGACAAAGGCTTCTATTAAGAATTTGGAGGTGCAAATGGGTCAGCTGGTATCACAAATGAGTGCCCAACAACGGGGTTCATTACTAAGCAACACCGAGGGGAATCCTAAAGAGCAATGTCATGCCATTACATTGAGGAGCGGAAGAGAAGTAAATGGGGCTGACTTAAATAGTCAACACATAGCACCTTCACCACTTTTTCTAGATGAGGAAGATGAGCCTAAGAAGGAAGAAAAGACAAGTGAAGATAAGGACAAGTTGAGTGAGAGGGAAAAGCCAAAAGAGAAGCCTTATAAGTTGGGTTCAATAACTTTTTCTGATAACCCTCCGATTCTCCAACTAGCCCTCCCATTCCCTCAAAGATTCCAAAAGAAAATGCTTGATGAGAAATTTGCAAAATGTTTTGAGGCGACCCCACACCCCAGACCGCCATCCCCCTCCCCCCAGGACGGTGTGCGAAATTCCGGGGTGGGACGCCCGGTGTAAACATCCACGACCACCCCAAATCATCTTATGGGATGATCGGGGGACCCTACAAGCCTCAACCTGACTCTCCATGGAGTCCCATTTTTTTTTTTAACATTAACCTGATAGACTCAACAGTTCTATAATCATCCAAATGCATCCACAAAACTAGCATAATAATGATCTCCAAATAAACACATATTAATGATCATCATCAATTCCCAAAATAAACCAATAACAGTCTAGGGTCAACATACCCAGACCCATCATCAAAAGTCTGAGGCCCAAGGCCATAATTACAACAGTTAAACAAACTCCTCACCATCTAAGTTTAACATGTGATATAAATCACATATGTACTAAAATAAACAAAATAATATACATATGAAGAATTGGACATCCATCACCATACACAAGAGTCCTAGACTCACATCAAGACGGTCTGGCTTTGCAGTGGCTAGGTCCTTAAGTAAATGCAATGCCTTTACCCTTATCTGAAGGACCTGAAAAGAGAGAGTGAGAGGGTGAGTCAACTATGCCCAGTGAATAGTGTTCATTTATGCCATCAATTATACATCAATAAAAGCCATATATATACATGCATGAAATAATGTTCATGAATATGTGAAACATAAAACACATAATATAATAAGCATTTATCTATCATCATGCATTTTAAAACCATCCAACAACCCTTAGCTATAAAGACCTGAAAGTTAGTCCTCCCATGTTGCGGTATAGCTAGCTATAAAGACCTGAGATTCGGTCCTCCCATATTGGGGCATAGCTTACATCTTTGGGTTATTCATCCATTTTACCGCATCATTTTCCTGTTGCAATAGACCAACTTATGGTCCTCTTTTATTGGGGTACAGCTGACATCGACCTCATTCACTCTCAATCATAAGTGAAATGGTCCTCCCCTGAGGGGGTATCTCATTCTCATATAGTTAAACCTCTAGGGAAAAATGAGCTTGGCAACATGTCAAGCCTCCTAGATATTCAACATTCAATTCCACCTCTAGAGAAGTTAGCTTGGTAGTATCTGAAGCCTTCTAGATATTCAACATCTAAAGCAACTTAGCTTGGCACATCTCAAGCCTTCTACAATGCATGCTATTTCAAAATTACATTAAACACATGCATTTTCATAATAATATTTCATGACTTTCAACATACAAGTGTAAGTTAATATGATGGCACAAGTGATAATCATAAGGAACAACTACTCACAACCAAGCCACGCAAGCTATGCTATCCACACACGGATCAACACCAATTCAAATCCAAATTAAGATCCTGTAAACCATATTCACATGCACATACATCAATCATTTCCATACATAAACACTAATCATGATTATATCCACAACCGAAAAGCCTATGTGCATCTAAGCCTTATCATTAGTTTCATTTCTCATGATCAACCTCAACGTTCACATAAGACTCATATTCAAATCCAACATAAGTCCAATCATCCTAAACCACAATTCAATTCAATTTGGGTTCAATTAGACAAGTCCAATGTCAATTTAATCAACTGACTTTACTTAGGTCAAAAGCCCCAATTTTGGGCAAAGTCCCAAAATTATGACCTAAGCCAATTTTACACTATACTTAGGGTTTCCAACATGCGTAAACACCTAACTACACCATCATTCATTTAGAATGAGCCAATTATTCAGAAAAGGTAACATGCATCAAATCACCCATGTTCTAGACCTAATTTCCAAGTTTAGGCCAATAACATGGAACCATATCAATTTCTCATTAGAAATTGGGCAAAAGCCACCAACATGCTCAAAATCATTATAGAAAACTATTCCATACATGAGCCTCCTGAAATTCAGGGTTTCCATGAAACCCTAACCTCAAGCTCACCCAAATTTATGTGAAAAGCTTGAAAAATGACATTTGGGCATGGTTTAGGCCTATTACATTAACCCCACCAATTTCTTGCTAGAAATTGGGGAAAATGCCACCATTGGGTTCCAAATCAACCTAGGAAACCAAATCCCTAGCATACATTTCGGCCCTAAGGGTTTCCAACAAAACCCTAACCACATGTACCACCAAAAACGTGGTGAAGTGTTTGGCAAATGCACATTGGGTGTATATCTAGGCCAAGAGACCGTATTTCTATCATTTCCCACCAATTCCAAGCTCAAGACATCAAAACCTTGGTTTGGGAACACCTAAAACTGTGACCCATGAAGAAAACTACACCGTTAGAAAGCTTACCCTCTCCTTCAATGGTGATTTCATGGAAAGAAATAGAGAAAAACTCTTACCTTAGGGTGTAGATGGTGAAGATTCCCCTTTGAAACCCTAGTTTTCCTCCTTTCTTCTCTCCCCAATTCGTTCTCAACTTATATGGGGGTAGTAGCAATTTTTACCCCTTTTAAAATGCTAGCATTTGGCCAAATTTCTCTAAAAAAAAATGCCCAGAAATGTGAGGAGCGCGCTACTCCAACCCAGGAGCGCGCTCTGCCCCTACCAAGGACACTCATTCTTCATTTCTTCACTACACGCTCAATGTCGGAATTTCACGTATAACCAGTCGATTTCTATGTAAAAATGTGTTCCGAACTCATTTTTAATATCCTTGGGTTCATTTGACACACCAATAATTAAATTTCATAAAATCAACACATTCTAATATAATTCTCATATTCACCATGTATTGAAATACAACTTTCCCATATATCAAAAAGGGTGCATTAAATGAGAACATTTAATGTGGTCCTTTCAACAAGTCACAAGTCAAGATGATGACTTGTTCAACAAGTTACTTATATGTAGCTTCTCCAACAAGCCACCCACAATAGTATTAATATGGCTACATCTATATGTTAAAAAGAAATAAGTTTGGAGGTGTACCACTCTATCAAAGAAAAAAAAATGAATGATGAAAAGAAGCAAACAAAAGACTGGGGAGTGAATAAAAAGTTAAATTTTACAGAGGATATATGCACTGAAATTGGGGTTTTGGTTTCAAATGTAATGTAGTGGATGTTAGCAATTAATCAAAGTGTTTAGGGTATTTTTGAGCTACAATGTTCCTATTTTTCCCTACCTTTGAACCTAAGCCTTTCATTACAACCTATGAAAGACCTTTTTGATTTTGAATGGTGTGTGATCTACATTAGTGGAGAGTGGAGTGAAAGACTTGCCTATGGAATTCCAATTGAAATAACATATTTTGAGATCTTACACTTAATACTTGCTTGCATTTGGTCATGACTTGCATGATTAGTTTGATGAGATTAGCTATGTAAGTATGTTTGAAAGAATCAAAGGTGGAGCCTGGTAAGGATTGGATTGAAATTCTAGACAACTCTACACTCTTGAAGTTCTTCCTAGAAGTGAATGTTTTTTTAGGTGTAATCTTGGAGGCCATATATGTGTTTACAATGATTGAGTAAGTCTTTATTTGTGTGAGAATATGATTTTAGAAGGGATGTGTCAATCATGAGTTTTAGTTTTGTTTTCCCTTTGCTCGAGACGATCAAAGTCCTAAGTTTGGGGGTATTTGATAGTTGCATATTTAGATAGTTTTAGAGTATGTTTTAGGTGTGTTTTAAAACATTTCATACATTAGTTTGATGTGTTTATGTTAGTTTTGATGCATATGTTAGTTTAGGATTAATTAGGCTTTCATGCATTATTTTGGTTTATTAGTTAATAATTTGACTCATTTTATGTTTGATTGTGTTATTAACTTGATTTGTTTTGTTTTGTAGGTGTTTGGATGTGCTAGTCATAGATTTGGATGATGAAAACATGTACAAGAAAGTGTAAAGGGGAAGCATGAAGAACCCAAGTCCAAAATGAGCAAAAAATTGGCTAAGTCCACACCAAAATGCCAAAAGTGACGTTCTGAGCGCCACGGCACTGGGAATGAGCGTCGCGAGACTGGGAATGAGCACCATGGCACTGGAGTGGTGAAACGAGAGAGGAGATTTTCGGTTCTGAGCGCCATGGCACTACATGGGTTTTTTTAACTTGCGATTTTAGCTATTTCTCCTTACTTTCTATTTCTAATTGCTCACGACTTTGAGGCATATTATATATCAAAATTTAGGGTTTTTCGTGGGAAATAGATTGGACAAGAGAGAATGATGACTTGGAGACGAGGAACGTGAAGATTCGACATTGCAAACAATGAAGAAGATTCAAGTTCCAAGAATTTCTAGTTTATTATTCATGTCTATCATTGAGTTTTTCTCCATGTTTTGTGTTCTTTTCAACCAAATTATGAACTAATCTATTGTTCTAGAGAGGAGATGGATCCTAACTTCAATATTATGGTTTAATTTTATATTTTTTTTATTATCAATGAAATTTCTATAGTTTATTCATGATTTCATATACTTAATGCTTTTCGTTTCTTGGCCACAAATCAAATGAACTTAGACTTAGAAGGAAGTACTCGAGAGAGGGTTTTTTAGGTTGGAAAAGGGGGATTATGACATGAAATTGTTGTAGAATCAAGAGGTTTACAAAGTTTCATGAAGTTGTAGGAAAATCACTAAGTTTAATGGGTTGTTGAGAATATTGGTTTTATCAAGAGATCAAATCCTATTCTTGATGATATGTTCTTATTCGGCACTTAAGAGAGGGAATTAGAGACGTGAGGATTTTGAGCGATAGACTAGGAAATTGATTTGATAATAAGCATGTCTAAATTACATAATTGAAGGTTAGGTGAAGTTGATTCTCTAGATTTTTCACATATATTGATATTTCTCCACAGTTTATCGTTTGATTAAATCTATTTGTTATTTAAATACTTGAAATTCTACAATTTGATTCACTAGATAAAGTTAAAGATTAGTGAACACGGTAATTGTTGAGGTAAACAATTTTAGAGGACGACAACCCCGATCTTCATCTATTATTACTACTATCTGACACCGTACACTTGCGGTTTGCACGTAACAACCATCCACTTTACTTTGAGAAGTGGTATCTCCTTGTTCCAGAGTTGTTGTACTTTTCGATCAAGAACCTCTACCGGCTATTCCTCATAAGTAGTAGCTTCATCGATCTCCAAACCACTCCAGTCAATGATATGACTCTGGTCTGGGTAATACTTCTGAAGCATCGATACATGAAACACATTACGAACTCCGGCCAACTGTGGTGGCAAGGTGAGCCGATAAGCTAACGGGTCGACTCTCTCAAGAATCCCAAACGGCCCAACATAGCGGGAAGCTAACTTTCCTTTTATCCAGACTCTCAAATGCCCATTGCGTGGAGAGACTCTCAAATACACATGATTTCCTACCGCAAACTCTGAAGTTCTACGTCGTCGATCAACATAACTCTTTTGTCTATCCTGGGATGGCTTCATCCTCTGCCTGATTTGCTTGATTCGATCTGTGTGGTCTTGCACTACATCTAGCCCAAAAATCAATGTTTCACTGACCTCTGCCCAACAAACTAGCGATCTACAAGGTCTCCCATATAATGTCTCAAATGGGGCCATTCTGATACTGCTCTTATAGCTATCATTGTAGGCAAACTCATACAATGGAATGTATGTCTCCCATTGAGCCCCGAAGTCAAGTACACAAGCCCTGATCATATCCTCCAAGACCTGAATCAATCTCTTTGTCTGGCCATTAGTCTGCATATGGAATGCAGTACTCAGGTAAAGCTAGGTGTCAAGAGCTATCTGTAGACTCTGCCAGAATCTGGATGTAAATTTGGGATCCCAATCTGACACTGAACACACAGGTACATCGTACAACCTCACAATCTCGTCTATGTACTTCTTGCTCAGCTTCTCAAGTAGGTCTTTCATAGATATAGGCAAGAAGTGTGCCGATTTGGTCAACCGGTCAACTATCACCCATAAAGCATCATGCCTCCTTTGCGACTAGGGTATCCCTACCACAAAATCCATAGCAATATGTTCACACTCCCATTGAGGAATGAACAGTGGCTGCAATAATCCTCCAGGTTTTTAGTGCTCAGCTATAACCTGTTGGCACACCTCACATCTCTAGATAAAATCTACAATATGTTTCTTCATTCCTAGCCACCAATACATTTTTTTCACATCATGAAACATCTTAGTGGCCCCCGGGTGTACTGTATATCTGGTCTTGTGAACCTCCTAGAGTAAGTCTCTCCTCAATACTCGATCCATTGGTACCCAAAGTCTTTCTCGATATCTGATTACGCCATCTGGAGACATCCTCAAATTCGAATAATCAACAAGTGTAGCCCAGTCTTGATACTCTTCATATTTTTCATTACGCTTCTGCAGATCAATAACTTTTTGAATATGGTATGATTGAGCCCTCATCTCTACAGTTATGGAAACTGAAGTAGGGATGGAGTTGATACTCATCATGGTGACCTCCTCTAGCATCATTCACTCATGTCTCATGTGGTAGGCCACTGCTCCTGCCTTAACCCTTTTTCTGCTCTATGCGTCTGCTACCACGTTAGCCTTCCTTGGGTAGTACTCCAACGCAAAATTGTAATCCTTGAGCAGCTCAAGCCATCGCCTATGTCTCATGTTCAACTCATTCTAGGAAAACAAATATCTCAAACTTTTGTGATCTGAGAATAGAGTGAACCTCTCGTCGTACAAGTAATGCCTCCAAAGTTTCAATGCAAATACTATTGATGCCAACTCCAGATCGTGCACGAGGTAATTCTTCTCATGCACCTTCAATTATCTCGTTGCATATGCTATGTCTCTGCCATATTGCATGAGTACACATCCGAGTCCTGACCCCTAAGCATCAGTGTAGATCACTAACTCCTTGCCTAGCTCAGGTATTGCCAATACTGAAGTTGTTGTCAATCTTTTCTTCAACTCTTGGAAGGCATCTTCACACTCCAGCGTCCATTCAATTGGAACATTTTTTTTTGTCAACTTGGTCATTGGCAAGGCAATTTTGGAGAACTCATCAACAAAAATCGCTTGTAATATCTGGCCAATCCTGGGAAACTTCATATCTCGGTCACTGTGGCAGGTCGCAACCAGTTTAAAATTATCTCGATCTTAGAAGGATCAAAAAATACACCATCAATGCTCACCACGTGACCCAAGAACTTCACCTCACCTATCCAAACTCACACTTGCTCTTCTTAGCCACAGCTTGTGCTTTCTCAGTGTCTGCAGTCTAAGTCATAGGTGATCCTCGTGCTCTGCCTGAGTCTGTAAATAAATCAGTATATCATCTATGAGCACTATCACGAACTTGTCTAGATACGGTCTAAACACCCTCTGCATCAAATCCATAAACACTACTGGGGCATTAGTCAGCCCAAATGGCATGACTAGAAACTCATAATGCCCATATCTGGTACGGAATTCAGGCTTCTGAATATCCTTCTCCCTAACTCTCAGCTGGTGATAACCAGACTGCAAGTGTATCTTAGAAAAGAACTTGGCCCCTCTGAGTTAGTCAAATAAGTTATCAATCCTTGGGAGTGGATATTTGTTCTTCACCGTTACTTTGTTACTTTGACGGTAATCTATTTCTAACCTCATACTTCCATCCTTTTTCTTCACAAATAATACCAGAGCTCCCCATGGAGATGAACTAGAGCGAATAAATCCCCTTTCAAGCAGCTCCTTCAACTATACTTTGAGCTCCTGCAGCTCTTTGGGTGCCATCCAATAAGGTGGAATGGATATAGGCCTAGTGCCAGGAATCAGCTCGATCACAAAGTCAATATCCCTCTGTGGTAGTAATCCAGGTAAGTTTTCTGGAAACACCCCAACTATAAGTAATTCCTCTGGCTGATCTCCCCAGGTTCAGTATCGTAAGATGGTAACTTAGTTAGTTTCTTCATCTCTGTTGTAGTGGCCAATCTACCTCTAGTGGTCGGCCTCTCAAAGGCATTGCCTTTATACATCACTGGCGAATACCCCAGGATCATAAACATGATCCGCTTGGTGAAGCAATCTACATGTGCATGATATGCTGCCAGCAGACCCATACTCAATAAGCATGGAAGTCTAATATACTCAAGACTCTCGAGTTAATCCACATGTCTATAACTCCTATCCTAACCCCACATTCGCAACAAATCTTAACCTTGACTACAATATTAAATATTAATTTCATCTTTGTTCTAACTGGCGTAAGACCCAAGGTCTCAATCATGCTTCTAGAATGAAAGAAAAATTGAATCTAAAATCAATCATTTTACATAACTGCATCTCAAATGCTAATCATATCCTTGATCAAGTCCTCAGTAGCAATTGGGTCTAAAATAGTCATCGCCTGAGTTGTTTTTTTGACAGATAGTCATAAAGTATATCTAGGTTTGGCTACTGGTACTAGGCATTAGAATATTAATTCTTGTTGTGTTCATGTCATCAACATCTATAACATCGGATCGAAGCAAGCTGCTCTAACGATCCTACATATGAAGTCCCAACCTATACCCTCATACCCAGAGCCCCTGACCTCTACCTCTGCCCCTGTACGCATGTTATGTCCATCATGTAGGTGGTCCAACAACTGAAGTCTATGGCAGCGACCTCTGGGGTGTACTGATGCAACAGTCAGTAATGGCACCATAGCGTACTCCCGGTACTTTCCTCGAGCTCCACGTGTAACATCATGTACATTCTAGTCAAACATAAAAGTTGACTTATACTATAACGACCCACATTGACATATGACATCATGGTGATGTAGAATGTCAGACTCTAGGTATTTGTATATGTATTTGTGTATATAATACTCATATATTTGTGTGTTGTATGAGTTGTTTACTACATGTATGTATGATAACATTATGATGGGAGTGTAAAATGGACTTGGGGATGTTAGAAATAAGTCTGGAACGCGTTTTTACATAGTAATCGACCTATTATATTCAAAATTCTGATGTGTATTGACCGCATAGCGGAAAAGTTTAGTAAGAGTGTTCTGGACAGGGGAGAAGCGCGCTCCTTATAGGGAGAAGTACGCTCCTTGCGCGACATGGAGCAAAATCTGTCTCAGAACAAAGAGAAACGCGCTTCTGGGTTTAAGAAGCACGCTCCTCATGAAACTGGGTTTAAGTGATTTTGGTCTGTGAGCCACGCACAATTAATAAGGGGGAAACCTTATTTTTCCCCATTTTGAGCTGAAGCCAAGGGAGACAAAAGGGAGAAGAAGGAGAATGAGGAAACTTGGAGTTTCAAAGAGATTTCTACCCAAATCAACACCCAAAGGTGAGTTTCCCCCATTCTTTTTCCATGAAATCCTCCATCAATGTGACTATTAACTTTCTAATGGTGTAGTTTTCTCCATACCTCACGATTTTAGGTTGACCCAAGTTAGGGTATTGTGTACATGTGCCCAAAATGGTTAGGAAATAGCATGAATGTGTTTTTGACCCTTAACTATGCCCAATGTGTGTTTTCCAAGCTATTCACCACGTTTTGGGTGAGCTTGAGGATAGGGTTTCAATGGAAACCCTAAAATTCTAGAATGTATGTGTCTCTTTTGGGTTTCTACGATATCTTTGAGCATGTTAGAGGCATTTGCTATGTTTTTACTAAGGCTTGGTTGTGAGACCATGCATTTGACCTAAACCCTAGAGCATGGACTTAGGGCTTTTCAAATGGCATGCATGTGAACTATGTCATGCATTTAGATGAATGTTGATGATCCACAGTGTTAATTGATGGTTTCTCATGATATGGAAGAGTGATTAGTACAATTGACCCATATGGCCTATTGTAGGGAATTTCCCAATTTTGGGGCTTTTGATGCCTATTGACTTGAATTGGGGAAATTGAATGATTCCCATAGTATTGCATGGTGATTGGTTCAATTGACCATGTAGAGATTTATCCAATTTGAATCAATTGGATTGATTTTGGTTAATTGAGTTATAATAGGTGCCTCTAATCAATTTTGGTTTGGACTAAATGTGATTAGAGTTGGAAATTGTGTAATTAGGCTTGTATGGCTTGATTTTGATCATATGGTATATATTTGATTCATTTCAAGTCATTGTGTTTTGATTGGCCAATTTTAGGGCTTTTGGATTGGGTAATTGAGCTAGTTGTTGGTTGTGAGTATTTCTCACTTTATTTCTCCATTTATGGCATTGTATTTATATGAAATGAGAATGTTGAATGGTCTGCATCCTATTGTATATATGCATTATATTTATGACCATGACCATGGGTTTTCATACATTGCATTGCTTGGGTATTTAGGAATACCGTAGCGTTTGTGGTCTTTCTTCCTACTTGTTCTTCAGGGAAGGAAAGTATACCGAAGAATGTAAGGGCAGAAGGATCGGGTTTGGATGTTCGAGTCTAACTACCTTCTGTCCTCGCGAGACAGGAGGGTGTAGACTGAACTATCCATTTGGTAACCTGTTGGAGGCATGTGCATATTTTATCAAATGATGCACAAAATCTTTATGAATAATTGGGAGCATGGATTATATGATTTCATTGATGCATTTGGTTTATAAATGTGTTATCAATGGCTTACATGTTTTATATTAATGCATATGTGGAGATTATTGTGAGAGGTATTTATTGAGCTAGTTGAGCTTACCCCATTTTTCCCTACTTTTCTCAGGTTCAGATCTAAAAGGAAAAGGCAAGGCTTGGCGTGCGACTGGCCTTCCTCTTATAATTTTTGGATGTAGGTTTTGTATATTTTTGGGGACTTGGGTTTAGTTTCAATTATTTTGGTCTTTTGAAATTGTATATAACTATCACAAGTGCATATGTATATAAAACATAGATAGTCATGGTTCTTGTTTGGACTATATATGATAATCTTTGGATGGACTCTCACTTGAGTTCCATATAGATGTTTGTGGATATTGAACCTTATGATATTTATTTAGGATGGATGTCATCATGTATTTGGATGATGATGAAATATTTATTTTCATTCAATTATCTTGATCATATACATATTGTGTATTGTGTTTATTAGGTATTTTTTTTCGCATAGAGGCTTATCAGTGCCTCAAGTTTTGTCGTGTTATGGAATTATTTGGGGTATTGTGTCGGTCGTGATGTCACCCGGTGCAGGGTCGCGATATATACGTATTGTCAATCGTATTTATACACATATACTTGTGTATACGATCTTAGAATAGTGTAATTGTGTGTATTATAGGCTATTAATGCCCTAAAACCATAATTGGACAATTAGAATGACACTTAGAATTAAATTTTCAAGTTGAAACAATGAGAAGCGCACTACTGTCAAGGGAGAAGCGCGCTCCTCACAGATTTTGGTGAAATTCTATTTTCTAGACAAAGGAAAAGCGCGCTCCTTCCCAGGAGAAGCACACTTCTCACGGTCTGATAGTGTTATTTTAAAATGACAGTGAGGCGGTTTAAGGTTTTAAAACCTAATTTTTGCAAGTTTTCAACTCATTTATGCTAGAAAGAACTGGAAAGGAGCAGAAGAACGAAAATGGAACGAGAGAAAAAAGCTTGGGAGACCAAATCCAAAGTAAGGGCTTGTCCTTTTGAGCTAAAAATTTTAGATTTGAATTCCTCTCGTCGACTTGTTCGGCATATCTGATTTTTGTAAGATTTTGACAGTTGGTTTGGATGATTGAAAACAAGGGTTTGGTCTTGGAAAGATGAAAATTTAATGTGTTGTTGATTGGTAAGTGTTTATTTGATATTCTACAAGGAGATGCAGATGATGTTGATCCTACTTGTCCTAGTTGGATGCTTGTGTGTTTTTATTTTTGCACTTATTTATAATTTCACTTGTTTGTAGTACTTGTTTCTATTTCACATGCTACTTTTCTAATTTGTATTGTGTAACACAAAGTATTTTGGTACTCGTACTTGATAAGCAGAAATTTAGTATATGTTTTAGAGCATGTTTTAGGTGTGTTTTATGGTATTTAGTTCATATGTTAGGTTAGTTTACCATAAATTTGGTTATTTGATAGTTTAGTTACATTTTGGTGTTTTTGCATTATTTCGGTTTGAATTTTTATAGGTTGGCTCATGAGATTGTTAAAGTATCATATTCACTTGATTTGGGTTGTTTTGAAGGTGTTTTGATGGACCTAAAATGGACTTGAAAGTTGAAAACTAGTTGCATGAAGATTGAAGGAAGATACATGAATCAACCAAGTCAAAAAGCTGGAAATTTGGCTAAGTCCATGAGTAGAAAAAAGGCAAAAACCAGCGTGTGAGCGCCATGGCACCCATGTGCGACAGTTTTTGGAAACTTTCTATTTTTGGTGTTTTCGCCATAATTTCCTCAATTCAATTCCGAATTGGACGTGGTTTGTTGCTATGGACTCGTGATTATAAATAAAACATTATGAAGAGAAGAAAATAATGAGAATTGGAGAGGAAAATAGAGTGAAGAGCAAGGAAGATGGCTAGTGTTTGCGCGAAGAGGAAGAAGATCAAGTTCGAGAGAAGGAGATCAACTTCGAGTTCTATCCTAGTTTGATTCTTTGATACATGTTTTCATTGTTATTTCATGCTTTTATGTCTTTAGTTATGAACTAAATCCTCCTTCTAGAGGTGTAGATCAATCCAAACTAGATACTTTTCCAGGTTCTTAAACTTTTGATTATTCATTAATAGAGTTGTTAGTTTATTTATGTTTTTCTATTCTTAATGCTATTGATCTCTTGATCACGGATTGATTGATCCTAGACTAGGAAGGTGGCACTCGATAGTGGGTTTTCTGGGTAAGAATATGAGAAGCATAACATGAAACAACCATAGAATTGATAGATTTATGGAGTTTTATGAAGTATTAGGGAAAATTATAGAACTTAATGAGTTTTTGGGTTTTTGGGATTTATCGATAGATTGAACTTAATTTCCTAAAAATATGCTCTAATGCGAAACTCGAGACTGTATTAGAAATCTCAGGATTTTCGGCTTATAAACTATAACTCATATTGATGAATATCGCATATGTCTGGGCATAGTTGATAGTGAGGAGAGATTGAACCTCTAGACGTTTTCCATAATGATTTTCATCCAAATTCCCATAATTTGTTGTTTTTATTATATTTCTTGTTTAATTACTGTTTTAAGTTTATTAATCATTCAACTTTGATTTTCTAAATAAAATTAGAGTTAGGAATGAAATAATTAGTGTAACTAAACAATCCGTGAGGACGATAACCCAATTTTCATCGAATATTATAACTTGACATCGTACACTTGTGGTTTGCACGCAACAATACTTAACAAACTATTTATTATATGTATTGTATGAGAATTGTTATTTATATATTATATTTTATGAAATTGTGATAAA
This sequence comes from Paratinospora sagittata, assembly GCA_035771175.1. Classification (NCBI taxonomy): domain Eukaryota; kingdom Viridiplantae; phylum Streptophyta; class Magnoliopsida; order Ranunculales; family Menispermaceae; genus Paratinospora; species Paratinospora sagittata. Next base: position 12,645,820 of record CM069613.1, on the reverse strand, counting down.
TATGGTTTTGTTGAAAAAATATTTTAATAATACAGGATTTTGCTTGTTATATGGTAACATAAAAATTCAGGTGAAACTATCAAAATTTTCAAAATAATTAGTAAGGGATTACCCAGGGAATAATCCTTGTGTAATTTTACCCAAGGATTTTTTTCTTATTGAACTCCAATATACCAACGAATTTACCCAGGGAAATTTTCATGGCTAAATTTACCTAGGGATTACTTAGGGATTTGTCATTTAACATATCACAAAACACCACTGGATTACCCACGTAACATTTCTTGGGTGAATTTACCAAGGAATTACCTAGGGATTTGTCATTATGTATATACTGAAATACCAACGGATTACCCACGAAATGTTCCCTGGGTCAATTTACCAAGGGATTACCTAGGGATTTTTCACTTCATACATTTCATATTACCAACAGATTACCCAGGGAACAATTCATGGGTAAATTTACCAACGAAATTTTCCCTAGGTAATCCCTAGCAAATGCGTTGTTTTTTTTAGTTATACAACAAAATTACCTAGGGAATTTAGAATATTTACCCAGGGATTGGGCCGTTGCTAATTAGCAAGGGATTTCAAAATTCATGGGTAAAGTTTTACCCTCGAGGCTGTTACCCAGGGATTAAAATCTCTGGGTAATCCGTTGGTAATCGAAATTACCCAGGGATTTTCATAAATTACCCAGGGAATTTTTCGTTAGTAAAAATTGTTTTACTTGTAGTGATGTTGATTTGATTAATGTGAAAATATTGTGAAGTGCTCCGCCCAAGGGGCGTGGTAGCGGCTAGATGATGTTGTAAGCGTGAGTCCCTTATGCTCATTCGCTCTAAAATCCTTGCCATTGGGTTGACGTTCTCAACCATCGTCTGTATCCTTCGTTTCATGCTCCCAAGTCAAAGCTAAGTGGCTCGATATCATGAGGCAACTTGAGGGTGAAGGCGGGGTCTCCCGTGACAGAGTTAGCGAACTGGTTCATGGTTCGCAGCTTCTTCCTGAGGAGGTTTGATGTTATTTTCACTCATTGTGTTCAAGCAATGGACTGCGAATGTCGTTTCCAATAAACAATGCCAAATCTTTTAGCCAAAAATTTCCCACGTCCAACTAAGGACTAATGTTGGATCACCTCGCTTCGAACTTGCAAAAGTTGTTGACACCGGGTAGATGTCACCAAAGCCACTCCGATGTCTAAGTTAGATTATGTAGAATAAGTGTAGAGAGGTGGAGGCTTTGAGCATACTTGTTTCTCAAGAATGAACCCAATTTTAATAGTTGAGGGGGTTGGCTCCAGCATTTAATGCATTTTCTCAATCAAGGGAGCGATTTACGTTATTCTATATCAGGAATAGATCATTGTTCTTGTGCGTCGGGATCTGCTTTGTTCGATCTCGAATCTGAAACACCCTTGTTTTGGATTGTACAGTTTGAGTTTCTTGGTTGAATTGTTCTAGGTAAGTGATTTCGGCTATAGTCGAAGGTGTCCTCGGTCATGGCCGACCAGAAGTGGGTTTTCGGCCATAGATGAGAGAAGGATCCATCGGCCTTAGCCGAGGAGAGTCTCCTCAGCCTCAGTCGAGAGAAGGTTTCCTCGACCATGTCCGTGGCCTTTTCAGCCGTGACCTAGGGGGTTTTTTCCTTGGCCACGGTCGAGTAGACCTTGCGAAATGTCGGCGGGCATTTTCCCTTCGACTTTCTCTTTGCCTTCCTTTGGCTATTTCCTCCATTAAATTTAACTTTTAGCCAGTTTTCTTGTTGTTCATTTTTTTTTGGTGTAACATTTGTAATAATTTTTATTGTATTTCTTAATCAAATATGTTCATTTTATATTATAAAATATTATGAAATTGATAAACTATATATAGTTTATTTTACTGAATTTTAAAATTATGTAACAAGTAATACTTGACAGGTGTCAATTTTTATTTGAGTTTCTTAGCCCATCTCTCACTTTTTGTTTTTCCTTTTCAGTGGTCTGAATCCATCTCTCCGTAATAGTGTGGCACATGGAACTTGATATAAGTAGTGTCGCTTAATCATTTTTATTCTTTCTTTTGGTTTCTCACCACATTTCTCTCTTTCTCTCTTAATGAATCCCACTTTTTCTTTTTCTTTTTTCCTCTTTCGACTTTAGCATGTGTCAACTTTAATATATAGGTGATATTTTTCTATTATTGTTAGAAATGTTCTATTCTTTTGTAACTATATAAATCATGACCTACATGTTAATGTGCTTTAGTTAAAACAAAAGTACATTAATATTTAGTAATGATATAAGAGCAGGCCGGCCTTGGGGCAAGGTCCACACGGGGACCGTCCTAAACCCCTAAATTTTGGGGGCCCCAACCTAATTTTATAATAATTTTTTTATATTTAACTCTTTTATTATTATTTTTTTGTTTTTCAATTACTTTTTTAGCCTTTTTTAAACTTTTTCATTTTCGATGTTCCATTTTATTTCCATTTTCCGTTCTCTCTTCATTTCCATTTCCATTTCCATTTGCATTTCTCCTCTTCCATTTCCATGGATTCAAAGTTTAATTCCGGTGCACCTATTGCATTCCGGCATTCCCTCCTTCTTTCCCGCGAATACAACGCCAGTCGTTCTTCTTCTTCTTTCTTCTTCCGCCAGCGCTTTTGCTACTCTCTTTTATTTATTTTTAATCTTCTCCTTCAGTGCTGCACCCTTTCTCCCTTTCTTCTCCTCTTTTTTTTTTTTTTTTTAACGCCCTTTCTTCCCCCGCTGCCCTTTTCTGCTTCTTTATTTTTATTTATTTTTTACTTTTTAGCGTCCTCCCTTCTTCTTTACTTAAACTTTAGTCTATTTTTTTAGTCTATTTTAAAAAACAATTTACCGGTAGCGCCACGTCTTCTTTTTCTACTTTATTTTTTTATTTCTTATGTTTTAGACGTTGCTACAAATTCGTGCAATCTTGACGTTACTACAGTATAAATCAGTAACTGTGAACACTCATTTTAACTAATATAATTAGCAAAACTTGTTTTCTTTTCTTTTTATTTGTTATGCTTAAATTTATATAATTATGTATTTAGATCAGGTATAATAATTTTATCAACAACTATAAAGTCAAAGTTATCGAAAATCGACAACTGGTATTTTCTTGCACTTATTCATCATTTAATATTTATGTTAAATTTGAAATAATTTTTATTTGTGTTGATTTTGTAGCTTAATATTATTAATTTTATGAATTTTATTTTGTTGATTTTCTAGTTATATGTTGTGTTGAATATTTGTGTGAAATTTGTAATAATTATTTGTTTGTATTAATTTTGTACCTGTATTGTGTTGATTAGTGGTTTTATTATGTCCATATTGAAATAATTTATTCCATAAACACAATTCTGAATATATATATATATATATATATATATATATATATATATATATATATATATATATATATATATATATATATATAAATAAATAAAAAATTTAGAACAATTGAGTCTATGAGCACTAAATAAATTTTTTAATAAAAATTTGGGTCAATCAAGTCCTTCAAAAGAATTGAGAAAAATGATTATAATGAAAATTATAAAATTGAACCTAAAATTGAACCAATTGCTTATTAATATATAAAAGGGCCTCATTTTATATATTTTGCCTTGTGCCCTAAATAATTAGGACCGACCCTGTATAAGAGGTACATGTTAGTGTTCATTAGTTAAAACAAAAGTATATTAGTATTTACTAATGATATAAGAGATTATAATACTATTTCAAGAATTAACAAAATCTAATTTTTAATCCCTAAAAATAAATAAAATAAAATTGATTGTGTGTTACAATAAAACCTTACTTCTATCTGTTTCTAGTGCAAAATAACTTTTTTCAACAATAAGACCATTTCACTATATGATTTTTGTAGTACAATTATATAATGCATACAAAAAAAATATTAGTTTTACAATTTCTTCTATACTTCTTCGGATACCCGCAAACTATAGTTGGTCATATAATAATTAGCTTCTAAAGGTTTTCTATTTATTTTTTATTTTTTATTTTTGTAAAAGAAATAATCTAAGCGGTTGGAGATCCGACCCTCCCTAACTCGTGAGGTGCACAGATACATGATGGATAGGTTGACTCTCTCACCACGACCCAATTAGTCCCCACACCAACCTAACCCCAATAAAAAATTTATTAAAAATGATAAAATTAAAAATTACTGATTAAATCAGCATAACCTGATAATCGAACTAGCAACCTCTAAGTTCCAAAGGGTGAAGAATCCACGAACCAAGGAACAAATGCCGCATTGGCGCTTGTCAAGGTTATTAGTGTATTCTTCGGTTCAGAGACATTGTGATTTCTGGTCCAAAGTTATTAAAGAATTGTTTTATTAGTTTGCATCGTGAATTAAATGGGATATATACTATTATTAGTTTGCGTCGGAACTCTCGATTAGGGAAAAGGTCAGACACACTGGGTCACAGATGACCTATTTTTCACATCCCGGGATTAAACTGGCCATCTTATACGTCAAATATTAAAATCGTAATCAAAACTTCAACGCTCGATCGCGCGTTCAATGGAGAATACGCAGAGCCGCGAAGCTTCCCGCAAATTGCATTTAAAAACTCATCTGTATATACGTACAAACAATGCACAAAATCATGGGAAGAATTAAAGGATATATTAACAATATGTTCAGTTATTTAATTGACATGAGTTCTTTGGTCCACCGACTACCTCCCTCAGGAATTACGTTATTTTTCATGTGCATTGCTTCCACTGAATTTTTTTGACCTTTTTATCTCATCAGATGCGTGACGGAGTCATCATATCCCGTGCCGAGGGTACTGTACTCAGTTTAGTACTTCCATGTCTTATTTATGTATTTGATGACACTCTTTTGACTCGCCCTCTAATCTGTTTATTATTTTCATGTTAATTTTTTCTTCACATTTTCAATACTCCTGCATGGTGTAAGTAAGTTTAAAACAGTCAAATCCCATTTATCTTGTACTTGTTCTAAAGCAATTTTATGATCATTACATCTAAACCAATAACAAATTAAAAATTATATATAGAAATAGATATACTTTTACGACTCAAAAAGTATATTTTCAACCATATTCATGCTAATATAGTATATATTGAGTGGGGCGGAGCTATACAGACCGTTACTTGGGCTTGGTGTGCAACATACCCCCTCCCTCCCTTATATATATATATATATAGCCCGCCCACCCTCTCCCTCTCTCTCTATATATATACTCCCTTCTCCATGAAATATATAGAAATATACATTTCTCTCTCTCACTCTTTTTTTTTTTTAAAATCTCTCTCTCTCTCTCTCTCTCCACATTTTTATTTTGATACTAACAACAAAATGTCTTTTTTTTCTATAAAAATGATAAATAATTATTTTTTTAATTTTATTATTTGCATTGTATTATAAGTCTTAGATAAAGATAAAGTATATTAAATATTAGTTTATCAAATTATATAAGAATTTAAAATAATCTGGTTAAATAAAAAAGAAATTATTAAAAATATTAATTTATTAAAAACTAATATCCAATAAATTATAATCACAATCAAATAAAAAACTTACATATAAACACCAAAAAACGCAATATCATGAATTTGCTGCTTATGTGTCGATTTACAGCTTTAAAGATAAGATTGTCAAATTGTTTTCAAAAAGTTTAGTTGGATTCAAAATAACTACACATGTCTATCATTTGGATATCAATGATTTACATATCTTAAAGTGTGCAATAAATGATTTAACGAATATATTTGCACATGTAGTTATAAATTTTTACATATCTTAATCAATAAATTGTCCTAATACCATTGAGGTTTTTCTAAAAATAATTTTTAAGCCCACGCTAAATAAAATTCCTGACTATGCCCTTGAATGAGTGGTGTGTTTTCTTTTTCTTTTTCTTTTTTCTCTCTCATGATGTGGTGACGAGATGCATTGCGATGTTAGCTTAGATTATATTTTTTAGTACATATTTTGTGTTGTTTTGATACTCATATAAAAATATGAAGTGTATTGAAGTGGTTCTCCATGCAATGAGAAAGTGTACAATATCACAACTTAAATGGGGTAAGTGTAACTTTATTAATATTTATTTATTAAAATAAAATAATGTATTTATAATTTTTATAACAAGTTTTGATATAAGTTTCTTAAAGAAAAATATATATTTTTAGAGTAAAAGCATAAATATATAATTTAATTAAAATAAAAATAGGGGTAAGTAAAATGTTAATATATTTAAGGGGGTAGCAGGGAAAAGCTTTTAAGGGAAACTTTTTTTTTTTTAAAAGTAGGATACGTATAATGCAAATGGTAATGTTTCTTAAAAGATTAATTTATTATTTATCTTTTCAAACATTAATATTAACTTTAATAAAATTAAAATAAGTTCCTAAACGACATAATTGGAATTTTTGGGAAAAAATCATACCGTGATCTTTCAAAGTACTATCCTCTATAATTTAATATAGAAAAATGTTAATCTAATAGTAAAATATTGTAACTGTATGTGCATAACTACGCATGTATATTTATTAGATCATTTATTACACAACTCAAAATGTATACAAAATTAATATTCAATAAATATATGAATATGTGGTTGCACATGAAATTGCAAAAATTACAGTTAGATTAACATTCCCGTGTAATATAATGCATGCCTTTTGTTTTAACTATTTTGTTTTCTCCTCAAAATTGAGAGAGATAAAATATGCATTACAATCCAAGGATGTATTATAGATTATAGAAAACAGTAAAAACAACATTGATCAAGTTTCAAATAAAAGAGCTTGGGATTCAAGTTCCAGTTCCACTTTATCGTACATATATGACCCAGCCAATTCAACAAAAACTAGCGGGATCAAACCCTAATAGTCAACATTCAAAACCCCTCTCGCAAGTTGAATGGCGCGCAAGGTTTACTACGCACACATATAAATATGCACGCTCAGTACCTTTCAAACATCTACTATCCTTTAATGATCAGATCTCCTTTGCTGTAAATGAGATGAAGCTCCCCTTTGTGGTTGTAGTAGTAGTAGTAGTTATTGTTCTACTTCTAAGTATTAAATCACGCGAAGCTGAAGCGAGACTCTTGGCTGGAGAAGAAGATCAGAAATTGAAGAGAAATTACCTGGTGGTAGAGTCACTTCCAAGGGGTCCTGTCCCTTCTTCTGGGCCTTCTGGTTGCACCTATATCCCTGGAAGAGGTGGACCCAATTGCCCTATAAACGGGAAGAAGATGGCTGCTTGTTCTTCTGCATTATTGAATCATGCTAGAGTATCCGACGATCGCCTGCATTTAAAGGTGCCGCCGCTTGGTGTTTCCGCCAACCAACAGAAATGAGGCACTTCGTTGGCTACTATGCAATTTCTCTTACATATGAAGAGCTAACATTATTATTGTCCTTATTCTTGGAGTTCGAATTGTATAGTATTTAGTTTGTTCGTTCTTTCTCAAGTGCCTATAATAATATCAAATTTGTTTATTGATATATAAGTTAAAAGAGACAGTTTTACATGCATGTAGAATATTCAGTTTGGGACTTTTAAGAGATCTAATGTGTCTTCCAAACTTTTTTTTTTAATTAAAAAAAATGGCTGATTTAAATAAATTTTAGGACTTACGATATCTTTGGTTAGCGCGCATCATGTTAGTTCTTGCATGGAGAACATTAATTTTTTTTAGAGTAATACTATAGGGTGTAGCCAAAAATTTTATTTAAAAAATCTAGACGATACAAATAAAATTCATTGATTAAGATATATAAATCACTAATATTGAAATGACAAGCATGTATAGTCACACATATAGTTGCATATTTTATAGTTAGATTATCATTTCTTTTTCAGTAAGGAAAATACTAATCTAACCCCAAAAATTTGCAATTACATGTGCATCTATCCATGTGTATCCATTGGATCATTTAATAAACATGTGTAGTTATTTTGAATCCAGCTAAACATTATGATAAAAAAAGGGTCTAACTAAACTTTTTGAAAAACATTTGATAGCCTTATCTTTAACGCTGTAAATCGATGCTTGAGTGGCAAATTCAGAGAAATATATTTTCAGGTTTTTATACATAAATTTTTTATTTGATTGTCATTATAATTTGTGGGATATTAGTTTTGATAAAATAATATTTTTAAAAATTTTCTTTTTATTTAATTAGATTATTTTAATTTCTTATATAATTGGATAAATTAATATTTAATCTCACCACTAGTTAGTTTAGGGTATGAATGTATTACTAACACTAACATGGATACAAATATTGTTTCTTCTAAAAACAATAATAAATTAATACTTAGTAATTTATATTTAATAAAATATTAATTATACCTTACATTTAGTAATTATGTATTCCTTTATATTAATATATACATATATTCTCTGGGCTGGAGCCCAGGGTAGCGGTAATGAGGCTCCACCCCTGACTACATTGACATTTAATATATACATCACCTACATATATCATTGGATTGCTTCGAATCATGTATTGGTACATGATTCGAGGCAATTTAATGGTCTTTAATGGTAATGTACACGTTGGATGTGTACTTTAGATGCCACTATAGCATTTTCCTTTTTTTAAGGTTTTACTGAAAACATATCGTCAAAATATGTTTTTGATATTAATAAAACATATTTTATGTAGAAGACATTTTTAATATAGATTAAAACATCTTCTCCAAAAATGTTTTATCGTTGGGTTTAGAAAACCATTGATTTTCCTACAATGGTGATCGAAGACCCTTTTCTTTAACCTCTCTCTTCTTTTCTAGCGAAAAATTTGTTACTAAATTAGGAAAGCAAGGATTTTAAGTCACGGAACATCACTAATCTCACTTAAAGAATCTGAACATGTCCTCTATTCTCAAAATAACTTAAAGAATCTGAACGAGTCCAATATGAAAAATTAACTCATTATAAACATTTTAATGAAATACTTTCTTACAATAAAAAGAGTTGGAAAAGCTAAGTATATATTGTTTCATGTTCATTGAGTGGGTACGGAAAACCTTTATCCTCATCATGAAAGAACAAAATCTATGTGAAAGTTTTTCACTAATAATGTAAAGTTGTTGAATTGTAAGGACCCAATGAGTGATACTTGGTTTCGATGCTTTTAAGTACTCCTAACCACAACTCATCCTTTGATTCTTCTTCAACATCATTCGATTCGGACCTCCACTTCGTTTCACCCAAAGCTTCATCTTGGTTATGGATCGATCACCCACATTCGAGTCCATAAGTAGTGACAATTTTCCTATGAAGAATCACTTTCACACTACAACTCTGGTTTGAAGGAATTGTACCTACTCACCTAGAAAAAAAATAGTATACATGCTTAAGTACATAGACAATAGTGGTTAATTTAAACTATGAACATTGAAACTTCACCATAAAAGATGTTTGTTGTAAATAACGAACATGCAAACTACATTACCAAACTAAAACTTAAAAATAGAAATAATCCATTTAAATCAACTAAAACTTAATTTTTTTTTATTAAAAGCATATATAATTATACAATTACCTCAAGGAAAGAGGCATTTGGCAAAGCTAGCCTCTTTTAGGACCCATGTTTATCTCACTTTTTTTTTTCTAACACACATGACATTCAATAGCCAATCAATTCAAAAAAAAATAAAAATCTCAACCATTATAAATTTATAATATAATGATTATGCAAAAAAAAATTGTCATTGTCCAATTTTCATGTGTTGCAAGAAATTTTAGAACATAAGACAGAGTGTTTTGAGTGTAAAAAACTCTTGGCCCAAGAAATATTGATTTAATTTTTAACACATCTGGAAGAAAAACTCAATGTACAAAAGATAAGAAAAGGCTGCAAACCTTACACTCCATACTCTTTCCCCCAGACACCTTTCCTTAAACTTGGTGTTAAGAGTTAAGATGGTGTATACATCCTTTGACAAAGACATTCACTTAGTTATTACACCTCCATATTGTTGGCCCAGTATTACAGTCCAAGAGCGGGGGTGAATTGGACTTGGCAGATTTTTCGAGTTACCTTTCGGATATTTTAATTAAACAAGTAATGTGCATAGTAGGTAACAATCCAAATAAACAGATGTAGGAAAATAAATGAACACAAAGGATTTAGAGTGGTTCGGTTCCCCTTGAACCTACGTCCACTACCCGATCACCACAATCAAGATTTTCCCATACACTATTGGCTAATCACTTATGGGCATGATTAGAAGCCGTTTATAGTCTAACCGACAAAAGGTTTGGTTAGAAAAGGCCCAACCACTAACTTACACTAGGGCTTGATTAGAAAGCTACAAACTAGCCTATACCAAGGCTTGGCTAGAAAGCCAAAACTTGTAACCCACTTACGAGCGTGGTTACGTGTCTTACAAATAATGGTAATATCCCAGTTGACTTAATCAAGTCAACAATATATCAAGATTACAAAGATATAGAGAAGTGCACAACAACACTCTCAATAATATAAGCTTAAAATCTTGAATGAGTCAACAATTACTATTCCAACCACTATGATTCTACATGATGCAAAGTGTTGAAATAGGTTTTTCTCAAATGCACTCGATTCAAATATATGTGATAAAAAATAGTGAATTGAATATACACAACTATCAAGATATTGATTCTAAATAGCAATAAGTTTAAAATTGTTATTATTCACATCACTGTTCATAGTACTATTCGTCACTATTCATTCGAAACATGTATATTGTATTAAAATTGTCAAACAGTCTCCAAAAATCATGAAATGGAACCTAACCACATATTCAAGGTCCCGACAGTCCAGGGAGTTTTTCTACCTTTCTAGCGGAATTTCATTCACATTGGGTCAAAATCCCAATTTTTCAAAACGCCGTAAAAAGGCTCCCACAATCAAAATTACTCCGCTAAAATCGTTACATCTAGCTTCGATAGTAATTTTACGAAGAAATTGTAACACCCTGTCATTTTAATTAAATATATATTTTGAAGTACGCGTATATCGAGATGTATAAGACACGTATAATCCATGTGTACATGTATCAAATGAACTTGAACATGTCACAAGTGAGTTCGGAATGTGATTTCAAATAGAAATCGATTTACAACACGTGTATGTCTCATGTGGATTGAGTGTATAGAAGAAGAGGAGGAGGAATGGAGTAAGAAAAAAATAAAAAAATAAAAAAATTACTGTGCATTTGTGGATACTGTTCGTAAGCGGGTGCTGTTCACCAAACAGTACTGTGAACAGTATTCGTTGGAAAGATAAAAAAAAACAAACGAAGTTGCAGAAAGGGCAGAGAGAAGAAGGAGAAGAAGAAAAAGGGGAAAGGCGGGATTCGCGCGAAATTCAGACTCGCGGTAAGTGATTTTCACTCCCTTTTTTCGTGAAATTACTATCTAAGCTAGATGTAACGATTCTAGCGGACTAATTTTAACTATGGGAGCCGTTTTACGGCGTTTTGACAAATTGGGGTTTTGACCCAATGTGAATGAAAATTCGCTAGAAAGGTAGAAAAACACTCCCTGGACTGTCGGGACCCTGAATATGTGGTTAGGTTCCATTTCATGATTTTTGGAGACCGTTTGACATTTTTAATACAATATACATGTTTCGAATGAATAGTGATGAATAGTACTATGAACAACGATGTGAATAGTGAATAGTGAATAGTCGAATAGTGAACAGAGTTGTAAATAGTGAATAGTGAATAGTGATGTGAACTGTGATGTGAACTGTGATTTGAAATCATAGATTCGTAGAGAACTGAATTCCGAACGTTTCGATGCTAAGATTGTGATTTTTGGATATGATTTGATAGTTTTAGTAACTAAGTATATGGTGTCGTGAAAATAGGATTTGAAAATCTATTTTCACTGTTCTTTCTTGTAGAAATATCTAGATTGACCACAAAAACGATATAGTAGTTTCTTCAACTGCTTATGAGTCCTAAATGGATTTATTATTCGTGATTTGAAGTGAGTTGAGAAATTAAAGATGTAAATAGATATGAATACATGAAATTGAATTATGGAGTGATTGTGACAGGTTAAATTAGTTGGATTTAACTTGGAGCTGGACTCGAAAGCGACGATGATTGGGTTTAAGTTGAACGTGTTGTACTGTGAGTATAGTTTTCTTGATTTGGTTCTTGTATGACATTGTACGCATATAAAATGTTTGATTGTATGCATGTGACAGTTATATATAATGCATTGAGTTTTATGGATCATGCAAACTGATTTTAGAAATTGGAGTTTGTAATGATGTCATTTCGTTAGGAATTAGACCCGAATGAGGTTTTGCGAGTCCTCATTGTCAGTAGGTCTGTCCTAACAAGGGTTGCGATTCTTGAAATGACTGTGAATTGGGTAATGAGAGGCTGTGGCTACCTTGTAACGGCCATACAAGGGTTAGACTTGCTCTCTTGCCTTGCGGAGGAGGGAGATTGTGCATTGTGTTATTGAAAACTCATGCAATTTATGTTGTTGACATGTATAATATATTCGTTGACTGATGCATGTGTTGAATAAGTGTTTGAAATGATTTTAAATGTCATATTTCTCTAAATGTATATAATTGCCATCTCAAGAACTATATTCATTGAGCTGTTTTTTGCTCACCCCATTTCCTCCAATATTCAGGTATTGAGTCGAAGGGAAAAGGAAAATCCGTGAGTGATAATCACGTGAGCCTTCGTCTGGTATGTGTATGTAGGCTTGGAGGAAATATCTTTTGTTATTTTGATATGTATACTTATCACACATTATATATATATGTATTATCATCTAGATGGGATGTGTGGGCATATCTATAGCTTAATATATTGGATGATGAAATGAAAATGGGATGTGTGAATGAATGGAATGAGTATAGAAATCTATATTGGATTTGATTTGTGGTATATTAGGAAAAAAATTTCAGTAAATTTTGGGAAGGATTGTGAGACTACGTGAAGGCTGACAATGTATTATATACTGTATATGGGTATGTACAGTGTATAGTACACTGTGCCGGTCATGACGTCAGCCTACGTCAGGGGCGTCGTGACAATATTGGTATCAGAGCCTAAGTTTAAAATTCGTAAAAAGATTAAAAGCTTTATGATATTATAATTATTTGTAGGGGTATACATATGGGTAGTCCTATTATGTTGAGCCTAATCCAATATGTTATCTTGACTGAGCATCACCTGTGTCGGTGAATTCCAGATTTGGAAATGAATAGTCAAGAGTAATAATGAAAAGTGCTGATCAAGAAGGGATCAGAAGGCTGGAAGGAAACGAACTGGATGTAATCCAGTGATAATAAATTATATAGCTTATATATGGCTAGAAACTACCCAACAACAACGAAATGCACAGCTTATGAGCTTGTGGCAAAGTTGTAATGTGAGAAAGACAGAGGCTTGAACCATTGATAGCTCTAGATTTGGGTGCCAATGGTGTGGGTACTTCTGTAAAAACATCTATCATTGAGACTGAAGTCAAAATAAAAATAGAAGGTCTCAATGATAAGCCAGATGAAATGAAAAGATATGTGAAAGGTATGGAAACTTTCAGGAGAAGAGACTCTCCTATCTTAACTGGCAGTCTGATATTAAACGTAGTCAAGAATTTGCTACTCTGAGTGGAGACCATCTTAGAGAATGAGTAAGTCTCATAAAATGATACAACAAGTTAGCTACGTTTCAGCTACCTAATGATAAGAGATAATAGAACATTGGGTTAAGGACTCCTGAGATGATTAAGGCACAAGATTAATTAAAGAAGCTATTTTATAAGAGTTTCTATCATCATGCTGACATTGATTTAAGGCATGAAAAATTTTATCTTGTTAAAATGTAGTGACATGCCTAACCATAAATACAAACATGAATTAAATAGACTGGTATAGTTTATTTTTGGACTGATCACGATGGATACTCTGAGAATGATAAGGATCTAGAATAAATTTTGGGATCCTATGTGGTAGGTTTGATAATTGTTGGGTGATAAATATATGCGCAAGTTGTGAGGCAACCTATACCTTTTGGGTTAGCCAAAGCTGTCGTTAGAAGCGGAGTCATCAACACCAGTTTTAGGTAAAAGGTGAACTAAGTAATGTAAGGATATGTTTGGGACAATAATATGAAATTCAAGATAAGCGAAACATTGAGTAAGGTTGACATTTTGACAGTAGTCGTGACTCTAAGTTTGTTAGTACCTGACCCAATAATAATGGGAAAAAGGGAAGTGATGTTAACGAATTAAGAAAACCAGAAGTGGTTTCCATTGCCTGAGCAGGAGTCACAGACTGCGTACATTGTATCTCGACCTATCATTATCAATCTAAAAAAAAAAAAGACACGGATGTGTCAATCTCCAGTTAGTCGATATGAATGCCCCAATATTTTTTTTGTTATCTTCTGTTATAATCGTATATCATTGATTGTGAGTATGCCTACAGGAGAAAGAATCTACCATGATATGGTTAGCAAAGATTATGTGTAATAAATATGAGGGTCATCAAGTACTTATGGACTTTAGAATATGAAGTTTTTAGAATTAGATGCTTTGTTGGGTATGATTGGCTGGCTACTTCTCATGCCAGGTGGAGCGTTTCGCCGAAAAGAAGTAATAGTCTGAATAAGTGGAAAATTCTCATTTTGAATCTCGAGAAATTTATACCCTCAAAATTGTCTCTTTCCTGTGGTGAGCTGGTATATTGGAGTATTCTCTGATGACTTCTTAAAATTGCCACATGGACAAGAGATTGATCGCATATCAAACTGATGCCAAGCACCTGAGAAATTGTGAGGATTTAAGGTGTATGTAAATGTGTTAATGAGCAAAAGATTTATTATCCTTGGTATGCCACCTTGGAGAGCATTTGTGATAAGATGGAAAGAAGGTATAGTGAAATATGTTTAAGTATGAATTACTGAGCCAATGGTTCAGTGGCTACTCAGAGTTCGGATTCAAACTATAGGTTGTGAGTTCGAATCTGGGGAGGCCCTGCACTATTCATGAATAGTGAATAGTGTGGACAAAAAACCTCGGGGATACTAGACGCTGTGTGCGGGCTGTGTATTGAGGTATGACAATATTATGTGGTATATGATGGCTAGGGTATGCGTACCCATCACATCCCGGGGGTACTAGACACTGCAGTGTGCTGTGTACTGCGGTGTGGCAGAAAGAGAGTAAAAATCACTTACCGCGAGGCCCGATTGGACGCGAATCCCGCGTTCTTTCTTTTTTTTTCTTCTCCTCTTCTCGGTTCTTCCTCTCTGCAACTTTCGTTCGTTTTAATTTAATTTAATTTAATTTTATTACATACGAGTACTGTTCATGGTACTGTTCTGTGAACAGTACCCGCAAATGAACATTAATTAATTATTATTTTATTTTTTCTTCCTTTATTCCTCTTTTTCTTCTTCTATACACTCAATTCACATATTTAATTAACCAACCAACCCCATAAATTAAGCAATTGACATCAACTCCAATGTTTAACGTGTAAGCACCCATAGAAGATGATCTCATAGGTATCATCTTCGTTA
Source organism: Paratinospora sagittata (assembly GCA_035771175.1). NCBI lineage: Eukaryota > Viridiplantae > Streptophyta > Magnoliopsida > Ranunculales > Menispermaceae > Paratinospora > Paratinospora sagittata. The sequence goes on along the minus strand of CM069613.1, from coordinate 12,630,239 downwards.
CTACTCATACACACGTATATTTGGCTCCTATGTATAAAATACGTGTATTATACATCTCGATATATGTGTACGTCAACGTATGTATTTAATTAAATTTACGGGGTGTTACAATCTCCCCAACTTAAGGAATTTCGTCCTCGAAATTTAGAATCAATGACTATTCCTGAAGTGATACTCAAGCCCAGAAAACTGCTCCCACATTTTATATGTCCGCTCCCATGTTTGCTCTTCTTGATACGTGGTATCCTCCCCAACTTAGAGTTGAGTTTTATCCATAACATATATGGAATTCAGAATGATATTTCCTCAACATCAATATATAGAAAATATTACGGACACCTATCAACTGTGACAGTAGAGCAAATCGGTAAGCCAATGGACCTATCCTATCAAGGATCTCTACTGGTCCAACAAATCGCGGTGCGAGCTTTCCTTTCATCCCAAATCTCATTTAACCTTTCTGTGGTACGACCCTTAACAAAACTGAGTCAGCCACAATACATTTCAAGGCCTATATACCAACCCTGTGTATTTACTCATATCCTCTGGTACCAATAACAATAACTCCATACTTTCAAATCAACAAGTTGGAGATCTATAAGGCTAGCAGTTTAAAGTTTACACACATAACATATTCTTTCCAACTTCCACCAAAATTCAAGTATACTAGACCCGAGGATGCTCGCAAGCATCAAAGTCACTCTCTCAGTCTGTCAGCCAGTCTGAGAATACAATATCACACTGAGAAGGAGATGAGTACCAAATTGAGTCTGCATCATATATCAAATCCCGACACAATCTTCGGATCTTAATCCGACATGACAAATATCTGAGTACTCCCATCAAATCTCCTTATCTCACACATATACAATATGCTCAGTCTATCAATAGACTTCTGGTGTTCATCGGAAGAATACAGAAACTTAGCAGTCCACTAATGGTTATCCAAATGGTATCATATCTACCCATAACCCATAAAATACCATTTGAATCCCATCTTCATTTAACACAATCTATATGACCAATTTCATAATCTTTCATACTGATATCATACTCGTCTCATCATAAATCTTACTCTCTGAATATGAGTATCAAGCAGCTGAACATGCATCCGAGCACAAAGATCAACACATGGAGTAATAGAGAGTACACTCATAACTGTAACTCTCACTCACAAAAAATCTCCATTTCTGGCTAACTGATAGTTACTACTCCAGTTTCAGCCTGTTTCCTGCTCAATGCCTCAGCAACATATTGGCCATTCCCAGGATAATAATTCAATATAAAATCAAATCCTTCGGGAATTCTTGCCACATTTATTACCTCATATTCAGTTTCTTTCCGTTCAAACAAGTACTTCAGACTCTTAAAATCTGAAGATAGTGTGACCTTTTATTATAGAGGCAATGCTCTCATCAAATCACTACCAAATAATTTTTATTCACTCTCAAGATGGTTATTCTCGTGCACTACCAAATATCTGAAGGCACAAGTAATTAACTTATCCTTTTGTATCAATGCAAAATCCAGATCTGGACGTGATATTCATCAATCACAATTACTTCCAGGTTCTGAAACTCGTAACAACATTTAATACTGTGAGAGCTTTCCCCATGCACCACGGTCCACAATTATATAACATTCATCTAGTTTAGTTTCGTGAGTGACATACAACTAATACCAGAGAACTTCTGATTTCCATCATTGACATCAGTTTTCACAGTACTATGATCACTTTGACCTTCGCAGCATCCTTAAAGATACTATTTAAACTGGTCATTTGATCCAAAAATTCTCATCTTAATTATATTCAAAACTCATATTCACCGAGCTTGACACTCAATCGGTGCTCTCTCAGTGACTACAAGATAATTCCGAGGTGCTATTCGTGCTCCTTTCATTTCTTGGGACAATTTCATATATCATCATCGAAGACTATGTAATAATCAAGATATGATTCATATACCCACTGCATCAATCCTATAAACGTGATTGACACATTAATCAAGGTTACCAAAATTTCATAATATCCATATCTTGTCTTAAAACAGTCTGCATTACATCCTTTTCTCGAATTCTTAACTGATGGTGCCTAGATCTCAAAATGATCTTAAAAAAAAGTTGGCACTATTTAGTTAATCGAATTCGACCATCTATCCATGGAAAGGATATTCATTCTTTATTGTTACCCTGCTCAGTTAACAGTAATTCATACTTACACATATTTCACTATACCTTCTTTCCATCTTATCACAAATGCTCTCCAAGGTGGCATATCAAGAATAATAAATCTTTTTTTTTTCATTAACACATTTACTTACACCTTAAATCCTCACAATTTCTCAGGTGTTTGGCATCAGGTTTTATGTGTGATCAATCTCTTGTCCATGTGGCAATTTTAATAAGTCATCAGAGAATACTCTAATATACCAGCTCACCACAGAAATTTTAATCAACTGCATGCCTTATTACGTTACTATAAATGGCTTTGTACTAGCCATATTCTCCATTTCCTCGTCGTCAATAACTTTCTTATCTTAGATACAAGCTTTTGAGGGTATAAAGTCCTCGAGATTCAAATGAGAATTTTCCACTTATTCAACATATTACTTCTTTTCAGAGAGACGCTCCACCTGGCATGAGAGGTAGTCAGCCAATCATACCCAACAAAGTATCTAATTCCAAAAATTTCATATTCTAAAGTCCATACTTACTTGATGACCCTCATATTTATTCCACATATTATTTGCTAACCATATCATGGTAGATTCTTTCTCCTGTAGGCATAGTCACAATCAATGATCTACTAATATAACAGAAGATAATACAATCTGTCTACCATATCACCAGAGGTACAAGACCAGGTAGATCCAACAATACATCAGAATATACACAATAACAAAATGTTGATCAAACTTATTCTTAACGTCCTTCTAATCTTTGGATCTGGTCTTGTATTTACTTTAATTTATTCTCTAAAATCTGGTGGAGTCACATTGATAAAAATATTGGGGCATTCCATATCGACTAACGGGACACTAACACGTCCCGTGTCTTTTTTTTTATTTTTTTTATTTCAGATTGATAATAGACAATTGCAGATTGAGATACAATTTACTTAGTCTGTGACTCATGCTCAGGTAATGGAAACCACTTCTGGTTTTCATAATTCTTTAACATCACTTCCCTGTTTCCCATTAGTATTGGGTCAGGTACTAACAAGATTAGAGTCACTAATACTGCCAAAATCTCAACCTTACTCAATGGTTAACTCATCTTGCATTTCATATTATTGCCCCAATATTTCCTTACATTACTTATTTCTCCTTTTACCTAACACTGGTGTTGATGACTCGACTTCTAACGGCAGTGCAAACTATATCACTAGTATTGCTGGTGTTAACAATCTCACCACAGCTTTGGCTACCCCAAAATTTATAGGTTGCCTCACAACTTGCGCGTATATTTATAACCCACCAATTAGCAAACCTGCCATAAGGATCCCAAACTTTATTCTAGATCCTTATCATCCTCAGAGTATCCATCCCAAAAAGTCTATTTAATTCATGTTTGTATTTCTGGTTAGGCATGTCACTACATTTTAACAAGATAAACTTTTTCATGCCTTAAATCAATTTCAACATGATTATAGAAGCCCTTATACAATAGCTTCTTTAATTAATCCCATGCCTTAATCATCTAAGGAGTCCTTAACCCAAATTTCTATCATCTCTTATCATCAACTAGCTTAAACTTAGCTAACTTACTTTATCATTTTCAGAGACTAAATCATTCTCTAAGATGGTCTCCACTCAGAGTCGCAATTTTTTTTTTTACTCTGTCTACTATCAGACTGCCAGTTAAGATAGACGAGTCTCTTCTCCTGAAAGTTTTCATAACTTTCACATATCTTTTCATTCCATCTGGCTTATCATTGAGACCTTCTATTTATTTATTTTGACTTCAATCTCAACTATATATGGTTTTACAGAAGTACTTACACCATTAGCATCCACATCAGCTATCAATGGTTCAAGCCTCTGTCTTTCTCACATTACAACTTTGCCACAAGCTCGTAAGCTGTGCATTTCGTTGTTGTTGGGTAGTTACTAGCCATATATAAGCTATATCATTTATTATCACTGGATTACATCCAGTTCTTTTTCTTTCAGCCTTCTGATCCTTTCTTGATCAGCAATTTTCATTGTTCATCTTGACTGGTCTTTTCCAAATCTGGAATTCACCGGAATTCACCGACACGGTGATTCTCCGTCAAGATAACATTAGGCTTAACATAATAGGACTACCCATATGTATACCCATACAAACAATCATAATATCATAAAGCTTTTAATCTTTTTACGAATTTTAAACTTAGGCTCCGATACCAATATTGTCACGATGCCCCTAAAGTAGGCTGACGTCATGACCGGCACAGTGTACTATACACTGTACATACCTATATACAGTATATAATACACTGTCAGCCTTCACGTAGTCTCACAATCCTTCCCAACATTTACAAAATTTTTTTTCCTAATATACCACAAATCAAATCTAATATAGATATCTATAATCATTCCATTCATGCACACATCACATTTTCATTTCATCATCCAATATATTAAGCTATAGATATGCCCACACATTCCATCTAGATGATAATACATATATATATAATGTGTGATAAGTATACATATCAAAATAACAAAAAATATTTCCTCCAAGCATACATACACATACCAGGCGAAGGCTCACGTGATTATCACTCGCGGATTTTCCTTTTCCCTTCGACTCAATACCTGAAATATTGGAGGAAATGGGTAAGCAAACAACAACTCAGTGAATATAGTTCTTGAGATGGAAATTATATACATTTAGAGAAATATGACATTTAAAATCATTTCAAACACTTATTCAACACATGCATCAGTCAACGAATATATTATACATGTCAACAACATAAATTTCATGAGTTTTCAATAACACAATGCACAATCTCCCTCCTCCGCAAGGCAAGAGGTCTAACCCTTGTATGACCGTTACAAGGTAGCCACAACCTCTCATTACCCAATTCACAGTCATTTCAAGGATCGCAACCCTTGTTAGGATAGACCTACTGACAATGAGGACTCGCAAAACCTCATCCGGGTCTAATTCCTAATGAAATGACATCATTACATACTCCAATTGCTAAAATCAGTTTGCATGATCCATAAAACGCAATGCATTATATATACATATAACATGCATACAATCAAACATTTTATATGCGTACAATGCCATACAAGAACCAAATCAAGAAACTATACTCACAGTACAACACGTTCAACTTAAACCCAATCATCGTCGCTTTCGAGTCCAGCTCCAAGTTAAATCCAACTAATTTAACCTGTCACAATCACTCCATAATTCAATTTCATGTATTAATATCTATTTACATCTTTAATTTCTCAACTCTCTTCAAATCACGAATAATAAATCCATTTAGGACTCATAAGCAGTTGAAGAAACTACTATATCGTTTCTGTGGTCAATCTAGATATTTCCACAAGAAAGAACAGTGAAAATAGATTTTCAAATCCTATTTTCACGACACCATATACTTAGTTACTAAAACTATCAAATCATATCCAAAAATCACATTCTTAGCATCGAAACTTCCAGAATTCAGTTCTCTACGATTCTATGATTTCAAATCACTGTTCACTATTCACTATTTACATCACTATTTGCTGTTCACTATTTACATCACTGTTCACTATTTAATATTCACATCACTGTTCACTATTTACTATTCACATCACTCTGTTCACTATTCACTATTCACTATTCACATCACTGTTTATAGTACTATTTGTCACTATTCATTCGAAACATGTATATTGTATTAAAATTGTCAAACGGTCTCCAAAAATCATGAAATAGAACCTAACCATATATTCAGGGTCCCGACAGTCCAGGGAGTGTTTTTCTATCTTTCTAGCAGATTTTCATTCACATTGCGTCAAAACCCCAATTTTTTAAAACGCCGTAAAACAGCTCCCACAATCAAAATTACTCCGCTAGAATCGTTACATCTAGCTTAGATAGTAATTTTGCGAAGAAAGAGAGTGAAAATCACTTACCACGAGGCCCGATTGGACGCGAATCCCGCGTTCTTTCTTTTTTCTTCTTCTCCTCTTCTCGGTTCTTCCTCTCTGCAACTTTCGTTCGTTTTAATTTTTTTTATTTTATTTTATTTTATTTTATTACATACGAGTACTGTTTATGGTACTGTTCCGTGAACAGTACCCGCAAATGAACAGTACCCGCAAATGAACAGTATTTAATTATTATTTTATTTTTTTCCTTTATTCTTCTTTTTCTTCTTCTGTACACTCAATTCACATCTTTAATTAACCAACCAACCCCATAAATTAAGCAATTGACATCAACTCCAATGTTTAACGTGTAAGCACCCATAGAAGATGATCCCATAGGTATCATCTTCGTTACTACTCATACACACGTATATTTGGCTCATACGTATAAAATACGTGTATTATACATCTCGATATATGTGTACGTCAATGTATGTATTTAATTAAATTTACGGGGTGTTACAAGAATATTTTTAGGATACTATTCTCACTGTAAAGCCTATAGAGTTTACAACAAATCTACTCAAACTGTAGAAGAATCAATCCATGTAAATTTTGATAAAAGTGAAAGTAAGAAAACTCTTCAGGATGAAGTTAAACAATTAAATTTTGATGATTATGATCCCAAGACAACTAAGATCATAGATCTTGAGACTGAAAAGCCTTTAGAAACATCTAAAAACTCTAGATTGCTTTAAGGGCTATCCAAAGATCAAATATTAGGAGATCCACAAAAGGGTGTATCCACTAGAGCTTCAATTCAAAGAGATCAAGAACATGTTGCTTTTGCATAGCAATTTGAACCAATCAAAGTGGAAAATGCACTAAAAGATGAAAACTAGATTCTTGCTATGAAAGAAGAGCTAGGACACTTTGTGAGAAACAAAGTATGAGAATTAGTTCCTAGACCATTTCATCAATCAGTTATAGGAACCAAATGGATATTTCGAAATAAAAAGAATGAACAAGGTATCGTTATCCGAAGTAAGGCTAGATTGGTTACACCAGGAACGAAAAAGAAGGCATAGACTTCGAAGAAGCTTGTGCCCCAGTAGCAAGATTAAAGGAAATAAGGATGCTACTTGCTTATGCTTGTTACAAGAATTTTCCCTTATACCAAATGTATGTAAAAAGTGCATTTCTAAATGGATACATCAATGAAGAGGTATATGTGGAACAACCTCCAGGGTTTGAGAATGCTTAAGACCCGAATTATGTGTTCAAACTCCACAAAGCCTTATATGGATTAAGATGAGTTCCAAGAACTTGGTATGATCAACTGAGTTCATTTCTTTTAGATCATAAATTTTAAAAAGGGAAACTTGATCCAACTCTGTTTATCAAACACCATAATGACAATATGCTCATCGTTCAAATATATGTGGGCGATATCATTTTTGGTGCATCAAACAAAGAGTTGTGTGATGAGTTTTCAAAACTAATGCAAAAAGAATTTGAAATGAGTATGATGAGAGAACTTACATACTTTCTCAGCTTGCAAATTAAGCAAATGTCAAAAGGCACCTTCATAAGCCAATCAAAGTATGATAAGGAAATGGTTAAACAGTTTCAAATGAATAATTTGAAATCAATTGATACTCTCTGTAACTCTGCAATTAAATTACATAAGGATGAAAAAGAAAAATCGATTGACTCTAAACTTTATAAAAGTATGATTGGAAGTCTATTGTACCAAATAGCAAGTAGACCTAACATTATGTTTAGTGTTTGTCTCTGTGCAAGATTTATATCAGAATCCAAAGAATCTCACTTAAAGTGTGTCAAACGAATATTCAGATACATAAATGGCACAAAAAACTTAAGAATTTGGTAATCCAAAGGTACTACATTTGAACTGAAAAGTTATGTAAACTCCGACTGTCACACCTCGCAGAGGTCCTGTCTAAACTGATGGAACTCACACAGACAGAATGCAAGTAGTTACAACAGAATACAAAATACGCAGGAAAATAATGTACAAAAATTCTTTTCATTCATTATATAGAAGTTGAGTACAAAAGTGGGCATCATGAAGACTGCCACTTACGGGAACACACTCCCAAATCATCCTAACTAATACAACACTTAGTTAAGGTATACACAAAACTAGGGCCCATGCAACCCTCGCCCAAACCGCCTCAAGCTCCTGTAAATGGTAACAACGGAATGAGCCATCCTTAGTAGGAAATGAAGATATTTTGTGGATTATGTCAATTTATAACGAGTTCATCATAATCATAATCATAATATAAACAATATAATCATCATCAATCATGTAAATGCATGAATGGGTAGACACGTAAAACACCGTCACGAGGAAGTTTATGGCCAGATACTATCCTGGGTTCACGTACAATGTCCCTCTCCTGGTGCTCAACCTGGATTCTTATTGTACGTCCCTTGGCAGGGAATATATGTAACCCATTCCGTACATTTCTTTCCAGTTGACATATATCGCATGAGGTTAACTAAGTCAAGGCATTCTGTGCCAATAATTAATTAAGGCCAGCACTTCTCACGTCCCTATGTGGTTACGTGATTACCAGTATGCTATGCATGTGCATGTAGAAATGTACGTATATCAGGGTAGTCTTTATTGTTGACCATTGTAATCCTTTATCACGCCTGTCACACCCTGGGTTGCACAACGTGCCCCCTACCCAGGTGTGGGCGCACCCCCTCGGGGCGAACGCCTAGCCATAATACCACATAATATTGTCATATAGCCATGTAGCAACCCAACCGCAGCTGGTCCACATCGAAACGATTATTTGTCTGCCACTATTCATGAATAGTGCAGGGCCTCCCTAGGAATTGAACTCAAGACCTCCCTTAAGGAGTTAGATTTCGCATTCCTAGTAGCCACTGAACCATATTATGTGGTATTATGGCTAGGCGTTCGCCTCGAGGGGGTGCGCCCACACCTGGGTAGGGGGCACGTTGTGCAACCTAGGGTGTGACAAAAAATTGACATACACATAAAGTCCAAAATTGTGGGTACAAATAAAAACCATCATATGCCCACATGGTCTATCTAACAAGTCCCAACTCACCCATACTACAATGTGGTAAGTATTATAATTACATAATCCAAAATATAATACTTCATAATTTAAAACACAGTTCAATCAAAATGCCTCTCAACTCACATCGAGGCCTTAGATTCTCTCGCAGGCAAGGCCCTCAAGATATGACTACTCTTTTGCCCTTATTCGGGACAGAAGGACCTAAAAGAGGAAAATGAGGGTGAGCCAACGGTGCCCAGTGAATAGAATTCAAATATGCTATCAATACTCATCAATAAATATCATGTATGCATGTCAATGTGTAGCATGATTAAAAGCTCATAACATATAGATATCAAGCATTTATAATAAGTTCGATGCAAGTAAAAGCTTATCAATTTGGATCCACATTCCACATGCATTGGGTTACTAGTGCACGTCAATTTCACCGTACCGTTGATCCCAATCATGTTTTATTTGGGGTTACTAGTGCACGTCTATTTCACCGTACCGTTGACCCCAATCATTTCCTTTCCTAAAACCCTCCTATGACAATGTTAAGACCCCCTATTAGCCAGATAGATGGGCCCAACCAAAGTCATAAGGTTTTCTCAAATCAATGCATCATTCAAAACATTAGAACACATTCATGCTTTCAACATACAATATATATAAGTGATATGATGACATAAAAGATATAATCATAAATGAAGTCTACTCACAACCAAGCCTCGCGAGAGTATTTAACCACACACGACCACCAAACTGAATCAACCCAATCAAGATCCTGAAACATACATCAATATCCTACCATACATCAATTTCTATGCTCAATCATATAGACATTACACATCAACCCTAGCCCACATATAAACAATAGGCCTAAATCTCATCTAATCCCATCATTCAACTCAAATCACATCACTTAGGCCTCTAATGCATAGTTCTCATTCATAAAATACATGGAAGCATGAGATTGGTTAAAGTACATGTGGTTGGTATGGGTAGTATGAGACCAACACATGTGAAGGTTAGTGCATGAAAGTGGACAAGTGTCCCATGCCCACTTCTCTTCTTCAAGGAAGTGCTAGAATGAGTGGAGGGAATCAAAGAGAGAATCAAGGAGGGAATCAAGGAGGGAATCAAGGAGGAAATCAAGAAGAGAATCAAGGAGGGAATCAAGGAAGTGCTAGAAAGAGGTGAGTGGAGAGAAAGGAAGAAAAGAAGAGAAAGGAAAAAAGAAGAGAAAGGAGGGAGTTGTAGGAGTGGTCGGAGATGCCTACGCCGGGCGTCCCGCCCCGGCATTCCACATGCCACTCCCTGCGGGGTTGGTGGTCCGGGGCGCGGGGTCGCCACAACGCCTACTGCACATGTGTGGCAACTCTTGAGTCCAAAGGACAAGCATGTGTACTTTATATCTTTTAGGCTAGCTTTTGATAGAATTAACTAGACCAGTCCCAAGGCTGAGAGGTGGGTCACAATGGACACGTTTAAACACCAAGTCTTCTAGAGCAGCACCGTTGCCTCCCGTTCAGAATTCAATGGTACTAGGGACAAGACTTAGCTTGGCTAATAGAATCAATTGCTAATCCAGCATTATGACGATATGCAGTCCAAATGTCAAGGTACAATATGACATAATCTTAACATTGATAATATAATTGAAATAATGTATGTATATCAAATAACATGATATATGTATGAATTGATATTATGCATGTATATCAAATAATATGATACATGCATCAAAACTTTATGAAAAGAAATAATACACGCAAACCTAAGTTTTGCTTCCTACTTTCTAAAGCTAGTGATTCCTTCCGAAGACAGCAGCTCTGCACCGCCAGGATGGAGGGTTTCTAAGAGAGTCTCAAAGGAAGAGAGAATCTCAAGAGGAGAGAAGAAATCTTAAAGAAGGGAGAGAAATCTCCAAGTAAGGGGGAGAACAAGAGAGGGAAGGAGAAGGCGTGTGGTTAGAAGAATGAGGGGAGGGGACCCTTTTTCATAGGGGTCCCAAATATGAGCGAGCCCCCATATGTTTTCGCCCTCGAAATTCAATTAATGTGATTCTAATTACTATCTCCGTAGGAGTCGTAATCTTCAATCATAGGCTCAGGATGTGAATGATAAGATCCTGAAACCAAGCTTTGTGTAGTAGAATCTTTCGTAATATCAAAAAAATGGGGAGCATATGGAATCCGACTCATTCACAGAGGATTCCGATATTTGCATGGTATAGGGGGATTGCACGTTTTGGGGGAGGGGTGCCTTAATCGGTGAGAGTGGTGGTCGAACGCTTTTTCGAGTTGTTCTTCTAACACCACCTTCTTTTGGTCTATGTGGCGACCCCGCACCCCGGACCGCCAACCACGCAAGGAATGGTGTGCGGAATGCTGGGGCGGGACGCCTGGCGTAGGCATCTCCAACCACTTCTCAACCTCCGTGAGGTGGTTGAGACCCTACGAGCCTTATCCCAAACAACGACATAATATAAAAAGGTACTAAACAAAACTACCAACGGTATTAATCATCCAAGACAAGAGATACTCCATAAAATATGAACCATAAATAAAACCGTCATAATCCCTACAGTCCGTCAAGATTGACATACACATAAAGTCCAAAACTATGGGTACAAAAAAACCCTCATGTGCCCACATGGTCTATCTAACAAGTCTCAACTCACCCATACTACAATGTGGTAAGTGTTATAATTACATAGTCCAAAATATAATACAACATAATTTCAAACACAATTCAATCAAAATGCCTCTCAACTCACATAGAGGCCTTGGATTCTCTCGCCGTCAAGGCCCTCAAGATATGACTACTCCTTTGCCCTTATTCAGGACAGAAGGACCTGAAAGAGGAAAATGAGGGTGAGCCAACGGTGCCCAGTGAATAGAATTCAAATATGCTATCAATACTCATCAATAAATATCATGTATGCATGTCAATGTGTAGCATGATTAAAAGCTCATAACATATAGATATCAAGCATTTATAATAAGTTCGATGCAAGTAAAAACTTATCAATTTGGATCCACATTCCACATGCATTGGGGTTACTAGTGCACGTTTATTTCACCGTACCGTTGACCCCAATCTTGTTTATTTGGGGTTACTAGTGCACGTCTATTTCACTGTACCGTTCTCATCCCCAAATATTTCCTTTTTAAAACCCTCCTATGACAAGGTTAAGTCCCCCTATTAGCCATATAGATGGGCCCAACCAAAGTCATAAGGTTTTCTCAAATCAATGCATCATTCAAAACATTAGAACACATTCATGCTTTCAACATACAATATATATAAGTGATATGATGACATAAAAGATATAATCATAAATGAAGTCTACTCACAACCAAGCCTCGCGAGAGTATCTAACCACACACGGCCACCAAACCGAATCAACCCAATCAAGATCCTGAAACATTCATCAATATCCTACCATACATCAATTTCTATGCTCAATCACATAGACATTACACATCAACCCAAAATTAGCCAACATATAGACAATAGGCCTAAATCCCATCTAATCCCATCATTCAACTCAAATCACATGACTTAGGCCTCTAATGCATAGTTCTCATTCATAAACCATTATATTATTCAAAAATACTGATTTTCAATTCCTTAGGCATAAACATGCTCAAATTGGGCCATTTGATCACAAGTAGGCAGAACCCATGATATGGTCACAACCACCAAATCAGTAGCATAACCAACCTTAATCATGCTTAATTAAACATAAGTTGCATTAATTCAATGATTCTAGGCCAAAAACATCAAAAGTCCTAAAATATGAAATTTTCCATACTTAGGCCATATTGCAGATTTACACTAGGTCACCATGTTCAGCCATGTATATCACTGATTTTGCATCATGGGTTCATCAACAATGGCAACTAGGTCAACATAGTTGACATGCAAGCTATTTGGAAAGGTCTAAGTTCATATTCTAAATTTAGGTCTAATACAAGCAACCCTACCAATTCTTCATTTAATATTCTGTTCAGATGTATCAATCTACCAACAGAAATATTTAATCATAAAATCAACCGTACATATTGAATTATGTTAAGAACCAAAACTCAGCTCAATCCAATGGTGGGCCGAAAAGATAAGCCACTTTGATGAACAAGTCTCTAATCAGATAATTTCTCCTTTCCTGCTGCAAATACTCAAACTCAGATGACTATATCACACAACATACTCAATCTATAAACATCTCCACCGTTCATAATGCATAACTATCAGTTTTAAACCACATACCCAAATATCATAGCCATCAAACGGTTGATTCAGGAGATCTCTAAGTTTGATCAAAACTGCGTGAGAAATCTAGACTTTCCGACCAGCTTTGTTTGAGAGGTTATATCGCTTAGACGAAAACTCTAATCAAGATCTCCACCGACAGAATGAATAACCATAAGCTACGAACTTGCTGACAAATTTTGAGCTCAATTGGACCATATATCTTCAAGATCCAGCTCTTTGATTAAAACGTTGCAGAGATTTCCTCAAAGCATCTCCCTCTTTTTTTCTCTTCTTCTTTCCTTTCTCTTCTTTTTTCCTTTCTCTCTACTCATCTCACCCTCTAAGACTTCCTTGGGGAAGAGAAGTAGGGCATGGAACACTTGTCCACTCTTATGCACCAACCTTGACATGTGTTGGAGAGGGGAAATGGGCATGGGACACTTGTCCATTTTCATGCACCAACTTGACATGTATTGGAGAAGAGAAATGGGGCATGGAACACTTGTCCATTCTCATGCACCAACTTGACATGTGTTGGTCTCATGCACCAACTTGACATGTGTTGGAGAAGAGAAATGGGGCATGGGACACTTGTCCATTTTCATGCACCAACTTGACATGTATTGGAGAAGAGAAATGGGGCATGGGACACTTGTCCATTCTCATGCACCAACTTGACATGTGTTGGAGAAAAGAAATGGGGCATGGGACACTTGTCCATTCTCATTTAATACACCAAATTTTCATTTTCATTTATCCTTTTATTCAATCAATCCTAACACATATCAATTCATGGTTTAATGGCCCCATGCATAAATAATAACATATGCATTATACTTTAATTTAACATGACCCATATACAATTTATGATGCACATATTTATATACATTATCAAGCATCAAATATACAAACATTAAACAACCATCAAACAAACACCAATCATGTCAAGGAAACACATAGAGTTTGGGCAAAATGCAATTGGGTTATGGGCTAGATGAAATAATTTTCGGGGCGTCACAGTCTAGGTTAGGAGATCCTGCCAATTTGCGGGACCAAGATTGTTTGGTTCAGGTATTAGGTGAGTGGTTCCTTCGTTTGGTTCGTTTCGATACATCCAAACTATTTCGGGAGACGGAGCCCGTACAAGTGAAAATGAGGGTGATCTGAAAAAGTAGGGAGGAGAGGGTTCATCACTTGTACTTTTATACCATTGTGGCCACGGGGGCCAATGGTTGGGTTGTGTTCTGGCCGGGCTATTATCCGACATCTGCATATGAATGAAGTAAATAACTTAGCCCAATATAAGGCAACTGGCGATTTTTATTAATAATAAAGATTGCGTACAATGCATCATTGATTATTACTAGCAGAAAACAATTTAATTGTTTCTTCTAGTTCCCAAGTGACTTCCTCTATTCCATGATGATCCCATAAGACTTTAACTAAAGGAATGTTACATCGCCTTAATTGCTGAGTTTTCTTATCCAAAATTTGACTCGCCTTCTCTTGATATTTGTTCCCATCTTCCATCTGGACTTTGACCAGAGAAGCAACATGTGAAGGGTCAGGACGGTACTTCTGAAGCATGGATATATGAAAAACGTTATGAACATTGGACATGGATGGGGGAAGAAATAGCTGATAGGCTAGTTTGCCAATGCGTTTGATTATTAAATGGGTTGATATATCATGGAGAGAACTTTCCCTTGATCTCGAAACTTTTGACACCCCTTGTTGGTAGGACTTTTAGAAAAACATAGTCCCCTTTCTAAAACTCTAGGGGTTGTCTCCATTTGTCAGCGTAGCTTTTTTGACGACTCCACACTACACGAAGTCTCTCCTTTACTTGCTTGATCTTCTCAAAAGCTTCTTGAACTAGTTTTGGCCCCAATTGTGGTCGATCAGCCATGTCTAACCAACATACTGGAGATCTGCAAGGGCGACCATAGAGGGCCTCGTATGGTGCCATGCCAATGCTAGATTGGTAGCTATTGTTGTATGCAAACTCTGCCAAGTGTAAGTGTTTGCCCATCCATCATGAAAGTCCAAAATGCAACCTCGCAGCATATCTTCTAAAATCTGGATAAACCGTTCTAACTGCCCATCAGTTTGAGAGTGAAAAGTTGTGCTCATGGTAATCTTGGTGTCCATTCTATTCTGGAAGCTTTGCCAAAAGTTTGATGTGAATCGAGGGTCTCGATCACAGATGATCGTGAGTGGTATGCCATCAAGGCGTACGATCTCTTTTTCATACAATTTGACTAACTTGGCAGGGTCAACCTTAAACTTTATTGGTTTGAAATGTGCTGCCTTTGTAAGTCTGCCAACTATAACCCAAATTGCATCTTGCCTTTTGTTATTATGGGGTAAGGCCGTGACAAAGTTCATTGTTATGTTCTCCCATTTCCATTCTCCTATAGGTAAAGGTTGGAGAAGTCCGGAAGGAAGTCTGTGCTCCGCCTTCACTTGCTGGCAAGTAAGACATCTGACAACAAATTCTGTAATAGCCTTCTTCATTCCAGAGAACCAAAATTGTTGCTTGACATCTTTGTACATTTTGTCTCCCCCAGGATGCATAGCAAATGTAGAGCAATGCATTTCGGTGAGCCCTTCCTTTCAAACTTCAAAGTCGTTTGGTATGCACAAGCAAAAACTACTCCTTCAATAGAGATAGACCAGTATGAAATGTCTTGTCCATTCTGAATGAGTTCCCGTTTATTCATCAATTCAGGATCATTGGCTTCTGCTGTTGAGACCTTTCGAATAAGCTCAGAGTTCACTGTTAGTTGGGAAAGTCGTGGTGACCTTCCCTCCTCAATAAGTTGTAAGTTATAGTCCCCAATCTCAGTAGCCAACTTCCCTATTTCGAAGTTGAGGATATAGGCTGCAACATATGACGTCCTGCTCAGAGCATCAGCCACCACGTTGGCTTTACCTGGATGATATGATAAATTGAAGTCATAGTCCTTCACAAACTCTAGCCATCGCAATTAGCGTAGGTTGAAGTCTTTCTGAGTATAGATATACTTGAGGCTCTTGTGATCTGAGAAAACCTCGAACCGTTCACCTTATAGGTAGTTTTGCTGATGCGGTAAATTTACTAATCTTAATGCCCAATTCTACAATGCTTTTGATTTTATCTAGGTGATCAAAGTGGAGTGGATTAATGGATAAAATGCAAATTAAACAAAAGCTAATAGAAACAAACAAGATGAAATAAAAATTGGAGAGAAATTAATGGATAATAATTTCTAGGGTTTGATATCACTATGTTGTTTCTTAAGATCTCTAAATATTGTGTTATTGAACTAAATCCTAGATTTATAAACCGTGAATCCTTAATCATTCAAGTCCTCTTCCGAGTGTCAACTTGAATATCTATCCTTAAATTATCAACCCCCTCTCCCGAGTGATAGGTCAATCAAACAAGAACGCACTAAGATCTTTGATTCATTCAAAACGGTTCCAAAGGGTTTTGTAGGTCTCCCAACACGATACAAATTTCCTAGGTTGTAATTATCTGGCTCCAATTTAATATCCCCTTTTTCCAAGTGTTAGATATCAAAACTAAGTTCATTCAAAGAGTGATCAGCAACTTGAAAGCATTAAGCACTGACAGTTGCAAATAAACATGGAAATTGTTCAACAACACATAAAAGATAATCAAATCTTAAGATTCAAAATAGTTCAATCAAATTCCTAGAGTATTCAATTAACCCAACATTGAGTCCATGAATACAAGATAGAAAAGATGAAGAACAAGGAAAGGAAACATTGCAAGAACTTAAGAAATAGAAATTAAAAGATGAAAACCCCCTTGAAGATCTTCTTCTTCTTCCTCTTGCAAAACCTGCAACTCTTTCTCCAACTTTCTCCTCTTCTTTCTTGCTTCCCTTTCTCTCCTCTCTCAATTACAAATTGGAAGTGTTTAGAATGTGAGAGATCTCTTACTAAACAACCCTAAATGAGCTTATATACAAGTGTGGGTGAAAAGACCAAAAAAGTGTAAGCAAAATAGCCAAAATACACAAATTGGCGTGAATTTGCACAACTAAGCGCCGTGGCACTTGGAGCTAGTGTCGCGGTGCTACATATGCCTTTTAACACAAAAATTCCCTTCTAAGTGCGCGCGGCGCTCAGAACAGCTTTCCTTCTTCTTGTGCTTGGTTCTCTTTGTGTGGACTTAGCCAATTTTCTTGTTTTTCTCTTGGTTCTTTGGTCCATCTCTTTGCACTTTTCTTTGACATTATTTTGTCACCATTTGAACTACATTCCAACCCACTTTTAGGCTTTTTATTTACCTACAAAACAAAGCACAAAAACATAAGTAAATGATCTAAACTAATCAAGTATTAAAAATCTAACTGAAACTATGTATGAACTTGTAAAATATGACAATATTAATATGTAAATGATGCAATCGACTTTAGGAAAAATACCTAAAAATCATGATTATCTTCCTAAGCTAGCCTAATGCATTTTATTCATGAAAACCACTAAAGCCAACTTATAAAACTCATAAAAATATCTCAATGAACCTAAAACACTATATATGAATACTTAATGCAAATATATCTAAAAACTAACTAAATGCACCTAAAAATCTATGAAATTAACATGTAAAAATTATCTAAAACTTGACTTACCAGTCGCCATGTTTTTAATGCAAACACATTAGCTGCAAGTTCCAAGTTGTGTGTGGGGTAATTAACCTCATGAATTTTTAATTCTCGAGAGGCATAAGCAACTCCATTTGAATCTTGCATTAGTACTACACCTAAGCCCTGAAGCGAGGTGTCGGTGTATAATGTGAATCCAACTCCATTTTTTGGAGTGATTAGTACTAGTGCTGTTGTGAGGTACTTCTTCAATTCCTGAAATGACGATTCACAGGCTTCATTCCAAATGAGTCGTGCATCCTTCAGTATAAGTTTGGTCATTGGTTTGACAATTTTTGAGAAATCCCTAATGAAACATATGTAGTAACCAACTAAGCCAAGGAAACTTTGTATCTGAGTGACAGTCGTTGGTTGTTTCCAATTTATTATCGCTTTGACTTTTGAGAGGTTTACTTTGATGTCGTTACTGAAATCCACATGACCTAAGAATTGAACCTTCGTTGCCCAAAATTCACACTTACTCAATTTGGCGTATAATTAATGGTTTTGCAATGTTTGGAGAACGATCTGTAGGTGCTTCTTATGATCTTTTTCAGTAGGTGCATTTGTTAGACCGAAGGGCATAACTACAAACTCATAATGACCGTACCAAGTTCGAAAGGCTGTCTTTTGTATGTCCAACTCTTTGATCCGGAGTTGATGGTAACCAGATCGCAAATCGATCTTGGAGAAGAATTTGGCTTCTCTAAGCTGATCGAACAAGTCATCAATCCTAGGCAGTGGGTATTTGTCTTGATGGCTACACTATTAAGCTTGCGATAGTCGATGTAGAGCCTTAAGGAACCGTCCTTTTTACGTACAAACAGAACTGGGGCACCCCAAGGTGATGAACTCTTTTTGACAAAGCCTATGTTCTCTAATTCTTTCAGCTGCTTGTCCAACTCAACTAATTCCATATTGGACATTCTATATGGTGGGACGGAGATGGGTTTTGTTCCTAGTAAGAGTTTGATTTCAAAGTCAAATTCCCTAATTGGTGGCAGACCAGGAAGGTCATTAAGGAAAACCGTCAAAAATTTTGATATAACTGGTATATCATAAGTTCCAGGGGGGAGGATGATGACAATTCACTGTCATCGCTAATGGATAAGGCTTGGAGTTATGCCTTTAGGAGTGCAACAGCCGAGTTATGGATCCATTTTCTAGTCCCTTGAACCTTGATATTCTCCCCCGTAGGTAAGGTTAACTGAACTTGTTTTTTCTGACAATCAATCTTGGCGTTTAGCGGTGCCAACCAACCCATGCCAAGAATGATGTCAAAATCGTCTATCTTCATCACCAAAAGATCTGCATGGAGTACCTATCCTGACATTCTAAGTTCACATCTCGAACATTTCTCCATGATGTCAGTACCAGGCCCTATAGGTGTGGAGACATGAATAGTTGTATAAGTGGGTTCGGGTTGCAACCCCAAGTGTTTTACCAATGCAGATGTTATGAATGAATGTGTAGAGCCCAAATCAAGCAACACATGTACCATGGTATTAAACAAAGGAAATGTACCTTCCACCACATTGTTATCAGGGAGAGGTTGCTGAGCCACTGCATAAGCTCGCCCCTGTTGTCTCTGCCCTTGATTTTATTGGCTTTGTCGGGGCTGAGTGGGTGCAACTGGTGGTGCCTGCTGAACTGGTGCCACCTGAGCTAGTTGTTGAGCCTGTGGTGGGTGGGGACAAAGCCTTCTCAAGTGGTCCTGCTGCCCATAGTTGAAACAAATGATTCCCCGATTATGAGGAGCTTGGTGCTGGTCTTGCTAGTGGTGCTGGTCTTGCTAGTGGTGTTGGTGGTGTTGTTGCTGCTGCTGGTATACACCACCTCTTTTTTGGCCATTCCTTCGGCCACCACAACCATTTTTACCTCCCTTGTTTCTCTGTTGGAAACCCTGATTTCCAGAGTTTAAGGTCTCAACCATAGTGCAACATTTTCTTATTTTTGAGCTGAGGCTAGGAAGGTTGGGTAAGAATTTTGATAGGGATTCTTTTTGTTGCCCTAATGGTTGTCTTGCTGGGAAAAGGTTGCCGGTCGTTTTCCCCTATTCTTCCTCTGCTCCCGATCGTTTTTCTCCTGCTAGTAATTCATCGCCATATTTATGAGTGTTGAGTTGCATATTTAGATATGTTCTAGAGCATGTTTTAGATAAGTTTTAGTATGATTTATGCATTAGTTTGGTTAGTTTGTCTTAGTTTTAGTCTATTTGTTAGTTTAGTAACATTTTGGTATAATATGCTTTATTTCTGTTTTTAATTCTATAAGTTGATAGATTTGATTATCTAAGTGTGTTACTACTTAGATTTATTTTGTTTTGTAGGTGTTTAGATGATGCGAATGTGAGTTTGGATGATGTAAGCAAAGTACAAGATGTTTGAATGAAGATACATGTGCAAGAAGGTGTGAAAGATAGAAGAAAAAGGAAGAAAAACGCAAAAAATATACAAACTGAGCGTCGCGGTGCTGCGTAAAAGCCGAATGTGCGATTAAAACTACAAACTTTCTAATGTTGTTGCAAACTTTCCTAATTTGACTTGGACTTCTCTTGGACGACTTCCTATGGACTTGTGGCTATATATAAACGATTCTTTAGGGTTTCTAAATCATCATAGAATGGGAAGAAGAGGATTACAGCTAGAGCGAAGTGAGAGGAAGATCTCCATTGAAGACTATTCATAATCTCTACAACATTCTAGTTTGGTTTCCGTTGTTCTTATTCATGTTCAACCATTGTTTAATGTTTTTGTCTTTAGTTATGAATTAAAACCTCTTTCTAGAGGTGTAGATTGATCCAAGCTTGATACTATGTCTAGTTTTATGGTTTGATTATTGTTAATAAAGTTTCTATAGTTTATTTATATTTCTCTGAGTGTGATGTTTTTGATCTATTGGCCACGGATTAGATGATCAAAGATTTGAGGTAGATGCTCCAAAAGAGGGTACCTTGGGTTGAAAATTGGGAAATATTGTTGGTCCACTTAAGAGGGGGGTGAATTGGGTGTGATGGTCAATTTTAAACTTTCTTCCAATAACTTAGTGATTTACATAAGTGTATTGGAATATGATGCAAATTAGAACTCAGACTAAAATGCAAACGTGTGACACACAGATTTATAGTGGTTCGGCCAAGCCTACGTCCACTACCTAATCTCCCTATTAGGATTTTCTCAATCCACTAACTGATTCTCTTACGGGTGAGGACCAAACTGTTACAACTGCCCTTTTACAGGTTAAAGGCAAACCTATCCTTTCACAGGCTAAGGATTAACCAAATTTCCTTTTTTTGGGATGAAGAGAAACCCATGTTCCTTTTACGGGATAAGGAAGAACCGTGATCCTTTTACTAGATGAGGAACAAATGTTTCTCTTTTACAGGTTAAGAGATAACCTATCCTTTTACAGGTTAAGGACGCACCTATCCTTTTAAGGGATGAGGATGAACCGGTTTCTTACTTGTAGGTGAGGATGAACCTTTTTTCTCTTTTACAGGTTCAGAGATAACCTACATGATTTCAACTCTGAAATTATCAAGTGAACTACCTTCACTTGTCGTAGTTATTTCAGTCCAGAAACACACCAACATTACAACACTAAGATGTTGGTTGGTTGTAATGTAGTGGAACACTTTACAATTAAGCTCAGTACATAACATTACAAAGATATGAAATATGAAATAGGTAATGCTAAGTTGAAATACACCTTCAGTCCTTTACCTTTCAATGTTTGGTATTGCTCAAGTGCAGTTTCAAAAAGCATGAATAATATGATATGAAAATCAGTGCTTTATCGAAAATAAAATATACCAAATAAGCATTGATGTATAAAACAGAGGACTGGTGTAAATCATAAACACGGAAGATTTTCAAAATAGATATAAAATATAAGTATGAAAACTTCTGGTTCAGTGATTAGTAGTTAACGCAACTACTGATATAGTTCAATACTACTTAAGATATGAAATCAAGTACAACTGTATATCTTGAACTATTTCTCAAATTCTATCTCCAGCAAGAATGATATCAAATATGAATCAATGCTGAACATTTGAGTTAATACCAATAAAAATAGATTTTCAAAGATATAATATAATTGAAGCACAATATGAAAATCTATTGTAATCGTAAAGGTATCAATGAAAAATACTTTGAAAGATTAGATGTTGAAATACATTTTGACAAAGACTAACTTTCAAAAAGAATTGACACAATACAAAATGATTGGCAAGTTGTTTGGTCCTAAGTGCTGATATTTATAGACTTAGTGGGACATAACCGTTAGACGTTTGAAGTTCAAATAATATGAACGTTTACACACAACGGCTAGAATGTCATATGAAATGGCAATTGTAATTATCACTAACATTCTGGTTCTTTTTCAAATTTCATGAAAGAGGAAAGTTTTGGAAAAACTTATTTCGTGTATCAGAGACGATCTCTGATAAGTCTGAAAAGGAATCTGTGCAAAAGGTATGTTCTGAAAAAGTAGACTTACGTAGTGTACTTGTTCGAACAGTGACGGTTTGTCGTAACACATAATATCAACTTTGTCGTTTTGTTCCTTGAGGGCGCTCATTATGTATAAGTGTCTTGCTGAACACTAAAGTGAGGGCGCTACTAACTTGTAAGCATCCTGACTTACTTTGATATTTAAACAACTTAACCTTGAGGCACTAATGCACATTTAGCGTCCTGCTATGTTTTAAAAACAGTTAAGTGTATGAGAGCGCTACTATCCAAGTAAGCATCCTGCCAATTTAAAAACATAAAACAAGACTTGAGGGCGCTACAACTATGTAAGCGTCCTACCAATTAAAAACATTTGACACAAAACATAAGCACGTTGAATGACAATCAGAGTCCTGAAAGTTATTAAGTTGATTCCCAAAGGTGAGGGAGCTTCTATCCAGATAGCATCTTGATAGATTGTTCAACTTATAACTATCAGCGTCCTCAAAGATACATTCTTTGAAGAACTTAAGACATCTTTCAGTGAGCTGATGCTGAGTCAACTTCCTGACAACTTCAGAGGTTGACTAATAAAAGAGGTCGCTACTATACAAGTAATCGTCCTGATAAATGAGTTCAATTCAACCTTGAACGTTATCAGTGTCCTAATGAATTATCAGCGTCCTTACTTATCAAGTTCAGGAGAGCGTTGTTGTTTCATTAGCTTCCCCAAAGACTCTTTAAAAATAGTTTTGACTCGCGATTAAATATTCGATAAATGTGAATAAAAACTTGATATATTTTAAATTAAATATATAAAATGAAATCATTTGAAATACTGTAAAACATATGATCAAAACATGCAGATTAGAAAAACATATGTAGATAATTTAGGCATGGTTTTGAAAAATATTTTGAGCAATAACGATTAGGGAAAGATATACCTTAAATACTTTGTGTATTTCTCACTTCTCATAACCGTTAAATCCAACTTTTCATTATGAGATATTCAATAAGAGCATTGCGGAGTTGAATGTCTTGAATGTTGATCTTGAAGCTTGATCGAATCATTCTAGTGAAGTGATCTTGAAATCATGATGTGAACGTTGAAGTCCTTTAGTTGAAACGATCTTAACCGTTCGATATGAGCTTTGAGTTCCTTGATCGAGTCGTTCCTTGACTTTTTGCTTTTCCTTTGGTGCAGAGATAAGTTCTTGATAAACGTTCGTTAGCACCGAAAAGTACTTTGTTTGTGATCATCAAAATATACGTTATCACAATATATTTGGGGACGAGCTAAGTGATGAACTACATAGGTTAACAAATATAACCTAGGCAATCGTGAGACTCACAAGGAGATCGAGAACCTTTGAAGTTGTTAGGTGGAAATCATAGAACTTAATGAGTTGTTGTCGTCTTAGGTTTTGATCGAAAGAGTTAAGCCAAGGCGACATTAACATGTTCTAGTTTTGCTTCAAAAGAGGGAATTAGAAATGTTAGGATTTTCGACTTATAAACGAAAAACAAATTTAATGATAAAAATAGATATAAAGGCATAGTTGATAGTGAGGTGACATCGAACCTCTAGTCCATTCTACTATTGATTTCTTATATGATTTACTTTACATTGTTAATTTAATACTTAGTTGTTTTAATTACTGATTTAATTACTCAATCATTCGATTTTGATTGTCTAGATAAAATTAGGGTTAAAATGTGATAGCTAAAGTAGTAATAATCCCAGAGGACGATACCTGATATCTTATCGAACTATATTATAACTTGACCCCGTACGTTTGCAGGTTTGCGTGTAACAATGAGCTCTCTAAAATTCTTCAGCTCGAAGAAGGATATGGCTTGATGAATATCTGGACGAAGGCCATTAAAGAACTTCTCGGCCTTGTCCAGCTCCGTGGAAATGGTGATAAGGGAGAAGACAGACAACTCAGTGAATTTAACAAAATATTCACGAATTGTCATACTGCCCTGATATAGCCTGACGAACTCCTGGTGCTTCTGCCTCTTCACGGCACCAGGGAAATATTCCTCAACAAATAGTGACTCGAAATCAATCCAAGACATTGTCACTAAATCAATTTTTGGGCCCTCCTTCACTGTTTTCCACCAAAGATTCGCCCCTCCCACGAGCTGGTAAGCGACAAGGGGAATCTTCCGATCATCGGAAACCCCCATAGCCTTCAAGGCCTTTTTTATTTCATCAAGCCATTTCTAGGCATCGTCGACTTCAGGGGTACCGGTGAAGGTAAGGGGTTGAAGCTTCTTATACTTAGTAATTTGATCAGTTTGGCCTTCCGCTTCCGATCTAATTACGTTCACTGGTGCCTAGATGGTAAGCACTTGGGTTGCCGTTGTTTCCTTAACGACCATCTGAATAGTAGCCTTCATCATTTTAATGAATCAGGCAAACATATGTTTCATGCCCGAAGGCATGACAAAAGGTGTAAGTTGGGGTGGCACTGCCTGCCAAGAAGTGGTAGCAGTGTCATGAGTAGCCTGCTCTGTCTTTGGAGGAGGCGGTTCCTGATTTTGTGTTTCAAGAGGTGCTGCCTTTACTGGATGATTAGTTGAAATTTGCCTTCCCCTATTTCTGGTTTGCATTTTTTCCCCACTGGCAAGGAGAAAATAGAACTCTTCTTTAAAAGGCTTCCATGAAATAAAGCCAAGAATAATATAGCAAAGTGATATTTTTAGCAGTTCATAGATTCAAGAGTTCTGCAATTTTTGATCTAGATGGTTTTCTAGGTATAGTGTAAGGTATTGATGAGGAGTCAAAGAATTCATATGAACATCGCATTCTGGCCAAGGTACAAATCAAAATTGGAATAATTCATACAATATAAGTAATTCTTCAAACATTTTTCTCAAATGTTTTTTTCTTTTTGTTGGGTTTCGTTGAATATATTTACTTTTTTTTTTTAAAATTCATACGAGTCATAGAACTTCTAAACTATCCTCGGTAAATGCCATAATCTAAATGTTCTATCGCTCTCCTATGCATTCCAACTCGTTATCTCGGTTACCGTCAATTATCCTCTAAGTTCTCATGTCCCATTCCATGGGAATTTGGTGATGAGGGGCGTGACCAAGTCAAGTCGTATGGATGCGGTCTCTGCAAACAAGGCTGTGGGTTTCCTTACTACCAAAATTTTGTTCATTATCCTCCAATTTTATTGTATCCCATACCACACCAAAGTTAGTGATAGAAAAGAAAATTAAAGTTGTAAGACCACCAAACATGGCCTTTAAACAAAATTATTATTTTGGGGTTAATTTACACTGCCAATACCCCCAGCCTTATCTTGACTCCCCCTTCTCTGACTTCTATGACTATTTACGAACCGATCTGAGCGTCGCAAAACATTTTGCTCACATACGAAGTCCTGCATTATTTGGTTCATATTGCGAAGTTGCTTGTCGACCTTCTCCTGATATGCCTGCATTGATGAGTTCATGAATGTGACATTTGTCATCATAATGGCCTCAAATTGATTTGCAGGCTGATATGCCATGTTACCCATTGACGAAAGACTGATAGGAGGGAACACAAGAACTTGTTGGTGAGTTGACACTTGGCCTATTTGTAGGGGCAGTTCCAAGCTGGTTGACTCAGTGAAAAAGGGCATGCCAGGGTAGGCTGGCCCATCATCGAAGAGTAATAGTTTTGTTGAGCTGAAGGGCTCACCTGTGGGGGATTCTCCGAGTTTGGTTGATGAGGGACCTCCTGAGTTGGTTCAAGGGGGTGGGTGTTGTCTAGAAAAGAGGTATTTATTATTTCATCGGTGCTTGGCCACTCCTCCTCCCTTTCGTATTCACCCACCCAATTTGTTTATCTCTTCGGAGCTCTGCTACTTTTTCATGGGGCCCGTTTCATATAGTCTTTACTTACTGTTTCAGGTAAGATGTTGTATTTAACAATCTTACCCAAGCCAGCAAGCTCTTTCTACAAGTTATTGTTTGGCATACGTGCATACTTCTTATTCGAGTTTGTGGTTTTGTTGATATGCAAGGGCTTTGAACAAATCCCTGGGTGTCCCTGTGATTTCTCCCACAACTCTGGGGTCATGTGGGTCGATGCATCTTGTTCCCACGAAAATGTTCATTACTTGGGATATCAGGTCGGGGTGCACCAGGATCGTTTGTCCGCGGACGATGGTACAGAGGGTGGAACTGATTCCTCCTGGGTGCGATCCAACATATACCATATTGTCCTCGAGTTGTAACGGTCATTCTCACACCCGGAAGTTGAGAAACGGTTATTCTCAAGCCCGTAAATTGAGAAGGTGTAACAGTTTGGTCTTCACCAGTAAGACGATTTTTAGTGGAGTTTAGACAAATCGTAACTGAGGAGGTAAGGCAGTGGATGTAGGCGAGGCTGAACCACTCTAAATCTTGTGTGTCTTGCTTTTATCGTTTTTGATTTACCATACTTGTATAATCTGCTTTCAATATTTCATACATTTTAAAGAAAGGTTAAAATATGCTAAGTGTCCAATTCACCCCTCCTCTCGGACACATCTGGCCCAACATACCTTAGCTTCATTTATAGTCAAACCATTCCTGAACACCACATAACCCAAAAACAACACCTGATTTGACAAGAATGTGCACTTTTGAAGTGCGGTATAAAGCTTATGACTTCATAAAGCCAAAACTACCTGACGGAGGTGATCAAGGTGCACAAAAGGGTTAAGGTTAAAAATAAAAATATAATTAATATAAACCACCACGAGCTTGTCGATGAATGGCCCGAGGACTTGATTCATCACTCGCATTAAGATGCTAGGGGCATTAGATAACCTGAAAGGCATCACAAACCTTTCACACAGGTCATCCCGTGTCTTGAATGTTTTCTGTGTTGGCCCAGATATGTCCAAGAGTGGGGTAAATTGGACACTTAACAGATTTTAACCTTTCTTAATAATATGCAAAATATTGAAACCAAATTAAATAAAGTATAGCAAATAAATACAATAAATGTAAAAGAGACAATACAATTAGGATTTATAGTGGTTCGGCCTTGCCTACATCCACTACCTAACCTCCTAAGTTAGGATTTGTTCAAACTCCACTATGGATCTTCTTACCGGTGAAGATCAAACCAATACACTTTCTCAACTTACGGGTGTGAGAGCAACCGTTAAACTGTAACGCCCGTACCTTAGGATAACATCATTTTGACCCTTAGAGTACCCGCATACCTGTATGTATACATATATGATGCTCGATGCACGTTGGTTTGAGTGTCTTTGCATGAAGTTTCGGAATGGTCAGAGACCCGTTCAACGTCGAAACGTGTCGAAAATGGTGTTTTGGATCAGTGGAGCTCGCTCCATGGAGGAAGAAATTTCTGCCACCGATTACATCAGTGGTTTGCTCTCCTAGATCCGTGGTCCGATTGGGCTGAAATTTTTTCAGATTATTCTTCTCTGATAGTTCTTCATTATGAACGGTGAAGATCTTGGTTGGAGTTGTCTACTGTGAATTATAAGGCTCCAAACACTGTTTCATGAATTTACGAATTTTCTTGCGCAGGTTTGATCAAATAGTTAGATATCAAAATACCACTGTTATGTGCAAGAAATTGAGTATCTAAGTGAAAGTAATTTCAGAAGGAAACTGCTCCTTCTATTTATTAAGTGTATTTTTAAGTGTGGACCCAAATTTTTTCTATAAAAGCAACTACCACAATTTTTGGACTCACTTGTTCATTTTTTTAACTTTCAAAGAGTCTTAGAGAGTTTGAAGGAGGAGAGGAGAAAAGGGAGGAAAAGGGAGGGGTTTTGGTGATTTTTTCTCAAGAATCACCCAAGGTAACCATTCTTCCCCATTTCTTTCTCATTTTCTTCCTTCCATCACTTTCCCACATGCATGAAAACTGATTTTTCAACCTAGGGTTTCTATGAATCCCGAAATTCTAGGGTTATTGGTCTAGGGTTTTCATGTATGGATTGATTTATGCTTGTTTTTCATACTAATGACCTTCCCTAACCTCAACCAACATATAATGAGTGTTTTCCACTCTTGGATCCTGAAATTTAAGGGAGAGGTAAGAAACCCAATGTTGGACTTAGGTTTTAAGATTAGGATATGTTAATCTAGAAGGCATTGGGATTCTAAAAATGGTGAAACCCCCAATTTGGATTTCATAGACTTGACCTAAACCTGAATTTTGACCTAGGGTTCCCTATTCAAATTTCTTGTGATTTAGATGAAATTGATGAATAAATATGGATGTATGACACTCTAATTTACTGATCTTGAGTATGACACTCTAATATTGTAGAGTAATTTTGGCTAAGGCCATATAAATTGACAATTTCCATGTGATTTGGGGATTTCCATCAAATTGGGGCTTTTGACCCAAATCAAGTCAATTAATAAAATTGACTTGGGGATTGTTTAATTGAACCCAAATTGGATAGAATTATGGGTTTAGAATGTTTGGACTTGTGTTAAAATTGAAAGACTTAGTTTAATTTGACCTTAGGCTATGTATTGCCCAAATTGGGGATTTTGACCAAGACTTGGTGAATTGGTGAAATTGACCTGATGAATAGTCAAATTAACCCTAATATGATTGAATTCTTTGTATTATAGTGTTTGAGATCAAGAGGATCAACTTATGGCATTCAATTTGGGTTATGTTTAGTTTAATTTGATGTTAATGTGTTAAATTGGACAATAGAGATTTGGCTCATGGGTTAACCATTCTAGAATCATTAGTTGACTTTGATATTGGGTTTAAACATAGTTATTAGCATATTTTGGCTGATTTTAGTATTGTATGAACCATGTGTAGTATGTAGGAATTCTAATTGATTTGAGTAACCCAAGTCGGCTAGTTGGAAGTCAAGGTACGTGAGGTGATTTGTGATCTTACTAGTACTCACTTGCGGATTGGAAATTGGATTGGCTAGACTTAGCCAATCGAGTGTGTGTGTTCTCTTTACTTGTTGGTTTTCATATACGTGGCATTGTATTATATAACTTGTTTCAAATTGATATATATATATATATATATATATATATGGATATGGCATATGCATGTTTTAATTGATTCATGAAATGAATTTGACCATATTCCATTGGGTTAGCAATTTGGTTGGGTCTTCTAGTTTTGATTTTCTTAGAGAAGTCTTGTTAGCTTAGAGAGATCCCTAGTTGTGAACCTGGCAGAGGGTTTTAAGGGTAGGCGCAGTCGTGGTTCACCTAGACCTGAAATAGGGTATGAAAAGAATTGTAAATCGGTGAGGTGCCCTTGGAATTCCTATTAGAATACGGGTAAGAGGTCGTTCGGGCATGAGTTTCGCGCACTCGTGTTTCTTGAATTGATTCTTACCTAGGAGGTGTTAGGATTGCATTGCCTGTTATTTAAATGGTATGCATTGCCTTGTTATGACATGATGCGTTATATTAGCATGTATGTAATCTTTTTCATCACCATGTTATCTCATGTTATTTCAAATACTTTAATGATCTTGACATGTTTTACATAAATGCACATATATGTAGCCACTTGTAGAAGATATTCACTGAGCTTGTTGTAGCTTACACCTTATCCTTATCCTTTCAGGTTCTGATAGGAAGGGGAAAGGGAAGGCTTGACTGCGGAGCATTCATTTCAGTATTTTGTTGATATAGGTGTTGTGCACTTTTGTATTTTGATATTATGTACATGATAACACCTAACATATGTATAAATAACACATAGATGGGATGTGTATGGTTTTATATTATTTGAACTTTTGGAATTTTATACTTGGTATTTTTGGGGATGTAATATTTATTATTGTTGATCATGTTTGGATGGATGTTATATAGGATCATTTGTATTTGGGATTTGTGTTTAAGTTAGGCTGACGAGACGCCGGGTGTATCGCCGGAGGGTATACCCGGGGGTTCCGTGCTGGTCATGACGTCACGTAGAGTGGGTCGTGACATAAACTTTCTCAACTTACGTGTGTGAGAACTACCATTTCTCAACTTACGAGTGTAAGAAAACCGTTTCTCAACTTTGAACAACACTTATTCTAGCCCAGTGACTAACTAGTCACTACAAACTGAATACAAGATGAGATATGATTCCCTTTACTCAGAATCAAAGTGATACTTACAAAGCTTTGGATTAAACCTTATGTTACCACAGATTCAACAAAATATGTATGATGAAGTTTGGCTGAAAATAGGTTCAAAGAATTTTTGTCTTCTTCAATGGATTTTGAAAATGATGAAGATAAAGATCAAACGATCCAGAAGACTTGATGTTTTTTTTCAAAATGATCGTTAGTTCAAGCACAAAGAGTAGTAGACTAACTTTCAAAAGCTTTTCGCACAAGTGAAAACTATTAAAACTTTTTTGAATGAATATCAGTTTTCGTATATCGATTTGTTGTTTTCCTGCTCTAAGGCAACACATATATATAGAAATAACAGAGGTACAATGGACTTAATGAATTTTGGCGTTCTATGTCATTTCAAATTACAATGATTGCATTCTTTCCCGAAATAGATCGATTCAGTTTTGTGCATATTACAACGATAGCACCTGAATCATATGATCATTCACGAAAAAGGAATGTTCTGACAAAGTATTAAAACGTTCAAAAAGTTCTGAAAAAGTTTTACGATTTTGAAAATTTTTTGTATAGTTCTGAAAAAGTAAGTTGTAATAGTGTCAGTGTCAGAACAGTAACATTGGCGTCCTGACGCATAATATTGACTTTGTCGTTTTGTTCCTTGAGGGCGCTCATGGAGCATCGACTTCCTGCTGAACAATAAAGTGAAGGCATTACTGATTCGTAAGCGTCCTGACTTACTTTGAGATTAAAACGACTTAAATCATGAGGGCGCTACTTAACAGTTAGCGTCCTACTTTATTTTAAAACACATAAATGCACAAGGGCGTTACTCATAAGTAAGCGTCCTGAAATTTTAAAACAATTTTGAAATAATATTAAGTGCGCTGAAGGACAGTAAGCGTCCTGAAAGTTATTAAGTTGATTCTAAGGATGAGTGCGCTCCTATCCAGGTAGTGTCCTGACAGTTTTTCAACTTATAACTATCAGTGTCCTTAAAGGTAGAAATCAATTAAAAACTAAGAGAACTTTCAACGAGCTGAAACTAAGTCAGCATCTTGACACTTTCAAAGGTTGACTATAGGGAGGCCGCTACTTACAAATAAGCGTCCTGAATGAATCAGTTCAAATCAACCTTGAATGAATGTCAACGTCCTAATGTTTTATCAGTGTCCTGACTCATCAAGTTCAGGAGGGTGCTGCTAAAACATTAGCATCCTGAAAAACTCTATAAAAGTGGTTTTTAATTTCTCAATTAAAGCTCAATAAATCACGATTAAAAACAAGATATTGTCGAATTAAATCGATTTGACTAAAACATGCAGTCATGCATATTGCTGAATCAAATGGCAGAGAAGGTTCTACAACCTAACATAATCTTATCATGCTCTCGAATATCTTCAAACGATCATGGTCTTCAAGTAGATCTTTAATATGTTGGCCATGCATCATTGATTCTTTGAAACCTTCAAGTAAGATTATATACACCATGTATGCAGTGTTAACATAAACAAAATGTGTTTTGTAATCATCAAAATATCTTTCATATTAAGGACATGAGAATAATTGGTTCAACACTCTGACGACCCTAGTTTCCCAACACAGACAACATTGAGTCACCTGGGTTAGTACCCTCTTCAATAGGGTACTAGTAACCCTCAGCCTTTCCACAAGGCATCCAATCCACATATAATAAACCATGAACAAGTCATACAAGGCATAGAAACAACGCAAGACATAATAAATCACCAAAAGTGCGGAAATTTCATGAAAGTTGAGCAAAAATAAAGTTATTACAGTTATCCATGTATAAAGTAAAGTTTAAAGTTCAAGTAACATGATAAATCCTAATCGAAGGGAATCCTATAATGACTCGGACATCTCTCGCTCCATCCAAACTCACCAAGCAAGGATGATGGAGCTATCTACAAGAGAGAGATCAATACATGATCCCCTTTCCCTTGTCTAAGGAGCCACTAGATCCTGAGAAATGAAGGAGTAGAGTAAGATGATATCGCATATTGATAAGTTGATATTTAGATATGTTTTAGATGATTTTTAGGTTGATTCATGCATTAGTTTGGCTTGTTTATGTTAGTTTTGACTTATTTGATAGTTTACTCATTTTTGGTATTTTATGCTTAATTTCGATTTTGGATTTTACAAGTTAGTAGTTTTGAACATATAAGTGGGTTACTTACAAATTTTGCTTTGTTTTGTAGGTGTTTGGATGTGTTGAATATGAATATGAATGATGAAAACATGTACAAGAAGTAGCAATGAAGATACATGAAGAATACAAGTCAAAAAGGAGTGAAAAAATGGCTAAGTTCACAAATATCATCACCACACTTGAGACTGGGTGTCGTGGCGTCTAGAATGGGCGCCACAGTGCCGGGTGATGGAGGTGAGAGTGATGGGAGACCAAAACTGGGCGCCAGGCCTTCGAGAGAAAATGGAAAGTTTATATTTGTTCCGAGTGTTTCCTATTCGACTTGGGATTCTCAAATACGATTTCCTATGGGCTTGTGGCTATTTATACTTCATTGTTTTAGACTTTCAAAGGATCATAGAGTGGAGAACAAGAGGATTACGGCTGGAGCAAAGTGGAGAAGAAGATCAAGATTAAAGATTATTGAAGATTCTCTACACCATTCTAGTTTGTTTTTCATTGTTCTTATTCATGTTCAAACTATTGTTTAGTATTTTTATGTTTCTAGAAGGTAGATTGATCCAAACTTGATACTATGTCTTAGGTTTTATAGTTGATTATTATTAATGAAGTTTTCTAGTTTATTTATATTTTTCTGGGTGTAATGCTTTTGATCCCTTGATCACAGATTGGATGATCATAGACTTGAGGTAGATGCTCCAAAAGAGGGTACTTTGGGTTGAAACTTGGAAAATATAACATAGGTTATTGTGAGACTCAAAAGGAGATCGAGAATCTTTGAAGTCATTAAGTGAAAATCATGGAACTTAATGAGTTATTGTCATCTTAGGTTTTCATCTAAAGAGTAAAGCCAAGGTGACAATAATATGCTCTAGTTGGTGCTCCAAAAGACAAAATTAGAAACATTAAGATTTTCAACTTACAAATAAAAGAATCGAATTAATAGTAAATAAATATAAAGACACAGTTGAGAGTGAGGTGATATCGAACCTCTACACCATTCTATTATTGATTTCCTATTTGATTTCTATTGCATTGTTAGTTCAATACTTAGTTGCTTTAATTTTTTTTTTTAATTACTTGAGCTATCGAATCCGATTTTCTAAATAAAATTAGGGTTAAAACGTGATAACTAGTGTACTAACAATCCCTGAGAACGATACCCGATTCTTATCAGTTTATATTATAACTTTACACTGTGCATTTGCGATTTTGCACACAACACGTATCTACCATCACATACTCTTCAATAGGTTCAAAATCATGTACACATCAACAATCATGATATTATAATATCCATTACCACATATACAAGTTCGAGAAAATAATTGAATAATTAAACTTCATGGCATTTACAATAAAATTTAACATTTAAAACCATTTTCACAAACTAGTCATATAAAGTAGACTTATACGCCTAGTCAAGTGAAGGTTTCCTCATCATTCCTACAAGTGCATTTGTTAAGTCTATTCACATGACTCTGTCGGCTATTACGTTGTTGCGTGCAAACCGCAAGTGTACGATGCCAAGTTATAATGAATTATGATAAAAAACTGGGTATCGTCTTCATGGATAATTACGACACTAGCTATCACGTTTCAACCCTAACTTTATCTAGACAATTAATATCGAATGATGGAGCGATTAAAATAGTAATGAAAATAACTAATTATCAACTAGCAAAGGAATGTAAATCGGATAGGAAAACAGTGATGGACTGGTCTAGAGGTTCGATGTCACCTCACTCTCAACTATGTCTAAATAAATATATTATTATTAAATCTAGTCCTTAGCCTATAAGTCAGAAATCCTAACCTTTTTAATCCCCTCTTTTGGAGCATTGATTAGAGCATATTCTTGTTACCTTGGCTTAACTCTTTCGATGAAAACCAAAGACAAGAACAACTCACTAAGTTCTATGATTTCCACCTAACGACTTCAAAGGTCTCGATCTCCTTGTGAGTCTAACGATAACCTAGGCTATACTCTCCATATTCCAACCCAAGGTACCCTCTTGTGAAACATCTACCTCGAGTCTATGATCGGTCAATCCTTGATCAAGGGATCAAAAGCATTACGCTCAGAAAAGTATAAATAAACTAAGAACTTTCATTAAGAATAAACTAAGAACTTTCATAATGAGTTTAGGATTTTGTCAAACACATAGACTAACTTTTAAAAACATTTTTTGACAAGATTGAAGTAATTAACAAAGTTAAATATGTGTAAATCAATCGACTAAACATATGATTGAAACATTCAATACAATACACGTAAACTGATAAAATCATGCAAAGTTCGTAAAATGAATGCATGTTAATCACTGATAAATATATGGATGATAAATGATTTTAACTATGTGATTGCATAATTATCATACTAATATGTATGCATGCATGATCAATAATATAATAGTGTATATGCATAAGTATGATAAACTATATGCATGATTTTTGAAAAGTTGCAAATCATATTGTGGTTGGGACATGTAATGGTTACTCTACAACAGTAAGATTCTAAATAAGAATTACAAACATTAAGCTCTTGAATCTTCGTGCAATGTTGTTCCATCCACAAGCTTTGAAAGTATAGTTGAATCCATCTGATATAGCTAGTTAGCACTGAAACAACTACGTCAAAGAGATTAGTGATCACAAGTATGTTGTTTGTAATCATCAAAACAAAACTGGAATAGAGTAGTTACATCAACAATCTTCCCATTTTTTATGATTTCAAACAAATTCACTATTGGCCTGATTGAAGCAATAAGCATGATTTCTTGAGTGCATGAGTGAAATATATGATAATATCATGCTACATTTAAGATTATACCACTTTAAAAAATTTTGTAATCAATAACATGTGACCAACAATCAATCAGTTACCAATATAAGCAAACTCAGAAATATGTGAACATTGGTAACAAAATATACATGTATATCAATGTAATCATGTCAAACATATACACGTGATCATCATAGATGTGTACATCAAAAGTAAAAAAAATGGTTTTCTAAGGTTCTAAACACCTCATTTTATGATTCATTTGAGTCCTTAAGTCCATCAATCTGGGGTTTCAATGAGTTCAAATTCTCCAAATTGCTCAAGATATTAGGGGTATGTTAGGCAATTTGCCTTGAAATTTAAGCGAGGCACCACAACCTACCCCTCTTAAAAAAATTTCATCCTCAAAATTAAAGAAAAGGTAGGGACTTACTTGATTTAAATAGGTTGAGTAAGTTATTTTGCTTGTAGTCCTCTTGCTCCCATGTAATCTGCTCGTCTCCCTTTGCCACCCACTTCTCCTTTAGAAGTGGAATCTCCTTGGTCCAGAGCTGTTGTATTTTCCTATCCAAGATCTCTATCGGCTTTTCCTCATAAGTAGTCGCATCATCAACCTCTAATCCACTCCGATCAATGATATGACTCTGATCTGGATAGTACTTTTGGAGCATTAACACATGGAGCACGTTGTGAACTCGAACTAATGAGGTGGTAAGTGTTGACCTAAGTGGTTTAAGTGGTTTTTCACTTAGTATTCTCCTAAGTGTTTTGATGCTAACAAATAATATAGTCACGGTACTAATATCTTTGACAGAGTTGTTTCAGTGCTAATCAGCTATATCAGATGGATTCAACTATCGTGTCAAAGTGTGTGGATGGAACAATAATGCACGAAGATTCAAGAGCTTCATGTTTGTAATCTTTTGTCTAGAATCTTATTGTGTAGAGTAATCCTTACTCGTTCCAACCACAATATGATTTGCATCTTTTGGAAATCATGCATATAGGTTATTCATGCACATTCACTATTATCATATTGATCATGCATGCACACAAGTTATCATGATTATCATGCAATCATATAGTTAAAGTTATTTATCACACACACACACACACACACACACACACACACACACACACACACACACACACACACACACATATATATATATATGATTAATTATCATGCACTCATATTACCAACTTTGCATGGTTTTATCATTTTACGTATATCGTATCGAATGTTTTGATCATCTATTTTAATCGATCTTTTTACACGTGTTTATCTTTATTAATTATGTTTCAATCTTGTCAAAAATGTTTTCAAAGTTAGTTTATGTGTTTGTCAATGTCTTAACCTCTTTTTGATCAAAAAATTGGGTTTCTAGCACTTCAACGTGAATGAACGTGCTCCTCTTTCAAGGAACGCACTCCTGTGCATTTTCATGAGACTTAGATTTTTCTAATCATAGTTTAAGGAACGCACTCCTTAAGAAAGGAATGCGTTCCTGTAGAAAAGGGCAAAATAGGAAATTTTATAGAGTCAGTGGTTTTTTATGAAGAACCTCGCTCCTATGCCCAACAGACATATTAAGGAACGCGCTCCTCATATACGGAACGTGCTCCTTGATTGGAGGGAAATCTAAAAAGTTTCAGATTTCAAAGCAAAAACGCGATCCTTCATTGAGGAACGTGTTCCTATGCCTCGTTCTGTTATTTTTCTATAAATACCACACTTGCTCATTTGAAGAGCAACTTTTGCTAAATTATAGAACTTGTGTTGTTTTTCATAGTATCATTTCTACAAGTCCAAAACAAGTTCTTGAGTGATTTTAAACATCTTTCAAAGCAAAAGTTCACCTACATTTATATCTTTGATTCATACTTCCGTATAGTTCGCCTAATCCTTCAAACTTTCTGAGAAACTTGTGTTTTTCTCTTGAGCAATCGATCAAGCTGTTTTGAGTGATTCATCCACATCTTGTTGATTCTTGATCATCATTGAAGGAGATATCTCTCAACCATCATCACACTTGAAGTTGGGTAAATATTTCCATTAAGATTCTTGTGATTTTGTTTGAGTAATTAGATTTTGTGCTTGATTTGATATCAAGAAAACCATTTTTTATTTGAGTACTACTTATGAAACCATATTTGATCTTCATATTACATTATCTTGTTTAATGGTTTCATACATATCATGTGGTATCGATTAATGTGCTAAACTTACATTATTTTGAATCGATTTCATTGATCATTACTTGAGGATTTTGATTCTTGATCTTAACCATTTATATATTTAGAATCAACAAGTCTTTATCATTCCTGCATATTGATGCTTATGTTTTATACATATCATTGTTAGAATCAATATTTGAATACACGTGCATATTCGATTCTTGATTTCATATCATTAATATTTGAATCGATTGCATGTATTTGAAATATTCTATTTGAACACTTCACATCATTTTAAATATTGTGGTTGAAATAGTAGTGATTATTCATTCAAGATTGTACGCTTAATATTGTTCAGAGTGTTTTAGAACAACTCTCTCTATCATTTGTAATCTTGATGTATTGTTACTTGTTAGTCAACCGGGATTATACCATATCTTTGTACGACTCATAACCACACCCGTAAGTTGGTTACAGTGCGACTTTCTAGCCAATCCCTTGTGTAGGCTAATGTGTGCGGCTTTGTAACCAAGCCCTTGTGTTGGTTAGTGTGTGTGGCTTATAACCAAGCCCTTGTGTTGGTTAATGTGTGTGGCTTATAACCAAGCCCTTGTGTTGGTTAATGTACACGGCTTCTAGTCACGCCCGTAAGTTGACTAGCCAATAATGATTTAAGAAATCCTGATCGTGTGTGTTCAAGTAGTGGACGTAGGTTCAAGGGGAACCAAACCACTATAAATCATTGTGTCCATTTATTTTTGCTGCAATTGATTATTTTGATTGTTACCTACTACGTGTTTTATCTGTTTAATTATTTTAACCCAAAGGTAATATGAAAATCCGCCAAGTCCAATTTACCCCCCCTCTTGGATTATAATACTTGGCGAATAGTAAGGGGAGTCGATAGGCCAATGGTCTGACTCTCTCAAGTATCTCGAACAGCCCAACATAACGGGGTGCAAGCTTTCCCTTCACTTCAAACCTCAAATGTCCCTTGCGTGGCGAGACCGTCAAATACACATGGTCTCCCAACACAAACTCTAGGACTCTGTGTTGTCGATCAACATAATTCTTTTGCCTATCCTAGGCTGTTTTCATCCTCTATATGATCTGCTTGATTCAATTTGTGTGGTCTTGCACTACATCTGGCCCAACAATCAATGTCTCACCAACATTTGTTGAACAAACTGGGCAGTCTACAAGGTTTGCCATATAATGCCTCAAATGGGGCCATCCCGATGCTACTCTGATAGTTGTTGTTGTAAGGAAACTCACATAATGGAATGTACATCTCCCACTAACCCCCACAGTCAAGTACACAAGCTTTGAGCATATCCTTGAAGACCTGAATCAATCTCTCTGTCTAGCCATCAGTTTGTGGATGGAATGCGGTACTCAGGTGAAACTGGGTGTCAAAAGCTATCTGTAGACTCTGCCAAAATTTGGATGTAAACCTAGGATCCCGATCTGACACTATAGACATAGGTACACCGTGCAACCTCACAATGTTATCTATGTACCTCTTGCTCAGCTTCTCAAGTGGGTCCGTTGCGGCGATAGGTAAAAAATGTGCCAACTTAGTCAACCGATCGATAATTACCCATATGGCATCATGTTTCCTCTGCGATCTAGGTAATCCCTGATAAGTTGTTTTTGGTTAGTGTTTTGCATATCACTTTTGATAGATTTTTAGGTGAATTCGCTCAACTTTTAGGTATTAGTGCATGAAATGCATGCTTAGAGGTTTTAGGCTCACTTAGGTCTAAACTTAGGTTTTTAGATGTTTTTCTTCATGAATAAACCATGGTTGATACATGTTAATACATATATACTTGCATATATACATGAAAAAATGGAGAAAGAGTGCCCAAGTAGTGAAAAAGAATAGCGGCTGGGCGTCGCAGCGCCCAGAAGAGATAAAAGGTTAGGCTTAGCATAGCGCTGCGGCACCCCGAATAATTCCTGGGTCCGCATTAGCGCCGCGGCACCCATCGCAGCGCTAATGCACAATTTTGTCCATTTTTGGGTATTTTGTGGTCCTTTTTGGTCTTTTTTTGAACAAATGATGTATATAAGCTCACTTTAGGGTTAATTAGAGGGGATCTTACATTTTACAAATTTTAGAATAGATTAGAGTAGTTGAAGGAGGAGAGCAAGAGAAGAGGTTGAAAAAGGAAAGTTGCAGAGAAATTCTTGAAGAAGCTTGTTTTAACACTTTTCTTCCATTTACAATTTATCTTCATGATTTCGTCTTTCAATTTCTCTCTTGTAATCATGTCCATGAACTAATTCTATTTTCTAGAGATTAGATGGATCTTAGTTTGGTTTTGATGGATTGATTGTGGATTCTATTCATTATTAATGCAATTTCTCAAGTTTATTCATGATTTCTATGTTTAATGCTTTTGATTTACTGGCCATAAATTGATTGAACCTAGATCTAAGGGGCGACACTCGATAGAGGGTTCTTTAGGTTGGAACATGAGAATTATGACATGAGATTTTTATAGAATCGAGAGGTTTATAGGATCTTGTGAGATCATTGAGAAATCCCTAAAACTTAATGCATAATTGGGAATTGGGTCTTTATCAAGAGGTCGAGATTCAACCCCACTTATA
The DNA here is from genome assembly GCA_035771175.1 of Paratinospora sagittata. Lineage (NCBI taxonomy): Eukaryota > Viridiplantae > Streptophyta > Magnoliopsida > Ranunculales > Menispermaceae > Paratinospora > Paratinospora sagittata. The sequence goes on along the minus strand of CM069613.1, from coordinate 12,589,865 downwards.
AGTTTTGATCCGACACTCGAGAGAGGGGATTGATATACATTGGGTTTGATTTATAAACTTGGAAATGAATTTAATGATGAATAACCCCAATTAATCTTGATTTGCAAACTAAGTGAAATCAAATCTCTAGATCTATCCCATTATTGAATTCTCTTTACTTTTAATTGCTTTAATTCCATTTAATTTCCAACATTTTAATTCGTTTAATATCTCCATTTTATTGTCTAAATAAAGTTTAAAATCTGTGAAACGGTAATTGATAGAGTAACAATTCCCTGTGGACGATACCCAATCTAATTGGATTATTACTACATCGTTAACATTGTACGCTTGCAGTAGATGACAAACAATCCCACCACAAAATCCACGGTGATGTGTTCCCACTTCCATTGAGGAATGGACAGTGGTTGTATTAATCCTCCAGGTTTATGGTGCTTAGCTTTAACCTGCTAGCACACCTCACATCTCCGAACAAAATTTGCAATGTGCTTCTTCATTCTCGGCTACCAATACATTCTTTTCACAGCATGATACATCTTGTAGCCCTTGGGTGCACCATATATCTGGTCCTGTGAGCCTCCTGGAGCAATTCTCTCTTTAATGCCTGATATGTGAGTATCCCAAAGTTTGTCACGGTATCTGATCGCACCATCTGGATACACTCTTCAATCCGGATAGTTGGCCCGTGGAGCCTAATCATGATACTCCCTATATTTTTCATCACACTTATGTTGATCAATTACTTTCTGAGTATGATTAGATTAAGCTCTCATTTCTACAGATACGGTGACTAAGGTGGGGATGAAGCTGATACTCATCATGGTGACCTCCTCTAGCATCATCTACTCATGTTTCATGTGGTAGGCCACAACTCCTGCCTCAACCCTCTTCCTGCTCAGTGTATCCGCTATAACGTTGGCCCTCCCGGTTGGTACTCCAACGCAAAATCATAATCCTTGAACGGCTCAAGCCATCGCCTCTGTCTGATGTTCAACTCTTTCTTGAAAAACAAATACCTCAGAATTTTGTGATCAGAGAATAGAGTGAACCTCTCACCATAAGAGTAGTGCTTTCAAAGTTTCAGTGAAAATACTACTGTTGCTAGCTCCAGATCATCCATGAGGTAATTCTTCTCATGCACCTACAATTGTCACGATGCATGTGCTATGACTTTGCCTTCCTGCATGAGTACACATCCAAGTCCCGACCCCGAAGCATTGGTGTAGATCGCTAACTCCTTTCCTGCCTCAGGCAATATCAACAATTGAGCTATAGTCAACCTCTTCCTCAACTCTAGGAAGACATCTCCACATTTCGATGTCCATTAAAATGGAACATTCTTCTAAGTTAGCTTTGTCATTGGCAAGGCAATCTTGGAGAAAACATCGACAACGAGTCTATAATATCCAACCAATCCCAGGAAACTTCAAATCTCTGTCATGGTGGTAGCCTTTGGCTTGTCAAGGATGGCTTCTGATGATGTATATTTAGATTCGAATCGCAAGTGTACGAATATCAAGTTATAACATATCTGAGGTGAGTCGGGTTATCATCCTCAGGGAAAGTAAATTTCACAATTAAAAATGCCCAAAACTAAAATAATTATTAGTTTCATCTAGGTGATCAAAATTCAGATGATTTAATTGCAGAAATGTAAAATAAACAAAGTCAAACAAAATAATGAAAATTAAATGGAAATTGGAGAGAAATCAATGGATTTATAATTCTAGAGTTTAGATCTCACTATGTTGTCTCTCATGATCTCTAATAATTGTGTTAATAAATTAATTTATGGAATTTATAAATCTTGAATCCTCTTTCATTTAAACCCCTCTCCCGAGTGATAGCTTGAATATCTACTCTCGATTTATCGATTCTCTCTCCCGAGTGACAAACCTTTAAATCAAGAATGTCTTAGGTTCTATGATTCATTTTAATGGATTTTAAAGGGTTTTGTAGGTTTCCCGACTCGATACTCTACCCTACGTTACAATTCCCTTGCTCCAATTCTATAACACCTCTCTAGAGTGTAAGAAACCAAATCGAAATTCATTCAAAGAGCGATCAGCAATTTGAAAGCATTAAGCATTGAGAATCATAAATAAACCCAAAAGATTGCTCAAAAACACATAAACAATGATTCAATCATAAGATCCAACATAGCTCAGTCAAAACTCTAGATTATCTATTTGGTTCATAAACCAATCCATGGATACAAGATAGAGATTCAAAGAAGAAATCATAGAAACAAGTTAGAATAGAAGAGACAAGGAAGGAAACCCCCCTTTTATAAGTGAAATCCCCTTCTTCTTCTTCTTCTCCAAAACCTACAACTCATTCTCTTTCAAACCCTTCTCTTGCCTCTCTTTCAAACCCTATCCATCCTTTTTCCTCTATTTATTGTGCTTCCAATTCATCTGATATGATATCCCTTTAAGTCTAGAAGAAGTAGAAAAAAAACAACATCCAATTTCGAGTTGTATAGCCAAGGATATCGCAAAAATACAAAAGTCGCGCAAAACATGGTTTCGTAATGGCACCGCGGCGCCTAGAGTGTGAAATGCACACTTTTGTGCATTTTCTTCATATATTTTCACTTGGTCATTCTTCCATCTTCTTGTGCAATGCCTTGGGACTTTTTCTTCATCTTTTATACCTCATTTCATCTCTTTAAAGCTCTTTATTCTCCTACAAAACAAAACACAAAAACACAAGTAAGTGATCTCCATTAATCAAATATTAAAAATCTAAATGCAAATATGTATTAACATGCAAAATGTGAGATTATCAATATGAAAATGCAACTAATGATTTAAGGAAAAATTCTCAAAAATCATGATTATTTTCCTAAACTAATCTAACGCATGTTATTCATGAAAACACCTAAAACTAAGCTCTAAAACTCAACAAAATACCTAAATGAATCTAAAAACAACTAAATATGCAAATCATGCACAAAACAACTAAAACTAAACAAATGCATCTAAAAGTCTCACAAATTGACATGCAAAACAAAAACCAAAACTCAACTTATCAGATTCCCCCAAACTTAGACTTTGATCGTCCAAAGTTGAACAACGAAACTCTCACATATTCCAAAATAAACAAGGATTTGGTTTGCACAAATGGATTCACATGACCTCAAAGACCGCACACATCTCATACACAGAAATCAAGGAAAACTTGGAAAGTTTAAACTTGTTTGTCTAGAATTTCAACCTACAAAACCATTTCTTCTTTTCTATCCTCCTAGAAAAACAAGCAAAACAAATCATTCACATGACTACTCATAAATCATACAAACAAATGCAAGCAAGATAGAAAATATGATCTCAACAAAACAAAACATGAACTTCATATGCTTGCTTTTCACAATTCTCTCCACTAATGTAGGTCTCACACCAATCAAGATCAATAGGTCTTTACATAGCTTGTAATGTAAGGCTAGGGCTAAGGGTATGTCAAAGTGGATAAAATGAAGCTTAATACACCCAAAACATCTTTGTTACATCAACCAATTTTCACACATCCCATACCTTACACATGAACCAAAACAAAACATTACCCAACCACGATTTTTCACGTTTTTCATTCTTATTACCCCAAACACATCCCCAAACTTATTCATTTAACACATTGATGAAGAAAATTTGTTTTCTCTTTTCTTTTCTTTTCATTTTTCTGATTCTTCATCTTTCTTTTTCACTCTTCAAACATGAAATTCTTGTTTTTAACCTTCTTTTATCACCTTCATAAACATTCTCATCACATAGCCCATTTTCACTTACATTCCCATGCAAAAGAACCCAATCCCCATTACAACACATTTTTCAAAGTCTTAAGGGTGCAAGGGTGAAAAGAAGGGAAAAACAATTAATGGCTTTGGCTAATGTTTTTAGGTGACAAGAAACAAGATAAAAGGCTCAAATCAGGGTGGCTAGGGGCAATACATAATTGGGTAGGCTTTATGGCTCAATCGATCAAAAAATGGCCTAAATCATGTCTCTTATGGTGTGATTCCTAGGATTTCGCCTCAAGAAAAGGTCAAACAAGTTTTAGAGTCATGTTTTGAAAAAAATTGCGATCTAAAGATGCTTACTTACAAAATCTTGATTTAACATGCTAGTGGCACTCATGATCATGATTGCATACTCAAAAGCCAACAAAGATATCCAATAAACATGGCAAGTAGATCAAGCACATAGACTTAAGAGTACTATCTAATTTTTCAAAGTTTATGTTCAGAAATGAGTGCTAATCCTATAATAGATCATCCATTCAAAATCAAATCAAATCAAAGTTCATAAAAGAATATGGAATTATTCATGATCTAGACTCATGCAAAAACAAAAAATTTCAGAAAATCGACTAAAGACACCAAGAATTTAAACTCCCCCGCAAACTTAAAGTTAGCATTGTCCTCAATGCAAAAGAATGTACATAAATAAAGCAAGATAAAGAGGAAGGTAACGATACACCCCTAACCCACGAGGGTAGAAGGCTTCCAAAATGCTTCTCTAACTCTTAGTAATGCCAAGGACCCCCAAACTTGAATCAAAACCTGAGAAGGGACAAAAATAAAGGTCATTAGTGGAAAGCAAAAACTCAAAATCTATACTACAATGACTAAAAATAAAACAAAACATAAAACCTAAAAACCGGTTGGGTTGCCTCCCAACAAGCGCTTCTTTATAGTCTTTAGCTAGACTTTCTCTTTCTTATTTAAATCGCGTATGTTTCCTTATTATTTCGAGCATCCTCCCATCTTCCTCATTATTTAGATTTGATGAAGGAATCACCGGACTTGTGCAGTTCTCCTACAAAAATTGTTAAGATTGATTCACCGGTGGAAACAAAAAATCCGATGAAGCATCGCTCCCATCTAACGGAGGAATGTCATAGAAATATTCAATTGGTGGTTTCCAAACGTTTAGGCAATTGATCTTCAAGCACCTCTAAATGACTTTTTTCTTCAACCTCTACAACTTCAACTTGTAGCCCTTTAGCAAACAGATCCAAAAAATCAAAATTATATTACTTGACATCCAAGCACTCTTCCACCTTGGAAGGTACCTCTTCGACATATGGCATCATAGGATCACCCGATTGTATATCCATATATCCATAGGAACTTCTTGATCATCACCCTTAGTTACATCCACTTGGTGATATGTACTCATTTCTCCTCCTCTCAAGGCCTCATAGCGTTGCATCTCTTCAAGAATAGTCAATTGCCTTGGTGATGGTGGTGGTGTCATGTCTTGAAATAAAAATTTGCCCCTTAACATCTTCTTCTTCGTTGTTTGAAGCAAGTGGTTGTTCTTGAACTCTACAATTCATGAAAGAACTCAACGTCTCTTCCAAAGAGGGCTTTTTCTCCACATGGTTGCAGACAACAGGTTGAGTTTGCAACTTATTCCATGAATTGTCTATTCTAGACTCACTCTTAGTACGCCATGATTCTGATATAAAATCATCAGGTAACTCTTCTAAAGAGGGCTTCTTTTCCACTTGATTGTACATGCTCGGTAGAGGTTGCAAGCCATTCCATGAGTACTTGTAGGAGCATTTCTCATGGTCGTAAATACCCGAATGGTATTGATAGGGTAGAAGGTCACCCATACAATTAGAATCCCAATGATGACCATATTGAACTTGCTCCATACTTGAATCCATTCCTGCATATCTCATGTCTGCAACTCCCATTCCGTCCATATTATGTTGAGGTCGTGAATCAATAAAATTGTCCACTTGATGATGAATGTGGTCCTGTTGATGTTGAAGGTAGGAAAGTGATATGCCGACAACGTTGTAAAAGGATCCACTCGCCTAAATTTATCTTGGAAAATTGAGTGGTTGAAATTATACGCCATTGCTCTACACAAAAATAATAAAATAAAAATCCGAAAAACAAGCAAAAAGAATTCAGAAAATAACAAACTAAGTTCAAACAAAAAAAATAAAAAGAAATAACAACAAACAAAAAGAAAAATGTAGAAAAAAGAGAAAAACAATTTTTTTCTTTCTTTTTTTTTTTTTAACAAACAAACAAAAGTACCTAAATTAAGACCAAAATCACTTCGAATTGGTATTAATAAAAGCAAAATTGACACATTCCCCAGCAACGGCGCTAAAAACTTGATGCGCTAAATTTATATTCGCAAGTTCACGAATATCAAATTATAATATATCCGAGGTGAGTCGAGTTATCGTCCTCATGGAAGGTTAATTTTACAGTTAAAAATGCCTAAAACTACAATCATCCATTTTTATCACCTAGATAAAACCACTAATCATTGTAGTTTTGGGCATTTTTAACTGTGAAATTAACCTTCCCTTAGGACGATAACCCGACTCACCTCAGATATATTATAACTTGGTATTCGTACACTTGCGAATCTAAATTTAGTGCATCAAAATTTTTCAAAAACTTGATCGGAATATTTGTATCGCAACTGCACGACAGTCAAGTTATAATATATCTGAGTTGAGTCGGGTTATCGTCCACAGGGATAGTTAATTTAACTGTTAAAATGCCCAAAACTACTATAATCTTGATTTTATCTAGGTGATCAAACTGTGATGAATTAATTGCTGAAATAGTAAATTAAACCAAATCAAACAAAATTAAGCAAATCTAATATAAATTGGAGAAAAATCAATGGATGGATAATTCTAGGGAGATGGTTTCACTATATTTACGAATTATGAATTGCTAAAACATGTGCATCACTGACTAATTCATTAATTTATAAGTCAAGAGTCCGAATTCATCCAATTCCCTCTCCCCCAAGTGATAAATTGAATTTATATTCCTAAAATATTAATTTCTCTCTCCCAAGTCGTAAAACCAATACATTAGAAAATTCTTTAAGATCTATGATTTTTTTCAGCAACTTCATAGGAAATTCATGGGTTTCCCAACTCAACATAAATTTCCCAAGTCATGTTTTCCCCAATACAATTCAAAATCCCCCCTCCCGGGTGATAGATTCTCAATCTAAGATCATTCAAAAATTGACCAGAGATTCGAAAGCATTAAGATCAGAAAAACACAAATAAATCAATAGAATCAATCAAATGACACTTAAAAATATCAAAATATAGATCCATCAAATCCCTAGATGAAATGTTTAGCTCATACTCAAATCCATTACTACAAGAATGAAAATTAAAGAAGTGTTCATCATCACAAATTGAAAGAAGAAAATGAAATTAGAAACCCCTTTTACAAGATGATCTCCTTCTGCAAGATCCTTCAATCTGCAACTTCTCTTCTTCAATGGTTTTACTTGCCCCCTTTGTATTCTAAACCTAACCTATTCTAATCTATTCTAATTGTATCTAATGGTCTCTAATCCTAAAACAAACCCTAAAAACGAGCTATATACATAAGTGGGTCGAAAGACCAAAATGGGTACCAAAAACAAGTGAAAAATCCAAACACCACGCACAAAACAACCCAACTGCACCGCATCGCCCAGTACGCATTTCTTCTTTCTCTCTCTCTAGTTTACAACAGCGCCGTCGTGGCGCCCATAGTGTATTTTGCATTCTTTTGTGCATTTTTCTCCTTGCATTTTCTTTGGCTTTTGATCCTTCTTCTTGTATACTTCTTGCACTTGTTCTTGGCTTATTGTGAGCCTCATGTGCACCACTTTAAAGCTCATTATTTACTTACAAAACAAAACACAAGTAATTGATCTTAGTTAATCAAGTGATAAAAATCAAAATGCAAGTATGTATTAACATGTAAAATATGAGAAAATATGAAAATGCAACTAATGATTTAAGGAAAAATTCCCAAGAATCATGATTATTTTCCTAAGCTAGCCTAAAGCATTTTATTCATGAAAACACCTAAAATAAACTTCTAAAATTCATAAAAACATCTAAATGGACCTAAAACACTATATATGAACAATTAATGCAAAAATACCTAAAAACTAACTAAATGCACCTAAAAACCTATCAAATTAACATGTAAACAAACAACTAAAACTCAACTTATCAAATTCTCCCAAATTTAGACTTTGATCATCCCGAGTAAAGAGAAAAATGAAAGTTGGACAACAAACTCCTCACATATTCTAAGATGAATAGGGATTTGATTAACTAGAATGGATTCTAATGATCTCAAAGACAATACAAATTTCATTCAACATAAAATAGAGAAAACTTTGGCTGTTTAAACTTGTTGTCAAGAATTTCAACCTACAAGCCATGCCTTCTTTTCTATCGTTATTAACAAGCAAGCATACAAATCAAGCACATGACCACTCATAAATCAATCATGCAAGCAAGAAAGAAATATGATCTCAATGAAACAAAATAGGACATCATATGCTTGTTTCTCACCCTTCTCTGCACTAATGTAGGTTTCATACCAATCAAGATCAATAGGTCTTTACATAGCTTGTAATGTAAGGCTAGGGCTAAGGGTATGTCAAAGTGGATAAAATAAAGCTTAATACACCCAAAACATCTTTGTTACATCAACCATTTTGCACACATCCCATACCTTACTCATGAACCAAAACCAGCCATTACCCAACCAAGATTTTTCACATTTCTCATTCTCGTTACCCCAAACACACTCCCAAACTTATTCATTTAACACATTGATGAAGAAATTTTTTTTTCTCTTTTCTTTTTTTTTCATTCTTTTCATTTTTCTCGTTCTTCATCTTTTTTTTTTCATTCTCCAAACATGAAATTCTTGTTTTGAACCTTCTTTTATCACCTTCATAAACATCCTCATCACATAGCCCATTTTTACTTACATTCCCATGCAAAATAACCCAATCCCCATTACAAGACATTTCTCAAAGTGTTGAGGGCACAAGGGTGAAAACAAGGGAAAAACAATTAATGGCCTTGGCTAATGTTTTTAGGTGACAAGAAACAAGATAAAAGGCTCAAAATAGGGTAACTAGGGGTAATTCAACAGTTAGGTGGGCTTAATGGCTCAATCTTTCCAAAAAATGGCCTAAATTATGTCCCTCATGGTGTGATTCCTAGGATTTTGCCTCAAGAAGTGATCAAACAAGTTCTAGAGTCAAGTTTTGAAAAACAAATTGAGATCTAAGGATGCTTACTTACAAAATCTCGATTTAACATGCAAGTGTCATTCATGATCATGATTGGATACTCAAAAGCCAACAAAGATATCCAATAAACATGGTAAGTAATTCAAGCACACAGACTTAAGAGTACTATCTAATTTCCCAAGGTTTATGCTAAAAAATGAGTGCTAATCATATATCATCCATTCAAGATTAAATCAAATCAAAGTTCATAAAATAATATGGAATTATTCATGAGCTAGCATTTATTCAAACACAAGACAAAACAAAAAATTTCAAAATTCACACTAACATGACCTGCAAACTAAACTAAGCAACATGCAAAAAAAACTAAACATGCATTAGATTAGTTTAGGAAAAAAATCATGATTATTTTCAATAATTAATCTAATGCATGTTATTCATGAAAACACCTAAGACTAACCTCTGAAACTCAACAAAACACATAAATGAATCTAAAAACAACTAATATGCAAATCGTGCACAAAAAACTAAAATTAACAAATGCACCTAAAAATCTCCCAAATTTTCATGCAAAACTCAACTTATCAAATTCCCCCAAACATTGACTTTGACCGTCCCGAGCAAAGAGAAAAATGAAAGTTGAACAACAAAACTCTCACATATTCCAAAATAAACAGGGATTTGGTTTGCACAAATGAATTCACATAATCTCAAAGACAGCACACGCCTCATACACAAAAATCAAGGAAAACTTCAAAAGTTTAAACTTGTTTGTCTAAAATTTCAACTTACAAAACCATGTCCTTTTTTCTATCCTCATTGACAAACAAGCAAAACAAATCATTCACATGACCACTCATAAATCATATAGGCCAATGCAAACAAAATAGAAAATACGATCTCAACAAAACAAAACAAAACATGAACGTCATATGCTAGCTTTTCACAATTCTATCCACTAATGTAAGTCTCACACCAATCAAGATCAATAAGTCTTTACATAGCTTGTCATGTAAGGCTAGGGCTAAGGGTATGTCAAAGTGTATAAAATCAAGCATAATACGCCCAAAACATCTTTGTTAGATCAACCAATTTGCACATATCCCATACCTTACACATGAACCAAAACAAAACATTACCCAACCAAGATTTTTCACATTTTTCATTCTTATTACCCCAAACACACCCCCAAACTTATTCATTTAACACATTGATGAAGAAAAATTGTTTTCTCTTTTCTTTTCTTTTCATTCTTTTCATTTGTCTCATTCTTCATCTTTCTTTTTCGCTCTTCAAACATAATTTTTTTGTTTTGAACCTTCTTTTATCACCTTCATAAACATTCTCATCACATAGCCCATTTTCACTTACATTCCCATGCAAAATAACCCAACCCATTACAATTCACATTTATTCAAAAAGTTAAGGGTGCAAGGGTTAAAAACAAGGAACATCAATAAAAAGGCCTTGGCTAATCATTTTAGGTGACAAAAAAAAATAAGATAAAAGGCTCAAAATGAGGTGACTAGGGATAATTCAACAGTTAGGTGGGCTTAATGGCTCAATCTTTCCAAAAAATGGCCTAAATCATGTCTCTCATGGTGTGATTCCTAGGATTTTGCCTCAAGAAGTGATCAAACATGTTCTAGAGTCAAGTTTTGAAAAAAATTAAGATCTAAGGATGCTTAATTACAAAATCTCGATCTAACATCCAAATGGCATTCATGATCATGATTGCATACTCAAAAGCCAACAAAGATATCCAATAAACATGGCAAGTAGATCAAGCACACGTACTTAAGACTACTATCTAATTTTCCAAAAGTGATGTTCAGAAATGAGTACTAATCCTATCATAGATCATCCGTTCAAAATTAAATCAAATCAAAGCTCATAAAGGAATATGGATTTATTTATTATCTAGACTCATGCAAAAACAAAAAATTTCACTAAAAGTTTTCAGAAATTTCCACTCAAGACAGCGAGAATTCAATCTCCCCCCCAAACTTAAAGTTGGCATTGTCCTCAATGCAACACATCCACAATGTAAAGCAATATTAAGAGAGAAAGGATAAGGAAACTTCCCTAAACCACAAGGGTAGAAGGCTCCACTTCCTTCTCTTGGCAGTGATGAGGACCCCCAAACTTAAATGAATACCTAAGGAATGACAAAAAGGGATGTCATTAGTGAAAAAGAAAACTCAAAATCTATACTACAATGACTAAAATGAAAACAAAAACATAATCGAAAACCGGTTAGGTTGCCTCCCAACAAGCGCTTCTTTATAGTCATTAGCTAGACTTTCTCTTCTTATTTGAATCACGTATGTTTCCTTATTATTCCGAGCATCCTCCCATCTTCCTCATTTTTCAGATTTGATGCCGGAATCACCGGACTTGTGCACTCCTCCCACAAAAATTCATATGACTAATCCTTAAATAAAAACACAAAGTCCATTGAAGCATCACTCTCATCTAACAGAGGAATGTCATCGAAATATTCAATTGGTTCTTTCCAAACGTTTAGGCATTGACCTTCAAGCACCTCTAAATGACTTTTATCATTAACCACTACAACTTCAACTTGTAGCCCTTGAGGAAACGGATCCTCAAAGTCAAAATTATATTCCTTGACATCCAAGCACTCTTCCACCTTGGTAAGTACCTTTTCAAAATATGCCATCAAAGGATCACCCGATTGTATATCCATAGGCACCTCTTGCTCATCACACACGAGCACATCCATAAGCACCTCTTGATCATCACCTTTAGTTACATCCACTTGGTGATATGTACTCGTTTCTCCTCCTCTCAAGGCCTCGTAGTGTTGCATCTCTTCTAGAATAGTCAATTGCCTTGGTGACGGTGGTGGTGTCATGTCTTGAAATAAAAATTTGCCCCTTAACATCTTCTTCTTCGTTGTTTGAAGCAAGTGGTTGTTCTTGAACTCTGTAATTCATGAAAGAACTCAACGTCTCTTTCAAAGAGGGCTTTTTCTCCACATGGTTGTAGACAACAGGTTGAGTTTGCAACTCATTCCATGAATTTTCTATTCTAGACTCACTCTTAGTACGCCATGATTCTGATATAAAATCATCAAGTAACTCTTCTAAAGAGGGCTTCTTTTCCACTTGATTGTACATGCTCGGTAGAGGTTGCAAGCCATTCTATGAGTACTTGTAGGAGCATTTCTCATGGTCATAAATACCCGAATGGTATTGATAGGGTAGAAGGTCACCCATACAATTAGAATCCCAATGATGACCATATTGAACTTGCTCCATACTTGAATCCATTCCTGCATATCTCATGTCTGCAACTCCCATTCCGTCCATATTATGTTGAGGTCTTGAATCAATAAAATTGTCCACTTGATGATGAATGTGGTCTTGTTGATGTTGAAGGTAGGAAAGTGATATGCCGACAACGTTGTAAAAGGATCCACTCGCCTAAATTTATCTTGGAAAGTTGAGTGGTTGAAATTATACGCCATTGCTCTACACAAAAACAATAAAATAAAAATCAGAAAAACAAGCAAAAAGAATTCAAAAAATAACAAACTAAGTTCAAACAAAAACAAATAAAAAGAAATAACAACAAACAAAAAGAAACAATAAAAAGAAAAATCAGAAAAAAGAGAAAAACAAATTTTATTATTTTATTATTTTTATTTTTTTAGCTCAATAAAACAAAAGTACATAAATTAAGACCAAAATCACTTCGAATTGTTATTAATAAAAGAAAAATTAACACCTTCCCCTGCAACAGCGCCAAAAACTTGATGGACTAAATTTAGATTCGCAAGTGTACGAATATCAAGTTATAATATATTCGAGGTGAGTCGGGTGGGAAGGTTAATTTCTCAATTAAAAATACCCAAAACTACAATAATTATTGGTTTTATCTAGGTGATCAAAATTCAGAGGATTTAATTACAAAGATTTAAAATAAAAAAAATCAAACAAAACAATGCAAATTAAATGGATATTAGAGAGAAATCAATGGATTTATAGTTCTAGAGTTTAGATCTCACTATGTTGTCTCTCATGATCTCTAATAATTGTGTTAATGAATTAATTTCTAGAATTTATATATCCTAAATCCTTTTTCATTCAAACCCCTCTCTCGAGTGATAGCTTGAATATCTACTCTTGATCTATCGATTCCCTCTCCTAAGTGACAAACCTTTAAATCAAGAATGCCTTAGGTTCTATGATTCATTTTGTAGGTCTCCCGACTCGATACTCTACCCTAGGTTACAATTCCTTTACTCCAATTCGATAACACCTCTCTCGAGTGTAAGAAACCAAATCTAAGTTCATTCAAAAAGTGATCAGCAATTTGAAAGCATTAAGCATGGAGAATCATAAATAAACCGAAAAGATTGCTCAAAAAGACATAAACAATGATTCAATCACAAGATCCACCATAGCTCAATCAAAACTCTAGATTATCTATTTAGTTTATAAACCAATCCATAGATACAAGATAGAGATTTAAAGAAGAAATCATAGAAACAAGTTAGAATAGAAGAGACAAGGAAGAAAACCCCCTTTTACAAGTGAAATCCCCTTTATTTTTCTTCTTCTTCTTCTCCTCCGAAACCTGCACCACCTCCTACAAACCCTTCTCTGTCCTCTCTTTCAGATCCTAGCCGTCCTTTTTCCTCTATTTATTGTGCCTCCAATTCCTCTTATATGATATCCCTTTAAGTCTAGAAGAAGTATAAGAAAACGGCTTCCAATTCTGAGTTGTATAGCCCTAGATATCGCAAAAATACAAAAGTCGCGCAAAACATGGTTTCGTAACTACGTCGCGACACTAGGGAGTGGCGCCGCGGCGCCCAGAGTGTGAAATGCACACTTTTTTTCATTTTCTTCGTATATTTGACCTTGGTCATTCTTCCAACTTGTTGTGCAATGCCTTGGGACTTTTTCTCCATCTTTTATGTCTCATTTCATCCCTTTAAAGCTCTTTATTCTCCTACAAAACAAAACACAAAAACACAAGTAAGTGATCTCCATTAATCAAATATTAAAAATCTAAATGCAAATATGTATTAACATGCGAAATGTGAGATTATCAATATGAAATGCAACTAATGATTTAAGGAAAAATTCCCAAAAATCATGATTATTTTCCTAAATTAATCTAATGCGTGTTATGAATGAAAACACGTAAATAAATCTAAAAACAACTAAAACTAAACAAATGCACCTAAAACTCTCACAAATTGACATGCAAAACACTAACCAAAACTCAACTTATCAGCTTCGACCTTAGAAGGATCAACAAATACACCATTTATGCTCATCACGTGACCAAGAAATTTTACCTCACCAATCCAGAACTCACCTGTTTTTCTTGGCATACAGCATGCGCTCTGTAAGAGTTTGCAATATGAGTCGTAAGTGGGATTTGTGCTCCGCCTAAGTCCGTCAATAAATCAAGATACTATCAATGAACACAATCACAAACTTATCCAGGTAAGGCCTGAACACTCTCTGCATCAGATCCATAAATACTATAGGGGCATAAGTCAACCCGAAGGGCATGACTAAGAACTCATAATTCTCATATCTAATATGAAAGGCAGTCTTATGAATATCCTCCTCCCTAATCCTCAGCTAGTGATGCTCAGACCACAAATCTATCTTGGAAAATAACTTAGCCCCTCTGAGTTTATCAAACAAATCATCTATCCTCGGGAGCAGACATTTATTCTTCACTGTCACTTTGTTATCTGATGGTAGTCAATGCACAACCTCATACTACCATCCTTCTTCTTCGCAAAAAACACTGGAGCTCTCCACGGAGATGAGCTAGGAAAAATGAATCCCCTCTCAAGTAGCTCCTCCAACTATACCTTGAGCTTATCTCTGGGTACCATATGGTAAGGCAGAATAGATATAGGCCTAGTTCCAGGAATCAGCTCGATCACAAAGTCGATCTCCCTCTAGGGTATCGAGGCAAATCCTTTGGAAACACATCTAGGAACTCCCTGACTATAGTTAGGTCCCCTGGCTGATCTCCTCTAGGCTCTGCCTCATCAAGTAGTAGCCTTGTTAATCTCTTCATCTCTACCATAGTGGTTAATTTACCTCTAGTAGCTAGCATTTCAAAGGCATTGCCTCTATAGACACCTAGCGAGTATCCTGGACCAAAATACGATCCATCTAGCAAGATAATCCACGTGTGCATGGTATAATGCCAATCAACTCATACTCAATAAAAAAAAATGGAACTCTAAGAACTCCAGATCAATCCACATATTTATAGCCCCTATCCTAACCACACATCTGTGACAAATCAAGTTAGAATAGATCTTATCCTCGGCTACTATACTCAATATTAATTTCATCTCAGCTCTAACTGGCGTCAGACCCAATTCCTCAATCATGCTACTCGAAATGAAGGAAAAAGTGGACCTAGAATCAATCATTTTACATAAGTGCATCTCAAATGCAAATCATATCCTTGATGAAGTCCTTAGTAGCTACTGGTTTTAGAATAGTTATCACCTTAGCTGTCTCGCTAACTGATAGTCGTAAAGTGTAACTAGGTCCAACTGCTGGTACTAGGCATTACGAAATTCATTTTTGCTAGGTTCGTATCATCAACATCTATAACATGGGATCGAAGCAAGCGGCCCTAACGATCCTACCTATGAAATCTCAACCTATATCCTCGTACCTAGAGCCCCTGACCTCTATCTCTACCCATGGACGCATGTTGTGTCCACTATGTAGGTGAACTCATAACTGAAGCCTATAGCAGCAACCTCTGGGTGATACTGATGCAACAGTCGTTATTGGCGCCATAACATACTCCCAGTACTTCCCCCCGAGCTCCACGACTGCTAGTGGTGTCTCAGATTGAGCTTTCAAAGCTTACTCCAAGATCTGTCTCCTCCCACCTAATCCATTCGCATCTCAAGCTAGAACAAATACTATCACTTGGTACATCCTGCTTGGCCTCAGTCACCCGTGAGTACACAACTGGCGCATCTCCTCGAGCAACAAGCTCCAAACTTGAGCCTTGCTCATAGCATCGCTATAATCAACAACCCCAAGGTAGTCAACCCTGCCTGATAGCCTATCCTCTGCCTATCACAAGTACTCAATCATCCTTGCTTGAGTGTCCACTAAGTCCGGGCAAGGTACAACCAACTCTTAGAAAATCTCTTAACATTTCCTCAAATCTTAAACATGATTCATTGAGGTCACATTTTCATTTCACATCCCTTATGGCCCCACATAATAACTGCGCGCCTTATTGCCTTCCTTAGCTAAATTTTCACATTCTATGGTCACGTCTCTAAATTTACATGATCACTAATCAATCCAATCATATATCCACAAAACAAAATCTCATCTAGGTGATTTCCATAACTTAGGAATAGTTCCTCATTCCACTATTGTTATCTATCATCAATCATATATGTAATCTAGTAAGAATCCCATCGTCATTAATCGTGATCATGTTGCAAGATCATATCTAAGATCTTTTAATAATTTAATCACTCAAGACCATAGATAATTATTTTCGGTTTTCCCTTTAGCCATTTCGTTATCCTCTACAAGGCTAAACTTAGTACCTAACTAAGCTAAAGGAAGGCAACACACTTCCTATTCGTGCATGCTTATCTAGCACGCATACTCATGACCTTTCTAATTTATGGACATGTATGGACTTAACGTTCATGACTTGTTGATTTTCAATTTCAATGTCTTACACTCTAGCCTTAACTTGTTCATGCCGCCGGGCTTACATAACCCCATGCTCCAAGGTCGTATACCTGATCTTTGATACCAACTGTGATGACCGTAGTTTCCCAACACGAACAACGTTGGGTCGCTTGGGCTAGTACCCTCTCTAATAGGATACTAGTGTTGGCCCAGTATTATAGTCCAATTGGGGGGGTCAATTGGACTTGACGGATTTTCGAGTTACCTTTTGGATATTTTAATTAAACACGTGAAGTGCGCAGTAGGTAACAATTTAAATAACAAATGCAAGAAAGATAAATGAGCATAGAGAATTTAGAGTAGTTCTATTCCCCTTGAATCTACGTCCACTACCCAACCACCATGATCCGGATTTCCCAATACACTATTGGCTAATCACTTACAGGCGTGATTAGAAGTCGTTTACACTCTAACAGTCACAAGGGCTTGGTTAGAAAAGCTACAACCACTAACCTACACTAGGGCTTAGTTAGAAAGCCACAAACTAGCCTACACCAGGGCTTGGCTTGAGAGCCACACTTGTAACCAACTTACGAGCGTGGTTACGTGCCGTACAAAATAAGATAAAGTCCCGGTTGACTTAATCAAGTCAACAATACATCAAGATTACAAAAGATATAGAGAAGTGTTCAATAACACTCTTAACAATATAAGCTTACGATCTTGAATGAGTCAATAATACTATTGCGTCCACTATGATTTTAAATGATGCAAAGTGTTGAAATAGGTTTTTCTCAAATGCAACAGATTCAAATATTTATGATGTAAAACCGTGACTCGAATATGCACAACTATCAAGATATTGATTCTAAACAATGATAAGTTTAAAGCACGAGAATCAATATACTATGATGATCAAAACTTGATGATTCTAAATGAATATGTGATTAAGATCAAGAATCAAACAAATCAAGTATTGATCTAAAACTTCGATTCAATATAATATAATGTTAACACTTGAATCGATATCACAAACTATTTATGAAACCACTAAACAAGGTATTTTGTTATGAAGATCAAGATAGGATTTCACAAACACAACTCAACACAAAATCAATTTTAAAGATGATAATATAAGCACAAAACTGATTTGCATAAATCAATATCACAAGAATCTAGATATAGAAATGTATACCGCGTAAGGTAAGGTTAAAGCTCCAAGATTCTTCTTGTGTGAAATTGGATGAGAGAAATCACAATCAAGACTCAATAGAAGATGTAGAAACCACTTAAATCATCTTGAACACTTGCACAAGAGAAACTCCCAAGTTTCTCAATGTTTTGAAAGAAGATTTAAATCACTCAAGAACTTCTTGTTGGTTTGTAACAAGACTGAGACGAAAAATGTACAAGTTCTCTAAGTTTTGCAAACGTTGCTCTTCAAATGAGCAAGTGTGGCCACACTAAGGCACAAGAGCGCGTTCCTTAACATAGGAGCACATTTCTGGTTTGAAATCTGAAAAATCTCATATTTCCCTCCAATCAAGGAGTGTGTTCCTTACTTAAGGAGCATGTTCTTCAATGTATCCATTGGGCATAGGAACAGGTTCCTTCAACAAGAACCATTGACTCTTCAAGTTTTTCCTATTTTGCCCTTGGCAACAGGAGCGCGTTCCTTCTTAAAGGAGCGCGTTCCCTTTCCTTGATCAAAAAAATCCTGAGTCTCGGGAAAAGTCACACAAGCGTGTTCCTTCACTAAGAAGTGAAAGAAACTCAATTTTTTATCATAATAGGTTTAGGACATTGTCAAAAACATTTTAAAAATATTTTTGACAAGATTGAGATACAATTAACACAGTTAAATGTGAGTGATTCGATCGATTAAACCAATGATCAAAGCAATAAGAACAATACACGTGAAACAATAAAACCATGCAAAGTTGATAAAATTAATGTATGATAATCACTGATCAATATGTTCATGATAAACAATTATACCTAAGTGATAGCATAATTATCAAACTAATATGCGTGCTTGCATGATTAATCATATAATAATGTACATGCATGAGAATGATTTACTATATGTATGATTTTTGAAAAGATGCAAATCATGTATGGTTGGAACATGTAAATGTTACTCTACAACACTAAAATTCTAATAAATAAATACAACCATGAAGCTCTTAAATTTTCATAAGGTGTTGTTCCTTCCACATACTTTGACAGTGCAATTAAATCCATTTAATATATCTAGTTAGCACTGAAACAACTACGTCAAAGAGATTAGTTATCACAAGTATGTTATTTGTAATCATCAAAACAAAACTGGGTGAGAGTAGTTACGTCAACAATCTCCCATTTTTTGATGATTTCAAACAAATTCACTATTGGCCTGATTGAAACAAGAAACATGATTTCTCAAGTGAATGAATGAGTGAAGTAAATAATTATATCATGCAACTTTTAAGAATTTACCACTTAATAAAAGATTTAACATTCAATAACATGTGGATAATAATAAATTAGATACAAATAAAAGCATACTAAGAAATACGATCCATAAGAACACAATGTACATGTATATCAATATAATCAAATCAAACTTATACATGTGATCATCATAAATGTGTACATCAAAAAATAAAGCACAAATAACACAAGTACACAGAGTACAAAAGTGTAAACAAAAAATACAAAACATCTCCAAAATGTATGTCCAAACTCCAAACACTCCCCCTGAGTATGTGCACAGAATGATCTAGTCAATCAGACCAATCATACTAATCTCTTCCCCTTTTGAAACATCGAAAAGAGGGTGTGCCTAGGACGGAAGTGACGATCAAGGATCAAGAGATCCTAGCCCAGCGAATATATCTGGTGAGGTCGAGGCATCATCCTCTGTGGGGGTGGTACCAGCATCTACATCAGGTATGACAGCGGTAGCAGTAGATGAGGTAGCAAATAAAGAGCCATAGTCACTAAATCACATCCCGAAGATGGTGGAGAGATGCATAATCAATTAATAACTTGGCAAGTTTGGAAAATTAAACATACTCAATTCTCGCCTTATATGTGAAAATTGATCTTTAGCCAAAGGCTTAGTAAAGATATCAGCTAACTGATCTTTAAATCTAATATGAATTAATTTCACATCTCCACGTTGCACGTGATCTCGAAGAAAATGATGTCGAATTTCAATGTGTTTCATTCAAAAGTGCATTACAGGATTTTTGGAAATATTTATAGCGCTTGTATTATCACAATAAATATCCGCACATGAAATATTGATTTGATAATATGAAAAATGTTGTTTAAGATATAGCACTTGAGCACAACAACTTCAGGCTGTAACGTATTCAGCCTCTATTGTGGATAATGCCACTGAATTTTGTTTCTTACTAAACCAAGAAATGAGTGATTCGCCCATGAAGTGACAAAGTCCTGAGGTACTTTTTCGATCTGTTAAACTTCAGGCATAGTCGGAATCAACAAAGCTCTTGAGATCGAAAAACGTTTCTTTAGCGTACCAAATACCCATATCTAGTGTGCCACTTATCTATCGAAATATTCGTTTAACACATTTTAGATGAGACTCTTTAGGGTCAGATTGGAATCTAGCACATAGACAAATGCCAAACATAATATCAGGTCTGCTTGCCGTTAGATACAACAAACTTCCTATCATTCCTCGATATAGCTTAGGGTCGATTGGTTTGCCTTTTTCATCCTTATCCATTTTGATGGATGAATTGCAAGGAGTACCAATAGTTTTCAAATTCTCGAATTTGAACTTTTTAATCATGTCCCTTGCATACTTCGATTGGTTTAAGAAAGTTCCATTTTTCATTTGCTTAATATGTATACCAAGGAAGTAGTTTAATTCTCCCATCATGCTCATTTCAAGCTCACTTCTCATGATAGAGGAGAACTCATCACACAAGATCTTGTTTGATGCACCAAAGAGAATGTCGTCAACATAGATTTGCAATAGAAACATATCATTATCTTTGCATTTAATGAATAAGGTTGGATCTAGGGTTCCTTTCTTGAAGTTATGATCCAAGAAGAATATGCTAAGCCTATCATACCACACTCTAGGAGCCTGTTTAGAACCATATAAAGCTTTTCTAAGTCTATAAACATGATCAGGTTTGAAACTATCCTCAAAATCGGGTGGTTGCTTCACATAGACCTCTTCATTTATAAATCCATTCAAGAAAGAACTTTTGACATCCATTTGATATAACATGAATCTGTTATAACAAGCATAAGCAAGTAATAATCTGATTGCTTCTAATCTTGCTACTGGAGCAAAAGCTTTTTCATAGTCAATTAATTCTTCTTGATTGTAGCCTTGTGCTACCAATCTTGCTTTGTTTCTGACACTTGTATCATCCCAAGTGGCCTTCAAGACTTTCTTGTCCTTTCTTCTAGAATCATAGTACTTTTTCTTTCTGGAGCGACTCAGATTCTGGCAATGAAAAGGTTGTATTGTGCCTCACGGAAAGTACGGAGGTAAAAAACTCTACCTCTCTTGTTCTTGACGACTGTTTTGATTCTAATGATGAAAATAATATTGAGTGTTTGAGACTTAAACTTACTAGGCAAATAAAAAAGAACTCAAAACTTAAAAGTAGCTTGAGAGAAGCCTTAGTTGAAATAGAATCACAACAAGATGCTTTAGATACTCTCCAAATCGATTATGAAATACTTCGAAAGGAGAGAGATACACTCTAAAAGAGTGTAGATGACCTAACCAATGTGGTACACAAGTTTACAAATGGTAAAAAATTGTTTGATATAATGTTAGGAGCACAAAGTTGTGCTTTTGACAAGGCTGGGTTAAGATATACAAAAGGGTCAAAACAAAAATCTTTTAATTATTTATTGACCAAGAGACCTACTTGCAACTATTGCAATAGGAAAGGCCATACCATAGGAATGTGCGCACTTAGAACAAAAAGGAAAAACCACTTCGCATGGCTAGAAAAAGATATTTTGAATGAAGCTAACCTGTGGGACCTAAGGCCATTTGGGTACCAAAATCAAAAGCATTCTATGTGGTGTAGTATACTTAAAAGAATGATGTATGGTACTTGGATAGCGGATGTTCTAGGCACATGACTGGTAACAAATTAAATTTCTTGAGCATGGTCCACAAAGATGGAGGTGTCGTAACATTCAGTGACAACAACAAACAAAAAATCGTTGGTGCCGGCATTGTTGGTAATGACTCTCTATCTATATCTGATGTTCTTTATGTCAACGACCTAAAACATAATCTCTTGAGCATAAGTCAATTGTGTGACAAGGAATTTGTCATTTCGTTTGAAGCAAATCGTTGCCTTATCAAGCATGATACTGGAAATGTTGCATTCATTGCATATAGAACTAAAAATGTTTATACTACAAATTTGCATGAATTGTGTGATAAAAATGTTTCATGTTTAAGTGCAATTGAACAAAATGATGCTTGGCTTTGGCATAGGAGACTAACTCATGTAGGGATGAAAAATATTTCAAAGTTGACAAAACTTAACCTAGCTAGAGGCCTCCTTAAAGGAATATACTTGAAAGATAGAGTATGTGAGCCATGTTAAGGACCTAAGGCCTTCTTTCAAAAGTAATACCCAAAGCTCAATCACAAGGGCTCTTGAGCTTGTCCATATGGACTTGTTTGGATCAACTCGAACACAAAGCTTGGGTGGAAAATCTTAATGTCTTGTGATTGTTGATGATTTTACTCGTTATACATGAGTTTACTTTCTTGCACATAAGAGTGATGTATATGATATATTTGTAAAAGTTTGCTCTTGTGTTGAAAATCAAAAAAGATACAAGATCACTGTCATTAAAAGTGATCGGGGTGGGGAGTTTGTAAATAAAAGTCTTGAAGACTTTTGCAACAAGCAAGGATATACCCATCACCTTTTAGCCCCCAAAACTCCTCAACAGAATGAAGTTGTTGAAAGGAAAAACATATCCCTTCAAGAATTGCGCAGAACAATGTTATGTGAATATGATGTAGCAAAACACTTTTGGGCTGAAGCTATAAACACTACTTGCTATGTCATGAATAGAGTGATGGTTAGGAGAAAACTAAACAAAACTTCGTATGAACTTTAGAAGGGTAGAACTCCTAAAATCGATAACTTAAAAGTCTTTGGTTACAAATGTTATATCTTAAACGATAAAGACAATCTTAATAAATTTGACCCTAAGTTTGACATTGGTATATTTTTAGGGTATGCATCTCATAGTAGAGCTTATAGGGTATTCAATAAATCTACAAAAACTGTAGAAGAATCAATACATGTTAAATTTGATGAATCTGACCCTAGAATGGCTCTAGAAAAGAAAATAGAACAGGTTAGAATAGATGACGATGATGATGATGAAATCATAACAAACAAAACTGTTGATCACGAGTCTAGTGAGCCCCAAGTTGAACCAATTGTTGAACCACCAAAGAACACTAGTTTTCTTTTAGGTCACCCTCAAGATCAGATCATTGGTGATCCAAACCTTGGTGTAGCAACTAGAGCTTCACTTAGATATCAAGGGCCTGTAGCTTTTGTATCCCAGATTGAGCCTACTAAGATAGAAGAAGCTTTAGCTGATGAAAATTTGAGTTTTGCTATGCAAGAAGAGTTGGGACACTTCATTAGAAACAAAGTGTGGGATCTTTTACCTAAACTGGAAGACCAAAGTGTTATTGGAACCAAATGGGTGTTTAGGAACGAGAAAGATGAGAAAGGAACCATATAGGCAGTCATTTCTCATGTGTCCCGGCTTCTTACATTCGTAGCATGTAATTTCGTTTTATTTGGTGTCGCTTTTCTTTCCCTTGAAGTGCTTTGAACTAGATCCTCTTTTTCCTTTTCTTCTCAAGAAACTTAGCCGTTTGGTAAGCATTGCAACCTCGTCATCCGTGTTCTCATCACCGGAAGAGGAGTCACTTGAATCGTTCAGGTGAACTGTTGGACATACTTAAGAGGGGGGGTGAATTGGGTATAATGGTCAAATATGGAGCTTTTCAACATGTTAGTGAAACACTTGAATACAAAAGAGATAGATGAACAATCTTAACATGATACTATGAAGAAAAGGAACGAAACAAGGGACAATAGATTTATAGTGGTTCGGCACAGTTACATCCACTACCTAATCTTCTAATTAGGATTTTCTTAATCCACTATCAGATTCTCTTACGAGTGAGAACCAAACCGTTACACATGCCCTTTTTCAGGTTCAAGGCAAACCTATCCTTTTGTGGGCTAAGGATGAGCCGCATTTCCTTTTTTCAGGGTGAGGAAAAACCCATGTTCCTTTTGCGAGCTAAGGAAGAACCGATAGATCCTACTTCAAGGTGGAGGATAAACCTTTTTAAGATTCCAACTTTGGAATCGTCAAGTGAACTAAATTCACTAGACTTGGTTGTTTCAATCCTGAAACACACCAATACAGAATAATAATGATAATGATGGTTCTAACTGAGTAGAACACTTACAATTCAGCTCATACATTACATTACAAAGATATGTAGAATCAAACACATAATGCTGAGAGAAGTATACTTAAAATCCTTTTACCTTTGAATGTTTCAGTATTGCTCAAGTGCAGTTTCAAAAGACTTGTATGATGCTTCTTGAAAATTAGTTGTCAAATGCTTCTTCAGAAACTCTATAACTCGATCAAACATTGAATTTGAAATCAAAGGACAGCGAGTGTAAACATAAACAAACACATAAGGTTTTTTATAAGATAAAACGTATGGGAAGTTTTGATAAATAAGAAAACTTCTAGTTTGGTCATCAGTAGTTTGCAAACTACTATTATGGCTCGATACAGTTTTCAAGATGTGAAATAAGGTATAAGTGTATCCTATGAACCATCTCTCAAATTCCTTGATCAGCAAGATTGATGAAATTAAAACAGGGCTAAGAATTTGAGTAAAAAACAGTTCTGCATTATTCAAATAGACTTTCAAAGAAAGATAGATATTAAGCTCAGAGCAAAAATCTTTTGAATAAGTAAAAGTTTCAAAAAACACACATTGAAAAACAAGAACAGTTTAAACTTCTGAAGATAAGATTGAAAATTTGACTAACGTTCAAAAGTATTGGCTCAATAAAATTATCGGAGGTTTGTTTTGAATCTAAGTGCTAGTATTTATAGACTTAGTAGAATAGAGTTGTTGGTTCTTTGAATTTGAAATTCAAAGTGAATGTTTACTCACAACAGCTAGAATCTTTCATGAAAATGGAAATTACAATTTTCACGAACATTCTGGTTTTTTTCAGATTGCATGAATAAGGAATGTTTCAAGAAACGTGATTCATGCACAGAGAAGATCTCTGAGATATCTAAAAAAGGTTATGTGCATAGACCAGTTCTAAAGAGTGATCTGAATGAGTGTAAGTATCAGAATCGTGACAATGTTGAATTAGTGTCTTGACGCATAATATCGACTTTGTCATTTTGTTCCTTGAGCAAGCTCATGAACCATGAGCGTCATGCTGAACTGTAAAGTGGGGGCGCAACTTAATCGTAAGCGTCCTAACTCACTTTGACGATTAAAACGACTAAACTTCGTGAGGGCGCTAATCCACAATTAGCGTCATAAAAGTTACGAGGGTACCACTACCAACTAAGAGTCCTAGAACAAAACAACAACTAAAAAATATAAGGGCATTACTTAACCACGTAAGCGTCCTGATGTTAAAAACTCGTAAAAGCAGTAAGTACGTTGACGGACGATTAGCGTCCTAAAAGTTATAAAGTTGATCTTTTAAATGAGGGCGCTCATGTTCAAGCAGCGCCCTGATAGTTTTTCAACATATAACTATCAGCGTCCTTAAAGATTAAAACATTAAAATCACAAAAATCTTTCAGCGAGCTGAAACTAAGTTAGCGTCCTGACAAGTTCGCAGGTTGACTCAAATGAAGCCGCTACTTATAAAGTAAGCGTCCTGATGAATAAGTACAATTCAACCTTGAACATTATGAACGTCCTAATGTATCATCAGCGTCCTGACTCATCAAGTTTAGAAGGGCGCTGCTGAGACATTAGAGTCTTGAAAGACTCTTAAAAACGATTTTTGATTTTTCATTAAAAGCTCGATAAATACGATTAAAATCTCAGAATTTTTGGATCAAATCAAACACTATATAATGATTGAGAAATTAAATCATTTGAAATACCTTTAAAATATATAGATCAAAACATGCAAGAAATGTATGAGTGATTTTAAACGATGTGTGCAAGTGAGTTGTACGTGGTTTTGAAAAACGTTTGAGCAATAAAAAATAAAGAAAGATACCTTACATTCTTTATGTGTTCTTCTCATGATTTTCAAGTTCAACTCTTCTTTATGAGATCCTCACCAGTAACTTCGCACTTGACTTGAGCGTCGTGATCATTGATCGTATCATGTGATCATGAAGTCCTTGATGGAATCGTTCTTTTGATTTTTGCTTTCTTGATGTGCTTTAATAGATCCTTAATTGAAACGTTAGCGCCAAGTAATATATTGTTTATTGGTTGTAAGCATCAAAACCTGTATAGAACATGCTAAGTGATGAACCACTGGCCAACATGAACATGTTTCAATACAGTCGTCGTATCGTGCTCCCAAAAGTTGTATTTAGATTTGAGGACATCAATTGCATGTTGTTATAAATATTTGTTGTCGGGCGGTTGCATGTCATTGTAGACCTTTTAACGACATGGCTCATGCACATAGTTGTATGTGTATACATCAAATACACATAATTCCCTGGTATATATTATTTGGAAGAACTTGCAAAAATATTCCACATAATTAATATTCTCGTCCTCGTTCAATATACATAAAATTTTTAGTTGAATACATTGAAGAAAAATAAATTGTATAAAATATTGTAATCCTTAGTTAAATACATTGAAATCTTATCTAAAAAGACTGCAAATAAAAAGATTCACTGAAAAAATTACAAAAAGAATTGTCCATCATCTCATTCAACAATGGGGACATATTTATAACTTGAGTCCAATTCTTTCGCACCCAAAGTCTTGTTATAATAATCTGCAATAGGAACATAAGAAAATAATTTAATTAGAATAAGTTCTTAAAACACAATATGTTTGATGTGTTACTTGTAATTCATTGTATATGAAAAAATATCAATAAAGAAATAAAAAATGCTTAAATTGAAGTCAAAAATTCCTAAAAAATAATTATCAATAAAAATTTCAACAGCATCTCCTTTATATTTTCAACAAATGAAAATTATCAAACCTGTAAGAACATGTCATAACAATTTCATAGTGACAAAAATAACACACAAACTCATTTCTGAACAATAAATATATAAGTTGTAACACTCATTAACAGTCACAAATTAGTCATAGTCAAACATTTAAAATTACGAAGCTATTCTACATATATCTCAAAGAATTCCAATTAGTTTTTTGTCCATATGATTCATAATAAGTAGAATAAATTGTTCAATCCAATTTTTTCTCTCTAAATAATGCTAGTTTTGTGTGGTTCAAAGTATCGATGCAAACAATTATCTCATTTCCTTTCGTCCTTCCTTTCTGATTAACACAAGAGACCAAACCAATAACAAGTCAAGTAATCAAGTACTGTAATTGTAATATAGCTTCCATAGTATGACAACAATCTATAAAAAAAAGAACTATGCAAGTCTAAAAGAAACACTAAGGCTGCGTTTGGTGTCATTTTAAATCTAGTTTTCTGTATTTAAAAACAAAAAGTAAAAAAAGTTATGAAAAACTTGTTTGGTCCACTGTGATTCAAAAAACATTTTTAGAAAACATGCAAAAGTTGCTTTTTGAGTTTTTCTTTTGGTTAATTTGTAATTGATGGGACCCACATAAGGATTTTTTTCACTTAATTTGTGTGAAATCTTAGAACAACCAAACAAGTTTTCCTTGTTTTCCAATTTTAAAAAACATATTTTAAGTATAATACCAAACATATTTTCAAAAATTATAAATCAATTAAAAATAAGATCATATTTTATTTTTTGAAAACTATTTTTAAATTGTATATCAAACGCAGCCTAAAGGTTCCATACAATTCCAATTATCCAAAAACTCTAAGCTTGTTACAAAGTGTATGTCTATTCAGGTAAGAGTTGCACTTGAAGGAAACTCTAAAGGTTCCATACAATTCGAATTATCCAAAAGGAAATTTTCACAAGAAATAAGACACAATTCTAAGAAGACTCGACAACAGAAATACCTTGTAGAAAATGCACAGATGCGTTACATATCAAATATCACGTTCAAATGAAAACCAATTAGATAAACCATAATTTCCACATAAACTTTTAAAAAAAGCACATAAAAAAGACTTGAGAATTCAAACATAAAATTAGATCGGAAGAAGATGACAATAAAATAAATAGCATTGTACTCACTTAAATTAATAAACTTGCAAATAAATAAAAGCAAAGTGAACCAACAAAATCAAAGATAGTTTCATAAACCCCAAAAAGCCTAAACATCTAAAAATCCTACATCATATTATATAAACATGCTAATTAATCATAGTAAGTGGATGACCATCTAAAAAATCATACAAAACCAAAGATAATTTCATAACACTATCTTGGTACTTCAATGACTCTTCCAATTTATTTAAACAAAAAAAAGATTACCTTGATATTTACCACAAGCTTTACTCGTAGCCTATATATACTTAAACAAATCAACCAATTGAAATATGAGGCTTGTTTCCATAGCAAGAAATCGCATGAGTAGTTACTATGTCGTTCTTAAGCAACAACTTCAAAAATAATTTAATAACCCTAGCAACAAGCAGTCATGAGACAACTTCTGTTGCACAAACCATGAAAAAGTGCTCGAAGAAACCAAACTATATATATTTCCAATACAAAAAGATCTACCCTAAGTCATGCAAACCAAGTGCGAAAATTCTAATTAAAGGAACTCAAAACAACCTCATAAAACCACAAACCCAAATCCAATTAAAGGAAATAAGAACCAGAGTGGTAATTACAGGAACTCTAAACAAACTCAATTACACAAATCAAGAACAACCCAAATCCTAACAACACATAGCCTTAGCCATAAACAAGTATGGTATAGGAATTAGAATATTCCATATAAAATAACCAACCCTTAATATGGTGGGCAATGGGTTATTTTATATTAGTTCATCCTTTAATTGGTTATTTTATTGTTCCATCTCAAATAATCAACCTATTAATGTGATTGGGTTAGCTAAACTTAGTATAGGAATTAGAATGTTCTCCCATTGATATGGTCAAAGGTAAATTGCTTAACACAGATAAAAGATAGTTGTTTCACTTGAGTCAAAAGCATTATTTCTTCTGTGACCCATATTTTTTAAGCATATCATCCAATTATACAATGTAATGAGATTTGTGATCTGTCTCCTAATTAGCTAAGCATTGTTCTGGTTCTGCTCTTGTCAATCTCAAGAAAGGCCAAGTGATAGAGCTTTTCCCCTGTCAAGTTTTAAAGGATTTCACTCATAAAGAAATGGGTTACTAGGGAAGGCATGCTTTACAATTTACAAAATTTAATCAAAAGAGAATCCAAAATCTAACATTTGGCATGTGATTTTGTGACGCAAACATAAACATACTAAACAATTCTTGTGGAATCAATAATTGAGGAGGAATTGAGGTTCTTGTGGTCTACCTAAACACTACAGAGGAATTTTAATTGCTTCAATTCTCAAATCAGATTGAACAATAAAATAAGCAATTAAAGTATAAATTCATGATAAAATAACCAATCTCCCACCATATTTTAGATAAAGAACACAATGGCCCTGTTTTAGATGGAACGATATCCAATGGAATTTTTTTTTTCAGAAAACAACTGCGACATTAGAAAACGCAAAACCCTAAGAGAAAACGCAATACACAAACTCGATCCAATAGTTTTAAAAGAACCACATCCATATCTCTTTTTTTATTTTTTTTTGCAAGGAACCAGATCCATATCTAAAATGAGAATAAAAGAGAAAGTAGAAATTAAAGGAAGGAAAAGTAGAGACCGAGCTAGAAATTGGAGCTGACCTTAGGAACCCTAATATATTGCAGAAAAATAGAGCATCCAAAATAAGAGTGGCCATCGATGAGAGAAACTTCAATCAGCGAGAGCAACTCCAAAACGAGAATGAACATTCTTCGAAAAATCGATAGAGAGACAGTTTAGAGTCTAATGGCGCGGTAAAACGGTGGGTTTCTTTTCTTTTGGGCACGATTTTAGTTTAGGCATGTTTTGTTTTTTGGTTCATTTTCTTTTTTAATTAAGGTTCAACCTTTTTACGATGTGCGACATGCGTGGTGAATGGTTTTACCAATGATGACATCTATCGCGCGTCGTCTTATGTCCTTTGAATGACGTTCTAAGCTTTGGTGTTGTAAACTGATTTATTAGTATAAAAGTTACAACATTCGGTTCTTGGAACGTTGTCAAACGACATTACTAGACAGCAATCACTCATGCTTGTCGGTATGTGCATATTCTCTTTACCCTTTTTCTCGTAGTGTCCTTACTTCTATTGTTTTAGATCATAATTGTCACATCTGGGTTGCACACAGTACCCTCTATCCAGGGTGATGAGTATCCCGCAGGGCATACTCTAACTATTATGAAACCATAATATTGTCTTATTCCAGTACACAGCCCACTAAACAGTGTCTAGTACCCCGGGATCATTTGTCAATACTATTCATCATGAATAGTGCAAGGTCTCCCCGGATTCGAACCTCAAACCTCATATAGGTTGATTTCGCAATCCGAGTAACCACTGAGATTGGTTCAATGGCTACTCGGATTGCGAAATCAACCTATATGAGGTTTGAGGTTCGAATCCGAGGAGGCCCTGCACTATTCATGATGAATAGTATTGACAAATGATCCCGGGGGTACTAGACACTGTTGAGTGAGCTGTGTACTGGAATGGGACAATATTATGGTTCCATAATAGCTGGAGTATGCCCTGCGGGGGTACTCATCACCCTGAGTAGGGGCCACTGTGTGCAACCCAGGTGTGACAGTGATACTCATTTCCTGAACCATTCCTGGCAAAGTTTATGGAAGATGATGACACTAAACTTGATTTTAGCAGTACTTATCATCCTTAGACTGACGGCTAGACAGAGGTCACTAGTCGTTCATTGGGAGATGTTTTTCGCAGTTTGGTTGGTGATCATGTGAAGTAGTGGGATCAAAAAGCTTTGTTAGGCTAAGTTTGCTCATAATCGTGCTTGAAGTCGTAGTACAGGCTTAATTCCTTTTGAAGTTGTATATGACACTGTACCCCAGTGACCTCTTGATCTCGCCTCCAATTTCATATCAGTCACATGTGCATGGCAAAGCTGAAGATTTTGTTTAGCAACTTCAACAGATCCACCAGATTACTTGATCGTGAATATTTTGATTTGTGTATCGCAAGTGTACGATTATCAAGTTATAATATACCAAGGTGAGTCGGGTTATTGTCCACAGGAAAAGTGAATTTCACAATTAAAAATGCCCAAAACTACTATGATTTTAATTTTATCTAGGCGAATCAAAATGGGATGATATATGTGCTGAAATAAAAATTAAACAAAACTAAGTCTAATTAATGCAAATTGAATTAAAACTGGAGAAAAATCAATGAATATGGATTCTAGAGGTTGATTTCACTATGTTCTATCTTATGGTTTTTCTAAAGGTTGTGTTCTTGAATTAATTGTTGGAATTATAAATCATGGATCCTATCTCATTCAAACCCCTCTCCCGAGCGTAATTCGAATATTTATTCTTAAAACATTAATGCCCTCTCTTGAAAGCAAATCAATAAATCAAGAATGCATTAAGATCTATAATCCATTTTAAACGATTTCAAAGGGTTTCGTAGGTCTTCCGACTCAATACTACTAACCTAGGTCACAAATTCATGGTTCCAGTTTGATAACACCTCTCTCGAGCGTAAGAAACCAAATCTAACATCATTTAATAAGTGACCAGCAAATTGCAAGCATTGAGCATTTGAACTTGTAAACAAACCCAAAAATATATTCAACAACACATATATATGAACATCAACCCAAAAGATCAAACATAGTTCAATCAAACCTCTTGATTAAACAATTAGCTCATGTTCATATTCAAAGATATAAGATGGAGATTTAGAGAAGAAAACATATAAACAAGCTAGAATAGAAGTAAAATGGAAGAAAACCCCCCTTTTATAAGTGAGAACCCCTTCTTCTTCTTCCCAAAAACCTGCAACTCTTCTTCTTTTTCAATCTTTCTCTTGCCTTCCTTTTTTAAAACCTAATCTAAACCTATTATAATCTATCTAATGTGTAATAGAATGTGAGAATATCCTCTAATAAAACCCTAAAACAAGTTATATACAAAAATGGGTGTAAAACACCAAAAGGGACTTTAAAAATCACTCAAAACACACAAACTCGTGTTTTTGGGTTCACCGGCGCAACGACGCCCAGTCCTAGCGTCGCGATGCTAAGTTGTTGTTTTTTCAGCAACTCACCACACACACCTAGGGCGTCGCGGCGCCCAGTCTTGGCTTTGTGCACTTTCTTCATTTCTTGCTCTACTTCTTGCATGTGCACTTGGCTTCTTTTCAACACCATTTGAGCATCATTTCAACTACTTTAAGCTCCTTATTTACCTACAAAACAAATCACAAACTCAACATAAACTTTATGCAATTAATTAAAGTATTAACTATAATGAAATGTACTCAAAACGTATGACTTATATGACATTAACATGTATCAAAATGTCATTTATTCATGATAAAAACCTATAAAAACCTAAAATGAAACTTAAATGAACCTAAAACAACTAAGTATACTAATTATGCAAAAACATCTAAAAACTAACCAAATTAACCTAAAAGTCAATCAAATTAAAATGTAACTAACTACTAAAACCCAACTTATCACTACTCATTATCATTTGGTTGCGGTTACATAGAAGTATAAAGAGGTTGCAGATTGGAAACATTGACATGGGGAGTTTGAAGTGGGCAATTATGTGTTGGCGATATGGACGAAGGATCGTGTCCCTGCACATGAATACAATAAGCTTGCAGCTCGAAAAATTGGTCCTTGAAGATTGTTGAGAAGATTAATCTGAATGCATATAGGTTGAAGTTACCTAGTCATATTTGAATGTTTGATGTTTTTAATGTAAAACACCTCATACCATTAATTCTTGGGGTATTCTTGTTATTATGATGTATGATCACCAACAACTATTCAAGGTCGAATTTTTCCTATTTGGGGGGAATGATGCATTACAAAAGGAGTTAAGAGTATTTTGAGAAAAAGGAACATGCCAAGAAGAGGTAGGGCATGCAATCCAAGATCAAGCATGGGATTTTGACGAAACGACACTTGTACTTCTTGATGGAAAATGGCGTGGCAATCAAATTAGTGACTTTTCTATTTTAGAAAAGTTTTGTTTTGAGTATAACTCAAGTTAGGAGAGTCTGATTTTAATTTTGTTTGTTGTTACGCGATTTACATCGAAAGATCTTTATTTTTTGATAATTTTTAGGATACTTTCTATTTTTAGCAAAATTTGTTACTTTTAGAATTCGAGTCTATTTAGATGTTGGGTTGTTGCTATTTTAGACTTAGATCAATCTATTTAGGAGTTGTTAGTATTCTTTTGCCTCTTTTTTCGGTATTCTTGTCAACCAACGAGTTAGAGAACGCGAATCGGTCTTCCTATTCACACCTTGCATCCAAAGGTAGGAAGTAGTGGGAAAAAAGGTCATATTATTAAATTACTACAACACCTCTTAAATTATTAAAAACTATTTTAAAAATTAAAAATTTAAGAATAAGATTTTAAAGACATTTGTAGAATAATGGCAAAAATGATCATATCGTAAACTTTGTATGTTCTCTTTTTATAATATAATTTATAAAAAAGGCTTTTACTTGTTATTTTAAGGCTTTTACTTACTAATTTCTTTTGTTAGTACTAAAAGGGCAAACCTTTAGTCACAATGAAGTTTTGCTTATGAATTTTAGTTGTAGGTGCAACTTAAAGACTTTTAGTCACAAGTTTTTATTTTTACTTGCAAGTCCTGCTTTAGTTTTACTTTCAACTTAATTTGTAACTAATATTTTAACTTATGACCTTTTAATTTATAAGGGTTTTACGGAGAACTTGCGGTAATTGTAAAACTTTTAGATACAAACTTTTATTTTTAATTACGAAAGAAACTTATGCAATAAGTTAAGTCTTATTTCCTCTGTTATTGATTAGTACAACTTCAAATTTGTCTTTCAAATCAATGGGAGAGGCCTACCATTTTTTAAATGCTCTTTTTGAAAAGAACTCTCCAAGAGGCTATTTATTAAGAAATACCTTCAGATTTTTTTTTATTTTTTTTGAAAAAGAAAAAATAATATCAGAAACAGAAAACACAACGCTCAATTAGTCAAGACATGGCCAGAATGTTCTCTGTTGAATAAGATTAAGAAAGTCAATACTTTTATAATAACTTCTCTAATATTTTATCGAGATGTGATTCAACTTTCAAGACTTCTCTTAGATTTAGTTTATTGTTCTAAATATATAATTAATAACTCGATCGAATTTTTCAAAATTGGGGGATGCATGTCAAATTCCGTTCACAATCCAGTGAGGTAATTATAAGAAAAACCCGTCAAATTGAAAAGCTTGATCCTCAAGTTTCAAATGCCACCTCTGTATATGACCCATTCAACCCCCAACAATATCAGAGAACCCGGATAAGTCAATAGTCAAAACTCTTATTCTTTGAAAAGCTTGAGCAAATAAAATAACAACATGCATGGTAATTCAACATAGACCATGTATTCTTACATATACACACACACATATATATAGACACGCCCACCATTCAAATCTTAATCTCCAGTAGTGTTTTCAAATAAATCTCTTGCTCCAATAATTTTATTTTCTTCAAGAAGATGAGGGTTCGGAATATTGTTTTTGCAGTTGCTGTAGTTGTTCTAGTTCTAAGTTTTCACCCATGCAAAGGAAGTAGTAGAATCCTAAGAGACACTACTCCTCCATCTGGACCTTCGGGCTGCACCTACACACCTGGTGGTAGCGGACCCAGTTGCCCCATAAATGGGAAGAAGCTGGCTGGTATTGGGCATGCTTACCCGCATTTCTTCGTCCCCATATTTGGTGTCGCCAACAGCAAGAAATGAAGCTGATTACCATCACATACGTACCATGCATGGTGTACGACCGTAGGAAGCAAATTGATTGAATTGAATTGCTCATCATCCTAAGAAGTCTTTGCATTTTGAAAAATGCTAAAATGATATTTCTAGCCAACATTGATGGAAACATTTTGGTCAATGCACCATTGAAGTGTATTGATTCATGTATATACTTACATATATGATTTGAGATAAATCCAATGATGTATTTAAAGATACTGTCCCTCTCAATGTCAACTAGAAATGTCTCGTCATTATTCTTTTTTTTTTCTCTTCTTTTGTTTTCGGGTCTAAGTAATTAATTGTATATTGGTCTATTCATTATTTATTGATTGACATATGTATCAGATACATTTTCCCTACAAAATGTGTACATATATATTGAGCAATGAAACTATATTTTTTACATCTATTCAAAGCTAACTAGTGTTGATTTCATTTTCAGTGAAATATGTGTAAGCACACAATTTTAGATAGTTTTTTCACCTGGTGCTCCATTAATGCGTATAATTAAAACTCTCCATCGGCGGAGCTGTCCATCTCCCTCCTCCTCTCTCACAGTTTATCCCCCTTTAGACCGCCTCTCCGACAGCTCGTCACCAACTGCTTGTTGTCTTTGCTCACCGCTCACCGCTCACTGCATCTCTCTCGTTGTTTCTTCTCTCGTCGTCAAACGTCACTCTTGATGCTCTCCATCTCTCACTGTTCTTCTCTCATCACTGGGCGTCGTTCTCGCCGCTCTCCATCTCTCTCGCCATTAAGCTCTCCTCTCATTGTCATTTCTTTTTTGGGCTTGTTGTCTAGAGACGACGGTGCTCAAGTTTTTTTACTCTGCTTTGGTAGTTTTTCCCATACCTGATCATTGTATTGCCCTGGATCTAGGTTAATAAGGGAATTTTGTTGTGAGGTTATGTCTTCCTATCGTCGGATTTATTCGTTGTTGCTGGGGTTTTACCTTCTTGTTGTTGAGTTTTACCCCCTTGATACTAAAGTTCTACCTCCTAGTTGTTGGGTATTACCAATTTTTTTATGAGCCTTTGGGCTGATAGTTATGCCTGCATTATATTTCAATATGTATTTATATTGAGTGACAGGATGTATGTACTTTATGTTCGGAGCATTTTATGGAAATGAAATGGTACTTTGACAAAAAAAAAATGTCTTAGGAAAGAAATAAAAAGGTGAAAGGTAAATTAGATATTTGAAAATCTAATTATAAAAGCAATAATTAAACACGATTTATTTATTTTTCTATCAATGCTAACTACTTTAAATAAAATACGATTTACAATCTGGTTGAAAGATGCATGCGATTGAAATAAAACAAAAAACTGATATTAACTAATTCATTTATCGAATACATGAGTGTGTCAGAATAAAGAGAAAGTATTCAATATTTTTTAATAAACTACTCATCAGAAATTTCCATCAGAAAACTAGGCTATAACTTGTCATTAATATCACGTGGAAAATTATAGTAAGAAAAAAATGTCAATATAACATGGAAAATATGTGATTGTCACCAATTGGTTTATTAATATAGAATTCAAAATCTTAGAATCTTTATTTCCAAAATAAAAAGGAAGAGAAAAGACTTTAAACAATTTAAAAGAGTATATAAAACAAAAGGTGACTATTAATCAGTTGGGAACAAGCATCCTTATTTAATGCATAAATTATAAAAACTCTACATGGAATTCGTTTCGTTCTAGTAGAGTAAAAGTTCTCTTTCCTTAAGAAATATTAACAACAACTAATCTCTCTTTCTAAAAGGGAGTCAGATTAGCAATCTTTGAAAAAAATATATTATCAGCGTTTATCTGGCCTAACATACTTTTACATAATTTATCTATATCTATATCTATATTTATATAACGATAATATTTTCAACTTTTCACCGTGAAGCTTTTTCCTTTATAAAATGCCTTTAAAAATTAAAAAATATATCTTAAATTTTTATTTAAAATGTTTCCTTTTATTATTGATATGGGCAAGATAGTAATTAGGTATATATTTAACTACCTTTTACTTTCTGCCCATGCCTCCTACTACTTAGGCTTTTTACCACCCTTTTAACTTCCAGTATTTTACTCTAACATGCTCTTATCTATATTTGTATAACTTTACTCATTATAATCACATTAAAAGATAAAAATATGCTATAAAGAACAGATGAAAACATATTTTAGTTTAATTAGTTTATAATAAAAATCATGTGCAGAGCTCATACATATGTGCTAGCATTTTTAAAATGCAAAATGCTTTAAAATTTACGGTGTGATCATTTTCGATATTCTTTTTATATAAATTCTCTTAAAGACTTTATTGTGTATAGCTTATATTTTAAAATATTAATGGTGAATAATTTAGTAACTATTGATAAAATAACTTTTATCATTACTGTTACGAAATAATTACAAGTGCACAATACAGTAAACAAGTAATATAATGATAAGTAGAGTATCGCTCTCACATAGGTTTGTCACTAATTTCTAGTTAATTATAAAAATTATTTTAATATAATCTTATCTAAACAAATGTCAAAATTACTTATGAAACAAATCAAAAGATTTAAATTGCACTAAATAAATTTAAAATTCAATAAATCAAATATTTTAAGCCTAGGTTTACAATTTTCCCTCTCGCTTCACCTGAATCTATTTATTTCTTTTTCAATAAATTAATTAATTTGAGTTGTTAACCAAGAGCCCTAATTTATTTACAAGTCTCTTTCAATGGTCAAGTAGAAATATTTTGTCTAATCAAATCACTACATTCCTATGTGATTTGAATTAAAGCAAAATTCATTAAGTTTTTACTCTTTTAATGGTTACATATGTCATGCAAGTATATTCCTATCTAACATAAACTCATGGTTTCCACCTTTTAATCATACATCACTTTAATCAAGTTCTAAATCTAAAATCCCTTTCCCAAGTTCTTCTAAATTTCACAAATCAATCTAACTAATGGCAAGTTAATTAGAAGCAAAAATCATAGATTAAAGTGAACAACTCAAAATTTACTAATAAACATCTAAAATTAAAATAAGAAATTCAAGGTTACATGCTTGTGAGTTCCAATTGCAAACCTAGAAACTAATCTAGCACATAACTATAAATAAAAACTCGAAATCCATAGTATCAAACATCATAAAAAGAAAGGAAATCAAATACAAAAATGAAAAATAAAATATTGCAACGAATCTTTCCAATCCTTGAATCGGCTTCTTCGTGACTCCCAGAGTGTTTTCCTTCCTCTTTTGTTCTTCTTCCCTTCTTTTTTCAATGGGTTTTTTTTTTTTTAAGTTTCTAATTGCCCTATTTGTAAGTATGAAGGAGAAATAAGCAAAATTCCAACAAATAGCATACAAGTCCTAATAGGATTACAACTCTCGGTGCCTAGGCTCCCATATTGGGCACCTGGGCGCCCCCACATTGGTTCTTATTCTCTTTTTTTTCATCACCCGTAACCTAGGCTTCCACGCCCTAGAAGTCATTACCTTCTCGGAGCTTAGGCTTCCATTCTCCACGCCTAGGCCTCCACGTACTTTATTTCACCACCACCTCTAAACTTGATTTCACTTGTAACCTTGC
The DNA here is from genome assembly GCA_035771175.1 of Paratinospora sagittata. Lineage (NCBI taxonomy): Eukaryota > Viridiplantae > Streptophyta > Magnoliopsida > Ranunculales > Menispermaceae > Paratinospora > Paratinospora sagittata. Next base: position 12,551,267 of record CM069613.1, on the reverse strand, counting down.
TTATTAACCTGCAAAATAAAGCCAATAATGAGGAGATAAACCATAAAATTGTCCTAATACACACAATTAACAGTAATAACCCTACGAAATAGATCATTAGAAAACAACTTATCAATTACTCATTATATATGTTCCCTCCACTTTTTAGGGCACAAGTTTACAGTTTTTCAACTTTGTTCTGTTGGCCCAGATATGTCCAAGAGGGGGGTGAATTGGACACTTAGACAATTTAAAAATTGATTACAATGGCAAAATTAAAGTGCGAAAATTAAGCAAATGTGCACAGTCGATTTATAGTGGTTCGGCTACTTGCCTACTACCACTACCTAACCACCTCAGTTAGAATTTTGAACCTTATCACTAAGGGATTCTCTAACTGGTGAGAATCAAACCGTTACACATTTTCTCAACTTGCATGTGTGAGAACAACCGTTACACTGCTCAATTGCAGGCTTGAGACCAACCTAACCTTTCTCAACTTACGGGTGTGAGAACTATCGTTTCTCAACTTATGGGTGTGAGAAGACCTAACCTTGTTGAATATAAGAATATCAACTCAGTAGTTTATCTAACTACTGCTACAACCTTGATATAGTATACAAGACATGAAATTGAGTACAATTGTATCCTATGAACTATCTCTCAAATTTCTCTTTCAGCAAGAATGATATAAGTTAAAACAGTGCTGAAAAATTTTAGTGAAAACAGTTCAAACTTTAACATAGATTTTCAGATAAAGATAGAATGTTAGCACAGTATGAAAATCTTTTAAATAAGTAATGATTCAAATAAAATGCTTTGAAACTAGAATAACTTAAGCTTTTTGAATTAGATGAAAATTCGACTAACTTTCGAAAAGTGTTTTGGCTCAAAGAATTTTCAGTGTCTTAACAGTTTGTTAAGTGCATGTATATATAGACTTGTAGAGATGAAGCTGTTCATTTGAATTTGAATTTCAAATATGAACGTTTACTCACAATAGCTAGAATACATCACGAAAATGACAACTGCACATTTCATGAATATTCTAATTTTCTCCAGATACACGAAAAAGAAAAGTTTTAGAAGTTGTCGTTCGTGAATCAGATAATATCTCTTACAAATACAAAAAAATGATTTTGTATGAATAGTTATTCTGCAAAGGTGGTTAAAAAGGATGTACATGTCAGAACAACAAAAATATTTTTTTTGTCGTTTTGTTCCTTTAAGGGCACTCATAGATCATCAGCGTTTCACTAAACAATGAAGTGATGACGCTACTGACTTGCTTTGATAATTAAACGACTTAAATCATGAGGGCGCTACTTAGCAATTAGCGTCCTACTTTGTTTTAAAACATTAAACACACGAGGGCGCCACTCAAGAGTTAGCATCCTGATATTTAAAATCAATTTTAAAACAAACTTAAAAGATGTTAAGTTCGTTAATGGACAGTAAGCGTCCTGAAAGTTATTAAGTTGATTCCAAAGATGAGGGCGCTCCTACACAAGTAGCGTCCTGATAGTTTATTCAACTTATAACTATCAACGTCCTTAAAAGTAGAAATCACTTGAAACAAAAAGAACTTCCAGCGAGCTGAAACTAAGTCAGCGTCCTAAAATTCTCAAAAGTTGATAAAAAAAGGTTGTTACTTACAAGTAAGCGTCCTTATGAATTAGTCCAATTCAACCTTGAGCGTCCGAATATTTTATCACCGTCCTGACTCATCAAATCCAAGAGGGCGCTGCTAAAACATTAGCGTCCTGAAAAACTCTATAAAAATATTTTTCATAAGGTACGATTAGAATGTTACGATCAAAATATGCAAACGATAAAATCTTGCTGAAAGTAAGTTGATCGATAAACTTTACATTCTAAGTATTGACAGACTCAGAACTTTACTTGAGATGATCAATAGGCTTGTAAGCTCAGTTCCTTGATCTTGATTCTTGATTAATCTGAAACACTTGAAAAGATCATTAGATACATAAATTGGAGATATTTGGAGTCATCAAAACATTCATGTCATGGGGTTCATCGAAATAACAATCTCTCCCTTTTTAATGATTTCAAATACTCATAGATCATGCAGATAAATATATTCATGTACTCAAACATATAAAGAATTTATAATAGTATCTGCAGACATGTTAGTTTTATCTGATTTCAATCATAAAGATTTACAAGATAAGTTGCAAACAGTATAGTATACAAACAAGAATGAATACAATAACTTAAATAAAACTCCCCCTTACATGTAGCTTCCCTTCTCTAACTTAGCCTTAATATCTGCATTCTCTTCTCCCCCTTTTGAAAATAGCAAAAAAAGGGTATTAGTTCGTATTGGGACCCTTTCTTTTCCTTTTTCTTTCGGCCTCCTCATTCTTCTTGGATCCACTAGAACTAGGTTAAGATTCCTTGGATTTCCTTGGTGCTTGTGGTCTTGAAGAACCATGTGTGATTTGTCTCACACTACTGATAGATTCATCAATTACAATACCCTTCCCAGATTTTTCAATGAATTTTTCGTGAGCATGCTTGGAAACACCAAATTTAAATGGCTCAAGAGGTGGACTGGGTTTGAAGCCTTTAGCTTCCCAGTCCGCAAAACCTTGAGCAAAATCAGGAGAAAGTGTATGACCTTTAAATTCTGGCCTGATTGGTCGCTTGTGTTTAGGATCAAGAAAGGTCTCTGATGAGGGATCTGGGGGTAGAGACACTCTTCGACGGATTCTATGTAACGACTTTTCATCAGATTCTTCTTCATTTTGACATTCTAATATGACACGAGGTCTGCCAGACTCCTTAGGTCCTTGAGGGCGTGTGAAGGATGGAGCTCATGGTGCAGGTGAAACTTTGACACCCTTATTTTCTAACAGATGAAAGAACATTGCAAAATATTTCATGCTAGAGGCAATATACCACACAGTAGAATGTAGTCTACTATTCATTACCTTGAAGAGGTCTTCAAAGAAGCCTATTACTCCTTTCACTCGATCTGCAGCTATGATGACAGTATAAGACAGATCCATAATGCTTGTGGTAAGGAAAGGCATCTTGTTCTTCGAGTTTTGTAGTTTCTCAAAAGCAAATCTTGGTTAGTCTATCATCCTCTGGTTGTGCTGGCCTTGCAGTGTCTAGATTCTCTTTCAGACTAGAGATGGCCTGCAACATCGGATCAAGTGTTGTCTTGCTAGTTACTTGATCCAAGATAGCGTCCAAAACTAATTGCAGAGAGTTAGAAACAGACTTATATTTAGAGGATTTAGCCAAGTTACCTCTTAAGCTTTGAAGTTCTTCAAAAATCTTCTGCAGTCACAACACTCGAAGTGTGATGGGCTGAGTGACTCTGTGATGCTTGAGGTGTGGCTTGAGAAGGTTGAGAGCTTGATAATCTTTGAATAGCTGATGAAGTGAATGCTTTCATGAACGGCCGCATCTGCTGCATGTTATCTCGAATATCCTTAATCAGATCATCAATTATCGATGAAGCAGGCAAGGATCGCATAACACTTAACTGTTGGCCTATTTGTTGTGTCCCTTTCTCGAGCAATTCAGTTGCCTTGATCATGTGAGAGTTAAATTCTTATATCCCATTAATCTTAACACCTCCTGAGATTTTAGAGAGTCTCAAACCTCTGCCAATATCTCATTTTTCAATTGAACTTGATTGTGTTCTAGACGAGTCATTAGCTGAGACATCACAAAAATCTAATCTTCTCTCACTCTTCTTAGAAAATCTTCCTCTCTGAAGAATTCATCACTTGGCCTGCTTGTAGAAGGATAGGAAGGCGGCTCTTGATCAAATGAGTTTTCCTCATGAACATTTTTCATTTCATCTTTTGCTTGAGATTCAACATTGGCCTCATGAAAATCTTCAGTATGAACCTCTTCATCAACTTTTTCATTCATGTCATCTCCCTGACAGGGTATGATAGCCAGATCATAGCCATATGTATCTTGACATTGTTCACCATCAGACTCAGTCTTTTTAGAGTCTTGGGATTCGGTTGATACAGGAATATCAAATGGAGATGGTGGTTCGTGTTAACCTATACGGTTTATCACTTAGCTCATCCCTAAATATACTGTGATAAAGTATATTTTGATGATCACAAACAAAGTACTTTTCGGTGATAAACGAACGTTTATCAAGATTTCATTAAAGCACCTACGGAAAACAAAAGGCCAAGGAACGACTCGATCAAGGAACTCAAAGCTCATATCGAACGGTCAAGATCGTTTCAACTAAAGAACTTCAACGATCACATCCTGATTTCAAGATCACTTCACTCGAATGATTCGATCAAGCTTCAAGGCTACATCTCTCGATCAACGTTCACGTCATTCAACTCTGTAATGCTCTTATTGAAGATCTCATAATGAAGAGTTGCATTTAACGGTTATGAAAAATGAGAAATACACAAAGTATTTAAGGTATATCTTTCTCTAATAGTTATTGCTCAAAATATTTTTCAAAACCATGCATAAATCATCTACATATATTTTTCTAATCTATATGTTTTGATTTCATGTTGTTACGGTATTTCAAATGATCTAATACTATATATTTAATTTGAAATCTACCGAGTTTTTATTCGCTTTTATCGTATATTTTATCGTGAGTCAAAACTATTTTCAAATAGTCTTTCAGGATGCTAATGAGTTAGCAGCGCTCTCCTGAACTTGATAAGTCAGGACGCTGATAGTTCATTAGGACGCTTATAACGTTCAAGGTTGAATTGAACTGATTTATCAGGACCCTTACTCGTATAGTAGCGGCCTCCTTTATTAGTCAACCTTTGAAGTTGTCAGGAAGCTAACTCAGTATCAGCTCACTGAAAGATGTCTTAAGTTCTTCAAAGGATGTATCTTTAAGGACGCTGATAGTTATAAGTTGAACAATCTATCAAGACGCTATCTGGATAGAAGCGCTCACACCTTTGGGAATCAACTCAGTAACTTTCATAATGCTGGTTGTCTTTCAACGTGCTTATGTTTTGTGTTAAATGTTTTTAATTCGTAGGACGCTTACATAGTTGTCGCGCCCTCAAGTTTTGTTTTATGTTTTAAACTAGTAGGACGCTTACTCGAATAGTAGCGCCCTCAAGGTTAAGTCGTTTAAATATCAAAGTAAGTCAGGATGCTTACGAGTTAGTAGCGCCCTCACTTAAGTATTTAACAGGACGCTTATACGTAATGAACGCCCTCAAGGAACAAAACGACAAAGTTGATATTATGCGTTAGGACACTGATTATGGAATCAGGACGCTAATTCAACAACCGTTACTATTTGAACAAGTACACTATGTAAGTCTACTTTTTCAAAACAAACCTTTTGCACAGAGTCCTTTTCAGACTTACCAGTGGATGTAGGCTTGGCGGAACCACTATAAATCTGTATGTCACACGTTTGCTTTTTAGTCTATGTTCTAATTTTCATTATATTCCAATACACTTATGTAAATCACTAAGTTATTAGGAAAAAGTTTAAAATTGACCATCGCACCCAATTCACCCCCCTCTTGGGTGGGCCAACAGTTTGGAGATGGTTTTATCTGAGTCCTCACTGACTCTTTCTCTGGTAAGATCTTCCAAGATTGCATCAATAGTTTTTGACTCATGCAGATGTTCATCAACAACGACCTAAGCAATTTGGATCACCTCTTCCATCAGATGTTCTTCAGCATAAACAGCTTGCTCTGCATGTTCAATTATCACATCATCAATTGAAACATGTTCAATGCTAGCTGTGGGGGTAGCTTCCTCTTGCACAGTTTGTTCTTCTTGAGCAGTCGAAGCTTGGGCAACTTCTATTTCCATTGCTGAGACATCTTCTCCTCTTATTTCATCTTTTCCACTGGATTCTTCCTCAAGTGGAACTTCTGACATTGGAAGTCATTTGTCCAATGTAAGGACATAAGTGTATCTCATCAATTTCACAGTGGTTTGACCAATGCAGTTGTATCTACTGGTCTCCTTGAAGCTTTCTCCACTAAAATCGATACCACATCTCTCGAACAAAGTGGTGAGGTACATACCAAGTGGCAGACCTTCTCCTCTACTAACCACTGTATTCATTACATGCATGAGAATGTGGGCGAGATTCATTTTTTTCTTTTCCAGAATGCACCAGATTAAGAATAAGTCTAATTCATTCACACTACCCCTACTGTCGGTTTTAGGCTGAATTATGTGGGTAATGATGTGGATTATTCTAGGAATAAGTTCAAAGGACTGATTTGTGAGTTTCTTGTCGACACACGAGTGGTCCTTTTTCTTTGAAATAAGATTAAGAGCAGAAAGGTTGTTATAGCCTGGATACTGAACTTTATTTTTTGTGAATGAAAGTATGTGAACACTTTTATCACTTGGCAAGGAAAATGCTTCAGAAAAGAATCTGGGAGAAATCTCAACAAATTTTCCCTTTACCATAGATTGTTTTGTGAATTCAGAGTCGGGTTTATCAACCAAATTCAAATAGAATTGGCTGATGAGACTAGGGTACCAAATAGAATTGAGGGTAAGTAAATCTATCCAGCCTTGGAATTCAAATAGAGATAAAATATCCAGGTGGGTGTTAATAAAGAAATTGAAATCAACATAGCATCCATCAATTACAGCTCGGTTAATGAGCTTCTCGACTTTATCTCCTTTTCTTCTCATTTGAGAAGAAGAAGGTGGGTGAGATGGTCCAGACGAGGTCTCAATGGGAGGTGTGGGTGTAGATGGTGTGGGTTACTCAGCCAGTTCGGCCTGAGTTGGTTCAGTTCTTGGTCTCACACTCCTATCTGGAGGTGATGATGGTGAAACAACTCGCTTTCTTGCAGAGAAGGGGCAAAACTTTTTGAGTTTGAGGGCCATTTATAAATCAAACGAAAAGATATGAAGAATTGAGGCAACAACGCAAATACTGATACAGTAGGAATTAGAGGATTAAAAAATGAACAAAGAACAAGATTTACCAAAGCTTAAAGATGAAGATTCAGTGGTAATTTTTGAAACGATTCTTGGTAAGTTCTCGTCGAAGTGTCCTAGGGCACAGAAGGTGAAAAGTGACTGCTAGGTTACAAAAAGTTTGGTTTTATGGTGAAAAGCGATAAGCTCACTCTTGACACACAGCAGCACGTGTCGCTTCCTAGTTTCTAAAGGCGGTTTAATTTAATTAACATTTGCGACCGATTAGCGTCCTTCTTCTGTTTAACGTTTTTGATTGATTAGAGCTAATATGCGCGTTAGCGTCCTCATTTGTTATTAGTTTGCTTTAGGACATTTAAGCACTACTATTAATCAGATTTGACCAATTAAATTTAAGTAACGTATGGTTGAATAAACAATATCACAAGTTATATTTAAGCATTCTAATCATCAATAATTTAATCATGAGCGAAAATATTTAAGCATTTTAAGCATTGCATGATTAAAGACAATCATTTATCACTGATAAGTATATTTTGATAATAATATTAGTGACGAGAGTGGCTTTTATACCTTTGCATAATTTTTGAATTTTACCTCAAGGTACTGCAGAGTCCTCGACTTGAGCACTTTGTCTAATTTTGAAGCAGCTGAGATAATTCATTATCTTCGTTCTCCATGTTGACATCTTGGATGTGCTTGCTGAGGATTGTTTGTTGGCCTAGATATGTCTAAGAGGGGGGTGAATTGGACACTTAGACAATTTAAAAACAATAACAATGGCAAAAATAAAGTGCAGAAAATAAACAAATATGCATAGTCGATTTATAATGGTTCGGCTATTTGCCTACGTCCACTACCTAACCTCCTCAGTTAGGATTTTAACCTTTTCATTAAGAGATTCTCTTACGGGCGAGAATCAAATCGTTATACCTTTTCTCAACTTCCGGGTGTGAGAACAATCATTACACTGTTCAGCTTACAGGCGTGAGACCAACCTATCCCAACTTACGGGTGTGAGACAGACTAAGTTTTTCTCAACTTACGGGTGTGAGAACTACAGTTTCTCAACTTACGGGTATGAGAAGACCTAACCTTGTTGAATATAGAATATCAACTCAGTAGTTTATCTAACTACTGTTACAACCTTGATACAGTATACAAGATATGAAATTGAATATAACTGTATCCTATGAACTATCTCTCAAATGTCTTTTTCAGATATAATGATATAAGTTAAAACAGTGCTGAAAGATTTGAGTGAAAACAATTCAAAACTTCAAATAGATTTTCAGATAAAGATAGAATGTTAGCTTAGTATGAAAATCTTTTGAATAAGTAAAGACTCAAAGAAAACTATTGTGAAAACAGAGCGACTTAAACGTTTTCTTGACCAGATGAAAATTCGACTAACTTTCGAAAAGTGTTTTAGCTAAGAGAATTTTCGGTGGTCTTAACAGATTGTTAAGTGTCTGTATTTATAGACTTGTAGAGATGAAGCTGTTGTTTATTTAAAGTTGAATTTCAAATATGAACGTTTACTCACAACAACTAGAATATATCACGAAAATGGCAACTGCACATTTCATGAATATTTTGATTTTCTCCAGATACACGAATATGGAAAGATTTAGAAGACGTGGTTCGTGAATCAAAGAATATCTCTTACAAATACAAAAAATTGACTTTGTACGAAAAGTTGTTCTGAAAAGAAGGCGAAAAGAACGTACATGTCAAAACAACAAAAATATCATTTCTGTTATTTTGTTCCTTTGAGGCGCTCATAGAACATTAACGTCCTACTGAACAATGAAGTATGGGCACTACTAAATAGTAAGTGTCCTGACATACTTTGACAATTAAACGACTTAATTCATGAGGGCGCTACTTCGCAGTGAGCGTCTTACTTTGTTTTAAAACTTTTGACACACGAGGGCGCTACTCAAGAGTAAGCGTCCTGAACTATTAAAAACAGTTTTAAAAAAATGTTAAGTGCGCTGATGGACTGTAAGCATCCTGAAAGTTATTTAAGTTGATTCTAAAGATGAGGGTGCTCCTACACAAGTAGCGTCCTAATAATTTATTCAACTTATAACTTATCAGCGTCCCTAAAGATAGAAATCACTTAAAGACAAAAAGATCTTTCAGTGAGCTGAAACGAAGTCAACGTCCTGACATTCTCAAAGGTTGATGAAAGAAAGGTCGCTATTACCAAGTGAGCGTCCTTATTAATCAGATCAATTCAACCCTGAGCGTCCTAATATTTTATCAGCGTCCTGACCCATCAAGTCCAGGAGGGTGCTGCTAAAACATTAGCGTCCTGAAAGACTTTATAAAAGTGATTTTTGATTTCTCGATTAAAGCTCGATAAAACATCATTGTTTCTCTTAATCAAATCAAATACTGTAGAAATCATAAGGTACGATTAAAATGTTACGATCAAAATATGCAAACAATAAAAATCTTGCTGAGAGTAAGTTGATCGATAGACTTTACAATTTAAGTACTGACAGACTTGGAACTACACTTCAATGTTCAATAGGCTTGTCATAGTTCCTTGATCTTGATCCTTGATAAATCTGAAACACTTGACAAGATCATTACATAGACCAACTGGAGATATTGGGAATTATCAAAACATTCATGTCAAGGGGTTCATTGAGATAACAATCTCCCCCTTTTTGATGATTTCAAATACTCAGAGATCGTGCAGATAATTATATTCATGTAATCAAACATATAACGAATTTAGAACGATATCTGCAGTCATGTCAGTTATATTTGATTTTAATCATAAAATTTACATGGTAAGTTGCAAACAATGTAAAAATACAAACAATGCAAATTATAAACAAGAATGAATACAGTAACTTGGATAAAACTCCTCCTTACATGTAACTTTCCTTGGTGCTTGTTGTCTTGAAGAACCACGTGTGCTCTATCTCATACTACTGACAGATTCATCAATGACAATACCCTTCCTAGATTTTTCAATGAATTTTTCGTGAGCATGCTTGGAAACACCAAATTTGAATGGATCAAGAGGAGAACCAGGTTTGAAACCTTTTGCTTTTCGTTTCGCAAGACCTTGAGCAAACTCAGGAAACAGTGTATGACCTTCAAGTTCTGGCTTGATTGGTCGCTTGCATTTGGGATCAGGAAAAGTTTCTGATGAGGGATCTAGGGGTGGAGACACTCTTCGACTGATTCTATGCAAAGGCTCTTCATCCGATTCATCTTCATCTTCACATACTAATATACCTTGAAGTCTGTCAGACTCGTGAGGTCCTTGAGGACGTGTGAAGGATGGAGCTCTTGGTGCAGGTGGAACCTCTACACCTTTCTTCTCTAACAGATGAAAGAGCATAACAAAACATTTTAGTCTTGAGGCAATATACCAAACAGTAGAATGCATCTTACTATTCATTGCCTTGAAGAGGTCTTCAAAGAAGGCTACGACTCCATCCATTCGATCTGCAGCTATGATGACAGTGTAAGATAGATCCATAATTATTGTGGCAAGGAAAGACATCTTGTTCTTCAAGTTTTGTAGTTTCTCAAACGCACAAATAACCAAGTCTAGAATCTTGGTTAGTCTATCATCATCTGGTTGTGCTGGCCTTGCGGTGTCTAGATTCTCTTTTAGACTGGAGATGGCCTGCAACACCGGATCAAGTGCTATCTTGCTCGTTACTTGATCCAAGATAGCATCCAAAACTGATTGCAGAGTTTCAGAAATGGACTTATCTTTAGAGGATTCAACCATTTTTACCTCTTAACTGAATTTTTTCAAGAATCTTCTTCAAAGCCTCTTCAGTTATAACACTGGCAGCATGACTTGGCGTAGCTGGCATTGTGCAACTCTGTGGATTTTGAGGTTTGGCTGGAGGTTGTTGAGGAGCTGCCAATCTCGGGGGAACAACAACAACAAAGGCATTTATGAATTTCTTGATCTGTCGCATGTCCTCCTGAATATTCTGTATAAAATCATCAAGTAATGATGATGGAGTGGAGCTCGATGAAGGCAAGGACTGCATGACATTTAGCTGTCTGTCCATTTGTTGAGACAACTTCTCGAGCAGTTCAGTTGCCTTGATTATGTGAGAGTTAAATTCTTTTATCTCATTAATCTCAACTCTCTCCTGAGATTTCAGAGATTCTCGGACCTCTGACAATGTCTCATTCCTTAGCTGAATTTGACTCTGTTCAAAACAAGTCATTATTTGAGACATGACAAAAATCTGATCTTCTCTTACTCGTCTAAGAAAGTCTTCCTCTCTGAAGAATTCATCATTTGGCCTACTTGTGGAAGGATAGGAAGGCGGCTCATGATTGGAAGCTTTCCTCATAAATATTTTCCACTTCATTTTCTGCTTGAAATTCAACATTGGCCTCATGAAAATCTTCAACATGATCCTCTTCATCAACCTTTTTATTCATGTCATCTCTCTGATAGGGTATGATAGCCAGATCATATCCCTTTGAATCCTTACTTTGTACACCATCCAACTCATTCTTCTGTGAGTCTCGAGATTCCATTGATACAGGGATATCAAATAGAGATTGTGGCCTGGAGATAGTTTTATCTGAGTCCTCACTGACTCTTTCTCTGGTGATATCTTCCAAGATTGCATCAGCAGTTTCTGACTCATGCAGATGTTCTTCAACAGCAGCCTGAGCAATCTAGATCACCTCTTCCATCAGCTGTTCTTCAGCATAGACAGCTTGCTCTGCATGTTCAATTTCCACATCATTAATTGAAACATGTTCAATGTTAGCTGTGGGAACATCTTCTTCTTGCACAACCAGTTCTTCTTGAGCAGTAGTGGCTTGGGCAGTTTCTAACTCTATTGCTGAGACATTTTCTTCTCTTATTATATCTTTTCTACTAGATTCTCCCTCAAGTGGAACTTCTGACATTGAAAGCCATTTGTCCAATGCAGGAACATAAGTGTATCTCATCAATTTTACAGTGGTTTGACCAATGCAGTTGTTTCTGTTGGGCTCCTTGAAGCTTTCTCCACTGAAATCGATACCACATCTCTCGAACAGAGTGGTGAAGTACATACCCAGTGGTAGACCTCCTCCTCTACCAACCACAATATTCATTACATACATGAGAACGTGGGCGAGATTTACTTTCTTCTTCTCCAGAATGCACCAGATTAAGAATAAGTCTAATTCATTCACATTACCCCTGCTACCGGTTTTAGGCTTACTGATGTGGGTAATGATATTGTGGATTATTCTGGGAATAAGTTCAAAGGATTGATTTGTGAGTTTCTTATCGACATTCAAGTGGTCATTTTTCCTTGAAATAAGATTAAGAGCAGAAAGGTTGTTATAGCCTGGATACTGGACTTTATTCTTGGTGAATGAAAGTATGTGGGCACTTTCATCATTTGGCAAGTGGAATGCTTTAGAAAAGAATTTGGGAGAAATCTCAAAGATTTTTCCTTTACCATAGATTGTTTTAAGAATTCAGACCCGGGTTTTGTTCGCCCAGATATGTCCAAGAAGGGGTGAATTGGACACTTAGCAGATTTTAACCTTTCTTAAAAATGTGCGGAATGATGAAAGCAGATTAAACAAAGTATAACAATTAGATACAACAAATGTAAATGGGACAATGCAAGCAAGATTTATAGTGGTTTGGCCGCGCCTACATCCACTACCTAACCTCCTAAGTTAGGATTTGTTCAAACTCCACTAAGGACCTTCTTATGGGTGAAGATAAAATTGGAACACTTTCTCAACTTACGGGTGTGAGAACTACCGTTTAACAGCTTATGGTTGTAAGAAGACCGTTTCTCAACTTGCGGGTGTGAGAAGACCTATTCTCTACTTATAGGCGAGAGAGGACCTATTCTCAACTTACAGGTGTGAGACGGTCGGTTACAACTTTGAGCAACACTTGCTCTAACTCAGTGACTTACCAGTCACTACGATCTAATTACAAGATGAGATATGATTCCCTTTATTCAGAATCAAAGTAATACTTACAAAGTTGTGGATTGAACCTTCTGTGATCACAGATTCAACAAAATATGTGTGATGAAGTTTATGCTGAAAAAAGGTTCAAAGAGCTTTTGTCTTCTTCAATGGGTTTTCAAAATAATGAAGATGAAGATCAATCAACCAAGAAGACTTTAAGTTTTTCTTTCAAAAATATCGTAAAATCAAGCACAAGTGAAAGAAGACTAACTTTCAAAAAGTGTTTTAGCACAAATGAATATTGTTAATACGTTTTGAATGAATATCAGTTTCGTATTTCATTAGTAGTTTTTCTTTTCTAAGGCATCACGTATATATAGGAATAACAAAGGCGCAACAAACTTGGTAATTTTGGCGCTCTAAGTTATTTCAAATATAACGTTAACATTCTTTCCCGAAATGGATCGATTCAGCTCAATGCATATTACGACAATAGCACCTGAATCATCCAATCCTTTCATGAAAGAGGATTGTTCTGACGAAGGTTTTGAACGTTCAAAAAGTTTTGGAAAAGTTGTTGTACAATTCTGAAAAGTATTTGTACGTTTTTGAAAAAGTTAACAGATATAGCAGTAATGTCAGAACAGTCAAAATATGTTTTATGTCGTTTTGTTCCTTTGAGGGCGCTCATAGAATATCAGTGTCCTACTGAATAATAAGGAAAGGGCGCTACCAAATAGTAAAAGTCCAGACTTACTTTGACAATTAAACGACTTAATTCATTAGGGCGCTATAGCAGTAAGCGTCATGCTTTATTTTAAAACATTTGACACATGAGGGCGCTACTCAAGAATTTGCGTCCTGAACTTTTAAAAACAGTTTTAAAACAATGTTAAGTGCGCTGACGGACTGTAAGCGTCTTGAAAGTTTTTTAAGTTGATTCCAAAGATGAGGGCGCTCCTACACAAGTAGCGTCCTAATAATTTATTCAACTTATAACTTATCAGTGTCCTTAAAGATAGAAATCACTTAAAGACAAAAAGATCATTCAACGAGCTGAAACTAAGTCAGCGTCCTGGCATTCTCAAAGGTTGATAAAAAAAGGTCGCTATTACCAAGTGAGCGTTATTATTAATCAGATCAATTCAACCTTGAGCATCCTAATATTTTATTAGCCCCCTGACTCATCAAGTTTAGGAGGGCGCTGCTAAAACATTAGTGTCCTGAAAAACTTTTATAAAAGCGATTTTTGATTTCTCGATTAAAGGTCGATAAAAACATAATGTAACTGGATTAAATTGAATATGCTACCAATTGATTAAAACATGCAGGCATGCATATTGCTGAATCACATGACAAAGAAGGTCCTACAACCTATCATAATCTAATCATACAACTAAACATCTTCAAACGATCATGGTCTTCAAGAAGATCTTTTAATGCTTTCGTCATGCATCATTGAATCTTTGATACCTTCAAGTAAGATTAGATATGCCATATGTGCAGTAATATCATAAACATAATGTAGTTTTGTAATCATCAAAATCTTTCATAATAGGGACATATTCTCGTAAGGGACATGAGGATAATTGGTTTAGCAATCTCCCTATTTTCTATGATTTCAAACACATTACTATAGGCTTTGAAGCAAGCTAATAAAATGATGTATGTATGCATGAGATACAATACAAATGTTCCTTCTTTCATATGATATGAGTGTATTACCAAGTATTGTACATTAAATATCACTAAGACTCCCCCTCCTTGTTAAACTCCCCCTGAGTTTATGATGCTTCAATGATAGTACTTTCTCCCCTTTTTGAAATATCAAAAAGAGTAAAGTAGCATGAAATATATCTCCCCCATATAGAGGTAAACATCAAAATATCATAGATCAGTCTCAGAGAACATCCCAAGCTCTCTGTGAATATGAACAAACTAGTCTTTTTGTAAGGCTTTAGTAAATATGTCAGCCAGTTGGTCTTTGGTTCCAATATGAGATAATACGACTTCTCCATTTTGCACATGATCCCGTAAAAAGTGATGTATTATTTGAATATGCTTAGTTCGGGAGTGCAATACAAGATTTTTAGATATGCAAATAGCACTAGTATTATCACACAGATTGTGGCGACCCCGGACCACCAACCCCGCAGGGAATGGCCTGCGGAATGCCGGGGCGGGACGCCCGACGTAGGCATCTCCGACCACTCCTCAACTCTCGTGAGGTGGTTGAGACCCTACGAGCCTTATCTCAAACAACGACATAATATCAAAAGGTACTAAACAAAACTACCCACCGTATTAATCATTAAAGACAAGAGATAATCCATAAAAATGAACCACAAATAAAATCATAATCCCTACAGTCCATGAAAATTGACATACACATAAAGTCCAAAATTGTGGGTATAAATAAAAATCGTCATATGCCCACATGGTCTATCTAACAAGTCCCAACTCACCCATACTACAATGTGGTAAGTGTTATAATTACATAATCCAATATATAATACTTCATAATTTAAAACACAGTTCAATCAAAATGTCTCTCAACTCACATTGAGGCCTTGGATTCTCTCGCAGGCAAGGCCCTCAAGATATGACTACTCCTTTGCCCTTATTCGAAACAGAAGGACCTGAAAGAGAAAAATGAGGATGAGCCAACGGTGCCCAGTGAATAGAATTCAAATATGCTATCAATACTCATCAATAAATATCATGTATGCATGTCAATGTGTAGCATGATTAAAAGCTCATAACATATAGATATCAAGCATTTATAATAAGTTCGATGCAAGTAAAAGCTTATCAATTTGGATCCACATTCCACATGCATTGGGTTACTAGTGCACGTCTATTTCACCGTACCGTTGACCCCAATCATTTCCTTTCCTAAAACCCTCCTATGACAAGGTTAAGTCCCCCTATTAGCCAGATAGATGGGCCCAACCAAAGTCATAAGGTTTTCTCAAATCAATGCATCATTCAAAACATTAGAACACATTCATCCTTTCAACATACAATATATATAAGTGATATGATGACATAAAAGATATAATCATAAATGAAGTCTACTCACAACCAAGCCCACGAGAGTATTTAACCACACACGACCACCAAACCGAATCAACCCAATCAAGATCCTGAAACATACATCAATATCCTACCATACATCAATTTCTATGCTCAATCACATAGACATTACACATCAACCCTAAATCAGCCCACATATAAACAATAGGCCTAAATCCCATCTAATCCCATCATTCAACTCAAATCACATGACTTAGGCCTCTAATGCATAGTTCTCATACATAAACCATTCTATTAATCAAAAATACTGATTTTCAATTCCTTTAGGCATAAACATGCCCAAATTGGGTCACTTGATCACAAGTAGGCCTAACCCATGATATGGTCACAACCACCAAATCAGTAGCATAATCAACCCTAATCATGCTTAATTAAACATAAGTTGCATCAATTCAATGATTCTAGGCCAAAAGCATCAAAAGCCCTAAAATATGAAATTTTCCATACTTAGGCCATATTGTCGATTTTCACTAGGTCACCATGTTCAGCCATGTATATCACTGATTTTGCATCATGGGTTCATCAACAATGACAACTAGGTCAACATAATTGACATGCAAGCTATTTGGAAAGGTCTAAGTTCATATTCTAAATTTAGGTCTAATACAAGCAACCCTACCAATTCTTCATTTACTATTCTATTCAGATGTATCAATATACCAATAGAAATATGTAATCACAAATCAACCGTACAGATTGAAGTATATGAAGAAACAAACCTTCTGTCCAACTATCAGCCCAATCCAACGGTGGACCGAAAAGATAAGTATATTTGATGAACAAGTCTCTAATCAGACAATTTCTCCTTTCCTGCTGCAAATACTCAAACTCATATGACTATATCACATACAATACTAACCGCATAAACATCTCCACCGTTCAGAACGCATAAGTATCAGTTATAAACTACATACCCAAATTTGATATCCATCCAACGGTAGATTGAAGAGATATACAAGTTTGAGCAAAACGGCACGAGAAATCCAGACTTTCCGACCAGCTTTGTTTCAGAGGTTAGATCTCTCAGACAAAGCCTGTAATTAAGATCTCCACCGTTCAAAATGTAGAAATATCAGTTTTAAACTACATACCCTAATTTTATAACCATCTAACGGTAGATTTAGGAGATCTATATGTTTGAGCGAAACGGTGCGAGAAATCCAGACTTTCCGACCAGCTTCGTTTGAGAGGTTAGATCTCTTAGACGAAACCTTTGATCAAGATCGGCACCGACTAGAATGAATAACCATAAGCTACGAACTTGCTGACAAATTTTGAGCTCAATCTGACCATTTATCCCAAAGATCCAGCTCTTTGATGAAAATTTCGCAGAGATCTTCCTCCTGCAACTCCCTCCTTCTTTCTCTTCTTCTTTCCTTTCTCTTCTTTTCTTTCTCTTCTTTTTTCCTTTCTCTCCACTCACCTCTTTCTAGCACTTCCTTGATTCCCTCCTTGATTCTCTCCTTGATTCTCTCCTTGATTTCCTCCTTGATTCCCTCCACTCATTCTAGCACTTCCTTGAGGGCATGGGACACTTGTCCACTTTCATGCACCAACCTTCACATGTGTTGGTCTCATACTACCCATACCAACCACATGTACTTTAACCAATTTCATGGTTCCATGTATTTTAGATGTCCAATCCATTTAATACACCAAATTTTCATTCTCATTTATCCTTTTATTCAATCAATCCTAACTCATATCAATTCATAGTTTAATGGGTCCATGCATAAATAATAACATATGCATTATAATTTAATTTAACATGACCCATATACAATTTATGATACACATATTTATATACATTATCAAGCATCAACTTTACAAACATTAAACAACCATCAAACAAACACCAAACATATCAAGGCAACGCATAGAGTTTGGGCAAAGTGCAATTGGGTTATGGGCTAGATGAAATAATTTTCGGGGCGTCACACAGATATTCAGCACATTGAATAAGTATTTGATAATCCTGAAGTTGTTGTTTCATGTAAAGAACCTGAGAACAACAACTTCCAGTTGCAACATATTCTGCTTCAGCTGTGGATAATGCTATGAAATGTTGTTTCTTGCAAAACCAAGAAATCAAAGAATTTCCAAGAAAGTGACAGAATTCGAAGGTACTTTTCTTATCAATGAGACTACCGACATAGTTGGAGTCTACATAACTTATGAGATCAAAAGTAGTACCTTTGGAATACCAAATTCCTAAGTGTGTTGTGTCATTTATGTATCTGAGTATTCATTTGACACACTTTAAATGAGATTCTTTAGGTTCGGATTGAAATCTTGCACAAAGACAGACACTGAACATGATGTCAGGTCGATTTTTGTTAAGTACAAAAGACTTTCAATCATGCTTCTATAAAGTTTTGAATCAATTGATTTACCTTTTTCATCCTTATCTAATTTGATTGCAGAAGTACAAAGAGTATCAATTGATTTCAAATTGTGCATTTGAAAATTTTTGACCATTTCCTTAGCATATTTGATTGGCTTATGAAGGTGTCTTTCGGCATTTGTTTAATTTGTAAGCCGAGAAAGTATGTAAGTTCTCCCATCATACTCATTACAAGTTCCTTCTGCATTAATTTTGAAAACTCATCACACAGTTCTTTGTTTGATGCACCAAAAATGATATCGTCCACATATATTTGAACAATAAGCATATTATCATTGTGGAGTTTAATAAACAAAGTTGGATCAAGTTTTCCTTTTTGAAACTTATGATCTAGAATAAATGAACTTAGTCGATCATACCAAACTCTTGGAGCTTGTCTTAATCCATATAAGGCTTTGTGGAGTTTGAACACATATTCTGGGTCTTGAGCATCCTCAAACCCTGGAGTTTGTTCCACATATACCTCTTCATTGATGTAACCATTTAGAAAAACACTCTTTACATCCATTTGGTATAAGGGAAAATCGTTGTAACAAGCATAGGCAAGTAGCATTCTTATTGCCTCTAATCTTGCTACTGGGGCTAAGGCTTCTTCGAAGTCTATGCCTTCTTCTTGGTTGTACCCTTGTGTAACCAATCTAGCCTTATTGCAGACAATAATGCCTTGTTCATTCTTTTTGTTCCTAAAAATCCATTTGGTTCCAATAATAGATTGATGAAAAGGTCTAAGAACTAATTCCCATACTTTGTTTTGCACAAAGTATCCTCGTTCTTCTTGCATAGCAACAATCCAGTTTTCATCTTTCAGTGCATCTTCCACTTTAATTGGTTCAAATTGCGATACAAAAGCAACAAGCTCTTGATATTCTTGAATTGAGGCTTTAATGGATACACCTTTTCATGGATCTCCTAAAATTTGATCTTGGAAATGACCTTGAAGCAGTCTAGAGTTTTTAGAAGATTCTAAAGATGGTTCAGGTTCAAGATCTATAACCTTGGTTGCCTTGGGTTCATCGTCATCAAAATTTAATTGCTTAAATTCATCCTCAAGACTTTTCTTATCAATACTTTCATCAAAGTTTACATGAATTGATTCTTCTACAGTTTGATTAGATTTGTTGAAAACTCTGTAGGCTCTATTTTGGGAAGAATATCCTAAGAATATTCCTATGTCAGATTTAGCTTCAAACTTATCTAAATTGTCTTTATCATTAAGAATAAAACATTTACATTTGAATACTCTGAAGTAACTGATGTTGGGTGCTCTACCCTTCCATAGTTCATATGGAGTTTTATTCAAATCTTTTCTAATCAGAACTCGGTTCATCACATAGCAGACAGTGTTTATAGGTTCACCCCAAGAATGATTTGCAGTGTTATACTCATTGAGCATTGTTCTCCACATCTCTTGCAGAGTTCTATTCTTTCTTTCAACTACACCATTTTTTTATGGTGTCCTAGGGGCTAATAGATGGTGAGTGTAACCTTGATTGTAACAAAATTCTTTGAGATTTTTATTGACAAATTCAGCACCTCTATCACTCCTAATTATGTTGATTTTGTATCCCTTTTCATTTTCGACTCTTTTATGGAGTTTTATAAATGTTTCACATGCATCAGATTTATGAGCTAATAGAAATACTCATGTGAATCGAGTAAAGTCATCAACAATCACAAACACATATGATTTCCCACCTAAGCTTTGGGTTTTGATTGGTCCAAAAAGATCCATGTGAATCAGCTCGAGAGCTCTAGAGGTTGATTGATGCCTCTTGCTCTTAAATGATGATCGAGTGTGCTTACCAAGTTGACATGGTTCACAAACCTTGTCATTTGAGTAAGTTCCTTTCGGAATACCCGTGGCCAGATCATGTTTAACAATTCTAGATATGTTGTCCATATTAATATGAGTTAATCTCCTATGCCATAGCCATGCATCATTACCAGAGATAGCACTTAAACATGTTACATTTTGTTTCTTCATGTCATTGAAGTTCATGCAATACACATTCTTAAGTCTAGATGCCATGAATGCAATAGTTTTATCTACATGCTTGACAATACACCTATTTGCTTCAAATGAAATGTCATAACCTTTGTCACATAATTGACTTATGCTCAAGAGATTATACTTCAGCCCCTTAACATAAAGTACATCAGATATGGATAGAGAATCGTTACCAATAGTTCCAATGCCTTCAATATCACCTTTGCTATCGTTTCCGAAGGTGACCTTTCCTCCTTTCTTCTTTTCAAGGCTCAGAAAGTTAGATCTATCTCCAGACATGTGCCTTGAACAGCCGCTGTCTAGATACCATATATTTTCGTTTTTTCACATCTACACAACATAAAATATTTTTGACTTTGGTACCCGTGCTTGTTTGGGTTCATGCATGTTAGCATCAGTAAGAAGAAAAATTTCAATCCATGCATATTTTCTTTTCTTTCTACTTAAGACATTGCATCTAAGTATTGTATAACCTTCCCTATGACATTTGTTGCATTTTGGTCTTTTGGCCAGTACGGTATCGTACTCCTTTTGTTTAGACCCATGAGTGTAGCCTAAGCCAGTCTTGTCGAATGCACATCTTTGTGATCCTAACATCATGTCAATTTTTTTTTGACCATTTGTGAATTTAATCATTGTGCAGTTTAGGTCTTCATTTTCTTTTCTAAGGGTTTCATTTTCATTTTTTAGCTTCCCAACAACTTTCTTAAGTTGTTCATTATCTAGAGACAGTTCGTCTAGCTTTTCTTGTTGGAATTCAATTTCCTCGAGAGCTTCTTCAAGATTATGCTTAAGTTTTTCATTCTTCCTAATCTCTTTACTAAGTTTTGACTTAAGCTCCTGAATATGAATGTTGAACTCATAAGGTTCATTAGTAGGTTCAGTTTTTACCTCTGTGCTTGCCATTAAACACAATGCAGTAGTGTGATCTGAATCCACGTCACCTTCACTTGAGCTTAAATCATCCCATGTGTCTTTGAGAACTTTTTTGTCTTTTCTGTAAGAGCTGGTGTTCTTCTTATATTTTATGGGACATTCACTTTTTATATGACTTGGTTTGTTACAACCGTAGCATATTAACTCTATAGGTTTAGACTCGGGTTTCTTTCCTTTGTGAAACCTTGAGTAAGAGTTATTCTTACTCTTTTTCCTAAGTAACTTGTTGAACTTTCTAGATAACATAGCCATGTCATCTTCTGAGTTTGAATCACCTTCAGAATCAGTTTCAACATTGAAGGTAATAGTTTTCTTTTCTTTTTCCTCAACTTTGACCGGGCTTATCTTATCTTTTAACTTCATTTCATGAACCATTAATGAACCACATAGTTCATCAAAAGTATATTCAGCCAGATTCTTGGCTTCTTCGATGGCTGTGGCCTTGGGTTCCCATGCTCTAGGTAGGCCTCTTAGAAACTTTGTAACAGTTTCTTTTTGGTCATAGATTTTTCCTAGGTTCTTCATCTCATTGATGTTTGTTGTAAACAGAGCAATAGCCTCAGCTATCGAGTCAGTTTCCTTCATCCTATAGGTCTCCTATTTTTCAACTAACAGTTGGAGCTTTGCTTTTTTAACTTGCAAAGTTCTTTCATGGGTGACCTCTAACTTGTTCCATATTTCCTTAGCGGTTTCGACTGACAAACTGCAAAACAAAATGTTTACAGCTTGGTTATTCAATAGTTCTCTTTTCTTTTCCTCGGTACTCCATTCGACTATTTCCTTTGGGACAATAGCACCATCAACTATTTTAGTAGGCGTTGGACAGTCGTATGTCATAGCATCCCACATCTCTTGATCTTGGGTTTTAAGGTAGTACCTAATCTTAGTTTTCCAGTGTGAATAGTTTTCTTCCTTGAACAATGGTGGTCGGTTGGTGGAGTTTCCTTCACCTGAGAGATAAGTACTTCTTTCGTTTTGTCCTTCCATACTCAATCAAAGATGGTTAGATACTTTGATGGTCAACCTGTTCTAATACCAATTATTGGCCCAGATATGTCCAAAAGGGGGGTGAATTGGACACTTTACCTTTCTTAAAAATGTGCAAAATAATGAAAACAGATTAAACAAAGTACAACAATTAGATTAAACAAAGTAAGATCAAGCAGAGGTGAAAGAAGACTAACTTTCAAAAAGTGTTTTGGCACAAACGAAAACTGTTAATACGTTTTGAATGAATATCAGTTTCGTATTTCATTAGTAGTTTTTATGTTCTAAGGCAGCACGTATATATAGGAATAACAAAGGCGCAATAGACTTGGTAATTTTGACGCTCTAAGTTATTTCAAATATAACGTTAACATTCTTTCCCGAAATGGATCGATTTAGCTCAATGCATATTACGGCGATAGCACCTGAATCATCTAATCCTTTCATGAAAGAGGATTGTTCTGACGAAGGTTTTGAACGTTCAAAATGTTTTGAAAAAGTTGTACGATTCTGAAAAGTATTCGTACATTTCTAAAAAAGTTAACAGATATAGCAGTAATGTCAGAACAGTCAAAATATCTTTTCTGTTGTTTTGCTCCTTTGAGGGCGCTCATAGAATATCAACGTCCTACTGAACAATAAAGTAAGGGCGTTACTAAATAGTAAACGTCCAGACTTACTTTAAAAATTAAACGACTTAATTCATGTGGGCGATATTTAGCAGTAAGCGTCCTGTTTAGTTTTAAAACATTTGACACACGGGGGCGCTACTCAAGAATTAGCTTCCTGAACTTTTAAAACAATGTTAAGTGCGCTGACGGACGGTAAGCGTCCTGAAAGTTATTTAAGTTGATTCCAAAGATGAGGGCGCTCCTACACAAGTAGCGTCTTGATAATTTATTCAACTTATTACTTATCAGCGTCCTTAAATATAGAAATCACTTAAAGACAAAAAGATTTTTCAGCAAGCTGAAACTAAGTCAACGTTCTGACATTCTCAAAGGTTGATAAAAGAAAGGTCGTTATTACCAAGTGAGCGTCCTTATTAATCAGATCAATTCAACCTTAAGTGTTCTAATATTTTATCAACGTCCTGACTCATCAAGTCTAGGAGGGCGCCGCTAAAACATTAGTGTCATGAAAGACTTTTATAAAAGCGATTTTTGATTTCTCGATTAAAGCTCGATAAAATCTCAATGTAACCGGATTAAATCGAATATCCAATCAGTCGATTAAAACATGCAGGCATGCATATTGTTGAATCACATGACAAAGAAGGTCCTACAACCTATCATAATCTAATCATACAAATAAACATTCTCAAATGATCATGGTCTTCAAGAAGATCTTTTAATACGTTCGCCATGCATCATTGAATCTTTAATACCTTCAAGTAAGATTAGATATGTCATATGTGCAGTAATATCATAAACATAATGTAGTTTTGTAATCATCAAAATCTTTCATAATAGGGACATATTCTCGTAAGGGACATGAGGATAATTGGTTCAACAGGTTTATCAACCAGATTTGAATAAAATTGGCTGACAAGACTGGGGTACCATTTTGAATTGAGGATAAGAAAATCGATCCAGCCTTGGAATTCAAATAGAGAGAAAATGTCCAGATGGGAGTTAATGAAGAAATCGAAATCGGCATAGCTTCCATCAATTACAGCTCAGTTCATGAGCTTTTCGGCTTTATCTCCCTATTTTCTCATCTGAGATGAAGAAGGTGGGTGAGATGGTGCAGACGCGGTCTCAATGGGAGGTGTGGGTTCCTCAGCCAGTTCGGTTTGAGTTGGTTCAGTTTTTGGTCTCACACTCCTTTCTGGAGGTGATGATGGTGAAACAACTCGCTTTTTCGCAGAGAAGGAGCGAAGCTTTTCAGGTTTGGGGGGCATTTATAAAAAGGTATGAAAAACTAAGGTAACAACACAAATATTGATACAATAGGAAATTAAAAGTTTCAAAAATGAACAAAGAACGAAATTTACCAAAGGTTAAAGATTAAGATTTAGTGGTAAATTTTGAAACGATTCCTGGAAAAGTTCTTCAAAGCATCCTAGGGCACAAAAGGTGAAAAGTGGCTGCTAAGTTACAAAAGGTTTGGCTTTATAGTGAGAAATCTATAAGCTCGCTCTTGACACATATCAGCACGTGTCGCTTCCTATTCTTCAAAGGCAGTTTAATCTAATAAGCAATATTGACCAATTAGCGTCCTTCTTCTGACTAATGTTCTTAATCGACTAGAGCTATTATGCACGTTAGCGTGATCCTTATGACGAGTGGTTTCGAAACAACTAATGGCATCGGGCACATCAATGTCCTCAAACATTGTTAGCATCCTTATTGATACTTAGACTCCAATATTTAGCATATTTGACTAATATAAGCTCAAGTATCGTATGGTTGAATAAATGATATCGCAAATTATATTTCATCAACCAACATTCAACAATTTAATCATGAGCAAAAATATTTAAACATTCTAAGAAACGCATGATTAAAAATAATCATTAATTTCAAATGGTCACTAATGAATATATTTTAGTAATAGAAGAAAAGAGAGTGACTTTTATACCTTTACATATTTTTGACTTTTACCTCAAGGTACTGCAAAGTCCTCAACTTGAGCACTCTGTCTCATTTTGAAGCAGCTGAGATAATTCATTATCTTTGTTCTCCATGCTAACTTCTTTCTTGACATTCTATCAGGAGATCTTTCATTGAGCGTTCTGGATGTGCTTGCTGAGGATTGATGACACAGTGTGTATATATCATCAACCAGTTCACTTCTTCTCCTGGTTGGTATATTTTGCAAGAATGTCTTCTTTCTCAGATGAAGTTTCTAACCCATTCAAAATATAATCAATTTCTTGAAAACTAATTTCAAATGGATTTGAGAACCCGTTTATAAAATCTATTTTATATTTCCAGTACTCAGGAAAACTATTAAAAAAATATTGTACTAAAGTAGAGTGAGATATAGTTTTTCCAAAATATTCAAGTTCATTTACAAGACGTACAAAACGTTGCAGGTTTTCATGAACTTACTCATTTTCTAGAACCCTAAACTGAGCGAGTGGCTTTTCTAATGTCCTAACTGGGTCTCTAGTTTCATCCCTTTTTTCCATGGTTTGCAAGAGATCACAAAACTCTTTTAAATTCATTTCCCATGGTTCAACAGATTTAGCTAACATAGTCAGCTTATCATTCCATTTCTTTGGAAGCTTATCACAAAAATATACTAGGGATATTTCTGCAGGTATTTCCTGATTCAGTTCTTGCATTCCGTCAAGAAAGGATTGATATTTGTTGCATGCCGTAACGAGAGATTCATCTTCCGATATCTCAAAGGCATCAAATAGTTTATCAGACTTTTTGAGCTTTTCATCTCTAATGTTGATAATTTCACAATGAAGTGATTTGAGTGTTTCCCAAATTTCCTTGGCACTCTCAAGATGAACTACCCTTTCAACTTCTTCCTTGGGTAGAGAACAGTACAAGGCATAGAAAACTTGAGCATTAAGTTTGTCATTTAGTCTTTCCTTATCTGTCCATAGCTCAATAGGCTTGTTGGGCATGGTGTAGCCATTTATAATCATTTCCCATAGACTGATATCCTTAGATCGTAGAAAGGATTTCATCTTTATCATCCAATCTTCAAACCAGTCTTTATTGAACAGAGTTGATCTGTCTAAAGGTTGACCAACTTTTATGACAGCCTCTCTGGTTATTGCCATTGATATCAAAAAAATTGTGAAGTTTCTTTGGAGAGCAACACTGCTCTGATACCAATTGTTGGCCCAGATATGTCCAAGACGGGGGTGAATTGGACACTTAGACAATTTAAAAACAATAAAAATGACAAAAATAAAGTGCAGAAAATAAACAAATATGCACAGTCGATTTATAGTGGCTCGACTATTTGCCTACGTCCACTACCTAACCTCCTAAGTTAGGATTTTAACCTTGTCACTAAGAGATTCTCTTACGGGTGAGAATCAAACCGTTACACATTTTCTCAACTTGCTGGTGTGAGAACAACCGTTACACTGTTCAGTTTACACGCGTGAGACCAACCAATCCCAACTTACGGGTGTGAGACAGACTTAAATTTTTCTCAACTTACGGGTGTGAGAACTATCGTTTCTCAACTTACTGGTGTGAGAAGACCTAACCTTGTTGAATATAGAATATCAACTCATTAGTTTATCTAACTACTGTTACAACCTTGATACAGTATACATAATATGAAATTGAATACAACTGTATCCTATGAACTTTCTCTTTCAGCAAGAATGATATTAGTTAAAACAGTGCTGAACAATTTGAGTGAAAACAGTTCAAAACTTCAAATGAATTTTCAGATAAAGATAGAATGTTAGCTCAGTATGAAAATCTTTTGAATACATAAAGTCTCAAAGAAAACTACTGTGAAAACAGAGCAACTTAAACGTTTTCTTGACCAGATGAAAATTCGACTAACTTTCAAAAAGTGTTTTAGCTCAGAGAATTTTCGGTGGTCTTAACAAATTGTTAAGTGTCTGTATTTATAGACTTGTAGAGATGAAGTTGTTGTTCATTTGAATTTGAATTTCAAATATGAACGTTTACTCACAACAGCTAGAATACATCACGAAAATGGCAACTACACATTTCATGAATATTCTGATTTTCTCCAGATACACGAATAAGGAAAGTTTTAGAAGACATGGTTCGTGAATCAGAGAATATCTCTTACAAATACAAAAAAATGATTTTGTACGAAAAGTTATTATGAAAAGATGGTGAAAAGGACGTACATGTCAGAACAACAAAAATATCATTTCTGTCGTTTGGTTCCTTTGAGGGCGCTCATAGAACATCAGCATCTTACTGAACAATGAAGTGAGGGCGCTACTAAATAGTAAGCGTCATGACTTACTTTGATAATTAAACGACTTAATTCATGAGGGCGCTACTTCGCAGTGAGCGTCCTGCTTTGTTTTAAAACTTTTGCCACACGAGGGCGCTACTCAAGAGTAAGCGTCCTGAGCTATTAAAAATAGTTTTAAAACAATGTTAAGTGCGCTGACGGACGGTAAGTGTCCTGAAAATTATTTAAGTTGATTCTAAAGATGAGGCCACTCCTACACAAGTAACGTCCTGATAATTTATTCAACTTATAACTTATCAGCGTCCTTAACGATTGAAATCACTTAAAGACAAAAAGATCTTTTAGCGAGCTGAAACTAAGTTAGTGTCCTGACATTCTCAAAGGTTGATAAAAGAAAGGTCGCTATTACCAAGTGAGCGTCCTTATTAATCAAATCAATTCAACCTTGAGCATTCTAATATTTTATTAGTGTCCTAACTCATCACGTCCAGGAGGGCATTGCTAAAACATTAGCATTTTGAAAGACTTTATAAAACGATTTTTGATTTCTCGATTAAAGCTCGAGAAAACATCATTGTTTCTCTTAATCAATTGAAATACTTTAGAAATCATAAGGTACGATTAAATTGTTACGATCAAAATATGCAAACGATAAAAATCTTGCTGAGAGTAAGTTGATTGATAAACTTTACAATTTAAGTACTGACAGACTCGAAACTACAATTTGATGTTCAATAGGCTTGTGATCATAGTTCATTGATCTTGATTCTTGATAACTTTGAAACAATTGACAAGATCATTAGATAGACCAACTTTCGATATTTGGAATCATCAAAACATTCATGTCATGGGGTTCATTGAGATACTATTGTTGACTCATTGTATATATTTCATCAGCAACTTTACTTTTGTTCCTACTTGGTGCATTTGCAAGAATGCCTTCTCTCTCAGATGAGGTTTCTAACCCACTCAAAATATAATCAATTTCTTGAAAACTAATCTCAAATTGATTTGAAAACTCGTTTAGAAAATCAACTTTGTATTTTCAGTTCTCAGGAAAACTGTTAAAAAAATATTGTACTAAAGTAGAGTGAGAGATGATTTTTCCAAAGTATTCAAGTTCATTTACTAGACGTATAAAACGTTGCAGGTTATCATGAACTGACTCACTTTCTAAAACCGTAAAGTGAGTGAGTGGCTCTTCTAATGTTCTAACTGGATTTTTAGTCTCATCCCTTCTTTCCACGATTTGCAAGAGATCACAAAACTCTTTTAGATTCATTTCTCATGGTTCAACAGATTCAACTAACATAGTTAGCTTGTCATTCCATTTCTTTGGAAGCTTATCACAAAAATATACTAGAGATATTTCTGCAGGTATTTCCTGATTCAATTCTTGCATTCCGTCAAGAATAGATTGATATCTATTGCATGCCGTATTGAGAGATTCATTCTCCGATATCTCAAAGGCATCAAATAATCTATCAGACGTTTTGAGCTTTTCATATCGAATGTTAATCTTTTCACAATAAAGTGATTTGATTGTTTCCCAAATCTCCTTGGCACTCCCAAGATGAACTACCCTTTCTACTTCTTCCTTGGGTAGAGAACAGTACAAGGCATAGATAGCTTGAGTGTTAAGTTTATCATTTAGTCTTTCTTTATCTGTCCATAGCTCAATAGGCTTGTTGGGCAAGGTGTAGCCATTTACAACCATTTCCCAAAGACTGATATCCTTAGATCGTAGAAGGGATATCATCTTTATCATCCAATCTTCAAACCAGTCTCTATTGAACAGAGGTGGTCTGTTTAAAGGTTCACCTACTTCTATGACAGTGCCTCTGGTCATTGCCATTAATATCAAAAAAATTGTAAAGTTTCTTTGAAGAGCAACACTACTCTGATACCAATTGTTGACCCATATATGTCCAAGAGGGGGGTGAATTGGACACTTAGACAATTTAAATATTGATTAAAATGGTAAAATTAAAGTGCGAAAATTACGCAAATGTGCATAGTTGATTTATAGTGGTTCGGCTACTTGCCTACGTCCACTACCTAACCTCCTCAGTTAGGATTTTGAACCTTATCACTAAGGGATTCTCTTACGGGTGAGAATCAAACCCTTACACCTTTTCTCAACTTGCGGGTGTGAGAACAACTGTTACACTGCTCAACTTGCAGGCTTCAGACCAACCTAACCTTTCTCAACTTACGGGTGTGAGAACTACCGTTTCTCAACTCAGTAGTTTATCTAACTACTGTTACAACCTTGATCCAATATACAAGATATGAAATTGAGTACAACTGTATCCTATGAACTATCTCTCAAATTTCTCTTTTCAGCAAGAATGATATAAGTTAAAACAGTGCTGAACAATTTGAGTGAAAACAGTTCAAACTTTCAAATAGATTTTTCAGATAAAGATAGAATGTTAGCACAGTATGAAAATCTTTTGAATAAGTAATGATACAAATAAAATGCTTTTAAACTGGAATAACTTTCGAAAAGTGTTTTGGCTCAGAGAATTTCCGTTGTCTTAACAGTTTGTTAAGTGCCTGTATATATAGACTTGTAGCAATGAAGCTGTTCATTTGAATTTAAATTTCCAATATGAACGTTTACTCGCAACAACTAGAATACATCACGAAAATGG
The DNA here is from genome assembly GCA_035771175.1 of Paratinospora sagittata. NCBI lineage: Eukaryota > Viridiplantae > Streptophyta > Magnoliopsida > Ranunculales > Menispermaceae > Paratinospora > Paratinospora sagittata. Next base: position 12,521,467 of record CM069613.1, on the reverse strand, counting down.
CAACTGCACATTTCATGAATATTCTAGTTTTCTCCAAATACACGAATAAGGAAAGTTTTAGAACAGTGGTTCATGAATCAGAGAATATCTCTTACAAATACAGAAAATTGATTTTGTACGAAAAGTTGTTTTGAAAAGGTGGCTAAAAAGGATGTACATATCAGAACAGCAAAAATATCATTTCTGTCGTTTGGTTCCTTTGAGGGTGCTCATAGATCATCAGCTTCCTACTGAACAATGAAGTGAGGGCGCTACTGAATCGTAAGTGTCATGACTTGCTTTGAAAATTAAACGACTTAAATCATGAGGGTGCTACTTCGCAATTAACGACCTACTATGTTTTAAAACATTAAACACACGAGCGTGCTACTCAAAAGTTAGCGTCCTGATATTTAAAATTAGTTTTAAAACAAACTTAAAAGATGTTAAGTTCGTTGATGGACAGTAAGTGTCCTGAAAGTTATTAAGTTGATTCCAAAGATGAGGGTGCTCCTACACAAGTAACATCATGATAGTTTATTCAACTTATAACTATCAGCGTCCTTAAAGATAGAAATTACTTGAAAACAAAAAAAAAACTTCTAGCTAGCTGAAACTAAGCCAGCGTCCTAACATTCTCAAAGGTTGACAAAAAGAAAGGTTGCTACTTATAAGTAAGCATCCTTATGAATTAGTCCAATTCAACCTTGAGCGTCCTAATATTTTATCAGCGTCCTGACTCATCATGTCCAGGAGATCAATGCTAAAACATTAGCGTCCTGAAAGACTCCATAAAAATGTTTTTCAATTTCTCGATTAAAGCTCGATAAAACATAATGTTTCTGGATTAAATCAAATACTTTAGAAATCATAAGGTACGATTAGAATGTTACGATCAAAATATGCAAAAAATAAAATCTTGTTGAAAGTAAGTTGATCGATAGACTTTACATTCTAAGTACTGACAGACTCATAACTTTACTTGAGATGATCAGTAGGCTTGTAAGCTTAGTTCCTTGATCTTGATTCTTGATTAATCTGAAACACTTGACAAGATCATTAGATACACAGATTGGAGATATTTGGAATCATCAAAACATTCATATCATGGGGTTCATGGAAATAACACGTCTTTCTATATATCATAATTTTTTTTATTACCAGTTTTTCGACACCCGAGAGGTGTCGAAATTCCCTTTAGGCGAGACCAGTCCTCCTAAATTCCGGCATGACAGAGGTGTTTGGGTTGGCCCTCCCAACAGGGGCAGATAAATGGGGGCACGTTGATAAGTTGAGTTTTGGTTAGTGTTTTGCATGTCAATTTGTGAGATTTTTAGGTGCATTTAGTTAGTTTTTAGGTGCTTTTGCATAATTAGTTCATTTAGTTGTTTTAGGTTCATTTAGGTGTTTTGTTGTGTTTTAGATGTTAGTTTTAGGTGTTTTCATGAATTGCATACATTAGACTAGTTTAGGTAAATAATCATAATTTTTAGGAATTCTTCCTTAAATCATTAGTTGCATTTTCATATTGATAATCTCACATTTTGCATGTTAATACATATTTGCAGTTAGACTTTTAATACTTGATTAGTTTAGATCACTTACTTGTATTTTTGTGTTTTGTTTTATAGGTAAATAAAGAGCCTAAACGTGGGATGGAATGTGATTCAAATGGTGACAAAATCATGTCAAAGAAAGGTGCAAAAGATGGACCAAAGAACCAAGAGAAAAGCCAGAAAAATGGCGAAGTCCACACAAAGAGAACCAAGCACAAGAAGAAGGAAAGTCGTTCTGAGCGCCACGGCATATGCCACGCGTCAATTCCTGATTGGTTGCTGATAAGCATAATGAGCAATCAAGCTCATCTGCTCCGCGATCATAGGTTTTCCTATCCCAGATGAAGTAGGTCTTATCTCAAGTCGCGGATTGTAATTTATCCCTGATTTGTTGAGATAAGTATAATTATCGTGTACGTTTTTATCCTGGATATCTCGAAATCCTCTTTGAGTTGTACTGAAACACATCAACTCTGGAGATCGACCTTGTTTCCGCAGTAAACCGAGGTGTCCAAGATCCAAGCTACCGGTGATCAGAGAACCTGAAAGTTCATGTCGCGTTTCTCGGTGGACAGCTAGGCGTGGGCTGAGCTGTCGTTTGTTGGGTTACCCGGATGTTCATTGTGGATGACTCTTGTCAATAATTCTTTGTTGCTGAGCTGTCGGTTATCGATCTTCCGACTTTCTATCCGTAGCATTCACAATATGCCACGGGGCGAAAGCTCGGTCCATCGAACTATCGTTAACAGTATTTCCCATTCTTTTTGGTCATCGGACCAGCGTGTCGTTTATTTCGAGCATCGCTAGCTCAACAGTTCTTCCCTGAGGATCAGGACCTCCTTGTCAGCTCGGCTATAGTCCAACAGTAACTTTTAACCCCGGGCCTTTTTTTTTCTTGCTAACTTTTAGCCCCTTTTATTTATTTATTTATTGGTAACTTTTAACCCTCTTTTACCTTTTATTCTTTTTTGTTAACTTTCAGCCCCTTTAATTCACATCCAACACAAGTGCCCTGTAGTCTTGTATAATAATGGTAAATAGTAACTAGTTATTATTTCATCTTAAAAGATTTTATAACCTTCTATTAGCAATAATGTAATGACAAACAAATAAGAACTGAAATAAACCAACAAAAATTCAAACAATAATATGCTTGTTTATAATTATAACAGAAACAACATAACAAATTTAGAAAATAAACCAAATTCATAAGAGTAGAGGTTGAATAAGATGGAACCGAGGCCTGTGAACCACACAGTGTCCTTAAAACAGATTCACCCTTCATGTTGGTGCAAGACGATGTCTGTTTCTCATGATACAACATTAGATGAGCAATTAACTAGCACCTTGTCGCTACTCGAACGAACTGAGTTTTGCAGAAGACGACTATCACCACAGACCAAAATACCTCAAAATCAAAAGGAAGAACTAGAGAAGAAGAAGGGAGAATCCTATAAGAAAATGAGAGCTTTGAGAATTGGTGTGAAGAAAAAGAGGGGAGGCACCCCTTTTATACTATTAGAAGGGGGTGGTTCTCTTAATGTCCTCATTAAGAGCACTAAATGGCCTCCATTAACTTTACCAACGTTACGAATTTAAATTCAATTAAAAACCTATAACAATTTTTTGAATTTAAAACTCAATCAAAACTTTAAACCGTTACAAATTCAATTTTTCATTTTATATTTTTTTCATCAATTCTCCACATAAATGAAAATTGACTATAACAACAGACACTAGAATTGGTGATAGAATTCAATCGTCGAAATCTACATAGGATAGGTAGGTATTACCCTTAAACCTTCTCTTGTGAAAGTATGTTTACATTACTAGCTGATCAGTAGATGCGATGTCCTTGAATTATTCTTCCATTTATTTAAATGATGACATAATCCACACAGGAATCTTTCTAGACACAACTCAATTCTCATAGTTGTGGTCGTTTTGCCCATGACCATCTCCTTGGTTCTGCAAGAGTTTTTAAGGAATCAAGCCCTTTAGAATTTTCTTTTGAAGCGGCCCCACTTCTCTCTCACATAGATGATTTAATTAAGAGTAACCCACATTACTTTGCTCAGATTCTCAATGCCTAAGAATCATTAAAAGCCTAGCTTGTCCTTTTCCTTACGGGTATCATTGTTTTTATCATAGGGAATGGACAAGGGTAATCCCCATAGTGATCCAACACAGTCTTTACAATTAGGTTCTCCATTTCAACCTAGATCTTGGGATCTCCAGTCAACTGGGTTGGGTTTCCATTATATCGACTTATTCTGTCATGGGCTTTAGTCTTATTCCCCTCGATCATGATTTCTCAACTAACTCTTTGTTTAACCCTTTGGTTAGTGGATCTACAACGTTATCTTTTGACCTCACATAGTCAATAGAGATAATTCCAGTTGAGAGTAGTTTTCTAATGGTATTAATTCTTCAACGAATATGTCTTGATTTACCATTATACATGTTGTTTTGTGCCCTGCCAATAACAGATTGACTATCGCAATGTATGCATATTGCTAGCACAGCCTTTGGCCACCTTGGAATATCCTCTAAGAATTGGTATAGCCATGTTGCTTCTTCCCCATATTTGTCTAATGCGATAAATTCAAATTCCATGCAATAATTGTCTGTTTCAAGAATTTCCATGATACAGCTGCACCTTCTAGTGTGAACACATATCCACTAACCTCGAGTCTTTTGTATCATATATCTAGTTTGCATCACGATAACCTTCAAGTACAGCAAGATATCCTGTATAGTTCAATCCATAGTTACGAGTAAATCATAAGTACCTCAGTACTCTAACAATTGCTTGTCAATGGTTAGCTCCAGTATTACCCGTATATCTACTTAGCTTGCTTACTGCATAAGCTATGTCAGGTCTTGTACAACTCATTAAGTACGTTAGACTATCTATCACTCTAGAGTACTCTACTTGAGAGACACTCTAACCTTTATTCTTAGAAAGATGCAAACTTGTATCAATGGGTGTTTTAGCCACATCATAGTCATTTTGGCTAAATTTCTTAAGAATATTATCAACAAAATGTGATTGACTTAAAATAAGTCCATTCATGTTCTTGAGATTTTTATTCTCAAAATAACATCGGCTAGGCCCATATCTTTCATGTCAAATCTTAAATTCAACATGGTCTTGGTAGATTTGATCATCTTAGCATCACTACCAATAATGAGCATGTTATCCACGTAAAGACACAAAATGACAGAATTATTGTAAGTGCCTTTGACATAGACACATTTGTCACATTCATTGATTTTAAATTCATTAGCCATCATTGAACTATCGAGTTTTTCATGCCACTGTTTTGGTGCTTGTTTTAACCGATACAAAGACTTCACCAATTTACAGTCTTTTTTTTCCTGCCTTGGTAAGGAAAAACCCTCAGGTTGACTTATGTATATTTCTTCTTCTAAATCTCTATTTAGAAAGATCGTTTTCACATCCATTTGATGTATTGTGCAAAGTTGTGATTACAAGTACCATCCTAATGAATTTATTCTTGTCACAAGAGAATAACTATGAAAGTAGTCTAGACCTTCTCGTTGTCTATAGCCTTTTAATACAAGTCTCGCCTTATATTTATCAATTGATCCATCTGCTTTCATTTTTCTCTTGAAAATCCATTTGGAACCCAGGTTTACATCCAAGAGGAAGATTCACTAATTCCTAAGTATGGTTTTGCATTATAGAATCAATTTCTTTCTTGATGGCCTTTTTTCGCAAAGGTCCTTCAGAAAAGCTTATAGCCACTTTAAATGTTCGAGGTTCACTTTCAAGCAATTAAGTTAGAAAATCTTGACCAAACAATTTTTTTGTTCTTGTTCTTTTGCTACGTCGTGGTTCGTCAATGATTTCATCAACTTGCTCTTTGCCCTGACTATTCTCAATAATAGTCTTGAACGTTCGTTTTGACAAACTTGACTCTTCCTTAGATTTACAAGAGAATACATGTTCAAAGAACGATGCATTTCTATATTGCATTATCGTATTTTTGTAAATGTTTGGGATTTTAGACTCATGCACAAGAAATCGATAAGCACTATTGTTTTGTGCATAACCAATGAAGATGCAATCAACAGTTTCAGACCTATTTTTACCTTCTTAGGTGGAGGTACAACCACTTTTGCAAGACATCCCCACATTCATCAGAACTTATAGAAAGGTTTCCTTCCTTTTCATAACTTATATGGGGTCTTATCTTCTTTTTTTCGAGGTCCCTTATTTAAAAGGTAATTAGCCGACAAAATGGCTTTTCCCCACATGTTCTGAGACAACCTAGAACTTATCAAAATTGCATTCATCATTTCCTTGAAGGTACGATTTTTTTGCTCACCAACACCTTTTGACTGACTAATAAGGTGTTGTGGTTTCATGCATGATTCGGTGTTGTGCACAGATTTCACCAAAAGGAAATTCATACTAACTACCTCGATCAGTTCTCAACACCTTAATCTTGCTATTGAGTTGATTCTCAACTTCATTTTTATAAAGAATGGATTTCTCTATGGCTTTGTCTTTAATTTTTAGCCAATGCCCATAACAATATTTTGTGTTATCATCGACAAAAGTAATAAAATACTTATTGCCTCCCTTTTCTACAAAAATTTTAAATCACATATATCACTATGAATTAAATCAAGGGGTTTAGTGTTTCTTTCAACACTTTTGAACGATGACATTGTCAATTTTGCTTCAACACAAGTTTCACACTTATGTTTTGAATTAATCTAAAAAATGGGTATGTGATTTAAGTTAATTAATCTACGCAAAGTATCATAATTAACGTGTCCTAGTCTACCATGTCACAAATTGGAAGACTCAAGCAAATAAGCAGAAGTGCTAGCGCTTGCTTTATTCATCTTTCGCTTAATAGTCATTACATTGAACTTAAAAAGCCAATGCTTACATATCCCTTTCTTACAAAGATTCCACTTTTGGACAATACAACTATCTTATTCAAAAACTAGACGGAATCCATGCTTGTTTAGCAGCGAACCAAACACTAATTAAGTTCTTTCGGATTTCCAACACATACAAAATGTTGTTCAGAGTCAACTCTTTCTTGGAGGTCATCTTCAAAATCACTTTGTCTTGGCCCTTGATCTCAGAAGTAGCAGAGTTTCCCATGAAAAGCATTTTTCCATTTCCACTTGGGTCAAAGGAAGTGAACATCCCTTTGTCAGAGCATACAAGTTGAGTTGCATCGGCGTCAATCCACCAATAGCTTGGGTTCGACCCGACTAGGTTCACTTCGGAAACAACAACAGATAGGCTTATCTCAGAAACGTCGTGAATGATGTTGCCTGTTGGCCCAGTATAATCGTCCAAGAGGGGGGTTGAATTGGACTTGGCGGATTTTCGAGTTACCTTTCGGTTGATTAAATAAACAGAATATAATGCGCAGTAAGTAACAACATAAACAAAACAAATAAAGACAAGTGCAGGAAGTAAATATGAACACAGAGATTTAGAGTAGTTCGACTCTCCTTGAGTTTGTCTACTACCCAATTGCACCGGTCAGGATTTCCCAATCCACAATTGGCTAATCACTTATGGGCGGATTGGAAGTCAGTTACACTAAGCCTACACCAAGGCTTGGCTCAAGCCTATACACTCTAACCGACACCAGGGCTCGGTTAGGAAGCCACTCACACTCTAACCTACACTAGGGCATGGTTAGAAAGCCACAGTCTAGCCTACACCAGGGCTTGGTTAGAAAGTCACACTTGTAACCAACTTACGGGTGTGGTTACGTGTCGTACAATATATGGTCAAATAATCCCTAGTTGACACACAAGTCAACAATACATCAAGATTACAAAATATATAAAGAAGTGATCAAAATCACTCTCCACAATGAAAGCTTACAATCTTGAATGAATCAACAAATACTATTGTAGCCACTTATGATTTTAAATGATGTAAAGTGTTGAAATAGTTTCTTAACTCAAATGCACTCGATTCAAATATATGCAATGTAAACAATGAATCAATTATGCACAATCAATCAATATATTGGTTCTAAACAAATACAAGTTTAATGCACAAGAATCAATACACTACGATAATCAAAACTTGATGATTCTAAATGAATATATGTTTAAGAACACGAATCATACAAATCAAGTATCGATTAAAACTTTGATTCAAATAGGATATGATATTAGCACATGAATCGATACCACAAACTATCTATGAAACCACTAAATAGTGTATTTTGATATGATGAACAAGATAGGGTTTCACACATATAACTCAATACAAAATCAGTTTAAATATAACAAGATAAACACAAAACTGGTTTGCATTCACCAAAATCACAAGAATCAAGTTTACAGAAATGTATACCCCACAAGGTAAGATTGAAGCACAAGATTCTTCTTGCATGAAGTTGGCTGCTCAAAACACGATCATCTCTCAAACAAAGATGTAGAAATCACCAAAATCATATTGAACACTTGCACAAGAGAAACTTCAAAGTTTAGAAAAGTTTAGAAAAGATGTGGAGAAATTTTTGAAAGCTTAGATCAAATGATCAAATGTGGTTGAACTCTTGCTTGAAAGATGTTTAAAATAGACTTAGGAACTTGTTTTGGACGAGTATAAAAACTGTAGAAAAATCACACAAGTTCTCTTAAGTTTTGCAACAGTTTTTCTTCAAATGAGCAAGTGTGGTATTTATAGAAAAATACCACACGGAGGCATAGGAACGTGTTCCTCAAAGCAAGAGCCCGCTTCTGGTTTGAAATCTAAAAAATTTCATATTTTCCTCCAATTAAGGAGCGCATTCCTCAAAGTGTCCGTTGGGCATAGGATTGGGTTCCTTCAATAAGAACCACTGACTCTTAAAAAATTTCTATTTTGCCCTTGGCAACAGGAGTGTGTTACTTCTCCCTGATCAAAAAAATTCTAAGTCTCGGGAAATGCCACAGGAGCACGTTCCTTAAACCCTGATAAAAAAATTCTAAGTTTCGGGATAAATGTACAGGAGCAAGTTCCTTCAACTAGAAATGCATTCCTTCACTATGAAGTGATAGAAACTCAATTTTTTTTTCAAATTAGGTTTAGGACGCTGTCAAAAACATAGTTTAACATCTTAAAAACATTTTGACATAATTGAGATACAATAATCAAGGTTAAACATGAATAATTTGATCAATTAAACCAACGATTAAAAATAGTGATAACATTTTACATACACGGTAAAACCATACAAAGTTGGTGAAAATAATGCATGTTGATCACAAATGAAAAAATGCATGATGAACAATTCTAATCAAGTGATAGCATGATTATCAGACTAATACGAATGCATGCATGATTAAACACGTAAAAATGGGTATGTATGGGAATTATAATCTATATGCATGAATTTTAAAAAGATGTAGATCAAGTGTGGTTGGAACATGTAAATGTTAACTCTACAGCACTAAGATTCTAAAGATATACAACCATGAAGTGTTGGCCCAAGTGGGGGTCTCCACTTAGTACTCTCCTAAGTGTTTTGATGCTATGTAATTTGATGCTAACATGTAGCACCCGTACCTTAAGATGACGTCATTTTGACTATAGTGTACCCGTATATGTATTCATATACGTATGCGTATGCATATTTTGACGCTCGACATGCGTAGGTTCGAGTGTCTTTTGAATGATTTTATGTCTTAGAGAGTGCATGTGAAGTTTCGAAACCATCGGAGACCATTTCGGCATCAAAACATGAAAAATTGGGTTTTGGAACCAAGGAGCTTGCTCCATGGGAAGAGGAGCTCGCTCCTTGAGCCAAGCCGAGAAGAATTTTTTTCAATCTTCGATGGAGCGCGCTCCATGGTTGGAGAAGCACTCTCCATGGTGTTTTTTCCAAAAATTTTGCCTCCAGATTTGAAGGAGCGCGTTGGATTTTTCGAAGGAACGTGCTCCTCGGATGAGAAAAACTGGAGGAGCGGGAGCGCGCTCCATGTTGGGAAAACTGCTTTTTTTTTCAGTTTTGACAGATTTTTAAGTGTGGGCCCAAACACTTTTATATAAGCAAATACACCACTTTTTTGGCTCATTTGCATTTTTTCCACTTAGAAGAGGGATAAAGGAGCCTGGAGAAGGGGAAAAGAAGAGGAGAAGAGAAAAGAGAGAAAGGATTAGGGTTTTGGTGTTTTCATGCCCAACAATCCTCCAAGGTTTGCTTTTTCTCTCATTTTCTTCCTTCAATCTCTTTAGAATGTGTTTGCAAACTGATTTTTGACCTAGGGTTTCCATGAATCCCGAAATTTAAGGGTCTTTAACCTAGGGTTTACATGTATGGACTATTTTACGCTTGTTTTCCATGCTAATGACCTTCCCTAACCTCAACCAACACCGGAGGGGTGTTTTGCATCTATAAATCCCAAAATTTAAGGGAGTGGTGGATAACCAATGTTGGACTTAGGCTTTGATTGTGTGATATGTATATTTTAACGGTATGGGGAGTCCATAAATGGTGAAACCCCCAATTTCTAACAAGAAATTGGAAGGGTTTCATGGATTTGACCTAAAATAGGATTTTTGACCTAGGGTTTACTATTCAAATAGCATGTGAATTATGATGAGTGCATGGGTAATTTTGGATGTATGGCACTCCAAATTACTGATTTTGATTAGTAGAAACCCTAGTGTATTTCAATTTTGGCCTAGGCCTTGTAATTTGGGAAATTGCATGTGATTTGGTGATTTGCCCAAATTTGGGGATTTTGACCTAGTCGATTTCAATTGATGAAATTGACTTGAAACTAGTCTAATTAACCATATTTATGATTGAATGTCATGTATTATTGAGGTTAGATCAACCTATTGCATTCAATTTGGTTAAATATGGGTTAATTGAGTAGTAAATGGTTGAATTGGGCAAATTGGGTTTGGCCCATGCGTATAACCAATTTAGGAATCTAATTGGCTTTTGATTTGGGTTTGAAATGGATGATTTTTATTTGGTGTAAACAATGTTATTTTTCAGGATTTTGTAATTGATCTAGAAACCCATATAGTCAATTGGAAAGTTGAAGTGCCTTGGGGTGAATTGTGGTGATTGGAATTGAAATTGGATTGGCTAAGCTTAACCAATCAAGTGTGAGTGTTCTTTTACTTTTGGATTTCTCTATATGTGGAATTGTATTACTTAAACTGATTTGAATTGATACATATAAGTGTTATGCTTGTTTTATGTTCCATGAAATGATTTTGGGCATAGTCTATAGGGTTAGCAATTTGGTTGGGTCTCCTAGTTAAGGTTTCTCTTGGGAAGTCTCGTAAGTCTACTGGTGATCCCCAATTGTGGACCTAGCAGAGGGTTTTATGGCTTGTGTATAAATAGGTTAGCTTAGGCTAATCCTATGTGCTGCACGACCCCAGAAATCCTATTAGAATACGAGTACTATGTGTCGCACACCAGGCCTTTGATCGCCCTTGCTCAGGAGGTGCTAGGATTACATGAGCATGATTATAAATGATACACATTGTCTTATTTGTGACTTGATGCATTATATTGGCATATATGTAATATTATTCCATCACCATGATACTTCAAATGTTTTTATGATCTTGCCATATTTTTATAAATGCACGTATATTGCCACTTGTAAATGACATTCACTGAGCTTGTTGTAGCTCACACCTCACCCTTTTCTTTTAGGATCTGATAGGAAGGGTATAGGGAAGGCTTAACTGCGGAGCATCCCTTGGTTTTTGTTGATGTAGGTGTTGTACATTTCTTAGTATTTTGATATTATGTACATGATAACACCTAGTATATGTATATTTAACGCAGATGGGATGTGTTAGGTTTTGTATATTTTGTGGACTTTGGAATTTTATTTTTGGTAATTTGGAGATGTAGTATTTTTATTCATTGTTGATCATGTTTAAATGGATGCTTATTAGGATTGTGTTCATATTGGGATTCGTGTTATTTTAGGCTGACGAGACGCCGGGTGGACCGATGGAGGGTATATTCGGGGGTTCCGTGCTAGTCATGACGTCAAGTATAGTGGGTCGTGACATAACATTTGAACTAAGTATATTTCAACACCTAAAATGAAAAAGAACCAATACAAGATCAAAGTACTTCAAGTCCCTCAAGCAAAGGATCAAAGCAAACGATCAATCACATTCAAAGCTTGGACAACTTGAAGGAAAGAAGAAATTATGAGGTTGAGAGTCTTTGTGAGTCTAGCTTTCCTTGGCTCTAGCTTGCTCAATCACTATCTAAAATGATTCTAAAATGATTTTCAAATATTCAAACATGTTTGTTTTATATTCTTAAACTATTTCAAACTTGTTTAAATCATATTTGCATTTGTTTTAATCAAAATCACGTTTCTACAAAGTTTTTCAAAATAATCAAGATTGTTTTGATTTTCATTAAAATCTTGTTTGATTGCTTAATCGTTGATTTCAAAGTGCTTTAACCATCAAACTAAATCTATTTCAATCATATTTTGATAACCCAATAAGCCCATAAATTTTGAATTTCGAAATATTATGGAAACCCAAGTTTTTCTACTCAAAGTATATCAAATAAACTTGAAATGTTTGATAACTTTCTCCGATGGGTTTGGAAATGTTTCCAATGGTTCCGGAACAATCTTTCCATAAGATTTAAGCTATTATATGTCTATATTTGGTTTAGGATAGGTCAGGAAACGAATTACAAAAACGCCAGCGCACTAAACAGTGCGATAGCGTGCTATCAAGCCTTATAGTGCGCTATTGACCTGTTTTTCTGCAATAGCAAGCTATTGAAGAGCTATAGTGCTGGGTTTTTTGGGTGCGTTCCCAACGGCCAAAAAATCAATTTTTGTCCCCCTAACGGCTAGTAACTTGTTTCCAACGGCTACTCATTCCTAATCTATAAATACACCTTCTCTAGCCATTTTAATCACAAGAGACACAAATATGAGTTCATTGATTGATTTCCTAAATCAAACCCATTCTCACATTTTTTAAAACCCTTGAGCCAAATATTTGAAACCAAATGAGTTGATTTCAAAACGGTTTTCAAAGCAAACGTTTTGGGCTTCATTCAAATCATCATCAAATGCATTCCTGAGCAAACATAGTTGCAAGTAAGGTAAAAATCGATGTAAGGTTTCTCTTTCTTATTGAGCTTAAATTCCATATCTTGTAAATTGAGCATTTGTATATTGAGCATCATTTGTAATTGTTTTAATCACTTGGAACAAACATTATAAACATTGTTCTTGGTCTTTTGGATTGTTTCAAGGTTGAAACAAACCAAATCAAGTGATTGTGATGTCACTTAGGATTTCAAGATTGGAATCTAAGCTAGTTTCACCCTTTATCTTGAAAAGGGTCAAGTCGTTCTTTCTTAGCATGCGAAAATGATACCAACTTTCCTTTGCCCTTGGAAAAAGGAAGTAGTGGTTTGTCCTTTAGCCCGTGAAAAGGATAGGTTTGTCTTGAACCTTGAAAAAGACGTTGTAACGGTTTGTTTTACACCCTTAAAGTGAACCCGGTATAGTGGAATCCTAGAAACGGTTTCTCTAGGCGTGGAGGTAGGAAAAAGATTTTTCCGAACCATGTAAAAATCATTTTCCTTTTCATTTCCGCACTTTACATTCATGGACATTCATTTTTAGAGCATTTACTTGTATTATTTTAAATATTCCACTAAAGAACTTAGAAAATTTCAAAACTGCCCATTACACCCAATTCACCCCCCCTCTTGGGTGTCTATTATGAAGAGCTCTTGAATCTTTGAGTGGTGGTGTTCCTTCCACACGCTTTGACAATGCAGTTGAGCCCAATTGATATATCTAGTTAGCACTGAAACAACTACGTCAAATATAACATAGGTATGTTGTTTGTAATCATCAAAACAAAAACAGGTGAGAGTAGTTACATCAACATAGCCTACCACATCAGCTTCTTTATTTTTGTTCCTCTTTGGCAGCCTACACTTAACAGATTTGTGGCCCATATTGTCACAGTTGAAACATTTTTCTTAAAATTTTGGTTTCTTGGAAGTACCTCCTTAATTTTGGTCCCAGTTTGAACCGTTGGCCAGACTTGTTCTTCTTGGCTTTCAAACTCTTAGCATGTTTCACAACATTTGCCTTGGCCATAGCGTTAACCCCCCCACCCTCCTTTTTTTTCAAATCCTCTATTATTTTCTTCAATACGAAATATAACAATCAGATCTTCAATGCCCATCTCTTTTTGCTTATGCTTAAGGTAGTTTTTGGAATACTTCCATACAAAAGGTAGCTTCTCAATTATAGCAGTTACTTGGATGGTTTCACTCAATATCATTCCCTCGGCATGAATCTCGTGTAAAATTACTTGGAATTTTTGGACTTCACTGATTATTGTTTTGGAGTCGACCATTTTGTAATATAAGAAGTAGCCCACCATGAATTTCTTGAACCCAACATCCTCAGTTTTATACTTTCGGTCTTGAGACTTCCATAGTTCTTTTGCCGTCTTTTTCTCACTATACACATTGTGTAGGGAATCAGTTAGACCATTCATCACACAGTTCTGACATAAGAAATCAAAATGTTTCCAAGCATCAATGGCATTGATGACTTGGATATCGTGCTCATCGTCTTCTTTGAGCTTTGGTGGATCTTCAGTCAAGAATCTAGCAAGATTTAAGGTGGACAAATATAATAACATCTTTTGGGCCACCTCTTGAAATTCAATCCATTGAATTTCTCCGACTTTTCTCCATGATTAAAAGGATATGTTGTCGGTACAGCTGCAGGAGTTGGCACTTGAGCCACATAAAGGTTTGACGCTTCGATCACGACAATATTCATTTTGTCACGCAAGAGTTACTTGCATTTTTTGAAACACAAAATCAAATATTGAAGGTCAAAACCTTACAACTTAGACATGTCTACGAAGATTGCTTCCAAAGGCCTCCAATCTGAATTCTTGATCTAATCGAGTAGTGAGTCTCCAGGCTGAGCGGTGGAGTCACATTCATTATGCAAGGTCTCGCTTAAGAAACCCTCTTTTAAGGCAGCTAACCTGCCTCCTGTTCACTATTCAACATTACTTAGTACAAGACTCGTTTAGTATTGACCAGATCAATCCAATAGACTTGGTGCAACCAATAAGAAATCCTCGCTAATGAGCTTCGTGATGAAAATATAATTTTTTACAAAAATAATATTCTTTTTAATAAAGAATCCCACCAAATAATTTTTTTAAAAGGAATCTAGCAAAATATTATTTTTCGCAAAAATAATATATATATATATATATATATATATTTAAACTATTCAGAATATTATTTTTTTCAAAATAATATATCTAAGCAAAATATTATTTTGAGAAAAAAATATTCTCATAATAATTTTAAAAAAATATGTGCAGAATATTATAACCAAAAAATTATTTCCTCAATAATATATAATATGAATAATATATATAAGCATAATGTTATTTTTGCAAAAATAATATATATGCACGCAAAATATTATTTGAAGGGAAAAAAAATAGTCAATATAAATTTCAACAACTTGTTTGTCCTTAAGAATTTGTTTTAAGTGGTTAGCAATATTGTAATGACAAACAAATTAATAAAAATTGATTAATATTAAAATAAAACAACAAAAATTCAAATAACAATATGCTTATTAATAATTATAACATAAACAACATAATAAGTTTAGAAAATAAATTATATTTAGCGGACTAGAGACTGAACAAGATAAAATCGAAGTCTGTGTAATACAGAATGTTCTTAAAACATATTCACCCCTCACGTTAGTGTAAGAGGTGAATCTACGTCTGTCTTCCAGAATACAACGGTAAATGAGCAGCTGATCAGCACCTCGTCACTACTCGGACAAACTGAATTTTATAAAAGACTATCACCACGGTGACCAAACTACCTCAAAATTCAAAAGAAAAATTGAAAAAGAAGAAGGAAGAATTTTAGAAGCAAATGAGAGCTCTGAGAATTAATGTGAAAAAAATATGGGGAGGAATCTCTTTTAAACTAGTAATAGAATGTGGTGCTCTTAATGTCTTCCTTAAGAGTCTAAATGGCCTCCGTTAACGTTGTAAATATTACAAATTTAAATTCAATTAAAAACCTATAACGAAAATTTAAATTTAAAATTCAATTAAAACTTTAAACCATTACAAATTCAATTCTCATTTAATATTTTTTCAACACATTCCCCGCAAAAAGTGGTTTCATTAACAAAACTTTTGTATTCGTTTCCATCTTGGACCAATTAGGCGGTGAAAGCCGGTAGATTTTCTTCGTTTGAAGATGAACTACAAAACAAATTTCACTTTTGGATGCTATTTCAGTTAACTTTCTTGTCAACTGGATCTCTATATTCAAATTAAATATTCGGCTAATTGAGTAATCCGCGACATATGTTGTATGGCGGAGTCATATAAAAACGCGACACGTCTTCAAAAGAAAATATTGAATAAGATGTTCCATAGTGGCGTGTCACATGTTTGAACTACCCATTTTTGACGAGCCAGAAGTATTAATTAGTGACCCCTGGTTAAATATGCATATTTTTTTACGAAACCTCTTTCGATGGTCACTGCCATTTTGATACATAAAGTAACAATTGATAACATGGTGAGTTGGATCATTCGTCACATACCAAAATAAACTACAAGACTACGAATTTATGAAAAATTGAACATTTTGAAAAGTGACGTATTCATGCGTAATATGCTATAAGATTTAGCAATTTATAACATATTTTAATATTTACAAATTAACATAATTATAGGGTACTAATTCACCGGTACGTATGTTGCACGTAAATAAAAGGGCAGGGCTGAAGTTATAAAACAAAAATATAAATAAAAAGGATTTGAAAATGGTAAAGAAAAATAATTCTTAAAAAAAAAAAGTGGTTAAAAATTATAAAAAATTAAAGTAAAAAAACGATAAAGAAGAATAATTCTTAAAATAAGTTTTATATTTACTAATCTTAAAAAAAATCTTTTAACAACTAATTACCTAATTACTCATGTATAAATTTATCTAAAAATTTTATATTATAAATTAGTAAATAATTTAAAATTTTAAGATAAAAATAGTACCTATAAGTTAAAGAATTTTAACTTTATAAATAATATAAATACATCTATAAAATTAAAGTTATTACTTTATAGCTTTGACCTCCTATATATCATTGGCGTACTTATATGTTTATCATAAAACTAAATTAACAGATAATTAATGGTCTAAAAAATATATTTCCAACAATCAATTTTTCTGAATAGGAATATGATTTGGCTAAATTTTGGCATCGATTTATCAAAATTTCGCGCAAGTTTGACCTGCCTTTTCTATTCAACAAAACAGTGCATTAAACGGTAAGGTCAACTCAACGTTGAATTACAGAAAAGCAGCTTTGACAAGAACAAAATACTTGAACTTGTACCTTTGCCAAAAAAAAATAAAAAACAACAAATAAAACTTGAACTTCCTACTTGACCCTTAGCCTTTGATATAGTGGCAAGGTCAAGGAGCAATATTAAATCTTTTACGTGTAAACAAAAATATAAGGAGTGTTAAAATGACTAAGATACAGATCTAAATTTATGTCTAAGCTGATGTAGCAATACACTATATTACCACATTATAAAAAAAAAAATCATTCATTTATCATACACTATATCAACAAGGATATGATTGGGTATAATATATATGGGGGAGGTAAAAGCATTTCTCCAAATATAATATAATACCTATTCATTGAGGGTGATCAACAATATAACGGATATGAAATTTCTTTCTGTCTTCTAGAATTTTGAGTCATTCAAATTATAATTAATTCGTCAGTCCTAAACTTTAATTCACATAACCCTTTTACCATTGATTATTTTAATTTTCAAATAAAAGGCATTTTATAGCTTTCCCCTATACCACGATCTCAAAAGTATTTATTTTCACAATTGTAATAAAAATATTTAACATATAATTACAGTATAATTGTCTAATATAATATTTATTAGTTAAAATAAATTACGAATAAAAACTACTTAGCATATACATGTAATATTGCAATGCGCTAGTCAAACTTATATTAAAGGAAAAAAAATAAAAATAAATAAAATCCAATCGATAACAGCATCTATATATAAATGCATATTATAACTCTCCGTAGTTTTAATTAAATACATACGTTAAATTATATGTATATCGAGATATATAATATACATATTTTATATGCAAGAGGCAAATATATGCGTGTATGAAAATACATACTAGATTTAAAGAGTATTAGTAAATAAATAAAATTATTAAATGAAGATAATACATATAGGATCATCCAATATAGATGCTTACAATTTAAAAAAATGGAGTTGAATTAAATTAATCAATTTATGAGGTTGGTTAATTAAATATGTGGATTGTAGTATGATTTAATGCATTAATAAATAGTATGATTGAATGAATGAAAGTTAAATATTAAGATGGGGAAGTTGCTTTATTAAGTTAGATGAGGTGCATTGGATCACTTTTTATTTATAATTATCACCTCTCTCCTTTCTTATGCTAATCTAATATAACGTCCACAAAAGAAAAAAAAATACAAAAATAAAAAGAAGGAAAAGAAGTTGCAGAAGAGAAAAGGAAACCGAGAAGAGAAAGGAAAGAACGAAGGGGAAACGCGAGATTCACGTCAAATCGAGACCCGCGGTAAGTGATTTTCACTCTATTTCTTCGTGAAATTAATATCTAAGTTAGATGTAACGATTCTAGCGGAGTAATTTTAGCTATGAGAGTTGTTTTACAGTGTTTTCAAAATTGGAGTTTTTGCCCAACTTGGATGAAAATTTGTTCGAAAGGTGAAAAACACTCCCTAGACTGTAGGAGCCCCGAATATGTGGTTCAATTTCGTTTATTTGTTCATTTGGACTGTTTATGGCTGTTGGAAGTTTGTTGGAAGTTAGAGTTATATTGAAAACCTTTCGAATCATATTAAAACCCGACGAAACTCTAGTTTAAGGCTATAGAATGGTAGAATGAACTGTTGCGAGTCCATCAATGCTAATTTCATGATTTTTGGAGACTGTTTGACAATTTTAGTAAAAATTTCCATGTTTCCAATGAACAGTGACGTAAATAGTGATATAAATAGTACTGTGGTCATATCCAGTGAATAAAATAAAATTAGAATTTAATGAAACCTCGGTTTGAGATCATAGAATCGTAGAGAATTGAATTTCGGACGTTTTGATGTCAAGATCATGGTTTTTGGATATGCTTTGATATTTTTAGTAGCTAAATATATGATTTTTGTGAGTAAAATTAACTTTGGATGCCTTCACGAACGTGTAAAATCTTACTAAAATACCTGTTGAAGGTAGTAAAATGGTAGTATGACGGATTTTACTCGCGTCGATGTGGACAGAATAATTTTAGAAATGTCTTATATTTTTAATAAAATTGATATATGTTCCAGGAGAAAAATAAAACTGAGAACTAGTGAAAATATGAATTGAAAATCTATTTTCACTATTCTTTCTTGTGAAAATATCTAGATTGACCACAGAAACGAGATAGTAGTTCTTCAACTGCTTATGAGTCCTAAATTGAGGTGGAATTCACAGAATGTGTATAATATTTTTTAAGGTTGATCTCTTCTGATTAGTGATTTGAAGTGAGTTGAGAAATTGAATATATAAATAGATATGAATAAATGAAATTGAATTATGGAGTGGTTGTGACAGGTTGAGTTAGTTGGATTTAAATTGGAGCTGGACTCGAAAGCAATGATGATTGGGTTTAAGTTGGAAAGTGTTGTACTGTGAGTATATTTTCTTGATTTTGGTTCTTTTATGACATTTTAAATATATGAAATGTTTGAATGTAAATATGCTATGCATATAATGTTGCATTGTGTTTTAATTTGCATTAATAAATGATTTCTTTTTAGCATTGGAGCATGTGAGACTTGCAAAGGCAAGTTGGTGTCATTTCGTTAGGAATTAGACCCGGATGAGTGTTATGCATAACCTCATTGTCAATAGGCTTGTCCTAACAAGGATTAGAGATCCTTGAAATGACTGTGAATTGGGTAATGAGAGGCTGTGACTACCTTGTAACGACCATATAAGGGTTAGACCCGCTCTCTTGCCTTGAAGGAGGGAGACTGTGGATTTCGTGAAAAAAGAATGCATTGTTTTCTTGAAAACTCATAAAATCTATGTTGTTGCCATGTATGATATATTCGTTGAATGATGCATGTTTTTAATACTTGTTTGAAATGATTTTAAATGCCATATTTTCCTAAATGTATAAAATTGTCATATCAAGACATATATTCACTGAGCTGTTGGTTGCTCACTCCATTTCCTTCAATATTTCAGGTACAGAGTTAAAAGGAAAAGCACGAGAGTAGATACGTGATTTACATTCTTATTTTGTTAATGTACGTGTATGCGAAGGATATGAATTATATTTTCTTTATTTTCAAATGAATATATATCACATCCTACATATCTATATTATCACATAGATGGGTTGTAAGAAAATATGGATTTGATTTGATATTTTGGGTTATACAATGTTTGTGATGATGAAATGAGATGGTCATAGATATTTATCATGTGAGAATTTAATTTGTGGAATGAATGGAATGACTGTGATGATGATATATATATATATATTTGATTTGATTTGTAGTATATTAGGGAAAAGTGTGAAATGTCTATTTTATAGAGAGATGCTGTCGAAATTTCTAAAAATTTTGGAAATTATTGTGAATGTTCGTTGAGGCTGACAGTGTATTATATATTGTATATGAGATGTACAGTGTATAATACATTGTGCTGGTCATGATGTCAGCCTACGTCAGGGGCGTCGTGACACATATACACATACACACCTATATATATCATTAAGAGTCCATAGTCAATCTGCTATAATATCATTGTAGAGAAGTATCAAAATAATTCAAAATACATATCTAAAAATATACCTAAGTTGATGTGACAATACACCACATCACTATATATATTATAAGAGAAAGAAAAAAAAATGGAACTCTCAGCTTTCATCATACACCACATTAGCATGGATATATTTTTAGGTATAACTTTTGGGTCATAAAAGCATTTCTGATCAATGTATAAGTACTTGGAACTTTGGGAAAGAATCATTCTATTAAAAAAAATATGTATATATGTTAAATGATCAACAGCAAATTACTTGGGTTCAAAGCCAGGCTTCATTTTGATGACTAGCCCAAGAAAGAAAAAGAAAAAAAGATGTTACAATTAAGATGCCAGTTCCTGCCAAAAAAAAAGTAAAAAATTTACAATGCCAGACCAGGCCGGGCATGGCAATATATAAGTTTCACACTTGTTACTATAAGTATTCTGGTATATATTTGCATGCAAAGAAATATTATCTTCAAGAGGTTTGACGATCATGAGTATCGTTAGCTGCGGAAGCTATGCCAAACTCTACAATGGAATTAGAAGCAGTAGGATACGCAGGTTGTGCATAATGAAAACCATATTGGCCAGCGATCTTCTTCCCATTCAAAGGGCATCGACCGCCCCTACCTCTTCCTGGGATGTAAGTGCACGGAGAACGACCCGAAGGCGGAACTGGCCCTCTTTGCAGGGACTCAAGAACAAGGCCCCCATCTTTCTTCAACCATTCTTCTCCTTCCAAAGGCCTCGTAGCAGCAGTATTTGTGCTCAAGAAGATGCAAATAATGGCAAGAACACACAATGCAGTGAAGATCAAATGCTGCTGTTTTAATAAATGAAGAAAACCCATCTCAATGAAGATTATAATATAGATTAAAGTTGAGATTTCTGTGATCCAGAGATTGGTTTGAGCTTGAATTGTGTAAGTTTGATCAGAAAGTGAAGTGATGGGATTGGTGATTATAAGAGTTGTCATTGAAGTATTTATATAAAGAGAGAGAGAGAGAGAGAGAGAGAGAGAGAGAGAGAGAGGTAGGATTTCTTTGATTTGGAATGTTGACTGAGCCGTGGTGTTAGGAGAAGCACTGTGTTGACCCGTCCTCGGATTGAAGTTTGAAGCGACACGGTCTACAAATAAATCAAACACACGGCGCCTTAACAACTGAATAAATATAGTTTCATATATTTAATGGAGAAATGATTTATTAACTCATAAAAAAAAATACAAAAAGTAACTTAAGTGTGGGCCACATTGGTGTGACGCAGATTTGGTGGAAAGTTTCACGTTTTATTTTATTTTTAACGGAAAGAAAGCTCCTGTAATCTTCACGTTTCCGTTTTTTTTTTTAGTTTCTTTCTTCATTATTATTTTTTTGTCAATAATTTTTTTTTTTTCATTTATTTAGTGCTACTTTTACTATTTGGAAAATACTTATCTCATAAAAACATTAGAATACAAAGTAAAAACATCGGATAATATGAAAAACTAATTTTATCAAAATAAAATTAAAAATCAAAAAGAAGAAAATCCTAATCAATACAATTTTCTTATTTTAATTGTTATAATTTTTTTAAATTTAATTGTTATAAAATTAAAAATAAAAACCCTCAATTGTTTTATTTATGTAATACAGGGTAAAAAATAAACTGTTTAATTCAAGGTTTTTATTCATGTAATTATTTTTTTTTTAATAAAGTTCATTTAATAAAATTAATAAATTAATATATTTTATGATTAAGATTAATGTAAAATTTTAGTTTTTTTGTAGAATTATAATAATAATAATATATAAAATTTAAGAATTATTTCGTGAAATGTTTTTTTAATAAATTTATTTCTAAAAAAAATAATAAAAATATTTTTAAAACAAATTAATAAAAACATTTTTAAATAAAATTTTATAAAATAGTTTATCTAATATTATTTTTGCAAATTCAAAGCTAATAAAACTAATATTAAATCCCTTTTGTTTTTAAATATTAAAATTAGTAAAGGACATCTACGTGTTTTGGATCTCTTGTATGTATTGCTGATGCAAGATTTGCCCAACACCAATGATTGGGGATCATATTAGAAACGAGAATGTGAGGAAAGATGCCCAGCTGACTGGACCCGTCGAGCTCCGTCCTGGACTGTCGAGGTGTCAACCTAAAAGGAGGAGAGAGAAACAGACAATGACTTGTGTTAAAAGCACGAGTGTGGTGCTGGCTTAAGAGCCTCTAATGCCTAAGTTAAAGCTGTGAGCGATATATGAGATATTGTTTACGCAAGGCTCAAAAGTGACATTTTGTCTCATATCTTTCTTGGAGAACAGTGTGGAAGAATTTATAGGGGAAGATCTAGTCTCCACTGAATGGGGATAGGTGGCGTTGTGGTCCCTGGATAAGGGGTGGTCCCAAGGTGATCGTGGCTTAAGCTCATGGATTTGGCCACTGACGGTTGCTGACATGAGCATCCAGCTAAGCCACCTCAGTAGCTCGAGGTGACGGCCGCGCCATTTTTTTGTATCCGCCTTAGGCCTTAGCATAGGCCCTGCCTTCTTATTTTGGTCCAATAACCCCAACTTTCGCGGTGCCAGCACTGAGGAAGCTTATTTTGTGGCTAAGGGAGGTGTCATTAATGGGGGCGCTTGTTGGGCTGAGGTGGTTCCTGTAATCATTTTTCCTTTGTGCTGGAGGTTGCTTGCGTTGGACACCGAAGAGGGGGGGTGAGTTGGGTGTCTCGACCAATTAAGTTAATTTTAAATTTTCTTATGCTAATCTTGAATTAGTTAAGGCATTTGTTCAAATATATCATGTGCAACATATATTTAAATGTAAAGACACAATATTTTTACGTGATTCGGAAAGCCTTCTCCTACTCCACGTCTAAGAAAGCCTTATCTAGGATTTCACTATCTCAGATTTACTTCATGGATGTAAATCAAACTGTCATAAGTGCCTTTTTACAGGTCTAAGGCACACCTATCATTTTACAGGTTAAGGATAAACCGACTACTTCCTTTTGCGAGATAAAGAAGAACATAATATCCTTTTACCAGGCAAAGGATGAGCCACTTGACCCTTTTCAAGAGAAAAGGTGAAACTAAACCTTGATTCCAACCTAAGAATCTTAAATGAACTAAATTCACTTAACTTGACTTATTTCAACTAAAAACAAATCCAAAAAACTAAATCATAAATGTTTGTTCCAAATCTTTGGAACAATTACAATGAAGCTCAAATATTACAAACCAATCAATACAAGATATAAAAGAAAATGAAGCTCAACGATTGAAAAATCTTTCAATCATATACCTTTCAATCATATACCTTTCTTGATCCCATATTGCCCATTTGAATGTTGTTGAAAAACTCGAATGATTGATGCAAAAGTTAAAGTTCCAAAATCAACAAGATGATTTTTCATTCAAATGCTCTCTCTAGTTGTTTTGAAAATGAGAAGAGATGGAAGATAATAGGTTGAAGCTTATTCTCTTATTTTCTCACAAAAACACTAAATCTCTAGGGAATTTTGGATTTTGAAATCAAACACTCATCTTCCCTAGAATCAAAAGGTTTTCTCTCAAAGGGATTGAAATTTGAAAATTGAGGAGAGAAACCAAAAGAAAGAGATTAAAAATACTTATAAAAACACTTGAACACTTGCTGAAATCAATTGAACACTTGAATGATTTTTCTCAAAACCAAGTTGAAAAAGATTTTGTAGAAACTTGAGTTTTCTTTTTGGAAATAAGGAAAACAAAACAAAAGCACAAGTTTCAAAAGATTTTGCAAAAGTTGCTTACAATGTGCTAAGACATGCATTTATAGAAAAAAACATTTCGAAAAATAGGAAACTCGTTTTCATAAGAAGAACCACGTTTCTGGTCAAAATACATGCAAAATTGGCCAATTTACACAGAAACGCGTTTTTATGCAAATTCCACCATTATGCCAGGAAACAACGGAAACATGTTTCTCAAGAGGAAACGTGTCCTGAGCTTGTGTTCCGAAAACACTATTCTGGACAAATTGGAGGAAACGCGTTTTCTGTCAAGAAATGCGTTTTTACCTGTCCAAGTAAGAAATTCACTTTGGATAAGTGAAAATGTGTTTTCCCTATGGGGAACTTGTTTCTGCTTGGCACAAAACACTGATACACGTTTTCTTTAAAAATTTTAAGTTCAAAAAAATGTTTTCTCAATAAACCAAGTTTAAGCACACTTGAAATCAATCAAATTAAAATTCACACAAGTGTTTAAATCATTTTGAGTAAAAATCAAAAGTTTGACCAAATGAAGAATCGATTTGACTTTAAAACTTAGATGATTTTTAAAACATTTTGACTTAGTAAAATCATGAATGCAAGCACAGAATGATTTGAAAATAAATGAGCAATATAGAGACAAGAAATATTACAACCTAATTCTAAGTAAACTTGTAAGCTCTCATCCTTTTGTCTTCAAGTCAACTCATCCAAGCTTTTTACTTTGACCTTGTTTGATCCACTTGAATTGACTTGAGATCACTTGAATCTTGTATTGTCCTTTTGACTTATCCTTAATGTTGAAACATACTAGATGAACTCATTAGCAACATTTGTTATATTGTTTGTAAGCATCAAAACACTAAGAAAAATCTAAGTAGAAAACCACTTAGGTCAACAACTTGCATAGCCATGTCAGTGGAGCAGTGCGCCTATTAAATGTCATTGTTCTCTGTAGGGTTCGAATCTTGCGAGTCATTGTGTTGATTGACCTGAGATGTATATCTTAACCGTTGGACGTGCCAACATGCATGCCTTTTCTTGAAGGAAGAGTTGCACCCTTTTGAAGCCCCTGTGAATCGTTAGATCTTCCTAGTGCGTGTAAACTTCGCAATGAAACGTCATTAGACTCCCTGGGGTTCCACTATATAAGAAGGAGGGCCCCTAAGATGTTGCTTCCTACTTTCATGCTGAGATTTTCATCAGTGTAGTCAAGGGCTTCTGTTATCTGGTGTTTCTTGATTGCGCTCCTTTTTCTTGTGATTTTGCTTCATAGGCTGGTAAGTTTATTGTTTTGTTTTCATGTCATTATTTCTATGGCGACCCCACACCCTAGACTGCCATCTCTCATGGATTGGCGTGCGAAAGTGCTGGGGTGGGACGCCGGGCGTAAGCATGCACGACCCCCTCAAAACATCCCATGAGATGATCTGAACCCTACAAGCCTCAATCAGACTCTCCATAGAGCCCACCCAATTTTTTTTTTTGAACCTCATCAAACACCTGATAAACTTAACAATTCTAAAATCATGACATACATCCACATAAATCCAAATAAAGATGAACTCCCAATAAACACAAGATAAATCATAACGGTCTTCAAAATCAACCAAAATAGTCTAAGGCAACATGCTTAGACTCATTATCATCAATGTTCAAGGCCAATGGCCAATATACATCCATAATCCAACATTCCTCGCCATCTAAGTTAAAAAAATGTTATAGATTACATATGTATCAAAATAAGAAAAACAATATACATATGTAAAAGATATCCATCCATACACATCAAACCTAGACTCACGTCAGGATGTCCCTAGCTTTGGCAAAGGCTAGGTCCTCAAGTAAATGCAATACCCTTGCCCTTGCCTTTATCAGTAGAACCTGAAAAGAGAGTGAGAGTATGAGCCAACGGTGCCTAGTGAATAGTGTTTAGTAGTGCCATCAATTATACATCAATAAAAGTCATATATGCACATGCATGAAATTATGCTCATAAGTATGTGAAACATAAAGCACATAGTAAAACAAACATTTAACCATTTTCATGCATTTCAAATCCATTCGTTTCAACCTTTAGAGAAGTCAGCTTGGCAACATGCACAAGCTTCTTAGAACATCTAGGAGGACCTAGCCCGGAAACATCCAAGGCTTCTAGAGTTTCAACACCATTCATTTCCACCTCTAGAGAAGTCAGCTTGGCAACATGCACAAGCTTTCTAGAACATCTAGGAGGACTTAGCTTGGAACATCCAAAGCTTCTAGAGTTTCAAAACCATTCAAAATCCATCTCTAGAGAAGTTAGCTTGGCAACATGCACAAGCTTCCTAGAACATCTAGGAGAACTTAGCCTGGAACATCCAAGGCTTCCATAGTCTCCACATTCAAATCCACCTCTAGAGAAGTTAGCTTGGCAACATGCACAAGCTTTTTAGAACATCTAGGAGAACTTCGCCTGGAACATCCAAGGCTTCTAGAGTTTCAATGCATGCCATTTCAAATCATATTAAACACATGCATTTCTATAATGATATTCATGACTTTCAACATACAAGTATAAATGAATATGATGACACAAGTGATAAACAAAATGAACAACTACTCACAACCAGCCACCCAAGCAAAGCTATCCACACACGGACCAACACGGATTCCAATGCAAATTAAGATCCTATAAATCATAGATCTATGCACATACATCAATTACCATGATCATCCATACATAAACGCACTAATCATGATCAATTCCCAATTCAACAAGTCCATGTGCATCTAAACCCCATCATGAGTTTCCCTTCTCATGATCAACCTCGACATCCGTGCCAATCTACAAATAAGACTAATTCCCAAAACCTAAGACCAATACATAGTCTAGGTCATTCAATCCCAACACAAGTCCAAACCATTCCAAACCATGCAAGATTGATCAAAATCAGCTTAAATCCAAATTTAAATCAATACATGACATACGCCCCAATTTGGGGAAAAATCACTACAATAGGCATAAAGACAATTTAAACTAAGGCATACAATTCTAACATAGGTTCAAACATTCTAAATCAATACATGACATATGCCTCAATACTCATCCAAATTTCGAGTATGACCAGTCATTTTCTATGTAAAAATGCGTTCTGGACTCATTTCTAATATCCCCAATTCCTTTTGACACACCAATAATTAATTATCATATAATCATCACATATACACAACATATTCCAATATAATTGTCATATTTACCATGTGTTGAGATACAACCTTCCCATATATCAAAGGTGCATTAAATGAGGACATTTAATGTGGTCTTTTCAACAAGTCATCAAGTTAAGATGATGACTTGTTCAACAAGTTACTTATGTGAAGCTTCTCCAACAAACCACTCACAATAGTATTAATATGGCAAATGATATTAATAAAATAATAACACCACCAATAATACTTTCTATAATAACACTACCACCACTAATAATACTTTATTTTATATAAGCAATAATCACACATCAAACAACAAACACACAAACATACACACCAAGGCGAGCACATAGGGTTTGGGCAAAAATGCAAATGGGTTATGAACTAGATGAAATGATTTCTAGAGCATTACAATTTCTATCGCCATCACTTGGTCATTCGTCTATTGAGGGCTCGTTTTCTCATCCTTCCCTTAGGTCTCATTCTAGTTTTGCTCCCAATTTTTCTTCTTCTTGTGGCATAACTCGACCAATGGCCCTTCCTGAGGGTTATACCAGTGCCATGGCTTTGGCAGTGTTGAACCCTGAGGAGCACGACTATGGTGACAACATAGCAGCCTTATCAGGAAATTCCAATCAGATTAGGCGGTTTGTAGCAAATTTGAATGTCACTAAACTTGGCACATCGACCCCTTTTGTGGAATTGCCTACAGAAATACCTCTGGCCAACGTACAAATTTTCTGGAGGCCGTCTGGTTTTACAATCTACGATTTCCCTTCTACAATAACTGACCTGAGGTTGCAATGGTTTTGGCACAAACTTAAGCTTCTAGATATCGGAAGTTTCGTGCCCCACTCCTAGGAGAGAGACCTAGTCAGCCCCTGCAAGGTTGGGTCACCTTTAATGCCGACTTCTTCAAATATAAGGTATGTCTTCCTATTTTTTTATAAAGAAGCCTATACCATTTTTCAATTGACCTTGGGCCCCCCAAACTTAGTCCCAACTTCTGGAGAGTCTTACTGTCTTGTCGACTCCTTTATGCTGAGAGAGGGTGGCAAGAGTTTGATCATTAAGAATTCTGGAAGGCGTACACTGTCAAGTCCCACCCATATAGCAAAGGATGGTTTTATGCCTCGGGCTGGGGCTCTAATTAGGTCCCCTTATTCTTGAGCCTCAATCCTTGAACAAGTCTTTGAAGGACAAGTGTTTTTTTATATCGAGAGAGTGGACAAGATTGAACATGACGAAGCTCGTGCCTGCTGACTATAGGTGTTCAGGTACAGACCCTGCCCCTTAGACTATCAATGTTGAATTTATTCTCTTTACCTCTTGATCTCATTGCCGACCCATGTCCTGCACAATCACTGGGATTATGTCGAATCGAAATTCCTTCCTGGTCGATTTTAGTTGCCTGGATGAGATTTGAGGTCTTCCCGGAGAGGAGAGGAAGCCTAACAATATAGTGACAACTTCTAGGCTTGACGCTGCAAAGTTGATTAGTTGTAAGAAATT
This sequence comes from Paratinospora sagittata, assembly GCA_035771175.1. Taxonomy (NCBI): domain Eukaryota; kingdom Viridiplantae; phylum Streptophyta; class Magnoliopsida; order Ranunculales; family Menispermaceae; genus Paratinospora; species Paratinospora sagittata. The sequence goes on along the minus strand of CM069613.1, from coordinate 12,492,531 downwards.
ATTCGGGGGAGGTCGGTAGGACACGTGCATACGTTGTTCCTTTTGCTAGTCTTGTTCTCTTTTCCTTAGCTATTCCTTACTAACTTGGTAGTTATCGGTTTTGTAACAGTTTTCCCACATTGGAGCAAGTTGCTCGAATTTGCTGAAGGGAAGTTGACAAATTCTGATGATGAAAGTCTGCCAAAGGAGAAGAAAAAGAAGGAAAGCTCGGGCAAAATGAGGAGTTTTGCTCGCAAGGGAACTTCTGTAAATCCCGCTAAAAGGATGTCGCGTCTTAGGGTTGACTTCGAGGATGCTGACAGGCTACTCGTTGAGGTTATTGTGAGGGCATATCGAGCAAAGGTGGCAGAACTCTCTCCTGTTAATCAGTCTACATGGTCGGCCTCACCTGCAAGTGCCGAGGGAAGTGTCTTACCTCGGCCTCAGGGCGTCCTAACCAGGGCTTCTGATGACCGCCCAACGTCTCCAGTAGTGACGTCAAAAGGGGCTGTTTACGCTTCGAGGGTGTGGTCGTTGGCCCAGATAAATTCCAAGAGAGGGTAAATTGGACTCTTGCAGGATTTTTAAAACCATTCAAACAATAAAAACTTGCAAGTAAAAGAAATAAAGAAAGTAGGAAAAATGAATGACGCTGTGTTTCAACCAAAAAGCTCTCGCATTGGACCGCGAAACGATGTTGGCTGATTGAAGATAAAAACTGTTCAATCCTTCAAGATTCTCGCATTGACTGCTGAGTTACGGACCTGCGAGGGTGGCGTATGTTGAGGCGTATTATACACGTATTTTGTACGTAGAAGTCATGAGTATGTGTTGATATACATGTATATTAAGTGAGTCTGTATGTGTATGTGTATAAACACCTATAACGTACTTTTACGCGTATAAAGGGTTAACAGGTGCGTTAACTCAAAATTGGCACCATAAAATTGGTTAATTATGCCATAAATGAGTGTAGAGTATGTTTTTACATGCATTTTGATATATAATACATGCATGTTCCATGTTCCTTTGGTTGTATAAATGTCGGAAAGAAAAGAAAGGGAAAACCAGTCGAATTAGTCGACTGGATTTGAGATGTTGGGTCCCACCATGTTGGCTGAGGTGGTGGGCGCGATTTTTATGTATTTTAATCATTTTTTTCACTATTTTCAGCCATTTTCGACTGAAATGGACCAGAGTAGGGAAAGGAGAACGAAATATTTTTCAACCGATTTGAGATTCTGGTATGCCGTTTTCACCAATTCTAGTTCCAAAATTGATTTTTAACATGTGTGCGACAATCCTATCAGTATAAATTTTACTATAGGAGGTGTTTTACTGTGTTTTCAAAGATGGGGTTTTGACCCACTGTGAGTGGAAACACGTAGAAATGATATAGTTAGATTCCTATAGTAGTGTAGACGGATATGTAGTTTACTTAAGTCTATGTCTATTATTGGCTACGGTATGGTTGCCGAAAGAAAAATTTGACATTGGAGACCTTTGGAACCATGTCAAACTCAGGTGAAATTCAGGTTTGAGACCATAAAATTGTATATGACTGAATTTCGGATGTTTCGTTACCAAAATTGTGATTTTTGGGTATTGTGTGATATTTTTAGAATTTGACTAAACGAATCAAGTGAATATGACAAACTCGGATATTAATGGAAACGTGGTTGGAAAGCCCGTTTCTACTGTTCATTGCCTTAGAAATAATCATGAGGGTTGTGTAAAATATTTGGGATGCCCTCATGTGATTATTAGACTGAAATGAAAATTATGGGAATAAATAGGGTAAACTGAAGAGTTAGAATCCAGTGATTAAATAAATTTAATGATTTGATAATTAATTCTGGATTATATGGAATGGTGATATATGACAAGATTGTATTGTTGAGTTAGATTTCGAATAGTAGAGTGGTCGTAGAGAGTAGGTCTAGATTGCACCACTGTGGGTATTCCTACCCTTGGTTGTTATATGTGGCATTGTATATATAGACTTTGTTTTATGAAATGAAAACATGAATGATCGCATTATGTGTTAAATGCATTGAACTTGGTTTTGAAACAACGAACATACTTAGGCTTAATAGAGTAAGCAAAATATGTGATCAATTCCATTTGAGTAAGTCTCTAGGTTTGTAGACTCGTATGAGTATAAAGTAAATACTCATGACATTGGTACAGTTCCTAGAAATGGATGAGGCCCTGGAATGATCAAAGTGGATGGTCAGATGAGGCAGATGTTCCTTGAATATGCATTAAGAGGAAGGATGCACTCATGTACTTGATTATGAGGATTTGATTTATTTGCTTTATGCATTGTATGATATTTATAGAGTGGCTCGAATAGTATCCTAATCATGTATTGATATTTACATGTTACTTGCATATCGAGTTTATGTTGATTTAAATGTCATGTTTTACTATGAATGCATATGTAATGTCATTGTTAGATTATTCATTGGGCTTGTTGTAGCTCACCCCACTCCTTTTTATTACAGGTGGTGACTACAAGGGAAAGGGCAAATGTAAAGAGGGTTGATCTATGCTTACTGCCTATTTCTGATGTATGCATGAACAGGAAGTTAGTTTATATTTCAGTATTTTGGATATGTATATATATAACACTAAACTACGTATAAAATGGTTAGTGGGTTGTATATATATATATATGGTTTAAATACATATAAATGATATGAGAGGATATATGATATAACGCTCGTACCTTAGGATGATGTCATCTTAACCCGTAGAGTACCCAGATACGCTTATGTGTGTGTCTTTGTCTGTGGTTTCAATTTTGTAGGTCTATGTCTTGTGCCCAAATGGGTGAGAGGATCTTAGAAACGCGTTCGGAATCGACCTATCATACGCGAAATTTCGTTGTGTATTGTGTACGTAGTGGTTAAGTGAAAATGGGATGTTCTGGACAAGGATAAGTGCACTCCTTGTGTGACCAAGAGTTATGTTTTGTCAGTACATTGAAGAAGCGTGCTCCTTGCTCGGGCCGAGAACAAAATATGTTCAGGAAAGAGAGAAAAATGCTCCTCACGTTCTGGGTAATTTTTTTTTTAATTTTTGTGGGGCCACCACCCCAATTATAAAGCCAAGGCACGACTTTCCCTTTCATTTAGCACTTGTTTTCTTGTTTTCTCAGCTGGAGAGAGGGAGAGAAAAGGGGATTGAAGGAGATTGAGTAAGGGTTGGATTTCTTGGCTTCTAAGGTATAAATCCTCACATCTTAGCTCTTTAATCTTGCTTCCATGGTTGAGTAGCATCACATAGTTTGTTTTGGGAATGTTTGCTACTATATTTTTTGGGTTTGAGACCTAGTTTTGGGTTTCATAGCTAGAGCTTGATTTAGACCTTGCATGTCACCTATGTGGTGTACATTGGAGTCCTTGAACACACCCTAATGTTAGTTTTGATCAAGGCATGGCTATGGTGGACTTATGCTCATTTCTTTGGTCCAGCTATGAGGGTTTTGGTTCTCATATTTTGGGAACCAGCTTAGATTTGATTCCTTTTGTGAGCATTGATGTATTTGTGGCTACCTAGGGCTGGATTGATGTCTAATGGTCTAATTGGATTAAGAATGCATGGAATCGATGTGAGTTTGATCATAAAATCTGTATTTGGCATTCTCTTGGGTTGCATATGATTTAATTGAGTGTTTTATGGTTTGAATGAGTTGTAATTGTTGGCACATAGGTGCAGCCATGTTAGAGTTAAGTGTTGGCATGTAAATTGAGGCTTAAATCATGATTTTTGGCATGTGTATGGTCTGTTATTGATGGATGTATGAACTTAAATTGTATGCAGGGTTTGTTGATGATCCAAGTGTCCTAATTATGCCAATTGAGGGCTAATTACATGGTTTAGATGCTGTTTTTCATTGAAGGATCAATGGATCCTAGTGCTTATTTTGGTCGGATTTGAATTTGCTAGTCTAGCCAATCGACTGTGAGTGTTTCTTCGCATTTGGTTTCTATATGTGGCATTGTAGTATGAGAAATGTTTTGAATGTATATATATGTAATGCATGTTTTAATGAATCATGAAATAGATTTGAACATAAACATGAAGGGTTAGCAATAGGTGTATCTGCTAGCTGGGATTTTAGGGAATCTCATGAGCTACAATGTAATCCCCAATTGTGGACCTAGCAGAGGATTTTATGGCTTGTGTAGATAGATCGCCTGGGCATGAAAAATATCTTCGGTGGGCTGATCCTATTAGCTACACAACCCCATAAATCCTAATAGAATGCGAGTATGTGATGTCGATCGGGCACTGAGTGTCACGAACTTAGGCCCTTGATCATTTCTTACTCAGGAGGTGGATTAGGATGGCATATTGCATGTTTGAAAATGGAAATGCATTGATAGATTATTGTTATGGATGCATTATATTTCAGCATGTATATGATATTTGTATCTCATCATGTTATTTGAACTATTTTGATGATCTCATGGCTTAATTGTATAAATGCATATATATTGCCACTTGTAGAAAACATTCATTGAGCTTGTTGTAGCTCATACCTCCTCCTTATCATTTTAGGTTCAGATAGGAAGGAGAATAGGAAGGCTTAACTGCGAAGCACTTCCTGTGATCTTTTGTGATGTAGGTGTCAGTTGTTCACGTCGTATTATACTTTTTAGACTATGTACATGATAACACCTATTGTAAATATTTAACACTTAGATGGGTTGTATTTATTTTGGAAATTTTTATTTTGATGATGTTTATGATCCGGATAATTGTTGCTTGAGGATTGGATATGTTTAGCAGGTTGCTTTATGTTGACGTTGAACAAGACGCCGAGGGTATCGAAGGAGGATATACCCGGGGTTCTGTGCCGGTCATGACGTCACAGGTTGTGGGTCGTGACATACGAGATTATGATCTTGACATCATGTATATATGGTTTTAATATATATGTGGAGATGAGATATGATGTTTATGAGAAATGGATTTGATGTTGATGACTATTAGGTGTATGTGGAACCTCATATTTATGGGGAGGTTTAGTCAAAACTTTTTAATGATTTTCATGTATTTTGTTAAGAAAAAGACTGACAAGGTATCATATATGTATGACGTATATGATATTTTGTGCCAGTCGTGACGTCACCCAACAGAGGGGGTTGCGACAACGTTGACATCAGAGTAAGAGATTCGTTAGGTTTAAAAGCCTTAAAACGACAAAAACTTTATTATGATATGTTGTTTATATGGGTATATATATGGGTAGTATTATTATGTTCAAGATCAAACCATTATGCTACCACGACTGATAATAACCTGTATCCGTAATTACAGATTTCTAAGGAAATATCAGTCGAGGTTAGAAATGGGAGACACTGATGGGAAAAAGATCAGAATGCTGGAAGGGTTGATAACAACCCAACAATAACAAACTGTTCAACTTATGAAGCTAATTGCTACCCAACAACAACAACAAAGTACTCATCTTATGGAGCTGATAATCAAGTTGCAAAAAGATAGATAGAGGTCTTAGATCCTAGTAGTACTTACGGTGAGCACTCGTGACATTGGTGATACTGCAGGAGTACAGGTTGGGGAGTATATGAAAAAATATTGTAACACCCCGATTTTCAAAACTTACATTTCAAGTAAAAATGAATATTTTAATTTTATCGAGAAAAAAACACTGAAAGTCGAGATGTTAATCGTATCCGTCTATCTTAACCCATTACCATTATATAGGTAATAAAAATTGCAACACTATGAATTTGTATTCTTCTAACCAACTTACTGGTTAAGATAAACGAATACCCTTTCATCTTCATGCTAAGGACCACATAATTCTACTATACAAATTTCTATAGTGAATTATGATGGTACTTGCCCTTGTCCATCCATTATGAACACAATATTTTAAATACATTCATTAAATAAAATTAATGAATTCAAGTCCAAAGCACATATATTTAAAGTAAACCATGATCCCTTCAATAATCATAATAAAGTTTTATCAAAATTTCTAATGCCAATACAACCCTTATTAAATAAAAGTTCACAAAGTTAAACAAGTAATTAACTCATTCACTAATTAAAATATTGTCCAGATTACCATCCTACCCTTATCACTGAACCACGTCACAACTTGCTACTTTATTTTCTAAGTACCTGCATGTGAAAAATAGGGGTAAGCTTGAGAGCCCAGTGGGTCATCTAAACAATTCACAACATTTTATTATGATACATACACAAGAACATTACAAACAAGTTTCACACATTAATCGTTGCAACATTAGATTGTTTGAGTCGAGAATTTTATCACGTTCTGAATCACGTACCTTTAGGAAATCAAACACAGGGTGGAACTACCCAAAAATTAGAAACTCGTTGGCGATATTCATCATGAATAACTGCCCCATAATAAACATTGGCGATATTCCTTAGAATAACTGCCCTATAATAATCAATGACGATATTCCTTAGAATAACTGCACCATATGTGTAATTCTTATCTTAATTATGTTCTTTAGTGATGTCACACCATACATACAACCTAAGTATGCTATTAAATATATTCACAAGCCATATTCAAATTTCACTACACATAGTATCATGTCACAATGCCAAATATAATACTATTAACACATGAACCTTACTATGCCAATATTCCAAGTCATACGTTTCATTATTAGACATTATAATTTATAAATGAGTCTCAAATATTACAAGAATTGCATGCATCCAATTATCATTTAATCAAAACAAGAACTCATGTTGACACACATATCATCATGACTATCAATCACAGCATGGTATATATAAAATTATGTACAATAGGCATGCATAAACAATCTAATAATATTATAAACCTAATTAATTTAACATTCCTATTTATATATCAAAATAAAATATTATGAAGGCCTAGAATCATCCCCACCTGTAACGCACACAATTTGTTCTTGTCCGAATTCTTTGGTGCATAACGTACGTCCTCAACCGGAGAAGATGGAACTAGAACAGTTGATGCGTTTTCCGGCGTACCATATCTTGAAAAGGCTGAACCATAAAAAAAAAAGTAGAACTGACGGGGTCTAATGGGAATGGATAAATATTGAAGTGCCATGCGTTTGAGGGAATTAATTAAATCCAAATCGACTTTGTTCGGGGGCTTTTCCGTGAAACTTGGGTAGTAAAGAATAGCAATATTACTGGTCGGCTCTAATGGGAAGAATCAAGTTCCCATGCTCGCTCCCCTACTACATAGGTTGAGTTCTATTAATTAATTATCAAAGGATTGATGACATGGTTGGTGTTATTTATACGTTAAGTTTTAGTCTAAATAAAATGAATGGTACATTTTCTTTGTAGTTAATTTTCATTAATTAAGTTATATTATTATTTGGTAATTTTACATATATAAACCAAACCATGATTCTTTTTTCCTGTCCTATATAAAAAATTATTAAAATCAGGAAAACAAAGGGAGACACTACAAATATATTTTTTATTTGTTATTTTGGAGAGATCTATATAACTTCTCAAAGATTAGATGATAAGCAAAATTTTCACTTTTGTTTAACTATAACGACCACGCCTGCTTCACGATTAATTACAAGTATATATTGATCAATAAAAATGTAAATGAAGATATATTGATCGCTACAAGAAAAAACTACGTTTTGTACATGCTCAATGGTCACCATAAAAAGTTTACCGTCAAAATCCTTTTTTGTGATGAATCAATGAATTTAATGGGAAGTGGGTATCCTTAAAAACTTTGTGTGGCCGTCAAGGCATCATGAAAAGTCTCTGTGGCATTACAAAAACAGCGTGCGCAAAATCGTCACAAATAATATTTTTCTGTGACGGTTATGAGCCACCACAAATATTTTTCCGTAAAAAAGTCTAAGATTCTCTTATTTTAAAACAAGAATATTCTGTATGTAAGGATAGAACTATTCATTTCTACCTCACTTATTAATTGTTTCCATCATGGAGAAAGCTTAAAATCCGAGTACTACCTATGTTGGATATACCTAAGAGAGGGGTGAATTGGGTATAATGGTCAAAATAAAACTTTTCCAACATGAGTAAAATACTTGGATACATAAGAAATAAATGATCAACCTTAACAATACTATGGAGAAAAATGTAGGAAACAGGGGATAAATGATTTATAATGGTTCGTCACGCCTACATCTACTACCTAATCTCTCGATTAAGATTTTCTGAATCCACTAACTGGTTCTCTCACGGGTGAGAACTAAACCGTTACAAATGCCCTTTTACAGGTTCAAGGCAAACCTATCTTTTTGCGAGCTAAGAGCATTTCCTTTTTCGGGGCTGAGAAAAAAATTCATGTTCCTTTTACGGGCTAAAGAAGAACCGTGATCCTTTTCATGGGCTAAGGAACAACCCATGATCCTACTTCAAGGTGGAGGATAAACCTTTGTATGATTCCAACCTTGGAATCATCAAGTGAACTCAATTCACTTGACTTGGTTGTCTCAATCCTGAAACACACCAACTCATAATTACAGAATAACAATGATGGTTCTAACTGAGTACAACACTTACAATTCAGCTCATACAATGCATTACAAAGATATGTAAAATTAAGCATGTAATGCTAAGAGGAATACAGTTACAATCCTTTTACCTTTCAATGTTTTAGTATTGCTCAAGTGTATTTTAGTAAAACTTGTATAATGCTTCTTGAAAACCATTGTGAAATGCACCTTCAGAAACTCTTTTGCTTGATCAAACATTGAATTTGAAATCAAAGGACAACAAGTGTAAATACTAAAGAGATTTTGGAAAACATGACTAATTTAGTTCCTATCTCTTTTTCCTCTCGTGTGCCTCCCTTTCTTTTTGAGAGATAGCTAGGACGAGTGTTTATATAGGTGAAGATCTGTTACTAGCCGTTACTGTAATGATCGTACCTTAGGATGACGTCATTTGACCCGTAGAGTACCGTATATGTGTACGTATACGTATGTGATGCTCGACGGGTGTTGGTTCGAGTGCCTTTGCATGAAGTTTCGGAATGATCAGAGACATGTTCGACGTCGAAAAGTGTCGAAAACGGTGTTTTGGATCAGTACAGCTCGCTCCATGGAGGAAGAAATTTATGTTACCGATTACATCAATAGCTTGATCTCCTAGATCCGTGGTCCGATTAAGCTAAAATTTTGTCACCTTATTCTTCTCTGATAGATCTTCATTATGAATAGAAGGGGTTCCGTGCCACACGTATCGTGGGTCATGACAGTTATGGTATCAAAGAAAGGTTTTAGGTCTAAAAACCTTAAAAAGAATAAAAAACTTATATGATATTATGATTGATTTTATGGGTATGATTATGGGTAGTTATCTTAGGGATAACAATTATCATGGTTGGTGATTCTGATGGACTTTTCTATATTTGTAAATTTCAGATTTATAAGAGGGGAAATTCAGAACCAACCATGGATCCAGATGAGCGCTTCAGGCAAATTGAGGCCTTGTTAGCTGCTCAACAGGGTACTCAAACTCACATGCAGCAGCAACAGACTCAGATACTAGCACTACTTTCCTAGGTCTAGGGCAATAGGCAGTCTCAACAGGATGTTTCAGTTGATGGGGAGCACAGCAGTGTGGGCATAGCTGTAAGTGATAGAGCCGAACCAGTTTCAGTTCAGGCCGGAGTTCAGGACGATGTTTAGGTTGAGGTTCTGGCTGATGCACAGGCTGACGCTGTGGGGATCTCAGAGCAGGGATTCGAGTCTGAGAGATACGAGAAGGTCATGAAGGCCTTCCTAAGTAGGGGTCTGATGGAGTTTACTGGAGGCTTATGCATCGAGACAACTGAGAGATGACTCAGGAGGATGGAGACCATTTTCGGAGACATGCAGGCTTCCGAGGCTGACAGAGTAAGGTTGGCCAGGTTTAAGCTTGTCGAGAAGGCTGAGGACTGGTGGTTGAGATTGGTTCGCACGGGCAATGAGATCCAGACATGGATTAAGTTTAAAGAGTTTTTCTATGAGGAGTTCTATCCAAGGTCTAAGTGGGATCAGAGGAGGACAAAGTTTGTACACTTGACCTAGGGCAGTCGGTCGGTGAGGTAATACGAGCAGGAGTTTAGTCGACTGGTGCTCTTTGCACCTGAGATGGCGTCTACTAATCTATTACGCATTTAGAGGTTGCGGGATGAGTTTCGTGACCGTATTTTTCAGGGTTTGACACTGGTAGGAGTACAGACTTACGCCCAGGCATTGATGCAGGCCGTTGATTTCGAGACTGCAGAGGCTCATTCAAGGATGAGGACATCAGTCACGGCCCAGCCACATACAGCTCCTTCGGTGCAGACTCAGCCAGCAGGGTCAGCGAGTCAGTTTTTCAATGATAGGAAAAACTAAAAGAATAACAGACGGAGATATGGTGGTAGCGGGTACGAGGCATCAGTAGCCTCCGCCTCAGTGTCAATTACGACACCTATTCCAGGCCAGAGTGGACAGGCTTCAGGCAGGCCCTAGCAGCAACAACAGAGTTCAATCAGGCACAGTGGACAGCAGACAACCGCAGCAAGTTCGCAGGCTGCATCTTTAGCGCTTAGGGCACGAAGATCGATAGTTTGCTTGGGTTGTGGAGCTCCAGGGCACAAGAGGAATGAGTGTCCACTGAGGATGTCTGCTACACAATTCAGTCTGATGCCAGTTGCTACTAGGGAGTAGGCCCGAGCAATCACGCAGGCAGATCCAGAGGCCAGTAAGTAGTTAATTGAAGGTACAATCAACATTTGTGATTTTATGATGTATGTTCTGATTGATATTGGTTCTACTTTGTCATTTGTTTATGGTAGTATGGTAGATAGATTGAGATTATCGCCAGTTAGAACTAGTACGCCGTTTGTTTTGAGTACAACGACTGGTGAGAGAATTTACCCTAACATGGTATGTGTGGGACATGTCGTGAGATTCGAGGACCACGAGATGTCAGTTGACCTTAGAGTCTTAGGGTTCCTAGAGTTCGATGCCATTTTGGGTATGGATTGGCTGGCTGCGTATCACGCTCACATTTATTGCTTCGGCAAGAGAGTTGTCTTCCATATACCCGGTCAGCCAGTTTTCATTTTTCGAGGCAGGACTACATCGAGACCACCTACCCACGGTAGATTAGTCACTGATAATGAGGTTGCTACGATGGCTAGTTTGAGGCCAGTGGATGATGTGGGACAGGGCATTCAGTTAGCAGACATTCCTGTAGTCTGCGAGTACCCAAAGGTTTTTCCGGATGAGTTACCTGGCTTGTCGCCTAGGCGAGAGGTAGACTTTATCATTGAGCTGATGCCCGAGACAAAACTTATTTCCATTCTACCATATCGTATGGCACCAAAAGAGTTGAATGAACTCAGAGCCCAGCTTGATAAGTTGATAGGCAAGGGATTTATTTCCCCTAGTATGTCAGCTTGGGGAGCACCTGTGTTGTTCGTCAAGAAGAAAGACGAGAGTCTTTGTTTGTGCATAGACTACCGTCAGTTGAATAAGGTGACTGTGAAAAAAAAGTATCGACTTCCTTGTATTGATGACTTGTTTGATTAACTGATTGGGGCCAAGTTCTTTTCGAAGATTGACTTGAGGTCTGGGTACTATCAGTTGAGGATTAGATATGAGGATGTGCCGAAAACTGCTTTTCGGACGAGGTATGGACATTATGAGTTTTTGGTGATGCCCTTCGGGTTGACTAATGCACCAGCTATGTTCATCGATCTGATGCAGAGAGTATTCAGACCGTACCTTGACCAGTTTATTATAGTCTTCATCGATGATATCCTAGTCTATTCTAAGACTAGAAAGGATCATGAGCGTCATCTTAGGGTTACTTTGAAGACATTGTTGGACCATATGTTGTATGCCAAGCTGAGCAAGTATGATTTCTGGATGAGTGAGGTGAAATTCTTGGGTCATGTGGTTAGTGCAGAGGGTATTTCTGTTGATTCTGCTAAGGTTGAGGCGATCATTGATTGGCCAAGACCTACCACAGTGACCGAGATTCATAGCTTTCTGGGTTTGGCTGGCTATTATAGGAAGTTCGTGAAAGACTTTTTCACGATAGCCGCACCGATGACTAAGCTGACTCAGAAGAATGTGACCTTCACGTGGTCGGATGCCTGTAAGAGAGCTTTCAGTGAGTTGAAACTGAGGTTGACTACAGCTCCAGTGTTGATTCTTCCAGAGCCTGTGCAAGAGTTGGTGATTTATACGGATGCATCACTTTTAGGTCTGGGGTGTGTACTAATGCAGGAGGGTCGAGTGGTTGCATATGCATCTAGAGAACTTAAGGTACATGAGCACAACTACCCTGTACATGATTTGAAGTTAGCCGCTATTGTGTTTGCACTGGAGCTATGAAGGCATTACCTTTATGGTGAGAGGTTCACTTTGTTTTCTGATCATAAGAGTTTGAGATATCTCTTTGATCAGAAGGAATTGAATATGCGGCAGAGGAGATTGCTTGAGTTACTTAAGGATTATGATTTCTCTTTGAAGTATCATCCTGGCAAGGCCAATGTTGTGGTTGATGTTTTGAGCCGTAGACGAGCAGAGACTTAGATGGTTGCTTTACAGATGGCCTAGCAGTGGCACTTACTTGAGAGAGTGACTATGATGAGTATACTCTCAGACGCACCACGTACTGAGATATGTGCTCAGATGCACGTTCAGCTTGCTGATGCCCATATTCCGCGGGTTAGATATCTACACGAACATTGTCCGGATTATGACATGTACCGTAAATACGCAGACAATATTGACCAGGCCAATTGGCAGATTGGTTCAGATGATGCCTTGCGCAATAGAGGGGGATTGTGGATCCCATATGATGCTGAGATACTTTGAGAGGCGCACAGGTCTCAGTATATTGTTAATCCGGGGGCTACCAAGATGTACCATGACATGAAGAGATCTGTATGGTGGCATGGGATGAAGAAGGGTATTGCTGAGTACGTGCATAGATGTGAGGTGTGCCAGCAGGTTAAGGCTGAACACCGGAAGCTTGGAGGTCAGATGCAGCTGTTACCCATACTTGAGTGGAAATGGAAGCACATCACGATGGATTTCATCATTGGATTACCAAGGTCTCATGGCAGATTTGATGCCATTTGGGTTGTGGTCGATAAATTGACCAAGAGTGCACACTTTATTCCTATGAGCGCCAGAGACTCTGTGGATAGACTGAGCCGATTATATGTGAAAGAAATTGTGAGATTGCATGGAGTGCCCTTGTCTATCGTGTCAGATTGAGATCCACGATTTACATTGAGGTTTTGGTAGGCTTTGCAGACTCGATTTGGGACCCGTCTCCGACTCAGTATAGCGTTTCATCCTCAGACGGATGGTCAATCCGAGATAGTGATTTAGATGCTGGAGGATTTTCTTAGGTCTTGCATTTTAGAGTTCGGTGGTGGTTGGGGTGAGCATTTGCCCTTGTGTGAGTTTGTTTACAACAAAAGTTATCAGGAGAGCATCGACATGGCACTGTATGAGGCTTTGTATGGAAGACCCTGTAGATCACCAGCTTGTTGGTACGAGGTGGGAGATACCCAGTTATGGGGCCCTGATGCAATTGTTGAGCAGATCGAGAAAGGCAAGTTAATTCTGCAGAGGCTGAAGTCAGCTCAGGACAGGCAGAAGAGTTATTATGATAACCGACATATGCCATTGGAGTTTATAGTGGGAGATCTAGTTTTGCTTAAGGTCTCACCATGGAAGGGTTAGATGAGGTTTGGCGTCAGAGGAAAACTTGCCCCTAGGTTCATTGGGCCATTCCAGATTGTTGAGGGGATTGGACAAGTGGCGTATAGGTTGGTTCTACCTTCTCAGCTCGAGGGTGTTTATAATGTGTTCCATGTATCGATGCCGAGGAAGTTTAATGAGGATCCATTGAAAGAGTCTTATCCCGATCCAACTCATGTGCTTGATGTGAGTCATCTGTAAGCTGGGGAGGATACGACTTATGCAGAGTTGCCTATTCAGATTGTGGCTCGTCGGATTCAGAAACTGAGGAATAAAGAGATCACGCTTGTGTGAGTCAAATAGAAATTTCACGATAATGAAGAGCAAACCTGGGAGCATGAGGACCAGATGAGAGAAGTTCCCCGATCTTTTTATCGACTAAGGTTAGTTATCTTGCTTTTATTTTGAGGACAAAATCCCTTAAGTTGGGGAGAATTGTAACGTCCGTACCTTAGGATGACGTCATTTTGACCCATAGAGTACCTGTATAGTACTCTTATACGTGTACGTATACATATATGATGCTCAAATCGTGTTGGTTCGAGTGCCTTTGCATGAAGTTTCAGAATGATCGGAGACCCGTTCGACGTCAAAACATGTCAAAAACGGTATTTTGGATCAGTGGAGCTTGCTCCATGGAGGAAGAAATTTTTGTCACCGACTACATCAATGGCTTGATCTCCTAGATCCGTGGTCCGATTGAGCTAAAATTTTGTCATCTTATTCATATCTGATAGATATGCATTATGAACGGTGAAGATCGTGATCAGAGTTTTCTACTGTGAGTTATAAAGCTCCAAACACTGTTTTTCAGATTTACGGATTTTCTTGCGCAGTTTTGATCTAACGGTTGGATCTCGTAATCCCACCGTTGGATTGCGCTGAAATTTTACCAGAATGTTGGTAACAGAATTATAAAACTTTGGTTAGGCTGTTAAATTGTTGAGTCATTTTCATAAAATTGAGTATGTAAGTGGAAGAAATTGGGCAGAAAAAAGTTGTTCCTTTTGTTTAAGTGTATTTTGAGTTGTGGGCCCAAATGTTTCTATAAATACAAACCAAAACGGGATTTTCTCACACTTGCTCATTTTTCCACCTTCAAGAGTGCTAGAGAGCTTGGAGAAAGGGAAAAGAAGAGGATAAGAGAACAAGAAGGGAAAAATGAGGTTTTTGGGTGGATTCTTGCTCAAGGATCATCAAGGTAACCATTTCATTCCCATTTTTATTCTTCCATCATTCTCTTACAAGAATGCAACTGATTTTTTCGACCTAGGGTTCTATTGAATCCCGTTTTTGAAAGGGTGATGGAAATTCAAAGTTCGAATTAGGTCTTGAAATTAATATATGTTGACCTAGACTATATGGGGAGTACTCTAGAGGTGAAACCCCCAATTTCTAGCAAGAAATTGGAGGGGTTTCATAGAGTTGACCTAAAACTAGTGTTTTGACCTAGGGTTTTCTATTAAAATTTCTTGTGATTTGTATGAAATTGATGAATAATTATGGATGTATGACACTCTAAATTATTGATCTTGAATAGGGGGAACCTAATTATAGGAAAATTTTGGCTTAGACCATGTAAATTGACATTCCCATGCAATTTGGGGATTTCCATATAAATTGGAGATTTTGCCCAAATTAGGGATTTTGACCTAAATCAAGTCAATTGACCAAATTGACTTGGGAATCATCTAATTGGACCTCATTTGAGTAGATTCATGGGTTTAGAATGTTTGAGCCTATGTTAATTTGGTATGACTTAGTTCAATTTGGCCTTAGGTTATGTATTGCCAAATTAAGGATTTTGACTTGAAATTAGTCAATTAATGTAATTGACTTGAGGAATAGCCTAATTAACCCTTAATATGATTGAATGCTTTGAATTATAGTGTTTGAGATCATGGAAATCAACCTATGGCATTCAATTTGGGTTAGGTGTAGTCTAATTTGATGATTATATGATTGAATTGAGCAATATGGGTTGACTCATGACTGTGACCATGCTAGAATCTCAAATTGACTATAGAATTAGGTTTGAACATGGTTATTAACATACTTTGGCTGATCTTTAGTATTGTATGGACCATGTGTTATATGTAGGGACCTTGGATGGTTTGAGTAAGCCACGTAGGCAAATTGGTGATTGAAGTACTCGAGGTGATTCGTGGATCTTCTAGTATTTTCTTGGATTGAAAATTGGATTGGCTAGACTTAGCCAATCAATTGTGAGTGTTTCTTTACTTGTGTCTTTTATGTGTGACATTCTATTATAGAAATGTTTTAAATGCTTAATTATTATGGTATGCATGATTTGATATCTCATGAAAATTATTTAAACATAGTCAGTTGGAAAAATAATTTGGGTTGAGTCTCCTTGTTGGGGTTTCCTTTGAGAAATTCCGTAAGTTTAGTGGGATCCCAAGTTGTGGACCTTGCAGAGGGTTTCAAGGGTAGGCGCAGCCGTAGTTCGCCTAAACCTGAAATAGGGTTTGGAATGAATAGTAAATCGGTGCCGTGCCCTTGGAATTCCCATTAGAATACGGGTAAGAGGTCATTCAGGATGGGTTTCACACACTCATGTTCTTGAATTGATTTTTTCCTAGGAGGTGTTTAGGTGCATGAACATGTCATAAGTGATATGTATTGTCTTGATATGACATGAGGTCTTATATTGAACATGTATGTAACCTTGTTTACATTCCAGTTGTTTAAGCTGTTTTAATGAATCTTGCAATGTTTTACATAAATGCACATGTATGTAGCCACTTGTAGAAAACATTCACTTGGCTTGCTGTAGCTCACCCCTCGCTATTATCTTTTCAGGATCGGTTAGGAAGGGGAAGGAAAGGCTTAGCTGCAGAGCATTTCCTGAACTCTGGTTGATGTAAGTGTTAGTACTTTTCTGCATTTATTTTGATAAATTGTACTATGTAACACCTAATACGTATACTTAACACTTAGATGGGTTGTAATCATTGTTAAGTATTATTTTGTACTTTTGATCACTGTGGACTTAGAAAAAAAATTTTTATGGCTTACATTTTCGGAATGTAATATTATTTGATTATGTCCATATGTGTTTATTGTTGTGTATTTGAGATTATGATGTGTATTAGAAGGCTTATCGAGATGTCGTGTTTATCGAGGGAGGATATACACGGGGTTCTGTGCCGGTCATGCCGTCACGTATCGTGGGTCGTGACAGTTACACTAGGAATGAGCAGAACAAGTTTGAAAAACAAATTTAAACATTTGTCAAGCGGTTAAAAACTTATACAAACATGGAGGGTTTTTCAAATGGATAAAAACATATGTGAAATGAAGTACAACTGTATCCTATGAACTATCTCTCAAATTTCTCGTTTAGCAAGATTAATATACGGATAAAGCAATGCTGAAAATTTGAGTAGTAAACAGTTCAATATCATTCAGATAGATTTTCAAAGAAAGATAGAGATTAAGCTCAATATGAAAATCTTTTGAATAAGCTAAGTTAAAAAAAAAAACACTTTGAAAACTAAAACAGTTTAAGCTCTGAAATCAAATTAAAAAATTCGACTAACTTTCAAAAGTATTTGCTCAATGAAATTTTCTCGGTGTTTGGTTTGAGTATAAGTGCTGGTATATATAGACTCAGTAAAAAAGAAGTTGGTCATTTGAATTTGAATTTCAAAATGATCGTATACTCACAACAGTTAGAACCTTTCATGAAAATGACAACAGTAATTTTCACGAACATTCTAGTTCTTTTCAGACAACACAAATAAGGAAGGTTTCGGGAATTGTGATTTCGTGTATCAGAGAAAATCTCTAAAAAATTTGAAAAGGTTTCTAAGCACAAAAAGTTTCTAAAAAGTAAACTGAAAAAGTGCAAGTGTTAGCTTTGTGACAACGTTGGATTAGCATCCTAACGCTAAAAACCAACTTTGTCGTTTTATTTCTTTGAGGGCGCTTACGGACCATAAGCTAACTATTGAACTGTGAAGTGAGGGCCCTACTTGATCGTAAGCGTCCTAACTTACTTGGTGATTAAAACGACTAAACTTCATGAGGGCGCTAATCCATAATTAGTGTCCTGCCTTGTTTTAAATACTTAAAGTCACAAGGGCACTACTAACGAGTAAGCGTCCTGATATTTTAAAAATTTTAAAACAACTGAAAAACATAAGGGGGCTACTAAACGATGAGCGCCCTGATGTTTTAACTTGTAAGAACAATAAGTGCGCTGAAGGACAATCAACGTTCTGAGAGTTACTAAGTTGGTCTTTAAGCGAGGGCACACCTGATTAGGCAACATCCTGATAGTTTTTCAACTTATAACTATCACATCCTTAAAGATTAAAACATTTAAAACTCGAAAAACAATCAGCGAGCTGATACTGAATCACCATCCTGACAAGTTCACTGGTTGACTTAAATTAGGCTGCTACTGATGAAGTAAGCGTCCTGATGAATAAGTACATTTCAACCTTGAACATTATCAGCGTCCTAATATTTCATTAGCGTACCAAGTTTAGGAGGGTGGTGCTAAGACATTAGCGTCCTAACCAAACACTTAAAAAACTAATTTTTGAGATTAACTTAAACTTTCAAAACTCGATTTAATCAACTAAACTTGGATCAAATCGAACATTTAAAATAATTGAGAATTTAAATCATTGGAAAGACCTTTACAACATATCGATCAAAACATGCAAGAAATTTATGCGTGACTTTGAGAAATGTATGCAAGAGATTCGTGCGTGGTTTTAGAAAACATTTGAGGAATAAAGAATAAGGAAAGTTACATTACATTTTTTATTTGTTCCTCTCATAATTCATCAGTTTGTTTGCACTTTGGAGATCTTTCATTGCTGAGTTGAGCAGTCATGAACTTCGATTTTGTGACGTGATTTTGTAGTCCTCGATCGAATTGTTCTTCTACGTTTTTCTTTCTTGAGGTGCTTCAATATATACTTGATTGAAACGTTAGCACCAAACAATATATTGTATATTATTGGTTGTTAACATCAAAACCCTTAGGAGCATGCCAAGTGATGAACCATTTAGGTCAACACCTACTACTAGATTTTTTTAATAAAAAAAGGTAAAAAAGGAGGAAGAATCTAAATTGTTACACCTAAAAAGGAAACCACAGGAAATCAAGAAAAAACCTCGTTTTAAAGACAACAACTTGGCGGCACGTCGTTCGAGAAGCAAACCCCCTCTTGGTCGAAGCCTGGCATCTAGGGTTTTCATGGGTTGAGTTGGGTCGGGTTGGGGCCAAAATCTAACTGAACCCAAATAGTTGGGTTGGTAAATTTGAAACCCAACCTAATCCAAATAGTTCGAGTTCTGTTTGGATTTGGTCGGTTTGATCAGGTTGGACTTAAGCCTCATATTTGACATATAATTTATTGATAAAAGAACTTTAATTATTCATTTATCATTTAGATTTGCTAGTAATTTTTTTCCACTATTATTTTGCAATGAATAGTCTGTTAATATTACATATTATTAGTAGATAATAATAATAATTTGCAGAATAACATCGCATAGATTGAGATTTTATACATTAATAGTGTAGTAAGCTTGTGATATGTATATATACATATATATATATATATATATATTATGGTATAAACTAAATTAGATAGTATTAGATAAAAATCATAAGATACATATAAATCTTAAAAAAATAACACCTAGGGGGATATTTTAGGGTTTCAACACTTACCTCGATTCGAGTACGTTTAATCGGATTTTTAGTGGCTCAACCCGTAACCCAACCCAAACTGATTGGGTTTGATATTTTAGAACCCAAACAACCTATTTAACCCAACTCAAACCAACCCAAAAGGTTTGGTTCGGTCGATTTGGCCAGGTTGATGAACACCCCTACTGGCATCCTTAGTCGCAAGCTAAACAAGGCATGAAAAACGCCTCAACTGCAGCCGAGGGAAACCTCTCGGCCACAGTCGAGGGAACCCTCGAGCCGCAGTAAGTGACCCTCTCAACCACGACCAGGGAGGGGGGTACCCTCGACCATCGGCCACGACTGAGAGGCTCCCTTGGCCATGATCGAGGGGTTTTCTCGGTCTTGACCGAAAGAATTTGATAAGTTGAGTTTTAGTTGTTAGTTTACATGTTAATTTCATAGGTTTCTAGGTGCATTTAGCTAGTTTTGAGATATATTTGCATTAATTGTTCATATTTAGTGTTTTAGGTCCATTTAGATGTTTTTATGAGTTTTAGAAGTTAGTTCTAGGTATTTTCATGAATAAAATGCATTAGGCTAGCTTAGGAAAATAATCTTGATTTTTAAGTATTTTTCCTAAAGTCATTTGCATCACTTCCATATTTATATTTGTTACCTCAATGAACCCCATGTCATGAATGTTTTGATGATTCCTAATATCTCTAATGTGTATACCTAATGATCTTGCCAGATTTATCAGGAATTAAGATCAAGGAACTATACTCACAAGCCTATTGAATATCAATTAAAGTTCTGAGTCCTTTGACACTTAGAATGTAAGGACTACCGATCAAATTTGCTCTCAGCAAGATTTAATCATTCTTTGATCATCACATTTTAAAGGTACTTTATGATTTCTAAAGCATTTGATTTGATTAGAAAAACACCATGATTTTAATCATGTTTTATCGATTGTACTTGTACTTAACAAACTATTTATTATATTTATTGTGTGAGAATTGTTATTTATATATTATATTTTATGAAATTGTGATAAATATGGTTTTGTAGAAAAACATATTTTAATAATACAAGATTTCGCTTGTTATATGGTAGCATAAAAATTTAGGTGAAAATATCAAAAATTTCAAAATAATTAGAATAATTCTTGTGTAATTTTACCCTGAGATTTTTTTCTTATCGAACTCCAATATACTAATGAATTTACCTAGAGAAATTTTCATGGCTAAATTTACCTAGGGATTACCAAGGGATTTTTCATTTAACATATCTTAAAATACCAACGGATTACCCCGAGAATATTCCCTGGGTGAATTTACCAAGGGATTACCTAGGGATTTGTCATTATGTATATGCTGAAATACCAACGGATTACCCACAGAACGTTCCTTGGGTGAATTTACCAAGGGATTACTTAGGGATTTTAACTTCATATACTTCATATTACCAACGGATTACCCCAGGAACAATCCCTGGGTAAATTTACCAACGAAATTTTCCCTGGGTAATCCCTAGCAAATGCGTCGTTTTCTTTAGTTATACAACAACATTACCCAGGGAATTTAGAATATTTACTCAGGGATTTAGTTGTTGCTAACTAGCAAGGGATTTCAAAATTCTTCGGTAGATTTTTACCCTCGAGTCTTTTACCCAGGGATTTTAATCCCTGGGTAATCTATTGGTAATCGAAATTACCCAGGGATTTTCATAAACTACCCAGGGAATTTTTCGTTGGTAAAAACTATTTTTCTTGTAGTGGAATGTATATATCGTAATAAGTATGAATGAGATTTTATTATACAAAAGGATAAATCTTGACTCAAAGATCAAGGAAGGTGAAAAAAGAAAGAAAGAAAATTTTAATTTAGATAGATACAAGTAATGTAAGTGACCTTAGACCCGAGAAGAACTCTATACCCAACAAACTAGAAACTAGGTGGAAAACCCTTATACATAAGAATACTCTAGAGAATATATATATATATATATATATATATACATACTTGACTTATGAAAAGACTTCAAACTAAGATTTGAAGACTTGATACCAAACAAGTTATGTTTCAAAAGTTAAAGAATATGAGTTTTTCAAAACAAAAAGTAGAGGGTGATTTTGAAAAAAATGATGCATAAGTGATTCAGATAGGTTTAAAATAGTTTAAAACCATAAACTAAACATGTTTGAATGCTTGAAAACCATTTTTACAAAAAATCTAATGCATGCATGAATTTTAAAGAACACTTTGAGTAACGTGAGTACAAACGAGCTTACATCCTACGTGTAGAACTATGAAGTAAGCTTTCATTCTCTTTTCTTTATCTAGACACGTCCAAGTTGTGATTTGATCTTCATTTGAACTGCTTGATTGGACTTGGACGAGATTAAATCTTGTATTGGCCTTAATTTTGATCTTTGGTGCTAAAACATACTCAATTCAACCATGAGCATCATGGTTTTATTGTTTGTTAGCATAAAAAACACTAAGGAGATTTCCAAACCGAGGCTGGAACGATGCTCCTTCAGAGAGCACGTTGCTTTGCCCAACCCAGGAGCGCGCTGCTGACTCTGCCATCGCGATGGTGAATTGCAAGAAAATCAAACTTAATTTTCAACAACTCCAACCATCAATGGGCATCAAATCAACATCAAATGACACATCATAATCAAAGATTTGACACATTTGACTCACTAAACATGCCTAACTCTCTCCTAATATTAACAAATTGATCTTTTGCCAATGGTTTTAGTGAAAATGTCAGCTAGTTCATCCTTTGCTCCAATATGAGTAAGCTTAACATCTTCTTTTTGCACATAATCTCCAAGGAAATGATATCTAATTTCAATGTGCTTAGTCCTAGAGTGCAAAACAGGATTCTTGAAAATATTAATGGCACTTGTATTATCACAAAATATTTCAGCACAATCAATATAGATTTGGTGATCCTATAGTTGTTGCGTCATATATAGAATTTGTGCACAACAACTACCAACTACAACACATTCAACTCCGGTTATGAATAATGCTACTGAATTTTGTTCCTTGCTGAACCAAAAAATTAAAGAATTACCCAAAAAGGTATTCTTTCTATCAATAAGGCTAACAACTAACATAATATGAGTCTACAAAACTCCTTAGCTAAAAGGAGGTACCTTTAGGATATCAAATCCCCAAATCAGTTGTCCACTAACATATCTAAAGATTCTTTTGACACATTTAAGTTGGGATTCCCTAGGACTTGACTGAAAACGTGCGTATAGAATACACTAAACATAATGTCAAGTCTATTTCTTGTAAAATACAATAAGCTACCTATCATGCCTTTATAAAGTTTAGTGTCTAAAGGTTTTCCCTTCTCATCCTTATCCATTTTAAATGCTGAGTTACATGGGGTATCAATGGCTTTCAAGTTTTCAAAATTGAACTTCTTTATCATGTCCCTAACATACTTACTTTGGCTTAAGAACTTGCCATTTGGCATTTGCTTAATATGAAGGCCAATAAGGTATGTAAGTTCCCCCATCAGACTCATTTCAAATTCATCTTACATAATTCTAGAAAATTCATTGTGAAGATGAGTATTTGAAGCACCAAAAATGATATCATCAACATAGATTTGAACTAATAGCATATCAGAATCTTCGTGCTTAATGAATAAGTTAAGATCTAATTTAAGAAAGAATTTTCCTTTCTTAAAGTTATACTCTAGAAGGAAAGAACTAAGCCTATCATACTAAGTTCTAGGAGTTTGTTCAATCCATACAAGGCTTTGTGAGGTCTATAAACGTACTAGATTTTGAGAATCCTAAAACCACCCAGGTGGTTGTTCCACATATACTTCTTCATTGATGTACCCCATTTAGAAAAACACTTTTGACATCCATTTGGTATAGTAAAAAGTTTCTATAGCAAACATAGGCCAATAACATTCTAATTGTCTCTAATCTTGCTATTGGTGCAAAAGATTCTTCATAACCTGTTCATTCATCTTGATCATATCCTTGGGCAACTAATCTGGCTTTGTCATAACAATCACTCCTTTCTGATCCATTTTTTTCCTGAAGACCCATTTTGTTCCAATAACAAATTGGTAAGATGGTCTTGGAACAAGTTCCAACACTTTGTTTCTAATAAAGTGGCCTAACTCTTTTTGCATAGGAAGAATCAAGTTTTCATTACCTGGAGCTTCTTCAACCTTAGAAGGTTCAATTTGAGATACAAAGGCTACATTCCCTTGATCCTCGTTAATTGCTACTCTAGTGGACACTCCTTTAGAAGGGTCACCTACAATGTGCTCTTTGGGGTGACTGGTGAGGAGTCTAGAGTTTTTTGGGACTTCTAAGTTTTGATTATTTTCTTCTAAGTCCTTTGACTGCCTAAGAACTTCATCATCATCATCAATGTCTAGATTTTCATGCCTTTGATCCTTGTTAATGCCCTTGATCCTTGAACTCTTGAGATACAAAGGCTACATGCCCTTGATCCTTGTTAATTGCTGCTCTAGTAGACACTCCTTTAGAAGGGTCACCTAAAATCTTCTCTTTGGGGTGATTAGTGAGGAGCCTAGAGTTCTTTGGGACTTCTAAGTTTTGATTATTTTCTTTTAACTTCTTTGATTGCCTAGGAACTTCATTGTCATCATCAATGTCCAGATTTTCATACATTTTTTTTCCCTTGGATCACTTTCATCAAACTTAAACATGGATGGACTCTTCTACAACCCTACTAGACTTCTTAAACACTCTATATGCTCTACTATGAGAAGAATAGCCAAGAAATATGCCAATATCAGATTTTGGATCAAATTTTTCCAAGTTGTCTTTGTCATTCAAAATGTAACACTTGCATCCAAAGACTTTAAGATGGTTTATATTGGGCACTCTACCCTTCCATAGCTCATAAGGGGTATTTTTTATTCTTTTCCTAATCAATGTTCTGTTCATAACATAACAGGTTTTGTGACGCCCCGAAAATTATTTCATCTAGCCCATAACCCAATTGCATTTTTGCCCAAACTCTATGTGTTGTCTTGATATGTTTGGTGTTTGTTTGATGATTGTTTAATGTTTGTATAGTTGATGCTTGATAATGTATATAAATATATGTATCATAAATTGTATATAAGTCATGTTAAATTAAAGTATAATACATATGTTATGATTTATGCATGGGCTCATTAAACCATGAATTGATATGGGTTAGGATTGATTGAATAAAAGGATAAATGAAATTGAAAATTTGGTGTATTAAATGGATTGGACATTTAAAATACATGTGGTTGGTATGGGTAGTATGAGACCAACACATGTGAAGGTTGGTGCATGAAAGTGGACAAGTGTCCAATGCCCACTTCTCTTCTTCAAGGAAGTGCTAGAATGAGTGGAGGGAATCAAGGAGAGAATCAAGGAGAGAATCAAGGAGAGAATCAAGGAGGGAATCAAGGAAGTGTTAGAAAGAGGTGAGTGGAGAGAGAAAAGAAGAGAAAGGAAAGAAGAAGAGAAGGAAGGAGAGAGTTGCAGGAGGAAGATCCCTGCGACGTTTCCATCAAAGAGGTGGATCTTTGGCATATACGGTCAGATTGAGCTCAAATTTTGTCAGCACGTTCATAGCTTATGGTTCTTCATTCTGGTCGGTGGAGATCTTGATCAGAGGTTTCGTCTAAGAGATCTAACCTCTCAAACAAAGCTGGTCGGAAAGTCTGGATTTCTCGCACCGTTTCGCTCAAACATATAGATCTCCTAAATCTACCGTTATATGGTTATAAAATTAGGGTATGTAGTTTAAAACTGATATTTCTACATTTTGAACGGTGGAGATCTTAATTACAGGCTTTGTCTAAGAGATATAACCTCTCAAACAAAGCTGGTCGGAATTTCTGGGTTTCTCGTGCCCTTTCGGTCAAACTTGTAGATCTCCTGAATCTACCGTTGGATGGATATAATATTTGGGTATGTCGTTTATAACAGATATTTCTATATTCTGAACGGTGGAGATGTTTATATGTTAAGTATTTTGTGTGAAATAGCCATCTGAGTTTGGGTATTTGCAGCAGGAAAGGAGAAACTATCTGATTAGATACTTGTTCATCAAAGATACATATCTTTTCGGTCAACCGTTGGATTGGGCTGATATTTGGAAAGAAGGTTTGTTTCTTCACATATTTCAATATGTACGGTTGATTTTGTGATTAAATATTTCTATTGGTAGATTTATACATCTGAACAGAATATTAAATGAAGAATTGGTAAGGTGCTTGTATTAGACCTAAATTTAGAATATGAACTTAGACATTTCCAAATAGCTTGCATGTCAACTATGTTGACCTAGTTGCCATTGTTGATGAACCTATGATGCAAAATCAGTGATATACATGGCTGAACATGGTGACCTAGTGTAAATCGGCAATATAGCCTAAGTATGAAAATTTTCATATTTTAGGGCTTTTGATGCTTTTGGCCTAGAATCATTGAATTGATGCAACTTATGTCTAATTAAGCATGATTAGGGTTGATTATGCTACTGATTTGGTGGTTGTGACCATATCATGGGTTAGGCCTACTTGTGATCAAGTGACCCAATTTGGGCATGTTTATGCCTAAGGAATTGAAAATCAGTATCTTTTGATTAATAGAATGGTTTATGAATGAGAACTATGCATTAAAGGCCTAAGTCATGTGATTTGAGTTGAATGATGGGATTAGATGAGATTTAGGCCTATTGTCTATATGTGGGATGATTTAGGGTTGATGTGTAATGTCTATGTGATTGAGCATAGAAATTGATGTATGTTTCAGGATCTTGATTGGGTTGATTCGGTTTGGTGGTCGTGTGTGGTTAAATATTCTCGCGAGGCTTGGTTGTGAGTAGACTTCATTTATGATTATATCTTTTATGTCATCATATCACTTATATATATTGTATCTTGAAAGCATGAATGTGTTCTAATGTTTTGAATGATGCATTGATTTGAGAAAACCTTATGACTTTGGTTGGACCCATCTATCTGGCTAATAGGGGGACTTAACCTTGTCATAAGAGGGTTTTAGGAAAAGAAATGATTGGGATCAACGGCACGGTGAAATAGACGTGTACTAGTAACCCAAATAAACATGATTGGGATCAACGGCACGGTGAACGACACGGTGAAATAGACGTGTACTAGTAACCCAAATAAACATGATTGGGATCAACGGCACGGTGAAATAGACGTGTACTAGTAACCCAAGG
Organism: Paratinospora sagittata; assembly: GCA_035771175.1. NCBI lineage: Eukaryota > Viridiplantae > Streptophyta > Magnoliopsida > Ranunculales > Menispermaceae > Paratinospora > Paratinospora sagittata. The sequence continues at coordinate 12,465,859 of CM069613.1, read as the reverse complement.
CATGTGGAATGTGGATCCAAATTGATAAACTTTTACTTGCATCGAACTTATTATAAATGCTTGATATCTATATGTTATGAGCTTTTAATCATGCTACACATTGACATGCATACATGGTTTTTATTGATGAGTATTGATAGCATATTTGAATTCTATTCACTAGGCATCGTTGGCTCACCCTCATTTCCCTCTTTCAGGTCCTTCTGTCCCGAATAAGGGCAAAGGAGTAGTCATATCTTGAGGGCCTTGCCTGCGAGAGAATCCAAGGCCTCGATGTGAGTTGAGAGGCATTTTGATTGAATTGTGTTTTAAATTATGAAGTACTATATTTTGGATTATGTAATTATAACACTTACCACATTGTAGTATGGGTGAGTTGGGACTTGTTAGATAGACTATGTGGGCATATGACGGCTTTATTTGTACCAACAATTTTGGACTTTATGAGTATGTCAATTTTAATGGACTGTAGGGATTATGATTTATGGTTCATTTTTTTTTATGGATTATCTCTTGTCTTGGATGATTAATACGGTGGGTAGTTTTGTTTAATACCTTTTGATATCATATCGTTGTTTGGGATAAGGCTTGTAGGGTCTCAACCACCTCACGGGAGTTGACGAGTGGTCGGAGATGCCTACGCCGGGCGTCCCGCCCCTGCATTCCGCACGCCATTCCCTGCGGGGTTGGTGGTCCGGGGCGCGGGGTCGCCACAGGTTTTGTTAATGGCCTCAGCTTAAAAATGAGTTGCAACATTGAAGTCGAATAACATGGTCCTACACATTTCTTGTAGGGTCCTATTCTTCCTTTCTACAACTCCATTTTGCTTTGGAGTTCTAGGGGTTAAGAGATGATGAGTGTGCCCTTGTTTGCTACAAAAATCTTTTGGATTTTTGTTCACAAACTCTCCACTTCTATCACTACGAATGATGGTTATTTTATAGCTCTTTTCATTTTCTACTCTATAACAAAATTTAACAAATACATTACACACTTCATGCTTATGTGCAAGGAAAAACACCCAAGTAAAGCGAAAAAAATGATCAACAATAACATAGACATATGATTTTCCTCTTAAGCTTTGTGCTCGCGTTGGTCCAAAGAGATCCATATGGATAATTTCAAGAGCTTTAGTAGTAGACATGATTTTCTTGCTCTTAAAGGATGATCTGGTGTGCTTGCCTAATTGACGATGTTCACACAGCTTATCTTTTAGGTACACTATCTTTGGAATGCCCTTTGCAAGCTCATCTTTGGCAAGTCTAAAAATATTATCCATGCTAACATGAGTTAGTCTCCTATGTCATAACCATGCATCATCATTCATAACAACACTCAAACAAGATACACTTTTTATCACTAATTTCAACAAGATTTGTAGAATATATATTTTTATGCCTAGATGCTATGAATGCAATGGAACCATTACCATGCTTTACAATGCACCTATTTGCTTCAAAACTAATATCATAACCCTTGTCACATAATTGGCTTATGCTCAAGAGATTATGCTTTAGGCCTTTAACGTATAAAACATCATGAATAGAGAAAGAAGACTTACCAATAGCACCAATACCTATTGTTTTACCTTGGTCGTTTTCTCTGAAGGTCACGTTTCCTCCAAGCTTGAGGACAATGCTAAAAAATACAGATTTATCTCCTGACATGTGCCTTGAGCAGTCGCTATCAAGATACCAAAAATTCTCTTGAGACCCATCCTACACCACATGAAAGACTTTTGACTTTGGTACCCAAGTTGCTTTGGGTCCATCCAAGTTAGCATCATTCAAAACAATCTTTTCTACCCATGCAAGTCTACCCTTTTTAATTCTTTTGAGTAGGCATCTAAGGATAGTGTAGCCTTGCCTATTACAACAATGGCAAGTGGGTTTTTTGGTCAATAAGTTGTTATAACTTTTTTGTTTTGACCTTTTGAGTAACCCAGTCCAGTTTTATCAAAAGCACATCTTTGGGACCCTATCATCATATCAAAAAGCTTTTGCCCATCTGTGAATTTCTTCACAACATTGGTCAAGTCATCAACACTTGCTTTAAGTATCTCAAGCTCTTTGGTTATCTTTTCATTCTCTAAGGTCAAGGTATCAACGACCACTTGTTGAGATTTAGTATCTTCAAGGGCTTTCAATAAGCTTTTCTTAAGTTTTGCATTCTTTTTGACCTCTCTATCAAAGTAAGATTTAACATATTCAAAATCAGAATAGTTAAGAAGATCATCACATTCATTTATAGGTTTAGTTTTTATCTCAGTGTTTGCCATGAGACAAATCACTATTTTTTCTTCTCCAGAATCTGATTCATCCTCACTTAAGCTAGAATCATCCCAAGTGGCTTTAAGTACATTCTTGTCCTTTCTTTTTTAGTTGAAGCTTTTCTTCTTCTTGTTAAGACATTCACTCTTAATATCTCCTACTTTTTACAACCAAAACATATTAGCTCACTAGGCTTGGCTTCAAACGTCTTTTCTTTATGGAATTCTGGAGTAGAGGTAGTCGTTCCCTTTCTCCTAATAAGCCGGTTCAGTTTTTATTGAGAGCATGAAAACATCATCTTCGGTGCTTTCACTTTTTGATGAGCATTTTGAATAAGTCCTAGCATTTAGTGCAAGGTCTTTGTTCCCCTTGTCATCTAAACCTAGGGCAGAGTTTTCCTTGAACTTTAGCTTATGAACCATCAAAGAACCACATAGTTCATCAAAGGTATATTCAACCAAGTTTTTGGCTTCTTCTATGGTTGTGGCCTTTGGTTCTCAAATATTGGGTAAACCTCTTAAAACTTTCCTAACGGTCTATTCTTGGTCATAGACCTTTCTGAGAGTCTTCATCTCACTAAGGTTCTTTGTGAACCTTGTTATTGTCTCAGCAACACTCTCAAATTCTTCTATCCTATTGATCTCATACTTCTTCACTAACATTTGGAGTTTGGTTTTTTTAACTTGTAAGGTTCCCTCATGGGCCACTTCAAGTCTTTGCCATATTTTTTTTGTTGTTTCACAAGCACTCACGCTATTGAACTTGTCACTAGAAAGGCTACAAGATAGGATGTTCATGGTTTGGTTATTTAGGAGTTATCTCTTCTTTCCTTTTACACTATGATAAGTTGAGTTTTAGTAGTTAGTTTGCATGTTAGTTTGATAGACTTTTAGGTGCATCTGCTTAGTTTTTAGATATTTTTGCATGAATTGTATAATTAGTTGTTTTAGGTGCATTTAGGCTTTATCTTAGGCTTTTATAGGTTTTTATCATGAATAAATGACATTTTGATACTTGTTAATATCATAGAAGTCATATACTTTGAGTGCATTTCATTTTAGTTAATACTTTGATTAATTGCATAGAATTTACAATTGTTAAACTTTGTTTTGTAGGTAAATAAAGAGCTTAAAAGTGGGTTGAAACAAGGTTCAAATGGTGTTCAAAAGAAGTCAAGAACATGTGCAAGAAGTGTGCAAAAAGTGGAGAAAATCGGCTGAGTCCACAAGCCACCACCACCCAACACCCGAAATTGGGCACTGTGGTGCCGGTAACCCAGAAATGCGGGATTGCATTTTTTTGGCGAGTTTTGACGCCCTTTTTTGTCTTTTCACTCATTGGATGTATATAGCTTGTTTCAGGGTTTGTTTAGGGAGATATTTTTCATTCTATTAGATTTAGATAGCAACTAATTAGGGTTAGGGTTAAGAAAAGGAGGCAAGAGAAGTAGACAAGGAAGGAAGAGTTGCAGGTTCAAGCTTGAAGAAGAACGGGGTTTTCTCTACTTTTATTTCAATTAGAACTTGTCTTTTATGATTTCTTCTTTGAATAGCTCTCTTGTACTCATGTATTTGAATATGAGCTAAACATTTGATCTAGAGGTTTAATTGATCTATGTTGATCTTATGGTTTGATTATTATTTGTATGTTCCTGATTGATAACGTGGGTTTATTTGCAATTTCAAACTCTTAATGCTTTCAAATTGCTGGCCACATTTTAGATGACCTTAGATTTGATATCTATCACTTGGAAAAGGGGATATTGAATTGGATTGAAAAAATTGCAACCTAAGGTTATTGTATCATGTTGGGAAACCTACAATGCCCTTGGAAATCATTCAAAACTAGGTCCCAAATCTTAATGCATGTTTAATTCATTGGTTTATCACTTGTAAAAGGGAATTAATATGTTGAGAATAAATAATTGAACTATCACTTGGAAGAGGGGTTTAATTGAATTAGATCTATGATTTAGAAATCTATGAATTAATCATTTACATGACATTTTGAAAACCATAAGTGAAGACATAGGTATATTAATCCTCTATAGTTTTTAATCATTGATTTTCTCTATTTTCTATCCAAATTACATCATTTAGTTTTAATTGTTGCCTATTTTACTTTTGGTACTCAATTCATCAAATATTGATCACCTAGATAAAACTTAGAGATAGTATAATTTTGGGTATTAAAACATAGTTTGACTAATCCTTGAGGATGATAACCCGATATTCACCGGTATATATTATAACTTGATATTCATACACTTACGAATTGAAATATTCCTCATCACACTCCACTCATCTACATCCTTAGTAATACTACACCTTCTACAGTCTTCGTGGGTGTTTGATAGCCATTCATCACAACATCCCACATTTCTATGTCTTGGGCTCTAATGTAAAATCTCATCCTAGTCTTCCAATGAAGATAGTTGGCACCCTTGAATAGTGGTGGTATGTGGGTGGACTGTTTTTCCCTTAATGTGCAATCCTTTGAACTATTTCCTACCATGAGTATCAAAGATTGTTAGATCTTTAATAGGTTACCTGCTCTGATACCACTTGTTGGCCCAAATAAAGTCGAAGAGGGGGCTGAATTGGACTCTTTGCAAGATTTAAAAACCTTTCAAAAATAAAAACAGTTGCAGGCACTGAAACAAAGACTGTAAGAATAAGTAAAGCACACAACAATTTTAGCATGGTTCTGCTCTTGAAGCGTACCTTCATGACTTGATCTCCTCGATCAAGATTTCCTAAAACCCTATTAAGGATCTTACTTCAAGGGAGAGGATCAAAATGATTTACACACTCACTTCACAGGTGTGAGCAACCTTTTTACAAACACTGTTCTCGACGAGAAAACTTCCCAGTGGCTAACAAGTCACTTAAAATAGGGATATGAAGAGGATTTCCTTACCAGAAAACCTTAGAAATACTTACAATGCTTATTGAACCTTACTCAAGGATTTTCTCAGAGAAAGATGAAGATTAAGCTCAAGAGAAAATAGTAGAGGATTTTTTGAAAACACCTTTGGATGACTTGAAAATTTTGAATAAGCTCATTTCAATCCAAAGTGTAACCAGTAAAATGATGTTTGAAACTCAGAAAAGACTTAGAATACATGAAAGCAGATTAACGTGCAAATAGTTTATTGGTTATGTCTCTCAAAGAACACAACATTCATTTTATATGAAAACAGAGTGTGAGCACAAATTAGGGTTTCAATATCTAAGAAAATCTCTGATTTGAGTTTAAAATTCAAACCTAAGGTTCAGATTCTTTCAGATAAATGTATGGGGCAAAAATGCAAAACAAAATTGTGCAAAAGGACGTTGTATCAAATAGGAAACCGTGTGCTAAACGTCATTATCGCAACCCAAAAAAGTCAGTTCTTCCTTGACACATACATCAGCGTGCTGCTCTAGATGGGAGCGCATTGGTGTAGGAAGAACTCCAGACCCATCTCGACACTGCCCAGAAGGCAGCGCGCTGCTTGCAACAGACCGAGAGTGGTCCAATCTTAGGATCTTAAGGGAGCGCGCTGCTCCAAAGGGGACCGCGCTTCTCTGGGATTAGGGCTGTAAGCATCCTGACCTACTCGACCCGACCCGACTAAACCCGACCATTTCGAGTAGGGTTGGTAGGGTTAATTTTTGAGCAACCCGACCCGACCCGACCTCTTAAAATTTATATATATATATATATATATGTATGTATGTATGTATGTATGTGTCACGGCCCACTATACGTGACATCATGACCGGCACGAAACCCCCGGATATACCCTCTATCGGTACACCCGACGTGCCGTCAGCCTAATATAACACGAATCCCAATAAAACACAATCCTATAATGCATCCATCTAAACATGATCAATAACAATAAATAAAAATATTACATCTCCAAAAATTCCACGTATAAAATTTCATAAGTCCACAAATAATACAAAACCATACACATCCCATCCATGCGTTAATTATACATATATTAGGTGTTATCATGTATATAATATCAAAATACAAAAATGTACAACACCTACATCAACAAAAACCAAAGGAGTGCTCCATAGTCAAGCCTTCCCTTTCCCTTTCCTATCCGGACTTGAAATGGTAAGGATGAGGTGTGAGCTACAACAAGCTCAGTGAATGTCATTTACAAGTGGCAATATACGTGCATTCATATAAAACATGGCAAGATCATAAAAAGCATTTGAAGTATCATGGTGATGAAATAAGATTACATACATGCTAATATAATGCATCATGTCATAAACAAGGCAATGCATATCATTTCTAAACATGCAAATGCAATCCTAACACCTCCTGAGCAAGGGCGATCAAAGGCCTGGTGCGTGACACACAACTCCCAATTCGACCAAACAATACTTGTATTCTAGTAGGATTTCTGGGGTCGTGCAATATATAGGATCAACCTAAGCTAACCTACCTATACACAAGCTATAAAACCCTTTGTCAGGTTCACAATTGGGGATCATCTCTAGACTTACGAGACTTCCCAAGGGAAATCACAACTAGGAGTCCTAACAAAATTGCTCACCCTATGGACTATGCTCAAATTCATTTCATGGAACATTAAAACTTGCATAACACTTATATATATATCAATTCAAATCAATTTACGTAATACAATGTCACATATAAAGAAATCCAAATGTAAAGGGACACTCACAACTTGATTGGGTAGGCTTAGCCAATCCAATTCCAATTCGACAAGAAGTACTTGGATGCCACAATTCACCCCAAGCGCCAAAACCTCAAATTGACTATTTGGGTTAATTAGATCAACCACAAAATCCTGAAATAACATGGTTTACACAATACTGAAAATTAGCCTTAAAGTGTGCCAAATACCCATGTTTAAACCCAAATCAAAAGCCAATTAGATTCTATAGTAGTCAAACCCATGAGCCAATTCTATATTACTCAATTTAACTACTTAATACTAAATTAACCCACATTTAACCTAATTGAATGCAATAGGTTGATCCAACCACTATAATACATGAAATTCAATCATAAATAGGGTTAATTAGACTAATATCATGTCAATTTAATCAATTGACCAAGTCTAGGTCAAAATCCCCAATTCAAGCCAATACATAGCATATGCCCCAATTTGGGAAAAAATCTCTACAATGGCATAGAGCCAAATTGAACTAGGGCATTCAATTCTAACACGTGTCCAACCATTCTAAACCCATAATTTCATTCAATTTGGGTCCAATTAGACAATTCCCAAGTAAATTTAATCAATTGACTTGGTTTAGGTCAAAAGCCCCAATTTGAGAAAATTCCCAAATTACATGGCAATTTTTCAAATTACATGACCTAGACCAAAATTACACTACACTAGGGTTATCCACTAATCAAGATTAGTAAATTGGAGTTCCATACCTCCACATTTACCCATCTAATCCACATAAATCACATGCAAATTGAATAGGAAACCCTAAGTTCAAAATTCTAGTTTAGATCAAATTCATATAACCCCTCCAATTTCTTGTTAGAAATTGGGGGTTTCACCATTTATGGACTCCCAACATCCTCTAGATTAACATATCTCAAATTCAAGACCTAAGTCCAACATTGGTTTTTCACCACTCCCTTAAATTTCAGGATTCATACAAACCCTGAATTAAGTTTGCAAACACACATAAAAGAGATAAATTGAAGAAAATGAGGAAGAAAGATATACCTTAGAGGGATTTTGGGCATGAAAGCACCAAAACCCTAGCTTTCTCTCTCCTTTCTCCTCTCCCCTTCTTTTCCTCTTCTCCAAGCTCCTTTCCCTTTCTTCAAAGTGAAAAATGAGCAAGTGAGCCGAAATTGAAGTGTTGGTGGCTTTTATAGAAGTATTTTGGGCCCACATGAAAAAATACACTTAAATAAAAGGAACATTTTTCCTGCTGCAATTACTTGCACTTAGATAATTAATTTCTTTACAAAATACTCAAGAATTTAACATCTTAACCGTTTAAAGGTTTTATGAGTCAGTTAAAAGAATTATGGCACAATTTTAGCTCAATCCAACGGTGGGATTGTAAGATCCAATCGTTTTATCAAAACTACGCAAGAAAATCCGCACATCCAAAAAATAGTGTTTGGAGTCTTATGTCTCACAGTAGACAACTCCGATCAAGATCTTCACTGTTCGTAATTAAGATCTATTAGAGAATATTAAGCTGACAAAAGTTCAGCTCAATGAGACCATGAATGTCGGAGATCAACCCATTCATGTAATAGGTGATAGAAATTTCTTCCTCCATGGAGCGAGCTCCACTGATCCAAAACACCGTTTTCGACACGTTTCGACGTCGAATGGGTCTCCGATCATTCCAAAGCTTTACGCATACATTAAACAACTTAAAAGCATGCAAAGACACTCGAACCAACATGAGTTGAGCATCAAATACATATACGCATACGTATACGGGTACTCTACTGGTCAAAATGACATCATTCTAAGGTACGGGCGTTACAGTATGTATGTATGTATGTATATATAATAAAAATACTAAAAAATTCTTACATACAATGCCACTAATTAAGAAGGCCCATAACCCTCAACTGCTTTTCTTGAGTTGTTGGGTTAGATGGTAAGAAGAATAGGATAAGATGGGTGTTTAAGACTAAAAGAGAAAAGTTCTCGTTTTAGTCCCACATTGCTTGTTGGGAAGAATGAGAGACTCTCATTCTTTATAAAAGCCCATCAACTCCCTATTCATCCTCATTCCCATAAGTCAAGTTTAAGAGTAGCTTAGCTTTTACATATATGACGAGTTCTCTCAAAAAAGAGAAATCTCATCTTTTAAAGCTTAAATAGTAGTTCAATAAGCTGAATACATGATAATTCAACATATTTTATTACTAATATAAGCTTAAATAATGGTTATTAAGCTTTAAAAAAAATGGGCTATTTAATGGGGGCGGACCTGACCAACCGGATCGACCCGACCCGACCCGACCTCATCGGGTCGAGTGGGTTAGGGGGAAAAAACCCAACCCGACTCAATTTCACCCTTATCTGGGACAAACAGAGACCCGAGATTTTATGGGACCAGGACAGTGCACTGCTCCATAGGGGAACGCGCTGGTCAACCATTTAGTACTAAAACTCGATTTTCTTTTCAAAAAACTTTGCACAAACACATTCAAATCGAATTGAACACTTTAAACATCTATGACGACCCTAGTTTTACTCAAGAAAACATCAAGCCGCCCGTGCTAGTACCCTCTCCAATAAAGTATTAGTAACCCTCAGCTTCTACTCCTTGTTTTAGCCAAAAATCTTTCACGTTCAGCCAGGGATTGATGCTGGCTGACTAAGTATGAAATTTGTTTGCTCCTCCTGCAAAGTCCTTCTGCGGGATTTCCTCGCTCCGAACTTGCAAGAGATGGTGACATCCATCCATTATGTAGGATAAAAAGTAGAATTGTAGAGAGTTGGAGGCTTAGAGCTGTTGGCAAAAAAATAAGTCCAAGAGGGGGAGTGAATTGGACTAATTAGCAAGTTGTGCACTTTTTGAATACTATAACAGATAAACAGTGAAAAGACAGGAAAATGAGAAATATCAAGTACATAGTGATTTATAGTAGTTCGGTCGCGCCTACGTCCACTACCTAATCTCCTCGATTAGGAATTCTAAAGCTTCACTAGTGAGTCCTCTTCACAAGTGAGAAAGAAACCTATTACAGTTTTCTCAACTTCTCAGGTGTGAGACAACCTTTACACAACTCAACTTCAAGGTGTGGGTCAACCTAACTTGCTCAACTTGCGGGTGTGAGCCTACTTAACTTACTCAACTTCTAGGTGTGAGTCAACTTAACTACTCTTCTTATAGGTGAGAATCAGCCTACAATCTATCCTTACACTAAGCATACACTTACTGCCCAAATGGCCTCGTACAAAGGACTTGAAATATGAGATTTCATTTACAAAGACAATCTCTAAGAAATTATAGCATAGATATGAATCTTTACTCAAATAACTACTCAACAAGATATTAAATTTGAAAATGGCTGAGATGAGTAAAGTATGAAAATCTTTTCTCCTTGGAAGATTTCAAAATGATATAAGTTTGAGCACAATATTTCCAAAGATAAAAACTTCCGAAAAAATATAACACAGTTTTTTTTCAAAGAAAAATAGTTTTTGAAAAATCAGACTAAGTTTCAAAGAGTGTTAAGCACAAAGAAAAACTTATCTATTTTGTCTCTGTTTGAATCACAAGATCAGAGTGTATTTATAATAAACACAACGCGATATTCAAACCTTTGAATCTTGAGACCATTTTGAGATAGATTCAAAAATTCAAATTAAACGGTTCAATTCTTTCACAAAAATTGTAGTAAAAGATATGTTTAAATATTATAATAAAAGAAAGTTTACATGAAAATGAAATTTATCAGAAAAAAGATCAATTTTTTTAGGTTTCAGAAACTTGTCAGTTTACTGACAGGTTCATGAGGGTCCTAATGTAGAGTGAGCAACATGAGAGTCCTGCAGGCTTTGAACCGAGAGCATTTTCTAAATTCAGTAAATTCATGAGGGCGCTACTCTTTCGTGAGCTCCCTGCAGTTACTGCCCATAAATTTTCAAGAAATTTCTCGACCAACGTAGCGTTGTACTCATGTAGGAGTGTCCTGCAACCCTTGACCAGATAAACTTAAGTGAATTGGCCACTAGTGTGAGTGTCCTTATGAATTGTGAGCGCCTTGCTCAACTGGGATCTTTTAAAATTCTTTTCTTTTGAAAGATCCGACAAATCAAGTCAATTAAACAATTTTTGGATCAAATCAAAACACTTAGAAGTCATTCAAACATTTTAGAATACTTAGAAACCAATAATCAAACAAGGTTTTAATAAAGATCAGAACTTTTTGCAAAATTTAGAAAAAAAAAACTTCAAAAGCAGTTTTGATCAATTTTTGAAAACAAGATAGAATCAAGGTGAGTGGTTAAAGAATAAGAGTCTACAAGCCTAAAATACAATCAAAGCAACGCTTTACATTTGAAAAACTTGCGGCACGAGGCTTGATTGTACTTTTGTTTTATTAAATCTTCAATGCTCATCTTGAAGTAAAGTAGTACATACAGCTTGAGTAAATCGAATTTCCTGTTCTTTGGCTGAAAGCACTCAAGATAAAGATTAGTTGGACAATCATTGGTTTGTAATCATCAAAATATCCATCATGGGGTTCACTGAGACAACAATAGCATACCTTTTTTTGTAGAATGAACCCATTTTTATAGTTGAGGGGGTGGCTTCTGCATTTAATGCCTTTCTCCATCATTGGGAGTGATTTGCGCCCTTTTCTTATAGAGACTTTATTATTGATTGTGTGCATTGGGATTCACACATGGTTTGATTGGGTTCATGGTTTATGTAGATCGAGTTTGGGATAGAACCTTGTTTGATTGGACTTCTTCCATGAAGCCCTCGGTCGGAGTTGAAAAGGTGCCCTCGGCCATGGTCGAGGCAAAGAGTGCCTCGGCCATGGGATTCCTTGACCATTGGCTAAGGCATGTTATGCTTTGGCTTTCACCGAGGCAAGGTGTAACTTAGCTTTCGCGAGGTTTTGTTCTCATTTTTGGCACAATTTTGTCTAGGGCTTGGCATTAGTTCAATTTTGGGTGTAACAATAAGCCTCTGATGAGTATGTAAAAGTGAAAGTTAGAGATGCTCATCTCTTGAGAGTTGATCTACCAAATTATTTGCCAAGTCTTTCGTTCTCATTGGTTTTATATTTCTCACAGTAATATTAGAATCTTTACTACTTGCCTAGATCGTTTAACATCAAGTTTCATGTACTTAGCCATCTCATGAAAGTTGTTTTTGTTGATGTCTTGACTTTGTGATTGAACTCCAATAGTCAAGTTTTTCCCTCATTTTTCAAGCCACTTGTTGCAAGGATGTCACCTTCCTTGGTTAAGGTTTTTGGAGAGCAATATCATATAACCTTGTTGGTTCCATGCAAAAGTCAAATAGTTATATTATTAACTTTCAAACACGTATGTGTAAAGTAAAAATGAGAGTACAAGAGGCTTGGAAGCTATCCTTGTTCTTTATGGCTTAATTGTTTTGCAACCATGTTTCCTGTTGACCTAGCATGTTTTGTAAAACTTTCGGTTGTGTTAGTTGTCTCGAACCGTTACCCCTTTTTATCTTGGATGTTATTGCTTTAACATCCTAAACTAAATTATTTTTGATGTTTGTAGTGCTTGCATAACGTCGATCTCCTGGCTATTTGGAACTATCTTCTTTCTATTGTTATAAACGTTTCTTAGTACATACGATTTTTACCTTTGTGGTGATCAGGAAAATTCTAGTTTGGCTATAAAAATAGTTTGGTTTGTCGGTTTGCGACACCTTCATGTGAGTTTGAGGCTTTGAACTTTGGCAGATGGTATGTAGAAAGAGGTGTTTGGTGCCAACGCATTGTTGCGCTATCTTGTGGAATAAGACTTGACGTACTCTGCAACCTCTTGATAGGTAAAATGGTACATGTGAGAAGAGAGCCAAGTTTTGAAGTTGTCTGGTTTTGAGGAAAGTCTCATTTTCATTCTAGAGTTATAAGTGAGGGGAATAGTCCTCGGGGTTATTTTTTACGGGCTTTGGCAACATATATGACTTACTTACATTTTGAACATGTGGGTTCATTTTACAAGCCCCAATCTTGTCATTGTACGGGGTTTTTACTTTTTAGATTGCCAGGGGGTTGTTAAGAATGTAGGGACAAAATGCGGAATGTCCCTTGTTCGATTCACAACTTGTTTTTGGTCCTCCTGCTATGTGGAGGTGTATGTTCGCCATAAGGTGTTCTCTTACCTGGCGCTACATCAACATTGATTCGTTTTGGATAGATCACTGGTTGTAGGCTCCGAAACTTTCAGTGTTCCGAGCACGCGACATCTTGTGGGTTGTAATCATCTGTTCTTTTAGGGTGCGTAGCCTCCTTGACCCATTGCTACTTTGATAATTGGTTGATATCTATTGAGGACGATCAGTTGAAGCTATTTGTTTAGATGTGGTTTTATTATTTAGAAGAAGATTGGACATAGTCTTTCGTTCTTCAGTGGTTGTAGTTTTTTTTGTTGTTGATCAATTATACCCTTTCATCTGTAAGCATTTGCAACCATTGGAAGGAGATCGTTTGTGGATTTTTGTTCATTGTTGGTCGTAATCATTTGCTACTTTATGGTGCATAGTGAACGAGTGGTCGTAGCCTCTGCCTCTTTAGGTTTGTGGTGAACATAGAAGGTCGTAGCCTCTTGCTACTTTGGGTATGTTGTAAGTGATCGACCGTAACCTTTGCTATTTGTAGTATACAGCTTACCCTTGGCTGTACCCTTTGCTATTTTAAGGTGTACAACTCACACTTTGTAATGCCCCAAAAATTTCCTTCACCTAGCCCATACCCCATTCGAATCAATGCCCAACTATATGTGTAGTGTCTATTGGAATGTGTGTTATGTTTGTTCGTGTTGTGTGATATTTTTTCTGGTTGCTTGTATGTATGTGGGTAATTTTAAGTGTTTTAACATGTTCTTATGGTGTATGATGTGTGTACAAGTATGAGATTGATCAGAAATCCATCGGATGTCAAAAGTGCCAAAGATAGAGAATTGGAGCCAAGGAGCTTGCTCCCAGTGGGAAGGAGCACGCTCCTCTGCATTAGAAATTATGGTAGTTTTTTGGGGAGGGGAGGAGTGCACTATTGCTGGGAGGAGCATGCTTATTGCACCAAACCGAGACTCAGTTTACTCTTAGGTGCAGGGAGGAGCGCGCTCCTCGTGCGAAAACCCAATTTTTGGGGATTTTTCTCTGTGAGCCCAACATGAGATTTAAAGGGGACTTCGTCCAGTTTCTGTTCAGTTGGGCTAAAAAAAAAAGAGGAAGGGAAGATGAGAAAATAGGAGAACCTAGGGTTCCAAAGTTGATTTCCATCAAGAAATCCACCCAAGGTAAGCTTTTCCTCCATTTTTGTCCATCAAATCACTATTAAAGATGAATGGTAGGTTTCTAATGGTGTAGTTTTCACTATGGGTCACGGTTTAGGAAGGACCCAACCTGGGGTTTTGTTGTCTTAAGCTTGGAAAATGTTGGAAATGGTAGGAATAAGATCCCCTGACCTAGAACCACGCCCAATGGGCATTTTCCAAACAATGTGCTGATTTGGAGGTGCATAAAGTTGGGGTTTCAATGGAAACCCTATAACCCTGTTGGCCCAGATATGTCCAAAAGGGGGGGGGGAATTGGACACTTAGCAGATTTTAACCTTTCTTAATAATGTGCGGAATATTGAAAGCAGATTAAACAAAGTATAATAAATAAATACAATGTATGTAAAAGAGACAATGCAATCAGGATTTATAATGGTTCGGCCTCGCCTACGTCCACTACCTAACCTCCTACGTTAGGATTTGTTCAAACTCAACTATGGATCTTCTTACAGGTGAAGATCAAACCGATACACTTTCTCAACTTACGGGTGTGAGAAGACTGTTTCTCGACTTACGAGTGTTAGAAGACCGTTACAACTTTGAGCAACACTTGCTTTAGCCTAGTGATTAACTAGTCACTACAAACTGAATACAAGATGAGATATGATTCCCCTTACTCAGAGTCAAAATGATACTTACAAAGTTTTGGATTGAACCTTTTGTTACCACAGATTCAACAAAATATGTATGATGAAGTTTGGCTGAAAACAGGTTCAAAGAGCTTTTGTCTTCTTCAATAGATTTTAAAAATGATCAAGAAGAAGATGAAGATCAATCAATCCAAAAGACTTGATATTTTTCTTTCAAAATGATCGTAAGTTTAAGCACAAAGAGTAGTAGACTAACTTTCAAAAGTTTTTCGAATAAGTGAAAATTGTTAAGACGTTTTTGAATGAATTCCAGTTTTTGTGTATCGATTCGTTGTTTTTCTGTTCTAAGGCAACACATATATATAGAAATAATCGAGGCGCAATGGACTTAGTGAATTTTGGCGCTCTAGGTCATTTCAAAATACAACGACTACATTCTTTCCCGAAATAGATCAATTCAGCTCTATACATATTATGGCGCTAACACCTGAATCATTTGATCATTTACGAAAAAGGAATGTTCTAACAAAGTATTAGAACGTTCAAAAAGTTCTGAAAAAATTGTTATACAATTCTGAAAAGTTGTTGTACGGTTATGAAAAAGTAAACTGTAATAGTGTCAGTGTCAGAACAGTAACATTGTTGAATTAGCGTCCTGACACATAATATCAACTTTGTCGTTTTGTTCCTTGAAGGCGCTCATGGAGCATTAGCGTTCTGCTGAACAATGAAGTGAGGGCATTACTAATTCGTAAGCATCCTAACTTACTTTAAGATTAAAATGACTTAAATCATGAGGGCGCTACTCGACAGCTAGCGTGCTGCTTTGTTTTAAAACACTTAGACACACGAGGGCGCTACTTATAAGTAAGCGTCCTAAAATTTTTAAACAGTTTTGAAATAATATTAAGTGTGCCGAAGGACAGTAACCGTCCTGAAAGTTATTAAGTTGATTCTAAGGATGAGGGCGCTTCTATCCAGGTAGCGTCCTGACAGTTTTTCAATTTATAACTATCAGCATCCTTAAAGATAGAAATCAATTGAAAACTAAAAGAACTTTCAACGAGCTGAAACTAAGTCAGCGTCGTGACACTTTCGAAGGTTGACTAAAGGGAGGCCGCTACTTACAAGTAAGCGTCCTAATGAATAAGTTCAATTCAACCTTGAATGAATGTCATTATCCTAATATTTTATCAATGTCCTGACTCATCCAGTCCAAGAGGGCGCTGCTAAAACATTAGCATCCTGAAAGACTCTATAAAAATGGTTTTTAATTTCTCGATTAAAGCTCGATTAATCAAGATTAAAAACAAGATATTTTCGAATTAAATCGATACGACTAACACATGCAGTCATGCATATTGTTGAATCAAATAACAGAGAAGGTTCCATAACCTAACATAATCTAATCATACTCTCGAATATCTTCAAATGATCATGGTCTTCAAGTAGATCTTTAATATGTTCGCCATGCATCATTGATTCTTTGAAACCTTTAAGTAAGATTAGATATGCCATCTATGCAGTATTAACATAAACAGAATGTGGTTTGTAATGATCAAAATATCTTTTGTATTAGGGGCATGAGGATAATTGGTTCAACAATCTCCCCCTTTTCTACGATTTCAAACACATTAGTATAGGCTTTGAAGCAAGCTAAAATAATGATGTGAGTATGCATGAAATGCAGTGAATAATGCATTAAGTAATATTCCTTATGTAATCTCCCCCTGAATGTATGATGCTTCAATGATATTACTTTTTCCCCTTTTGAAAACATCAAAAAGAGTAAAGTATCATGAAATGTCTCCCCCCATATAGAGGTAAGCATCAAAATATCATAGATCAGTCTCAGAGAACATGCTTAGCTCTTTTCAAATGTGAACAAACTGGTCTTTTGGAAAAACTTTAGTAAATATGTTAGTCAGTTGTTCTTTGGTTCCAATGTGAGACCATATGATTTCTCCATTTTGCACATGATCCCATCAAAAGTGATGTCCTATTTGAATATGCTTAGTTTGGGGGTGCAACACAGGATTTTTAGATATGTTAGTAGCACTAATATTGTCACACAAAATCTCAGCACATTGAATATGTATTCTATAATCCTGAAGTTGTTGGTTCATGTATAGAACCTGAGAACAACAACTTCCAGCAGCAACAAATTCTGCTTTAGCCGTGGATAATGCCACTGAGTTTTGCTTTTTGCAAAACCAAGAAATTAATGGATTTCCAAGAAAGTGACAAAATCCGGAGGTACACTTTTCCTATCAGTTAGACTACCGGCATAGTCGAAGTCTACATAACTTCTCAGATCAAATGTAGTACCTTTGGAATACCAAATTCCTAAGTGTGTTGTGCCATTTATGTATTTGAATATTCGGTTGACACACTTTAAATGAGATTCTTTAGGTTCTGATTGAAATCTTGCACAAAGACAGACACTGAACATAATGTAAGGTTGACTTGCTGTTAAGTACAACAGACTTCCAATCATACTTTTATAAAGTTTTGAATCAATTGCTTTACCTTTTTCATCCTTGTTTAATTTGATTGCAGAGGTACAGAAAGTATCAATTGATTTCAAATTATGTGATAACCCACGACCAGTGACATCTTGACCAGCACAGAACCCCCGGGTACATCCTCCCTCAATACACCAGCCATCCCGTCAGTCTAATATAAACAACCTAATAAACATAAATCTCATACAAACAAGAAATATATGGACATAATCAAATCATCAAGTTATATACATCTTCCAAAAAATGACAACCATAAAAGTCCATAAGTCCAAAATATACAAAACCAAAACTAACCATAGGTACAACCCATTTATGTGTTAATTATAAATACATAGGTGCTATTAAGTACATATTTACAGAAATACAAAAATGTACAAAAACACCTACATCACCAAAAATATGGGAAATACTCCGCAGTCAAGCTTTCCCTTCCCTTTTCCTATATGAACCTGAAATGATAAGAATGAGGAGTTAGCTACAACAAGCTCAGTGAATGTTTTCTACAAGTGGCAATATACATGCATTTAGATAAAACAAGACAAGATCATCAAAACATTTTAAATAACATGGTGATATACAAGATTACATACATGCCAAATATAATGCATCATGTTAATACCCAAGACAATGCATATCATTTTCCAAACATGCCAATGCAATCCTAGACACCTCCTGAGTAAGGGCGATCAAAGGCTTGGGTTCGCGACACTCAGAGCCCTATCCGACTAAACAATACTCGTATTCTAATAGGATTCATGGGGTCATGTAGCTAATAGGATCAACCCACCAAGACAAGTATAATGTCTAGGCGACCATATCTACACAAGCCATAAAATCCTCTGCAAGGTCCACAACTGGGGATCACCGTTAGACTTACAAGACTTCCCAAGGAAAATTTCAACTAGGAGATCCAACCCAATTGCTAACCGAACCAGACTATTCTCAAACTCATTTAATGATTCATTAAAACTTGCATATTACATATATATCAATTCAAGACATTTTATATAATACAATGCCACATATATAGAATCCAAATGTAAGAAACACTCACAATCGATTGGCTAGACTAGCCAATCCAAATCCAACCAATATAAGCACTGGGATGCCACCAATACACTCCTATGCACCTCAACCTTCAAATGGCTTAATTGGGATACTTGGATCAATCACAAACCTTGCATATACATAGGTTCATTCATCATAAAAATCAGCCCAATTACATGCCAAATAACCATAATTTAAAGTCCCAATTCAATAGCCAACATAGACTCTAAAATGGTTGCACCTATGAGCTAACCCATATAGCTCAAACAAGCCATTTAGCATCTAATTAAACTCATAAACAACCCATAAAATGCATTCAACACAAATATGGGTTCAATTAGACTAATCCCCAAATTTGGGCAAATTTCCAAATTCATGGCCTAAGCCAAATTTGTACTACACCTAGGTTTTCCAACATTCAGATTAGTATTTTAAACCATCAATCATCCACATTTACCCATTTGATCAACATAGATGACATGCAACTTGAATGGAAAACCCTAAGTCCATAACCTAGGTTTAGGTCAAATACACACAACCCTACCAATTTCTTGCTAGAAATTGGGGTTTCACCATTAATGGGTTCCCAACACCCTCTAATCACACATACCTAACATGCAAGACCTAACTCCAACATGTGTTCTTCCACCACCCCCTTCAAATTCGGGATTCAAGTGTGGAAAACACTCCTTGGGTGTAGGTTTAGATCAAGGGAAGCCATTACTACCATTTACAAGCTCATATGAGCACATGCAAACCAAACCCTAACTTGGAACTACAGAAAATCGTTGACCATAACAAAAGATACACCATTCACAAGCTTGCAAACAACATTAAAGGTATTCTAATTGAAGAAAATGGAGAAATTATACCTTAGAGCAAGATTTGGGTGGAAATCCCTTTGGAAGGTACCCTCCTCTCTTTCTCCCTCTTTTCCCCTCTCTTTCCCTTCAATTTGGTGCAAAATGAATGAAAAATGGGTGCTGGTTGCTTAAATATACAAGCTTGGGCCAACACAAAAAGTTGCAAAAAAACTGGTTTTCCCAGCATGGAGCGCGTTCCACCAGCCCTGAAAATTCCCATTAATGGGTTTTTGGTTCATGGAGCACGCTCCACCAAATCTGGTGGTCAAAAAAATTTGGATTTTGTTCATGGAGCGTGCTCCACCCATGCCTGAACCAAAAATCACCCCCAGCTTGACCCATGGGGCTTCCTCCTCCATGAAGCGCGGTCCTCCATGCACTGAGACAAAATCTATCTCGGATAAGTGCAAGGAGCGAGCTCCATGGTTCCAGAACTCCATTTTTCATGTTTCGACGCCGAATGGTCTCCGATGGTTTCAAAACTTTTAATGCGCATCAAACAACATCAAAGCATGGGGGAACACTCGAACTAACACGCATAAAGTATCATATACGTATACGGGTACACTACAAGTTCTGATGACATCATCCTAAGGTACGGGCATTACAAATTATGCATTTAAAACTTTTTAACCATTTCCTTAGCATACTTTGATTGGCTTATGAAGGTGCCTTTTTGCATTTGCTTAATTTGCAAGCTGAGAAAGTACGTAGGTTCTCGTATCATACTCATCTCAAATTCCTTTTGCATTAATCTTGAAAACTCATCACACAATTCTTTGTTTGATGCACCAAAAATGATATCGTCCACATAAATTTGAACAATAAGCATATTATCATTATGGTGTTTGATAAACAAAGTTGAATCAAGTTTTCCTTTTTAAAACTTATGATCTAAAAGAAATGAACTCAATTGATCATACCAAGCTCTTGGAGCTTGTCTTAATCCATACAAGGCTTTGTGGAGTTCGAACACGTAGTTAGGGTCTTGAGCATCCTCAAACCCTGGAGGTTGTTTCACATAAGGGAAAATCGTTGTAACAAGCATAGGCAAGTACCATCCTTATTGCCTCTAATCTTGCTACTGGGGCTAAGGCTTCTTCGAAGTCTATGCCTTCTTCTTGGTTGTACCCTTATGCAACCAATCTAGCCTTATTTCGGACTGTGATACCTTGTTCATTCTTTTTGTTTCTAGAAATCCACTTGGTTCCTATAACATATTGATGAAAAGGTCTAAGAACTAATTCCCATACATTGTTTCGCACAAAGTGTCCTAGTTCTTCTTGCACAGCAAGAATCCAGTTTTCATCTTTCAGTGCATCTTCCACTTTAATTGGTTCAAATTGTGATACAAAAGCCACAAGCTCTTGATCTCTTTGAATTGAAGCTCTAGTGGATACACCCTTTCGTGGATCTCCTAAGATTTGATATTGGGAAAGACCTTGAAGCAGTCTAGAGTTTTTAGAAGATTCTAAAGTTGTTTCAGGTTCAAGATCTATAATCTTGGTTGTCTTGAGTTCATCATCATCAAAGTTTAATTGTTTAAATTCATCCTCAAGACTTTTCTTACTTTCACTTCCATCAAAATTTACATGAATTTATTCTTCTACGGTTTGATTAGATTTATTGAAAACTCTATAGGCTCTACTGTGAGAAAAATATCCTAAGAATATTCCTATGTAAGATTTAGGTTCAAACTTATCTAGACTGCCTTTATCATTAAGGATAAAACATTTGCATCCGAATACTCGAAAGTAATTGATGTTGGGTGCTCTAACCTTCCACAATTCATATAGAGTTTTATTCAAATCTTTTCTTATTAGGATTTGGTTCATTACATAGCAGGCTGTGTTAATAGCTTTACCCCAAAAATGATTTGTAGTGTTATACTCATTAAACATTGTTCTACACATTTCTTACAGAGTTTTATTCTTTCTTTCAACTACACCACTTTGTTGTGGTGTCCTAGGGGCTGATAGATGGTGAGTGTAACCTTGATTATTAAAAAACTCTTTGAGATTTTTATTGAAAAATTCACCACCTCTATTACTCCTAATTATGTTGATTTTTTAACCTTTTCTAATTATTGACTCTTTTACAGAATTTTATAAATATTTCACATGCATTAGATTTGTGAGCTAATAAAAACACCCAAGTAAATTTAGTGAAATCATCAACGATCGCGAATACATAGGATTTACCACCTAAGCTTTGGGTCTTGGTTGGTCCGAAAAGATCCATGTGAATCAGTTTGAGAGCTCGAGGTTGATTGATGCCTCTTACTCTTAAATGATGAACGGGTATGCGTACTAAGTTGACATGGTTCACACACCTTGTTGTTTGAGTAAGTTCCTTTCGTAATACCCTTGGCAAGGTCATTTTTGACAATTTTGGATATGTTATCCATACTAACATGAGCTAATCTCCTATGCCATAGCCATGCATCATTACAAGAAATAACACTTAAACATGTTATATTTTTTTTTCTTCATGTCATTAAAGTTTGTGCAATACACATTCTTAAGCCTAGATGCCATGAATGTAACAGTTTTATCTACATGCTTGACAATGCACCTATTTGCTTCAAAAGAAATGTCATAACCCTTGTCACATAATTGACTTACGCTTAAGAGATTATGCTTCAGCCCTTTAACATAAAGTACATCAGATATAGATAGAGAATCGTTACTAATAGTTTAGATGCCTTCAATGTCACCTTTGCTGTCGTCTCCGAAAGTTACCTTTCCTTCTTTCTTCTTTTCAAGGCTCAGAAATTTAGATTTATCTCTAGTCATATGCCTTGAGCAGCCGCTATATAGATACCATATATCTTCATTTTGGCATATCTACACAACATAAAATATTTTTGACTTTGGTACCCATGCTAGTTTGGGTCCATGCATGTTGGCATTAGCAAGAACAAAATTTTCAATTCATGCATATTTCTTTTTCTTTCTACTTAAGACATTAAATCTAAGTATGGTATGACCTTCCTTATGAAATTTGTGGCATGTTGGTCATTTGGTCAGTAAGGTGTTGTATTCCATTTGTTTTTACCCATGCGTATAGCTTAAGCCAGCTTTGTCGAATGCACATCTTTGTGATCCTAACATCATGTCAAATAACTTTTGACCATTTGTGAATTTAATCACGGTGCAGTTAAGGTCTTCCTTTTCCTTTCTAAGAGTTTTATTTTCATTTTTTAGTTTCCCAACAACTTTCTTAAGTTGTTCATTATCTAGAGACAATCCGTCTAGCTCTTCTTGTTAGAATTCTATTTCCTCAAGAGTTTCTTCAAGACTATGCTTGAGCTTTTCATTATTCTTGATCTCTTTACTAAGTTTTGTCTTAAGCTCCTAAATATGAATATTGAAAGCATTAAGTTCGTCAATAGGTTCAAATTTTACCTCTGTGCTTTCAATTAAGGACAATGCAGCAGTGTGATCTGAGTCAGGTTCATCTTCTCTTGAGCATGAATCATCCCATGTAGCTTTGAGAACCTTATTGTCCTTTCTAGTATTCTTTTTATATTTAATAGGACAATCACTTTTTACATGACCTGGTTTGTTACAACCATAACATATTAACTCTACAGGTTTAGACTCGAGTTTCTTTCCTTTGTGAAACCTTGAGTAAGTGCTACTCTTACTCTTTCTCCTGAGTAACTTGTTGAACTTTAAAAATAGCATAGCCATGTCATCTTCTGAGTCTGAATCATCTTCAGAATCAGTTTCAACATTGAGGGGAATAGATTTCTTTTCTTTTTCCTCAACCTTGACCGGGCACTTTCTATCTTTTAACTTCATTTCATGAACCCTGAGTGAACCGCATAGTTCATCAAAGGTATATTCAGCCAGGATTTTGGCTTCTTCAATGGCCGTAGCCTTGGGTTCCCATACCTTGGTAGACCCCTTAGAAACTTTCTAATAGTTTCTTCCTGGTCATATCCTTTTCTTAGATTTTTTTATCTCATTGATGTTTGTTGTAAATCAAGCAATAGCCTCAGCTATTGATTCAATTTCCTCTATCCTATAGGTCTCATATTTTTCAACTAGTAATTGGAGCTTTGCCTTTTTGACTTGCAAAAGTCCCTTTGTGGTTGACCTCTAACTTATCCCATATTTCTTTAGTGGTTTCACACGCACTAACTCTATTGAATTCTTCAATGGATAAACTGGAAAACAAGATATTTACAACTTGGTTATTTAATAACTCTCTTTTCTTTTCCTTGGTACTCCATTCGTCTAACTCTTTTGGGACAGTGGCACTGTCTACTATTTTAGAAAGTGTTGGACAACCGTTTGTCACATCCCACATTTCTAAATCTTGGACTTTTAGGTAGTACCTAATCTTAGTTTTTCAATGAGAGTAGTTATCTCCCTTGAACAATGGTGGACAATTTGTGGAGTTTCCTTCACCTGAAAATTAAGTACTTCTTTCGTTTTGTCTTGCCATACTCAATTAAAAATGGTTAGATACTTTAATGGTTAACCTACTGTGATACCAATTGTTAGCCCAGATATGTCCAAGAGGAAGGTGAATTGGACAATTAGCTGATTTTAACCTTTCTTAATAATGTGCGGAATATTGAAAGCAAATTAAACAAAGTATAGCAAATAAATACAATAAATGTAAAAGAGACACTGCAATAAGGATTTATAGTGGTTCGGCCTCGCCTACATCCATTACCTAACCTCCTCAGTTAGGATTTGTTCAAACTCCACTATGGATCTTCTTACGGGTGAAGATCAAACCGGTACACTTTCTCAACTTACGGGTGTGAGAACTACAGTTTCGCAACTTACGGGTGTGAAAAGATTGTTTCTCGACTTACAGGTGTGAGAAGACCATTACAACTTTAAGCAACACTTCCTCTAGCCCTGTGACTAACCAATCACTACAAACTGAATACAAGATGAGATATGATTCCCTTTACTCAGAATCAAAATGATACTTACAAAGTTTTAGATTGAACCTTCTGTTACCACAAATTCTGCAAAATATGTATGATGAAGTTTTGTTGAAAATATATTCAAAGAGCTTTTGTCTTCTTCAATGGATTTTAAAAATGATGAAGATGAAGATCAATCAATCCAGAAGACTTTATGTTTTTCTTTCAAAATGATCGTAAGTTCAAGCACAAAGAGTAGTAGACTAACTTTCAAAGGTTTTCGCACAAGTGAAAACTGTTAAGACGTTTTTGAATGAAGATCAATTTTCGTGTATCGATTCATTGTTTTTCTGTTCTAAGGCAGCACATATATACAGAAGTAACAGAGTCGCAATGGACTTAGTGAATTTAGGCACTCTAGGTCATTTCAAAATACAACGACTACATTCTTTTCCAAAATAGTTCGATTCAGCTCTGTGGATATTACAGCGATAACACCTGAATCATCTGATCATTCACGAAAAAGGAATGTTCTAAGAAAGTATTAGAACGTTGAAAAGGTTCTGAAAAAGTTGTTGTACGATTCTGAAAAGTTTTTGTACGGTTATGATAAAGTAAACTGTAATAGTGTCATTGTTAGAACAGTAACATTGTTGAATTAGTGTCCTAACGAATAATATCAATTTTGTCATTTTGTTCCTTTAGGGTGCTCATAGAGCATCAGCGTTTTGCTGAACAATGAAGTGAGGGCGTTACTGATTCATAAGCGTCCTGACTTACTTTGAAATTAAAACGACTTCAATCATGAGGGTGCTACTCGATAGCTAGCATCCTGTTTTGTTTTAAAACACTTAGACACACGAGGGCGCTACTCATAAGTAAGCGTCCTTAAATTTTAAAACAATTTTGAAATAATATTAAGTGCGCTGAAAGACAGTAAGCGTCCTGAAAGTTATTAAGTTGATTCTAAGGATGAGGGCGCTTCTATCCAGCTAGCGTCCTTACAGTTTTTCAACTTATAACTATCGACGCCCTTAAAGATAGAAATCAATTGAAAACTAAGAGAACTTTCAGCGAGCTGAAACAAAGTTAGCATCCTGACACTTTGAAATGTTGACTAAAGGGAGGCCGCTACTTACAAGTAAGCGTCCTAATGAATCAGTTCAATTCAACCTTGAATGAATGTCAGTAGCCTAATATTTTATCAACGTCCTGACTCATCAAGTCTAGGTGGGCGCTGCTAAAACATTAGCATTCTGAAAGACTCTATAAAAATGATTTTTAATTTCTCGATTAAAACTCGATAAATCACAATTAAAAATAAGATATTTTCGGATTAAATCGATTCGAATAAAACATGTAGTCATGCATATTGCTGAATCAAAATGACAGAGAAGGTTCTACAACCGAACATAATCTAATCATACTCTCGAATATCTTCAAATGATCATTGTCTTCAAGTAGATCTTTAATATGTTCGCCATGCATCATTGATTATTTGAGACCTTCAAGTAAGATTAGATACGCCATCTATGCAGTATTAACATAAATAGAATGTGGTTTGTAATGATCAAAATATCTTTCGTATTAGGGACATGAGGATAATTGGTTCAACAAACCCAAGGTGCATGTATATTTTATGGTCTCCTAGGACGTTTTCGAATGCATGTATTTTTTATGCGTTAGATGCTTGTGAATGGCCTAAGCCCTAGAATGTGCACTTAGGGTTTTCCAATTTGCATGCACGTGACTCATGTTGTGTAATTGGATGGGTTTTGATGAACCATGATTCCAATCGATGTTTCCTTATGGTTTAGAAGGGTGCTTAGTACAATTGGCCCAATGTGACTATGTTAAGACTGTTGATGTAACTACTCTCACCCAGTTTTGTTTTGATGATTACAAACAATATATCTGTGATCACTAATCTCTTTGACGTAGTTGTTTCAGTGCTAACTAGCTATATCAGATGGATTCAACCGCACTGTCAAAGCATGTGGAGGAAACAACATCTTACAAAGATTCAAGAGCTTTATGGTTGTATTTTTTTTATAATCTTAGTGTTGTAGAGTAATATTTGCATGTTCCAACCACAACATGATTTGCATCGTTTCAAAAACCATTCACATAGTTTATTATACTCATGCATATGTTGGCCCATATATGTTCAAGAGGGGGAGGGGGGCAATTGGACACTTAGCAGATTTTAACATTTCTTTTAAATTTAAGAAATATTGAAAGCAGATTAAATAGAGTATAACAAATAAACATATTGAAAGTAAGAGAGACAGTACAAACATAATTTATAGTGCTTCGGCCTCGCCTACATCCACTACCAAACCTTCTCATTTAGGATATGTCCAAACTCCACTAAGGATCTTCTTATGGGTGAAGACCAAACCGTTACACTTTTTCAACTTATGGGTGTGAGAAGAACCGTTATAATTTCTCAACTTAAGGGGGTGAGAAGAAACTTTTCTCAACTTCCGGGTGTGAGAAGAACCTTTTCTCAACTTCCGAGAGTGAGAAGAACCGTTACAACTTTGAGCAACACTTGCGCTCTAGCCCAGTGACTAACTATTCACTAATATTTGAATAAAAGACGAGATATGATTCCCTTTACTTAGAATCAAAGTAATACTTACAAAGCTTTGGATTGAACCTTCTGTTACCACATATTCAGCAAAGTATGCATGATAAAGTTTAGCTGAAAACTAGTTCAGAAAGCTTTTGTCTTCTTCAATGGATTTAGAATGGATATAGATGAAGATCAACTAATCTAGAAGACTTAAATGTATTTCAAAAGATTGTGAGTTCAAAAGCAGAGAGTAGAAGATTAACTTCCAAAAGTTTTTGCACAAGTGAAAACTGTTAATACGTTTTGAATGGATTTCAATTTTCGTATTGATAAATCGATTATTTTCTTTAATATGCTCTAAGGTAGCATATACATAGAAAGAACAGTGGCGCAATAGACTTTGTGATTTTGGCGCACAAAGTCATTTAAAAAACAACGAACACATTATTTTCCGAAACAGATCGATTCAGCTTTGTGTAATTTACGGCGATAGTGTTAACCTATACGATTCATCACTTGCTCGTCCCTAAATATACTGTGATATAGCATATTTTGATGATCACAAACAAAGTACTTTTCGGTGCTAACGAACGTTTATCAAAAACTTATCTCTGCACCAAAGGAAAAACAAAAAGCCAAGGAACGAATCGATCAAGGAACTCAAAGCTCATAACCAACTGTCAAGATCATTTCAACTAAAGAACTTTAATGATCACATCCTGATTTCAAGATTACTTCACTCGAACGATTCGATCAAGCTTCATGTCTACAACTCTCGATCAACGTTCAAGACATTCAGCTCCGCAACGCTCTTATTGAAGATCTCATAATGAAGAGTTGGATTTAACGGTTATGAGAAATGAGAAATACATAAAGTATTTAAGGTATATCTTTCTCAAATCGTTATTGTTCAAAATGTTTTTCAAAACCATGCATAAATCATCTACATATGTTTTTATAATCTGGATGTTTTGATTTCATGTTTTTACGGTATTTCAAATGATCTAATACTATATATTTAATTTGAAATCTACCAAGTTTTTATTCGCATTTATCGTATATTTTATCGCGAGTCAAAACTATTTTCAAAGAGTTTTGCAGGACGCTAATGAGTTAGCAGCGCTCTCCTGAACTTGATAAGTAAGGACACTAATAGTTCATTAGAACGCTGATAACATTCAAGGTTGCAATGAACTGATTAATCAGGACACTCACTTGTATAATAGTGGCCTCCTCTATTAGTCAACCTATGAAGTTGTCAGGAAGCTGATTCAGCATCAGCTCACTGAAAGATTTCTTAAGTTCTTCCAATAATGTTTCTTTGAGGACGCTGATAGTTGTAAACAAACTATCAGGACACTTTCTGGATAGGAGCGCCCTCACCTTTGGGAATCAACTTAGTAACTTTCAAGACGCTGATTGTCCTTCAACGTGTTTGTGCCTTATGTAAATGATTTTTAACTGGTAGGACGTGTACGTAATGTAGCGCCCTCATGTTTTGTTTTATGTTTTAAAAGTAGGACGCTTACTCGGATAGTAGCGCCCTCAAGGTTAAGTCGTTTTAGTATCTAAGTAAGTCAGGACGCTCACGTTTCAGTAGGGCCCTCACTTCATTGTTCAGTAGGATGCTTATATGTAATGAGCGCCCTCACAGAACAAAACGACAAAGTTGATATTATGCGTTAGGACACTAATTACGGAATCAGGACGCTAATTCCACTACTGTCATTGTTCGAACAAGTACACTACGTAAGTTTACTTTTTCGGAATAGACCTTTGCACAGTCTTTTTCAGACTTATCAGAGAACTTCTCTGATGCATGAAATAAGTTTTTCTAAAACCTTTCCCTTTCATGAAATTTGTAAAGAACCAGAATGTTAGTGAAAATTGCAGTTGCCATTTTCATATAACATTCTAGCCATTGTGTATAAACGTTCATATTATTTGAACTTCAAATGTCTAACGGCTATGTCTCACTAAGTTTATAAATACCAACACTTAGGACCAAACAACTTTCCAATCATTTTGTATTGTGCCAATACTTTTTAAAAGTTAGTCTATGTCAAAATGTATTTCAACATCTAATCTTTCAAAGTATTTTTCACTGATACCTTTACGATTACGAACGATTTTCATATTGAGCTTCAATTATATTATATTTTTGAAAATCTATTTTTACTGGTATCAACTCAAATTCTCAGCACTGATTCATATTTGGTATCATTCTTGCTGAATAAAGAATTTGAGAAATAGTTCAAGATATACAGTTGTACTTGTTTTCATATCCTAAGTATTGTATTGAACTATATTAATAGTTGCATTAACTACTAATCATTGAACCAGAAGTTTTCATACTTATATTTGATATCTATTTTGAAAAATGTTTGTGTCTTTGATTTACACTAGTTTTTTTCATTTCCAAGTCAATGTTTTATTGGTATCATATTATTTTTGAAGAAGCGCTGATTTTCGTATCATATCATTCATGCTTTTCGAAACTGCACTTGAGCAATACCGAACATTGAAAGGTAAAGGACTGTAAGTGTATTTTAACTTAGCATTACCTATTTCCTATTTCATATCATTGTAATGCTATGTACTGAGCTTAATTGTAAAGTGTTCTACTACGTTAGAACCAACCAACATCTTAGTGTTGTAATGCTGCTGTGTTTATGGACTAAAACAACCAGGACAAGTGAAGGTAGTTCACTTAATGATTTCAGGATTTTAATCATGTAAGGTTATCTCTGAACCTGTAAAAGAGAAACAGTTGTTCCTTAACCCAAAAAAGGGTCAAGGTTCTTCCTTATCCCGTAAAAGGAAAACGGTTCATCCTCATCCCATAAAAGGATAGGTGCGTCCTTAACCTGAAAAAGGATAGGTTATCTCTTAACCTGTAAAAGAGAAACAATTGTTCCTTCTCCCGTAAAAGGAACATGGGTTTCTCTTTATCCCGGTAAAAGGAAATTTGGTTCACCCTTAGCCCATGAAAGGATATGTTTGCCTTTAACCTGTAAAAGGGGCAGTTGTAACGGTTTGGTTCTCACCCGTAAGAGAATCAGTTAGTGGATTGAGAAAATCTTAATCGGGAGATTAGGTAGTGGACGTAGGCTTAGCCGAACCACTATAAATCTGTATGTCACACTTTTGCATTTTAGTCTGTGTTCTAATTTGCATCATATTCCAATACACTTATGTAAATCACTAAGTTATTGGAATAAAGTTTAAAATTGACCATTGCACCCAATTCACCCCCTCTAGCACCTGAATCTACTAATCGTTCACGAAAGAGGAATGTTCTGATAAAGTATTAGAACGTTCTTAAAAGATTCAAAAAGTTCGGAAAAGTTTTGCACAGTTCTGAAAAAGTAATCTAAAAATGTGTAAGTATCAGAATAGTGACAGTGTTGAATTAGCGTCCTAATGCATAATGTCAACTTTGTCATTTTGTTCCTTAAGGGTGCTCATGAACTATAAGCGTCTTGTTGAACTGTGAAGTGAGGGCACTACTTGCTCGTAAGCGTCCTAACTTACTTTGTCGATTAAAATGACTAAACTTCGTGAAGGCGCTAATTCACAATTAGCGTCCTGCCTTGTTTTAAAATAATTAAAGTCACGAGGGCGCTACTAACGAGTAAGCGTCCTGATATTTAAAAACAATTTAAAACAATGAAAAAAACAATTTAAAACTAACGATTCTGTAGCAGCGTCTTAACAGATTAACAGGTTGACTTAAATGAGGCTGCTACTTGTAAAGTGAGCGTACTGATGAGTAAGTATAATTCAACCTTAAACATTATCAGCGTCCTAATGTATTACTAGCGTCTTGATTCACCAAATTCAGGAGGTCGTTGCTAAGACATTAGAGTCTTGATAAAACGTATTTAACGTTAATGTAAATTTCTTTTCCCCCATCTATTCCTCTTATTTTTCTCCTCCCCCTTTGATATCATCAAAAAGTGAAGAAAAGAGACTAAGATCTCCCCTTGTGACTAACTAGAGTAGCCAAGCTCCCCCTTACATGGAGACTCCCCCTTACTTTGTGCATTCACCCTCAAGATGATTTATGATGACGTGTCATAGTTAGGTACGTGAGAATGCGTAAGGTCTACTATACTGGTAGTCACGTGAGAAACAAATCTTATTTTTTAAGCGCATAGCGAAATAGTTTGACTAATTCATAGGCTAAAATATTTGAAATAATAGTGAAGACGAGAATCGTAGTCAGAGGGAATGAGAAAGAATTGCCGAAAGATGAATTCATAGAGAATTTTTAATTGTGGGCAATTATTCTCCATAGTGTTTGGCATAAACATAAGTTTGGAAAACAATCCAAACACAGAGTATGCATTAAGATTTGTAAACAAACAAGCACAACAAACTTACAACATAGGCAGAATGATTTAAGATTAAGCAAGGCCTAGCTATTATGATTCTAACAAGATGCAAAGTGTATAGTTTGAAGTACATGGCATGTATTAGATATCAAAAATCATAGTCGATTGATGCATACAAAATATAATATTAAAGAGCAACATCAATGACATGTGAGATGGAAAATTATAAACTTTCCATAGTTTAGACATGTGAAGATATATATGATGAATATCAAAGTCTAAACATGCTGAATATATGCTAAATTTCATAGAAATAATTCAAGCAACAACATACATTCATTTTCCTATTCTAGGCAAGTAATTTCAATTGAAGCATGGCCTAAAATGTTTGATACAATGATTCTAATGAGAAAGCATTTGAAAGGGTATGTACTCATTAGAAATCAAATGTCCATGAGTTTGATGCTATCATGATATGGTATGAAGCAGATGCATCAAAGTCAGGAAATCATTGAAAAGATAATGCCACAAGATAATAATCATAAGTGTAGGCAATATTCTTTTCAGGATATAGGCGTATGATATGAAATTATATATATGGCCTATAATCATTAGCATAAACATGAATCATGCATAGATGAGATTTTCTAAGTTCAGAGCAAGCATGATCATGATGTGAACTAACATAGGCAGAAATAAACTATTAAAGCACAACCTAGATATTGTGTTACCTGATTAATTTGATAATCAGATATCACAAGTTCAAGATGAGCATAAATAATCATAATATAGTATAAGATACAAGATAAGTCTAATCATGATATTTATCAGACAGTCACAGATAAGCATATCAGGTACTCAAGATAGATGTCACTAGTCAAGAAAGATGTCACCAATAAACTGATAAATGCATTAGACATAGTAAGATTTTATCACAATGCAGTTTATCAGAAAATATGAATAGGATAACATTAGTATGATGACAGATAATCATGTTCATGAGAGCAACATAGTTATGCAACATAAATATTCAAAATTTGTTTTGCAAACATAGAAGCAGGCATATCAGAGCATGCATCAAGCAGATTGTGAACAATGATAAGTGTGTGCAGCATAAGAATATGAAATATAGCATTCACACAAATTCAAGTAGATCAGTCATTCAAATATAGTAAAACATTAAAATGCTAATGAAAGATAGAAAGATAGCTTAATGAACTACTTTTGGTAATTGAAAAGGGAAGCAACCATTAAGCATTGTAATGAGTTTTTAAGGTCCAGAGGACCATCTAACAAGATGTTTTA
This sequence comes from Paratinospora sagittata, assembly GCA_035771175.1. Taxonomy (NCBI): domain Eukaryota; kingdom Viridiplantae; phylum Streptophyta; class Magnoliopsida; order Ranunculales; family Menispermaceae; genus Paratinospora; species Paratinospora sagittata. The sequence goes on along the minus strand of CM069613.1, from coordinate 12,433,425 downwards.
AAGATTACAATCGACAGACAGACCGATCAATAGACAGACCAATAGACAGGGGCAGGGAGAAGTGGAAATCAAGCTTGATGAGGAGAGCCTTGAGCATCACGAGATCGAGGTGCTGCTGATCTCGACATATGAGGCGGTGGGTCATCCATTCTTGCACTCATGAGTTCGATATATGCAGGAATGAAACCGAGCCTTCTGATCTGGCTCATAGCAAAGGCGAAACTCCCATTGATTGCATCTTCAAGAACAACTTCAGATTTGTCCACCATTTTGAGAAGAGTAAACAACATGTCCTTTTGAAGTCTGTTGACTCTCTCAAGTTCCCCTAATCTCTTCTCCTGTTTGAAGAGTAGCTCGACAACCAACTGAAAACTGGCTGAGTTGGACTCGAAAGATTGGCTTAAGAGATTCTTGATCGAGGATTCTCCGTGATTGGCATGGGATAGCTCTGGTTTTGGTTCTGGCTTTATGGGAGGTTGCGATTCAGCCCCGGGGAAACCTGGAGGAGGCTTGGAGACAATTTTCAGATACTTACATCCTACGACAACTTGAACCGAATCGTCGTCGGAGGAAGACAAGGAAAAACCACTTGAAGAAGTGATAAGTTGAGTTTTAGATTAGTATTTTACATGTTAATTTCATTGGTTTTTAGGTGCATTGAGTTAGTTTTTAAACATATTTGCATTAATTAGTTCATTTAGATATTTTTAGGAGTTTTATAAGATAGTTTTAGTGATTTTCATGAATAAAATACATTAGACTAGTTTAGGAAAATAATAATGATTTTTAGGTATTTTTCCTAAAGTCAATTGCATCCTTTTTATATTAATTTTGTCAATATTTTTCAAGCTATACATAGTGCATATAGAATTATAGACGTTAATACTCACTTGCATATAATATAAATCATTTACTTGTGTTTTGCATTTTATTTTGTAGGAAAATAAAGAGCTTTGAATGCGGATCCATGTTGCAAAAAGAAGAGCCAGAAAAAATGGAAAAAAATGGCCAAGTCCCAGAAGAAATGGTGTCTGGGCGCTCCGATAGAGGTTTGCGCAAAAAAAGAAAAACATGAAGTAGTGCCGTGGCGCTACGATTTGGTGCGAGAAAAAGAGGTTTTTCGGGGCTGTTTTTGTCTTTTGCATTGGGATTTATAAGTTGGCTTTTTAAGGTTTTATTGGGGATCCATCTTATCTTAGTTTAGAGAGACGAAGCAGCCGTAGAGAATAGAAGTAGGTTAGGGTTTTTGAAGGAGAGGCAAGTGAAGGATTGAAAAATAAGAAGAGTTGCAGGTTTGAGACAAGAAAAAGAAGGAGAGTCCACCATTGACTAAGGGGGTTTCTTCATTTATCTTCTAATCTTAGTTTGTTTCCATGTTTTCTTCTTTAACTCTTTCTCTTGTATCTATGGATTTGATTATGAACTAAATAGATAATCTAGAGATTTGATTTAGCTTTGTTGGATCTTGTGATTGAGTCATTGTTTGTGTTTTTGAACAATCTTTTGGGTTTATTTATAATTCTCCATGCTTAATGCTTTCAAATTGCTGATCACTCTTTGAATGAACTTAGATTTGGTTTCTATTACTCGAGAGAGGGGATATCGAATTTGATCAAGGGATTTGTAACCTAGGGTAGAGTAATGAGTTGAGAGTCCTACAAAACCTTTCAAAATCCATTAAAATGAATCATAGAACCTAAGGCATTCTTGATCTAAAGGTTTATCACTCGAGAGAGGGAATTGATAGATTGAGAGTAGATATTTAAGCTATCACTCGAGAGAGGGGTTTGAATGAAAAAGGATTCAAGATTTATAAAATCCAGAAATTAATTCATTAACACAATTATTAGAAATCATGAGAGACAACATAGTGAGATCTAAATTTTAGAACTATAAATCCATTGATTTCTCTCCAATTTCCATTTATCTTGTTTGTTTTTGTTTGCCTTTGTTTAATTTGAATTTTATCATTTAATTCACTCCACTTTTTATCACCTAGATAAAACCATTAATCATTGTAGAATTGAGAATTAAGATTATTAAAATTACCTTCTCTGTGGATACGATAACCCACTCACCATGGATATTATAACTTGATAATTCGTACACTTGTGAATTAAATTTACGTTATGAAGAAGAAGATTCTTCTCGTGGACGCTTTTGGGATGCTAGGTTTCTGGAAGCCATTGGAGAGTTTGAGAAGCCGAGATGACAAGGTATTTCACTGCAGATGGTGCAAGTAAAGGCGAAGTGTAGATTTTTATAAAATCTTCTCAAAGGCGGTCATGCAATAAATGCGATATGACGCGCAGGAGCGAGTTGACATCATCGAGATGATTACACAGAGAATGCAAAATTCAAAACGCGAAGATCACTGATGTGACAGCTAAGGTTTCTAATTCTAATACGCGAGAAATGAGAACCCTAAGACGAACCCTAAATTGACCATAAGATCTAAACTCTAGGTTGTTAGACCAATTTCAGAGAACCCGCTCTGATACCATTTGTTGGTCCACCCAAGAGGGGGGTAAATTGGGTGGGATGGTCAATTTTAAATTTCTCTTCCAATAACTTAGTGATATACATAAGTGTATTGGAATTGATTGCAAACATAGAACTCAGGCTAAATTGCAAACGTGAAACACACAAGATTTATAGTGGTTCGGCCAAGCCTACGTCTACTATCTAATCTCCCGATTAGATTTTCTCAATCCACTAACTGATTCTCTTACGGGTGAGAACCAAACCGTTACAACTGGCCTTTTACAGGTTAAAGGCAAACCTATCCTTTCACGGGCTAATGATGAACCAAATTTCTTTTTTCCATGATAAGGAGAAACCCATGTTCTTTTTACGGGATAAGGAAGATTCGATTTCATTTTATGGGATAAAGAAGAACTGTGATCCTTTCACAAGATGAGGAACAACCGTTTCTCTTTTACGGGTTAAGAGAAAACCTATACTTTTACAGGTTAAGGATGCACCTATCCTTTTACGGGATGAGGATGAACCGATTTCTCTTTTACATGTTGAGAGATAACCTATCCTCTTACAGGATGAGGACTCACCTATCCTTTTACTGGATGAGGATGAACCGGTTTCCTACTTGCAGGTGAGGATGAACCTTTTTCTTTTTTATAGGTTGAAAGATAACCTTAACATGATTTCAATCCTGAAATCATTAGGTGTTCACTTGTTTGGTTGTTTCAATCCAGAAACACACCAGCATTACAACACAATAATGTTGGTTCTAACTGAGTAGAACACTTTACAATTAAGCTCATTACATAGAATTTCAAATATATGAAATATGAATACGTAATGCTACGATGAAATGCGCTAACAGTCCTTTACCTTTTAATGTTCGATATTACTCAAGTGCAGTTTCGAAAAGCATGAATGATGTGATATGAAAATCAATGCTTCTTCGAAAATAATATGATACCAAATAAACATTGACTTGAAAATTGAAAGACTAGTGTAAATCATAAACACAGACAATTTTCAAAGTATATAAAAATATATGTATGAAAACTTCTAGTTCAATGATCAGTTGTTAACGCAACTACTGATATAGTTCAATACAATACTTAAGATATGAAATCAAGTGCAACTGTATATCTCATAACTATATCTCAAATTCTATCTTCAGCAAGATATGAGCATCCTGCTGAACACTTAAGTGAGGGCACTGCTAACTCGTAAGCATCCTGACTTACTTTGATATTTAAACGTCTTAAGCTTGAGGGCGCAAATGCACATTTAGTGTCCTACTATGATTTAAAAGCGTTAAGTGCATAAGGGCGCTACTATTTGAGTAAGCGTCCTGCTAGTTTAAAACATAAAATAAAACTTGAGGGCGCTACAACTATGTAAGTTTCATACCAATTAAAACATTTGACATAAAACATAAGCACGCTAAAGGACAATCAGCGTCCTGAAAGTTACTAAGTTGATTCCCAAAGGTGAGGGCGCTCGTATCCAGAAAGCGTCCTGATAGATTATTCAACTTATAACTACCAGCTTTCTCAAAGATACATTCTTTGAAGAACTTTAGAAATCTTTCATTGAGATGATGCTAGATCAGCGTTCTGACAACTTCGGAGGTTGACTAATAGAGGAGGCCGCTACTATACAAGTAAGCGTCCTGATTAATCAGTTCAATTCAACCTTAAACGTTATCAGCGTCCTAATGAACTATCAACGTCCTAACTTATCAAGTTCAGGAGAGCACTACTATTTCATTAGCGTCCTGAAAGACTCTTTAAAAACAATTTTGACTCGCGATTAAATATTCGATAAATGTGAATAAAAACTCGGTATATTTCAAATTAAATATATAGTATGAAATCATTTGAAATACCGTAAAACATATGATCAAAACATGCATATTAGAAAGACATATGTAAATAATTTATGTATGGTTTTGAAAAACATTTTGAGCAATAACAATTAGAGAAAAATATTCCTTAAATACTTGGTCTATTTATTATTTCTCATAACTGTTAAATCCAACTCTTCATTATGAGATCTTCAATAAGAGCATTACGGAGTTGAATGACTTGAACGTTGATCGAGAGATGTAGTCTTGAAGCTTGATCGAATCGTTTGAGTGAAGTGATCTTGTAATCAGGATGTGATCGTTGAAGTTCTTTAGTTGAAACGATCTTGACCGCTGGATATGAGCTTTGAGTTCCTTGACCAAGTCGTTCCTTGGCTTTTTGTTTTTCCTTTGGTGTAGTGATAAGTTCTTGATGAACGTTCGTTAGCACCAAAAAGTACTTTGTTTGTGATCATCAAAATATACATTATCACAGTATATTTAGGGACGAGCTAAGTGATGAACCGCATAAGTTAACATAAGGAACATCTCAGAGCGACCTTGCAGACTCTAAGAGAGCACAGGTTGTATGCCAAACTGAGCAAGTGTGAGTTTTGGATCACCGAGGCGAAGTTCTTGGGTCATGTGGTGAGCTCAGAGGGACTCTTTTTTGATCCATCCAAGGTTGAAGCCATCATCAGTTGGCCTAGAACTACCACAGTGACTGAGATCAGAAGCTTTCTGGGATTGACTTCTTACTACAGAAGATTCGTGTAGGGATTCTCAAATATTTGTTTTCACAGAAGGATCAGAATATGAAACAGAGAAGGCGGTTAGAACTCCTAAAGGATTATGATTTCACATTGGAGTACCATCTAAGGAAAACAAATGTGGTAGTTGATACTTTGAACCGGAAGCTGGTAGAAACTTTATTTGTAGTTACCAGATGACTCAGGAGTTGAGGTTGCTTAAGGCAAAAACTGCGATGAGTATTTATGCTACCCCTTCTAAGGAGATTGTGATATGTGCTCAGAAGAAAGCTTAGCCTACACAGATTCAGGAGATTGTAGATCAACAGTGTCTGGATGCTGATTATAAGGTGCATAAGGCTTGGGCTGAGGATAGTGATCATGTTGATTGGCAGATGTCACCTAAGGGTGCTTTGAGATTTAGGGGTCCTTATAGATCTGCAGTTGAGGCAGAGCTTGCTCCAGGAGTCTCAAAGATCTCAGTGTGCTATTCATCCAGGTGTGACCAAGATGTACCAAGACATGATGAGGGTATATTGGTGGTTTGATTTGATGAGAGACATAACAAAATTTGTTCAGAGATGTGAGATATGTCAGAGGGTTAAGGCTGAGCATCAGAGGCTTGAAGGACAAATGCTACCACTTTCCTGTAGGACTATTAAATTCCTTGAGAAGACATGATGTTATCTGGGTTATCGTAGATTGCTTGACAAAGTCTGTTCATTTTCTTCCGATGAACACTAGGGATTCAGTTGACAAGCTGAGTAGATTCTATGTACATGATATAGTCAGATTACATGGAGTGCCAGTATCGATAGTGTCAGACAAAGATCCAAGGTTTATCACAACATTCTAGCAGGGCTTGCAGAAGCAGCTTGGCACTAGACCTAGTCTCACTATCGTGTTTCATCTCAGACAGATGGTCAGTCCAAGTGGTTGATTTCTCTTTTAGAGGATATGCTCTAGGCTTGTGTCCTAGAGTCCGGTGGGAGTTGGGAAGATTATGTACATCTGTGTGAGTTTGCGTACAACAATAGTTATCAGTCCAGTGTAGGTATGGCTCCTTTTGAGGCCTTGTATGTGTCATGATCCACGACCAGTGACGTCATGACTGGCACGAAACCCCCGGGTATATCATCCCTCGATACACCCGAGGTCCCGTCAGCCTCATCTAACAACCTATAAACACATAATTCCACGTCTACCATCAAAACATAGACATAATTAAACAACACTAATAATACATCTTCCAAAATGCCAAATATAAAATTCCTAAAAGTCCAAAATATAAAATTCCTAAAAGTCCAAAATATACGAAACCATACCTAACCATATATACATCTCATCTATGTGTTAAGTATATACATTAGGTGTTATTAAGTATATAATACCAAAATACAAGAATGTACTAAACACCTACATCACCAAAACTTTGGAAGCTCTACGCAGCTAGGATTTCCCTTTCACCTTCTTATCAAAACCCGAAATGATAAGAATGAGGAGTGAGTTACAACAAGCGTAGTGAATGTTTTCTACAAGTGGCAATATACATGCATTTAGATAAAACATGGCAAAAGTTCATCAAAGCAATTAAAATAACATGGTGATATACAAAATCATATACATGCTAAACATAATGCATCATGTCAATATTCAAGACAATGCATTTCATTTTTCAAACATGTCATATGCAATCCTAGACACCTCCTGAGTAAGTAGCAATACAAGAGCCTAAGTTCGCGACATCCAGCGCCCGATTGAACATCCCTACTCGTATTCTTTTAGAATTCCTAGGGTTGTGCAGCCCATAGGATCAACCCACTAAGACAAGTACCATGCCTAAGAGATCCTATCTACACAAGCCATAAAACCCTCTGTGAGGTCCACAACTAGGGATTCCCATCTAGCCCAATGAAATTCCCTAGAATTCCATACTAGGAGATCCACCCAATTGCTAACCCAACTAGACTATGCTCAAATTCATTTTCATGAATCATTAAAAGCATGCATAATACACTAGTTAATCATTCAAATCATTTTTATACTACAATGCCACATATAGAAACCAAATGTGAAGAAACACTCATTATTGATTGGCTAGACTAGCCAATTCCAAATCCAACCAAATTAAGCACTTCAACCTTCAATTGGCACAATTGGATCAATAACAAACCCTGCACAATCATAGGTTCATTCATTAATCAAAATCAGTCCAATTACATGATGATAACCATGATTAAGCCCCAATTTACTAGCCAACATTAGATTCTAACATGGCTTTACTAATGAGCTAACCATAAAGCTCAATTAAGCCATAATACCCAAATTAGATCACCTTCAACCCAAGAGAATGCCTAAGGTTGATACCATGATCCAACCTTCATTAATACAATGCATTCTCTCACAAATTGGGTTATTTAGACTAATCTTATGTCAATTTAATTAATTGATAGTCTAGGCCAAAATCCTCAAATTTGGGCAAAGTCCCAAATCATGGACTTAGCAAAATTTACACTACACATAGGGTTTCCAACATGCAAAATCAGTAAATTACACCATCATTCATCTAAAATGAACCATTGAATCAACATAGTTAACATGCATATCAATTGGAAAACCCTAAGTCCATATTCTCGTTCTACGTCAAATACAAACAACACCACCAATTTTTTGTTAGAAATTAGGGGCTTCACCATCTATGAGTTCCCGACAACACCTAAACTCACATATCTAACATGCAAGGTTTAACTCATAAAAGTGTCCTTCCACCACCCCATCAAATCCAAGATTTGAGTGTGGAAAACACTCTATGGATGTAAATCTAGGTCTAGGAAAGTCATTTCTACCATTAACAAGCTCAAAAGAGCTCATGCAAGCTCAAAAGAGCTCATGCAAGCAAAACCCAGGTTTAGAACACTTCCAAACCTTGGCTCATGGCATTCCATAGATCAAAATGGAGCTCATATGCATAAACCAAAGAAATTTTAGGAAGAAAAAAGGTGAATCATGCATACCTTAGGAGAAAATCAAGCAACAGCACACCAAACCCTAGCTTTCTTATTCTCTCTTCTTATCTACCTCTTTTCCTTCTTTTGAAACCCAAAAATGAGAAAATGAGTCGTGCAAGTGGTTTTCTAAAAACCAAAATACAAGTTGGGCTAACACTTAAGTAAAACACACTTAAATAAAAAAATAGTTTTCCTGCTACAATTACATGCACTTAGATAATCAATTTTGTGCAAACAACTTATCAATTTAACATTTTAACCAACAAATTATTTTATGAGTCAGTTGCCAACCTTATGGTAAAATTTCAGCTCAATCCAACAGTGGGAATGCTAGATCCAACCGTTCGATCAAAATTGCGCAAGAAATCCACAAATCTAAGCAACAGTGTTTCTAATCTTATACCTCATAGTAGACAACTCTGATCAAGATCTCCACTGTCTATAATGAAGATATATCAGAGAAGAATTATTTTCCAAAATATCAACTTAATCAGGACACGAATCAAGGAGATCAAGCCATTAATGGAATCAGTGACAAATATTTCTTCCTCTCCATATATATGTATATTTAAAATTTTCGATGTTCCGCTCTCGGCCATTCCGAAATCAAAACAAGACATACCTTATATGAATTTTTTTATGTAAAACACGTTTCGAAAGCAACTTTGAGGTCTGCCTCGCTATCTGGGGCATGCATCTCAAGGTCATAGTCAATTTGGCCTTTTTAATTCCTAAGGTACGGGCAACTGGAACGTTACTGAATCAGATCAATTTGACTTTTAAGCCAAGGGAATTCCGAACCAACAAAATATGTGGGGTTTTTATGAATCATACACGTATAAGTACTTATATTTCAGTATCCTATGTGCCAAGATGATGTCAGCCTGGGGCACAGGGGATTACAGTATGGCAGGCCATGTAGATTTTCGGTGTAATGGACGGAGATAAAACATACCTCATTGATGGGACCTGTGTTTGTACAAGAGCACATAGAGATGATCAAGCAGATCAGAAAAAATTTGAAAGCTGCCCTAAAAAGACAGAAAAACCACACTGATAATAGGCAAAGGGCCCTAGAGTTTGAGGTGGGAGACCATGATCTGTTGATGGTCTCTTCATTGAATGGCCATACCAGATTTTGGATGAAGGGGAAGCTTGCTCCGAGATTTATTGAGCCATTCTAGATCCTGAAGCAAGTTGGCCTAGTCGCCTACCAGTTAACCTTGTCACCTCAATTATTCCCGTGTTGATGCTGAGGAAGTACTACCATGATCCTAGACTGGACACATGTGAACTTGAGGCAGGATGGTACTTATGATGAGAAATAGATCATGATTTTTGATAAGAAAGTCCAGAAGCTCCGTAATTAGGAGATTCTTATGGTCAAGGTGAAATGACAGTTTCACGGCGAGGAGCAATACACTTGGGAGCATGACGACTATATGAGGGAGCACTTCTCAGAGTTCATGGGCCTTGGTAAATTATCGACTTTAAATTTTAATGACGAATTTTTTTTAAAGTGAGTGTGATGTAGCACCCCAAAAATCTCCTTCGCCTAGCCCATACCCCATTTGAATCAATGCCCAACTCTATGTGCTAGCGTCTAGTGGAATGTGTGTTATGTTTGTTCATGTTGTGGTTGCTTGTATGTATGTGGGTAATTTTAAATGTTTTAACACGTTTTTTATGGTGTATGATGGGCGTACAAGTATGGGATTAATCAGAGACCCATCGGATGTTGAAAAGTGTTGAACACGGAGAATTGAAGCCAATGAGCTTGCTCATAGTGGGGAGGAGTGCACTCCCCTGCGTCAGAAATCCTGGCAGTTTTCTCGAAAGGAGAGGAGAACCCTCCTTGCACCAAGCCGAGACTCAGCTTTGTCTCAAGTGCATGGACGAGCGCGCTCCTGGGCCAAAGTGTTGGTCCACCCAACAGGGAGGTGAATTGGGTGAGATGGTCAATTTTAAATTTCTCTTCCAATTACTTAGTGATATACATAAGTATATTGGAATTGGATGCAAAAATAGAACTCAGACTAAATTGCAAACGAGAGACACACAAGATTTATAGTGGTTTGGCCAAGCTTACGTCCACTACCTAATCTCCTGATTAAGATTTTCTCAATCCACTAACTGATTCTCTTACGAGTGAGAACCAAACCGTTACAACTGCCTTTTTACAGGTTAAAGGCAAACCTATCCTTTCACGGGCTAAGGATGAACCAAATTTTCTTTTTCCGAGATGAGGAGAAACCCATGTTCTTTTTACGAGATAAGGAAGAACCGTTTTCCTTTTACAGGAGAAAGAAGAACCGTGATCCTATTACGGGATAAGGAACAATCGTTTTTCTTTTACGGGATAAGGAACAATCGTTTCTCTTTTACAGGTTAAGAGATAACCTATCCTTTTACAGGTTAAGGACGCACCTATCCTTTTACGGAATTAGAATGAACTGGTTTCTTACTTGCAGGCGAGGATGAACCTTTTTGTCTTTTACAAGTTCAGAGATAACCTTACATGATTTCAATCTTGAAATCATTAAGTGAACTACATTCACTTGTCCTGGTTGTTTCAATCCAGAAACACACCAACATTACAATACAATAATGTTGGTTCTAACTGAGTAGAACACTTTACAATTAAGCTCATTACATAGCATTACAAAGATATGAAATATGAATACGTAATGCTAAGTTGAAATACACTTACAGTATTTTACCTTCTAATGTTCGGTATTGCTCAAGTGCAGTTTCGAAAAGCATGAATTAAGTATTAAAATAAGTGCTTCTTCAAAAATAAGATGATACCAAATAAACATTGATTCAAAAATTGAAGGACTAGTGTAAATCAAAGACACAAACAATTTTCAAAATAGATATAAAATATAAGTAAGAAAACTTATAGTTCAGTAATCAGTAGTTAACGCAACTATTGATATAGTTCAATACAATACTTAAGATATGAAATCAAGTACAACTGTATTTCTAATGAACTATATCTAAAATTCTATCTTCAGCAAGAATGATACCAAGTATGAATCGGTGCTAAGAATTTGAGTAGATACCAGATCAAAAAGATTTTGAAAGAAAGAATATAAATTAAGCTCAATATGAAAATCTTTTAAAGACGTGAGGTATCAGTGAAAAATAATTTGAAAGTTTAGATGTTTGAAAAACATTTTGACACAAACTAGCTCTCAAAAAGTATTGGCACAATACAAAATGATTGGCGAGTTGTTTGGTCCTAAGTGCTGCTATTTATAGACTTAGTAAGACATAGCCGTTAGACATTTGAAGTTCAAATAATATGAATGTTTACACACAACGGCTAGAATGTTATGTGAAAATGGAACTGCAATTTTCACTAACCTTCTGGTTCTTTTCAGATTTCATGAAAAAGGAAAGTCTTAGAAAAACTTAATTCATGTATCAAAGAGGGTCTCTGATAAGTCCGAAAAGGACTCTGTGCAAAAATTCGTTCTGAAAAAGTAAACTGATGCAGTGTACTTATTAGAACAATGACGGTTGTTGAATTATCGTCCTGATTCTGTAATCTGTGTCTTGACGCACAATATCAACTTTGTCGTTTTGTTCCTTGAGGGCACTCTTTCATATAAGCGTCCTGCAAAACACTTAAGTGAGGGTGCTACTAACTTGTAAGCGTCTTGAGTTACTTTGACACTTTAAACAACTTAACCCTGAGGGCGTTAATCCACAGTTAACGTCTTGCTATGTTTTCAAACAAATAAGTGCATGAGGGTGCTACTTTCCGAGTAAGCGTCCTATGTTTTAAAACATAAATCAAAACATGAGCGTGCTACAACACTGTAAGCGTCCTTTCACATATTAAAAACATTTGAAACCAAAAAAAAGTACGCTGAAGGACAATCAACGTTCTAAAAGTTATTAAGTTGATTCCTAAAGGTGAGGGCGCTCCTATCCAGGTAGCATCCTGATAGATTATTCAAGTTATGACTATCAGCATCCTCAAAGATACATTCTTTGAAGAACTTAAGAAATCTTTCAGTAAGCTGATACTGAATCAAGGTCCTGACAACTTCAGAGGTTAAGTAAAGGGAGGCCGCTACTATACAAGTGAGCGTCCTGATTAATCAGCTCAATTCAACCTTTAATGTTATCAGTGTCCTAATGAGTCCTTAGAGTCTTGACTTAATAAGTTCAGGAGAGCGCAGCTAAATCATTAGCGTCCTAAAAAGACACTTTAAAAACAATTTTGACTCGCGATTAAATAAACGGTAAATGTGAATAAAAATTTGGTAAATTTCAAATTAAATATAAAAAATTAAATCATTCGAAATACCATAAAACGTATGATCAAAACATTCAAGTATGCAAGTGATTTGTGCATGGTTTTGGAAAACGTTTGACCAATGTCGATTAGAGAAAGATATACCTTAAACACTTTGTGTATTTCTCATTTATAATAATCGTTAAATCCAACTCTTTATTATGAGATCTTCAAGAAAAATCTCCACGCTAGAGTTGAATGTCTTGAACGTTGATCGAAAGGTGAAGACTTGAAGCTCGATCGAATTGTTCGAGTGAAGTGATCTTGAAATTCAGATGTGATCATTGAAGTCCTTTTGATTGAAACGATCTTGACCGTTGGATATGACTTTGAGTTCCTTGATTGAGTCGTTCCTTGGCATTTTGCTTTCCTTAGGTGCTGGGATGAGATCTTGATAAACGCTCGTTAGCACTAAAAAGTACTTTGTTTGTGTCATCAAAATATACTTTATCACAATATATTTAGGGATGTGCTAAGTGATGAACCACTTAAAGGTTAAGAAAAGAAACTAAGATCTCCCCTTGTGACATAGTAGAGTAGCGAAGCTCCCCCTTACATGAGGACTCCCCCTTACTTTGTGCATTCACCCTCAAGATGATTTATGACAACGTGTCATAGTTAGGTACATGAGAATGCGTAAGGTCTACTATACTATTAGTCACGTGAGAAACAAATCTTATCTTTAAGCATAGTGAGAAATAGCTTGACTTATTCACAGGCTGTAATATTTGAAATAATATCGTAGCCGAGAATCATAGTCATAGGGAATGAGAAAGAATTGTCGAAAAATGAATTCATAGAGAATTTTTAATCGTGGGCAATTATTCTCCTGGTGCTTGGCATAAATATAAAGTTGATAATTAAACCAAACCAATCACATAGTATGCTTTAAAAATTGTAAATGATCAAGCATAAGCATACTTATAACATAGGCAAAAATAATTTATGATTAAGCAAGGCTTAGCTATGATGATTCTAATGGGATGCAAAGTATAAAGTTTGAAGCACATGACATCTATTAGATATTAAGAATAACAGTCAATTGATGCATACAAGATTTATTATTAAATAGCAACATCAATGGCATGTGAAATGGAAAATTATACACTTTCCATAGTTTAGACATATGAAGATATATATGATAAATATCAAAGTCTAAACATGCTGAATATATGCTAAATTTCATAAATATCATTCAAGCAACAACATACATTCATTTTCATATACTAGAAAATAATTTCAATTGAAGCATAGCCTAGAATGTTTGATTCAATGATTCTAATGAGAAAACATTTGGAAGGGTATGTACTCATTAGAAATCAGATATCTATGAGTGCGATGCTATCATGATATGGTATGAAGCAGATGCATCAAAGTCAGAAAATCATTGAAAAGATAATGCCAAAAGATAATAATCATGAGAGTAGGCAATATTTTTTTGAAGATATAGGCGTACGAAATGGAGTTGTGTACTTGGCTTATATATTTGCATAAACATGAATCATGCATAAATATGAATTTCTAAATTCAGAGCGAACATGATCATGATATGAACTAGCATTGGCAGATATAAATTATTAAAGCACAGCCTAGCTAATGTGTACCTGATCATCAGATAAACAAATAACACATATAAGTTCAAGATGAGCAGATAATCATGATATTATCAGATAGTCATAGATATACATATTAGATACTAAAGATAGATGTGACTAGTCATAGAAAGATACACAAACTGATCAAAGCATTAGACATAAAAAGATTTCATCATGATACAGTTTATCAGGAAATATGAACAAGATAACATTAGCATGATGGCAGATAATCATGTTCATGAAAGCAACATAGTAACTACACATCAGGGATAGACAAAGATAATTTTGCAGACATAGAAGTAGGCAAAATAGGAATTCAATAACCAATCATACAAGAAAAATCAATTAAGATGAAATATAACAGTCACACAAATTTAAGCAGATTGGTCATTCAAACATAATAGAGCATGATTGAGCACAAATCAAGAGATGCAGTATGCAAATCAAAGTATGAATGAGAGATGGAAAGATAGCTTAGAAAAGTACTTATTGCAACCCAAAAAAGAAGCAGCAATTAAGCACATTGTATTGAGTTTTGCAAGGTCCAGAGGACCATTTTTAACAACAAGTTTGAAACAACAAAAAAATTACACCCAGCAGACGAACAAACAGACAGAGAGAAGTTGTCATAAGCTTGGCGAGGAGTGCCTTGAGCATCACGAGATCGAGTTGCGGCTGATCTTGACAGACATTACGATTCGACTGTGCTTGCACTTATTGGTTTGATGTTGGCAAGAACAAGACCGAGCCTTCTTATCTAGCTCATTGTAAAGGCAAAACCCCCTTTAATTTCATCTTTAAGAACAACTTGAGACCTGTCCAACTTTTTGAGAAGAATCATCAGCTTGTCCGTTTGAAGTCTGTTGACCCTCTCAAGTTCCTTTAATCTCTGCTCCTGTGCGCAAAGAAGCTCTACAACTAGGTGAAAGCTAGTGGAGTTGGACTCAGAAGACTGGCTTAGGAGATTCTTAATTAAAGATTCTCCATAAAAGACACGAGGTGGCTCAGGCTCTACGGGAGGTTGTGGCACAGACCTATGGAAACCTGGAGTGGGTATTTGGATACACAGTATGTCACACCCTGGGTTGCACAGCGTGCCCCCTACCCAGGTGCGGGCGCACCCCCTCGGGGCGAACGCCTAGCCATAGTACCACATAATATTGTCCCATCTCGGCCAGCCACGCCACACAAGGACGCCGGTCACCGAGATCATTTATCCATATTATTCACACTCCCATGAATAATATAGGGCCTCCCCCAAGTTCGAACTCGCAACCTCTTCCTCATAAGGTTAGATTTCGCAACTTGAGTATCCATTGAACCATACATAAGGCCTTTTTGTCACACCCTGGGTTGCACAGCGTGCCCCCTACCCAGGTGCGGGCGCACCCCCTCGGGGCGAACGCCTAGCCATTATGGATCCATAATATTGTCCCATCTCGGCCAGCCACGCCACACAAGGACGCCGGACACCGAGATCATTTATCCATATTATTCACACTCCCATGAATAATATAGGGCCTCCCCCAAGTCCGAACTCGCAACCTCTTCCTCATAAGGTTAGATTTCGCAACTTGAGTATCCATTGAGCCATTGGTTCAATGGGTACTCAAGTTGCGAAAATTGGTTCAATGGGTACTCAAGTTGCGAAATCTAACCTTATGAGGAAGAGGTTGCGAGTTCGAACTTGGGGGAGGCCCTATATTATTCATGGGAGTGTGAATAATATGGATAAATGATCTCGGTGTCCGGCGTCCTTGTGTGGCGTGGCTGGCCGAGATGGGACAATATTATGGATCCATAATGGCTAGGCGTTCGCCCCGAGGGGGTGCGCCCGCACCTGGGTAGGGGGCACGCTGTGCAACCCAGGGTGTGACGCAGTACATCCGATTTCCTTTTCAGAATCTTCGGATGAGGAAGATAGAAAGAAACCACTCGAGGAAAAAGAAGATTCTTCCCTTGGTCGCTTTTGAGACACTAGGGTTTTGGAAGCCATGGGAGAGACCGAGAAGATGAGGAGACAAAGGTATTTAACTGCAGATGGTGCAAGTGAAGATGAAGTGACAGTTTTCATTAAAAACGTTTCTAAGGCAGTCATGCATTAAATGCAAAGCGGCGTGCAGGAACGAAGTGATGTCATCAAGATAATTAAACAGAAAAAGTGCAGATTGACGATGAGACAACTAGGGTTACTAATTCTAAGATGCGAGATACGAGATCCCTAAGACAAACCCTACGAATTGACCAATGGATCTAGACTCTAGGTTGTTAGACCATATTTTTAGAGAACCCTCTCTTGTACCAATTGTTGGTCCACCCAAGAGGGGGTGAATTGGGTGAGATGGTCAATTTTAAATTTCTCTTCCAATTACTTAGTGATATACATAAGTGTATTGGAATTGGATGCAAAAATATAACTCAAACTAAATTGCAAACGTGAGACACACAAGATTTATAGTGGTTCGGCCAAGCCTACGTCCATTACCTAATGTCCCGATTAGAATTTTCTCAATCCACTAACTGATTCCCTTATGGGTGAGAACCAAACCGTTACAACTGCCCTTTTACAGGTTAAAGGCAAACCTATCCTTTCACGGGCTAAGGATGAACCAAATTTCCTTTTTTCGGGATGAGGAGAAACCTATGTTCCTTTTACGGGATAAGGAAGAACCGTTTTCCTTTTATGAAATAAGGATGAACTGTGATCCTTTTACGGGATAAGGAACAACCGTTTTCCTTTTACGGGATAAGGAACAACTATTTCTCTTTTATAGGTTAAGAGATAATCTATTCTTTTACAGGTTAAGGACGCACATATCCTTTTACAGGATTAGGATGAACCGGTTTCCTACTAGCAGGTGAGGATGAACCTTTTTCTTTTTTACAGGTTCAGAGATAACCTTACATCATTTCAATCCTAAAATCATTAAGTGAACTACATTCACTTGTCCTGGTTGTTTCAATCCAGAAACACCAGCATTACAACACAATAATGTTGGTTCTAACTGAGTAGAACACTTTACAATTAAGCTCATTACAACGCATTACAAAGATATGAAATATGAATATGTAATGCTAAGTTGAAATACACTTACAGTCCTTTACTTTTCAATGTTTGGTATTGCTCGAGTGCAGTTTTGAAAAGAATGAATGAAGTGATATGAAAATCAGTGCTTCTTCAAAAATAAGATGATACCAAATAAAAATTGATTTGAAAATTGAAAGACTAGTAAAAATCAAAGACACGGGTAGTTTTCAAAATAGATATAAAATACAAGTATGAAAACTTGGGTTTAGTGATCGGTAGTTAACGCAAATATTGATATAGTTCAATACAATACTTAAGATATGAAATCAAGTACAACTGTATTACTCGTGAACTACATCTCAAATTCTATCTTCAGCAAGAATGATACCAAGTATGAATCGGTGCAGAGAATTTCTTTTAAAGACGTGAGGTATCAGTGAAAAATAATTTGAAAGTTTAGGTGTTGGAAAAACATTTTGACACAAACTAACTTTCAAAAAGTATTGGCACAATACAAAATGATTGACGAGTTGTTTATAGACTTAGTTGGACATAGCCGTTAGACATTTGAAGTTTAAATAATATGGACGTTTACACACAACGGCTAGAATGTTATGTGAAAATGGCAACTGCAATTTTCACTAACCTTATGGTTCTTTTTAGATTTTATGAAAAAGGAAAGTTTTAGAAAAACTTAATTCATGTATCAGATAGGATCTCTGATAAGTCTGAAAAGGACTCCGTGCAAAATTTTTTTCTTAAAAAGTAGACTAATGTAGTGTACTTAATGGAATAGTGACGGTTGATGAATTAGCATCCTGATTTCGTAATTAGTGTCCTGACGCACAATATCAATTTTGTCATTTTGTTCCTTGAGGGCGCTCATTACGTATAAACGTCTTGCAAAACACTTAAGTGAGGGCGCTACTAACTTGTAAGCGTCCTAACTTACTTTAACACTTTAAACAACTTAAACCTGAGGGCGCTAATGCACAACTAGTATTCTGCTATGTTTTAAAACAAATAAGTGCATGAGGGCGCTACTTTCCGAGTAAGCGTCCTAAGTTTTAAAACATAAAACAAAACATGAGGGCACTACAACACTGTAAGCGTCCTTTCACATATTAAAAAAATTTGAAACCAAAAACAAGTATGCTGAAGAACAATTAACGTTCTGAAAGTTATTAAGTTGATTCTTAAAGGTTAGGGCGCTCCTATCCAAGTAGAGTCATGATAGATTATTCAAGTTATAACTACCAGCGTCCTCAAAGATACATTCTTTGAAGAACTTATGAAATCTATCAGTAAGTTGATACTGAATCAACGTCCTGACAACTTCAGACGTTGACTAAAGAGAGGTTGCTACTATACAAGTGAGTGTCCTGATTAATCATCTCAATTCAACCTTGAATGTTATCAGTGTCCTATTGAGTCATTAGCGCCCTGACTTAACAAGTTCAGGAGAGCGCTACTAAATCATTAGCGTCCTGAAAGACTCTTTAAAAATAGTTTTGACTCGCAATTAAATAAATGGTAAATGCGAATAAAAATTCGATAAATTTCAAATTAAATCATTTGAAGTACCGTAAAACGTATGATCAAAACACGCAAGTGATTTGTGCGTGGTTTTGGAAAACTTTTGAGCAATGAAGATTAGGGAAAGATATACCTTAAACACTTTGTGTATTTCTCATTTCTAATAATCGTTAAATCCAAATTTTTATTGTGAGATCTTTAAGAAAAATATTCGCGCTAGAGTTGAATTTCTTGAGCGTTGATCGAAAGATGAAGACTTTGAAGCTACATCGAATCATTCGAGTGAAGTGATCTTGAAATCCAGATGTGATCATTGAAGTCCTTTTGATTGAAACGATCTTGATCGTTAGATATGTCTTTGAGTTCCTTGATCGAGTTGTTCCTTGGCCTTTTGCTTTCCTTAGGTGCTGGGATGAGATCTTGATAAACGCTCATTAGCACTGAAAAATACTTTGTTTGTGATCATCAAGATATACTTCATCACAATATATTTAGGGATGTGCTAAGTGATGAACCGCTTAGATGAACACAGAAACGTGCCTTGGCAAGTGCTAAGGGATGTGCCTAGGGACATGCCAAGGCACATACCCAGGAAAGTTTTTATTGTTTTCTAAAAATAGGCATGAGGGGGGAGGGGGCACCATTTGGAGGGCAGAAGAATGACCCTATGCCTCCCTCGTGATATTTGGAACGTCGAGATGTCGTTTGCAATAATCGGAACCCAGCGATGCACCGATATACTGTCCGCTGCTCTTGGGAGCTCAACGATGCGTCGAGATGAATGATGCGATGAAACTCTGTCCATGGCGCTTAAAGTCTAATGGTAGCGCTTGGAGACCCACGATGCGCTGAGATCCAATGATGTGCCGAAGTGATGTCTGATTCATAACATAGGAAAGCCATGGGCGTGATGCTCGTAGAGTGGCTACAATGATGGACGTCGTGTTTTCCTGCATTGCAGCGACATGATTCATGTGGTGAGGATGAAGTCTTAGGTTTGCGTACCCATTACATTATGATAATCATGGCATTGCATTGCTTACTTACATTGTACCTTGCTACATTACCTCATGCATATGAGCATATTGATTATATATTGATGTGGTTTGTTCCAAGAGTATTTTTGTAAACTTAGACCATTAGAGCCACCTGTGGCATAAGCTTAAGCTCTTGGTCACGTACCTTGTAGATGCATTGCGCTCAGTTCACGATTCCAAGGGGCCGCCACATTGTAACATAAGGTCAACCTTGCTTGTCAGACCTGTAGCTGTTTCACGCTCTATCCCGTGATTTCAAGGTAGCCGCAACATTGTGACATAGGGTCAAGCCCTTGCTTGCCAGACCTGTAGTTGCATTGCGCTTGATCCTGTGATTTCAAGGGGGCCATCACACGATGATACTAAGAACTCGACCCGCTGTACTCCATAGTTGTTCAATGATATTGCATTTCATGATTGTATTACACTACTGTGGATTGAAATGCATTTGATCTGTGTACTGTTATCATTATCTTTGTAAATGCTACATTTAACTTGCTAGATCCACTGAGTTGTTGAGCTCACCCTGTTGATATTTCTCCCCCAGGCTCTTAAACGTAAATGCTAGAAAGAGAGCCATCGAAGCTAAGAGAGCAGGACGTCGACGTAGATCTAGGTGTAGTTATGTTTAAGATGGAAATCCGCTACGTACTCCTTTATGTAACATAATGTACCATGCGTACCTTGTACCCTCCTTGATTTAAGGAGGATGAATAAATGATCTATGTTGATGTCCATAATTGTTCGCACTCCGGTTATATGATTTGTTGCATATTATTTGGATGACAGAACGAGGTGTGAAAACTAAATGGTATTCGAGCATGATCTTGCGACCAATGCAATATGCGCGTCAACTCCATCGGTATGCTCGTTGGCCATGTCAGTAGAGTACGAGTATCGACCTATTTGATATGCGTGTCAATCATCTTCGTACATATTTAGTACCTCGGTGTGTGTCGACTCTTCAATACTCATTGTCAACCACCTTGGTAAAATTTTATTACCTTGGTGAGTGTGTTGACTCTTCGGAAAGCACAATGGTCACATCGGTACACGCATCAATTGCTTGGTACATGCATCGGTCATATTAGTACGACACGCGTATTGGGCTCTTTCGAACTTGTGTCTACCACCTTGGTACAATTTTAGTGCCTCGGCGTGTGCATCAATCCCTTGGTAAGCGCATCGGTCATTTTGCCAAAAATACCAAATAAAATTAGTTCTATGAGGAAACTTCTGTCAGAAAAGTTCCATTAGAAGATATTTAAACATGGGCATACATGTGGCACCCTCAGCCACATGGCGTCTAGAAATGATATATTTTTGTTTTGGTGGCATGGAGGTGTGTTGTGTGCAAAACCGCAAGAACACGGTATCAAGTTATAATATATACCAATAAGTAAATTGGGTTGTCGTCCTCTAGGATTGTTACTAACGCTAGCTATCACGTTCCTAACACTTACTTTATCTAGACAATCGAAATCGAGTGATTGAGTGAATTAAAAAAAGCAAATTAAACAACTAGAAGTAAAGTAAATCAATGCAATATAAAATTAGAGAAATTAATAATAAAATTTCCTAGAGGTTCAATCTCAACGCCCTCTCAGCTATGCCTAAATATGGGATTAGCATTAATGCAATTTCCTCGTCTATAAGCCTAAAACCCTAATATCTCTAACTCTCTCTCTCAAGCACCACTTAGAACATGCCATTAGAACCGTAGGTTTTACTCTTTCGATGAAAACCCAAAACTCTAACAACTCATTAAGATCTATGATTCTCTTCAATGGCTTCAAGAGATATTTCGATCTCTTCTCGGTCTCACAATCACCCAAGTTATATCTTTCTTGTTCCAACCCAAAATACCCCCTCTTGGGCACCTATTTTAAGTCTAGAATCATCCAATCCTTGGCCAAGGGATTAAAATCATTAAACTAAGAAAAACAAAAAGAAACTAGCAATTTTATTGATAATAATAAAACAATAAAACCTACAGCATAGTATCAAGTTTGGATTGATCTACACCTCTAGATAGAGGATTTAGTTCATAATTAAAGAAATAAAAGCATGAAATAACATGATGAACATAAATCTAAACCCATAAAAGTAAAGTAGAAGGTAGAGAAAGTGTAGGAGATTCTTCAACAATCTTCAAGCTTGATCTTCTTCTCCATGCAAACCCTCACCATCTTGCCTTCGTTCTCTACTCTCTCCTCTTTTGAAAACATAGAGCCACAAGTTCATAGGAAGTCGCAATAAGAAACTCCAAGTCGAACTAGGAAAGTTCACAACAAAATTAGAAGGTTCCTAATTCTATCACACCTCCGCTTTCTTCCTCTCCGTTTTCCTCTTTTTCTCCACTCTCGATTCCCCTCAAAACCCTCTCATCATGTGGTATTTCAAGTAAGGAAAAAAAAAACTGCGTCCAATTCAGAGTTAAATTGAGAAAGTTATGGCTAAAGTCTCGGCGCTGCGGTGCCACGGGCTGTTGGACACTTTTCTTCCTTTTTTCTTGTCGACTTAGCCATTTTATCATCTTGACTTGCATTCTTCATGTTCTTGCATTCCAACTTGTTGTAACTTATTTCCATCATTCAAATTCATGTTCAACACATCTAAACACCTACAAAACAAATCAAAACCAATACATAAAACATTTATATGATCAACTAAACCAACTTATAAAATTAAACATCGAAATAAGGCATAAAATACCAAAAGTGACTTAAACTATCAAATTACCAAATTATAATAAACTAACCTAATATATGATCCAAACACTCTAAAATTCACCTAAAACATGCTCCTAAACATATACTATATACCTACTTATCAAACACCCACAAACTTAGGACTTTGATCGTCCTGAGTAAAGGGAAAACAAAACTCAAATTCAACTAACACATCAATCATCCATCTAGCATTCTATTCTCAAACAAATAAAAATTTGATTCGAAATATATCATACATATCATCATCATGGCCTCTAAGATCACATTGAAAGATAATACCTCATCGAAAAATTTCAAGAGTATTAGAGATGTCTAGATTTTCAATCCAACTCCTCACCTAACCTCATCTTTTACTCTCAAACACACAATCACATAGTCAATCTCATAAAACCATTCATGAAATTCCTAGACAAGTGCAAGCAAGTATGAAGTGTAAGTGATCTCAAATAGATATATATAAAGTGAATCCCATAGGCAAATCTTTCATACCATTCTCCACTAATGTAGATCGCATGCCATTTAGAATCAATAGGTCTTTCCTAGGTTGTAATGTATGGAAAAGGTTCAAAGCTAGGAAAAATTGGAAAAATTTAGGCTCAAAACACCCTAAACACTTTGATCATTTACAGACATGCACAACATTACATTTAGAACCAAAAACCATATACTAAGTACATATATCTACTTCAAATATTCAACTTTTTCATTTCATTCCCATTCTTTTGTTTGCTTTCATTCTTATTTCTAAAGAACAACTACACCCCAAACTTATTTCTTTTCAACATATAGGCATTGCATTCTTTTCTTCTTCTTCTTCTTTTTCTTTTTTTCTTTTGTTACTTTGCAAACTCCCAATATACTCTTCTTCATCACCTTCTTTTCATCCTTTTTCGTTCCCCCTTTTCAACCTTCCAAAAATATAACACTCCAACAAAATCAAAGTGTGCAAGGTGCATAGGTTGAAAACAGAAAATTTAAACATAAAAGGCTCATGTTATCCAATGCATAGGTAACAAAGAAAAGATCATAAAGCCCAAAATGGGTGACTAAGGATATAATGAAAAATAAGGTAGGCTATATGGCTCAAACTTATCCAAACATGGCCTAAATCATTTTTCTCATGGCATGTTCTCTAGGATTTCGCCTCAAATGATAATTAAACTTATTCTAAGATTTTTAGAGATCTAATATATATAACTTTACTTGCTCAAATCCAATCCAAACAAGTCATGATTCTTCAAAATCAACCACACTAGACATGTAGAGAATTTCCAACAAAGGTAAGCTAATAGTTGAATCAAGCACACAAACTTAAAATATCTCTCTACACTCTCCTAAAGTCATGCTCATTTACATGTTTTCCTATCATTGGCCATTTAGAAAAATTAAAAATTAGAATCAAATCAGAATTTTTAAGATCATATGACATCCTAACCTAAAACTACCACATATTCACGATGACAAGTCAAAAATCAAAATTTTCCCCCTAAACTTAAAACAAATATTGTCCTCAATGCTTCACAATAAAAACATAATTAGAGAATGGATGGAAATAAAAGAAAGAGAGGTTGAGAAAACACCCTTGAACCCAAAGCGTTGAAGTCTCCACATAAGTTCTCCATCTTTTCCATGTAGCTCGCACAAGGACCCCCAAACTTGATTTAGAACCGATGGGTTGCCTCCCAGCAAGCGCTTGGTTTAAAGTCATTGGCCCGACTGTCATCTTTGTTTCTTTAAGGTGGATCATCAAGAAGCACGACCTTCGCATTCCTTTCATCTTGGCCCTTAAAATGCTTTAGCCATTTTCTCTTGACTCGAGATAGAGATTCATCTATCCGCTTATGCTCAATCATAGTACGCAACAACTTTTCTTTTTCAACACGAGACATCAAATATAGGTCCTTCCACAAGAAAGGAGGGGGGTATCTAAATTCTCCACTTCATCCACATAGTGCTCCAAGGCATCTTTCGGTGTAGGCTTCTCATAAGCCTTGGTAGCACACTCATCAATTACCCCCACAACATCAATCTAGTGGCAAGTATTCTTATTCTCGAGAGCTTTGGATGTATTGTAGATCTTAAACATCACTTTGTCTTCATTAACCCTCAAGGTAAGCTCACCAAGCTCCACGTCTATCAATGCTCTCCTGGTAGCAAGGAATGGTCTCCCAAGTATCAAGGAAATGTCTCCATCCTCCTCCATGTTCAACACTACAAAATCCACAAGGAATATAAACTTGTCCACCTTCACTAGCACATCCTTAATGATGCCCCGAGGGTATGTAAATGATCGATCGGCTAGTTGCAAAAGATTGTAGTGGGCTTCACCTCACCAAGCCCCAATTTCCTAAAATGAACAATGACATCATATTAATGCTTGCACCTAAATCACATAAAACATTATTAAAATTTAAAGGCCCAATGGTGCAAGGTATATTGAAACTCCCCAGATCCTTCAACTTTTGTGGAAGCTTCTTTTGTATTATGGCACTAGACTCTTCAGTAAGCTTCACCCTCTTGAATTCCTCCAACTTTCTCTTCTTTGACATAACTTTCTTCATAAACTTCAATTAATTAGGCATTTGTCCCAACAAATCTGCAAAAGGAATGTTAATATGATTTTTTTTGAAAATTTCAAGAAACTTAGCGAATTTCTAGTCAAGCTTTTGCTTTTCAAATCTTTGAGGAAATTGAGTAAGAGTTTTCAGTTTAGGGGGGTATCCGTGAATGTGATAGAACCAGGCCGGTATGGCCTCTCTTGTGACTTCTCCCTCTTGGATGATTCTTCGTCCTTCTCTTTATTTTTCTTGCTCTCGGTGCTAGGCTCTTCATGCTCTTCATTAGGTGCTGATGGTGATGCTATGCTTGGGCTATGATGAGAAGTCCTTTTCAGTTCCTTCCCACTTCTCAAAGTGATGGCGTGGCATTGCTATTTTAGATTCACTTCGATGTTACTAGGAAGTGAACCACGTTGTTGGGCATTCACTATTGATGCAAGTTGCCCCATCTGAACTTCCAAATTCTTGATTGAAGCTTTTGTCTCCATCATGAACGAACCCAATAGATCTTCTAGGGATGGATTCTTTTCTTGAGCTTGATTGTAGATACCCGGTGGAGGTTGCAACACATTCCTATTCTTCGCATAAGAGAAGTTCTCATGATTTCTAATACCCGGGTGGTATTAACTTGGTAGAGGTTGGTTAACACTATAGTTGTTGTACCCCCAGTTGTTTATGAATTGAACTTGCACCTCTTGTATTTCACTCCCCGAAAATCCCATATTTATAGCCGCCACCTTTTCAATAGAATCTTGAGCACCTTGAGTAGTAAGTGCAGCAAATTCATGTGATATGCTAGACAATTGAGCAGATAGAGTTGATATCGGATCAACCTCATGCAAACCGGCCACCTTCTTTACCATAGATTTCGCACCCAGAACTTCATACGTATTTGTGGCCATATCTTCCAACAAAGTGAATGCCTCGGTAGTTATTTTTGTTAAGAGTGAACCACATACAGTCGTATCAACCAATGCCTGTGTGGAGAATGTCATGCCATTATAGAATAGTTGGATTTGTAACCAATCCTAGAATCCATGTTGAGGACACTTCCTTAAAAACTCTTTAAATCGTTCTCATGCCTCATAAAATGACTCCGCTTCTTGTTGCTTGAATTGTCCAATCTTGGCTCCAAATTGGGTGGTATTGGCAAGAGGAAAGAATTTTTGTAGAAATCTTTACACCATCTCTTGCCATGTTGGTATGCTCCCTGGTGTTGGCCCAGATATGTCCAAGAGGAGGGTGAATTGGACACTTAGCATATTTTAACTTTTCTTAAAATTGTGTGGAATAATGAAAACAGATTGAATAAAGTATAGCAATCAAATACAACAAATGTAAATGAGACAATGCAAGCAAGATTTATAGTGGTTCGGCCGCGCCTACATCCACTACCAAACCTCCTCAGTTAGGATTTGTTCAAACTCCACTATGGACCTTCTTACGGGTGAAGATCAAACCGATACACTTTCTCAACTTACAAGTGTGAGAACTATCGTTTCTCAACTTACGGGTGTGAGAAGACCGTTTCTCAACTTCCGGGTGTGAGATGACCGTTACAACTTCGAGCAACACTTGCTCTTGCCCAATGACTAACTAGTCACTGCAAATTTAATAAAAGATGAGATATGATTCCTTTTACTTAGAATCAAAGTGATACATACAAAGATTTGGATTGAACCTTTTGTGATCACAGATTCAGCAAAATATGTATGATGAAGTTTATGCTAAAAACAGGTTGAAAAAGTTTTTGTCTTCTTCAATGGATTTTCAAAATGTTGAAGATGAAGTCCAATCAATCCAGCAGACTTGAAGTTTTTTTTGTCAAAAGATCGTAAGATCAAGCATAAGTGAAATACAACTAACTTTCAAAAAGTGTTTCGGCACAAGTGAAAACTGTGAATATGTTTCGAATGAATATCAGTTGTCGTATATCATTAGTTGTTTTTTTGTTCTAAGGCAACACGTATATATAGGAATAAGAGAAGCGCAATGGACTTGATAATTTTGGTGCTCTTGGTTATTTCAAATACAACGTATACTTTGTTTCTCAAAATGGATCGATTTAGCTCAATGCACATTATGATGATAACACCTGAATCATTTGATCCTTTCATGAAAAGAGAATGTTCTGACATGCTTTTAGAACCTTCAAAAAGTTCTGAAAAAGTTGTTGTACGATTCTGAAAAGTTCTGAAAAGTTTTCATACGGTTCTGAAAAAAGTAATAGAAATGGTGGACTTGTTAGAGCAGTAACATTTGTTGAATTAGCGTTCTTGCGCATAATATCAAATCTTGTTGTTTTGTTCCTTGATGGCGCTCATGGATCATAAGCGTCCTGTTGAACATTGAAGTGAGGGCGTTATTAAGTCGTAAGAGCCCTGACTTACTTTGACGATTTAAATGACTCAAAACATGAGGGCGTTACTTCGCAGTTAGCGTCTTGCTTTGTTTTAAAAACATTGAACACACGAGGGCGTTACTCAAGAGTTAGCGTCCTGAATTTTAAAAACAGTTTTAAAACAATGTTGAGTATACTGAAGGACAGTAAGCGTCCTGAGGGTTATCAAGTTGATTCTAAAGATAAGGACGTTCCTACACAAGTAGCGTCCTGATAGCTTATTCAACTTATAACTATCAACGTTCTTAAAGATAGAAATCACTTGAAAACAAAAAGAACTTCCAGTAAGCTGAAACTAAGTCAGCGTTCTTACATTCTCATAGGTTGATAAAAAAAAGGTCGCTACTTACAAGTAAGCGTCCTTATTAATCAGTTCAATTCAACCTTGAGCGTCCTAATATTTTATCAGTGTTCTGACTCGTCAAGTCCAGGAGGGTGCTGCTAAAACATTAGTGTCCTGAAAAGACTTTATAAAAAAGGTTTTTGATTTCTCGATTAAAGCTCAATAAAACATAATGTAACCGGATTAAATCGAATATGCAAACGATCGATTAAAACATGCAGGCATGCATATCGCTGAGTCATATGACATAGAAGGTCTTACAACCTATCATAATCTAATCATACAACCGAACAACTTCAAATGATCATGGTCTTCAAGAAGATCTTTAATACGTTCGCCATGCATCATTGATTCTTTGAAACCTTCAAGTAAGATTAGATATGCCATATGTGCAGTAATATCATAAACAAAATGTGGTTTGCAATCGTCGAAATATCTTTCATATTAGGGACATATTCTCGTAAGGGACATGGGTGCCATTTATATATCTGAATATTCGTTTGACACACTTTAAATGAGATTTTTTAGGTTCTGATTGAAATCTTGCACAAAGGTAGATACTGAATTTAATATCAGGTTGACTTGCAATTAAGTACAACAGACTTCCAATCATACTTTTATAAAGTTTTGAATCAATTGATTTACCTTTTCATCCTTATCTAATTTGATTGCAGAGGTACAGGAAGTATCAATCGATTTTAAATTGTGCATTTGAAACTTTTTAACCATTTCCTTAGCATACTTTGATTGGCTTATGAAGGTGCCTTTCGACATTTGCTTAATTTGTAAGCCGAGAAAGTATGTAAGTTCTCTCATCATATTCATTTCAAATTCCTTCTGCGTTAATTTAGAAAACTCATTGCATAGTTCTTTGTTTGATGCACCAAAAATGATATCATCCACATATATTTGAACAATAAGCATATTATCATTATGATGTTTGATAAACAAAGTTGGATCAAGTTTTCCATTTTGAAACTTATGATCTAAAAGAAATGAACTCAGTCGATCATACAAAGCTCTTAGAGCTTGTCTTAATCCATATAAGGCTTTGTGGAGTTTGAACACATATTCTGGGTCTTGAGCATCCTCAAACCTTGGAGGTTGTTCCACATATACCTCTTCATAGATGAATCCATTTCGAAAAACACTCTTTGCATCCATTTGGTATAAGGGAAAATCCTTGTAACGAGCATAGGCAAGTAGCATACTTATTGCCTCTAATCTTGCTACTGGGACAAAGGCTTCTTCGAAGTCTATGCCTTCTTCTTTGTTGTACCCTTGTGCAACCAACTTAGGCTTATTACGAACAATGATACCTTGTAAATTCTTTTTGTTTCTAAAGATCCATTTGGTTCCAATAACAGATTGATGAAAAGGTCTAGGAACTAATTCCCATACTTTGTTTCACACAAAGTGTCCTAGTTCTTCTTGCATAGCAAGAATCCAATTTTCATCTTTCAATGCCTCTTCCACTTTAATTGGTTCAAGCTCCCGATCTTTTGGAATTGAAGCTCTAGTGGATACACTCTTTCGTGGATCTCCTAAAATTTGATCTTGGGAAAAACCTTGAAGCAGTCTAGAGTTTTTAGAAGATTCTAGAGATGGTTCAAGTTCAAGATCTATAATCTTGGTTGTCTTGGGTTCATCATCATCATAATTTAATTGCTTAAATTCCTCCTCAAGACTTTTCTTATTTTCATTTTCATCAATATTTACGTGAATTGATTCTTCTACAGTTTGATTAGATTTGTTGAACACTCTGTCGGCTCTGCTACAAGAAGAATATCCTAAGAAGATTCCTATGTCAGACTTAGGTTCAAACTTATCTAGATTATCTTTATCATTAAGAATAAAACATTTGCATCGAATACTCAGAAGTAACTAATGTTGGGTGCTCTACCCTTCCATAGTTCATATGAAGTTTTATTCAAATCTATTCTGATTAGAACTCGTTTCATCACATAGCAGGCAGTGTCAATAGCTTCACCCCAAAAGTGATTTGCAGTGTTATATTCATTAAGCACAGTTCTACACATCTCCTGCAGAGTTCTATTCTTTCTCTCAACTACACCATTTTACTGTGGTGTCCTAGAGGCTGATAGATGGTGAGTGTAACCTTGATTGTTACAAAATTATTTGAGATTTTTATTGAAAAATTCACTACCTCTATCACTCCTAATTATGTTGATTTTGTAACGCTTTTCATTTTCGACTCTCTAACAAAATTTTATAAATGTTTCACATGCATCAGATTTATGAGCTAATAAAAATACCCATGTAAATCGAGTAAAGTCATCCACAATCATAAACACAAATGATTTACCACCTAAGATTTGGGTTTTGGTTGGTCCAAAAAGATCCATGTGAATCAACTCGAGAGCTCTAGAGGTTGATTGATGCCTCTTGCTCTTAAATAATGATCGGGTATGCTTACCGAGTTGCATTGGTTCACATAGCTTGTCATTGAGTAAGTTCCTTTTGGAATACCCTTCGCAAGATCATGTTTGACAATTCTAGATATGTTACCCATATTAACATGAGCTACTCTCCTATGCTATAGCCATGCATCATTACAAGAAATAGCACTTAAACATGTTACATTTTGTTTCTTAATGCCATTAAAGTTTATGCAATACACATTCTTAATTCTAGAGGCAATGAATGCAACAATTTTATCACCATGTTTGACAGTGCACCTATTTGCTTCAAATGAAATGTCATAACCCTTGTCACATATTTGACTTATGCTCAAGAGATTATGCTTCTGCCCTTCAACATAAAGTACATCATATATGGAAAGAAAATCGTTAACAATAGTTCCGATGCCTTCAATGTCACCTTTGTTGTCATCTCCGAATGTGAGCTTTCCTCCTTTCTTATTTTCAAGGCTCAAAAATTTAGATTTATCTCCAGTCATATGCCTTGAGCAGTCGCTGTCTAGATACCATATGTCTTCATTTTTGCATATCTACACAACATAAAATACTTTTTACTTTGGTACCCATGCAAGTTTGGGTCCATGCATGTTAGCATCAGTAAGAACAGATTTTTCAATCCATGCATATTTCTTTTTCTTTCTACTTAAGACATTACATCTTAGTAGGGTATGACCTTCCTTATGATATTTTTGGCTTGTTGGTCATTTTCTCAGTAAGGTATTGTATTCCTTTTGTTTTGACCCATGAGTATAGCCTAAGCCAGTTTTGTCGAATGCACATCTTTTTTTATCCTAGCATCATGTAAAAAAACTTTTGACCATTTGTGAATTTAGTCATGGTGCAGTTCAGGTCTTACTTTTCCTTTCTAAGAGTTTCATTTTCAATTTTTAGTTTCCCAACAACTTTCTTAAGTTGTTCATTGTCTAGAGACATTCCGTCTAGCTTTTCTTGTTGGAATTCTATTTCCTCAAGAACTTCTTCAAGACTATGCTTGAGATTTCCATTTTTCTTGGTCTCTTTACTAAGTTTTGTCTTAAGCTCCTGAATATGAGCATAGAGCTCATTAAGTTTGTCAATGGGTTCAGATTTTACCTCGGTGCTTGCAATTAAGCACAGTGTAGCAGTGTGATCCGAATCCGCTTCATCTTCACTTGATATTGACTCATCCCATGAAGCTTTGAGAACTTTCTTATCCTTTCTATATGAGATTGAGTTCTTCTTATATTTAGTGGGACATTCCCTCTTCACATGACCTGGTTTTTTACAACCGTAACATATTAACTCTACAGGCTTAGACTCGGGTTTCTTTCTTTTTTGAAACCTTGAGTAAGAGCTATTCTTACTCTTTCTCTTAACCAACTTGTTAAACTTTCTAGACAACATAGCCATGTCATCTTCTGAGTCAGAATCATTTTCAAAATCAGTTTCAGCATTGAGGGCAATAGATTTCCTTTCTTTTTTTTCAACCTTGACTGGGCTCATCTTATCTTTTATCTTCATTTCATGAACCATTAATGAACCACATAGTTCATCAAAAGTGTATTCAGCCAGATTCTTGGTTTCTTCAATGGCCATGGCCTTGGGTTCCCTTGCTCTAGGTAGGCTTCTTGGAAACTTTATGTCAGTTTCTTCTTGGTCATAGATTTTTCCTAGGTTCTTCATCTCATTGATGTTTGTTGTAAATCGAGCAATAACCTCAGCTATCGAGTCAATTTCCTTCATCCTATAGGTCTCATATTTTTCAACTAACAGTTGGAGCTTTGCCTTTCTAACTTACAAAATTCCTTTTTGGGTGACCTCTAACTTGTTCTAGATTTCCTTAGCGGTTTCACATGCACTAACTCTATTGAACTCTTCGACTGATAAACTGCTATACAAAATGATTACAGCTTAGTTATTCAATAGTTCTCTTTTCTTTTCCTTGGTACTCCATTCGTCTATTCCTTCCATACAGTAGCACCATCAACTATTTTAGTAGGTGTTGGACAACCGTTTGTCACAACATCTCAAATCTCCAGATTTTGGGCTTTTAGGTAGTACTTAATCTTAGTTTTCCAATGGGAATAGTTCTCTTCCTTGAATAGTGGTGGTCGGTTGGTGGAGTTTTCTTCACCTAAGAGATAAGTACTTCTTTCGTTTTGTCCTGCCATACTCAATCAAAGATGGTTTGATACTTTGACGGTTGACCTGCTCTGATACCAATTGTTGGACCAGATATGTCCAAGGGGGGGTGAATTGGACACTTAGCAGATTTTAACCTTTCTTAAAATTGTGCGAAATAATGAAAGTAGATTAAACAAAGTATAGCAATCAATTACAGCAAATGTAAATGAGACAATGCAAGAAAGTTTTATAGTGGTTCGGCCGCGCCTACATCCACTACCTAACGTCCTCAGTTAGGATCTGTTCAAACTCCATTATGGACCTTCTTACGGGTGAAGATCAAACCGGTACACTTTCTCAACTTACGGGTGTGAGAACTACCGTTTCTCAACTTACGGGTGTGAGAAGATTGTTTCTAAGCTTCCGGGTGTGAGAATACCGTTTCTCAATTTTCGGGTGTGAGATGACCGTTACAACTTCGAGCAACACTTGCTCTTCCCAAGTGACTAACCAGTCACTGCAAATTTAATAAAAGATGAGATATAATTCCCTTTACTTAAAATCAATGTGATACTTACAAAGCTTTTGATTGAACCTTCTGTGATCACAGATTCAGCAAAATATGTATGATGAAGTTTATGCTGAAAATAGGTTCAAAAAGCTTTTGTCTTCTTTAATGGATTTTCAAAATGATGAAGATGAAGTTCAATCAATCCAGAATACTTGAAGTTTTTCTTTCAAAAGATCGTAAGATCAAGCACAAGTGAAAGACGACTAACTTTCAAAAAGTGTTTTGGCACAAGTGAAAACTGTTAATACGTTCTGAATGAATATCAATTTTCGTATATCATTAGTTGTTTTTCTGTTCTAAGGCAACACATATGTATAGGAATAACAGAAGCGCAATGGACTTGATGATTTTGGCGCTCTAGGTTATTTCAAATACAATGTATACTTTCTTTCCCGAAATGGATCGATTTAGCTCAATGCACATTACGGCTATAACATCTGAATCATCTGATCCTTTCACGAAAAGAAAATGTTCTGACATGTTTTTAGAACGTTCAGAAAGTTCTAAAAAAGTTGTTATACAATTTTGAAAAGTCTTCATACGATTTTGAAAAAATTAACAGAAATGGTGTTCTTGTCAGAACAATAACATTTGTTGAATTAGCGTCCTTGCACATAATATCAACTTTTGTCGTTTTGTTCCTTGAGGGCACTCATAGAGCATAAGCGTCCTGCTGAACATTGAAGTGAGGGCGCTACTAAGTGATAAGCGTCCTGACTTACTTTTACGATTTAAATGACTCAAAACATGAGGGTGCTATTACGCATTTAGCATCCTGCTTTGTTTTAAAAACATTGAACACACGAGGGCGCTACTTAAGAGTTAGCGTCATGTATTTTAAAAGCAGTTTTAAAACAATGTTGAGTACACTGAAGGACAGTAAGCTTCCTAAGGGTTATCAAGTTGATTCTAAAGATAAGGGCGCTCCTACACAAGTAGCGTCCTGATAGTTTATTCAACTTATAACTATCAACGTTCTTAAAGATAGAAATCACTTGAAAACAAAAAGAACTTCTAGCAAGCTGAAACTAAGTCAGTGTCCTGACATTCTCATAAGTTGATAAAAAAAAGGTCGCTACTTACAAGTAAGCGTCCTTCTTTATCAGTTCAATTCAACCTTGAGCGTCCTAATATTTTTATCAACGTTCTGACTCGTCAAGTCCAGGAGTGCGCTGCTAAAACATTAGTGTCCTAAAAGACTTTACAAAAACAATTTTTTGATTTCTCGATTATAGCTCGATAAAATATAATGTAACCAGATTAAATCGAATATGCAAACGATCGATTAAAACATGTAGGCATGCATATTGCTGGGTCAAATGACATAGAAGATCCTACAACCTATCATAATCTAATCATACATCCAACCTCTTATATATAAGGTTGAATTGATGATTAATGAATTAATACGGTTATTAGCCAGATATTTAATCAGCTTGAAGACTATGCGAGGATGATTTCTATTTCACAAAAAGACTTATGAATCAAAAAAAATTTAAGCATAATATGTCATTAGGTAAGAAGTAAAATAATCTTAGAAAGAAAATAAACCTTAAGGAAAATTTTGGAAGGAAATAAACCTTAAGGAGAATAGGTCTTAAGGAAGCAGCATGGATATGCCTGCTGGGAACAATGAGCCTTGAAGGAAATTTGGCTCATTGAAAAATCAAATAAGTAACCAAATGACAACAATGGCTAGATCTGACCAAAGATTTGATTACGAGATATAGATTGGAATAAGATCCATAACCTGAAGTGTTGAACCGATGGTTGCCACAACAAGTCTTAGATGCTTGCGGGCACGAGAAATGATACTAAATCTTGGAACTTAAGGACCAACAAAGCTAGGCCATAGCTTAATAACCAAGGTTTGAGGAGCCAAGTTAAGTGAAATATTATCGCATCCTCCGGTTGAAGTGCCTTATGTGGCATGAGAACATGAACTTAGGGAACTCAAATACTACCGATCTTCACCCCGATTCCGTAGGGGTGGATTTTTAAGTTGACTTCCAGTTGAAGGATCATTTTTCCTTGGGAGAAAAGTGATTCAGGCAGGCTTTTGGGTATCATGGAAGTAGACAACATAGTCACCTAGGGACGTACATCATTCGTGGCCTCTGGATTGATTATTGGAGCGTGAAAGTCGTTCGTGGTGCAGGAATGCCCACTTGATTGAGTCAGCCTTGGGTGGTGCACCTCTGCTGTAAACTTCATTGCGTTAGCCTAAAGAAGATGCACGAAACTAGGTTGTACCTTATTATGAAAATGAGATCATTTGGTTTTATGTAAATTTTTTCTTGGAGATAGATGTACAATATGGAACAAGAATGGTGATTGGTCAAAAAAGCTTACAAGACGACGTGTTATGAGTTGTTAAATAAAATGTTGTTAATGATTATGTTCTGTTATCGACGGGAAATTCATAACCATCAATATCCCTTTTATCACTGCATTTGGGGTGGTATGGAATGCAATGAATGTAGAGGATAACTGAAATATTTTGGTTCAAGGAGGACCTGTAGCCTTCTGTATGATTGATGGGAGAATTCATGACCATTGATATCCTTTTTATCATTATATTTGGGGTGGTATGGAACGCAATGAATGCAGAGGACGATTGGAATATTTTTGATCTATGGAGGACATGTGGCCCTGTGTGTTGAATCCTCTTAGAAACTAGGTTATTCCTGCTATCGCCAAGTTTGCCAAGAATTGGATGGACAAAACTGGAGGATACCAGTTATAATTTAGGTATCTAGTTGGTTTGCAGTAAAAAAAAACTTGTTTTGTTGTGTATAAGGCATCATGTAAGATAATACATGAGGTTAATAAGTGAGAACAAACACAAAGTTACTCTGGTCAATGATTCAAAACCAATCCAAAATTGGGAAAAAAATTTCAAAAGAATTTTGAACTGAAACCATGTTTTAAGACAAACTGCCAAATTGTTTTCAAATTGGCCAACCTAATGATCCATTTTTTATTTTGGGATTGGAATGCCAGAATCTAGTCAGAAACCAAGAGG
Organism: Paratinospora sagittata; assembly: GCA_035771175.1. Classification (NCBI taxonomy): domain Eukaryota; kingdom Viridiplantae; phylum Streptophyta; class Magnoliopsida; order Ranunculales; family Menispermaceae; genus Paratinospora; species Paratinospora sagittata. The sequence continues at coordinate 12,397,668 of CM069613.1, read as the reverse complement.
TACCTAAAAGTTACAACTCCTACCCCTCAACCTAGAAAAGCTAGGAATATGACCTATAACAACCAAAACAGAACATCATGACACAAAAATTGGAACTTAGGTTTTCACTTAACATAAAATGTTGATGCATCTAGAAGAGAAGTTTCAACCCAGAACCTTGCCTAACTGGGAGTAAAGAAAATCATTAGCCCATGATGACATCATGAGTGCTAATGACAGACTACCACTATACCCATAGATGCAAGCATTTGCATGAAGAACGAACACAACAGAGTCCTCGTTAAGGATTAGAGTTGTTGACTAAGTCAACTAGGCCGACAACCTCCAAATTGTTTGATTTCCAATGTTAAACGAGAAATAGTCAGTCTAGCCTCATCACGAAAAATGGCAATGACTAACTCAGAGGTGATAACCTATGGGCCAGACTTGTTATGCACTAGAAATGACCGCAACAGAGTCCTCCATGACTCTCATGTTGCAAGCGAAGTCTTTTTCCTTCACAAAGGAAAAACACAAACTAAACACAAAGGGTACAATAAGAAAAGGGCCAAGGACATTTCAGTGAGCCTCAGAATTCGAGGTGTGGGCTGAATCATTTTGGCACCACCATAGTTGAATTTCGAGGAAGAAATTCCATTTAAGGGTGGTATAATGTAACACCCCAAAAATTTAAACAACTAGATAATACATAAAAAATGCCATAAAACAATAGTGTTCACATGAATACTCGACTAAGCATGAAACAAAGAACCTAAGATAGAGATTCCTCAAATCTTGAGACAAATAATAACCAAATAAGGGGTCAAGACATGGCACAATGAAGTGCTTGTTAGCCTAGATATGTCCAAGAGGGAGTGAATTGGGCACTTAGCCAATTCAAAAATTGATTACAATGGCAAAAATAAAGTGCAAAAATTAAGCAAATGTGCACAGTCGATTTATAGTGGTTCGCCTACTTGCTTACGTCTACTACCTAACCTTCTCAGTTAGGATTTTGAACCTTATCACTAAGGGATTCTCTTACGGGTGAGAATCAAACCGTTACACATTTTCTCAACTTGCGAGTGTGAGAACAACTGTTACACTGCTCAATTTGCAGGCTTGAGACCAACCTAACATTTTTCTCAACTTATGGGTGTGAGAACTACCGTTTCTCAACTTACGAGTGTGAGAAAACCTAACCTTGTTGAATATAAGATTATCAACTCAGTAGTTTATTTAACTACTGTTACAACCTTGATACAATATACAAGATATGAAATTGAGAACAATTGTATCCTGTGAACTATCTCTCAAATTTCTTTTTCAGCAAGAATGATATATGTGAAAGCAATGCTGAACAATTTGAGTGAAAATAGTTCAAACTTTCAAATAGATTTTCAGATAAGGATAGAATTTTAGCTTAGTATGAAAATCATTTGAATGAGTAAAGATTCAAATAAAACGCTTTGAAACGAGAATAACTTAAGCTTTTTGAATCAGATGAAAATTCGACTAACTTTTGAAAAGTGTTTTGTTTATTTGAATTTGAATTTCAAATATGAACGTTTACTCACAACAGCTACAATATATCACAAAAATGGCAACTGCACATTTCATGAAAATTCTGATTTTCTCCAGATACACGAATAAGGAAACTTTTAGAAGACATGGTTCGTGAATCAGAGAATATCTCTTACAAATACAGAAAGTTAATTTTGTCAAAAAGTTGTTATGAAAAGGTAGCTAAAAAGGATGTACATGTCAGAACAACAAAAATATCATTTCTGTCGTTTTGTTCCTTCGAGGGCGCTCAGAGAGCATTAGCGTCCTACTGAACAATGAAGTGAGGGCGCTACTGAATCGTAAGCATCCTGATTTGCTTTGACAATTAAACAACTTAAGTAATGAGGGTGCTACTTCGCAATTAGCATCCTGCTTTGTTTTAAAACATTAAACACACGAGGGCGCTACTCAAGAGTTAGCGTCCTGATATTTAAAATCAGTTTTAAAACAAACTTAAAAATATGTTAAGCTCGCTGATGGAAAGTAAGCATCTTGAAAGTTATTAAGTTGACTCCAAATATGAGGGCGCTCCTACACCAGTAGCGTCCTGATAGTTTATTCAACTTATAACTATCAGCGTCCTTAAAAGTATAAATCACTTAGAAACAAAAAGAACTTCCAGCGAGCTGAAACTAAGTCAGTGTCGACATTCTCAAAGGTTGACAAAAGGAAGGTCACTACTTACACGTAAATGTCATTGTGAATCAATTTAATTCAACCTTGAGAGTCCTAATATTTTATCAGCGTCCTGCCTCATCAAGTTGAAGAGGGCATTGCTAAAATATTAGCTTCTTGAAAGACTCTATAAAGACGATTTTTGATTTCTCGATTAAAGCTCGATAAAACAACATGATATTTTCGTATTAAATTAAATACTTTAGAAATTGTAGAAATTGTTTCAAAATGCTACGATCAAAATATGAAAATGATTAAATCTTGCTGAGAGCAAATTGATCGATAGACATTACATTCTAAGTACTGACATACTCAAAACTTTACTTGAGATGATCAATAGACTTGTAAGCTCAGTTCCTTGATCTTGATTGGTGATAAATCTGAAACATTTGACAAGATCATTAGATACACAAATTGGAGATATTTGGAATCATCAAAACATTCATTTCATGGGGTTCATTGAAATAACAATCTTCCCCTTTTTGATGATTTCAAATACTCATAGATCATGCAGATAATTGTACTTATGCATTCAAACATATAGCGAAATTAAAGAAGTAAGTATGTCAAGCATATCTGTAAACATGTCAGGTATCTGATTTCAACATAAAGATTACAAGATAAGTTCAATCACAATATACAAGAGCTTGAAAATTATATAGTAAATATCTTGTACAGAAACTAAGATGAACTCCCCCTGACTTGTAGCTTCCTTCTTGAGCTAATTTTAGCCTTAATATCTGCATTCTCTTCTTCCCCTTTTGAAAATAGCAAAAGGTGGGTAGGCTTTGCTCATACTGGGACCCTTCCCTTTCCTTTTTCTCTCAGCCTCCTCATCTTTCTTGGATCAACTAGAACTAGGTTCAGATTCCTTGGTGCTCGTGGCCTTGAAGAACCACGTGTGGTTTGTCACACATTATTGATAGATTCATCAATTGCAATACCCTTCCTAGATTTTCAATGAATTTTTCGTGAGCATGCTTGGAAACGCCAAATTTAAATGAATCAAGAGGTGGACTGAGTTTGAAGCCTTTAGCTTTCCGTTCCGCAACACCTTAAGCAAAATTAGGAGAAGTGTATGACCTTTAAATTCTGGCATGATTGGTCGCTTGCATTTTGGATTAAGAAAGGCTTTGATTAGGGATCTGGGGTTGGAAACACTCTTCAACTGATTCTTTGTAACGGCTCTTCATCAGAAGCTTCTTCATCTTCACATTCTAACATGCCACGAAGTCTGTCAGACTCCTTAGGTCTTTGAGGGCGTGTGAAGGTTGGAGCTCGTGGTGAAGGTGGAACTTTGACACTCTTCTTCTCCGACAGATGAAAGAGCATTGCAAAGCGTTTCATGCTAGAGGCAATATACCACACAATAGAATGCAGTCTATTGTTCATTGCCTTAAAGAGGTCTTCAAAGAAGCCTACTACTCCTTCCACTCAATATGCAGCTGTGATGACAGTGCAAGACAAATCCATAATGATTGTGGTAGGGAAAGACATCTTGTTCTCCAAGTTGTGAAGTTTTTCAAAAGCTCGAGTAACCAAGTCGAGAATCTTGGTTAATTTATCATCATTTGTTTGTGCTGGCCTTGAAGTATCTAAATTCTCTTTTAGACTAGAGATGACCTGCGACACTGGATCAAGCGCTGTCTTGCTAGTTACTTGATCCAAGATAGCATCCAAAACTGATTGAAAAGAGTCAGAAATGGATTTATCTTTAGAGGATTCAGCCATGTTACAATTTTAAGCTTTGTTGTTCATCAAAAATCTTCTGCAAAGCTTCTGCAGTCACAACACACGAAGTATGGCTTGATGTAGCTTAGGCTGAGTGACTCTGTGATGCTTGAGATCTGGCTTGAGGAGGCTAAGAGCTTGATGATCTTTGAATAATTGATGAAGTGAATGCTTTCATGAATGGTTGCATCTACTTCATGTTATCTCCAATATAACCAGATCATCATTTATCGATGAAGCAGGCAAAGATCGCATGACACCTAACTGTTGGTCCATTTATTGTGTCACTTTCTCGAGCAATTCGATTGCCTGGATCATGTGAGAGTTGAATACTTTCATCTTATTATCTCAACTCTCTCCTGAGATTTCAGAGAGTCTCGGATCTCTGCCAATATATCATTTTTCAGTTGAACTTGATTATCTTCTAGACGAGTCATTAGTTGAGACATGACAAAAATCTGATCTTCTTTCACTATTCTCAGAAAATCTTCCTCTCTGAAGAATTCATCATTTGGCCCGCTTGTAGAAGGATAGGAAGGCGACTCTTGATCAAATGAGCTTTCCTCATGAACATTTTCCATTTCATCTTCTGCTTGAGATTCAGCATTGGCCTCATGAAAATCTTCAGTATGATCCTCTTTATCATCTTTTTCATTCATGTCCTCTCCCTGATAGGGTATGATAGCCAGATCATAGCCCTTTGTATCTTTGCATTGTTCACCATCAGACTCAGTCATTTTCGAGTCTTGGGATTCAATTGATACAGGGATATCAAATGGAGATGGTGCCCTGAAGATAGTTTTATTTGAGTCCTTACTGACTTTTTCTCTGGTGATGTCCTCCAAGATTGCATCAACATTTTCTACCCTTCCATAGTTCATATGGAGTTTTGTTCAAATCTCCTCTGATTAGAACTCGATTCATTATATAGCAGGCAGTGTTAATAGCTTCACCCCAAAAATAACTTGCAGTGTTCTACTCATTAAGCATTGTTCTACACATCTCCTACAGAGTTCTATTCTTTCTTTCAACTACACCATTTTGTTGTGGTGTCCGAGGGGCTGATAGATGGTGAGTGTAACCTTGATTGTTACAAAATTCTTCTAGATTTTTATTGACAAATTCACCACCTCTATCACTTCTAATTATGTTGATTTTATAACCCTTTTCATTTTCGACTCTTTTACAAAATTTTATAAATGTTTCACATGCATCAAATTTATGAGCTAATAGAAATACCCATGTGAATCGAGTAAAGTCATCAACAATCACAAATACATATGATTTTCCACCTAAGCTTTGGGTTTTGGTTGGTCCGAAAAGATCTATTTGAATCAGTTCGAGAGGGCTAGAGGTTGATTGACGCCTCTTGCTCTTAAATGATGATCGGTTATGCTTACCAAGTTGACATGGTTCACATACCTTGTCCTTTGAGTAAGGTCCTTTCAGAATCATGTTTGACGATTCTAGATATGTTATCCATATTAACATGTGCTAAATCTCCTATGCCATAGCCATGCATCATTACAAGAGATAGCACTTAAACATGTTACATTTTGTTTCTTCATGTCATTAAAGTTTGTGCAATACACATTCTTAAGTCTAGATGCCATGAATGCATATTTTTATCGATGTGCTTAACAGTGCACCTATTTGCTTCAAATGAAATGTCATAACCCATGTCACATAATTGAATTATGCTCAAGAGATTATGCTTCAGCCCTTTAACATAAAGTACATCAGATATGGATAGAAAATCATTACCAATAGTTTTGATGCCTTCAATGTCACCTTTGTTGTCGTCTCTGAAAGTGACATTTCCTCATTTCTTCTTTTCAAGGCTCAGAAATTTAGATTTATATCCAGTCATATGCCTTGAACAACCACTGTCTAAATACCATATATTTTCATTTTTGTATATCTACACAACATATAATACTTTTGACTTTGGTACCCATGCAAGTTTGGGTCCATGCATGTTAGCATCAATAAGAACAAATCTTTCAATCGATGCATATTTCTTTCTTTTTTCTACTTAAGACATTACATCTAAGTGTGGTATGACCTTCCTTATGAAATTTGTGGCATGTTGGTTGTTTGGTCAGGAAGGTATTGTATTCCTTTTGTTTTGACCCATGAGTATAGCTTAAGCCAGTTTTGTCGAATGCACATCTTTGTGATCCTAACATCATGTCAAAAAACTTTTGAACATTTGTGAATTTAGTCATGGTGCAGTTCAGGTCTTCCTTTTCCTTTCTAAGAGTTTCATTTTCAATTTTTAGTTTCCCAACAACTTTTTTAAGTTGTTAATTGTCTAGAGACATTTCGTCTAGCTTTTCTTGTTGGATTCTATTTCCTCAAGAGCTTCTTCAAGACTATGCTTGAGCTTTTCATTTTTCTTGGTCTCTTTACTAAGTTTTGCCTTAAGCTCGTAAATATGAATATAGAGCTCATTAAGTTTGTCAGTGGGTTCAGATTTTATCTCGATGCTTGCCATTAAGCACAGTGCAGCAGTGTGATCTGAATCCGTTTCATCTTCGCTTGAGCTTGAATCATCCCATGTAGCTTTGAGAACTTGCTTGTCCTTTCTATACGAGCTGGAGTTCTTCTTATATTTAATGGGACATTCACTCTTTACATGACCTGGTTTGTTACAACCGTAACATATTAACTCTATAAGCTTAGACTCGGGTTTCTTTCCTTTGTGAAATCTTGAGTAGGAGCGATTCTTACTCTTTCTCCTAAGCAACTTGTTAAACTTTGTAGACAACATAGCCATGTCATCTTCTGAGTTTGAATCATGTTCAGAATCAGTTTCAGCATTGAGTGCAACAAATTTCTTTTCTTTTTCCTCAACTTTGACCGGGTTCATCATATCTTTTATCTTCATTTCATGAACCACTACTGAACCGCATAGTTCATCAAAAGTCTGTTCAGCTAGATTCTTGGCTTCTTCAATGGCCGTGGCCCTAGGTTCCCATGCTCCGGGTAGGCCTCTTAGAAACTCTCTAACAGTTTCTTCTTGGTCATAGATTTTTCCTAGGTTCTTTATCTCATTGATGTTTGTTGTGGACCGAGCAATAGCCTCAACTATCGAATCAGTTTCCTTCAACCTATAGGTCTCATATTTTTCAACTAACAATTGGAGCTTAGCCTTTTTAACTTGCAAAATTCCTTCATGGGTGACCTCTAACTTGTTCTAGATTTCTTTAGCGGTTTCACGCGCACTAAATCTATTGAACTTTTCGACTGATAAACTGCAAAACAAAATGTTTACAACTTGGTTATTTTAATAGTTCTCTTTTCTTTTCTTTGGTACTTCATTCGTTTATTTCCTTCGGGACAGTAGCACCGTCAACTATTTTAGTAGGAGTTGGACAGTCGTTTGCCACAACATCCAACATCTCTAAATCTTGGGCTTTTAGGTAGTACCTAATCTTAGTTTCCCAATGTGAATAGTTTTCTCCCTTGAACAGCGGTGGTCGGTTGGTGGAGTTTTTTTCACTTGAGAGATAAGCACTTCTTTCGTTTTGTCCTGCCATACTCAATTAAAGATGGTTAGATACTTTGACGGTTGACCTGCTCTGATACCAATTGTTGGCTCAGATATGTCTAAGAGGGGGTGAATTGGACACTTAAGAGATTTTAACTATTCTTAAAAATGTGCAGATTAAACAAAGTATAACAATTAAATACAATAAAGGTAAATGATATAATGCAATCAAGATTTATAGTGGTTCGGCCTCACCTACATCCACTACCTAACCTCCTCAGTTAGGATTTGTTCAAACTACACTATGGACCTTCTTATGGGTGAAGATCAAACCGATACACTTTTTCAACTTTTCTCACCTTACGAGTGTGAGAAGACCATTTCTCAACTTTCGGGTGTGAGATGACCGTTTCTCAACTTTCGGGTGTGAGAAGACCGTTGCAACCTTGAGCAACATTGGCTCTTGCCCGGTGGCTGACCAGTCACTACAAATAGAATACAAGATGAGATATGATTCCCTTTACTTAGAATCAAAGTGATACTTACAAAGCTTTGGATTGAACCTTCTGTGACCACAGATTTAGAGAAATATGTATGATGAAGTTTATGCTGAAAACAAGTTCAAAGAGTTTTTGTCTTCTTCAATAGATTTTCAAAATGATGAAGATGAAGTTTAACCAATCAAGTAGACTTGAAGTTTTTCTTTTGAAATGATTGTAAGTTCAAACACAAATGAAAGACGACTAACTTTCAAAAAGTTTTTTACACAACTAAAAACTGTTGATATGCTTTTGAATGAATATCAATTTTCATATCAGTAGTTTTTTTACTCTAAGGCAGCACGTATATAGAGAAATAACTGAGGCACAATGGACTAGATGAATTTTGGCGCTCTAGGTTATTTCAAATACAACGTCTACATTCTTTCCTAAAATGGATCGATTCAGCTCTGTGCATATTACGGTAGCACCTGAATCATTTTAATCCTTTCACGAAAGAGGAATGTTCTGACATAGTATAAGAACGTTCAAAAAGTTCTGAAAAGGTTGTTGTACGATTCTGAAAACTTCTAAAAAGTATTCGTACGGTTATGGAGAAATTAACAGAAATGGTGTTATTGTCAGAACAATAACATTTGTTGAATTAGCGATCTTGCGCATAATATCAACTTTTGTCATTTTGTTCCTTGAGGGCGCTCATAGAGCATAAGCGTCCTGCTGAACATTGAAGTGAGGGCGCTACTAAATCGTAAGCGTCCTGACTTACTTTGACGATTTAAACGACTCAAATCACGAGGGCACTACTTCAGCACCCTACTTTCTTTTAAAACATTAAATACACGAGGGCGCTACTCATGAGTTAGCGTCATGATATTTAAAATTAGTTTTAAAACAAACTTAAAAGATGTTAAGTTTGCTAGTGGACAGTAAGCGTCCTGAAAGTTATTAAGTTGATTTCAATGTTGAGGGCGCTCCTACACAAGTAGCGTCCTGATAGTTTATTCAACTTATAACTATCAGCATCCTTAAAGATATAAATCACTTAAGAACAAAAAGAACTTCCAGCAAGCTGAAACTAAGTCAGCGTCGTGACATTCTCAAAGGTTAACAAAAGGAAGGTGGCTACTTACACATAAGCGTCCTTGTGAATCAGTTCAATTCAACCTTGAGCGTCCTAATATTTTATCAGCATCCTGACTCATCAAGTCCAGGAGGATACTGCTAAAACATTAGCGTTTTGAAAGACTCTATAAAATGATTTTTGATTTCTCGATTAAAGCTCTATAAAACAACATGAATGAATCAAATATGTAAACGATTTAAAATCAATTTGATTGAAACATGCAGTCATGCATAATGCTAAATCAAATAGCATAGAAGGTTCTACAACCTATCATAATCTAATCATACTACCGAACATCTTCAAATGGTCATGATCTTCAAGTAGATCTTTAATACGTCTGCCATGCATCATTGATTCTTTGGAAACCTTCAAGTAAGATTAGATATGCGATATGTGTAGTAATATCATAAACAGAATGTGGTTTTTTATCATGAAAATATCTTTCGTATTAGGGACATATTCTTGTAAGGGACATGAGGATAATTAGTTCAACACCATTGAGCTGTTAAGCTCACCCCATTAATATTCTTCCCCCAGGCTCTTAGATGTAGATGCAAGAGCGAGAACCGTCGAAGCTACGTGCGAAGGATGTGCATAGAGAGCAGGATGTCGAAGTAGATGTAAGTGTAGTTATGTTTAAGATGTTTGTCCACTGCGTACTTTTGTATGTAACATAATGTACCCTGTGGACCTTGTACCTTCCTTAATTTAAGGAGGATGAATAAAAGATCTATGTTGATGTCCTCGATGTTTGCACTCCAGTTCTATGATTTGTTGCGTATTATTTGGATGAGAGAATAGGGTGTGACAGCTTCCTTGTTTCTCTATAGTAGGTGATCACTCTAACTTGTTGGAGTTGTTGTTTCTCAAGAACTTGGCAGGTATCTTGGGATAGCGTGCGGAATGCAGGGGCGAGACGCCTTGTGTAGGCATCACCAACTACCCCTTCATCCATTGGATTGTCCGGACCTTACAAGCCTCAACCAGACTCTCCATAGATTCTCATTTTTTCTCTCAACCATGTCAACTTGATAAACTTGAACAGTTCTATAATCGACTACAACTAGGCATCCACAAAGATTCAAGTCTATACATTCCATATCTATATGCACATAATAATTGTACTACGAGTAATTTAAACCTCAACGATAGACAATATGGGATCACATTCAATCATCAACAGGTCTAAGTCTAAACCCATGATCCCAACATCCTAATACATAGCTCCTCACCATCTAATGAAGTATTATAAAATATACATAAGTTACAAAATACAAAATACATAGATGTGTACAACCATTTCTCAAGCATACAAAAAAGGAACTCTCCTCACAACGCTCACATCTATGCTATGCTCCACTTGGCTAGGTTCTCAATAGGTGATAGCCTTTTTGCCCTTATCCTGGGCTGTAGATCCTATAAAAGGGGAATGAGGGTGAGACAACGATGCTCACTGAATAGAATTCAAATATGCCATCAATACTCATCAATAAAATACCATGTATGCATGAAAAGGCCACATGATGATGAAAAACATATAACACATATAAATATCAAGCATTCATCATTTAACTCATGCAAGGTGAAATCCAACCATTTCCATTCTCATATATTTCATTTCCACATTCCAGTCCAGGCTTCCGCTGTGAGACCTTGTGTCGTAGGTAGAGCACTATGGCGGGAACACATCCATTCAAGATTTCATTCTCATATTCTAGTCCAAGCTTTTGCTTCGAAGTCAAACAATTGTATTGTGATTCGGGATAGAAAATATTTATCAGGGTTACTAGTCCATGTCATTAATTCATGTTGTTCTTCCCCAATTTTTTCATCCATCCAAAACCCTCCTATGGATGGTCAAAAGTCTTCCTTCTAGTGCACTACCCTTGCTATGTCCCTTCACAAGGACAAACAAGGGTGTAGCTTCTGTTAGCCGCTAAGTCAGTTAGGTCCTTACAACAAGCCTAGGACTTCACTCCTTTTAGAGGCAAGACTTACGAAGTCCATAGGGTTTTACACACGTGCAATATCAATTTAAAGCACATTTCATGATCTCAAACATACAACATATAGTTTTGCATATGATGACATAAAAGATTAAAACATAAATGGAGTCTACTAACAACCAAGCCAATGAGAGCAATTCTTATACTCAAAAGGTACTCAATCCAATTCCAATCAAACTCTTGCAAGTGCATAATAATGCACACATATCAATGTCCACATCATACACCTTAGATAAATAATGCAATTCATGTCTTAACTCCCAAGTGAAGGTCAATACATCACTCACTGTATCAAACCATGTGGAACCAAATCCACATTTACATGCCCTTTGATTCCACATATAACCACATTCATCAACCTAATCAAATTCACTAGTCTTGCTCTCAACATGGCTAACTAAGCCAATTGCATAAATGCACATACACATCAATCTCATGATCCATATCATATACCCAAACATGCAACGCATGTCTAATTCAATCATAATTCCCAATTCTCATCAGATAGGCATTATCTATGCCCAATTACATGACCCAAGCCTATCACTTAAGCCTAGGTTCCTACATGATCAACATGGGTCAATTACACCATTAAACATTTCAATTTATGAAAAATTAGCATAATTCACCAAAATCCCCAAATTAAGACTCAATTATACGACATGCCCCAAATTGGGGAAAATCTCTACAATAGGCCAAATGAACTAACCAACATTTCACACCATAAGAAACCTCAAATTAACACCACAGGACACTCAAGCATGCTAACTTGATCAACCTAAGTCACATGCACATTGCATAGACAACCCTAGGTCTAATTTCCATGGTTAGGTCAATTACATGGAACCATATCAATTTCTCATTAAAAATTGGGGCAAATTGTACTAATGTGTTCAAAATCATCCTAGAAGGTCAATTTAGGGCCATGCATCTCGGTTATTAGGGTTTCCATGGAAACCATAACCTCAAACCTCTCCAAAAACATGGGGAAAGGCTTGGAAAATGGGGTCTGGGTATGGTTCTAGGTAAAATACACTAAATCCCACCATTTCTAAGCTATTACAAGCACATGCAACCAAACCCTTAACTTGGGTTCTCCTAAAATAATCACACATAACAACATGTAGGTCAAAATAAAGCTTACCATCACCTTTAATGGTTATTTATGTTGGTTTGATGACCCTCACCCTCTGTGATTTTGATGATTCCAAACGATATCTCATGTGATCTAACATTTGTGTTTATGTTTTAGTTTGGTATTGTATAATTGATCTTGAGATTAGAGACCGAGACAACACTCACCAACTTTGGATCAAGACCGAAGTTCCAGATACAAAACTTGAAGCACAAACACCAAAGAACTCAGACATGTATGGTGATAAGACAAGTCAGCTGAAGACAAGGTGAAAGTCAACCAAAGTCAACCGAAGATCAAAGCACAAGAACGAAAAGTCTAAAATCAGTGTAACTGCTTTAGATCCCTCTAGGTTGTAGGTCTCTTTATTGCTCAGCCACTTGCTTTATCGTGTCTTTACGAAATCGTTATCATACTCATATCATGATATCTTTTAAAGGTTTTTAAGCTTTTGATTCAACTCTATGGTTTGATCATGTTCCGAATGCTTTCCATCATTTTATTGACCATGAAACCTAAACATGTTCAAGAATGGTATTCTTGACACGTGTACGTTTCCCAAGAACCCGTGAAATGCCTTCCTCCTTGTAGGAACGTACTTTACTAGTAAAAAAACGTCAAGTTTCCTCGGACATGCTGGAATGCACTCCAGCAGAGAGAAACACATTTCAGGAAAAAAGCAAAGATGGTTAACAAGCTCTCGAGTCTTGTGGAATGTGTTTCAACAGAATGAAATGCGTTCCAGCTAGCAAGACCAAAAATGACTGTGTTTTTACCTCGAGTCTTGTGGAATGTGTTCTATCAGGTTTGACAAAAAACATGGTTTTTGTCTCGGGTCTTGTGGAACGCATTCCAGCGGAACTTTTTCATTTTTGAGAGATTTCGAGTTTTAAACCGAAACATTCAATCTAAGCCATTAATTTCATTAATACATGATTGAATCTTCTAATCTTGACCGTTCATGATAGGTTTAGGGTTTTGAATCTGTTAACCTATTCGGTTCATCCTTAGCACATCCCTAAAGTATACTTGATGAAGTATATTTTGATGATCACAAACAAAGTATTTTTCGGTGCTAACGAATTTTTTTCAAGAACTTATCTCTACACCAAAGGAAAAGCAAAAAGCCAAGGAACGACTTGATCAAGGAACTCAAAGCTTACATCCAACGATCAAGCTCGTTTCAACTAACGGACTTCAACGATCACATCATGATTTCAAGATCACTTCTCTCGGACGTTTCGATCAAGCTTCAAGACTACATCTCTCGATCAACGTTCAAGTCATTCAACTTCGAATTACTCTTGTTGAAGATCTCATAATGAAGAGTTGGATTTAACGGTTATGAGAAAAGAGAAATACACAAAGTATATAAGGTATATCTTTCTCTAATCATTATTGCTCAAAATGTTTTTTATAACCATGCATATATCATTTTCATATGTTTTCTAAATCTGCATGTTTTGATGTACTAACTATATTTCAAGAAATTTAATACTATATATTTAATTTGAAATATATCGAGTTTTTATTCGCATTTATCGAATATTTTATTGCGAGTAAAAATTGTTTTCAAAGAGTCTTTCAGGACACTAATGAAATAACAGCGCTCTCGTGAACTTGTTAAGTCAGGACGCTAATAGGTCATTTGGACGTTGATAACGCTCAAGGTTGAAATGAATTGATTAATCGACGCTCACTTGTATAGTAGCCGTCTTATATACTAGTAAACCTCTGAAGTTGTCAGGAAGCAGACTCAGCATCAGCTCACTGAAAGTTCTTTTAAAAGTTCTTCAAAGAATGTTTTTTTGAGGACGGTGATGGTTATATGTTGATTAAATTATCAGGACGCTTTTTGGATAGGAGGGCCCTCACCTTTGGAAATCAACTGAATAATTTTCAGGATGCTGATTGTCCTTCAACGTGTTTTTAAATTTCTTAATTTGTAGGATGCTTACATAGTAGTAGCACCCTCATGTTATGTTTTTATCTAGTAGGACGCTCACATAATATAGCTTCCTCATGTTTTGTTTTATGTTTTAAAAGAAGGACGCTTACTCGGATAGTAGCGCCCTCATGCACTTAATAGTTTTAAAACATAGCAGGACGCTAACTGTGCATTAGCGCCCTCAAGGTAAAAGTCATCTAAAGTCATAAGTAAGTTAGGACGCTTACGAGTTAGTAGCCCCCTCACTTAAGTGTTCAGCAGGATGCTTATACGTAGTAAGCGCTCTCAAGGAACAAAACGACAAAGTTGATATTATGCATTAGGACATTAATTATGGAATCAGGACGCTAATTCAACTACCATCACTGTTTGAATGAGTACACTACGTCAATTTACTTATTCAGAACAGACACTTGCACAAAGTCCTTTTCAGACTTATGAGAGACCCTTTCTGATGCATGAAAGAAGTTCTTCTAAAGCTTTCCTTTTTCATGAAATTTGAAAAGAACCAGAATGTTAGTGAAAATCGCAGTTGCTATTTTCATATAACATTCTACCCGTTGTGTGAAAACGTTTACATTATTTGAACTTCAAATGTTTGACGACTATGTCCCACTACGTCACTCCAGGAATGCACCGCAGTGCCCCCTACCCAGGGTGATGAGTACCCCAATCTACAGGGCGTACTCCAGCCATTATGGAACCATAATATTGTCTCCATTGTACAATCTACAGCACAATGTCCTTTACTCCCCTGCACAATCATTGGCTCAGTGGCTACTCAGATTGCGAAATCTAACTCCTTAAGAGAGGTTACGAGTTCGAATCAGGGGGAGGCCCTCCCTGTGCTGTGAATTGTGCAGGGGGTAAAGGACACTGTGTTGTAGATCGTACAGTTGAGACAATATTATGGTTCCATAGTGGCTGGAGTACGCCCTGTAGATTGGGGTACTCATCACCCTGGGTAGGGGGCACTACGGTGCAACCCGGGCGTGACAAAAAGGCCTTATGTATAGATGTGACGCCCCAAAAATTATTTCATCTAGCCCATAACCAAATTGGGTTTTGCCCAAACTCTATGTGTTGCCTTGATATGTTTGGTGTTTGTTTGATGGTTGTTTAATGTTTGTATATTTGATGCTTGATAATGTATATAAATATGTGCATTATAAATTGTATATGGGTCATGTTAAATTAAAGTATAATGCATATGTTATTATTTATGCATGGGCCATGAATTGATATGGGTTAGGATTGATTGAATAAAAGGATAAATGAGAATGAAAATTTGGTGTATTAAATGGATTGGACATTTAAAATACATGGGAGCATGAGATTGGTTAAAGTACATGTGGTTGGTATGGGTAGTATGAGACCAACACATGTCAAGTTGGTGCATGAGACCAACACATGTCAAGTTGGTGCATGAGAATGGACAAGTGTCCCATGCCCCATTTATTTTCTCCAACACATGTCAAGTTGGTGCATGAGACCAACACATGTCAAGTTGGTGCATGAAAATGGACAAGTGTCCCATGCCCCATTTCTCTTCTCCAACACCTGTCAAGTTGGTGCATGAGACCAACACATGTCAAGTTGGTGCATGAGAATGGACAAGTGTTCCATGCCCCATTTCTCTTCTCCAATACATGTCAAGTTGGTGCATGAAAATGGACAAGTGTCCCACGCCCCATTTCACCTATCCAACACATGTCAAGGTTGGTGCATGAGAGTGGACAAGTGTCCCATGCCCTACTTCTCTTCCCTAAGGAAGTCTTAGAGGGTGAGATGAGTAGAGAGAAAGGAAAAATGAAGAGAAAAGAAAGAAGAAGAGAAAGAAAGAGGGAGTTGCTTTGAGGAAAATCTCTGCAACGTTTTCATCAAAGAGCTGGATCTTGAGGATATATGGTCTGATTGAGCTCAAATATGTTAGCAAGTTTGTAGATTATGGTTATTCATTCTGGTCGGTGGAGATCTTGATTACAGTTTTCGTCTAAGAGATATAACCTCTCAAACAAAGCTGGTCGGAAAGTCTGGATTTCTCGCGCAATTTCAATCAAACTAATAGATCTCCTAAATCTACCGTTGGATGGATATGATATTTGGGTATGTGGTTTACAACTGATCTTTCTGCATTATGAACGGTGGAATGTTTATGTCTTAAGTATGTTGGGTGACATAGTCATCTGAGTTGGAGTATTTGCAGCAGAAAAGGAGAAATTATCTGATTAGAGACTTGTTCATCAAAGTGGCTTATCTTTTCGGTCCACCGTTGGATTGCACGGAGTTTTGGACAAAAGGTTTGGTTCTTAACATACTTCAATCTGTACGGTTGATTTTGTGATTAAATATTTCTGTTGGTAGATTGATACATCTGAACAGAATAATATTAAATGAATAATTGGTAGGGTTGCTTGTATTAGACCTAAATTTTGAATATAAACTTAGACCTTTCCAAATAGCTTGCATGTCAACTATGTTGACCTAGTTGCCATTGTTGATGAACCCATGATGCAAAATCAGTGATATACATGGCTAAACATGGTGACCTAGTGTAAATCAGCAATATGGCCTAAGTACGAAAAATTTCATATTTTAGGGCTTTTGATGCTTTTGGCCTAGAATCATTGAATTGATGCAACTTATGTTTAAATAAGCATGATTAGGGTTGATTATGCTACTGATTTGGTGGTTGTGACCATATCATGGGTTATGCCTACTTGTGATCAAATAGCCCAATTTGAGCATGTTTATGCCTAAGGCTTGGTTGTGAGTAGACTTCATTTATGATTATATCTTTTATGTCATCATATCACTTATATATATTGTATGTTGAAAGCATGAATGTGTCCTAATGTTTTGAATGATGCATGGATTTGAGAAAACCTTATGACTTTGGTTGGGCCTATCTGTCTAGCTAATAGGGGGACTTAACCTTGTCATAGGAGGGTTTTAAAAAGGAAATATTTGGGGATGAGAACGGTACGGTGAAATAGACGTGCACTAGTAACCCCAAATTAACATGATTGGGGATGAGAACGGTACGGTGAAATAGACGTGCACGAGTAACCCCAATGCATGTGGAATATGGATCCAAATTGATAAGCTTTTACTTGCATCGAACTTATTATAAATGCTTTGATATCTATATGTTATGAGATTTTAATCATGTTACACATTGACATGCATACATGATATTTATTGATGAGTATTGATAGCATATTTTAATTCTATTCACTGGGCACCGTTGGCTCACCCTCATTTTCGTATTTCAGGTCCTTCTGTCCTGAATAAAGGCAAAGGAGTAGTCATATCTTGAGGGCCTTGCCGGCGAGAGAATCCAAGGCCTCGATGTGAGGTGAGAGGCATTTTGATTGAATTGTGTTTGAAATTATGATGTATTATATTTTGGACTATGTAATTATAACACTTACCACATTGTAGTATGGGTAAGTTGAGACTTGTTAGATAGACCATGTGGGCATATGAGGGTTTTTTTGTACCCATAGTTTTGGACTTTATGTGTATGTCAATCTTGATGGACTGTAGGGATTTTGACGGTTTTATTTATTGTTCATTTTTATGGAGTATCTCTTGTCTTGGATGATTAATACGGTTGGTAGTTTTGTTTAGTACCTATTTATATTATGTCATTGTTTGGGATAAGGCTCGTATGGTCTCAACCACCTCACGGAGGTTGAGAAGTGGTTGGAGATGCCTACGCCGGGCGTCCCGCCCCAGCATTCCGCACACCATTCCTTGCAGGGTTGGTGGTCCGGGGTGAGGGGTCGCCACACATTAAGTCTATAAATACCAACACTCTTGCCAATCACTTTGTGTTGTGCCAATACTTTTGAAAGTTAGTCTGAGTCAAAATAAATTTCATTTTCTAATCTTTCAAAGTATTTTCACTGATACCTATACGATTTTTATATTGAGTTTCAAATATATTTCTATCTTTGAAAGTCTGTTTTTATATTGGTATCAACTCAAATTCTCAGCACTGATTCACATTTGGTATCATTCTTGCTGATGATAGAATTTGAGAAATAGTTTAAGATATACAGTTACACTTGATTTCATATTTTAAGTATTGTATTGAACTATATCAGTAGTAGCGTTAAACTACTGATCATTGAACCAGGCGTTTTCATACTTATACCTTATATCTATTTTGAAAATTGTCTGTGTCTTTGATTTACACTAGTCCTTAGTTTTATACGTTAATGCTTTATTGGTATTATATTTTTTTCGAAGAAGCTCATATTTTCATATCATATCATTCATGTTTTTCGAAACTGCACTTGAGGAATACCGAACATTGAAAGGTAAAGGACTGAAGTTGTATTTCAACTTAACATTACCTATTTCACATTTCATATCTTTGTAATGCTATGTATTGTGCTTAATGTATAGTGTTTTACTGCTTTAGAACCACCCAACATCTTAGTGTTGTAATGCTGGTGTGTTTCTGGATTGAAACAACCAAGACAAGTGAAGGTAGTTTACTTGATGATTTCAGGATTGAAATCAAGTAGGTCATCTCTTAGCCTTTAAAAGAGAAAACGATTCATCCTCATCCAGTAAAAGGGTAGGTGTGTCCTTAACCTTAAAAATGATAGGTTATCTCTCAACCTTTAAAAGATAAACCGATTCGTCATCATCCCGTAAAAAGATAGGTGCATCCCCAACCTATAAAAGGATAGGTCATCTCTTAACCTATAAAAAAGAAACGGTTGTTCCTTATCCGGCAAAAGGATCATGGTACTTCTTTAGCCAGTAAAAGGAACATGGGTTTCTCCTCATCCCAGAAAAAGGAAATTTGGTTATTCCTTAGCCAGTAAAAGGAACATGGGTTTTTCCTAATCCCGAAAAAAGGAAAATGGTTCATCCTTAGCCCATGAAAGGAAGGTTTACCTTTAACCTGTAAAAGAGCAGTTGTAACAATTTGGTTCTCACCCGTAAGAGAATCAGTTAGTGGATTGAGTAAATCCTAATCGGAAGATTAGGTAGTGGATGTAAGCTTGGCCAAACAACTATAAATCTGTGTGTCAAACGTTTGCATTTTAGTGTTCTAATTTGCATCATGTTCCAATTAACTTATGTACATCACTTAAGTTATTGAAAGACCTTTTTTAAAATTGACCATTGCACCCAATTCACCCCCCTCTTGGGTGGACCAACAGAATCATGATTTTCTATTTAAACAATCATTAAGTCTTGTTTTAAAGACAACACTTTTAAATTATCACTCTCCGATTTCTTTCTGCAACACAACTTTCAAGAAAGCTGCTGCCATTGGAGACTTGAGCTTTTCATAGTGATACAATGACATTTTGGTACTTCATCTTTCACATAATTTGTTCACGATCATGAGTTCTTTCACATATATTGATTTTGATCGATTCTGAGGTAATATCATTTCTATACTTGACTTGTTGTTGTGCATGTTTTCTAAATCATTCTGGCTGAGAAATCTTGTAAGGTTGTAATCTTTGTTTATTTTGGAGTTTGTCATTTTTTTGAGCAAATGTTCCTTTGACAATTAATCTATTAGTGAAAGCTAGCAGTTGTGCTAGTTGGGAAGATTCTTTAACCGGTAATCGATGTGTGTAACCGGTTTGATCCTCACCTATGAAGTAGGATCGGTATATTAAAGTGTTAGGAAATCCTAATCGGGGAGATCAGGTAGCGGAGGTAGGCTTGTTGGGAAGCCAAACCACTCTAAATCCTTGTGCATTGTCTCATTTACTTTTTTGTACATTCCTCCGTATCTTACTGCGATTACCTGTTAT
Organism: Paratinospora sagittata; assembly: GCA_035771175.1. NCBI lineage: Eukaryota > Viridiplantae > Streptophyta > Magnoliopsida > Ranunculales > Menispermaceae > Paratinospora > Paratinospora sagittata. Next base: position 12,377,717 of record CM069613.1, on the reverse strand, counting down.
TTGTTCGAAGAAAGTTTCGAAAAATCTGTGACACCCAATTCACCCCCTTTGGGTGTCTATCAATTTCATGGAGAAAAAAAGGAGAAAATGATCGTGAATATTTTGTATCGCAAGTGTACGATAGTCAAGTTATAATACCGAGGTGAGTTGGGTTATCGTATCCACAGGGAAGGTAATTTTACTATTAAAAATGCCCAATTCTACAATAATTAATGGTATTATCTAGGTGATAAAAAAAGAGATGATTTAATTGTTGAAATTAAAACAAAAAAAATTAAAGTAAATCAATGCAAATTAAATCAAAATTGGAGATAAATCAATGGATTTATAGTTCTAGAGTTTAGATCTCACTTTGTTGTCTCTCATGATCTCTAATAATTGTGTTAATGAATTAATTTCTGAAATTTATAAATCCTGAATCCTTTTTCATTCAAACCCCTCTCTCGAATGATAGCTTGAATATCTACTCTCGATCTATCGATTCTCTCTCTCGAGTTACAAACCTTTAGATCAATAATGCCTTAGGTTCTATGATTCATTTTAATGGATTTCAAAGGGTTTTGTAGGTCTCTCGACTCTATACCTTATCGTAGGTTACAAATCCCTTGCTCCAATTCGATAACACCTCTTTCGAGTGTAAGAAACCAAATCTAAGTTCGTTCAAAGAGTGATCAGCATGATCAACAATTTGAAAGCATTAAGCATGGAGAATCATAAATAAACCCAAAAGATTGCTCAAAAACACATAAACAATGGCTCAATCAGAAGATCCAACAAAGCTAAATCAAAACTCTAGATTATCTATTTAGTTCATAAACCAATCCATGGATACAAGATAGAAAAGATGAAGAACAAGGAATGGAAACATTTCAAGAACTTAAGAAATAGAAATTAAAAGATGAAAACCCCCTTGAAGATCTTCTTCTTCTTCCTCTTGCAAAACTGCAACTCCTCCCAACTTTCTCCTCTTCTTTCTTGCTTCCTTTTCTCTCCTCCCTTTTGCAAACCCTAGCCGTCCTTTTTCCCCTCTTTTTTTGTCCTACAAACCCCCTTATGTTATATCCCTTTAAGTCTAGAAGAAGTAGAAAAAAATTGCATCTAATTCTGAGTTGTATAACCTAAGATATGGAAAAAATACAAACATTGCACAAAAGTTTTTGTATTAGCGTCGCGGCACCTAGAACATGAAATGCCACATTTTGCGCATTTTTTCATGTTTTTGCACTTTTTTCCTCCATGGGACTTGTTGTGCAATGCCTTGGAACTTTTTCTCCATCTTTAATGCCTCATTTAATCCCTTTAAAGCTCTTTGTTCTCCTACAAAAAAAAACATAAAAACACAAGTAAGTGATCTAAACTAATCAAGTATTAAAAGTCTAAATGCAAATATGTATTAACATGCAAAATTTGAGATTATCAATATGAAAATGCAACTAATGATGTAAGGAAAATTTCCTAAAAATTATGATTATTTACCTAAACTAATCTAATGCATGCAATTCATGAAAACACCTAAAACTAACATCTAAAACACAACAAAACACCAAAATGAACTAATTATGCAAAAACACCTAAAAACTAACTAAATGCACCAAAAAATTTCATAAATTGACATGCAAAACACTAACCAAAACTCAACTTATCAGAAAACCATTACCTTAGGCGAAATTTGGGGAAGAAACCCCTTTGGAAATTGAAATGCCCCTTCTTTCCCTCTTTCCCACCTTATCTTCCTTGTGCTTAGGTCAAAAATGGGGAGAAATGGGCAAGATTTGGGTTAAATACCCAAGCTGGGCCCACACAAAAACTAAAAAAAAACTGTTTTCGCAGGTGGAAATGCGTTTCCTCCCAAAGGAACGTGTTTCCCCTTGCCCAAAAACACTTTTCTGTGTTCTGGCACATGGAAACATGTTTCTTCCTAAGGGAAACGTGTTTCTTTTTGCTAGTTTGGGGTTTTCGACATTTTTCACGACGCACTCAATACACATCAAAAATACGCGCATAATATGATGCTATGTAAAAACGTGCTCTAGACTCATTCTTGACATCCGTAAGTCAATTTGACACACCAATCATACAGATAACACAAAATCAACAACAATAAACAACACAACATGAAGAACGTAACTTACATTCGTCCAAGTACTAGCACATAGAGTTAGGCATTCGTTCAAATGGGATACGAGCTAGATGAAGAAAAATTTTTGGGTGTTACATGTTCTTTGTCGCGCAATCAACATTTTTGAAAGAAGGGGAGTGACGACTTCTTAAGATTTTTCTTCTGTCGTGCAATCAACGTTTTTGGAAGAAGGGGCGCAACGATTTGTCAAGAATTATCATCCATTGCGTGGTAAACTTCATTGGGAGTGGTTCGCGACAACCTCTTTAGATTTTTTTCTCACCTAGTCGCACCAAGACGCTTTATCCAAGATTTATATTGTGAGAGATGACTGTCTGGGTCTTTCTTCTCGTCATACGACTTCTCTCATGGAATTTTTATCTTGTTCGAAAGTAGGGCATATAAGATTTTATCAATAAAGGAAAATCTTATTTATTCCCATATGGCATCCATAGACGAACTTGCCTTTGAATCTTCTGCCACAGAGGAGATGTGAGGCGGAGCTCCCAATCTGAGAAGGGGTTTATTTTCACTGTGAGGTGTATGTCAGCCTAGCCTGTTGGGGCCGAAGTTTTTGGCCTTTTTATTTCTCCTCTTTGAGGGCGCCTCATCTTTCTTTTCGACATCCCTCACTGTTTTCATTTCCCCCGCTTTCATATACTTCTACACTCGGATGAGCAATTCCTCGTAGCTTCTAGTTGGGGTCTTGGCGAAATACCACCAAAACCTGTTTGCTTGAAGTACCACCATTATAGCGATCATTGCCACGTCGTTTGAATATCTTTCCACCTAAGATGCATCGTTCGCGAAGTGGGCTACATAGTCTTTGAGGGGCTCATCTTTCCCTTGTTTGACCAACAAAAGGTGCGTTGAAGGTTTTCTCGTCTCATAAAGCCCACAAAATGGTTGATGAGCGATCGTTCGAGTTGGTTGAAGGAACGAATTGATATGGTTTGTAGCCCCTAAAACCAGCTCAAGGCTACGCCAGTCCACGTATGTTGGAAAGCCAAGCAAAGGGTTCAATCTGTTGCCCCATATAGCTTCATCCAAGACTTATACTTCGTTCCATTGTATAAGTCTTCTTTCCATTGTATAAGTCCTTCTGGGGTATCTTAATTCTATCGGGTAAGGGAGCGTTTGGGATCTCGTCTATAAAAGGCAGCTCTGCTTCCCTTAAGATTAGGTCCATTGACAATCGAGCTCTTGATCCCTGCGCAACTTAGATCGTTTGGGGTTGATCCCCTGTCCTCAAAGTTGTGGCTTCCAATTGATGGGTGGTGTTCATGATCACTGCATTCAATAGCCCCCTTTACTCCTTGACTAGGGTCGAGATCTGTTCTTGCATATACCCTAGTCGATCCTCTATGTCATTGGTAGGAAATTCCCTATTGCTTGACTCTTGAATATGGGAGGTAGATTGTTCTTCCATCCTTTCCGGACCTAGATGACTTTGTTCGTCCTGTTCCACCAGGTTCCGGGTTCATTCCGCAACACTTTCATCCTAGCGTACATTTTTGAATGCTGAGGATCCGCTCCAAAATCCCCGTCATTCAGTTGACGTTCTCAACCACTGTCCCCATCCTTCGATCCATGCTCCCAAGTCGAAGATTAGTGTGTTATCACAGTAACCCTCACGACCCATGAGAGATATTTTGATGATTACAAACCACATTCCTATACTTCAGATGATGATGCATAAAGAAGATTATCATGAGAATTTCATGTCGTGATCGCATTGAAGACTGTGCTGATCCAAGTTCAATCAAGCAAACTAATATTATTTAATATTATAGAATGACTTAGGCTTGTAGAACTTCAGTCATCACATGCTCAGCAAAATCAGTTAACTTATAAGTTCTTCACATGATTTTGAAAGTTTTTGATTCTTAAAGAAAATGAGTTTGATCGATTTATTTAAACATTTTGAAATGAATTTCAAACTCTTTGAGTTTTCTTTGAGTATTTGATTTTATCCAAAAAGTACAAAGTTTGATTTGATTTGATTTGATCGGATTTCAAAAGTGAAAAATCATAAAAATTTGGATTAGTGTCTATGAGGACGCTGATGGAGTGTTAGGACGTTAATGTAGTAGCTATTCATTTAATATCAAGCCAACACTACAGGATGCTACTTGTAACACCCATAATAAAGAACCATTTTTAAACCAAATAACTTACAAAACATGCACTTATAAACCCCGAGCACTGTCCCTAAGAAAACCCATCAAAAATAAGCACCGGGACACGTGCGCCAGGGCGAGAAAAACCCCTAAATGAACACAGGCACGTGCCCGTGACCTTCTACTCCATATTTTTCTATAAATAATGGGGGTCCATTTGATCCAAACCATATCTTCTTGGAACCTTTCCTCCTCTGAAAAATGCTGTAACTTTGTCGGATAATGCCAAGACTTTGCCTCCGAGTTTTTGAGTCAAAACTTGCATCTCAAGGTGGGGATGAAGGAGTAGGTTTGCGTATTATTTTACTTTATGATAAGCATGGCATTGCATCGTTTATATACATGATACCATGCTACATTACTTCATGCATATGACATACTATTGATGAGGTTGGTTCCTTGTCGTTGTGATGGATCGCTAGTGCTCTGGTGATGCAGTTGAGCGCCTTTGCTTGCTGGACCTGGAGTTATATTACTCTCAGTCCCCTGATTTCAAAGGAGAACCACCACATGATGATATTAAGCACTCAGCCCGCGATGCACTTCATAATTGCTAAATGACTTTATAAAACCCGCGTACGTTGGTACGTTGGGATGCTGTTGCATTTCATGATTGTATTGCTTGATGTGGTTTAAAATGCACTATTCTATGTACTGTTATATTTATCTTCTGTAAACGTTGCGTTTACTTTGCTTGATCTACTGAGCTATGAGTTCACCCCATTGCTTCATCTTTCAGGGAACTAAGCTAGGTTAGGCTTGATCTGTACAGGGGGGCGTATACCAGTCCCGACTCACGTCGGGACTTATCTTTTTGTTTACGAAGGAGTTGATATTGTAGCTTCCGTATTTTTTATGGCATTAGCCATTTCTTTTTGTGGGGGTTTGTTCCCTTTTTGTCTCCTGGAGACCTCCTGTAAAACTCTATAAATGATATTTTGAACTTTTTTTTATCAATCAATGAAGCTATCTTGTTTTCGATATATTATGGTTATGCTAAGTGTTAGATAGTTCCAGACTCAATAGGGTGTGACAATATTTATGGTATCAGATCAAACGGTCTTGCAACCAGGAGTTGGCATATTTTCAAAAACAATTTTTTTCAAATATATACGTAGTTATATTTCCAATCTTTTCGAAACTTTACCCAAACTCAGATCTTCAATTTTTTTTTAGGCAAAAAAAAAAAAAAAAAAAACACGTCACGTGCCAAGGCACGTACCCTGCCTTTGGATAAGTGCCAATGCAAGTGCATAAGGCACTTGGGCATTTTCTTATAAATGGGGAAGGGGGTTGGAGTATTTGCGCATCCAAACCACCCTCTCCCCTATCTTTTCTTACCTATTTCGAATTTTTAGGTATAGTTTTTGAGTTTTCTACAAGATTGAACTATTTTCTTAGAGAAAAAAACCTTAGTTTTCAAAGTCTAATCAAAGTTATGAGTCATCAATCTAGAAGAAATAAAAGGGTCGTCAAGGAGGATGAAGCTCCACTACTGGATACATGGCTAGTAGAAACGATGCGAGAAGTGTTCCTCCCACCAGAGTATTATCCACATATTGATGAAAAGCTGAAGTCAATGAAGTGGATCAATTTTACTAGGGTGAAAGGGTATGTTTTTACAACTTTGATTAGAAGTTTCTATGCTGGTTTACTGGTAGAAAATAAAGATTCTCTAGACAATACCCTCAAAGTCGCAACAATGGTGCATGGAGTACAGATCGAACTAACCCTGTCTGAACTTTTTGACATTGTGAAAATACCAATGTTGGGACCTTTTTGTGACGTTTATACTGACGCTAGTAAAAATAGAACCAAAGACCAAAAGGATACTATGTTTCCTTACCGAAACGTCTAGACACGCAAAGTCTAGAATAGCTACCTCTAGTTTTTGGCTGAACACCAAGGCCTGATAAGAATTAACATGCACAATATCTTGCCCCAAACAAAAAAAAAGTCAACTTTGACCCGAGCCCAATGTTTTATTCTGTACTATATAGTGAAGGGAATACCATTCAATCTCCCCTTCATTATACTTAGATATATGGCTATCATTATCTCAAAAGAGTCTAAAGATACAACTCTCCCCTATAGTACCTTGATCATGAAAATCTTAGAACTTTTCTGCGTAAGAATGAGGCAACCACCCCACTTTTTGGACCTATAAGGGACGGTACCCTTAAAAGGTCCAGGCCTCGGGGTTGCAAAGGCCTCGTAATTAGGTCAAGTCAGGCTCCAGCGATGATGACACAAATTACCCAAACCTAGACAACGTGGGGAAGGGTATAGAAAATCTGAATGCTGACAAAAATGAAGAAGTTCGACGCGACGACGTTCCAGACAACAACTTTGCAAGTCATCAAGTGAACTCGGAAGAGTTCACTCGATCAATGGATCAACCTGTTCCAAGCGTGCGATGATCAAGGTGAAGCCCAACGCCTGCACGATTCTCTCCTCCACCTCCTCCCCCTCCATCCTCCGCACCGCAGACGTCCGACAGGGAGTGCTTCAAGCTAACAATCTTGGACTCCATCAAGTCCACCACCGGCGCAATCTTGTTCCTGAAAAAGACAGTCGAAGATTATGGCTCCAAGATTGAAGTTCTTCAAAACTTCTGCTAGAGCCTCAGCATGCCACATGTGACGCCCCTCTCTTACGCATTTCCTACTAGAAATCTGAGACAATCTTCTCAGACTCCCTAGCCTACACCGTTCTCTGTTCCTATGGAGAACCTGGGCTTTTTGCCTCAGACCTTTCCGCCCGCACAACCACCGGTCAACTTGACCCCTATGTGTCACACCTCTATTTTTGACTCTTATATTTTGGAGTAATAATAATAAATGTTTTGTTTTATCAAGAAAATAGTGAAAATCGAGGCGTGAGTGGTACCATCTACCCTAGCCCAAAACCTTTGTCTAGATAGTAAAGATCTCAAAGCACAATATATATTTCAAACAGATTCACAAGCTAAGGTAGATGAATACCCTTTCATTTCCATGCCAAGGACCATATAATTCCACAATACAAATTTCTGTATTGAACCCATGAGGGTCTTTACCCTTGTCCATCATTTTTGGACCTAACATTTGAAGATATTCACCAAATTAAAATAACAAGTTCAAGTCCAAGGCATTCACATGTAAAATATCATCAACTAAAATAGAAGATACCAAAATTATAATTTTACAAATTTACAATTTTTGTATTTTCTATTTTTGGTATCATCGTTATAATTTTACAAATTTATCATCAACTAGTCCCGGAAAGATCTACTTCCTGTTCTAATATCATTCTGTCACACCTCGATGTTCAAAGCGTAAATTTCAAGTAAAAATAATAAGGGTTTTAGTTATGTCGAGAGAAATTATCAAAAATAAGGGCGTGAATCGTATCCATCACTCTTAACCCAAAACATTTATATAGTTAGTAAAATTTGCAAAAAATGATTTTGTATTTTTCTAACCAACTTATTGGTTAAGATAAACGAATGCCCTTTCATTTCCATGCCAAGGACAATATATTTCCACTATAGAAATATTGATATTGAATCATGAGGGTCTTTACCCTTGTCCATCCATTGTGGACCTAACATTTGAAAATATTCATCGAGTCGAAGTAACAAATACAAGTCCGAGGCACATATAAAATAATCCACATAATCTTTACTGACAATAACAATGTTCATTAAAAATACTGATGGTTATTAATACAACCCATTTAGATTATAGAATTCAATAATTAAATAAAATACTCAGACCTGCTACCACAGTGCTTCCCAAATCACTAACCCACCCCTACTACTCTGAACTACGTCACGAACTCGCGACTTTATTCTTTTATATACCTGCATGTGAAAAATTTAGGGTGAACTTGAAACCCCAGTGGGTCATTTAAAACCATTCACAACATTTTATTAAGATATATACACAAGAACATTACAAACAAGTTTCACACATTAAACGTTGCAACACTTGATTGTTTGTGTCGAGAATTCCATCACGTTCCAAATCACTTACCTTTAGCGAATCAAACCTCGGGTGGCACTACCCAAAATTACAAATTCATTGGCGATATTCATCATGAATAATTGCCTCATAATAATTATCGGCGATATTCATTAGAATAACTGCCCGTAATAATCATCGGCGATATTCCTTAGAATAACTGCCCCATATGTGTTATTCTTATCTTAATCTTGTTCTTTAATAATGTCACAGTATCACAGATACGACATACATATGATATATAACTTGTATTCACATGATATGTTCAAACTCCACAACACATAAGTATTATATCACAATGCCAAATATAATAGCATTCACGCATGAACTTTATTATAACAATTATGCTAATACTCTTGTGTCACATATCTCATCCTCAGGCTTTATAAAGTACACTTGAATTACACACATCTAACATCAACTCGGGACAACAAATCATACACGTACAGATATCATCATGGCTAACAATCACAATATGTACAATCATGTACGATAACCATGCATGAGCAATTTAATGATACTATAAATCTAATTAATTTAATGTTCCTATCTATATATCGAAATAATATATTGTAAAGGCATAAAATCTTCCCCACCTATTACGTCGTTGTCTGAATTTCTTGGTACGCGTTTAGTCATTTGTCACTTTTGATCACGAATTTCGTTCGAACTTATACACTTGTCACGTATATAACCTATCATAATATATAACACGTTATACCCTATTATTAACATAAGATATAATGTTATTTATACACCATAGTATATAATACAAGATATATGCATTATATTTTGTTTGATATTAGATGGTCATATTTGGCAGTATTTAAAGTACGAGATAAATAGCATATATTTATATTATAATACTTATGAGTATTGTATAGTAGACTGCATATGTATACATGCACATATGTATTTATGATATTACCCAAACGTAATGTATACCACTTTATATATAACATAAGCTAGCATAATATAATAATATATATATGATGAGATAATATAATTCATATCATCTAATGTTAAATATGAGATGAGATGTATGAATTATATAGAATGTATAATATATTTGTGTGATGTGGGTGTTTAGATGAGTGATGGTGTGCACGTTTAGAGCGTTAGTGTCTAGTATAATATGATGTTAAATGGGTGGTGAGGTGGCACTTAAGTATAGATATTATTAATGTCATTAGGTGGTGCTTGCAGAACATTGGTGCAGAGAAACGAGAAGCAGAGGAAGGGAACGGAAAAGAAAAGAGAGAAGAGAGAAAGAAGAGGACGACAACAACAACTGCTTCTTCTTTTGCTTTACTTTGGAGGAGGAGACAGAGAGGGAAAAAAAAAGGAGGCATGGCGTGTGGTTGCCCTACTGCTATTCCCATGGCAAGAAAGGGGTGGAAACAGAGCATCGCCTTGCTCTATTTCCATCTCTTCTTTTCGGCGATTTGGACAATAGTCACCGGAAGAGAGCAATTGTTAAGTCTTGTGAGTGTTCAATCCATAGAGAAAGAGAAAGAAGGATAAGGATGAGACGGGTTGTTACTGAAAGATTTAGATTAAGAATGATATCTGAATCACAGAAAAACAATTAAAGGAAGAACGAAGAAGAGCTGTAGAGAAGATGTTAAGCTTCTCTGTAACAAAGAAGAAAAACAGATTAGGAAGAAAAGCTCAAAAAGAAGGATTCTCATTAGCTAGCTGGTACTTTATATACACATCAAGAATTAATCTTAATCCTACGATTGTAACTAACCTGAGCTCTTCTAATCTACACCGTTAAATCAAATGACAAACTAACTTAGTTACAATTGTTCAATTACAACAACCAATTGTTGCCTATACAATGGTAATAGACTCTTGTGAGTGACAAATGTAGCTTGAACTTGAGCTTTGAGCCAAACATACTCCAAAATCCCCCCTCAAACTGAACGTGGGTGAAGAAACAATGTTCAGTTTGAAACAAAGAGTAGAAAACCTATCTGCAGGAAGAGCTTTTGTGAACACATTTGCAATTTGATCAACAGTGGAAATATATCTGATCTCCAACTAACCAGTAACCAACTCGATCTCGCACAAAGTGAACATCAACTTCTATGTGTTTAGTTCGAGCATGAAATACAGGATTTTGTGCTAAAGCTTTTGCTCCAGTATTATCACACCATAGAATTGGTATAGTTGGAGGAGAAACTCCAAGTTCTGTCAAAAGGGATTGCAATCATATATGTCCAACTGAAGCTTAGGCCAATGCCCTGTACTCTACCTCGGTATTACTATGAGCCACTAAACCACTTGTAGATTTCCTATCATCCAAGGAACTAGCCCAGTCTGCATCACAAAATGCTTCAATATTAGAAGAAGAAGCTACTTGAAAAAATAAACCATGATGGGGGAGTGCCTTTAAGATATCGGAGAACCCTCTTACAGGCAGTCCAATGAACAAAAGATAAAAATAAAAGAAATTGACTGAGCTTAATCACTATAACGCTGATGTCTGGTCTGGTATTAGTCAAGTATTGAAGTGTGCCAATAACACTTCTGTAAAGTTTAGAGGAAGCACTAACAGGAGCGGAGTAAGGCTTTCAAGACATCATGTTGGTTCTGGTTAACAAATCAGAAACATACGTGGCCTGAGTTAAATACATACCAGCAGCAGTTCTAGTTGCTTCAAAGCTTAAAAAATAGTTGACAGAACCAAAAGTTTTGAGAACAAAAGTATCATTCAGCTGCTTGAGGATATACTTGACTTCAAAAGAGCTGCTTCCAGTGATGAGAATATCATCAACATAAACCAAGAGCAAAATATAAGAAGTAGTCAACTTCTTTATAAACAATGAGACATCAGATTGAGAGTTAACAAATTCCCAGCTGAGTAAGGTAGATCTAAGCTTTTGAAACCAAGCCCTTGGAGATTGTTTAAGACCATACAGAGCTTTATCAAGTTTGTATACAAAGGAAGGATGAGCAACACTAATAAACCCTTCAGGTTGCTTCATAAACACAAGTTCTTCCAAATCACCATTCAAGAAGGCATTGTTGATGTCAACTCGTTGGATGTCCCAACCTTGAGAGATAACAAGTGTGAAAATCACTTTCATAATCGAAGCCTTAACAACTGGACTATAAGGATCAAATAAATCCATACCCGGGGTTTGATGGAACCCCTTTGCCACCAATCTAGCTTTGTACTTAGCATCAAAGCCATCAAGATTAAACTTAGTTCTAAATACCCACTTAGAACCAAGGACATTCATATTACATTGATAAGGAACAAGTCTCCAAGTTTTATTGGCAACCAAGGCTTTATACTCTTCTTGCATTGCATGTGCCCACTTAGGATCTTGGAAAGCCTCTTTTACAGAAGAAGGTTCCAAAGTTAAAGGAGCAGTATGAAAAAAAGTATAGACTTTTGGTTTGAATATACAACTTTTGGAACGGGTTTACATTGGGTGAGTTAAGGTTTGAGCATTTGTGTTAATATGAGGAGATGGATTTGTAGAAGGGAAGGTTGAATCAGGAGATACTTGAGACAATGGTGGATCAATAGGAACACATGTTGAAGACAAAGGAGCAGAAACAAGGCTTTTGAGAGGTACTTGGCTGAGAATTAAAACAAGAAGAAACATGGTGAAACATTGAAATAAGAGGGCCAGAAGGCATTGAAGAAGAAACAGGTTGTGAGGAAGAGAATAATTGTGTGTAAGGAAATTTCAGTTCATTAAAAACAACATGCCGTGACACATAAGTCTTACCAGAGGGATGCAAGCAAAGATACCCCTTGTGAACATTACTATAGCCAACAAATACACACTCAGTAGAGTGAAAATCAAACTTATGTGAGGAATAAAACCTTAGGTATGGAAAGCAAGTACAACCAAAAGTTTTGAGAAATGTGTAATCAGGACACTTATTATAAAGTTTCTCATATGGGGATTTCATATTAAGAACAGGAGAAGGCAAAGTATTTATAACAAGAGTTGTTGTTTGAAAGGCTTCCATCCAATAGTTAAGGGGCGTTTTAGCATGAGCAAGCATTGTCAAACCAGTTTCTACCACATGTCGATGCTTCCTTTCAGAGATACCATTCTATTGATGAGTATATGGACAAGAGAATCGAACCTTGATACCATCATTAGTCAAGTAAGGAATAAAAACTTGATACTCCCCTCCCATATTAGTTTGGAGTGACTTGATCTTTATGTTAAACTCAAGTTCAACAGCTTGCTTGAAGTTAATAAACACTTGTAAAACATCTGACCATTTACCATTCCTGCCTCGTCTTCTACCACGACCTCTATTATTTGAGTTGCCATTTCTTGCATATTGAGTATCAAATTGCATGACTAGATTAGCTGAAGAACCACTTAACTGTGCTTCAAAAATTGGATTTAGCTGATCTATCCTCTATTCATGTAACATGAGAGTGTATTGAACTTCTTGAAAAGACATAGATTTCGTATTGTGAGACACAAGTACAACAACTGGATCATAATCATATCCTAAACCATTTAAGGCACACATGATCATCTCATACTCTGTGATCTGTTGTCTAGAGACCTTGATCGCATCTCCTAGGTTCTTGATCTTTAACATATACTCTCCAATTGACAAATTTTCTTTTTTGACATTATGCATCTGATTCTTTAATTGCATTACTCTAGCCATGGAGGTTTGAGCATACAAATTCTCTAAGATCTCCTAGACTTCATGAGCTGTCTTGGAATTATTAAGTTGACTAATAATTGTTCTCCAATAATAGAGAGTAACCAACAAAGAAGAAGGTTATCAACACGTCTCCAAGATCTGTATTCTGGATTGATCTGTGTCTCTATTACCACACCATTATCATCAAATCTTTCTAATACACTCGAAGGAGGAAAAACTTATTTTAAGATGAATTTCTCAAGTTCTAGTGCTCGAATTGCAGCAAGAACTTGAGCTTTTCAATTGACATAGTTTGCTCTTTCAACCTTGATCGAAAAGTTGAAATTGAGAGTTCTAGCTAAGGACTGAAAATCTGTATTCGACATTGACTGAAAGACACCAAAATTTGTTTGAATAGTAGATGAATTAGGATTGTTCGAGGAGCTCGATGCCATCTTGACGTTTGTCAATAAGGCTATGATATCATGAAAGATTCAGATTAAGACTGAGATCTGAATCATAGAAAACAATTAAAGGAAGAATGAAGAAGAACTGCAAAGAAGATGTTAAGCTTAAGATCTCCTCTGTCACAAATAAGAAAAACAGATTAGGAAGAAAAGCACAAAAAGAATGATTCTCATTAGCTAGCTGCTACTTTATATACACATCAAGAATTAATCTTAATCCTACGATTGTAACTAACCTGAGCTCTTCTAATCTACACCGTTAAATCAAACAACAAACTAACTTAGTTACAGCTGTTCAATTACAACAACCAACTGTTGACTATACAATGTTAACAGACTCTTGTGAGTGACAGGTGTAGCTTGAACTTGAGCTTTGAGCTAAACATACTCCAACAGTTACAGTGTCGATGTCCTGTTATGACTATATAATATGAAACAGAGAATCATCATTAAAAAGAAAAGAAAAAATGAAAAATAAGAAAAGAGAAGGGAGAGTTTACTATAATTTCCCAGATTAGTTTCGCGGTTGTCCGATGTGTTTTGCTTTAGGAAACCCTTCCTTGCGCTCTAGTTTGAAGGAGGAAAAGAGAGGTGAACAGGATGAGAGGCGGCTGTGATTGATTATAAATTATATACAATAGGGTTTTCCATGCTCTTTTGAGGGTCATGTGTAGGAAATGAAGGTTGTGAATTGGAAACTTTCCTAGGTGATTCGGGAGAGCGATTTGATGAGTTTGGAGAGTAATTTACTCCTGATTCCCCAAGAGGAAATTTGTGACGAAAACTAGAAAGGAAGGGAATCGGAGAAGGTAATGGGGTGTTGTTGATAGTTGCATATTTAGATAGGTTTTAGAGCATGTGTTAGGTGTGTTTTAGGACATTTCATGCATTAGTTCTGTGTGTTTATGTTAGTTTTGATGCATATGTTAGTTTAGGATTAATTGAGGTTTTATGCTTTATTTTGGTTTATTAGGATATGATTTGATTCAATTTATATTTTAGTGTGTTATTGATTTGATTTGCTTTGTTTTGTAGGTATTTAGATGTGTTAGTTATGGTTTTGAATGATGAAAATATGTACAAGAAGGTGCGAAAGAGAAGCATGAAGAACCCAAGTAAAAAGGTATGAAAAAGCAAGAATGCCACAGTTGACATTCTGAGCGCTTGGGCGTTGCATTTGAGTGTCGCGGCGCTGAAAGGTGGTGAAACGCAGAAGAAGTGAAAATGAGCGCCGTGGCGCAGAAAGGGGATTTTGTGCGAAATTGGTAAGTTAAAAGTGAATTTTTCCCCACTTTCCTATTTTAATTCCACACGACTTTGGGGCATATTATATATCAAAATTTAGAGTTTTTCAAGGGGAATACATTGGAATAGAGTAGAGAACAAAGTTTTACGGCTGGAGCGAAGTGGAGAAGAAGATCTACACTGAAGACTATTCGCAATCTCTACAACATTCTAGTTTTTTTTTTGGTTCTTATTCATGTTCGAACTTATATTTCATGTTTTTATGTCTTTAGTCATGAACTAAAGCCTCTTTCTAGAGGTGTAGATTGATCCAAGCTTGATACTATGTCTAGTTCTATGGTTTAATTACTGTTAATAAAGTTTCTATAGTTTATTTGTATTTTTCTGGGTGTAATGCTTTTGATCCATTGATCACAGATTAGATGATCATAGACTTGAGGTAGATGCTCCAAAAGAGGGTACCTTGGGTTGGAATTTGGAAAATGTAACCTAGGCAATCATGAGACTCACAAGGAGATCTAGAACCTTTGAAGTCGTTAGGTGAAAATCATAGAACTTAATGAGTTGTTGTCGCCTTAGGTTTTCATCGAAAGAGTAAAACCAAGGCAACAATAACATTCTCTAGTTTTTGCTTCAAAAGAGGGAATTAAAAATGTTAGGATTTCTGACTTATAAACGAAGTATTGATTTAATGATAAAAATATATATAAAGGCATACTTGAGAGTGAGGTGACATCGAACTTCTAGACCATTCTACCATTGATTTTTCCTATTTGATTTTTATTGCATTGTTAATTTAATACTTAGTTGTTTTAGTTATTGCTTTTAATCACTCAATCATTCGAATTTGGCTTTCTAGATAAAATTAGGGTTAAAACGTGATAGCTAGTGTAGTAATAATCCCTGAGGACGATACCCGATATCTTGTCGGACTATATTATAACTTGACATCGTTCGCTTACGGTTTGCACGCATCATGTTTTTGGCGTCGTTGCCGGGAGAATTACTAGTTTTCACAAATATCGTGTCCTGTAACTTTGATTTTAATTTAGATTTTTAGATTTTTGTATTTTTTATTCTCTAATTTTCTTTCTTAGTTTCTGTTTTATAAGATTTCAAGAGTTTACGCAACGAGCAAGAAGTTTTGAAGTACTACCGTTTGATCCCGAAATCGAACGCACTTTTGGAAGACTAAGAAGGGAGAGAAGAATTGAAGCCGAAGTAATGGCGGACGAGAAAAATCAGTTGACCTTGAGAGATTACTTCAAACTGGTCATCAATGAGAATTATTCAAGCATAGTTGATGTTCCTATCAATGTGATCAATTTTGAATTGAAGCCGACGTTGATCTCAATGGTTCAACAACATCAGTTTGGGGGGTCTCCAATTGAAGATCCCACTATCCACATCACCACCTTTTTGGAGATGTGTGATACAGTTAAGATGAATGGTGTTACTGAGGACACCATACGACTTAGATTGTTCCCTTTTTCTCTAAGGGACAAAGCACGAGCATGGTTGCAATCTTTGCAACCGGGGAGCATTGCAACTTGGCAAGAGATGGTACAGAAGTTTCTTCAAAAGTTCTTTCCATCCGCCAAAACCACCCAACTACGAGCCGAGATTGGGCAATTCAACTAACTAGAGGCAAAATCTTTGTATGAGGCTTGGGAAAGATTTAACGAGCTTTTAAGGATGTTCCTCAACATGGATTCCAAGATTGGCTACAAATTCAGCTTTTATACAATGTTATGACATTTTCTACTCGGAGACTAGTTGATGCAGCGACCGGTGGATCATTGTTGAAAAAGACGACTACTGAGGCACTGAAAATGTTGGAGGATATGGCTACTGTCACACCTGGGTTGCACACAGTGCCCCATACCCAGGGTGATGAGTACCCGCGCAGGACATACTCCAGCCATTATGAACCCATAATATTGTCCCATCCCGTCACACACCCACGGTGGTATGGGAACGCACCCCTGGGATCATTTGTCCATACTATTCATCATGAATAGTATAGGGCCTCCCCCGGATTCGAACCTCAAACCTAATATAGGTTGATTTCGCAATTCGAGTAACCACTGAGCCAAGTTCAGTGGCTACTAGGATTGCGAAATCAACCTCTATGAGGTTTAAGGTTCGAATCCGGGGGAGGCCCTGCACTATTCATGATGAATAGCGTGGACAAATGATCCCGTGGGTGCGTCTCCATACCACCGTGGGTGTGTGACGGGATGGGACATTATTATGGGTTCATAATGACTGGAGTATGCCCTGTGGGGGTACTCATCACCCTGGGTTGGGGGCATTGAGTGCAACCCAGGTGTGACAAAAAATGCCTTATGTATACATAAGGCCTTTTTGTCACACCTGGGTTGCGCAAGCGCCCCATACCCAGTGTGATGAGTACCCCACCATGGGGTCTGCTCCAGCCACAGCACCACATAATATTGTCACATCTGGGTTGCGCAAGCGCCTCATACCCAGATCATTTGTCAATACTATTCATTCATGAATAGTACAGGGCCTCCCCCAGATTCGTACTCACAACCTCATAAGGTTTGATTTCGCAATCTGAGTAACCACTGAGCCTCAGTGGCTACTCAGATTGCGAAATCAAACCTTATGGGGTTGTGAGTTCGAATCTGGGGGAGGCCCTGAACTATTCATTAATGAATAGCGTGGACAAATGATCTGGGTATGGGGCGCTTGCGCAACCCAGGTGTGACAGCTACCAACACATATGAGGTTTCGGGTGCACGATCAATAGTAACGAAGGTGGTCGGTCCACATGAAGTTGATTCATTCACATCTCTTTCTGCATAGATTTCAAGCATTTCCAACCAACTTGTTGTGCTTACTACTCAAAGTGCACAACCGTCTATTGAAAAGGCGGCAGCTTTACACATGGGTTCTTCGGGGAATGAAGCACATGAGGAGGAAGTTCAATATATTAACAATCAGGGGTACAACTATAGAAGCAACTAAGGAGTTCCAAATAAGTACCACCCAAGCATCAAATATCATGAGAACTTCTCTTATGCCAACACGAGGAACACATTGCAACCACCCGATTTTTATAATCAAGCTCAAGTGAAGAAGCCATCTGTGGAAGAAATGTTGGGTTCCTTTATGATGGAAACGAGGGAATCTATAAAGAATTTGGAGGTTGAAGTTGGGCAACTAGCCACAACTGTGAATGCCCAATAGAGGAGGTCACTACCTAGCAACACTAAGGTAAACCCGAAAGAGCAATGCCAAGCCATTACCTTAAAAAGTGGAAAGGCAGTAAAGGGGGCTGATTCAAGCCTAAGTACACCACCACCACCCAATAAAGAGGCAAGCACTGAGACCGAGCCGAGTAAAGAGAAGGAAGTTGAGTCATCAAAGGGGGAGAAGCCACATGAGAGGCCCTACCAGCCTGGTTCTATTACTTTCACGGATAACCCTCCTAAACTCTCAACTCCTATTCCATTTCCTCAGAGATTTCAAAATAAGAAGCTTGACGAGCAATTCTCCAAGTTTCTTGAAATTTTCAAAAAGATTCACATTAACATCCTTTTTGCGGATGCATTGGAGCAAATGCCAAACTACGTTAAGTTCATGAAGGATGTGATGACAAAGAAGAGGAAGCTAGAGGACTATGAAATTGTGAAACTTACTGAAGAGTGTAGTGTCATACTACAAAAGAAGCTACCTCAAAAGTTAAAAGATCTAGGGAGTTTTAATATACCTTACACCATTGGTTCTTTAAATTTTAATAAAGCTTTATGTGATTTAGGTGCAAGCATCAACATGATTCCTTTGTCAATTTTCAGGAAATTGGGGCTTGGTGAGGTGAAGCCAACTACAATATCTTTGCAATTAGCGGATCGATCACTTACATTCCCTCGGGGTATCATTGAGGACGTGCTAGGGAAGGTGGACAAGTTCATTTTCCCGGTTGACTTTGTAGTTTTGGACATGGAGGAAGATGGCGATATTCCTCTTTTACTTGGGTGACCATTCCTAGCTACCAAGAAAGCTTTGATAGATGTGCAACGTGACGAGCTTACCTTGCTAGTGAATGATGAAGAAGTGGTGTTTAACATATACATGACTCTTAAATTTCCATCGGAGGGGAATACATGTCACCGGATTGATGTAGCGGAAGTGGTTGATACATGTGTAACCGAGGTACATGATGAGGCTACACCAAGAGATCCTTTAGAGAAGTGTCTTGTGAGTTCGATATCGAGAGATGAGGCAGTTCATAATGAAGTCCAACATTATGCCTTAGCTCTTAATGTTTATAATCATGAGAGTGCAACCATCAAAGCAGAAGATATTGAAGCTTCTTTGCCACCTGAGTTAGTAGAGTCTTCATTGGAGTTGAAGCCCTTACCAGAGTAACTTTGCTATGCATTTTTGGCTGAGAAGTCTACTATGCCAATCATTGTAAAATCCGCCTTGTCTAGTATGGAGGAAGATAAGCTATTACGCATCTTGCGAGAATACAAGTCCGTTTTGGGGTGGTTCATAGCCGACATAAAGGGGATAAGTCATTTTATTTCCAGGCATAAGATCTTGATGGAGGAATCTTACAAGCCCCCAATTGTGCATCAACGAAGGCTAAATCCACCCATGAAGGAGGTTGTCAAAGCTGAAATATTAAAGTGGCTCAAGGCGGCAATCATATACGCCATTTTAGATAGTTTGTGGGTAAGTCCGGTTCACGTAGTACCCAAGAAAGGTGGTATAACTATGGTGATGAATGATAAGAATGAGTTGACTTCTACTAGAACAGTGACGGGCTGGAGAGTTTTCATAAACTACCAGAAGCTGAAGAAGGCCACAAGGAAGTATCACTTTCCTCTTTCTTTTATTGATCAAATGCTAGATCAGTTGATAGGCTTCCAGTACTATTATTTTTTAGACGTGTATTCTGGGTATAGTTAGATAGCCATCGCCCTAGAGGATCAAGAGAAAACTACATTCATTTGCCCGTATGGTACTTTTACTTTTCGGCGCATGTTGTTTGGATTATGTAATGCACCAACGACTTTTCAATGATGCATGATGACAGTATTTACTGATTTGGTGGAGGAAATCATGGAGATCTTCATGGATGATTTTTCGATCCTCATTTGATCATTACTTACATAACCTCTCCCTTGTGTTGAAGAGGTGTGAAGAAACGAACCTTGTGCTTAATTGGGAAAAGTGTCACTTCATGGTGCATGAGGGGATTGTTCTTGGACACTGGATTTCTTCTAAGGGGCTAAAGGTAGACAAGGCAAAGATTGTTACTATCGAAAATCTTTCACATCCGAAGAGTGTTAAGGACATAAGAAGTTTCTTGGGGCATGTGGGGTTTTATAGAAGATTCATAAAGAACTTTTCTAAGATTGCAAAACCTCTTGAGAAAGAGACCCCATTTGTGTTTGATGAGCATTATGAGGAAGATTTTGAGTTGATCAAGAAAGCTTTGATATCAACACCTACCATGGTGATACCTGATTGGAGTGAACCATTTGTGATCATGTGTGATGCAAGCGACTATGCAGTAGGAGGGGTTCTTGGGAAAAGGAGAGAGAAGATATTTCGAGCAATCTACTATGCTAGAAAGACACTTGATGGTGCTCAACAAAATTATGCTATAACCGAGAAGGAATTACGAGCGGTGGTCTTTGTTTTTGATAAGTTTAGATCGTACATCATGTCGAACCAATTATCCTCATGTCCCTTACGAGAATATGTCCCTATTATGAAAGATTTTGTTGATTACAAAACTACATTCTGTTTATGATATTACTGCGCATATAGCATTTCTAATCTTACTTGAAGGTATCAAAGATTCAATGATGCATGGCGAACGTACTAAAGATCTTCATGAAGACCACGCTAGTTTGAAGATGTTTAGTTATATGATTAGATTATGATAGGTTGTAGGACCTTCTATATCATGTGATTCAGCAATATGCATGCCTGCATGTTTAAATCGATCGGTTGCATTTTCAATTTAATCCGGTTACATTATGTTTTTATCGAGCCTTAATCGAGAAACTAAAAATCATTTTTATAAAGTCTTTCAGGACGCTAATGTTTTAGCAGCTCCTCCTGGACTTGATGAGTCAAGACGCCGATAAAATATTAGGACACTCAAGGTTGAATTGATCTGATTAATAAGGACGATCACTTAGAATAGCGACCTTTCCTTTATCAACCTTTGAAAATGTTAGGACGCTAACTTACTTTTAGCTCGCTGAAAGATCATTTTGTTTTTAAGTGATTTGTATCCTTAAGGACGCTACTTGTGTAGGAGCGCACTCATCTTTGGAATCAACTTAAATAACTTTCACGAGACTTATCGTCCGTCAGTGCACATAACATTGTTTTAAAATTGTTTTTAAAAGTTCAGGACGTTAACTCTTAAGTAGCGCCCTCCTGTGTCAAATGTTCAAAAACAAAGCAGGACGCTTACTGCTAAGTAGTGCCCTCATTATTTAAGTTGTTCAATTGTCAAAGTAAGTCAAGACGCTTACTATTTAGTAATGCCCTCACTTCATTGTTCAGAAGGACGCTAATGTTCTATGAGCGCCCCCATAGGAACAAAACGACATAAAAGATATTTTGGTTGTTTTAACATTACTGCTATTTCTGTTAAATTTTTCAGAAACGTACGAATACTCTTCATAACTTTTCAGAATCGTACAACTACTTTTTCATAACTTTTTGGAAGTTCTAAAAACTTCGTCAGAACATTCCTCTTTCATTAAAGGATCAGATGATTCAGGTGCTATCGCTGTAATATGCATTGAGCTGAATCGATCCATTTCGGAAAAGAATATTAACGTTATATTTGAAATAACCTAGAGCACCAAAAACATCAAGTCCATTGCACCTTTGTTATTCCTATATATATGTGTTGCCTTAGAGCAGAAGAACTACTAATGAAATACGAAACTGATATTCATTAATAACATATTAACAGTTTTCGTTTGTGCCATAACACTTTTTGAAAGTTGTCTTCTTTTACTTGTGCTTGATCTTACGATCTTTTGAAATAAAAACTTCAAGTCTTCTGGGTTTATTGATCTTCATCTTCATTATTTCAAAAACCCATTAATGAAGACAAAAACTCTTTGAACCTGTTTTCAGCATAAACTTCATCACACATATTTTGTTGAATCCAAAACTTTGTAAGTATTACTTTGATTCTGAGTAAAGTGAATCATATTTCATCTTGTATTCAATTTACAGTGACTGGTTAGTCACTGGGCAAGAGCAAGTGTTGCTCATAGGTGTTGATAGTTACATATTTATATAAGATTTATAGCATGTTTTAGGTGTGTTTTAGGATGATTTATACATTAGTTTAGCGTGTTTAGGTTAGTTTTGATTCATTTGTTAGTTTAGGAATAAATTGATTTTTATGCATTATTTCGGTTTGTTAATTTATATGTTTGTTCAATTTATGTTTCGAGTGTTTTAATTACTTGCTTTACATTGTTATGTAGGTATTTAGATGTGTGGAAGAGACCATGAATGGTGAACATAACATATGAGAAGCCAAGATGATGTTTCATGAAGAACCCAAGTCAAAAAGTGGAAGAAAATTGGTTAAGTCCACAAGAAGGAAGTCAAGTCCACAGACTGAGCACGACCTAGTCTCTGGGAGCCGCGATGCTCATCGCGGCGCCGGGTTGAGGATCAAGAAAAGGCTCTGGGCGCCGCGGCTCCCATTGCGGCGCCCAGATGTATTTATCGCAGCGTCGCGGTGCCACTCGCGGCACTAGGAGAATGTTAAAGGAGCGTCACGGCGCCACTCGTGGCGCTAGGGTTTCTCGCTTGGTTCGAAAGGGACTTTCTAATTTTTACACACGATGAAAGGGGGCTTATTATATATAAGAAGAAAGAGTTTTTCGAAAAAAGGATATTGGAAGATAGGGAGGAGAACAGGTTGGGAACAAGAAGAACGGCTAGAACGAGTGGGAGAAGAAGATTCGTATTGAAGATTACTCACCCATTCCCCTTTCGATTATAGTTTTGTTTTTATCGTTCTAATTCATGTTTACTCCATTGTTTACCATTTTTATTTGTTTAGTTATGAACTAAACCTGTTTCTAGAGGATAGAAGGATCCTAACTTTGATGCTATGTTCTAGTTAAAGTTTTAATTGTTGTTAATGGATTTGTGCTAGTTTATTTATATTTCTCCATTGTTAACGTTTTCAATCTCTTGATCACGGATTGGATGATCTCAGTTCTAGAGCGTGTGGCACTTTACAAAGGATACATTGGATCGGAACAAGGGAAATATAGCCTAGGTTATCGTGAGACCGATAGGAGATCGAGACTCTTTGAAGTGATTAAAAGAAATCATAGATCTTAGTGAGTTTGTAGGAATTAGATCTTTATCGATAGATCGAGATCAATTCCCATGAATATACTCTAACGCGGCACTCGGTAGAGGGTGTTAGAAGCATTAGGATTTCTGGCTTATAAACTAAGTAAATATATTAATAATAAATAATTGGAGAGAACATAGTTAATAGTTAGGTGAAATCGATTCTCTAGATTATTTCTCTATTGATAATATGTCGTTTTCATTGCTTTGCTAGTTAATAATTAGTTGTTTCCATTACTCTTTAATTACTCAATCATTTGAATTTGGCTGTCTAGATAAAATTAAGGTTAAAAATGTGATAGCTAGTGTTCTAATTATCCCAGAGGACAATACCCAATTTCATCGGATTTTATTATAAGTTGACTGTCATGCACTTGCGATAATTTCAGGAACAAGTTTTTGGCGTCGTTGCTGGGGATATTTATTAGTTTGCACCAATATCGTGTTATTTAACTTTGATTTTAATTTATAATTTTTATATTTTATTGTTATTCTCTTATTTTCTTTTTGATTTCTCTTTTGAAGGATTTCAAGAGTTTATGCAAAGGGCACGAAGTTTTGAAGTACTACTGTTGGATCCCGAGATTGAACGTACTCTTGGAAGACTGAGGCAAGAGAAAAGAAGAGCAACTGAAGTAATGATGGACGAGCAAAATCAGTTGGCCTTGAGAAACTACTTCAAGCTGGTCATTAATGAGAACTATTCAAGTATAGTTCATGTTCCTATCAACGCAAACAACTTTGAGATAAAACAGGTGTTGATCTCGATGTGCAACAACATCAGTATGGGGGGCTGCCTACTGATGATCCTACCATCAACATCACCACCTTCTTGCAGATGTGTGATACGACAAAGATAAATGGTGTTACTGACGACACCATAAGGTTGAGATTGTTCCCTTTTTCTCTAAGGGACAAAGCACGAGCATGGTTGCAATCTCTACAACCGGGGAGCATTGCAACTTAGCAAGATATGGTACATAAATTTCTTCAAAACTTTTTTCCTCCTGCCATGACCGCCCAATTGAGAGCTGAGATCGGTCAATTCAAGAAATATGAGTTCGAGTCATTGTATGAAACATGGGAGCATTTCAAGGAATTGTTGAGGAAGTGTCCTCGGCATGGGTTCTGAGATTGGTTATAAATCCAACTTTTCTATAATGGTATGACTTTCTCCACAAGAACTCTAGTTGATGCGGCAGCCGGTTGGTCACTTTTGATAAAAACGGCTACTGACGCACTGAACATGTTGGAGGATATGGCTAGCAACACTTATGAGGTTCCGGGAGCACGATCAATGGTTAAGAAAGTGGCTGGTCTACATGAAGTTGATCCATTCACATCTCTCTCTGCTCATATGTCAAGTATTGCCAACCAACTTGTTGTGCTCACTACTCAAAGAGCGCAACCTTCTATTGAAAAGGCGACGGCTTTACATATGGGTTCTTCAGGGAATGAGGCACATGAGGAAGATGTTCAATACTAATGTAATCGGGGGTATAATTTCAGAAGCAATCAAGGAGTTCTAAATCAGTACCACCCACGTGTTCAAAATCATGAGAACTTTTCCTCTGCCAACACGAAAAATACATTGCAACCTCCACCCGGTTTCTACAATCAGGCTCAAGAGAAGAAGCCATCCTTAGAGGATATGTTGGGATCATTTATGATGGTGACAAGAGCTTCAATTAATAACTTAGACGTACAAGTGGGACAGCTAGCCCAAACAGTGAATACACAACCACATGGATCCTTGCCTAGCAACACCAAGATAAATCCCAAGGAACAATGCAAGGCCATCACTTTGAGGAGTGGAAAAGAAGTTAAGGGGGCTGATTCTACAAGCCAACACATTACATCTCCCCTCCATCTAGTCAAGAGAATGAGGAGCCCAACAAGGAAGCTAAGTCAAGCAAAGAAGAGGAAGAATCAAGCAAAGGGGAAAAATCTAAAGACAAGCCTTATAGGCCCGGTTCCACCACCTTCCCAGATAATTCCCCTAATCTTAAGACTCCTATACCGTTTCCCCAACGTTTCCAAACGAAGAAGCTTGATGAGAAATTCACCAAGTTTCTTGAAATTTTCAAGAAGATCCACATCAACATCCCTTTTGCCGATGCTTTGGAGCAAATGCCCAACTATGTGAAGTTCATGAAGGATGTGATGACAAAGAATCGGAAGCTAAAGGACTATGAGACAGTGAACCTTACTAAAGAATGTAGTGCCATACTACAAAAGAAGCTACCTCAAAAGCTAAAAGATCCAGGGAGTTTTACTTTACATTGCACCATTGGTTCTTTAAATTTCACTAAAGCTTTATGTGATTTAGGTGCAAGTATTAACTTGATGCCTTTGTCAATTTTCAGGAAATTGGGACTTGGCGAGGTGAAGCCAACTACAATATCATGGCAACTAGCAGACCGATCACTTACATACCCTCGGGGTATAATTGAGGATGTGCTAGTGGAGGTGGACAAGTTCATCTTCCCGGTGAACTTTGTAGTTTTGGACATAGAGGAAGATAGTGATGTTCTTCTTATACTAGGGCGGCCATTCTTAGCTAGTGGGAGATCTTTGATAGATGTGCAGCGTGGTGAGCTTACCTTGAGAGTAAATGATGAAGAAGTGTTGTTCAACATATACAAGACCCTTAAATTCCCATCGGAGGGGAATACATGTCACCAGATAGATGTAGCGGATGTGGTGGATGCATGTGTGACTGAGGTACATGAGGAGGCTACACCGGGAGATCCTTTAGAGAAGTGTCTTGTGAGTTCAATATCTAGAAATGATACCTTCCATGATGAAGTCCAGCATTATGCCTTAGCTCTTGAGGTAAAAAATCCTGTGAGTATAATCACCGAAGCGGAAGATATTGAAGCTTCTTCACCACCCGAGTCAGTAGAGTCTTCACCAGAGTTGAAGCCATTACCTGAGCATCTTCGCTTTGCATTTTTGGATGAGATGTCTACTATGCCATTCATCATATCATCGACTTTGTCTGGTGTGGAGGAAAAGAAGCTATTACGCATCTTGAGAGAGTAAAAGTCCGCTTTGGGGTGGTCAATAATCGACATCAAAGGAATTAGTCCTTCCATTTGTATGCACAAGATCTTGATGGAGGACTCATATAAGCCTTCAATTGAACATCAAAGAAGGCGAAATCCACCCATGAAAGAGGTTGTGAAAGCTGAAATATTAAAGTGGCTCAAAGCGGGAATCATATACACCATTTTAGATAGTTCGTATTTAAGTCTTGCTCAAGTGGTGCCCAAGAAAGGTGGTATGACTGTAGTGATAAATGATAAAAATGAACCAATTTCCACTAGGATAGTGACGGGCTGGCGAGTTTGCCTAGACTACCGGAAGCTAAACAAGGCCACAAGGAAGGATCAATTTCGTCTTCCTTTTATTGATCAGATGCTAGATCAGTAGGCGGGCTTCCATTACTATTGTTTTTTAGACTGGTATTCGGGGTAAAATCAGATAGCCATCACCTTGGATGATCAAGAGAAGACTACATTCACTTGCCCGTACGATACTTTTGCTTTTCGACGCATGTCGTTTGGATTATGTAATGCACTGACAACTATTCAATGGTGCATGACGGCTATATTTTCTGATTTGATAGAGGACATCATGGATGTTTTTATGAAAGATTTTTCAGTATTTGGGTCATCCTTTGATCATTGTTTGCATAACCTCTCCCTTGCGTTGAAGAGGTGTGAAGAAACGAACCTTGTACTTAATTGGGAAAAATGTCACTTCATGGTGGATGAAGGCATTGTTCTTGGACACCGGATTTCATCTAAGGGCCTTGAGGTAGACAAGGCGAAAATTGGTACTATTGAGAAGCTTTCACATCCGAATTCTATTAAGGACAGAAGGAGTTTCTTGGGGCATGCAGGTTTTTATAGAAGATTCATCAAGGATTTTTCCAAATTTGCTAAACCTCTTTGCAACCTCCTTGAAAAAGAGACCCTATTTTTGTATGATGAACATTGTGAGGAAGCTTTTGAGTTGATCAAGAAAGCTTTGGTATCAACACCTATTATGGTGATACCGGATTGGAGTGAACCGTTCGAGATCTTGTGTGATACGAGCGACTATGCAGTGGGAGCGGTTCTTGGGCAACGAAGAGAGAAGATGTTCTGGGCCATTTATTATTCGAGTAAGACACTTGATGGGGCTCAGCAAAACTACACAACAACCGAGAAGGAATACTAGTGATGGTCTTTGCTTGTGATAAGTTTAGATCCTACATTATTGGGTCCAAAGTGATTGTCTATACCGACCATGCCGCCATTCGCTACTTGTTTGAGAAGAAGGATGCAAAGCCTCAGTTAATTAAATGGGTCTTCTTGCTTGAAGAGTTTAATATGGAGATTAGGGACAAGAAAGGGAGTGAGAATGTAGTTGCGGATCACTTATCTCGGCTGCAACTAGATGAGCAAGATGATGGTGTGCCTATTTTGGAGACATTTCTAGATGAACAATTATATGTGAACTACTTGGCTAGTTGTGTCTTGCCTCCGGATCTATCATATGCAAAGAAGAAGTTTCTACATGATGTGAGTTTCTATTATTGGGATGAGCCCTTGCTATTTAAGAGGTGCAATGTTCAACTGATAAGGAGATGTATACCGGAGGAGGAAGTGCAATCCATTCTACATGATTTCCATTCGTCTCCATATGGTGGTCACTTTGGGGCTACAAGTACAACGACAAAGGTTCTTCAAAGTGGGTTCTATTGGCCTACATTGTTTCGAGATAGTTATGCATTTGTGAAGACGTGTGACTGACGCCAATGTCTTGGTACCATCTCTAGGCGACACAAGCTACCTTTGACAAACATGTTAGAGGTAGAGCTTTTTGATGTGTGGGGTATTGATTTTACAGGCCCGTTTCCCTCTTCGTGTGGCAAAACATATATACTTTTGGTAGTTGATTATGTTTCCAAGTGGGTTGAAGCTACAGCTACGAAGACCAATGATGCTAAGGTGGCGCTGAAATTTCTACACAAGCAAATATTAACTAGATTTGGCACACCTAGAGCTATCTTCAGTGATGAAGGCACCCACTTTTGTAACAAATTGTTCAATGCTCTTCTTGCCAAGTATGGGGTGAAACATGAAGTGGCACTTGCATACCATCCTCAGACCAATGGCCAAGCCGAAGTGAGCAATCAGGAAGTCAAGCACATTTTGAAGAAGACCGTCAATGTCACTAGGAAGGATTGGTCTTTGAAGCTTGATGATGCTTTATGGGCGTATCAGACTGCATTGAAGACTCCTATTGGGATGTCTCCTTACCGCCTTTTGTTTGGAAAATCTTGTCATTCACCGGTTGAGTTGGAACATTAAGCGTATAGGGCGGTGAAAAAGCTTACTTTTGACTTAAAGGCATCTGGGGATCAAAGGCTATTGCAACTAATGGAAATGGAAGAGTTTTGGAATGATGCTTATGGGAATGCCAAGATCTACAAAGAGCGGACAAAGAAGTGGCATGACAAGAACATTAAGAAGCGAGATTTTGAACCAGGGCAACAAGTACTCTTATTCAATTCCTGATTGAAGTTGTTCCCTGGCAAGTTGAAATCCAAACGGTCGGGCCCTTTTATGGTGGAACGAGTTTTCCCTTTTGGAGCGATTGAGCTAAAGAATGAAAATGGTGTTTGCTTCCGAGTTAATGGCCAAAGGTTGAAGCATTACTATGGCCACGAGGTGCGGCGAGATGATCGCATCACTTTAGGGGATCCATAATGGCAATTTGTCTGAAAGTCGGGCTAATGACTTTAAACCAAGCGCGAAATGGGAGGCAACCCATCAATTTTGGAGCTTATTTTTTATTTTTTATTTTTTTATTTTTTACTTTTTGTGTTTTATATTTTTTTAGTAATTGTAGTATAGATTTGACTTTTGTGCCTTGACAGATTTGTTTCTTTTGCCATTTTTCAGGTTCTACAGCAAGTTTGGGGGTCCCTATGCAAGCTACATGGAGCGGATGAAGAGGTTATGTGGAGACTTCAACCATTTGAGGTTACAAGGGGTTTTCTAAACCTCTTCTTATTTTCTTTCCATCCATGCTCTACTTTTTTTCTGTTGTGAAGCATTAGGGACAATGCATGTTTTAAGTTTGCAGGGAGAGTTTTAATCTTTGACTTTTTATGGTAAAGATATAATAGTTTTAGGTTAGGATAACGTATGATCTTATAAATTCTGATTTGGTTCAATTAATTTTATTTTTCTGAATGGCCAATGATAAGAGAACATGTACATGAAAATGACTCTAGGAGAATGTATAGAGTAAACTACTTAGTCTGAGTCCTTGATTCAAATTTGAACTCGGCTTTGTTGGAAATTTTCTACATGTCTAGTGTGGATGATTTTGTGGAATCATGACTTGTTTGGATTGGATATGTGCAAGTAAATTCATATATATATTAGATCTCTAGAAATCCTAGAACAAGTTTTATTATCACTTGAGGCGGAATCCTAGAGAACATGCTATGAAGGAAATGATTTAGGCTATGTTTGAATAAGTTTGAGCCAAATAGCTTACCTTACTCTTTATTATACCCATAGTTCCCACTTTGAGCTGAATATCTTTTTCCTTGTTACCTATACATCAAGAAGTTTGAGCTTATCATGTTTAATTTCCCTATTTTTCAACCTATGTACCTTATACACTTTGATCATGTTGGAGTGTTATTATTTGGATGAAAGAACAATAGGAAAGAAAAGTAAAGAAAAAGGGGGACAAAGAAGAGGAAAATGTTGAGTTTTGCTTCTGAGTTTTATTAAAAAATAAAAGAAAATGGAAAAGAGAAGAAAATGATGCTATGCCCATGATTATGAAAAGAAATAAGTTTGGAGGTGTAGTTATTCTTTGAAAATAAGAAAACAAGCAAACAAAAGAATGAGGATTGGAATGAAAAGATTAACCAGTTAAAGAAAGGGTATATGTGCTGAAATCGGGCTGTTTTGGTTCTATATGTGACGTCGTGGATGTTGTAAAAGATCAAAGCGCTTAGGGTGTTTTGAACCTAAATTTTTCCAATTTTTCCTACCTTTGACCCTTGGCCATACATTACAACCTAAGAAAGATCTATTGATTCTTAATGGCATGTGATCTACATGAGTGGAGAGTGATAGGAAAGATTTGCTTATGGGATTCACTATATACAGCTATTCGAGATCACTTACACTTTATACTTGCTTGCACGTGTTTATGAATTACATTAATGATTTTATGAGATAAACTATATGATGGTGTGTTTGAGAATGGAAGATGAGGTTAGGTGAGGAGCTCGATTGAAAATCTAGACAAATCTAACACTTTTGAAACTTTCCGATGACTTATTGTCTGTTAATGTGATCTTAGAGGCCATAATGATGATATGCACGTTTTATCTTGAATCAAAGTTTAATTTGTTTGAAAATAGGATGGTAGATTGATGATCGAGCTTTTGTACTATTTTTCCCTTTGCTCGGGACGATCAAAGTTCTAAGTTTGGGGGTATTTGATAGTTACATATTTAGATAGGATTTATAGCATGTTTTAGGATGATTTATACATTAGTTTAGTGTGTTTATGATAGCTTTGATTCATTTCTTAGTTTAGGAATAAATTGATTTTTATGCATTATTTCGGTTTGTTAATTTATATGTTTGGTCAATTTATGTTTCGAGTGTTTTAATTACTTGATTTACATTATTATGTAGGATTTAGATGTGTGGAAGAGAGCATGAATGGTGAACATAACATATGAGAAGCCTAGATGATGTTTCATGAAGAACCCAAGTCAAAAAGTGGAAGAAAATTGGATGATCTCAGTTCTAGAGTGTGGCACTCGACAGGGGATACTTTGGATCGGAATAAGGGAAATATAGCCTAGGTTATCGTGAGACCGATAGGAGATCGAGACCCTTTGAAGTGATTAAAAGAAAGCATAGATCTTAGTGAGTTCGTAGGAATTAGATCTTTATCAATAAATCGAGATCAATTGCCATGAATATGCTCGAATGCGACACTCGATAGAGGGTGTTAGAAACATTAGGATTTCTGGCTTATAAACTAAGTAAATACATTAATAATAAATAATTAGAGAGAACATAGCTGATAGTTAAGTGAAATCGATTCTCTAGTTTATTTCTCTGTTGATAAACTGCAGTTTTCATTGCTTTGCCAGTTAATAATTAGTTGTTTTCATTACTGTTTAATTGCTCAATCATTTGAATTTGATTGTCTAAATAAAATTACGGTTAAAAACGTGATAGCTAGTGTTCTACTTATCCCTGAGGACGATACCCGATTTCATCTGATTTTATTATAACTTGGCTGTCGTGCACTTGGATTAATTTCACGAACAGGTGTAAACGGTTGTCTCACACCCGTAAGTTGAGAATAGGTTCTCTCACACCCTCAAGTTGAGAAACAGTCCTCTCACACCCGTAAGTTGAGAAAGTGTATCGGTTTGATCTTCACCCGTAAAAAGGTCCATAGTTGAGTTTGAACAAATCCTAACTGAGGAGGTTAGGTGGTGGATGTAGGCGCGGCCGAACCACTATAAATCTTGCTTGCATTGTCCCATTTACATTTACTGTATTTAATTGTTATACTTTGTTTAATTTTCTTTCATTATTCGGCACAATTTTGAGAAAGGTTAAAATTTGCTAAGTTTCCAATTCAACCCCTTTCTTGGACATATTTGGGCCAACAATTAGTATCAGAGCAGGTTAACAGTCAAAGTATCTAACCATCTTTGATTGAGTATGGCAGGACAAAACGAAAGAAGTACTTATCTCTCAGGTGAAGGAAACTCTACCAACCGACTACCACTGTTCAAGGGAGAAACTATTCACACCGAAAAACAAAGAATAGGTACTACCTTAAAGCTCAAGATCTAGAGATGTGGGATGTTGTGACATACGGCTGTCGAGCGCCTACTAAAATTGTTGATGGTGCTACTGTCCCAAAGGAAATAGACGAATGGAGTACCAAGGAAAAGAAAAGAGAACTATTGAATAACCAAGCTGTAAATATTTTGTTTTTGTAGTTTATCAGCCAAAGAGTTCAATAGAGTTAGTGCGTGTGAAACCGCTATGGAAATCTGGAACAAGTTAGAGGTCACCCATGAAGGAACTTTGCAAGTTAAAAAGGCAAAGCTCCAACTGCTAGTTGAAAAATACGAGACCTATAGGATGAAGGAAACTGACTCGATAGCTGAGGCTATTGCTTAGTTTACAACAAACATCAATGATATGAAGAACCTAGGAAAAATCTATGACCAAGAAGAAACCGTTAGAAAGTTTCTAAGAGGCCTACCCAGAGCATGGGAATCCAAGGCCACAGCCATTGAAGAAGCCAAGAATCTGGCTGAATACACTTTTGATGAACTATGTGGTTCATTACTGATTCATGAAATGAAGTTAAAAGATAAGATGAGCCCGGTCAAGGTTGAGGAAAAAGAAAAGAAATCTATTACCCTCAATGCCAAAACTGATTCTGAAAAGTATTCAGACTCAGAAGAAGACATGGCTATGTTGTCTACAAACTTTAACAAGTTGCTTAGGAGAAAGAGTAAGAATAACTCTTACTCAAGGTTTCACAAAGGAAAGAAACCTTAGTCTAAACCTGTAAAGTTAATGTTACGATTGTAACAAACCATGTCATATAAAGAGTGAATGTCCCATAAAATCTAAGAAGAACACCAACTCTTATAGAAAAGACAAGAAAGTTCTCAAAGCCACATGGGATAATTCAAGTTCCAAAGAAGATGAAACGGATTCAGATCACACGGCTGCACTGTGCTTAATGGCAAGCACCGAGATAAAATCTGAACCCATTGACAAACTTAATGAGCTCTATGCTCATATTCAAGAACATAAGACAAAACTTAGTAAAGAGATTAGGAAGAATGAAAAACATAAGCATAGTCTTGAAGAAGCTCTTGAGGAAATTGAATTCTAACAAGAAGAGCTAGGCGGATTGTCTCTAGATAATGAACAACTTAAGCAAGTTGTTGGGAAGCTGAAAAATGAAAATGAAACCCTTAGAAATGAAAAGGAAGACCTGAACTGCACAGTGATTGAATTCACAAATGGTCAAAAAAAATTTGACATGATGTTAGGATCAAGAAGATGTGCATTCGACAAGACTAGCTTAGGCTACACTCATGGGTCTAAACAAAAGGAGTACGATACCGTACTGACCAAAAGACCAAAATGCAACAAATATCATAGGGAAGGTTATACAATACTTAGATGCAATGTCTTACGTAGAAAGAAAAGAAAATATGCATGGATTGAAAAATTTGTTCTTACTGATGCTAACATGCATGGAGCCAAACAAGCATGAGTACCAATGTCAAAACTATTTTATGTTGTGTAGATGTGCAACAACGAAGATATATGGTATCTAGACAACGGCTATTCAAGGCACATGTCTGGAGGTAGATCTAACTTTCTGAGCCTTGAAAGAAGAACGGAGGAAAGGTCACCTTCGGAGACGATAGCGAAGGTGATATTCAAGGCATTAGAACTATTGGTAACGATCCTCTAACCATATATGATGTACTTTATGTTAAAGAGCTGAAGCATAATCTCTTGAGCATAAGTCAATTATGTGACAAGGGTTATGACATTTCATTGTCAAGCATGTAGATAACACTGTTGCATTCATGGCATCTAGACTTAAGAATGTGTATTGCACGAACTTCAATGACATGAAGAAACAAAATGTAACATGTTTAAGTGCTATCTCTAGTAATGATGCATGGCTATGTCATAGGAGATTAGCTCATGTTAATATGGGCAACATATCTAGAATTGTTAAACATGATCTGGCCACGGAATTTCGAAAGGAACTTACTCAAATGACAAGGTTTGTGAACCATGTTAACTTGGTAAGCACACCCGATCATCAGTTAAGAGCAAGAGGCATCAATCAACCTCTAGAGCTCTCAAATTGATTCACATAGATCTTGTCGAACCAACCAAAACCCAAAGCTTAAGTGGTAAATCATATGTGTTTGTGATTGTTGATGTCTTTACTCAATTCACATGGGTATTTCTATTAGCTCATAAATCTAATGCATGTTTTATAAAATTAAGTAAAAGAGTCGAAAATGAAAAAGGGCTACAAAATCAACATAATTAGGAGTGATAGAGGTGGTGAATTTGTCAATAAAAATCTCGAAGAATTTTGTAACAATCAAGGTTACACTAACCATCTATCAGCCATTAGGACACCACAACAAAATGGTGTAGTTGAAAGAAAAAATAGAACTCTTCAGCTTAATGAGTATAACACTGCAAATCACTTTTGGGGTGAAGCTATTAACACTGCCTGTTATGTAATGAATCGAGTTTTGATTAGAAAAGATTTGAATAAAACTCCATATGAACTATGGAAGGGTAGAGCACCCAACATCAGTTACTTCCGAGTATTTAGATGTAAATGTTTTCTTCTTAATGATAATGAGAATTTAGATAAGTTTGAACCTAAATCAGACATAGGAATATTTTTTGGATATTCTTCTCACAGTAGAGCCTACAAAGTCTTCAACAAATCTAATCAAACTGTAGAAGAATCAATTGATGTAAACTTTGATGAAAGTATTGATAAGAAAAGTCTTGAGGATGAATTTAAGCAATTAAATTTTGATGACGATAAACCCAAGACGACCAAGGTTATAGATCTTGAACCTGAACCATCTTTAGAATCTTCTAAAAACTCTAGACTACTTCAAGGTCTTTCCCAAGATCAAATTTTAGGAGATCCACGAAAACGTGTATCCACTAGAGCCTCAATTCAAAAAGATCAAGAGTTTGTTGCTTTTGTATCACAATTTGAACCAATTAAAGTGGAAGATGCATTGAAAGATGAAAACTGAATTCTTGCTATGCAAGAAGAATTAGGACACTTTGTGTGAAACAAAGTATGGGAATTAGTTCCTAGACCTTTTCATCAATCAGTTATAGGAACCGAATGGATCTTTAGGAACAAAAAGAATGAACAAGGCATCATTGTCCGGAATAAGGCTAGATTGGTTGCACAAGGGTACAACCAAAAAGAAGGCATAGACTTCGAAGAAGGCTTTGTCCCAGTAGCAAGATTAGAGGCAATAAGAATGTTACTTGCTTATGCCTATTACAAGGATTTTCCCTTATACAAAATGGATGTAAAAAATGCTTTTCTAAATGGTTACATCAATGAAGAGGTATATGTGGAACAACCTCCAGGGTTTGAGGATGCTCAAGACCTGGAATATGTGTTCAAACTCCACAAAGCCTTATATGGATTAAGACAAGCTCCAAGAGCTTGGTATGATTGACTGAGTTCATTTCTTTTAGATCATAAGTTTTGAAAAGGAAAACTTGATCCAACTTTGTTTATTAAACACCACAATGATAATATGCTTATTGTTCAAACATATGTAGATAATATCATTTTTGGTGCATCAAACAAAGAACTGTGTGATGAGTTTTTAAATTCATGCAGAAGGAATTTGAAATGAGCTTGGGATGTTCTTTAAGACCAATCTGTGATATTTTGATGCTTACCTCTCTATGGGGGAGATATATTTCATGCTACTTTATTCTTTTTGATATTTCAAAAGGGGGAGAAAGTACTATCATTGAAGCATCATAAACTCAGGGGAAGTTTAACACTAAGGGGGAGTTTTAGTGATATTTTATGTACATTCCTTGGTAATACACTCATATCATATGAAACAAGGAACATTAGTACCACATCTCATGCATACATACCTCATTTTATTAGCTTGCTTCAAAGCCTACAGTAATGTGTTTGAAATCATCAAAAAGAGGGAGATTGTTGAACCAATTATCCTCATGTCCCTTACTAGAATATATCTCTATTATGAAAGATTTTGATGATTACAAAACTACATTTTATTTATGATATTACTGCACATATGGCCTATCTAATCTTACTTGAAGGTGTCAAAGATTCAATGATGCATGGTGAACGTATTAAAGATCTTATTGAAGACCATGCTCATTTGAAGATGTTTAGCTATATGATTAGATTATGATAGGTTGTAGGACCTTCTATATCATGTGATTCAGCAATATGCATGCCTGCATGCTTTAATCGATCGGTTGCATATTCGATTTAATCCGGTTACAGTATGTTTTTATCGAGCCTTAATCGAGAAACTAAAAACCATTTTTATAAAGTCTTTCAGGACGCTAATGTTTTAGCAGTGCCCTCTTGGAATTGATGAGTCAGGACGCTGACAAAATATTAGGATGCTCAAGGTTGAATTGATCTGATTAATAAGGATGCTCACTTAGAATAGCGACCTTTCCTTTATCAACCTTTGAGAATGTCAGGACGCTGACTTACTTTCAACTCGCTGAAATATCTTTTTGTTTTTAAGTGATTTTTATCCTTAAGGACACTGATAAGTTATAAGTTGAATAAATTATCCGGACGCTACTTGTGTAGGAGCGCCCTCATCTTTGGAATCAACTTAAATAACTTTCACGACGCTTATCGTCCGTCAGCGCACTTAACATTGTGTTAAAATTGTTTTTAAAAGTTTAGGACGCTAACTCTTGAGTAGTGCCCTCGTGTGTCAAATGCTTAAAAACAAAGCATGACGCTTACTTCTAAGTAGCGCCCTCATGATTTAAGTTGTTCAATTGTCAAAATAAGTCAAGATGCTTACTATTTAGTAGGGCCCTCACTTCATTGTTCAGAAGGATGTTGATGTTCTATAAGTGCCCTAAAAGAAACAAAACGACAGAAAAGATATTTTGGTTGTTCTGAAATTACTGCTATTTCTGTTAACCTTTTCAGAAACGTACGAATACTTTTTATAACTTTTAAAATTGTACAACTTTTTCAAAACTTTTTGAAAGTTCTGAAAACTTTGTCGGAATATTCCTCTGTCATGAAAGGATTAGATGATTCAGGTGCTATCGCCGTAATATGCATTGAGCTAAATCGATCCATTTTGGGAAAGAATGTTAACGTTATATTTGAAATAACCTAGAGCACCAAAAACATCAAGTCCATTACGCCTTTGTTATTCCTATATATACGTGATGCCTTAAAGAAGAAAAACTACTAATGAAATACGAAACTGATATTCATTAATAACGTATTAACAATATTTGTTTGTGCCAAAACACTCTTTGAAAGTTGTCTTCTTTCACTTGTGCTTGATCTTACGATCTTTTGAAAGAAAAACTTCAAGTATTCTGGGTTGATTGATCTTCATCTTCATTATTTCGAAAACCCATTAAATAAGAGAAAAACTCTTTGAACCTATTTTCAGCATAAACTTCATCACACATATTTTGCTAAATTTGTGATCACAGAAGGTTCAATCCAAAGGTTTGAAGTATTACTTTGATTTTGAGTAAAGGGAATCATACTTCATCTTGTATTCAATTTGCAGGGACTGGTTAGTCACTGGGCAAGAGCGAGTGTTGCTCATAAGTGTAAACGGTTGTCTCACACCCGTAAGTTGAGAATAGGTTCTCTCTCACCTATAAGTAGAGAAACGGTCCTCTCACACCCGTAAGTTGAGAAACGGTCGTTCTCACACCCATAAGTTGAGAAAGTGTACTGGTTTGATCTTCACCCATAAGAAGGTCCATAGTGGAGTTTGAACATATCCTAATTGAGGAGGTTAGGTAGTGGATGTAGGCGCGACCGAACCACTATAAATCTTGCTTGCATTGTCCCATTTACATTTAC
The DNA here is from genome assembly GCA_035771175.1 of Paratinospora sagittata. Classification (NCBI taxonomy): domain Eukaryota; kingdom Viridiplantae; phylum Streptophyta; class Magnoliopsida; order Ranunculales; family Menispermaceae; genus Paratinospora; species Paratinospora sagittata. The sequence goes on along the minus strand of CM069613.1, from coordinate 12,339,931 downwards.
TGTATTTAATTGTTATACTTTGTTTAATCTGTTTTCATTATTCCGCACAATTTTAAGAAAGGTAAAAATCTGCTAAGTGTCCAATTCACCCCCCTCTTGGACATATCTAGGCCAACACATCATTGGGTCTAAGGTGATTGTCTACACCGACCATGCCGCCATCCGCTACTTATTTGAGAAGAAGGATGCACAGCCTCGGTTGATTCGATGGGTCCTCTTACTTGAAGAGTTTGATTTGGAGATTAGAGACAAGAAGGGGTGGGAGAACATAGTTGTTGATCCCTTATCTCGGCTGCAACTAGATGAGGAAGATGATGGTATGCCTATTTTAGAAACGTTTTCAAATGAGCAACTATATGGGTTGTTTGTGAAACTTCCATAGTATGCCGACTGTGTGAATTACTTGGCTAGTGGTGTCTTACTGTCGGATCTATCATATGCAAGGAAGAAGAATTTAGACATGATGTGCACTTCTACCTTTGGGATGAGCCCTTGCTATTTAAGAGCTGCAATGATCAAATTATTAGAAGGTGTATACCGGAGGAGGACATGCAGCCCATTCTCCATGATTGTCATTCGTCTCCATATGGTGGTCACTTTGGCCTTACAAGTTCAGCGGCAAAGGTTCTTCAAAGTGGGTTCTATTGGCCTACATTGTTTCGAGATAGATATGCTTTTGTGAAGACATATGACCGATGCCAACGTCTTGGTACTATTTTGAGGAGACATGAGCAACCATTGACTAATATCCTGGAGGTAAACTTCATGGGACCATTTCCTTCTTCATGTGGGTAGACATATATTCTCTTGGCGGTTGAGTACGTTTCAAAGTGGGTTGAAGTTATTTCCACAACTACAAATGATGCAAGGGTAATGTTGAAGTTCTTTCAAAAGAACATCTTTACACGTTTTGGCACTCATCGGGCAATCATTAGTAATGAAAGATCTCACTTTTGTAACAAGTTCTTTAATGCACTACTTGCCAAGTATGGGGTGAAACACAAGGTTGCCATGGCCTACCAACCTTAAAGCAATGGACAAGCCAAGATTAGTAACTGGGAGGTGAAGCAAATCCTAGAGAAGACCGTGAATACTAAGAGAAAGGATTGGGTTTTGAAGCTCGATGACGCTTCATGGGCTTACCAAACAACTTTTAAGACACCAATTGGGATGTCTCTGTATCGTTTAGTGTTCGGGAAAGCATGCAATTTACCGGTTGAGTTGGAGCACCGTGCTTTTTTGGCTATTAAGAAGCTAAATTGTGATTTGAAGGCATCCTGTGACCAAAGACTTCTACAATTGAATGAGATGGATGAATTCCGCCAAGATGCATACGAGAATGCCAAGATATATAAGGTGAGAACAAAAATATGGCATGACAAGATGATAGTGAAGCGGGAGTACAAACCGGGACGAGAGGTTCTTCTATACAATTCAAGGTTGAGATTGTTTTTGGGTAAATTGAAGTCTAGGTGGTCGGGTCCTTTTATTATTGAGAGAGTGTTTCCATATGGAACAATAGAGTTGCTTAGCAAAGAAGACTCTCTCTTGCGAGTCAATGGCCATCGAGTGAAACACTACTATGGGAACGAGCGGGAGCATGAGGAAGATATATACTTGGAGGACCATAATTGAGGAGATTGATGAATGTCGGGCTGAGGACTTTAAACTACGTGCTTATTACGAGGCAACCCATCGGTTACTTTTATGTTTTTTGTTTTTATTTCTTTATTTGGTTTATTTAGTTGTTTAGAATTCTACCTTTGCCAATAACAGTTCGTTCGCCATCTTTCTCCCACGTTCTAGATCAAGTTTCGGGGTCCTTATGCAAGCTGCATGGAAAGGATAGAACACTTATGTGGAGACGTCAACCCTTTGGGTTCAAGGAGGTTTTCTCAACCTCTTACTTATTTTATTTCCATTCATTCTCTGTTTATGTTTATATTGTCAAGAGTTGAGGACAATGCTTGTTTTAAATTTGGGGGGAGAGTTTTGATTTTTTATTTGTCAGGGTAAAGATGTGGTAGTTTTAGGTTAGGATATCCTATGATTTTATAAATTCTAATTTGATTCAATTATTGTAATTTTTCTGAATGGCCAATGATAAGAGAACATGCATATGAACACGACGACTCTAGGATAATGTAAAGAGTAATTTATAAGTCTGTGTGCTTTATTCAACTTTGAACTTGGTTTTGTTGGAAATTCTCTACATGTCTAATGTGATTGATTTTGTGGAATCATGACTTGTTTAGATTGTATATATGCATGTAAAGTTATATATATTAGATCTCTAGAAATCCTAGAACAAGTTTGATTATCACTTGAGGCAAAATCCTAGAGAGCATGCTATGAGGAAAATGATTTAGGTCATGTTTGGATAAGTTTGAGCCAAATAGCCTACCTTACTTTTTATTGTATCCATAGTTCCCATTTTCAGCTGAATATCCTTTTCTTTGTTACCTATGCATCAGGAAATTTGAGCTTATCATGTTTAATTTTTTTTTTTTTAAACCTATGTACCTTATGCACTTTGATCATGTTGGAGTGTTATTATTTGGATGAAAGAACAATGGGAAAGAAAAGTGAAGAAAAAGGGTGACAACGAAGAAAAAAAATGTGAAGTTTGCTTATGAGTTTTATTGAAAAAGAAAAGAAAATGAAAATGAGAAGAAAAGGATGATATGCCCATGATTATGAAAAGAAATAAGTTTGGGGGCGTAGTTGTTCTTTGAAGATAAGAAAACAAGCAAACAAAAGAATGGGGAATGAAATGAAAAGATTGAATATTTAAAGAGAGGATATATGTGTTGAAATTGGGTTTTTGGTTCTAAATGTAATGTTGTGGATGTTTGTAAAAGATCAAAGTGTTTAGGGTGTTTTGAGCATAAATTTTTCCAATTTTTCCTACCTTTGAACCTTGGCCATACATTACAACCTAAGAAAGACCTACTGATTCTAAATGGCACGGGATCTACATTAGTGGAGAGTGGTATGAAAGATTTTCCTACGGGATTCACTTTATATATATTTATTTGAGATCAGTTGCACTTCATACTTGCTTGCACTTGTCTATGAATTTCATGAATGGTTTTATGAGATTAACTATATGATGGTGTGTTTGGAAATGGAAGATGAGGTTTGGTGAGAAGTTGGATTGAAATTCTAGACATCTCTAACACTCTTAAAAATTATCCGATGAGTTATTATCTTTCAATGTGATCGTAGAGGCCATAATGATGATCTTGCATGATACTTCAGATCAAATTCTTAATTTGTTTAAGAATAGGATGGTAGTTTGATGATTGGCATGTTAGTAGAGTTTTAGTTTTGTTTTTCCTTTGCTCGGGACGATCAAAGTCCTAAGTTTGGGGGTATTTGATAGTTGCATATTTAGATCAGTTTTAGAGCATGTTTTAGGTGTGTTTTAGGACATTTCATGCATTAGTTTCATGTGTTTATGTTAGTTTTGATGCATATGTTAGTTTAGGATTAATTGAGTTTTTATGCATTATTTTGGTTTATTAGAATATGATTTGATCCAATTTATATTTTAGTGTGTTATTGATTTGATTTGCTTTGTTTTGTAAGTATTTAGATGTGTTAGTCATGGTTTTGGATGATGGAAACATATACAAGAAGGTGCAAAAGAAAAGCAAGAAGAACCCAAGTAAAAGGTATGAAAAAATGGCTAAGTCTTAAAGCAAAAATGCCACTGTTGACGTTCTGAGAGTTGCGGCTCTGCATTTGAGTGTCACGTTGCTGAAAGGTGGTGAAATGCGGAAGAAGTGAAAATGAGTGCCGCGACACTGAAAGGTAATTTTGTGCGAAATTGGCAAGTTAAAAGTGAATTTTTCCCTACTTTCCAATTTTAATTCCACGCGACTTTGGGGCACATTATATATCAAAATTTAGGGTTTTTCAAGTAGAATACATTGGAATAGAGTAGACGTCGTAGTTTTACGGCTGGAGCAAAGTGGAGAAGAAGATCTACACTGAAGACTATTCACAATCTCTACAACATTCAAGTTTATTTTTCTTGGTTTTTATTCATGTTCGAACTTATATTTCATGTTTTTATGTCTTTAGTCATGAACTAAAGCCTCTTTCTAGAGGTGTAGATTGATCCAAGCTTGATACTATGTCTAGTTTTATGGTTTAATTATTGTTAATAAAGTTTCTATAGTTTATTTATATTTTTTTGGATGTAATGCTTTTGATCCATTGATCACAAATTAGATGATCATAAACTTGAGGTAGATGCTCCAAAAGAAGGTACCTTGAGTTGGAATTTGGAAAGTATAACCTAGGCAATCGTGAGACTCACAAGGAGATCGAGAACCTTTGAAGTCGTTAGGTGGAAATCATAGAACTTAATGAGTTGTTGTCGTCTTAGGTTTTCATCGAAAGAGTAAAGCCAAGGCGACAATAACATGCTCTAGTTGTTGCTTCAAAAGAGGGAATTAGAAACGTTAGGATTTCCAACTTATAAACGAAGAACTGATTTAATGATAAAAATATATATAAAGGCATAGTTGAGAGTGAGGTGACATTGAACCTCTAGACCGTTCTGCCATTGATTTTTCCTATGTGATTTTTATTGCATTGTTAATTTAATACTTAGTTGTTTTAGTTATTGCTTTTAATCACTCAATCATTCGAATTTGGTTTTCTAGATAAAATTAGTGTTAAAACGTGATAGCTAGTATAGTAATAATCCCTGAGGACAATACCCGATATCTTATTGGACTATATTATAACTTGACACCGTTCGCTTTTGGTTTGCACGCGTCAGCTGCCCTTTACGTGCCCGTGTGCATACATGCATGTCGCATGCAATGCACGTGCACATTTTGAATTTTTCGTCTAAGGTCTAAAAATCATGAAACTGCGTTTAGAAGGGTTGTTCGATGTTTTGAACTCATCCGTGAAGTCAGATTATTGAAACGAGGCTGTTTGATTATGTTTTCATATAATTTGACTAAAATAAGTTTGTATTGTTATTGTACACGTTTAGTCTCATCGAGAATCTGTTTTCCCTCGTTCTTGACGCGATTCACCTCAAATGCATTTTATAACATTTCTAACGTAATGCATGTCGCGTTCGGGCTCGTTTTGGTCTTTAGTGTAAAATTACAAAAATACCCTTGGGTTTATAATTACGAAAATACCCTTTAAAATTTTGGGGTATTACAACCTAACCCCCTTAAAAGAAATTTCGTCCTCGGAATTGAATAAAGCTATGAAATAATACACTATCTATAACTCGATCAGATGACGCCATTCATGTCAGAATTAATCCAATTCATCGTGTTCTTTTACCTCTTGTTGTACTTCAAGTAGCACCACGTTTGTTTGTCGTTGTCTTATTGATCTTTAGCTCTGGCATGCACGATCCTTCGCGATGTCTTTTCTTTCTTCTCGGCCGAGTCCATTTCAGTCAACATTTCTTTAAACTATCGTGAGGCTCTTTTAATTTCCTTTTCTCATGCTAGTACTAAGTCATCTTGTTGGAGTGCTTGACCGTCTTTCATTAAATTTAGCTTCCTGTATCTGGATTGGTTCACTCTGTGTCGTCTTCGGCATTTTTCGCAATTATGCTCGATTAAACTTTCATAGTTTGAAATATCTAGCCAGCTTCTATTGATGACTTGCATGTGCTTGCCTTTCTGTGCCAGGAGTCATCGTACGACGTGTCCGTTCTATATTTGTCTTTAGTCGAACTGTAATTGTTTCAAACTGTTTGCAACTTCTCATTTCCTCGTGATCCTTGATTCAATTATCAAAATTTTTTTCTATTAATTAATTTATTTATTTATTAGGTCGTCACATAGCTTCTTTCGTTTCCATGGCATCGACATTGTCAGCGAGTCTTCATTACGGAATCTCTTTCATTTTCCATGCTTTAATTCATCATGAACCCGTAGTGTTCATATCTAATCCTAATGCAATTTTTGATACGTCATGCATTTGGAATCTTCGTCTACGTCGTACATATAAAATCTGCATTATTGTTGGGGTCATCTTGTTTCACTAAGTACACATTATTTTGGTTTCATTAAGCACACTCGAGTTGTCCTTGTTGGAGTTGTTCTCGCTTCATTAACTTGGTAGGAATTTTCTAGCTTTTATTGGTGCTTGAGTTATCGTAGCTTTGGTGTTGGAGCTAGTTGTAGTTGTAATCCACCGACGAGAGATTTAGTCCTTGTTTCATTATTCACCACATGCTTTCGCTTAGCTTGGATCTAGGTACTCTGTCACGACCCAAGATCTGTGACGTCATGACAGGCACGGAACCCTAGGTACATCCTCCCTAGATATACACGGTGTCCCGAAAGCCTCATCTAACATACACCATAATCCCAATAACAACATCAAACACATGGACATAAACAAGATCATCAATGTAAATACATACCCAAAATGACAACCATAAAATTTTTCTCTAAGTCCATAAGGTCCAAAATATACAAAATCATACTTAACCATAAATACAACCCATCTAAGTGTTAAGTATAAACATTAGGTGTTAATTAGTACTAATTATCAAAATACGGAAAAGTACTAGCACCTACATCAACAAAAATACAGGAAATGCTCCGCAGTCAAGCCTTCCCTTCCCCCTTCTTATCCGAACCTGAAATGATAAGGATGAGGGTGAGCTACAACAAGTTCAGTGAATGTTCTCTACAAGTGGCAACTTATATATGCATTTAGATAAAACCTTTCAAGATCCTTAAAACCATTTAACAACATGAATAGAAGCAAGATGACATACATGCCAAATATAATGCATCATGTAATAAACAAGACAATGCATATCATTTTCTAAACATGCACATGCAATTCAAACACCTCCTGAGTAAGTGTAAATCCAAAAGCCTGAGTGGGTGAAACCCATTGCCCGATCGACCTCTTACCCGTAATCTAATAGTATTTCATGGATCAAGCATGTCACCGGGATACAATCCTTAAGGAGATCCCGTCTGCACCTACCATTGGAACCCTCTGCAAGGTTCACAATTGAGGATCCTCGTTCGGCCAATGGAATTCCATAAGAATCCTATGCTTAGGAGATGCAACACAACTCAATTGCTAACCCAACTGGACTATGCTCAAATACATTTCATGAATCATTAAATCATGCATGCTACAATAATTAAGCATTTAAAACACATTTATACTACAATGCCACATATAGAAACTACAAGTAAAGAAACACTAACAACTTGATTGGCTAGACTTAGCCAATCCAATTCGACCACAAGAAGTACTAGAATGCCACAAATTACCCTAATGCACCACAATCCCCAATTGGTCTACTTGGGTTACTTAGATCAACCACAATCCCTTCATATGGCACGGTTTATACAACACTAAAATCAGTCCAAAAGTGTGCCAAACAACCGTGTTTAAACCCAATTCCATGGCCAATTAAGATTTTAAAATGGTCATACACATGAGAAAATCCATATTGCTCAGTTAAACCACTTAATATCAAATTAAACCACACATAACCCAATTGAATGTAATAGGTTGATTCCAATCAACAATATACAATGCATTCAATCTTAAATAGGGTTAATTAGACTAATTTCATGTCAATTTCATCAGTTGACATCAACTAGGTCAAAATTCCCAAATTTGGGTAAATCTCCAAATTCATTGTAAATTCCCAAATTACATGGCCTAGGCAAAAAATTACACTGCACCTAGGTTTTCCACTAATCAAAATCAGTAAGTTGGACTACCAAACATCCACATTTACCCATCTATTCAACATAGATTACATGCAAGCCTAATGGAAAACCCTAAGTCCAAAACCTAGGTCTAGGTCAAATACACATAATCCCTCCAATTTCTTGCTAGAAATTGGGGGTTTTACCATCAATAGGTTCCTAATAGACTCTAATCACACATATATAACATGCAAGACCTAACTCCTAAATGTGTTCTTCCACCACCCTCCTTAAATTTTGGGATTCATGTGTGAAAACACATCTTAGGTGTTGTTCTAGGTCAAGGAAGGCCTCTAATATCATAAACAAGCTTAAAATAGCCTAAACATGCAAACACTAGGTCAAGAACCCTTCAAATCCGGGATTTATAGCAAACCCTAGGTCAAAAGAAAGCTTGCATACACATGCTAAAGAGATTAATGGAAGAAAATGGAGAACAATGTGATACCTTAGAGGGATTTTGGGCAAGAACGTACCAAACCCTAGCAATTTCTCTCCTTTTCTCCTCTTCCCTTTCTTTCCTCTTCTCCAAGCTCTCTTGCCTCTTTTGAAAGTGTTAAAATGAGCAAAACACGTCACGTTTGCTTTTATAGAAGTTAAGTTACATTTTGGGCCCACATGAAAAAAATTGGAAAAAATCAATCTGCCCAGCAAAGAGCGCGCTCCACCAGCTCAAAACCCTTTTTTTTCTATTTCATGGAGTGCGCTCCTTCAATGATGGAGCACGCCCCATCGAAGACTGAACAATGATTTTCACTCGGCCTGACCCATGGACTGCGCTCCTTCTCCCATGGAGCGCGATCCATCAAAGACTGATTTTTTTTTTTTGTTGGCTAAGTCCATGGAGCGAGCTCCATGGTTCCAAAACCCAATTTTCCATGTTTCGATGCCGAAATGGTCTCCGATGGTTCTAAAACTTCATGCGCACTCTTAACGACATAAAAGCATGCAAAGAGACTCGAACCTATGCCCGTCGAGCATTAAATACATATACGTATACAGGTACTCTACGGGTCAAAATGAGTCATCCTAAGTTACGGGAGTTACATACTCCATCTTGTTCTTCTGCTAGCCATCTTCCAAATATCGCAACCTTAACTGTTCCTACTTTCCGTTCCGTTCTAGGGTGACTCTAAATTTAGAATTCTAAGTTCTCAAAATAAAGTGATCCTATTGGTTCAGTTTCTAGGTTTTATAAGATTTTGACAATCCATGATTGTCACAAGGTCCAAGATTCGGTTTTGATACATGTAAACAAAAAAGCAGACAGACAAACAACACATAACACAACAATGGCATAATGAAATTCCCAAGCTTCCACTTATGCCCTCCATATTCAAGTGTCCCATACCACTCTAGCCCGACGACATAAGCTTCCACAAAGAAACTTCAATACACCCAAACAATCCACAAATGTCCTACCAACTACGGCTTCCCAGGTACCTTCTATGTCCAAGTTGTCCCATACCAGATGAAAATAGTGATACAAGCTCGTCTAAAGTTGCTAGTCATTCACCAAACATGGCCTGCTAGTCAAGTTCAAGACTTTTCAAATACCCTTAAATTATATTCCTCCACGTCCCATACCGCTTTGGAACCAAGGATAAAAGATTCATCATGATCTCAGATTCTAACCACACAGATTTTACACAAATTCTCGTCGCTGACCTATGTCCTAAAAGCTTTTAATTTTCCTGACCCACTGTAATTTCATTCTCATATTTTATATTCTATAGACTTATGAATGACACCTTAATCTAATTTAAACTGACCACTATACTTACAAAGATTCCAAGTACTTAATAATATAACATCTCCAACTAGTCCTGGAAAGACCTACTTCCTGCTCTAATATCATTCTGTCACACCCCGATTTTCAAAACATAAATTTCAAGTAAAAATAATAAATATTTTAATTTTATCAAGAAAGATCACTAAAAATCGAGGTGTGAGTTGTATCTATCTATCTTAACCCCAAAATATTTACACAAATAGAAAAATTTAATAATACCATTTATATTCAAAATAAAGTCACAAGTTAAGATAAATGAATACCCTTTTGATTTCCATGCCAAGGACAATATATTTCCATTATAAAAATTTTCATATTGAGCCATGAGGGCACATTCCCTTGTCCATCCATTATGGGCATAACATTGTAAATATATTCATCAAATAGAATTAACAAGTTCAAGTCCAAGGCATACACATATAAAATTACCCATGAAATCATCAATGACCATTACAATGTTCCGAAAGAATTGATTTCTAATACAACCCATTTAATTGATATAATTCAAAATTAAATAATTACTCAGTCTTGCTACTATAACGCTACTTAAGTCATTACCCACCCCTACTACTCTGAAACACATCACGAACACATGACTTTATTCCTTTATGCACCTACATGCAAAATAAGGGTGAGCTTGAAAGCCCAGTGGGTTCTCCATAAAAATTCACAGTATTTTACTCAGATATATAGATGAGAACAAACATACGAGTTTCAAACATTAATGTTGCACACATCAATTTGTTTGATAGTCGAGATTCAGTGTGTACCTTTAGGGGATCCGCCCCAGGGTTGTACTTCTCCAAAATCTTAGGAGATCCGCCCCATCTCAATCTAAGTACCCCATCTTAGGGAATCCGCCCCATGGTGGTACTAGCTCAAATGTCTTAGGGGATCTGGCCCATCTCAATAACATTTTGCAATATTCATTCGAATAACCGCCCCAGGGTTAATTTATATGTTTGTTCAATTTATGTTTTGAGTGTTTTAATTACTTGCTTTACATTGTTATGTAGGTATTTAGATGTGTGGAAGAGAGCATGAATGGTGAACATAACATATGAGAAGCCAAGATGATGTTTCATGAAGAACCCAAGTCAAAAAGTGGAAGAAAATTGTTAAGTCCACAAGAAGGAAGTCAAGTCCACAGACTGAGCACGACCTAGTCTCTGGGCGTCGCGGCTCCCATTGCGGTGCCCATATGTATTTAACGCAGCGCCACAGTGCCACTCGCGGCACTAGGAGAATTTTAAAAGAGCGTCGCGGTGCCACTCATGGCGCTAGGGTTTCTCACTTGGTTCGAAAGGGACTTTCTAATTTTTACACACGATGAAAGGGGGCTTATTATATATAAAAAGAAAGGGTTTTTCGAAAAAAAAAAAGAGATTGGAAGATAGGGAGGAGAACACGTTGGTAACAAGAAGAACGGCTAGAACGAGTGGGAGAAGAAGATTCGTATTGAAGATTACTCACTCGTTCCCCTTTCGAGTATAGTTTTGTTTTTCTCGTTCTAATTCATGTTTACTCCATTGTTTACCATTTTTATTCGTTTAGTTATAAACTAAACCTGTTTCTAGAGGATAGAAGGATCCTAACTTTGATGCTATGTTCTAGTTAAAGTTTTAATTGTTGTTAATGGATTTGTGCTAGTTTATTTATATTTCTCCATTGTTAACGCTTTCAATCTCTTGATCACGGATTGGATGATCTCAGTTCTAGAGTGTGGCACTTTACAGAGGATACATTGGATCGGAACAAGGGAAATATAGCCTAGGTTATCGTGAGACCGATAGGAGATCGAGACTCTTTGAAGTGATTAAAAGAAATCATAGATCTTAATGAGTTTGTAGGAATTAGATCTTTATCGATAGATCGAGATCAATTCCCATGATTATGTTCTAACGCGGCACTCAGTAGAGGGTGTTAGAAACATTAGGATTTTCGGCTTATAAACTAAGTAAATACATTAATAATAAATAATTGGAGAGAACATAGTTAATAGTTAGGTGAAACCTATTGTCAGGGAGGAAGCTGGTCGGTTTGTTGCGAGGCACCCATCGCCTCTGAACCTATTAACCCATCTCCAGTTGAGACTTCAACTGATGTTTCTCAACCATCTTCTTCAACCCAGAAATCCAGAGAAGGAAGTTAAAGCTGGAAAGCTTGTTGATTTTGATTTCTTCACAAATGCACATCTCGATGTGCTACCTTTGTTTGAGTTTCAGGGTTGGACTAAACTTCTCACCTACTATTCTAGATGGTATCCAAATCTGGTCAGTTAATTCTTCCAAAATCTTTAAGAAAAACCGAAATCAAGATTTGTGAAACAGTCCAAGGTTAAGAAAAAATCTGTAGCGATTTCTCTGAAATTCTTTTCTGAAACATTTTCATTACCTAGTGATGAAAGTGCCCATATACTTTATTTTACTAAAAGTAAGTTTCAATATCCTGACTTTGACAACTTTTATGCCTTGAACCTCATATCCAGAAAGAAGGATCATGCGAGTGTTGACAAAAAACTTACCAACCAATCCTTTGAGCTCACTCCCAGTGTAATGCCTTGTACCCCAGGCTGACATTATCTTGGTACGTAGGATTGAGCTGAAATTTTACTAGAAGGTTGGTAACTGACTCATAAAAATTTTGACTGGTTAAGATGTTAAAATGGTGAGTCGTTTGCAAGAAATTGCGGCATGAAAACTATTTTTGTTTATTTAAGTATGTTTTACTTAAGTGTGGGCCCAAATTGTATTTTGGCTTTTATAAAACCACTTACATGACTCATTTGCATTTTTGGGTTTGAAAAGAAGGAAAAGAGGTAGAGAAGAGGAGAGAAGAAGAAAGCTAGGGTTTGGTGTGCTCTTGCTTGATTTTCTCTTAAGGTATGCATGATTCACCTTCTTTCTTCCTAAAATCTCTTTAGTTTATGCATATGAGCTCCATTTTAATCTATGGAATGCCATCAGCCAAGGTTTGGAAGTGTTCCAGACCTGGGTTTTGCTTGCATGAGCTCTTTTGAGCTTGTTAATGGTAGAAATAACTTTCCTAGACCTAGATCTACATCTATAGAGTGTTTTCTACACACAAATCTCAGATTTGAAGGGTTGGTGGAAGAATACTTTTATGAGTTAGACCTTGCATGTTAGATATGTGAGTTTAGGTGTTGTTAGGAACCCATAGATGGTGAAACCCCCAATTTCTAACAAGAAATTGGTGGGGTTGTTTGTATTTGACCTAGAACTAGAATATGGACTTAGGGTTTTCCAATTGATATGCATGTCAACTATGTTGGTTCAATGGTTCATTTTAGATGAATGATGGTGTAATTTACTGTTTTTGCATGTTGGAAACCCTATGTGTAGTGTAAATTAGGCTAAGGGCATGATTTGGGACTTTGCCCAATTTTGGAGCTTTTGGCCTAGACTAAGTTAATTAATTAAATTGACATTGTATTAATAAAGGTTGGATCTTGGTATCAACCTTAGGCATTCTCTTGGGTTGAAGGTGATCTAATTTGGGTATTATGGCTTGATTGAGCTTTATGGTTAGCTCATTAGTAAAGCCATGTTAGAATCTAATGTTGGCTAGTAAATTGGGGCTTAATCATGGTTATTATCATGTAATTGGACTGATTTTGATGAATGAATGAACCTATGATTGTGTAGGGTTTGTTGTCGATCGAATTGTCCCCAATTGTGACAATTGATGGTTGAAGTGCTTAATTTGGTTGGATTTGGGTTTGGCTAGTCTTGCCAATCAATAGTGAGTGTTTCCTTACATTTGGTTTCTATATGTGGCATTGTAGCATAGAAATGATTTGAATGATTAACTAGTGTATTATGCATGTGTTTTAATGATTCATGAAAATGGATTGGAGCATAGTCTAGTTGGGTTAGCAATTGGGTGGATCTCCTAGTATGGAATTCTAGGGAATTCCATTGGGTTAGACGGTGATCCCTAGTTGTGGACCTTACAGAGGGTTTTATGGCTTTTGTAGGTAGGATCACCTAGGCATGTGCTTGTCTTGGTGGACTAATCCTATGGGCTACACAACCCCAGGAATCCTAATAGAATACAAGTAGGGAAGTTCAATCGGGCGCTGGAAGTCATGAACTCAGGCCCTTGTATTGCTTCTTACTCAGGAGGTGTCTAGGATTTCATATGACATGTTTGGAAAATGAAATGCATTGTCTTGAATATTGACATGATGCATTATGTTTAGCATGTACATGATCTTGTATATCACCATGTTATTTAAATTGCTTTGATGAACTTTCATCATGTTTTATCTAAATGCATGTATATTGCCACTTGTAGAAAATATTCACTGAGCTTGTTGTAGCTCACTCCTCATTCTTATCATTTCAGGTTCTAATAGGAAAAGGAAAGGGAAGGCCTAGCTGCATAGAGCTTCCCGAGTTTTGGTGATGTAGGTGTTTAGTAGATTCTTGTATTTTGGTATTATAACACCTAATGTATATACTTAACACATAGATGAAATGTATTTATGGTTGGGTATGGTTTTGTATATTTTGGACTTTAAGGAATTTTATATTTGACATTTTGGATGATGTATTATTAATGTTGTTTAATTATGTCCATGTTTTGATGGTAGATGTATGCGTTTATTAGGTTGTTAGATGAGGTTGACGGGACGCCGGGTGTACGAGGGAGGATAGACCCGGGAGTTCTGTTCCATTCATGACATCACTGGTCTTGGGTTGTGACACCCAGAATTATCCATAACATCATAACCCATATCATTCAGCCCAAGTCAGGAAGTAGGGGCAATATAAATGAGTTGGATTTGTTCTTAACTTGGTGCACTTACGAGAAGAAGAAGATCAATCTCACCCATGGTATCCATGTCATCGACACTGTGGTCAGCAGAGGAGGAGGGCTACCTTTTGAAATGTACCTCACCACATTGTTTGAGAGAAATGGAATTAACTTCAGTGGAAAAGATGTTAAGGAAACCAGCAGATATCACTGCATTGAACAAACCACTGTGAAGTTAATGAGATATGTCTATGTTCCTGCATTGAAGAAATGGTTCCCAATAGCAGAAGTTCCACAAGAATTGGAATCGAGTGAAAAGGAAGAGGCTCAGATTGAGCAAAGAGACCATGTTGGTCATGTCGAAGAAGAAGAAGCTGGTCACGATCTGAATGAGCAAGCTGATCATCCAGATGATCATACTGTGGAGGCTCAAGCATTTCAAGTTGAAGAAGCTCAAACTGAGGCTCATGCTGAACAAGTCATGGAAGATGTTTAGCTGAAGCAAGATGATAAAAATAATCAAACTAAGAAAAGTGAAAAGGCTGTTAATGATGTCATGGAGGAAGTCAGCCAGATTGCTCATGCTATTGTTGAAGAACTTGTGTTAGCTCGAGAAGATGCTGATTAAACTGTTGTTGAAGTAATTATTGAAGAAACTATTAAAAAAAGAGTCAGAGTGGACTCAGAGAGAACAATTTATGATCCACCATCTTCAAGGGATGTTCCTATGGAAGAGGAACCCCATGGTTAAAAGGAAGAAACATTCTATAAAATTCTAGAGGAAGTTCCTGAAAAAGGATTCCAGGATGTTGTTATGGCAATTCCTGAGGAAAGAGTTGATGAAACTACCCTTATACTTCATGTTGGAGAAGAGGAGTACATGTTCGTCCACCCAAGAGGGGGGTGAATTGGGTGAGATGGTCAATTTTAAATTTCTCTTCCACTAACTTAGTCATATACATAAGTGTATTGGAATTGGAAGAAAAAATAGAACTCAGACTAAATTGCAAACGTGAGACACACAGGATTTATAGTGGTTCGGCTAAGCCTAGTCCATGACCTAATCTCATGATTAGGATTTTCTCAATCTACTAACTGAATCTCTTACGGGTTAGAACCAAACCGTTACAACTGCCTTTTTACATGTTAAAGGCAAACCTATCCTTTCACGGGCTAAGGATGAACCAAATTTCTTTTTTCCGAGATGAGGAGAAACTCGTGTTCCTTTTACGGGATAAAGAAGAACCTTTTTCCTTTTACGGGATAAGGAAGAATTGATATCCTTTTATGGGATAAGGAATAATTGTTTCTCTTTTACAGGTTAAGAGAAAACCTATCCTTTGACAGGTCAAGTACGCACCTATCTTGAACCTGTTTCCTACTTGCAGGTGAGGATGAACCTTTTTCTCTTTTACAAGTTCAGGGATAACCTTACATGATTTCAATCCTAAAATCATTAAGGGAACTAGATTCAGTTGTCCTGGTTGTTTCAGTCCAGAAACGCACCTGCATTACAGCACAACAATGTCGGTTCTAACTGAGTAGAACACTTTACAATTAAGCTCATTACAAAGCATTACAAAGATATGAAATATGAATACGTAACACTTACAGTCATTTACCTTTGAATGTTCGGTATTGCTCAAATGCAGTTTCGAAAAGCTTGAATGATGTGATATAAAAATCAGTGCTTCTTCAGAAATAATATGATACCAAATAAACATTGATTTGAAAATTGAAGGACTCGTGGAAATCTAAGACACAGACAGTTTTCAAAGTAGATATAAATTATATGTATGAAAACTTCTAGTTCAGTGATCAGTAGTTAACGCAACTAC
This sequence comes from Paratinospora sagittata, assembly GCA_035771175.1. Lineage (NCBI taxonomy): Eukaryota > Viridiplantae > Streptophyta > Magnoliopsida > Ranunculales > Menispermaceae > Paratinospora > Paratinospora sagittata. Next base: position 12,323,783 of record CM069613.1, on the reverse strand, counting down.
TGATATAGTTCAACACAATACTTAAGATATGAAATCAAGTACAACTATATTTCTCATGAACTATATCTCAAATTCTATCTTCAGCAAGAATAATACCAAGTATGAATCGGTGCTGAGAATTTGAGTAGATACCAGATCAAATAGAAATTCAAAGATAGAATGAAAATAAGTTCAGTAGGAAAATCATTTGAATACATAAGGTATTAGTGAAAAATACTTTGAAAGTTTAGATAATGAAAAACATTTTGGTACAGACTAACTTTCAAAATGTATTGGCACAATACAAAATGATTGGCAACTTGTTTTGTCCTAAGTGCTGGTATTTATACACTCAGTGGGACATAGCCGTTAGACATTTGAAGTTCAAATTAGATGAACACTTACACACAATGGCTAGAATGTTACATGAAAATGGCAACTACAATTTTCACTAACATTCTGGTTCTTTTCAGATTTCATGAAAAAAGAAAGTTGTTGAAAAACTTTATTCATGTATCAGAGGGGATCTCTGATAAGTCTAAAAAGGACTCTCTGTAAAAATATCTATTATGAAAAAGTAGACTGCTGCAGTGTATTTATTAGAACAGTGACGGTTGTTGAATTAGCGTCCTGATTTCGTAGTCAGTATCCTGACGCACAATATCAATTTTGTAATTTTGTTCCTTGAGGGTGCTCATTACGTATAGCCTTCCTGCAGAACACTTAAGTGAGGGCGCTACTAACTTCTAAGCATCCTGACTTACTTTGCCACTTAAAACGACTTAACCCTGAGGGCGCTAATGCATAGTTAGCGTCCTGCTATGTTTTAAAAACAATTAAGTGCATGAGGGCGCTACTTTCTAAGTAAGCGTCCTAACTTTTAAAACATAAAACAAAATATGAGGGCGCTACAACTCTGTAAGCGTCCTACTACATATTAAAACATTTGAAACCAAACACAAGCACGCTGAAGGACAATCAACGTCCTGAAAGTTACTAAGTGGATTCCTAAAAGTGAGGGCGCTCCTATCTAGGTAGCGTCCTAATAGTTTAATCAACTTATAACTATCAGCGTCCTCAAAGATACATTCTTTGAAGAACTTTAGAAATCTTTCAGTAAGCTGATACTAAATCAGGGTCTTGACAACTTCAGAGGTTGACTAAAGGGAGGCCTCTACTATACAAGTGAGCGTCCTGATTAATCAACTCAGTTCAACCTTGAAAGTTAACAGTGTCCTAATGAGTCATCAGCATGCTGACTTAACAAGTTTAGGAGAGTGCTGCTAAATCATTAGTGTCCTGAAAGACTCTTTAAAAATAGGTTTGACTCATGATTAAATGTATGATAGATACGAATAAAAACTTGGTAAATTTTGAAATTAAATCATTTGAAATACCGTAAAACGTATGATCAAAACATGCAAGTATGCAAGTGATTTGTGCATGGTTTTGAAAAACGTTTGAGCAATGTCGATTAAAAAAAGATATACCTTGAACACTTTGTGTATTCCTCATTTCTCATAATCGTTAAATCCACCTTTTTACTATGAGATCTTCGATGTGAACTTTGAGCTGAGTTGAATGTCTTGAACGTTGATCGAAAAATGAAGACTTGAAGCTTGATCGAATCGTTCGAGTGAAGTGATTTTGAAATCCAGATATAATCATTAAAGTCCTTTCGATTGAAATGATCTTGACCGTTATATATGTCTTTGAAGTCCTTGATCGAGTCATTCCTTGGCTTTTTGCTTTCCTTAGGTGCTAGGATAAGATCTTGATAAACGCTCGTTAGCCTCGAAAAGTACTTTGTTTGTGATCATCAAAATATACTTCATTACAGTATATTTAGGTATGTGCTAAGTGATGAACCGCTTAGATTAACAATCTCCCCCTTTTTTAAGATAGCAAACAAATCGTAAAATTAAGCATATTAAGCAAACAGATCAAAGTTAAAATCTTTTCCCCATTTATTTCTCTTATTTTTCTTCTATTTCTTCTCCCTCTTTGATTTTATAAAAAAGGTTAAGAAAAGAAACTAAGATCTCCCCATGTGACGTAGTAGAGTAGCGAAGCTCCCCCCTTACATGGAAACTCCCCCTTACTCACCCTCAAGATTATTTATGACGTGTCATAGTTAGGTACGTGAGAATGCGTAAGGTCTATTATACTGTTAGTCATGTAAGAAACAGATCTTATCTTTAAGCACAATGAGAAATAGTTTGACTTATTCATAGGCTATAATATTTGAAATAATAACGTAGCCGAGAATCATAGTCATAGGGAATGAGAAAGAATTGCCAAAAAAAAATTCATAGAGAATTTTTTAATCATGGGCAATTATTCTCCTAGTGCTTGGCATAAATTTAAAGTTCATAATTAAACGAAACCAAACACATAGTATTCTTTAAAATTTGTAAATAGTCAAGCATAAGCATACTTATAGCATAGGCAAAAATAATTTATGATTAAGCAAGGCCCAACTATGATGATTCTAATAGGATGCAAAGTATAAAGTTTGAAGCACATGGCATCTATTAGATATCAAGAATCACGGTCAATTGATGCATTCAAGATTTAATATTATAGAGCAACATCAATGGCATGTGAAATGGAAAATTATAAATTTTTCATAGTTTAGACATTTGAAGATATGTATGATGAATATCGAAGTCTAAACATGTTGAATATATGCTAAAATTTCATAGATATTATTCAAGCAACAACATACATTCATTTTCCTATACTAGGCATAAAATTCAATTGAAGCATGGCCTAGAATGTTTGATTCAAATATTCTAAAGAGAAAGGATAACAGGAAGGTTATGTACTCATTAGAGATCAGATATCCATGAGTTTGATTCTAACACGATATGGTATGAAGCAAATGCATCAAAGTCAGGAAATCATTGAAAAGATAATGATCTCATGTGTAGGCAATATTCTTTTCAAGATATAGGCATATGATATAACATTGTGTACATGGCCTATATTCATTTGCATATTCATGAATGATGCATAAATATGATTTTCTAAGTTCAGAGCAAGCATGGTCATGATGAGAACTAGCATAGGCAGATATAAATTGTTAAAGCATAGCCTAGCTAATGTGGATACCAAATCATCAAATAATCAAATATCATATAGAATAAGCATGAAGATTTGTGATACCACATAAGATGCAAAATGAGCATAAATAATCATGATATTATATAAGATGCAAGACAAGTATATAATCATGATATTTATTAGACAGTCACAAATATGCATATTAGATACTGGAGATAGATGTGACTAGTCATAGAAAGATACCACAAATTGATAACATGATCATCAAAAGCTTTGAGTAGAAATATGCATAAGAGACAGTTAAAGATAACTTTGAGATCATATAATCAGGCTTAGTACTGAAGCATAAAATTAGATTGTGAACGGTGACTAGTGTGTGCAGCATATGAAGATGAAATATAATAGTCACACAAATTCAAGTAGATCAGTCATTCAAACATAATAGAGCATGATTGAGCACAAATCAAGAGATGCAGTATGCATATCAAAGTATGAATGAGAGATGGAAAGATAGCTTAGAAAACTAATTATTATAATCCTAAAAAGAAGCAGCAATTAAGCATATTGTACTAAGTTTTGCAAGGCCCAAGGGACCATTTTCACAAAAAGTTCGAAAAAAAAATTACACCCGACAGACGAACAGACAGACAGACAGACAAAGAGCAGTTGTCATCAAGCTTGGTGAGGAGTTCCTTGAGCATCACGAGTTCAAGTTGTGGCTGATCTCAACATACGAGATGGTTCGGCTCTGCTTGCACTCATTCGTTCGATGTGCAAGAACAGGACCGAACCTTCTTATCTGGCTCGTTGCAAAGGCAAAACGCCCTTTAATTTCGTCTTTAAGAACATTTTGAGACTTGTCCAACTTTTTGAGAAGAATCATAAGCATGTCCGTTTGAACTATGTTGACTCTCTCAAGTTCCTTTAATCAGTGCTCTTGTGCTCAAAGAAGCTCTACAACCAGCTGAAAGCTAGTGGAGTTAGACTCGGAAGACTGGCGAAGGAGATTCTTAATTGAAGATTATCCATGAACGGCACGGGGTGGCTCAGGCTCAGGCTCAGGCTCTATGGGAGGTTGTGGCACAGACCTATGGAAACCTGGAGGAGGCATGGAGTGGGTGTTAGGATACACAATACATCTGATTTCTTTTATAGAATCGTCAGATGAGGAAGATAGGAAGAAACCACTCGAGGAAGAAGAAGATTATTCCCATGGTTGCTTTCGAGACGCTAGGGTTTTGGAAGCCATGGGAGAGACCAAAAAGATGAGGAGACAAGGGTATTTCACTGCAGATGGTGCAAGGGAAGATGAAGTGAAAGATTTCATAAAATGTCTCAAAAGCGGTCATGCAATAAATGCAAAGGGAACTGACGTCATCGAGATAATTACACAGAAAAAAATGTAGATAGACGATGAGACAGCTAGGGTTGCTAATTCTAAGACGCAAGATACGAGATCCCTATGACAAACCCTACGAATTGACCAATGGATCTAGATTCTAGGTTGTTAGACCATATTTTCAGAAAACCCGCTCTGGTACCAATTGTTGGTCCACCTAAGAAGGGGATGAATTGGGTGAGATGGTCAATTATTTTCCTCTTACTAGATAAGGAAAAACCGTGATCCTTTTACGGGATAAGGAACAACCGTTTCCCTTTTACATGTTAAGAGAAAACCTATCCTTTTACAGGTCAACGACGCATTTCTCCTTTTACGGGAGGAGGATGAACCGATTTTCTACTTGCAGGTGTGGATGAACCGTTTTCTCTTTTACAGGTTCAAAGATAACCTTACATGATTTCAATCCTGAAATCATTAAGTGAACTACATTCACTTGTCCTAGTTGTTTCAGTCCAGAAACGCACCTTCATTACAGCACAACAATGTCGGTTCTAACTAAGTAGAACACTTTACAATTAAGCTCATTACATAGCATTACAAAGATATGAAATATGAATACGTAATGCTAAGTTGAAATACACTTACAGTCCTTTACCTTTCAATGTTCGGTATTGCTCAAATGCAGTTTCGAAAGGCATGAATGATGTGATATGAAAATCAGTGCTTCTTCGGAAATAATATGATACCAAATAAACATTGATTTGAAAATTGAAAGACTGGTCGAAATCAAAGACACAGACATTTTTCAAAGTAGATCTAAAATATAAGTATGAAAACTTCTAGTTCAGTGATCATTAATTAGCGCAACTACTGATATAGTTCAATACAATACTTAAGATATGGAATCAAGTACAACTATATTCTCATGAACTATATCTCAAATTCTATCTTCAGCAAGAATAATACCAAGTATGAATTGGTGCTGAGAATTTGAGTAAATACTAGATAAAATAGATTTTCAAAGATAGAATGAAAATAAGCTCAGTACGAAAATCATTTGAATACGTAAGGTATCAGTGAAAAATACTTTTAAAGTTTAGATATTGAAAAAAAACTGACACAGACTAACGTTCAAAAAGTATTGGCACAATACAAAATGATTGGCAAGTTGTTTGGTCTTAAGTGCTGGTATTTATAGATTTAGTAATACATAGCCGTTAGACATTTGAAGTTCCAATTATATGAACGTTTACACACAACAACTGGAATGTTACATGAAAATGACAATTGCAATTTTCGTTAATATTCTGGTTCTTTTCAGATTTCATGAAAAAGAAAGTTTTAGAAAAACTAAATTCATGTATCAGAGGGGATCTCTGATAAGTCTTAAAAGGACTCTGTGCAAAAAAATTCGTTCTGAAAAAGTAGACTGAGCCAGTGTACTTATTAGAATAGTGACGGTTGTTGAATTAACGCCCTAATTCCATAATCAGTGTCCTAATGCACAATATCAACTTTGTCGTTCTGTTCCTTGAGGGTGCTCATTACATATAAGCGTCTTGCAGAACACTTAACTGAGAGCGCTACGAACTTGTAAGCGTCCTGACTTACTTTGACACTTTCAACGACTTAACCCAGAGGGCTTGAATGCACAGTTAGCGTCCTGCTATTTTTTAAAAATAATTAAGTGAATAAGGGCGCTACTTTCCCAGTAAGCGTCCTACCTTTCAAAATATTAAACAAAACATGAGGGCGCCACAACTCTGTAAACGTCTTACTACATATTTAAAACATTTGAATCCAAACACAAGCACGCTGAAGGACAATCAGCGTCCTGAAAGTTACGAAGTTGATTCCCAAAAGTAAGGGCACTCCTATCTAGGTAGCGTCCTGATAGTTTATTCAACTTATAACTATCGGGGTCCTCAATGATACATTCTTTGAAGAACTTTAGAAATCTTTCAGTAAGTTGATACATTATCAGCGTCCTGACAACTTCAGAGGTTGACTAAAGGGAGGCCGCTAGTATACAAGTGAGAGTCCTGATTAATCAACTCAATTCAACCTTGAATGTTATCAGTGTCTCAATGAGTCATCAGCGTCTTGACTTAACATGTTCAGGAGAGCGCTACTAAATCATTAGCGTCTTGAAAGACTCTTTAAAAATAATTTTGACTCGTGATTAAATGTACGATAGAAGCGAATAAAAACTCGGTAAATTTCAAATTAAATATAGAAAATTAAATCATTTGAAATACTGCAAAATGTATGATGAAAACATGCACGTACGCAACTAATTTTTGCATGATTTTGGAAAACGTTTAAACAATGTCGATTAGGGAAAGATATACCTTAAACACTTTGTGTATTTCTCATTTCTCGTAATCGTTAAATCCAACTCTTTATTTTGAGATCTTCGATGTGAACCTCGAGCTGAGTTGAATATCTTGAACGTTGATCGAAAGATGAAGACTTGAAGCTTGATCGAATCGTTCGAGTGAAGTGATCTTGTAATCCAGATATGATCATTGAAGTCTTTTTTATTGAAACGATCTTGACCGTTCGATATGTCTTTGAGTTCCTTGATCGAGTATTTTCTTGGCTTTTAGGTTTTTTTAGGTGCTGAGATTATATCTTAATTAACACTCGTTAGCACTGAAAAATAATTTGTTTGTGATCATCAAAATATACTTCATCATAGTATATTTAGGGGCGTGCTAAGTGATGAACTGCTTAGATTAAGTATCTAATAAAACTGGTTTGGATTCAGTGCTAAAGGCCATATCAAATCTGAAGAACAATGTTTTAGTTGATATTGTTAAGCCAGCACCCCTAGAGAACAACAGGCTGAACAAGATTCTTACTGCTGTCAATCAAGCTTATGAGAAGATGTGCTCTGTAGAGTACAAAATGCCCTTCTTCGCATCCACAATGATAAATCTTTCCTACTTTATCACCACTACAGCAGATCGAGTGCAAGGTGTAGTTGGTTTCTTCGAGGATCTTTTCAAGGTTATGAATAGTAGACTTCATTTCACAGCATGGCGCATTTCTTCATGTATGAATAGATTTGGAATGCTCTTTCATCTCTTAGAGAAACGTGGTGTGAATGTTCCACCAGCACCCAGAGCTCTAGCTTTCACAAGACCACAAGGTCCAAAGGAATCTGATAGACTTCTAAGTATTTTGGAGCGTGAAGAAGAAGAGGAGTCTGAAGAAGAACCATTGCACAAAGTGTCACGAAGGATCTCACCTCCATCAGCAGCAGAAACTAGAGGTTTTCGAGTACTGCACGCAAGCATCCAACCAGACCTGAGTTCAAAGGTCATACACCATCATCAGAGTTTGTTGTCGGTCTTGTTGTCCAACGTGCAGAGGGAGTTAAGCTTGCTCCACCTCCGAATCCTTACAAATCATAGAAGGAGGAGGATGACAAAAAAAGGAAAGGAAAGGAAAAGGCCCCAACTCTAGCTAGCCTACTTTTTGATGTTTTCAAAAGGGATAGTAGAGATTGGATACAATTAAGGCTATGTTAGCTCCAGGAAGTTACAAGATAGGGGGAGGATGTACTGTATATGTATTGAATATGTCTTGTATAGTAAAAGTTCAGAACTTGTATTATGACTATATTTTGTCTGACCTGACTTCTTGATGATGAATGAAAATAAATTGATCTGTTTGCTTTGATCTATTATGTATTTTGCATTGAGCATTAAATGATTGGTTAATCTTCAATGAATGCAATTTTTTTTATACTTATGCACCATACTAACGTGACTTGTGTGAAAATATGTATATTTGTGTATCACTAAGCCTAATGGTATTTGAGTGTTTGAAATCATCAAAAGGTGGAGATTGTTATCTCAAGGAACCCCATGATGAGAATGTTTTGATGATTCCAAACTACTCATGTTTGTGTATCTAACGATCTTGTTAAGTGTTTCAGAACTATCAAGAACCAAGATAAAAGAGCAGAGCTTACAAGTTTATTAAAACACCAATGTCTCGAGTTTTTCAAGTACTTATGATGTAAAACTTTTGATCAAATAACTTTAAGCAAGTTTAACATATTTGCATGTTTTGATTGATGTGTTTGAAAGGTTTTCTTAAAAGATTTAATCTCTTAATCATTTCAATATTTAGTTTGATCATATTTTCAGCTGATTTGACTAAGTTTTGAAAGACAAAATTATTTTACAAAATCAGTCTTTAAGTATTCGATCAAGACGCTAATGTCTCAGCAGCGCCCTCCTAAACTTGGTAAGTCAGGACGCGGATAATGTTCAAGGTTGAAAAGTCCATATCTATAAGGACGCTTACTTTATCAGTAGTGCCCTCATTGAATCAACCAAGGAACTTATCAGGATGTTTATTGGACATCAGCCCGCTAATCCTTTTTGAACGTTAGGACGCTAACGGTCTAGTAGCGCCCTTATCTTTTCGGTCGTTTTAAAAGTTTTAAACATCAAGATGCTCACGTCTTTTGTAGTGCCCTTATGTTTTCATGTTTTGAGTATTAGGACACTTACGTCATTAGTAGCGCCCTTGTGATTTTAATTGTTTCAAAATCTTGTCAGGACGCTTATCTTTAAATAGCGCCCTCACAAGTTTATTAATTTTTAAACGTTAAGTAAGTCATGACGCTTACACTCTAGTAGTGCCCTCACTTCACAGTTCAAGAGGACACTTACAGTCTTTAAGCGGCATCAGGGAACAAAATGACAAAGTTGGTTCTATTCGTCAGGACACTAATTGTCAAATTAGGACGCTAACCCGCTACTGCCATAAAGCTGTGTCAGTGCACTTCTTTTGTTTATCATTTCAGAAATTTTTATGCACAGAAACTTTTTCAGACTTGTCAAAAACTTCTTTTGATGCATGGATCACGTCCTTTGAGACTTTCCTTCTTCATACAACATGAAAAGAATCAGAATGTTCAGAAAGCTGATTTTGCCATCATCGTGAAAGATTCTAGTTGTTGTGAGCTAACGTTTTTTTTGAAATTCAAAGTCAAATGACCCACAACTTTATCCCTACTAAGTCTATATATAACAACACTTAGAATCTAAACACAACACACAGAAAATTCACAAAGCCAGTACTATTGAAAGTTAGTCGAATTTTCAAATTGATTTCAAAATTCAAAACTATTTTAGTTTTCAGAGTGTTATCTTTGAAACAAGTTTTATTCAAAGGATTTTCATATTGAGCTTATCTTACATCTTTCATTGAAAATCTGTTTGAAGTTTATTGAACTGTTTTTACTCAAATTGTTAGCATGATTTTAAACTCATATCATTCTTGCTGAAAGAGAAATCTCAGAGATAGTTCATAGGATACAGTTGTACTTCATTTCATATCATGTATACTGTATCGAGTTGTAACAATAGTTATACAAACTGCTAAATACTTATCTTTGTTTTATCCAACAAAGTTGTCATTCTCATGCTTATAAGTTGAGAAGGTTTTAGGTTACTCTCACACCCGAAAGTTGAGATAGGTAGTTCTCTAGCCTGTTAGTCGAGAGGTGTAGGTTGGTCTCAAGCTTGCGAGTTGAGCAGTGTAACAGTGGTTCTCACACCTAGAAGTTGAGAAAAAGTTGTAGCGGTTTGGTTCTCACCCGTAAGAGAATTCGTTAGTGAAGAGGTTTGAAAATCATAACTAAGGAGGTTAGGTAGTAGAGGTGGGCAAGTAGTCGAACCAATATAAATCGATTATGTCAATTGATTTACTTTTCTGCACTTTATTATTTGCCATTGGATTTATTTTAATTATCTAAGGGTCCAATTCACCCCCCTCTTGGACATACCTGGGCGAACATCAACATGTCTTCTAAGATCTGAATAACCCTTTCGGATTGACCATCTGTCTGAGGATGATAAGCAGTGCTAATGTTTAATTCGGTTCCCAATTCCCACTGCAAGCTCTGCCAGAACTGAGATGTGAACATGGAATTTCTATCTAACACTATCGATTTCGGTACTCTATGTAGTTTCACAATTTCCTTAACATATAACTAGTACAGTTTAGTAACCGAATCTATGGATTTAATAGGTAAGAAGTGTGCCACTTAGGTAAGTTGAACCACAATTACCCAAACCTTACCCTCACCTTTCTAATTCCTAGGAAGAGCTCCCACAAAATCCATTGCTATGTTATCCCATTTCCATTCAGGGATTTCTAAAGGTTGTAGCAATCTAGACGGTCTTTTATGTTCGGCCTTAACTTGCTGACATGTAAGGTATTAAGACACATATTTGGTCACATCTCTCTTCATGCCTTTCCACCAATAGTTTTCTTTCAAATTTTGGTACATCTTATCACCACCACGATGTAAAGTGTATTTAGTCTGATGTGTCTCATAAAAAAAGATCTTTTTAATTTCCTTAATTCTGGGTACACAAATTTGATCTTTGAACCTTAATAATCCATCTGAATCAACCTTTAAATCTACATTTCCATTATTAGCTCTTGCACCTATCATCAATTTTATCAACTTTTTATCCTGAGCTTGGCCTTCCTTAATTTGATGTAGTAGGTTTGGCTTGCAACTCATATTCTATAAAAAGATCTGGTTTTCACTCTTCTGTACGCTCAACTCATACTCTTCAATCAACTGGTACATCTGAGTTTTTTCTGCATCGCTCTTATAAGATTTTTGACTTAAAGCATCTGCAACTATATTGGCTTTCCTTGGGTGACAATGAAGCTAAAAATCATAATCTTTCAGAAATTCCATCCATCTCTTTTGCCTCAAATTTAACTTCTTTTGAGTATAGATGTACTTCAAACTATTATGATCAGAGTATAGATCAAAATTTTCTTCATAAAGATAGTGTCTCCATATCTTTAAGGCAAATACAATAGCAGCTAATTCTAAATCATGAGTTGGGTAATTTTGTTCATGAGTTTTCAGTTGCCTAAAGCATAAGCAACCACTTTACCCTTCAGCATTAGAACAACACCAAGATCATGTTAATCTAAGTGGTTTTTCTACTTAGTACTCTTCTAAGTGTTTTGATGCTTGCAAACAATATAATCACGGTACTAATGTTTTTGACTGAGTTGTTTCAGTGCTAACTAGATATATCTAATTGATTCAATTGCAATGTCAAAGTATGTCGAATGAACAGTACTTCAAAAATATTCGAGAGCTTCATGATTGTATTACTTCAGCAGAAGCTTAGTGTTTTAGAGTAACTATTACTTGTTCCAACCACATATGATTTGCATCTTTTAAAAAATCATTCATATAGTTTAATACACTCATGCATATACATTACTATATGGTTAATCATGCATGCACTTATTTTAGTTTGATAATTATGCTATCACTTAGTCAGAATTGTTTATCATATATATAATGATTAGTGTTTGACATGTATTTATCTTGTCAACTTTGTATGGTTTTATCGTCTTACATGTTTTGTACGTATTGCTTTTATCATTGGTTTAATCGATTAAATTACTCATGATTTAATTGTGTTAATTATACCTTAATCATGTCAAAAATGTTTTAAAATGTTTTCAAATATTAGTATATGTTTTTTGTTAGCCTATGCGGTTCATCACTTAGCTCGTCCCTAAATATACTATGATAAAGTATATTTTGATGATAAAAAACAAAGTACTCTTCAGTGTTAAACGAACGTTTATCAAGATTTCATCAAAGCACCTATGGAAAAGCAAAAAGTCAAGGAACGACTCGATAAAGGAACTCAAAGCTCATATCCAACGGTCAAGTTCGTTTCAATCAAAATGACTTCAACGATCACATTTCGATTTCAAGATCACTTCACTAGAACGATTCGATCAAGCTTCAAGACTACATCTCTCGGTCAACGTTCAAGGCATTCAAATCTGAAATGCTCTTAATTAAAATCTCATAATGAAGAGTTGAATTTAATGGTTATGAGAATATTTAAGATATTTCTTTCTCTAATCGTGATTGCTCAAAATGTTTTTCAAAACCATGCATAAGTCATTTACATATGTTTTTTTAATCAGCATGTTTTGATTTCATGTTGTTACGGTATTTCAAATGATCTAATACTATATATTTAATTTGAAATCTACAGAGCTTTTATTCGCATTTATCATATATTTTATCGCGAGTCAAAACTGTTTTGAAAGAGCCTTTCAGGACGCTAATAAGTTAGTAGCGCTCTCTTGAACTTTATAAGACAGGACGCTGATAGTTCATTAGGGCGCTAATAACGTTCAAGGTTGAATTGAAATGATTTATCAGGACGTTTACTTGTATAGTAGCGGCCTCCTTTATTAGTCAACCTCTGAAGTTGTCAGGAAGTTGACTCAGCATTAGCTCACTAAAAGATTTCATAAGTTCTTCAAAGAATGTTTCTTTGAAGACGCTGATAGTTATAAGTTGAACAATCTATCAGGACGCTTTCTGGATAGAAGCGCCCTCACCCTTGGGAATCAACTTAGTAACTCTCAGGACGTTGATTGTCCTTAAGCCTGCTTGTGTCTTATTTAAAACATTTTAAATCTGTAGGACGCTTACATTGTTGAAACGCTCTCATGTTTTGTTTTATGTTTTAAAAGCAGAACGCTTACTCGAATAGCAGCGCCCTCATGCACTAAATTGTGCTTAAAACGTAGCAGGACGCTAAATGTGCATTAGCGCCCTCAAGGTTTAAGTCGTCTAGTGTGAAATTAAGTCAGGACACTTACAAGTTAGTAGCGCCCTCACTTAAGTGTTCAGCAGGACACTTATACGTAATGAGCGCCCTCAAGGAACAAAACGACAAACTTGACATTATGCGTCTAGACACTGATTATGGAATCAGGACGCTAATTCAACTGCCGTCACTATTCAAATAAGTACACTACAACGGTTTACTTTTTAAGAAGAGACATTTGCACAGAGTCTTTTTCAGACTTATCAGAAATCTTCTATGATACATGAATTAAGTTTTTCTAAAAACTTTCCTCTTTCATAAAATCTGAAAAGAACCAGAATGTTCGTGAAAATTACAGTTGCTATTTTCATATAATATTCTAGCCGTTGTGTGTAAACGTTCGTATTATTTGAACTTCAAATGTGTAACGGCTATGTCCTACTAAGTCTATAAATACTAGCACTTAGGATCAAATAACTTGCCAATCAGTTTACATTATGCCAATACTTTTTGAAAGTTAGTCTGTGTCAAAATGTTTTTCAACATCTAGTCTTTCAAATTATTTTTCACTGATACATTTATGATTACAATAGATTTTCATATTGAGCTTCAATTATATTATATCTTTGAAAATTTGGATTTATTGGTATCAACTCAAGTTCTCAGCACTGATTCATATTTGGTATAGTTTTTACTGATGATTGAATTTGAGAAATAGTTCAAGATATACAGTTGTACTTAATTTCATTTCTTAAGTACTGTATTGAACTATATCAGTAGTTGCGTTAACTACTGATCATTGAACCAGAAGTTTTCATACTTATATTTAATATCCATTTTGAAAACTCTCTGTGTCTTTGATTTACACCAGTCCTTCGTTTTATACGTCAATGTTTATTTGGTATATGTTATTTTTGAAGAAGCACTGATTTTCATATCATATTATTCACGTTTTTCAAAACTGCACTTGAGCAATACCAAACATTCAAAGGTAAAGGACTGAAGGTGTATTTCAACTTTGAATTACCTATTTCATATTCCATATCTATGTAATGCTATGTACTGAGCTTAATTGTAAAGTGTTCTACTACGTTAGAACCAACCAACATCTTAGTGTTCTAATGTTGGTGTGTTTCTGGACTGAAACAACCATGACAAGTGAAAGTAGTTGTTACTTGAAAATCGCAAGCGTACAGTGTCAAGCTATAAATATATACACCGATGAAGATCAGGTTGTCGTCCTCTAGGATAGTTTACCTCAACAATTACTGTTTTCACTAATTTCTAACTTTATCTACCGATCAATTTGTAGAGTTTCAAATAATTAAAAATCAAATAAAACTAATTAAGATGAACAAACTATGAGAAATATCAATATATGAAGAATGTCTAGAGAATCAACTTCACCTAACATTCAATTATGCAACCTAGACATGCTGATTATCAAATCAATTTCCTAGTCTATAAGTCAAAATCTTCAAGTATCTTATTCCCTCTTTCGAATGCCGAATTAAAACGTATCATTAAAAACAGGATTCGATCTTTCGATAAAACCCTAATTCCAACAACCCATTAAACTTTGTGATTTTCCTACAACTTCATGAAACTTTGTAAACCTCTCGATTCTACAACAATTTCATGTCATTATTCCCCTTTTCCAACCTAGAAAACTCTCTCTCGAGTGCCGCCTTCCAAGTCTAAACTCATTCGATTTGTGATCAAGAAACCGAAAGCATTAAGCATATGAAATCATGAATAAACTATAGAAATTTCATTGATAATAAACTAAATCTAAAATTAAACCATAATATTCAAGTTATGATCCATCTCCTCTCTAGAACAATAGATTAGTTCACAACTTGAATGATAAGAATACAAAACATGGAGAAAAACTCAATAATAAAGATGAATAGCAAACTATAAAATCTGGAGCTTAAATCTTCTTTCAAATCTTCGCGTTCTTTCCTCCTAGCCATCTCGTTCTCTTCTCCGATGTGTTCTCCCTCAAAAACCCTAAAGTTTGATTTTTTATATGCCCAATTCATCCTAAAAATTAATTAGAAATTCCAGCTAAAATCGCCTCACAAAAACGCAACAGATCCAAATCAGCGCCGCGGTGCTACACCTTCTAGCGTCGTAGTGCTCCGATTGCAATCTTCTAGCGCTGCGGCGCTCAGTCCCTTATTTCCTTTCTTTTTTTGTTTCACCAATCTAGTGCCGCGACACTACTTTTGAGTGTCGCGGCGCCCAGAACCTTGAAAATCCACACTTTAGTGGACTTAGCCAAATTTCTTGGTCTTTTCTGCTTGGGTTCTTCATGTTCCTTCTTTGCACTTTCTTGTACATGGTGTTATCATCCAAAGTCGTGAATAATGCATCCAAACACCTACAAAATAAAGCAAAGCAAGTTAATAACACACTTAAATATCAAGTAAATCAAATTATAAACTAATGAACTAAAATAATGAATAAAAACCCAATTAATTCCTAAACTAATAAATGTATAAAAACTAACACAAACCTATAAAAATAATGCATGGAATGTTCTAAAACATACCTAAAACATGCTCTAAAAGCTATCTAAATATGCAACTATCAGTAGTTCACTTGATGATTTCAGGGTTGAAATCATGTAAGTTATCTCTGAACCTGTAAAAGAGAAAAAAGGTTCATCCTTACTTTTAAGTAGGAAACCAGTTCACCCTAATCCCGCAAAAGGATAGATGTGTCCTCAACCTGTAAGAGGATAGGTTATCTCTCAACCTGTAAAAGAGAACTGGTTCATCCTAATCCCGCAAAAGGATAGGTGCGTCCTTAACCTGTAAAAGGATAGGTTATCTCTTAACCTGTCAAAGAGAAACAGTTTTTTCTTATCCCTTAAATAGAAAACGGTTCTTTCTTTTCCCGTAAAAGGAACATGGGTTTCTCCTCATTCAGGAAAAAGGAAATTTGGTTGATCCTTAGCCTGTGAAAGGATAGGTTTGCCTTTAACTTGTAAAAGGGTAGTTGTAACGGTTTGGTTCTCACCCGTAAGAAAATCAGTTAGTGGATTGAGAAAATCCTAATCGAGATATTCGCTAGTGGACGTAGGCTTGGCCGAACCACTATAAATATGTGTGTCACACGTTTGCATTTTAGTCTGTGTTCTAATTTGCATCCCATTCCAATATACTCATGTACATCACTAAGTTATTGGAAGAAAGTTTAAAATTGACCATCGCACCCAATTTATCCCTTATTGGGTGGACCAACAATTGGTATCAGAGCGGGTTCTTTGAAATTGGTCCAACAACCTAGAGTCTAGATCCTATGGTAAATTTAGGGTGTGTCTTAGGTTTCTCGTTTCTCGCGTATTAGAATTAGAAACCCTAGCTGTCACATCGGCGATCTGCACGTTTCAAATTTTGCATTCTCTGTGCAATCATCTGGATGACGTCAGCTAGTTCCTGCACGCCACCCAACATTTATTACATGACTTCCTTTAAGACAATTATATAAAACTCTATGCTCCGTCTTCACTTGCACCATCTGCAGTGAAATACCTTGTCGTCTCAGCTTCACAAACTCTCCAATGGATTTCAAAAACCTAGCATCCCAAAAGTGTCCACGAGAAGAATCTTCTTCTTCAAGTGGTTTTTCCTTGTCTTCCTACGACGACGATTCAGTTAAGGTTGTTATAGGATGTAAGTATCTGAAAACTATCTCCAAACCTCCTCCAGGTCTCCCCAGGGCTGAATTGCAACCTCCCATAAAGCCAAAGCCTGAACCAGAGCCATCCCATGCCAATCACGGAGAATCTTTGATCAAGAATCTCTTAAGCCAATCTTCCGAGTCCAACTCTGCCAGTTTTCAGTTGGTTGTCGAGCTGCTCTTCGAACAGGAAAAGAGATTAAGGGAACTTGAGAGAGTTAACAGACTTCAAAAGGACATGTTGTTGACTTTTCTCAAAAAGGTGGACAAATCTGAAGTTGTTCTTGAAAATGTAATCAATGGGAGTTTCGCCTTTGCTATGAGCCAGATCAGAAGGCTCGGTCCCGTTCTTGCATATATCGAACTCATGAGTGCAAGAATGGATGACCTTCCGACTCATCTACCTATTCCAGCAGCACCTCGATCTCGTGATGCTCAAGGCTCTCCTAATCAAGCTTGATTTCCACTGCTCCATGCTCTTGTCTGTTTGTCTGTCTTTCGATTGTAATCTTTTAAACTTCCTATTAAATGGTCCTTTGGACCTTCAAAAGCTCTATACAATGTTTAATGGTTGCTTCCCTTTTAAATTACCAAAACGTAATTCATTAAGCTATCTTTCTATCTCTCATTTATCTTTTTAACGTTTTACTTTATTTGAGTGATTGATCTACTTGAATTTGTGTGAATGATATATTTCATATTCATATGCTGCACACACTAGTCACTGTTCACAATCTGCTTGATTTATGCTCTGATATGCTTGCTTCTATGTTTGCAAAATTATTCACGAATATTTCCGTTGCATAACTATGTTGCTCTCATGAACATGATTATCTGTCATCATACTAATGTTATCTTGTTCATACTTCCTGATAAACTGCTTCATGATGAAATCTTATTATGTCGAATGCATTTATCAGTTTATCGATGAAATCTTTCTTAACTAGTTACATCTATCTTGAGTATCTGATATGCTTATCTGTGATTGTCTGATAAATATCATGATTATACCTATCTTGTATCTTATACTATATCATGATTATTTATGCTAATCTTGAACTTGTGATATATGATGATCAGGTAACACAATAGCTACGCTGTGCTTTATTTCTGCCTATGCTAGTTCATATCAAGATCATGCTTGTTCTGAACTTAAAAAATCGCATCTATGCATGATTTATGTTTATATATAGGCCATGTACACAACTGTATATCATACACCTATATCTTGAACAGAATATTGCCTACACTCGTGATTATTATCTTTTGGCATTATTCTTTCAATGATTTCCTGATTTTGATGCATCTGCTTCATGCTATACTGTGATTGCATCAAACTCATGGATATCTGATTTCTAATGAGTTCATACCCTTCCAAATGCTTTCTCATTAGAATCAGTGAATCAAACAATCTAGGCCATGCTTCAATTGAAATTATTTGCCTAGTTTTGGTTCATGAATGTATGCTACTGCTTAAATGACTTCTATGAAACTTAGCACATATTCAGCATGTTTAGACTTTGATACTCATCATATATATGTTCACATGTCTAAACTATGGAAAGTTTATAATTTTCCATTTCACATGCCATTGATGTTGCTCTTTAATATTATATTTTGTATGCATCAATTGACTGTGATTTTTTTTATCTAATAGATGTCATGTACTTCAAACAATATACTTTGCATTTTATAAGAATCATAATAGCTAGGTCATGCTTAATCATAAATCATTCTGCCTATGCTATAAGTATGCTTATGCTTGTTTATTTACATATCTTAAAGCATACTATATGTTTGGTCTGGTTTAATTATCAAATTTATATTTATGCCAAACACTAAGGAGAATAATTGCCCACGATTAAAAATTCTTTGCGAATTCATTTATCGACAATTCTTTCTCGTTCCCTCTGACTTCGATTCTCGACTACGTTTTAAAAATTATTTCAAAACTTATAGTCTATGAATAAGTCAATTTATTTCTCACTGTGCTTAACACTAACATCCTTTTTCACACATGATTTCAGTATAGTAGACCTTACGCATTCTCACGTACCTAACTATGACACGATGTCATAAATCATCTTGAGGGTGAATGCATAAAGTAAGGGGGGAGTCTCCATGTAAGACGGGAGTTTCGCTACTCTACTAAGTTAAGGGGAGATCTTATTCTCGTTTCTTCACTTTTTGATGATATCAAAAGGGGGAGAAGAAAAATATAAGAGAAAAATAAGAGAGGAATAGATAAAGGGACAAAAAATAACATTAATCTTTTTGCTTATGTGTTTAATTTTTTGATTTGTTTGTCATCATCAAAAAGGGGGAGATTGTTAACCTATGCGGTTCATCACTTAGCTCATCCCTAAATGTACTGTGATAAAGTAAATTTTGATGATCACAAACAAAGTACTCTTCAGTGCTAAACAAATGTTTATCATGATTTCATCAAAGCACCTATGGAAAAGCAAAAAGCCAAAGAATGACTCGGTCAAGAAACTCAAAGCTCATATCCAACGGTCAAGTTCGTTTCAATCAAAAGGACTTCAACGATCACATTTTGATTTCAAGATCACTCACTCGAACGATTCGATCAAGCTTCAGGACTACATCTCTCGATCAACTTTCAAGTCATTTAACTCTGAAATGCTCTTATTGAAGATCTCATAATGAAGAGTTGGATTTAACGGTTATGAGAAATAAGAAATACACAAAGTATTTAAGGTATATTTTTCTCTAATCGTTATTGTTGGCCTAGATATGTCCAAGTGGGGGGTGAATTGGACACTTAGACGATTTAAAAAATAATAACAATAGCAAAGATACAGTGCAGAAAATAAACAAATATTCACAGTCAATTTATAGTGGTTCGGCTACTTGCCTACATCCACTATCTAACCTCCTCAATTAAGATTTTAACCTTGTCACTAAGGGATTCTCTTACGTGTGAGAATCAAACCGTTACACCTTTTCTCAACTTGTGGGTGTGAGAACAACCGTTGCACTGCTCAGCTTACAAGCGTGAGACCAACCTATCTCAACTTACAGGTGTGAGAACTACCGTTTCTCAACTTACGGGCGTGAGAAGACCTGACTTTGTTGAATATAAAATATCAACTCAGTAATTTATCTAACTATCGTTACAACCTTGATACATTATACATAATATGAAATTGTATACAACTGTATCCTATGAACTATCTCTCAAATTACTCTTTCAGCAAGAATGATATAAGTTAAAACAGTGCTGAACCATTTGAGTGAAAACAGTTCAAAGCTTCAAATAGATTTTCAGATAAAGATAGAATGTTAGCTCAGTATGAAAACCTTTTGAGTACGTAAATTCTCAAAGAAAACTATTGTGAAAATAGATTGACTTAAACGTTTTCTTAACCAGATGAAAATTCGGCTAACTTTCAAAAAATGTTTTTGCTCAGAGAATTTTCGGTGCTTAACAAATTGATAAGTGTTTGTATTTATAGACTTGTAGAGAGGAAGCTGTGGTTTATTTGAATTTGAATTTCAAATATGAACTTTTACTCACAACAACTAGAATGTATCACGATAGTGGCAACTGAACAATTCATGAATATTCTATTTTTCTGCAGATACACGAATAAGGAAAGTTGTAGAAGACTTGGTTCATGAATCAGAGAATATCTCTTACAAATATAGAAAATTAATTTTGTACGAAAAGTTGTTCAGAAAAGGTATTGAAAAATACGTACATGTCAGAAGAGTAAAAATATCATTTCTGTCATTTTGTTCCATTGAGGGTGCTCATAGAATATCAACGTCCTACTGAACAATGAAGTCAAGGCACTACTAAGTAGTAAGCGTCCTGACTTGCTTTGACAATTAAACAACTTAAAGCATGAGGGCGCTACTTCACAGTAAGCGTCCTACTTTGTTTTAAAATGCAAAACATATGAGGGCGCTAATCAAGAGTAATCGTCCTAAACTATTAAAAGTAGTTTTAAAATAATGTTTAAGCTCGCTGATAGACGGTGAGCGTCCTGAAAGTTACTTAAGTTGATTCTAAAGATGAGGGCGCTCCTACACAAGTAGCGTCCTGATAATTCTTTCAACTTATAACTTATCAGCGTCCTTAAAGATAAAAATCACTTAAAAAAAAGAAAATCTTTCAGCGAGCTGAAGCTAAATTAGGGTCCTGACATTCTCAAAGGTTGATAAGAGAAAGGTCAGTATTAACAAGTAAGCGTCTTTATTAATCATATCAATTCAACCTTGAGCGTCTTAGCATTTTATCGGCGTCCTGACTCATCAAGTCCAGTAGAGCATTGCTAAAACATTAGCATCCTGAAAGACTTTATAAAAGCGGTTTTTGATTTCTCGATTAAAACGCGATAAAACATAAAGTAACCGAATTAAATCAAACATGCAACCAATTGATTAAAACATACAGATGATAAAAATCTTGCTGAGAGTAAGTTGATTGATAGACCTTACAATCTAAGTACTGACAGACTTGGAACTTCATTTTTTTGTTCAATAGGCTTGTGATCTCAGTTCCTTGATCTTGATTCTTGATAAATCTGAAACACTTGACAAGATCATTAGATAGACCAACTGAAGATATTTGAAATCATCAAAACCTTCATATTATGGGGTTCATTGAGATAACAATCTCCCCCTTTTTTATGATTTAAAATACTCAGAGATCATGCAGATAGCTATTCATGTAATCAAACATATACCGAATTTAAAACGATATCTGCAGTCATGTCAGTTCTATTTGATTTTAATCATACAATTTACATGGTAAGATGCAGCCATTGTAGACAACATACAATGTAAATTATAAACAAGAATGAATACATTAACGTGTATAGAACACAGTAACTTGGATAGAACTCCCCTTTACATGTAGCTTTCTTCTTGAGCTAATTTAGCCTTAATATCTATAATCACTTCTCCCTTTTTTGAAACCATCAAAAAGTGGGTGGGTTCAGCCCGTACTTGGACGCTTCCCTTTCCTTTCCCTCTCGGCCTCCTCATCCTTCTTTGTTATACTAGAACTAGATGAAGAATTCTTGGGTTTCCTTGGTGCTTGTGGTCTTAAAGAACCACGTGTGCTCTGTCTCACATTGCTCACAAATTCACCAATTACAATACCTTTCCTGGATTTTTTTAATGAATTTGTCGTGAGCATGCTTGGAAACACCACATTTAAACGGATCAAGAGGTGGACCAGGTTTGAAACTTTTGCTTTCCAATCCGCAAGACCTTGAGCAAACTCCGGAGACAGTGTATGACCTTCAAATTCTAGCCAGATTTGTCGCTTGTGTTTGGAATCAGGGAGAGTTTCTGATGAGGGATCTGGGGGTGGAGATACTCTTCGATTGATTCTATGCAATGGCTCTTCATCTGATTCATCTTCTTCCTCACATGCTAATATACCTTGAAGTCTGTCAGACTCGTGAGGTCCTTGACGATGTGTGAAGACTGGGCTCTTGGTGCAGCTGGAACCTCTACACCTTTCTTCTCCAACAGATGAAAGATCTTAGCAAAACGTTTCATGCTTGAGGCAATATACCAAACAGTAGAATGCATCCTACTGTTCATTTCCTTGAAGAGATCTTCAAAGAAGCCAACTACTCATTCCACTCGATCTGCAGCTGTGATGACAGTGTAAGATAGATCCATAATTGATGTGGCAAGGAAGGGCATCTTGTTCTCCAAGTTTTGTATTTTCTCAAAAGCACGAGTAACCAAGTCTAGAATCTTGGTTAGTCTATCATCCTCTGTTGGTGCTGGCCTTGCAGTATCTAAAGTCTCCTTCAGACTAGAGATGCCCTGCAGCACCGTATCAAGCGTTGTTTTGCTGGTTACTTGATCCAAGATAGCATCCAACACTGATTGCAGAGTTTCAAAAATGGACTTATCTTTAGAGGGTTTATCCATTTTACCTTTCAAGCTTTGAATTTCTTCAAGAATATTTTTTAAAGCTTTTTCAGTTACAGCACTGGTAGCATGACTTGGCATAGTTGTCATTGTGCGATTCTGTGGATTTTGAGGTATGGCTGGAGGTTGTTGAGGAGCTGCCAATCTCAACGGAACAACAACAACAAAGACATTTGTGAATTTCTTGATTTGTCACATATCCTCCTAAATTTTCTTAATAAAATCATCAAGTGATGATGATGGAGTGGAGAAGGAAAAGATTGCATGACTTTTAACTGGTTATCCATTTGTTGAGATAGCTTCTCGAGCAATTCAGTTGTCTTGATCATGTGAGAGTTAAGTTCTTTGATCTCATTAATCTCAACTCTCTCCTGAGTTTTCAGAGATTCTCGGACTTTTGACAATGCCTCATTTTTAAACTGAACTTGGTTCTGTTCCAAACGAGTCATTAGTTGAGACATGACCAAAATATGATCTTCTCTTACTCGTCTGAGAAAGTCTTCCTCTCTAAAGAATTCATCTTTTGGCTTGCTTGTAAATGGATAAGAAGGCTACTCACGATCGGATGAGCTTTCCTCATAAATATTTTCCACTTCATCTTCTGCTTGAAACTCAGCATTGACCTCATGAAAATCTTCAACATGATCCTCTTCTTCAACCTCTTCATTCATGTCATCTCCCTGATAGGGTACGATAGCCAGATCATAGCCCTCTGAATCCTTACTTTGTATACCATCAGACTTATTTTTCTATGAGTCTTGAGATTCTATTGGTACAGGGATATCAAATGGAGATGGTTTTATCTGAGTCCTCACTGACTCGTTCTCTGGTGATGTCCTCCAAGATTGCATTAGCATTTTCTGACTCATGCAAATGTTCTTCAACTATGGCCTGAGCAATCTGGGTCACCTGTTCCATTAGATCTTTTTCAGCATAGACATCTTACTCTGCATGTTCAATTTCTACATCATCAATTGAAACATGCTCAATATTAACTATGGGGACAACTTCTTCTAGCACAACCTCTTCGACCGGAGCATTTGAAGCCTGGGCAGCTTCTTTCCCTATTGTTGATACATCTTCTTCTCTTACTTCATCTTTTCCACTAGGTTCACCTTCAAGTGGAACTTCTGACATTGGAAGCCATTTGTCCAATGCAGGAACATAAGTATATCTCATCAATTTCACATTGGTTTGACCAACGTAGTTGTATCTGCTAGGTTCCTTAAAGCTTTCTCCACTAAAATCGATACCACATCTCTCAAACAGAGTGGTGAGGTACATACCTAGAGGTAGACCGCCTCCTCTACTAACCACCGTATTCATTACATGCATGAGAATGTGGGCGAGATTTACTTTCTTCTTCTCCAGAATGCACTAGATTAAGAATAAGTCTAATTCATTTACATTACCCCTGCTGCCGGTTTTAGGTTGAATGATGTGGGTAATGACGTTGTGGATTCTTCTAGGAATAAGTTCAAATGACTGATTTGTGAGTTTCTTGTCGACATAAGAATGGTCATTTTTTCCTTGAGACAAGATTGAGAGCAGAAAGGTTGTTATAGCCTAGATACTGAACTTTATTCTTGGTGAATGAAAGTATGTGGGCACTTTCATCATTTGGCAAGTGGAATGTCTTAGACAAGAATCTGAGAGAAATCTCAACAGATTTTCCCTTCACCACAGATTGTTTTGAGAGTTTAGAGTTGGGTTTATCAACCAGATTCAAATAGAATTGGCTGACGAGACTGGGATACCATTTTGAGTTTAGAATGAGAAAATTGATCCAGCATTAAAATTCAAAAAGAGAGAAAATGTCCAGATGGGAGTTAATGAAGAAGTCAAAATCGACATAGCTTCCATCAATTACAGCTCGATTCATGAGCTTTTCGGCTTTATCTCCTTTTCTTCTCATCTAAGAAGAACAATGTGGGTGAGACGTGGTTTCAGTAGGAGGTGTAGGTATCACTGGTATGGGTTCCTCAACCAGTGTGGCTTGAATTGGTTCAGTTCTTGGTCTCACACTCCTATTTGGAGGTGATGATGGTGACACAACTCGCTTTCTAGCAAAAAAGGGTAGAAGCTTTTCGGGTTTGGGTGCCATTAAAAAAAAATCAAAAGAGAAGATTGTGAAGAACGTAGACTACAAGACAAAGACCGAAGCACAAGAGAATAAAGGATTCGAAAAATAGCAGAGAGCAGGATTTACGAAGGTTAAAGATGAAGATTCGGTGGTAACTTTGGAAACGATTCCTGGAAAAGTTCTTCGAAGTGTCCTAGGGCATAAAAGGTGAAAAGTAACTTCTAGGATACAACAAGTTTGACTTTACAGAGAGAAAGTAATAAGCTCGTTCCTGACATATATCAGAACGTGTCGCTTCCTATTCTTAAAAAAAAAAGGCAGTTTAATTTAATGAGTAATATTGACCGATTAGCGTCCTACTTTAAACTATTGTTCTTACTCGACTAGAGCTATTATGCACATTAGCGTCCTTCTTGTGACGAGTGATTTTGGAATAGCTAATGGCATCGGGCTTTAGACCTCACTATGTTTTCTCTCATGATCTGTAATAATTGTGTTAATGAATTAATTTATGGAATTTATAATTGCAAAGAAATCCAAAAGATTGCTCAAAGACCCATAAATAATGATTCAATCACAACATCCAACATAACTCAATCAAATCTCTAGATTATCTATTTACTTCATAAACCAATCCATGGATACAAGATAGAGATTCAAAGAAGGAATCATAGAAACAAGTTAGAATAGAAGAGACAAGGAAGAAAACCTCCTTTCACAAGCGAAATCCCCTTCTTCTTCCTCTTCTTCTCCTTCTCCAAAACCTGCAACTCCTTCTCATTCAAACCCTTATCTTGCCTCTCTTTCAAACCCTATCCATCCTCTTTCTCCTCTCTATTATGCCTATAATTACTCTTATATGATAACCTTTTAAGTCTATAAGAAGTAGAAAAAATAGCATCCAATTCCGAGTTGTATAGCCCAAGATATCACAAAAATACAAAAGTCGAGCAAAGCATGGTTTCGTAACGAGGCACACTTTTGTACATTTTCTTCATATATTTGCACTTGGTCATTATTCCAACTTTTTGTGCGATGCCTTGAGACCTTTTCTCCATCTTTTATGCCTCATTTCATCCCGTTAAAGCTCTTTATTCTCCTACAAAACAAAACACAAAAACACAAGCAAGTGATCTCTATTAATCAAATATTAAAAATATAAATGCAAAATGTGAGATTATCAATATGCAACTAATGATTTAAGGAAAAATTCCCAAAAATCATGATTATTTTCCTAAACTAATCTAATGCATTTTGTTCATGAAAACACCTAAATTTAACCTCTAAAACTCAACAAAATACCTAAATGAATCTAAAAATAACTAAATATGCAAATCATGCACAAAACAACTAAAACTAAACAAATGCATCTAAAAATCTCACAAATTGACATGCAAAACACTAATCAAAACTCAACATATCAACAACCCTGCTAGGGTGGAGGACAACTCCTAAATGTTCATCAACATCTCCTTCGATGAAGATTGAACTAGGTATCACATACCAACTATATTTTTTTTGCTAAATGGGTGCCACCTTAATCGAATTTTGGGGGCGAAATTCCTTTAAGGGGGGTAGAATGTAACACCCCTGAAAAATGAACAATTTTTAAACCAAATAACTTACAAAACATGCACTAATAAACCCCGAGCACTGTTCCTGAGAAAACCAGTTGAAAACGAGCAACGGAACACATGCACCGAACTGAGAAAAACCCCAAAATGAACACAGGTACGTGCCCGAAACTTTTGCCCCATATTCTGCTATAAATAGGGGGGATCCATTTGATCCAAACCATCTCTTTTTGGAACCCTTCCTCCTTTGAAAGACATTGTAACATTGCCAGATAATGCCGAGACTTTACCTCCGAGTTTTTGAGTTGAGACTTGCATATGAAGGTGGGGATGAAGGTATATGCGTATTCTTTTACTTTATGATAAGCATGACATTGCATCGTTTATATACATGATACCATACTACATTACTCCATGCATATGGCATACTATTGATATGGGTGGTTCCTTGTCTTTGTGGCGGACCGCTAGAGCCCTCGTGATGCAATTGAGCGCCTTTGCTTGCAGGACATTGAGCTATATTGCGCTCGATCCTGTGATTTCAAAAGGGAACCATCACATGATGATATTAAGCACTCGGCCCGAGGTGCACTCCGTAGTTGTTAAATGACTTTATAAAGCATGCGTACGTTGGTACGGGGGATGTTGTTGCATTTCATGATTGTATTGCTTGATGTGGTTTGAAATGCATTATTCTATGTACTGTTGTATTTATCTTCTCTAAACGTTGTGTTTACTTTGCTTGATCCACTGAGCTGTGAGCACACCCCGTTGATCTGTACAGGGGCGTTTACCGATCCCAACACGGGACTTATTTTTTTGTTTATCGACGAGCTGATATGTAGATTCCTTCTTTTTGATGCATTGGCCATTTCTTTTTTGTGGGGGCTTGTTCCTTTTTTATCTCTTGGAGACCTCCTGTAAACTCTATAATGATATTTTGAACCCTTTTTATCAATCAATGAAGCTATCTTGTTTTCGATATATTATGTATTATGCGATGGGCCCGCGATTCTACTGCAACCCCTTATTATTATACCCTGTTTGGCGAAGTATTTGTCTAAGTGTTAGATAGTTCTGGACTCAATGCGGTGTGACACTACCTCTCCATCAGGACGCTTCTCATTTTTGGAAACATTTAAACATGTTTTAAAGAATGACACTGATACTTGATTAGCGCCCTTCCTGAGTTTCTGGGAAATGGGAAGTTAAGTCCGTCATGACGCTAGTGCAGATTAGCGCCCTCCCTGAACAAACTGAGAACAACTCGACTCTCGGGTTGACATTCAAGTAAGAGGCTAATGTCACTCCACGACGCTAATGAACCAACTTGATCTTTTGGATTTCATTGTTTCAGGATGCTAGTGCACAGTAGGACGCTAACTCAAAACTCTCATTTGAGCAGTTTGTCACTTGTGCACTGTTCACTTTTTCTGAGCATTTCTATTTTCATGTCAACACAGAGTTTCCAAAAATTTTCAACGTTCTTCTTGACTCTATTTTAGTGAAAGTTTGTTTCAAATCAAAGTACTAGGGTTTTTGGGAGATTGAAACTTTAAACTCATTCTCTATATATTACAACATTGTGTCAAGAACAAAAAATAGAAAAAGAGAGATATTTTCTTATGCGTTGAAACTCCTTAAAAGTTATTCGACTCTTGTTTTGGAAGGAAATAAAGATCATTACTTTGATATTTCTTGTTGATCTTAAAACTCCTTCTAGATTTATTGATTTTATTTCATATTCAGTCAAAATCCAACAAAGGAAAGAGGAGCAAACAACCTCAATCTTTCAGTTGTGATTAAACTTTTATCTTTGTTGAAACTGTGATGGATTGAGGTTCAGAATATACTTTGTAAGTATTTCTTTGATTCATGGTAAAAGAATCATATCCTAAACTTGTATTTCATTTATAAAGTGATAGTAAGTCACTGTGGTTATTGAGCTAGTGTTGCTCAAGGTATAACGATTGTTCTCACACCCGCAAGCTAAGAAAGTGTAAAGGTTTAATCCTCACCTGTGAAGAGGGTTGTATAGTAGATTTTGGACAAAATCTTAATCGGGGAGATTAGGTAGTGGAGGTAGGCAGAAATCGAACCACTATAAATCTTGTGTGTTCATTCCTTACTTATTTCTATTTATTGTCATTTGTTGTAACTGTTTCAAATCTGTAAATTGTTTTTATTGAAAAGTATAACCTACTATTTTGTCCAATTCATTCCCCTCTTGGACATTTCTGGGCCAACCATTGGGATCAAAGTAGGTTAACCATCAAAGTATCGAACAATCTTTGATTACCTTTGGCAGGAAAAAATCATAAGGATACCATCTTAGGTGAAGGAAACTCCACAAACAGACCGCCATTTTCCAAAGGAGATAACTATCTTCATTGGAAAACTAGGATTAGATTTTACCTTAGAGCCCAAGACCTAGAGATGAGGGATGTAGTGAAAAATGGTTGCCCAGCACCTACCAAAAATGTAAACGGTGTTATAGTCTCTAAAAACTTAGAAGAGTGGACTGCAAAGGAGAAAAAGAGAGAGTTGCTAAACAACCAAGCTGCGAATATCTTCTTTTGTAATTTGTCTTTTGATGAGTTTAATAAAGTTAGTGCATGTTAAACCGCCAAAGAAATTTGGGGAAGACTTGAAGGAACCCATGAGGGAACCTTGCATGTAAAGAAGGCCAAGCTACAAATGCTAATTGAAATTTATGAAACCTATAGAATGGAGGAAACCAAAACCATCTTTGATGCCATTGCTCGATTCAGGAAGAATGTGAATGAAATGAAAACCTTAGGTAAGATGTATGAAAAAAAAAGAAACAATTAGGAAGTTTTTGAGAGGTTTGCCCAAAGTATGTGAACCCAAAGCCAGTGCCATTGAGGAGGCCAAAAACTTGGCTGAATACACATTCGAAGAACTATGTGGTTCATTGATGGTTCATGAGCTCAAGCTGAAAAACACCCAAGTCCAAACCAAGGTAGAAGAAAAGGGAAAGAAAGTCATTGCCCTAAACGTTGACATCGAATCAAAAAATACCTCAGAAAGTGAGAGTACTGATAAGGATATAGTTATGTTGTCTAGGAAGTTCAATAAGCCGATTAGGAGAAAAGGAAAGGGAAGCTCAAACCCAAAGTTCCACAAAAGAAAGAAGTTTTGAGCTAAACCCACTGAGTTGATTTGTTTTGGTTGCAACAAACCAAGTCATGTAAAAAATTATTTTCCTAACAAATATAAAAGAAGTTTCAGCTCGAAAAGGGAAGGCAAGAAGGTATCAAAAGCTACTTGGGAAGACACAAGCTCGAGTGAGAATGATTTAGACTCAGACCATAACAAAACAACTATTTGTCTTATGGCAAGCACTGAGAGAACAAAAATGGAGACATCTAGTATCTAGACAGTAGATGCTCAAGACACATGACTGGGGACAAGTCAAAGTTCTTGTGCATGGAAAAGAATAAAGGAGGGAACGTGATGTTCAGAGACAATAGCAAGGGTGAAATTGTTGAAATTGGCACCATTGGTAACGATTCCTTATCTATATCTTATGTACTTTACGTTAAAGGCCTTAAACATAATCTCTTGAGGATAAGTCAATTATGTGACAAAGGTTATGTAATTTCATTTGAAGCAGATAGGTGCATTGTTAAGCATTCTAATAGTTCAATCGCACTCATAGCATCTAATCTTGATGATATGAAAAATCAAAATATTACTTGTTTAAGTGCAATATCTTGTGATGATGCGTGGCTCTAGCATAGAAGACTAGCACATATTAGTATGGATAACATATCTAGACTAGTCAAAAATGATCTTGCTAAGGGTATTCCTAAAAGAGTATACCTGAAAAACAAGATGTGTGAACCATGCAATTAGGAAAGTATACCAAATCATCATTTAAGAGTAAGAAATATTTATCTACTACTAGAGCTCTTGAATTCATTCACTTAGATATTTTTGGACCAATCAAAACACAAAGTACAGGAGGTAAATCTTATGTGTTTGTTATTGTTGATGACTTTACAAGATTTACATGGGTATTCTTCTTAGCTTATAAGCATGAAGCGTGTGATTTGTTTATTAAATTCTGTCAAAAAGTTTAAAATGAAAAGGGATATAAAATAAATATAGACATTCTTGCAAATGCACCAAGTAGGAAAGAAAGTGAAGTTGCTGATGATATAAACACAATAAGTCAACAATCCTCAGTAAGCACATCTAGGACGCTCAATGGAAGATCTCCTGATAGAATGTCGAGAAGGAAGTCAGATGGAGAACAAAGATAATGAATTATCCCAGCTGCTTCAAAAAGAGACAGAGTGCACAAGTCGAGAACTTTGCAGTACCTTGAGGTAAAAGTCAAAAATATGCAAAGGCATAAAAGTCACTCTCATCACTGATGTTATTATTAGAATATATATTTACCAATGATTATTAGAAATAAATGATTATCTTTAATCATGCGATGCTTAGAATACTTAAATATTTTTGCTCATGATTAAATTTTTGACGTTTGGTTGATGTGATATTGATAATTCAACCTTACGATACTTAAGTTTAATTGGTCAAATTTGATTAATATTAGAGTTTAAGCGTTCGCAAGCAAATTGACAGTGAATGAGGACGCTAATGTGCCCAATGGCTTTAGTCGCTCAAAAACGCTAGCCATAAGAAGAATGTTGATCGGTCGCAAATGTTAGATAAATTAAACCGCCTTTAGATACGAGGCTGCAACACGTGTGAGTGTGTGTCAAGAGCGTGCTCATCGCTTGAGCAGTATAAAATCGAACTTTTTGTGACCTAGCAATCACTTTCTCCATTTGATGTCCTAGGACACTTCGTCAAGAACTTACTAGGAATCGCTCCCAGACTTACTGCTGAACCTTCATCTTTAACCTTCGATAAACTTTAGTCTATGTTCATTCTCGAGTCTTTTATTCTCTATTTCGTTGGTCTTCACCAAGTCACCTCAGTTCTTCACCTTTATGTTGGTCCCACCCAAGGGGGGTGAATTGGGTGCGATGGTCAATTTTAAAAATATCTTCCAATAACTTAGTGATTTACATAAGTTAATTGGAATATGATGCAAATTAGAACACAAACTAAAATGCAAAAGTTTCACACAGATTTATAGTGGTTCCGCCAAGCCTACGTCTAGTACCTCATCTCCCGATTAGGATTTTCTCAATCCACTAACTGATTCTCTTACGGGTGAGAACCAAACCGTTACAACTGCCCTTTTACAGGTTAAAGGCAAACCTATCCTTTCACGGGCTAAGGATGAACCATTTTCCTTTTTTCGGGATTAGGAAAAACCCATGTCCCTTTAAATGGCTAAGGAAGAACCAATTTCCTTTTTCTGAGATGAGGAGAAAACCCATGTTCTTTTTAATGGCTAAGGAAGAACCGTGATCCTTTTACAGGATAAGGAACAACCGGTTTCTCTTTTATAGGTTAAAAGATAACCTATCCTCTTATAGGTTAAGGACGCACCTATCCTTTTATGGGATGAGGATGAACCGGTTTCTCTTTTATAGGCTGAGAGAAAACCTATATGATTTCAATCCTGAAATCATCAAGTGAACCACTTTCACTTGTCCCGGTTGTTTCAATCCAGAAACACACCAACATTACAACATTACAAGCACAATACATAGCATTACAAAGATATGAAATGTGAAATAGGTAATGCTAAGTTAAAATACACCTTTTGTCCTTTACCTGTCAATGTTCGGTATTGCTCAAGTGCAGTTCCGAAAAACATGAATGATATGATATGAAAATCAGTGCTTTATCGAAAGATAATATATACCAAACAAATATTGACGTTAAAAACAAAGGACTGGTGTAAATCAAAGACAGACAATTTCCAAAATAGATATAGAATATATGTATGAAAACTTCTAGTTCAACGATCAGGAATTTAACACAACTACTAATATAGTTCAATACAGTACTTAAAATATGAAATCAAGTACAACTCTATATCTTGAACTATTTCTCAAATTCTATCATCAGCAAGAATGATACCGAATGTGAATTAGTGCTAAGAATTTGAGTTGATCCCAATATAAAAACAAATTTTAAAAGATAGAAATATATTTGAAACTCAATATGAAAATCGTATAGGTATCAGTGAAAATACTTTGAAAGATTAGAAAATGAAATTCATTTTGACTCAGACTAACTTTCAAAAAGTATTGACACAACACAAAGTGCTTGGCAAGTTGTTTGGTCCTAAGTGTTGGTATTTATAAACTTAGTGGGACATAGCCGTTAGACATTTGAAGTTCAAATAATGTGAACGTTTTCACACAAAGACTAGAATGTAATATGAAAATAGCAACTGTGATTTTCACTAACATTCAGGTTCTTTTCAAATTTCATGAAAGAGGAAAGCTTTAGAAGAGCTTCTTTCATGTATTGGAGAAGGTCTCTGATAAGTGTGAAAAAGACTCTGTGCAACTGTCTATTCTGAAAAAGTAAACTGATGTAGTGTACTCATTCGAACTGTGATGGTAGTTGAATTAGGGTCCTGATTCAGTAATCAGTGTTCTAACGCATAATATCAACTTTGTCGTTTTGTTCCTTGAGGGCGCTCGTTACGTAAAAGTGTCCTGCTGAACACTTTAAGTGAGGGCACTACTAACTCGTAAGCATCTTGACTTACTTATGACTTTAGATGGCTTAAACCTTGAGGGCGCTAATGCATAGTTAGCGTCCTGCTATGTTTTAAAACTATTAAGTGCATGAGGGCGCTACTATCCGAGTAAGAGTCCTGCTTTTAAAACTTAAAACAAAACATGAGGGCACTACATTACGTGAGCGTCCTACTAGATAAAGACATAACATGAGGGCGCTACTGCTATGTAAGCGTCCTACAAGTTAAGACATTTAAAAACACGCTAAAGGACAATCAGCGTCCTGAAAGTTATTCAGTTGATTTCCAAAGGTGAGGGCGCTCCTATCCAGAAAGCGTCCTGATTGTTTAATCAACTTATAACCATCAGCGTCCACAAAAAAACATTCTTTGAAAATTTTTTAAGAAATCTTTCAGTCAGCTGATGCTAAGTCAGCTTCCTGAGAACTTCAAAGGTTGACTAATATAGAAGACCGCTACTATGCAAGTAAGCGTTCTGATTAATCTGTTCAATTCAACCTTGAACGTTATCAGTGTCCTAATGACCTATCAGCGTCAAGACTTAACAAGTTCAGGAGAGCGCTGCTATTTCATTAGCGTCCTGCAAGACTCTTTGAAAACATTTTTGACTTGCGATAAAATATTCGATAAATGCGAATAAAAACTCGATAGATTTCAAATTAAATATATAGTATTAAATCATTTGAAATATTGTTAAAAACATGAAATCAAAACATGCAGATTTAGAGAACATATGGAATGATGTATGCATGGTTTTGAAAAACATTTTGAGCAATAACGATTAGAGAAAGATATACCCTAAATACTTCGTGTATTTCTTTTTTCTCATAACCGTTAGCTCCAACTCTTCATTGTGACTTCTTTGCTGATATTTTAGCTGGAGATGACTTTGAACGTTGATCGGAAGATGTTGTCATAAAGCTTGATCAAACCGTTCTTTGATTTATGATGCAATCATTAGATTCCTTGCATGACTTATATGTCTTTATTTTCCTTTGATCGAACCATTCAGGTGAGATGATCTTAATATCAAGATATGATCGTTGAAGTCCGTAAGTCGAAACGACCTTGATTATTAGACGTAAGCTTTGAGTTCCTTGATCGAGTCGTTCCTTGGCTTTTTGCTTTTCCTTTGGTGCAGAGATAAGTTCTTGATAATCGTTCGATAGCATCGAAAAATACTTTGTTTGTGATCATCAAAATATATACTTCATCAAGTATACTTTAGGGATGTGCTAAGGATGAACTGTATAGGTTAACACTTTATTCCTTTTCAAAACTTTCTATAGCGCCCAAATTCAAGAAGGTTCGCACTTTTTTCTTCTAGAAATAGAGTTGTTTCGCCATCATCACCTCTAGATAGGAGTGTGAGATTAAGGCCTTAACCCACTCATGCCAAACATGCAGAGGAAACCACACCATCTGTACCCACACCTCCGATAGAAACTGTGATTGAACCATCTCACCCACCTTTTTCAGCCCAAACAAACAAAAAGGGAGACAAAACAGAGAAGCTCGTCAACCTAGCTATAATCGATGGAAGTTTTGTCAACTCTGAGTTTTTCACAAAATCTCAAATAGATATTTGGTCTTTGTTTGAGTTCCAGGGTTGGACAAATCTTTTTTGTTTCAGAGAAAAATGGTGCCCCAACCTTGTTAGCCAATTCTATTTAAATCTGGTTGATAAACCAAGTTCTGGATTTGCAAAACAATTTGTGGTAGAGGGAAAATTTGTTGAGATTTCTCCCAGATTCTCCTCTAAAGCTTTTTCTCTACCAAGTGATGAAAATGTCCACATACTTTCTTTCACTAAAAATAAAGTCTGGTATCCACGCTACAATAGCCTCTCTGTTCTTAATCTTGTTTCAAAGAAAAATGACCACTCGAGTATCGAAAAGAAACTCACAAATCAGTCTTTTGAACTCTTGCCCAGAATACTCGTTAACATCATTACCCATATTATTCAACCTAAAATTGGCAGTAGGGGTAATGTGAGCGATCTAGATTTATTTCTAGTGTGGTGCATTTTTGAAAAGAAGAAAGTGAATCTTTCCCACATCGTCATGCATGTGATGAATACAGTGGTTAGCAGAGGAGGAGGTATTCCTTTTTGTATGTACCTTACCACTCTGTTCGAGATGTGTGGTATTGATTTCAACGGAGAAAGCTTCAAAGAGACCAGTAGATACAACTGCATTGGTCAAACCACTGTGAAATTGATGAGATACAATTATGTCCCTACATTGCAGAAATGGCTTCCAATGTCAGAAGTTCCACTTGAGGAAGAATCCAGTGGAAAAGATGAAACAAGAAAAGAAGATGTTCAAATTGAAGTTGTTGAAGCTGAACATGCAGAGCAGGCTATTCAAGCTGAAGAACATCAAATGGAAAAGGTGAACCCGTTTGCTCAGGCCGTTGTTGAAGAACATCTGAATGATTCAGAAAATGCTGATGCAATCTTGGAAAAAATCACCAAAGAGAGAGTCAGTGATGACTCAAATAAAATCATATCCAAGCCACCATCTCCATTTGATATATCCTTATCAACGGAACCCCATGACTTGAAAAAGAGTGAGTCAGATGGTGGAGAACCTCAAGATGTAGACGGTAATGATCTGGCCATCGTACCCTAACAAGGAAATGAAATGAATAAAAATGCTGATGAAAGGGATCATATTGAAGATTTTGATGAGGCCAATGATGAGTTCCAAGTAGAAGATGAAATGGAAAATATTCATGTGGAAAGATCATTTGATCATGAGCCACCTTCTTATCCTTCTACTAGCCAGCCATAAGATGAATTCTTCAGGAAAGAAAACTTCTTGAGAATAGTAAGAGAAGATCAGATTTTTTTCATGTCTCAGCTGATGAATAGTTTGGAGCAGAATCAATTACAACTGAAGAATGAGATATTGACAAAGGTCAGAGAATTTCTGAAGTCTCAGGCAAGAATTGAGCTTAATGAGATGAAAGAATACTCCTTTCACCTGATCTAGGCAGCCGCATTGCTCGAGAAAGTGACACAACAAATGGACCAACAATTAAGTGTCATGCAATCTTTGCCTACTTCATCAATCAATAATGATTTTGTTAAGGGTATTAGAGACAACATGCAATATATAAGGGCATTCATGAAAGCCATTGTTGCATCAGTTCAACCAAGATCATCAAGCTCTAAAGCCAAACCACAAGCATCACAGAGTCACTCAACCAAAGCTACATCAAGCCATACTTCGAGTGTTATGACTTCAGCTTTGCAGAAGATTCATGAAGAAATTCAAATCTTAAGAGGGAAAGTGGTTGACACCTCTAAACATAAGTCCAATTATGACGCTTTGCAATCAGTCTTGGATGCTATCTTGGAACAAGTGACCAGTACGACAACACTTGATCCAGTATTGCAGGTCATCTCCAGTCTTAAGTAGAATTTTACTTCTGTCAGGCCAACACACATAGAGGATAACAGATTAACCAAGATTCTTGACTGGTTACTCGAGCTCACGATAAGACTAACAACGTAGAAGACAAGATGCCATTCCTTGCCACCACTATAATGGATCTGTCATGCACACCTACTACTGCTACAGATTGTGTGGAAGGAGTTGTAGGCTTCTTTGAAGACCTCTTCAAGGAAATGAATAGTAGGTTGCATTCTACTGTGTGGTATATTGCTTCAAGCATGAAACGTTTTGCAGTGCTCTTTCATTTATTGGAGAAGAAAGGTGTAAAAGTTCCACTAGCACCAAGAGCTTCAACCTTCACTCGTGCACAAGAACCTAAGGAGTCTGACAGACTTCTTGGGATTTTAGAATATGAAGAAGAAAAAGCATTAGATGAAGAGCCCTTGCATACAATTAGAAGAAGAGTGTCTCTACCCCAAGACCCCTTATTAGAAACTTTCCCTGATCTCAAACGCAAGCGACCAATCAGGCCAGAATTTGAAGGTCATACACTTTCTCCTGATTTTGCTAAAGGTCTTGCAGAGTGGAAAGCTGAAGGTTTCAAACCTGGTCCACCTCTTGATGCATTTAAATTTGGTGTTTCCAAGCCATCCACGACAAATTCTTGAAGAAATCTAGGCAAACTGTTGCAATTGACAAGTTTGTCAAAGACTTGAGAGAAAGCTCAAGTGGTTCCACGCAACCACGAACTCCCAGGAAACCCAAGGATGATTCTAAGGAATCTGAACCTAGTTCCAGTGGATCTAAGAAGGATGAGGAGGTCAAGAGAAAAAGAAAAGAGAAGGGTCCAAGTACGAGCTGAGCCTACCCATTTTTTGATGTTTTCAAAAAGGGGAGAAGAGAATGGATATTGAGGCTAAATTAGCTCAAGAAGGGAAGCTACAAGAAAGGGGAAGTTTATCTGAGATTCTGTTATGTTATGTTGATTGTATGATTATCATGCTCTTGTATATTTTAATTGATTGTACTTATCTGTAACTTATATATTGCAATACATGCTTAATACTCTCAATTTGTTTGATTGCATGAATATAATTATCTGCA
Organism: Paratinospora sagittata; assembly: GCA_035771175.1. Taxonomy (NCBI): domain Eukaryota; kingdom Viridiplantae; phylum Streptophyta; class Magnoliopsida; order Ranunculales; family Menispermaceae; genus Paratinospora; species Paratinospora sagittata. Next base: position 12,286,316 of record CM069613.1, on the reverse strand, counting down.
TGATCTTTGAGTATTTGAAATCATAAAAAAGGGGGAGATTGTTATATCAATGAACCCCATGATATGAATGTTTTGATGATTCCAAATATCTCTGGTTTGTGTATCTAATGATTTTGTCAAGTGTTTCAGATTTATCAAAAATCAAGATCAAGGAACTATGCTCACAAGCCTATTGGATATGACAAGTGAAGTTCCGAGTCCGTCAATACTTAGAATGTAATGTCTATTGATCAATTTACTCTCAACAAGACTGAATCGGATTCATATTTTGTTCTTCAAGTTTTAAAGGTATTTCTATGATTTTTAAAGTATTTGATTTGATCAGAAAATATCATGATTTCAATCATATTTTATTGAACTTTAATCAAGAAATCAAGAACCGTTTATTTAGAGTCTTTCAGGACGCTAATGTTTTAGCAGCGCCATCCTAGACTTGATGAGTCAGGATGCTGATAAAGTATTAGGATGCTGACATTCTTTCAAGGTTGAATTGAACTGATTAATTAGGACGCTTACTTGTAAGTAGCGGCCTCCCTTTAGTCAACCTTTGAAAGTGTCAGGACGCCGACTTAGGTTTAGCTTGCTGAAAGTTCTCTTAGTTTTTAATTGATTTCTATCTTTAAGAACGCTGATAGTTATAAGTTGAAAAACTGTCCGGACGCTACCTAAATAGGAGCACCCTCATCCTTAGAATCAACTTAATAACTTTCAAGACGTTTACCGTCCTTCAGCGCACTTAATATTATTTTAAAATTTCAAGGCGCTTACTTATGAGTAGCGCCCTCATGCGTTTAAGTGATTTTAAAACAAAGTAGGACGCCAAATGTCGAGTAGAGCTTTCATGATTTAAATCATTTTATCGTAAAGTAAGTCAGGACGCTTCCAATTCAGTAACGCCCTCACTTAATTGTTCAATAGGACCCTGATACTCCATGAGCGCCCTCAAAAGAACAAAACGAAGAATATAATATTTTTGCTGTTCTGACATGTACATCTTTTTGAGCCACTTTTTCAAAACAACTTGTCGTACAAAAATCAACTTTTTGGATTTGTCAGAGATATTCTTAGATTCATGAACCACGCCTCTTAAACGAATCCAGAGAATTCATAAAAATTACAGTTGCCATTTTCGTGATACATTCTAGTTGTTGTGTGTAAACGTTCATATTTGAAATTCAAATTCAAATGAACAACAACTTCATCTCTACAAGTCTATATATATTAGCACTTAACAATCTGTTAAGCACCTGAAAAAATTCTTTGAGCCAAAACACTTTTGAAAGTTAGTCGAGTTTTCATTTGACTTAAACGTTTAAGCTATTTTGTGTTCAAAGCATTTTTCTTTGAAACTTTGCTTATTCAAAAGATTTTCATACTGAGCTGAATTTTTATCTTTATTTGAAAATCTATTAGAAAGACTAAACTATTTTTACTCAAATTTTCAACACTGTTTTAACTTATATGATTCTTGCTGAAAGAGAAATTTGAGAGATAGTTCATAGGATACGGCTGTACTCAATTTCATATCTTGTATACTGTATCAAGGTTGTAATAATAATTATATAAACTACTTGAGTTGATATTCTTGTATTCAGTTTGTAGTGATTGGTTAGTCACTGGGCTAGAGCAAGTGTTGCTCAAAGTTGTAACGGTCTTCTCATACCCGTAAGTTGAGAAACGGTCTTCTCACACTCGTAAGTTGAGAAATTGTAGTTGTCACACTTGTAAGTTGAGAAAGTTTAGGTCTGTCTCACCCTCGGAAGTTGGGATAGGTTGGTCTCAAGCCTGCAAGTTGAGAAGTGTAACGGTTGTTTTTCCACCCGAAAGTTGATGTAACGGTTTGATTGTCACCCGTAAGAGAATCCCATAGTGACAAGGTTTAATATCCTAACTGAGGAGGTTAGGTAGTGGACGTAGGCAAGTAGTTGACCCACTATAAATCGACTGTGCATATTTATTTATTTTTCGCACTTTAATTTTGCCATCATATTTGATTTTTAAATTGTCTAAGTGTTTGGACATACCTGGGCCAACAGTTTTTCCCTTGAGTCATGTGGATCCATTTTAACAAATCAAACCCTTGCTCATTCTGGAATATGTGTAGAGTTTTGTTGTTCAACTTCATTTTTCTCTTGTCTCGAGACGATCAAAGAAGTTTGGGGGAATTTGATAAGTTGAGTTTTAGTAGGCATTTTGCATGTTAATTAGGTTTTTAAGTGCATTCGCTCAGTTTTTAAGTGTTTTTGCATAATTAGTACACTTAGTCACTTTGGGGGCATTTAGGTGTTTATATGAATTTTTAAAGTTGTTTTTAGTTGTTTTCATTAATTTGATGTACTTTTGTTTTTGATTTGTTTTGTAGGTAAATAAGGAGTTTTAAAGTGGTTGAAACAAGGTTCAAATGATCCTCAAAAGATGTCCAGAACATGTGCAAAACATGTGCAAGAAGTAAGCAAAAGATGGAGAAAACGGGCTAGCTACAAAAGCAAAAAAATGGGTGAATTACATTATGGGTGCCGCGACGCCACTCGCCATGAGAATGGCACAAAGAAAAATATTTGCATTATGGGCATCGTTGGGTTTTTCCTTATGTGTATTTTTAGCTTTTGGACAGTTTTTCTTGGCCCATTTTTGGTATTTCGAACCACCAATGCATTTAAGCTTTATTTTAGGGTTTTTAGTGAGGAATCGAATCACTTTCTAAGCAAGATTAGAGTTAGGTCTTGAAGTGGAGGCTAGAAGAAAGAAGAGAAAGAGAGCTTGCAGGCTAGAAGAAAGGAGGACGAAGAACAGGATCAAACCACCATCGAAGGGGGTTTCTACCTTTGTATTTCTATTTCTTGTGCTTTGAAATGCTTTCCTTCATTGTTTTATATGTTTTTCATCTTGTATCCATGACTTTGAACATGAGCTAAGTTTTTAATCTAGGGATTGATTGATCTATGGTCTCTTTTATGGGTTGAATATTATTGTTTTTGTGTTATGAATTAAATTGATAGGTTTATTGCTTTCGATTTGCTAAGTTCAAGTTCAAGTTCTTATTGCTGTCGATTTGCTGGCCACATATTGAATGATGTTAGATTTGATTTCTTACGCTCGAGAGAGGTGTTTTTGAATAAGATCTGGGAACTTGTAACCTAGGAATTGGTATTGAGTCGGGAGACCTAGAAATCCCTTTGAAATCATTTAAAGTGGATAATAAATCTTAATGCATTTTATTTAATTGATTTACACTCGGGAAAGGGAATTGATTTTATAAAAATAGATGTTTGAATTACACCTGGGAGAGGGATGTAAATGTAGTAAGATCCATGATTTATACACCAAGCAATTTAATTCAATAACACAACCTTTTGAAACCCAAAAAATAAATATAGTGAAATCAATCTCTAGAGTTTAAATCGATTAATATATTTTTCATTTTAATTCAAGTTGTTTTGATTATTTTTAATTTTGATTACTTTAAATTTTAGCAATCATCCATCCAAATATTGTTCACCTAAATAAAATCACTTTCATAGTAGTTTTGGGCATTTATATTAGTAATTTTGACTATCCCTGAGGACTTTACCCAACTCACCTTGGGATATTATAACTTGATAATCGTACACTTGCGATACACGATTTTGTCACGATTAACGTCCTACTATGACACTAGCGTCCTACTTGAACATCAACTTGAGACTCGAGTTGTTCTCAGTTTGTTCAGGGAGGGCGCTAATCTACACTAAAGTCCTGACAGACTTAGCTTTCTATTTCCCAAAAACTTACGAAGGGCACTAATCATCGTTTTTAGAAACCAGTAGCGTCTTGATGGAAAGGTAGTGTTCTGCAGTGTTGGCTTGATATTAAGTGACTAGTTACTACATTAGCTTCCTAATACTCCATCAACGTCATCAAAGACACTAATCCAAATTTTTCTGATTTTTCACTTTTGAAATCCGATCAAATCAAATCAAACTTTGTACTTTTCAGATTAAATCAAATACTCAGAGAAATATTCAAAGAGTTTGAAAGACATTGAAAATGTTTGAATAAATCGATCAAACTTATTTTCTCTAAGAGCTAAAGACTTTCAAAATCATGTGAAGGACTTATAAGTGAATTGATTTTGCTGAGCATGTGATGATTGAAGTTCTACGAGCCTAAATCATTCTATAATATTCAATAATATCAATAGCTTGATTGAACTTGGATCAGCACAGTCTTCAATGCGATCACGACAATCTTCTTCAGGCATCATCATATGAAGTATCGGAATGTGGTTTGTAATCATCAAAATATCTCTTATGGATCATGAGGGTTACTATGATTATAATTTCCCCCTTTTTGATGATTTCAAACACATTACTGTAGGCCTTAAAGTAAGCTAGATAATCATGAATGCATGCAGGTACAAGATACGAATGATAATGTCATGCAATTTACTATATGATCATGATATCATCATGCGAGCACACACGAATATAGAAATGTTGGTCGATGCTCCCCTTACTCTCCTTCTTACTTATAGATATTTCATTTTCATGCAAGGACAAAGGAAGATAAACTTTCCTGCTTCTCCCCCTTTTGAAAACATCAAAAAGAGTAAAATGTGTGTACTCTTCCCTCGTTTGCTTCAAAATATCTCGGGATTATGCAAAGTATTTAGATTTGATTCAGAAAACATGCCTAATTCCCTTTTGATATAAACAAACTGATCTTTTGGTAAAGGTTTAGTAAAGATATCAGAAAGCTGATGTTTAGTTCCAACGTGAATAAGCTTCACATCCCCTTTTTGCACATGATCTTTCAAGAAATGATGTTTTATCTGAATGTGTTTACTTCTTCAATGCAAAATGGCTTTTTGGAAATATTGACAGGACTTGTATTGCCACAGAAAATGTCAGCGCAATTAACATGAATTTGATAATCTTGAAGTTGTTGTTTCATGTATACAACTTGAGAACAATAGCTACCAGCTGCAACATATTCGGCTTAAGTCGTGGATAATGCCATTGAATGTTGTTTTTTGCTGATCTAGGAAACCAAATAATTTTCTAAGAAATGACAGAATCCAGAGGTACTTTTTCTATTAGTTAGACTATAAACATATTTTGAGTCTATATAACTTTTAAATGGAGTACCTTTGGAATACCAAATTTCGATATCATTTGTGTCATTTATATATCTAAAGATTCTTTGACACATTTCATATGTGATTTTTTTGGATTGCATTCAAATCTTGCAAACAGACAAACACTGAACATGATATTAGGTCTACTTGCTGTGAGTTAAAGTAAGCTTCCAATCATACTTCTATATAATTTAGGATCTATAGGTTTTCCTTTCTCATTTTTGTTTAATTTGATTGTAGAGTTACATGGAGTGTCAATGGTTTTTAGATTGTTCATGTTGAACTTTCTGATCATTTCCTTAGCATACTTTGAGTGGCTTATAAATGTGACATGAGGCATTTGCTTAATTTTCAAACAAAGTAAGTATGTAAGTTCTCCCATCATACTCGCTTCGAATTCATCTTGCATAAGCTTAGAAAACTTACTACATAAAGTTTTGTTTGAAGCACCAAATATGATATCATCCACATAGATTTGAATGAATATCATCATTTTTGTGTTTGATAAACAAAGTAGGATCGAGTTTCCTTTTCTAAAATTTGTGAACTAAAAGAAATGAGCTGAGTCTATCATACAAAGCTCTAGGGGCTTGTCTAAGTCCATATAAAGCTTTGTGGAGTTCGAACATATGTTCCAGGTTATGAGCATCCTCAAAACCTGGAGGTTGCTCAACATATACCTCTTCATTGATGTAGCCATTTAGAAATGCACTTTTTACATCCATTTGGTATAAAGAAAAAAATTTGTAACAAGCATAGGCAAGTAACATTCTAATTGCCTTTATTCTTGCTACTGGGTTAAAGGCTTCCTCGAATTCTATGTCTTCTTCTTGATTGTACCCTTGTGCAACCAATCGAGCTTTATTTCGGACTATGATACCTTGTTCATCCTTTTTGTTTCTAAATACCCATTTTGTTCCAATAATAGATTGATGAGATGGTCTAGGATTTAATTCCCATACTTTATTTCTAACAAAGTGTCCTAGCTCTTCTTGCATAGCAAGAATCCAATTCTCATCCTTTAGTGCTTATTTCATTTTTGTAGGTTCAATTTGAGTTACAAAAGCAACAAGCTTTTGATCTCTTTGAACTGAAGATCTAGTGGATACACCTTTCATTGGATTACCTAATATTTGATCTTTGGGGTTACTAATAAGTATTCTAGAGTGTTTTGGGGCTTCTATTGAACTTTCATTATTGATTTCTGGATTTAGCACTGCTTTATGAACATCATCAGTAATGTTCAGTCTTTCAACTTTTTCTTTGAGATCCGTCTTAGAGTCACTTTCATCGAAGTTGGTATGAATGGATTCTTCTACAACTCTAGTGGTTTTGTTGAAAAATCTATAGGCTCTACTATGAGAAGAATATCCTATGTCTTATTTTGGTTCAAATTTTTCAAGATTATCCTTGTCATTGAGAATGAAGCATTTGCATCCAAAGACTCTAAAGTGACTAATGTTGGGTGTTCTACCCTTCCATAGTTCATATGGGGTCTTCTTCATGCTTCTTCTAATCATTGTTTTATTCATCACATGACATGCAATATTAATTGCTTCTGCCCAAAAGTATTTTGCTATATTATATTTACTAAGCATAGTTCAAAACATTTCTTGAATTGTTCTATTCTTTTTTTCAACTACTCTATTTTGTTGTGGTGTTCTAGGATCTGAAAGATGGTGAGTATAGCCTTGGTTATTACAGAAGTCTTCAAGATTTTTATTAACAAATTCTCCTCTCTAACACTTCTAATATTCAGACGAAGTTTCTAATCCACTCAAAATAAAATTAAGTTCTTGAAAACTAATTTCAAATGGATTTGAAAATTCTTTTAGAAAATCTACTTTATATTTCCAGTTTTCAATAAAACTGCTTAGAAAATATTGCACTAAAGTTGAATGAGAGATGGTTTTTCCAAAGTGTTCAAGTTCATTTATTAGACGTCTAAAACGTTGAAGGTTATCATGAACTGACTCACTTTCTAAAACACAAAAGTGGACGAATGACACTTCTAACGTTCTAACTAGGTCTTTAGATTCATCCTTTTCTTCCATGGTTTTCAAGATATCACAGAACTCTTTTAAACTCATTTCCCATGGTTCAACAAATTTTTCTAACAAAGTTAGCTTGTCATTCCATCTCTTTGGAAGCTTGTCATAGAAATACACTAGAGATATCTCCATAGGTATTTCTTGAATCAGTTATTTCATTCCATTAAGAATGGATTGATATCTGTTGTATGGCGTATCCAGAGATTCATTCTCAGATATTTCAAAGGCATCAAATAGTCTATCAGACTCTTTGAGCTTTTCATCTCGATTGTTCATCTTTTCACAGTGACATGATTTGAGTGTTTCCCAAATTTCTTTGGCACTCTCGAGATGAACTACCCTTTCTACTTCTTCCTCGGGTAGAGAGCAATACAAGGCATAAACAGTTTGAGCGTTATGCCTATCATTTAGTCTTTCCTTGTCTGTCCATAGCTCAATAGGCTTGTTGGGCATGGTGTAACCGTTTACAACCATTTCCTGTAGACTGATATCCTAAGATCGTGAAAAGGATTTAATCCTTATCATCCAATCTTCAAACCAGTCTCTATTGAACAAAGGTGGTCTATCTAGAGGTTGATCAATGCCCATGACTGTGCCTCTGCTCATTGCCATGATATCAAAAAAGTTGTGAAGTTTCTTTGATGAGAACCATTGCTCCGATACCAATTGTTGGCCCAGGTATGTCCAAACACTTAGACAATTTAAAAATCAAATATGATGGCAAAATTAAAATGCGAAAAATAAATAAATATGCACAGTCGATTCATAGTGGTTCAACTACTTGCCTACGTCCACTACCTAACCTCCTCATTTAGGATGTTAAACCTTGTCACAAAGGGATTCTCTTATGGGTGACAATCAAACCGTTACACCTTTTATCAACTTTCGGGTGGAAAAACAACCGTTACACTTCTCAACTTGCAGGCTTGAGACCAACCTATCCCAACTTCCGGGGGTGAGACAGACCTAAACTTTCTCAACTTACAAGTGTGACAACTACCGTTTCTCAACTAACGGGTATGAGAAGACCGTTACAACTTTGAGCAACACTTGCTCTAGCCTAGTGACTAACCAGTCACTACAAACTGAATACAAGAATATCAACTCAAGTAGTTTATATAACTATTGTTACAACCTTGATACAGTATACAAGATATGAAATTGAGTACAACCGTATCCTATGAACTATCTCTCAAATTTCTCTTTCAGCAAGAATGATATAAGTTAAAACAATGCTAAAAATTTGAGTGAAAACAGTTCAGTCTTTCAAATAGATTTTCAAATAAAGATAGAAATTCAGCTCAGTATGAAAATCTTTTGAATAAGCAAAGTTTCAAAGAAAAATGCTTTGAACACAAAATAGCTTAAACGTTTAAATCAAATGAAAATTCGACTAACTTTCAAAAGTGTTTTGGGTCAAAGAATTTTTTCATGTGCTTAACAGATTGTTAAGTGCTAATATATATAGACTTGTAGAAATGAAGTTGTTGTTCATTTAAATTTGAATTTCAAATATGAACGTTTACACACAACAGCTAAAATGTATCACGAAAATGGCAAGTGCACAATTTATAAACATTTTGATTCTCTCCAGATTCACGAATAAGGAAGGTTTAAGAGACGTTGTTCATGAATCTGAGAACATCTCTGACAAATCGAAAAAGTTGATTTTTGTACGAAAAGGTTGTTCTAAAAAAGTGGCTTAAAAAGATGTACGTGTTAGAACAACAAAAATATTATTTTTGTCATTTTGTTCTTTTGAGGGCGCTCATGAAGTATCAGCGTCCTACTGAACAATGAAGTGAGGGCGTTACTGAATTGTAAGCGTCCTGACTTACTTTACGATAAAACGACCTAAATCATGAGGGCGCTACTCGACAGTTAGCGTCTTGCTTTGTTTTAAAATCACTTAAACGCATGAGGGCGCTACTCATAAGTCATCGTCCTGAAATTTTGAAATAATTTTAAAATAATATTAGGTGTGTTGAAGGACAGTAAGCGTCCTATCAAGGTAGCGTCCTGACAGTTTTTCAACTTATAACTATCAGCGTCCTTAAAGATAGAAATCAATTAAAAGTTAAGAGAACTTTCAGCGAGCTGAAACTAAGTCAGCGTCCTAACACTTTCAAAGGTTGACTAAAGGAAGGCCGCTACTTACAAGTGTGGACCTAAGCGGTTCATCACTTAGCACGTCCCTATGTGTACTTGATGAAGTATATTTTGATGATCACAACCAAAATCTTTTCAGTGCTTACGAGCTTTAATCAAGAACTTATCTCAACACCTCAGAAAAGCAAAAAACCAAAGAATTATTTGATCAAGGAACTCAAGGTCATATCAGAAGTTCAAGATCGTTTCAATCAAAGGACCTCAAAGATCATATCATGATTTCAAGATCATTTCACACGAACGATTCAATCAAGCTTCAAGACTACATCATTCGATCAACGTTCACGAAATTCAACTCAAGATCGAAGTTCACATCAAAGATCTCATAATGAAGAGTTGGATTTAAAGATTATGAGAAATATGAAAAATACATAGTATTAAAGGTATATCTTTCTCTAATCGATATTGCTCAAACATTTTTCAAAACCATGGACAAATCACTCGCATATTTGTATTTTTTATCATACGCTTTACGGTGTTTCAAATGATTTAATTTCCTATGTTTAAATTTAAATTTACCGAGTTTTTATTCGCATTCATCGTATTTTTAATCGCGAGTCAAAACTACTTTCAAGAGTCTTTCAGGACGCTAATGATTTAGCAGTGCTCTCCTGAACTTAATTTGTCAGGACGCTGAAAATTCATTACGACGTTGACATTCAAGGTTGAATTGAACTGATTCATCAGGATGCTTACTTATAAGTACCTGCATCCCTTTAGTTAACCTCCAAAGTTGTCAGGACGCAGGCTCAGCATCAGCTTACTGAAAGATTTATAAGTTCTTCAAAGAATTTATCTTTGAAGACGCTGATAGTTATAAGTTGGATAAACTATTAGGACGCTACCTGGATAGAAGCGCCCTCACCTTTGAGAACCAACTTAATAACTTTCAGGACGCTGATTTTCCATCAGCGTACTTGGTTTTGATTTCAAATGTTTTGAAATGACAGGACGCTTACATAGTTGTAGCGCCCTTGTGTTTTATGTTTGAAAGGGTAGGACGCTTACTCGAAAAAGTAGCGCCCTCATGTACTTAATTGTTTTAAAACAAAATAGGACGCTAATTGTGCATTAGCGCCCTCAGGGTTAAGTCACTTATGTCACAAAGTAAGTCAGGATGCTTACAAGTTAGTAATGTCTTCACTTCATTGTTCAGCAGGACGCTTATACATAATGAGCGCCCTCAAGGAACAAAATGACAAAGTTGACATTATGCGTCAGAACGCTGATTACGAAATCAAGACGCTAATTCAACAACCGTCACTATTCTAACAAGTACACTATATTAGTCTACTTTTTCAAAACAGATCTTTGCACAGAATCCTTTTCAGATTTATTAGAGATCTTCGCTGATAAATGAATTAAGTTTTTTTAAAACTTTCCTTAATCATGTGATCTGAATGTTAGTGAAAATTGCAGTTTCCATTTTCATATAACATTATAACCATTGTGTAAACGTTCACATTGTATTTGAATTTCAAATGTCTAACGGCTATTAACTATTAAGTCTATAAATATCAACACTTTGAATCAAACAACTTGCCGATAATTTTTATTGTGCAAAAACTTTTTGAATTTTCGTCGTTGTTTAATCTTTTAAAAGTTTTCAAATGTTCTAAGTTTTCAAAGTATTCTTCACTGATACTTTACTTAGTCAAAAGATTTTCATATTGAGCTTCAATTATATTCTATCTTTGAAAATCTATTTTGAACTGATTTTTACTCAAATTCTCAGCCTGGATTTATACTTAACATCAATCATGCTAATGAAGGAATTTGAGAAATAGTTCATGAGAGATACAGTTGTACTTGATTTCATATCTTAAGTATTGTATTGAACTATATCAGTAGTTGTGTTAACTACTGAGTACTAAACCAGAAGGTTTCATGCTTATACATTTTATCTATTTTGAAAACTATATGAGTCTATGTTTTACACTGATCCTGCATTTTAAACTTCAATGTTTCAATGGTATCATAATGTTTTCGAAGAAGCACTTAATTGATATACATATCATTCAACCTTTTCAAAACTGCACTTGAGCAATACCGAACATTGAAAGGTAAAGGACTGCAAGTGTATGTATCTTAGCATTACGTATTCAAATTCATACATCTTTGTAATTCTATGCACAGAAGCTTATTTGTCAAGTGTTCTACTCAGTTAGAACCAATATTATTATCGTGTTGTAATGCTGGTGTGTTTCTAGATCGAAACAATCAGGAAAAGTGAATGTAATTAACTTAGTGATTCCATGGTTGAAATCATGTTAAGGTTCATCATCACCTATAAGTAGGAAACAGGTTCATCGTCACCCCGTAAAAGGATAAGATTGTCCTTACCTGTAAAAGGATAGGTTATCTCGGAACCTATAAAAGAGAAACGGTTATATCTTATCCTGTAAAAGGAAAATGGTTCTTCCTTATCCCATAAAAGGAAAATGATTCTTCCTCATCCTGTAAAAGGAAAACGGTTCTTTCTTATCCCGTAAAAGGAACATGGATTTTTTCTCATCCCGAAAAAAGGAAATGCAGTTCATCCTAAGCCCGCAAAAGGATAAGTTTGCCTTGAACCTGTAAAAGGGCATGTGGTTTGATTCTCACCAGTAAGAGAATCAGTTAGTGGATCGAGAAAATCCTAATCGGGAGATTAGGTAGTGGGCGTAGGCTTGGCCGAACCACTATAAATTCTAGTGTGTTTTTAGTTATGCATTTTACATTACGATTGTATATGCATTTAGTTCCAATGTACCAATGTATATCACTAAGTCATTGGAATAGTTTTAAATTGACTATCACACCCAATTCACCGCCCTCTTGGGTTCACCAACAACAAGTAAGCGTCCTAATTCATCAGTTCACTTCAACCTTGAATGAATGTCAGTATCCTAATACTTTATCAGCGTTCTGACTCATCAAGTCTAGGAGGGCGCTGCTAAAACATTAGCGTCTTGAAAGACTCTATAAAAACGGTTCTTGATTTCTCGATTAAAGTTCGATAAAATATGTTTGAAATCATGATATTTTCTGATCAAATCAAATACTTTAAAAATCATAGAAATACTTTTAAAATGTGACGAACAAAATATGAAACCAATTAAGTCTTGCTGAGAATAAATTGATCGATAGACATTACATTCTAAGTACTGAAGGACTCAAAACTTTACTTGTGATATCCAATAGGCTTGTGAGCATAGTTCCTAATCATGATTTTTGATAAATCTGAAACACTTGACAATATCATTAGATACATAAACCAGAGATATTTGGAATCATCAAAACATTCATATCATGGGGTTCATTGAGATAACAAAAACTTTGAAAGTTTAAACTTATTTGTCTGAATTTCAACCTAAAGAACCATGTCTTCTTTTCTATCCTCATTGACAAAAGCAAAAAAAACCCATTCACATAACTACTCATAAATCATATAAACCAATACAAGCAAGATAGAAAATATAATCTCAACAAGACAAAATATGAACTTCATATGCTTACTTTTCACAATTCTCTCTACTAATGTAGGCCTCACACCAATTAAGATCAATAGGACTTTATCAAGCTTGTTATGTAAGGGTAAGGTTAAGGGTATGATAAAAAGGATAAAATGAAGCTCAATACACCCAAAACATCTTTGAAACATAAGCTTTTACACATATCCCAAGCCTTACAAAGTGAACCAAACTCCAAACAGAAGATCCAAATCAGAATTTTTTCACATTTTTCATCCTTATTACCCCAAATGCACCCCTAAACTTATTCATTTCATATATTGATGAAGAAACATAATTTCTCTTTTTGTTTTTCATTCTTTTCATTCTTCATCTTTCTTTTTCTTTTTTTCTCATGAAACCTTCATTTTCATCACGGTCACATCACATTTTCATTTCATAGCCCACTTCCATATATATATTCCCATGAAAAACAACCTGACCCTCTTTACAATGAACAATCTCAAAGAGTTAAGGGTGCACGGGTGAAAATAGGGATAATTCAAATAAAGGCCTTGGCTCATCATATTAGGTGACAATCAACAAGATATCAGGCTCAAAATAGGGTGTCTAGGGACAATACAACCATTGGGTAGGCTTTATGGCTCAATCAATCCAAAAAATGGCCTAAATCATTTTTATCATGGTGTGATGCCTAGGATTTCACCTCAACATGAGATCAAGCAAGTTCTAGAGTTCAGTTTGAAAAGTGAGATTAAATGAAGCTTAACTTGCAAAATCTCGATTTAAAAAGTAAGTGGCACTCATGATCATGATTCATACTTAAAAATCAACAAAAATATCCAATAAACATGGCATAGTAGATTAAACACACAGACTTAAGAGTATTTTCTAATTTTCCAACAGTCATGTTCCAAACCAAGTGCTAATTTTTCATAGACCATCCATACAAGATCAAATCAAATCGCGTTCATGATGGAATATGGAATTATTCAATGATATGACTCATCAAAAACATAAATAAAAATTTTCTAAAAATTTTCCCTAAGAATGCAAATGCAGAAAACTTTTTCACTATGACAGAACAATGCAAACTCTCCCCCAAACTTAAAATGGGCCTTGTCCTCAATGCACAAACATCCACAAAACAAGATAAAGAGTTAAATGATAGCGAAACTCCCCTAAACCATGTGGGTAGAGGCTCCAAATTGATTCTCCTTCTCTTGGCATTGGGGAGGACCCTCAAACTTGAATGAGTACCTAGGGAATGACAAAAAAAGATGTCATTAGTGAAAAGTGAAACTCAACTTCTATACTACAATGACTAAATAGAAAACATTAACATAAATTCTAAAAATCGGTTGGGTTGCCTCCCAACAAGCTTTTTTTTTTTTTATAGTCGTAAGTTAGACTATCCCTTCTTTCCAAAGTGGTTCTTGAAGAAAGAACGTCTCCTCACTGCGATCATCAATGCCATAGTAATGCTTCAATTGTTGGCCATTGAAACAAAAGATACGTCCATCAGCGCATTGAACTTCCATAACCCCATAAGAAAAAACCTTGGCAATTTGAAAAAGACACGACCATCTTGATTTGACCTTCCTAGGAAACAATCTCAACCGAGAGTTGTAGAGAAGTACCTATTGGCCTGGTAGGAATTCTCGCCTTTAAATTTGCTTGTCATGCCATTGCTTGGTCTTTTCTTTGTAGATCTTGGCATTCTCATAAGCTTCATTGCGGAACTCCTCCATTTCATTTAATTGAAGTGGTATTTTTTCACCTGAAACCTTCAAGTCGAAATTCAACTTCTTTACTGCCCAAAATGCTCTATGCTCAAGCTCAACGAGAAGGTGTCAGAGCTTGCCAAACACTAACCGATAGGGAGACATCCCAATAGGAGTCTTGTAGGCCGTACGATACACCCACAATGCATCATCCAACTTTGTAGCCCAATCCTTTCTATTGATGTTTACTGTCTTCTCCAGAATTTGCTTCATTTCCTTATTAAAGAGCTCAGCTTGGACATTGGATTGTCGATGGTAAGGCATAGCAATCTTGTACTTGACTCCATATTTAGCAAGAAGAGAGTTGAACAACTTGTTGCAAAAGCGGGATCCTCCATCACTAATGATTGCTCTAGGGGTACCAAATCTAATAAAAATGTTCTTTGAAGAAATTTTAGTACCACCCTAGCTTTAATAGTTGTAGTAGCAATGGCTTCTATCCACTTTGACAAATAGTCCATTGCAAGTAAAATGTATGTCTTGCCAAACGATGATGGGAATGGTCCCATGAAGTCAATGCCCCACACATGAAACAATTCAACCTTTATGATAGGAGTCATAGGCAGCTCATGTTGTCTAGAGATGTTGCCAAGCCTTTGGTATTAGTTATAAGTCTTCACAAATGTATAATTGTCCCTAAAGAGAGTTGGCCAGTAGAAACCACTTTGTAACACTTTGAAAGTCGTTCTTGTAGCACCGAAATGACCACCATATAAAGATGAATGGCAATCATTAAGTATGGCTTGAATTTCTTCTTCTAGAACACACCTCCTTATAACTTGATCATTGCATCGCTTGAACAACAAAGGATCATCCCACATATAGAATTTTACATCATGTAAAAACTTTTTCTTCTTCGCATGAGACAAATCTGGAGGCAACGCTCCACTAAACAAGTAGTTAACATAGTCTGTGAAGCATGGGAGATTGGCCTTCACTCCATAGAGTTGTTCATCTGGGAAGAGTTCTTGAATTGGGCATTCATCTTCTTTATCTTCATGTTGCAGCCTTGATAGGTGATCCGCAACCACATTTTCACTCCCCTTCTTATCATTGATCTCAAGATCAAACTCTTAGAGTAACAATATCCATCTAATCAGTCTGGGTTCTGCATCTTTCTTGGGAAACAAGTACCAGATAGCCGCATGATCAGTCCAGACGAGAAGGCTCGACCCAATGATGTAGGATCAGAACTTGTCAAAAACAAATACCACCGCAAGTAATTCCTTCTCTGTGGTTGTGTAAATTTCGTGGACATCATCGAGGGTACGGCTGGCATAGTAGATTGCCTGAAGCGTTTGACACCTCTTGTAGGCTGAACTTTTAGAAAAACCAAGTCCCCCTCGTCAAATTCTAGAGACTGTCTCTGCCTGTCCGCTTAGCTAACCAGCATACCGGAAGTCTGCAAGGACAACCATAGAGAGCCTCGTATGGTGCCATGCCGATACTAGTTTGGTAGTTGTTGTTGTATGCAAATTCAGCCAAATGTTAGTGCTTTGCCCATCCGTCGTGAAAGTCCAAAATGCAACATTGTAACATGTCCTCCAAGACTTGGATTAAGCGCTTTGACTGCCCATCAGTCTGTGGGTGAAAAGTTGTACTCATGGTGATCCTAGAGCCCATTCTACTCTGGAAGCTTTGCCAAAATTTTGATGTGAATCGAGGGGTCTCAATCAGAGACGAGTGGTATGTCATCTAGGTGTACGATCTCTCTTTCATATAATTCAACTAGCTTGGCGAGGTTATCTGTGAACTTTATTAATAAAAAGTGCGCACACTTTGTATGTCTGTCAATGATAACCTAGATTGCATCTTGCCCTTTATTATTTCAAGGCAAGGTTGTAACAAAATCCATTGCAATGTTCTCCCACTTCCATTCTCCAATAGGTAAAGGCTGGAGAAGTCCAAAAGGAAACCTGCGTTCTACCTTAACTTGTTGGCAAACGAGACATCGAGCAACGAAGTCTGCAATAACATTCTTCATACCAAAGAACCAGAATTGTTGCTTGACATCCTTGTACATCTTGTCACCCCCAGGATGCAAAGCAAACCTCGAGCAATACATTTCAGTGAGCACTTCTTTCCAAACTTTAGGATCGTTCGGTAGGCAAAGACGTTTTTTGTAGAAATTTGCCCCATCATACGAGACCGACCAGTGAGGAAGGTCTTGTCCACTGAGTAGAAGTTCTCTTTTCTCCATTAACATGAGGTCGTTGGCTTGAGCTGCTACAATTTATCGATTTAGCTCAGAGTTGGCTGATAGTTGAGAGAGTCATGATCTTCCTCCGTCCTCGATAAGCTGTAAGTTAAAATTCTTCATCTCCATCGCCAACTTCCCCATTTCAAAGTTAAGAGTACAAGCAGCAACATAAGATTTTCTACTTAGGCCATCAGGCACAACGTTGGCCTTTCCCAGATGGTATTGGAGTTGAAAGTCATAATCTATCAAAAATTCCAGCCGTCGCCTTCGGCGAAGGTTTAGGTCTCTCTAAGCATAGATGTACTTGAGACTCTTGTGATCTGAGAAGACCTCAAACTGTTCACCGTATAGGTAGTGACGCCATAACTTCAGTGCGAATACGAAAGCTGCAAGTTCCAAGAACTCGTAATGACCGTACCGAGTTCTGAAATCTGTTTTATTTATGTCCGACTCTCCAATCCGGGGTTGATGGTAACTGGATCGTAAATCAATCTTAGAGAAGTATTTGGCATCTCTAAGTTGGTCGAACAAGTCATTGGTCTTGGGTAATGGGTATTTGTTCTTGATAGTGGCGTTATTCAACTTGCGATAGTCGATGTAGAGTCGTAACGAACCATCCTTTTTGAGAACAAACAGAACTGGAGTGCCCCACGGTGATGAACTTTTTTTGATGAAGCCAGAACTCTCCAATTCCTTCAATTGTTTGTCCGACTCAACCAGCTCGACATTGGACATTCTGTATGGTAGAATTGAGATGGGTCCCATCCCTGGTATGAGTTTCATCTCAAAATCGAATTCCTGAACTGGAGGTAGACCTGGAAGGTCATTTAGAAATATCATTGGGAATTCAGATATAACGGGGATATCGTGTACTCCGAGAGGGTATAATGATAATGATTCATTGTCATCACTAAGGGATAGGGCTCGGAGTTGTGCCTTGAGGAGTGCAACAGTCGAGTTGTGTGTCCATTTCCACGTTCCCTGAATTTTGACAAACTCACCAGTGGGCAAGGTTAACTGAACTTGCTTCTTCAAACAATCGATATTTACGTTCAGTGGTGCGAGCCAATCCATGCCGAGGATGATGTCGAAGTCTTATATGTTCATCACTAAAAAATTTTCATAAACTATCTAATCTGACATTCAAAGCTGACATCTAGAACACTTCAATTTCACGTTAGTACCAAATCCTAATGGTGTTGAGACATAGATTGTGATGTTAGTGGGACCCTAAATGCCTTACCAATGCAAAAGATATAAAAGAGTGCGTAGCACCCAAATCAAATAAGACATGCACCATTGTATTGAACAAAGGAAATGTTCCTTCAACTACATTGTTATCTGGGAGGGGTTGTTGAGCGATGACAAACGCTTTGCCCTGTTGTCTTTGTCCCTGAGTCTATTGGTTCTGCCTGGGCTGGGTGTTAACAGCAGGTGGGACTTGTTGGACTGGGACTGTGGGACCAGGCTGCCTTGGTTGTGGAGTGGGGGGGGCGCAAACACTTTTTACATGGCCCTACTGGCTGCAGTTGAAACAAGTTAGCCTCTGCTGCTAAGGCGCTTGTTGTTGGTTTTGTTGGTCGTGCTGATTGTGGTGTTGCTGGCCATCACCTCTACCGTTGCAATTTCAGTGGCAAGCCCTGCCATTGCAACCTCCTCAGTTATGATTGTGAAAACCCTGGTTGCCAGGGTAAGGAGTTTCAACCCAAGATGTCATGGCCTCATGTTTTGGTGCAGGGGCTAGGAGGGCTGGGTTTTGATTAAAGTAGGGCTTATTCTTGTTGCCCTAATGAGTGCCCTGTTGGGAAAATGTTACAGGTTGTTTTCCTCTATTCTTCCTCTGTTCCTACTCAATTTTTTCTAACTCAAAGTTCACAGCCATGCTAAAAAGTTCCCTATAATTCTTGAGATCCAAGATAGACAGGGCATGTCAAATGTCTAGACGTAGGCTATTATAGAATTTCTCGGCCTTATCTCGCTCCGTAGAGATGGTGGAGAGAGAGAAGACCGACAATTCCTTGAACCTGACAGCATACTCACGGAATGTCATGCTGCCCTGGTAGAGTCTGGCAAACTCCTAACACCTCTGCCTCTTCACTGCGCCAGGGAAGTATTCATCAATGAACACTGACTCAAACTCTAGCCAAGCCATGTCCGTTATGTTGACCGTTGGGTCTTCCTTCACTATTATCCACCAAGTGTTAGTTGTTTGCCCAGATATGTCCAAGAGGGGGGTGAATTGGACACTTAGCAGATTTTAACCTTTCTTAAAATTGTGCGGAATAATGAAAGCAGATTAAACGAAGTACAACAATTAGATACAGCAAATGTAAATGACACAATGAAATTGACATGAAATTAGTCTAATTAACCCTATTTATGATTGAATGCCTTGTAGTATAGTGGTTGGATCAACCTATTGCATTCAATTGGGTTAAATGTGGGTTGATTTAGTATTAAATGGTTGAATTGAGCGATATGGAATTGGCTCATGGGTTTGACTATTTTAGAATTTTAATTGGCTTTTGATTTGGGTTTTGTAGCACCCGTGCCTTTAGGTGACCTCATTTTGACACATAGTATACCCGCAGAGTACCCGTATACGTATTCGTATACGTATGTGTATATGTATTTTGATTCTTGAAGCACGTAAGTTGGAGTGTCTTTGCATGATTTTAGGTCATAAAGAGTGCGCATGAAGTTTCGGAACCATCGGAGACCCGTTCGACGTCAAAACATGTCGAGAATGGTGTTTTGGATCTAGTGGAGCTCGCTCCATGGAGGAAGAAATTTCTTTCACAAATTACATCAATGGTTTGATCTACTAGATACGTGGTCCGATTGAGATGACATTTGTTAAGCTCATTCTTATATGATAGATCTTCATTATGAACGGTGAAGATCTTGATCGGAGTTACCTACTATGAGTTATAAGACTCCAAACACTATTTCATGTTTTTTCAGATTTTCTTACGCAATTTTGATCAAACAATTAGATCTCGTAATCCCACTTTGGATTGAGTTGAACGTTTACCAGAATTTTGGTAACTGACTCATGCAACTTTTGAATGGTTAAAATGTTAAATTGGTGGGTATTTTGCAAGAAATTGACTATCTAAGTGTAAGTATTGCAACAGGAAACTGATTTTTGATAGTTTTTGACAACTTTTAGTTGTGGGCCCAAGTTTGTCTATTTAAGCAACCAAAACGTAATTTTAGGCTCATTTGCTCATTTCTCAGCCAGAAAAGAAAAAAAAGGAGCTGGAGAGGAGAAAAGGAGAGGAAACCTAGGGTTGGTGGATTTTGCTCAAAATCCCTAAGGTTTGCTATTTTTCCTCATTGTTCTTCCTTCAATCTCTTTGGTTCATGCATACTAGTGTTGCTTTGATTCATGCATTTTATGAAACCCATATTTGAAGGGGTAGTGGAAATCAAATGTTGTCCAAATGCTTTGCATGTTTGATATGTGTGTTTAGAGTGTGTTGGGAACCCTCTAGAGGCAAAATCCCCAATTTCTAACAAGAAATTGGTAGGGTTTAGTACAAATGACCTAGTCTTGGTTCATTGACCTAGACTTTGACTTAAGCTTTGCATGCCATCTATGATGGACTGATCAGTATTAGGGATTGATTCATGTATTTAACTTGAGATTTTAATGGTGAAATCATATGGTTTAGTGTAAATGGTCATTGTTTGGTTCATGGCCTTAGGCTTTTCCAAAAGTCATGCATGTCAACTATGTTGTTCTAGGTGGCATTGTGAATGAAACCATGTTGTTAGATCAGTAAATTGTGTGCCTATCTATGGTGGCCTAGTGTAAAATTGACAATATGGCCTATGTATGAAAATTTTCAGATTTGGGGCTTTTGATGCTCTTAATATAAAATCTGGAAGATTATGTAATGTAGGTTTAATTGGACATGATTAGGGTTGTTTGATGATTGAATTCAGTTGGTTCTCATAATGGACACCCTAAGGTTGATTAATTTTGATCTAGGCTAAGTATTTGACATTTTTCATGTACTTTGGCAATTTTGCATGTAATTTGGGGATTTTGCCCAAATTGGGACTTTTCACCCAAAGCAAGTCAATTTATGAAATTGACTTGGTGATTGTTTAATTGAACCCAAATTGAGTAGAATCATGGATTTAAAATGTTAGAACCTATGTTAAATTGATATGACTTAGTTCATTTTGACCTTATTACATTCAATTTAGGTCAATCTTAGAATCTAATTGACTTTAGATTAGGTTTGAACATGGGGTTTTGACACACTTTATGACTAATTTTCAGTTGTGTGAACCATGTTATTTCCAGGTCTTGTAATTGATCTTGAACCCGTTTAGTCAATTGGAGAGTTTTGGTGATTGTGGCATTGTAGTATAGAAATGTTTTAAATGCTTATGTATGATGGTATGCATGTTTTAATATTCCATGAAATTCATTTGAGCATAATTCATTGAGATGACAATTTGGGTTGAGGCTCCTAGTTGAAATTTTCTATTTTTGGGAATTCTCGTAAGTCTAGCGGCGATCCCAGTTGTGTACCTGACATAGGGTTTTATGGTTTGTGTATGGGTAGGTTAGTTTAGGCTAATCTTACGTGCTGCACAACCCCAGAAATCCTATTAGGATACGAGTATTGTGTGAGTGTTCAGGTACTGTGTGTAGCGCACCAGCCTTGAACCCCCATACTCAGGAGGTGTTAGGATTTCATGAGCATGACTACAAATGTTATGCATCGTCTTATGTATGACTTGATCCATTATGTTAGCATGTATGTAATCTATTTCACCATCATGATATTTCAATTGTTTTATGATCTTACCATGTTTTTTAAATGCCCGTATATGTCACTTGTAAATAACATTCACTGAGCGGGTTGTAGCTCACACCTCACCATCTTTTTTCAGGATCTGATAGAAAAGGAAAAGGGAAGGCTTGACTGCGGAGCGTCCCTTGTTTTTGTTTCATGTAGGTGTTGTAAATTTAGTTTTGTATTTTGATAATTATGTACATGATAACACCTAGTAATTGTATATTTAACACATAGTTGGGATGTGTTGGGTTTTGTATCATTTTGAAGACTCTGGAATTTTATATTTGTAAAAAATTTTGAGAAGTAATATTTTATTTCATTATGATCATGTTAGTTGGTTGTTAAAGATGTACTTTTATTTCTTTTTGGGGATTTGTATATGTATTCGAGAGCTGAGGGGATGTCGGGTGTACCGACGGAGGGTATACTCGGTTCCCGTGCTGGTCATGACGTCACTTAGAGTGGGTCGTGACAGGTTTAAACATGGTTGGTTGGCACACTTTGGACTGATTTTCAATATTATGTAACCCATGTCATTTGCAGGGATTTGTGAATGATCTAAGTAACCCAATTAGGCCAATTGGGGATTGAGGTGCATTGGGGTGATTGTGGCATTCCGAGTGCTTCCTTGTGGTTGGATATTGGATTGTGGCATGATTCTAATATTTGGAATATTTTAAGAAATGACTATTCTGCACCCACAAAGGTTGAAAATGGAGAAATCGTGCGGAAGGCAAAAAATAAATGGCTACCTGGTGAAAAGAAGTTAGAGCGATTGAATGATAAAGCCATAAACATGTTTTTTTGTAGTCCCTCCATAAATGAATTTAACAAAGTCAGTGCCTGCGACACTGTCAAAGAGATATGGGATAAACTGGAAGTTACTCATGAAGACACAAAGCAAGTAAAGGAGACAACGTTGAGAATGCTAGAGGAATCATATGAAACCTTCAGCATTAGTTAGAATGAAGAAATCTCATATGCGATAACATGTTTCACCAAGATTATTAATAAGATGAAGAATTTGGGTGAGGTGTTCCCACAAGCAAAAATAGTTGGAAAATTCCTTAGGGGATTACCAAAAGAATGGGACCCTAAAGTCACGACGATCGAGCAAGCTAAAAACCTTGATGGCAACACCTTTGATAAGTTGTGTGGAACTCTGATGGTTCATCAAATGAAATTGAAGAACAAAACCAAGAATGAATCAAAGGATGACCACAAAGCAAATAAGGACTTTGCTCTGAACGTGAACGATTCAAGTGACTCTTCTTCCGATGACGAGAACACGGACGACGAGGTTGCAATGCTTACCAAACGGCTAAGTTACTTGAGAAAAAAGGGAAAAGGAAGATCTAGTTCAAAGTTCTTCAGGGGAAAGAGAAGCGACACCAAATCAAAAGAACTCGCTTGTTATGAATGTAACAAGGGACACATGAGAAATGAGTGCCCAAACAGAAAGAAAAAGAATTATGATTCTAAGTGGAAAGAAAAGAAAGTCTTGAAGGCCACTTGGGATGATACAAGTTCGAGCGAGAATGACTCGGACTCTGGCAATGAAAAGGTTGTACTGTGCCTCATGGCAAGTACAAAGGTAAAAGGTTTTACCTTTCTTGTTCTTGATGACTGTTTTGATTCTAATGATGAAAATGATCTTGAGTTTTTGAGACTTAAACTTACTAGAGAAATTAAAAAAGAACTCAAAACTCAAAAATAACTTAAAAGAGGCCTTAGTTGAAATATAATCAAAATAGGATGCTCTAGATACTCTCTAAATAGATTATGAGATACTTTTAAAGGAGAGAGATACACTCCGAAAGAGTGTAGATGACATAACTAGTGTGGTACACAAGTTTAGAAAAAGTTGTTTAATATGATGTTGGGAGCACAAAGGTGTGCTTTTGACAAAGTTGGATTAGGTTACACACAAGGGTCAAAGCAAAAAATCGTATAATTATTTGTTGACCAGAAAACCTACTTACAACTACTGCAATAGGCAAGGCCATACCATAGGAAGATGCACTATTAGAACAAAAAGGAAAAGCCACTTTGCATGGGTCGAGAAAGATATTTTGAATGAGCTAACCTTGAACCCAAGGCCACTTGGGTACCAAAATCAAAAGTGTTTTATGTGGTGTAGGATACTTCAATGAATGATGTATGGTACTTGGATAGCAGATGCTCTAGACACATGATTGGTAACAAATCATATTTCCTAAGCATGATCCGTGAAGAAGGAGGTGTCGTAACATTCATTGACAACAACAAAGAAAAAATCATTGGCGTCGGCATTGTTGGTAACGACTCTCTATCAATATCTGATGTTCTTTATGTCAATAGCGTGAAACATAATCTCTTGAGCATAAATCAATTATGTGACAAGGGATTTGTCATTTCGTTTGAAGCAAACCGGTGCCTTAATAAGCATGAAAATGAAAATGTTGCATTCATAGCATATAGATCTAAAAATGTTTATACTACAAATTTGCATGAATTGCGTGATCAAAATGTTTCATGTTTAAGTGTTATTGAACAAAATGATGTTTGGTTGTGGCATAGGAGACTAGCTCACGTAGGGATGAAAAACATTTCAAAGTTGGAAAAAATTAACCTAGCTAGAGGCCTCCCTTATGGAACATATTTGAAAGAGAGAGTATATGAGCCATGCCAATTGGGCAACCATACAAAATCATCTTTCAAAAGTAAGACCCAAAGCTCAATCACAAGGGCTCTTTAACTTGTCCATATGGACCTGTTTGGACCAACTCGAACACAAAGCTTAAGTGGAAAATCTTATTGTCTTGTGATTGTTGATGATTTTACTCATTATACATGAGTTTAATTTTTTGCACATAAGAGTGATGTATATAATATGTTTGTAAAATTTTGCTCTTGTGTTGAAAATGAGAAGGGATACAAGATCACCATCATTAGAAGTGATCGGGGTGGGGAGTTTGTAAACAAAAGTCTTGAAGACTTTTGCAACAAGAAAGGATACACTCATCATTTTTTAACCCCCAGAACTCCTCAATAGAATGGAGTTGTTGAAAGGAAAAACAGAACCCTTCAAGAAATGTGCAGAACAATGTTATATGAATATGATATAGCAAAATACTTTTGGGCTGAAGCTATAAATAATGCTTGCTGTGTCATGAATAATGTAATGCTCTGTACCCAGGCTGACATCATCTTGGCATGTAGGATACTAAAATATGCATATTTATACGTGTATGACTCGTAGAAACCCCACATATTTTGTTGGTTCGGAATTTCCTAGGCTCAGTAGCCAAATGGACCCGATTCGGCAACGTTCCAGTTGCCTGTACCTTAGGAATTAAAAAGGTCAAATTGACTATGACCATGACATGCGTGCCCCAGATAGCGACGTAGACCTCACGGTTGCTTCCGGAACGTGTTTTACAAAAAACAAATTCATATAAGATATGTCTTGCTTTGATTTTGGAATGGTCAAGAGCAGAACATCGAAAATTTTAAATATACATATTATGGAGAGGAAGAAATTTTTGTCACTAATTACATCAATGGCTTGATCTCCGATATTCGTAGTCCGATTAAGATGAAATTTTGGCAGATTATTCTTCTCTGATAGATCTTCATTATGACGGTGGAGATCTTGATCGGAGTTGTCTACTGAGAGGTATAAGATTCCAAACACTGCTGCCCAGATTTACGAATTTTCTTTCGCAATTTTGATCAAATGGTTGGAACTCGCATTCCCACCGTTGGATTGAGCTACAATTTTACCATAAGGTTTTTGACTGACTTATAAATATTTTGAACGGTTAAGATGTTAACTTCGTAAGTCTTTTGCAAAAGCTTCATTATCCAAGTGCAAGTAATTGCAGCAGGAAAACTATTTTTTTTTGTTTAAGTGTGTTTTACTTATATGTGGGCCCAACTTGTATTTTGGCTTTTATAAAACCCCTTGCACGACTCATTTGCTCATTTTTGGGTTTGAAAATAAGGAAAAGATATAGAAAAGATGAGAGAAGAAGAAAGCTAGGGTTTGGTATGCTCTTACTTGATTTTCTTTTCACCTTTCTTCACCCTAAAATCTCTTTGGTTTATGCATATGAGCTCTATTTTGATCTATGGAATGCCATGAGCCAAGGTTTGGAAGTGTTCCAAACCTGGGTTTTGCTTGTATGAGCTCTTTTGAGCTTGTTAATGGTAGAAATGACTTTCCTAGACCTAGATCTACTTCCATAGAATGTTTTCCACACTCAAATCTCATATTTGATGGGGTGGTGGAAGAACACTTTTATGAGTTAGACCTTGCATGTTAGATATGTGAGTTTAGGTGTTGTTGGGAACTCATAGATGGTGAAACCCCCAATTTCTAACAAGAAATTAGAAATTGGTGGGGTTGTTTGTATTTGACCTAGAACTAGAATATGGACTTAGAGTTTTTCAATTGATTAGCATGTCAACTATGTTGATTCAATGGTTCATTTTAGATGAATGATGGTGTAATTTACTGATTTTGCATGTTGGAAACCCTATGTGTAGTGTAAATTTGGCTAAGGCCATGATTTGGGACTTTGTCCAAATTTGGGGCTTTTGGCCTAAACTAAGTCAATTAATTAAATTGACATGAGATTAGTCTAAATAACCCAATTTGTGATAGAATGCATTGTATTAATGAAGGTTGGATCATGGTATCAACCTTAGGCATTCTCTTGGGTTGAAGATGATCTAATTTGGGTATTATGGCTTGATTGAGCTTTATGGTTAGCTCATTAGTAAAGCCATGTTAGAATCTAATGTTGGCTAGTAAATTGGGGCTTAATCATGGTTATTATCATGTAATTGGCCTGATTTTGATGAATGAATGAACCTATGATTGTGCAAGGTTTGTTGTTGATCCAATTGTCCCCAATTGTGCCAATTGAAGGTTGAAGTGCTTAATTTGGTTGGATTTGGGATTGGCTAGTCTTGCCAATCAATAGCTAGTGTTTCTTTAAATTTGGTTTTTATATGTGACATTGTAGTATAAAATTGATTGGAATGATTAACTAGTGTATTATGCATGTTTTTAATGATTCATGAAAATGGATTTGAGCATAGTCTAGTTGGGTTAGCAATTGGGTGGATGGAGTATGGAATTCTATTTGGCTAGATGGTGATCCCTAGTTGTCGACCTTGCAGAGGGTTTTATGGATTGTGTAGATAGGATCGCCTGAACTTATGGGCTACACAACCCCAGGAATCCTAATAGAATACGAGTAGGGAAGTTCAATCGGGCGCTAGATGTCCCGAACTTAGGCCCTTGTATTGCTTCTTACTCAAGAGGTGTCTAGGATTGCGTATGACATGTTTGGAAAATGAAATGCATTGTCTTGAATATTGACATGATGCATTATGTTTAGCCTGTATATGATCTTGTATATCCCCATGTTATTTAAATTGCTTTGATAAACTTTCACTATGTTTTATCTAAATACATGTATATTACCACTTGTAGAAAACATTCACTGAGCTTGTTGTAGCTCACTCCTCATTCTTATCATTTTAGGTTCTGATAAGAAGGGGAAAGGGAAGGCCTAGCTGCGTAGAGCTTCCCGAGTTTTGGTGATGTAGGTGTCTAGTACATTCTTGTATTTTGGTATTATGTACTTAATAACACCTAATGTATATACTTAACACATAGATGAGATGTATTTATGGTTAGGTATGGTTTTGTATACGTTGGACTTTAAAGAATTTTATATTTGGCATTTTGGAAGATGTATTATTAATGTTGTTTAATTATGTCTATGTTTTGATGGTAGATGTGGAATTATGTGTTTATTAGGTTGTTAGATGGGGCTGACGGGACGCCGGGTGTATCGAGGGAGGATATACCCGGGGGTTCCGTGTCAGTCATGACGTCACTGGTCGTGGGTCGTGACAAATAGAGTGATCGTTAGGAGAAAATTGAACAAAACTCTTTATGAACTTTGGAAGGGTAGAACTCCTAAAATCGATCACTTAAAAGTATGTGCAATCTTGATAAATTTGACCCTAAGTCTAATATTGGTATATTTTTAGGGTATGCATCTTACAGTAGAGCTTAAAGGGTATTCAACAAATCTACGAAAACCATAGAAGAATCAATACATATTAAATTTGATGAATCTGACCCTAAAATGGCTCTAGAAAAGAAAGTAGAACAGGTTAGAATAGATGATGATGATGAAATCATAACTAACAAACCTGTCAAACATGAATCTAGTGAACCCCAAGTTGAACCAGTTGTTGAACCACCTAAGAACACTAGGTTCCTTTTAGGTCACCCTCAAGATTAGATCATAGGTGATCTAAACCTAGGTATAGCAACTAGAGCTTCACTTAGAGATCAAGGGCACGTAGCCTTTGTATCCCAGATTGAGCCTGCTAAGATAAAGGAATCTTTAGCTGATGAAAACTGGAGTCTTGCTATGCAAAAAGAATTGGGACACTTCACTAGCAACAAAGTTTTGGATCTTGTACCTAAATGGGAACACCAAGTGTTATTGGAACCAAATAGGTGTTTAGGAACAAGAAAGATGAGAATGGAATCATAGTCAGAAACAAAGCAAGATTGGTAGCACAGGGCTACAATCAAGAAGAAGGAATTGACTATGAAGAAGTTTTTGCTCTAGTAGCAAGATTAAAAGCAATTAGATTATTACTTGCTTATGTTTGCTATAATAGATTCATGTTAAGTCAAATGGATGTCAAAAGCGCTTTCTTGAATGGTTTTATAAACGAAGAGGTCTATGTGAAGCAACCACCAGGTTTTGAGGACTATCACAAACCTGATCATGTTTTTATAGACTTAGAAAAGCTTTATATTGTTTGAAGTAGGCTCCTATAGCATCGTATGATAGGTTTAGCACATTCTTCCTAGGTCATAACTTCAAGAAAAAGACCCTTGATCCAACCTTATTCATCAAATGTAAAGATAATGATATGCTTCTAGTGCAAATCTATGTTGACGACATTATCTTTGGTGCATCAAACAAAATCTTGTGTGATGAGTTTTTTCTATCATGACAAGTGAGTTTGAAATGAGCATGATAGGAAAATTAAACTACTTTCTTAGTTTACGAATCAAGCAAATATCAAATGGGACATTCTTAAACAATCGAAGTATGAAAGGAACATGATTAAAACGTTAAAATTTGAGAATTTGAAATCAATTGATACTCCTTGCAGTTCATCCATCAAAATGGATAAGGATGACAAAGGTAAACCAGTCGACCCTAAGCTGTATTGAGGAATGATAAGAAGTTTGTTGTATCTAACGAGGAGCAGACCTGATATTATGTTTGGTGTTTGCCTTTGTGCTAGGTTTCATTTTGATCCTAAAATGTCTCATCTAATGTGTGTTAAAAGGATATTTCGATGCATCAGTGGCACACTAGATATGGGTATCTGGTACGTTAAAGGAACTTGTTTCGGTCTCAGGACTTTTCTTGATTCCAACTGTGCCGAAAGTTAAACAGATCGAACAAGTACCTCAGGATTTTGTCACTTCATAGGTGATTCACTCATTTCTTGGTTTAGCAAGAAACAAAATTCAATGGCGTTATCCACGGCAGAGGTTGAATACGTTGCTATCGGAAGTTGTTGTGCTCAAGTGATATATCTGAAACAACAACTCTTAGATTATCAAATTAACATCCAATGTGCGAAAATTTATTGTGATAATACAAGCGCTATAAATATTTCCAAAAATTCTGTAATGCACTCTCGAACGAAACACATTGAAATTCGACATCATTTTCTTCGAGATCATGTGCAACGTGGAGATATAAAATTGATTAATATTGGAACTAAAGATCAGGTAGTTGATATCTTTACTAAGCCTTTGGCTAAAGATCAATTGTCACATATAAGGCAGGAATTAGGCATGTTTGACATTTCAAACTTGCTAAGTGCTTAATTAATTATCTATCACTCCACTACTCCTACCTCATTTGCCGCTACCGCTGTCCCCTCCGTCTTATGCGCACCCTTTTTTAATGCTTCAAAAGGGGGTGAGATTAGTATGACTGGTCTGATTGGTTGGATCATTTATGTGCACATACTCAGGGGGAGAGTTCATACACTCAGGGGGAGTTTTGGGATGTTCAATATATATTGAAAATTGTCTATCTATTCTATCAATTACTTTTACTGGATTACATGTATATGTTTGTATCTGATATATTGTTATTCATGTACATTTTGATACAGTTGTTCGCACATGCTTGAGTATATTCAGTTATATGTGCTTACGCGATCACATATGTCTAAGTATGCTTATATTGGTATCTGATTGATTATTGTTTACATGTCATTGAATGCAAAACTTTTTTTAAAGTGGTATATTATTAAATGAAACATGATAAAATCATTTATTTCACTCATTCATTCACTCCAGAAATCATGATTATTGCTTCAATCAGGCCAATAGTGAATTTGTTTGAAATCATCAAAAGGGGGGAGATTGTTGATTTAACAACTCTCACTCTGTTTTGTTTTGATGATTACAAATAACATACTTGTGATCACTAATCTCTTTGAAGTAGTTGTTTCAGTGCTAGCTAGCTATATCAGATGGATTCAACTATACTGTCAAAGCATGTGGAAGGAACATCATTACACGAAGATTTAAGAGCTTAATGTTTGTAACTCTTATTTAGAATCTTAGCATTGTAGAGTAACCATTATACATTCCAACCACAATATGATTTACATCCTTTCAAAATTCATGCATCTAATTTATCATACTCATGCATATACACTATTATATTATCGATCATGCATGCACACACAATATCATGATTATTATGCAATCACATAGTTAAAAATGTTCATCATGCGCATATTTATCAGTGGTTAACATGCATTCATTTTACCAACTTTGCATGATTTTATCGTTTTACGTGTAACGTATTAAATGTTTTATTCATCTATCTAGTCGACTGATTTACACAAATAACTTTGTTAATTATACTTCAATCTTGTCAAATATTATTTTTTAAAAGTTAGTCTATGTGTTTGACAAAGTCCTAAACTCATCATGATAAAAAAATCGGGTTTCTATCACTTCAAAGTGAAGGAACACGCTTCTCTCTTAAGGAACGCGCTCCTGGGCATTTTTCTCGAGACTCAAAATTTTTTTTCAGAGTTTAAGAAACACGTTCCTTGTAAAAGGAATGCGCTCCTGTGGTTTTTCCCAAGAGTCAGATTTTTTTGATGAGGGAAAAAAATGCGCTCCTTCTAATAGGAATGTGCTCCTGTTGTTAAGGGCAAAATATGAAATTTTATAAAATCAATGGTTCTTGATGAATGACGTCACTCTTATGCCCAACGAACAAATTAAGGAAAGTGTCCTCATATAAGGAACGCCCTCCTTGATTAGAGGAAAATCTAAAAAGTTTCAGATTTCAATGCAGAAACGCTCATTCTTTTAGGAATGCATTCATGTTCCTTGGTGTGGTGTTTTTCGATAAATACCACACTTGCTCCTTCGAAGAGAAACTTTTGCAAAAATACTTGAACTTGTGTTGTTTTTCTTCTTAGCATTCTTACAAGTTTTGAGTGATTTTAAACATCTTTCTAAGCAAAAGTTCACGTACATTTGGCTAGTTGATTCATATTTTCGTATAGTTCGCCAAATCTTTCAAAATCTTTGAAAAACTTGTGTGTTTCTCTTGAGAAAGTGATCAAGACGTTTTTGAGTGTTCTCTAAACATCTTGTTGATTCTTGATCATCTTTGAATGTGATATCTCTCAACCATCATCACACTTGAAGAATCACTGAGTTTCAACCTTACCCAAGTGGGGTAAAATCTCTCTAACTTGATTCTTGTGATTTTGTTTGAGTAAATCAGTTTTGTGCTTGAGTTTATATCTTGAAAACTGATTTCGTTTTGAATAATGTTTGTAAAACCCTTTTTGATCTTCATATCATTGTATCTTGTTTAGTGGTTTCATAAATATTATGTGGTATTGATTCATGTGCTAAACTTTTAAAATATTGAATCAATTTCATAGATCATCACTTGAGTTAGTTGATTCTTGATCTTAATATTTTATACATTTAAAATCATCAAGTTTTGATCACCATTGCATATTGATTCTTGAGCTTTATACATATCATTAGTAGAATCAATATTTGAATTGTTTTCATATCATATATATTTGAATCGATTGCATTTGAACAAAAACTATTTCAACATATCGCATTATTTAAATATTTGTAGTTGGAATAGTGGTGTTAACTCATTCAAGATTGTGAGCTAATCATTGTTGAGAGTGTTGTAAAACACTTCTCCCTATCATTTGTAATATTGATGTATCGTTAATATGTTTGTCAACTGGGAGCATAACATACTATCGTAAGACTCGTAACCACACTCGTAAGTTGGTTACAGTGTGGCTTTCTAGTCAAGCCCTTGCGTAGGCTAGAGTATGGCTTTTTAACCAAACTCGTGTTGGTTAGTGTGTGACTTTCTAACCAAGCCCTTGTGTAGGTCAGCTTTTGATCTAA
Organism: Paratinospora sagittata; assembly: GCA_035771175.1. NCBI lineage: Eukaryota > Viridiplantae > Streptophyta > Magnoliopsida > Ranunculales > Menispermaceae > Paratinospora > Paratinospora sagittata. The sequence goes on along the minus strand of CM069613.1, from coordinate 12,254,199 downwards.
GTGGTTTTGAACTTAGTTTTTCTCCTTAGTGTTTTGATGCTTACAAACAATATAACAAATGGTGCCAATGTTTCTATCTAGTATATTTCAGCACCTAAAGATGGAGAAGAGTCAATACAAGATCTAAGTCTTCAAGTTTAAGAAGTCTTTCAAGCAAAGGATCAACCATACTTAAAGCTTGGACAACTTGAAGTAATGAAGACAAAAAGGTTTAGAGTCTTTATGTGTCTAGAATTAGGATGTAACCTTCTTTCATTTCCTATTGCTCAATCTTTCTAAACCTCATGCGTTCATACTTCACATATGCATAATTTTTGTAAAACTCATTCGTGCATTAAGTATTCTTTAAAAATCATTTCAAGTATTCAAAATGTTTGATTTATGTTTTTAAACTATTTTGAATCATAATTGCATTAGTTATAGTTAAAATGATATTTCTACAAAGTTTTTCAAAATAATCAAAATTGTTTTGATTTTTATCAAAATCTTGTTTGATTGTTTAATTGTTGATTTCAAAGTGTTTTAATCATCAAACTAAATATATTTCAATTATATTTTGATGCCCAAATAGGCCCATGTGTTTAGAATTTTGAAAAATAATGTTAACCCAAGTTTTCACATTCAAAGTATGCACAAATAAACTTTAACCCTTTAAAAGTATTTGATATCTTTCTCAAATGGTTTTGAAAATGTTTTTAGTGGTTCCGGAATGTTCTGTACATAAATATTAAGCTATTATATGCCTATATTTGTTCATATATATTTTCGAAAAAGAAAAACATCAAAACTGTGTGATGAGTCAGGACGCTAATTGAGTGTGAACAAGCTAATGCAAACTATCTCCATGAGCAAGCTACTGCAAACTGTTTGCATGAGCAAGCTAATGCACAATAAGTGAGCTAATGTGCTTGAGGGAGCTAATGCACAATAAGTGAGTTAATGTGCATCAGCAAGCTGATGCACAATGAGGAAGCTTATGCAAAAATCTGAAATTTTCTGCAACTTTTCTAGGCACATGTTTTCAACGGTCCAAAATCAGAATTTTCATCCCCAATGGCTATATTCTTGTGTCTAACGGCTATAACTTATTTCTAATCTATAAATACAAGTAGTTAGGCCATTTTTAACACAAGAGAAACAATCATGTGAATCTAGGGAGTGTTTTTCAAGATCAAATCATTTTTCTCATTTCAAAAACCTAGAACATAGAGATGTTGATTTGAAGATTGGATTTAAAGCTTTTTCTTGTGCATCATTCAAAGCATCTTCAAAATCATTCTCTTGAGTAAATATGGTTGCAAGAAAGGTATAAATCATTGTAAGGTATCTCTTCACCTTGAGCTTAAATTTTCATATTTTGTATTTGGTATTTGAATTTATGAGCTTCATTGTAATTGTTCTAATCACTTAGAACAAACATGATTCACTGTTTTCAGTCTTTTGGATTGTTTCATGGTTTGAAACAAACCAAGTAAAGTGATTTAATATCACTTGTGATTCCAATGTTGGAATCAAGACTAGTTTCATCCTTTCTCTTGAAAAGGATGTGTGGGTTCTTTCTTAGCCTGCAAAAGGAACATGGGTTCTTCCTTAGCCCGAAAAAAGGATAAACGGTCTTCTCCTACTCGTATGTTGAGAAACGGTCCTCTCACACCCGTAAGATGAGAAACGGTAGTTCTCACACACGTAAGTTGAGAAAGTGTACAGGTTTGATCTTCACCCGTAAGAAGATCAGTTAGTGAAGTTTGAAAATCCTAATTGAAAGATTAGGTAGTGGATGTAGGCCCAGCCGAGCCACTATAAATGCTTGTGTACTTTACTTTTCGCATTTTACTTTATGCTCATTAGATGTATTTATGCATTGAACGCAATTGAGTCAAGGAATCTCAAACGAAATTAGACAAGATTAAAAACGGCCATGACACCCAATTCACACCCCCCCTCTAAGGTGTACCAACAAGTGGTATCAGAGCGGGTGCTCACGTTTTTAGGTCTAACCGCCTAGAGCAAGAGATCCAATGGCCACAGTTTGATTTAGGTGATAACCCATTTTTACCTCCAATATTTAAGGTAGATAACTTCATGTTTTGGAGAATTAGGATATGAACATTTATTTAAGCTCAATCTTGTGTTCTGTAGGATATCATTTGTTATATGGAAAAATTGTTTCAAATGGACCATTCATACCCATAAAGACTAAATGAAATTGAAATCCCCAAACTTAGAAAATACCTCTAAATTATAGAATTAATTGGGCAAATCATAAGGTAGATACTTTAATCTCAAAACATGCCATAGGAACCTTAGAAATCACTTTAGGCGCTTCTATGTTATATGTTTATTTATATTATTTATGACATGTGGAAGTATTTAGGCTTGATAGATGATTTTGATATATTGCCTAAGATTGTCTGAATGTGGTTGACCACATTGAACATGTTTTTGATACTTAATCATATAGTTCAATATCAAAGAGTCAAACGCATACTAGGTATGCAACTTGGAAGTATGATTCAAATTTCATATATATTACTTCCATTCATCTTTGTGAGCATGCTTATACTGTATATTCTTTTGCTCACTTACTAAAAGCATACTTTATGCATTTGTGCTTGTATTAAATGATATGTGTATTCATAAATATTTCCACTCATTTAATACCTTAAGAAATTCGTGTATAATCATATTAATTGATTTCAGCTTGCTTAGATTTAAAATGATTGAATTGCTCATATATATGTTTGTATGCTCATGATCTTAGCAAATGGACTAGAATTAAGAATTATTCCTTAAAGTCCATATCTCTTGTACTTTATGATCAAAATGATTCATATCTTTTGAATAGTACAAGATACTTGCCTAGTGGTTGTGGCCTCTACATCAAATGTTAATCAAACAGCCACATCACTCACGTCCTTGGTGATGATCAAGCTTAGTCTAAGAATATTGATTCTTAGCAATCATAAGAAAACCTTAAAGGTCCCTTCTCCAACCCAGCCAAGGAAACCTTACTTTTGTTCCCTATGCTTATTATTGATCTTTGATCATAGAAAAGAGGTTTGTAAGGAAAATTAAATTGATCCTTCTTTTTAGCTTAATTAGAAATTTATGGGATCAATCAATGAAAAATAAAGATGGCTTTCTTAGAGACCTTGAATTAGAAACAAACACATTAGTCTCTAGAAATCATTGTTTAAGAGTAAGACTTATGATTCTTCAACCTTATCTATTTAGAAGTCTTAGTGCTCTTACAAGGATAATCAATTCACATAAGCCACTCTATAATTTGTAGACTTTAAAATGGTTAGATCTCACATGCTCTACTTGAATGAATACCGTATGCTAAAGTTTTCATTTACTTGTATTCATTACTTTAGAAATGAATTGAGAATAAATGACTAAAATGGTCATCACTCTTTCCAAAATATATTTTAGTCATATATTTGAAAAATGAACATTCTAGCTTTCATGAATAAGCACTGATGTGTGGCTTACTTATTTAAATTGTATCATCATGCTTAAAAGACAATGAATGCTTTGTTGCCTTCTATGCTTGGATGAATGCTTATTATTAGAAGGAAACATGTTCAAAATGCATTTTGACAAATCATGACTTGCACTTGTCGTTTCTATTTCATTGTCATGATTATGCTTGTTTGCATGCTCCAGTACAAAAAATTTATTCCACGAATATCTTTGAGCTTGCATATAGAATGTCATGTTTCATTATAAGTTTTGTTTTATGATCTTAAACAATCATAGAAACTTATATGGTCATGACAATGATCCTTCTAGGATGAATGAGTGCAATTGATATGTGTTTTCACTATTCATGTGCATTTATTCCTATTTGAAGGAAAGTTATATGGAAGGACTATCTTGACTTAAAATTTCTATCTTCTGAAATCTTAGTCATTTCCATAAACTAAAGTTGAATTTGTCTAAAGCTATTACACACTTTGAATCTTTCATGAGAAATTCAAATTAAGAGACATAGTTGACCATGAACCCAAATGCATATCAAACAAATAAGTCTAGTCAAATAGAAGTAATGATAAGGACTTGATTGACTGTTTTGTTCACAATTTACTTCTAAGTTATTCAATCCTTTAGTCATGTGTTTCATTTTTTTTTAAAAGCATGGTAAGTGTGTTATGCTTAATCTTGTATATCATTCATGTTTATCAATATTAAATGCTTGCAATATGAATGTTTGTATGATCTCTTTATACTCAATTGATGTGATGATATGAATTAAACAATGCTATATAGATGTTTACATCACACTATTGGTATCAATGAAAGTCATATAGCTAGGTCTTAGATTACTCACCTTTCATATCTTTCCTATGCTAGTTTACATCATGATCATGTTTGTTTTAAACTTATAGAATTATGTCTATGCATGACTCATGTATATGCGAATCAATAGGCCATGTACACAATTACATATCATATGCCTATATATCTTGAAAAGAAAATTGCCTATACTCATAACTATCATCTTTTGGCATTCTCTTTTCATGAATAGTTGACTTTGATGCATTCTCTTCATCTTAAATCATATAAGCATCGAATTCTTCAATATTTGATTTCTAATGAGTGCGTACTCTTCAAAACTGCTTTTCTTTAGAATCAAACAATCTAGGCTATGCTTCAATTGAAATTATTTGCCTAGTATATGAAAGTGAATGTATGCTATTGCTTGAATGATCTCTAGGAAATTTAGCTATCTTTAGGCTTTGTTCTTCATATGATATATCTACATATGCCTATACTTTGGAAAGCTCATGATTTTCCATTTTCACATGACATTGATGTTGTGCTTAAACCTTAAACCTTGTGTGCATCAATTGCTTGTGATTTTGATATCTAATGGATGTCATGTACTACAAAAATATATTTTGCATCTTATTAGAATCATGATAGCTAGGCCTTGCTTAATGATAAGCTGAGTTTTAGATTAGTATTTTACATGTTAATTTCATAGGTTTTTAGGTGCGTTGAGTTAGTTTTTAGACATATTTGCATTAATTAGTTCATTTAGTGTTTTAGGTTCATTTAGATATTTTTAGGAGTTTTATAAGTTATTTTCATGAATAAAATACATTAGGCTAGTTTAGGAAAATAATAATGATTGTTAGGTATTTTTCCTAAAGTCAATTGCATCCTTTTTATATTAATTTTGTCAATATTTTACAAGCTATACATAGTGCATATAGAATTATACATGTTAATACACACTTGCATATAATATAAATCATTTACTTGTGTTTTGTGTTTTGTTTTGTAGGAAAATAAAGAGCTTTGAATGTGGATCCATGTTGCAAAAAGAAGAGCCACAAAAAAGCCAGAAAAAATTGGAAAAAAATGGCTAAGTCCCAGTAGAAATGGTGTCTTGGCACCGCTGCACCCATCGCGACGCTCCGATAAGGGTTTGCACAAAAAAGAAGAAAGACATGAAGTAGTGCCGTGGCGCTACGATTTGGTGCGAGAGAGAGAGGTTTTTGGGGGCCGTTTTGTTCTTTTGCATGGGGATTTATAAATTTGCCTTTTAGGGTTTTATTGGAAATCCATCTTATCTTAGTTTAGGGAGAGAAGAACAGTAGCCGTAGAGAATAGAATAGATTCGGTTAGGGTTTTGAAAGAGAGGCAAGTGAAGGATTGAAGAAGAAGAAGAGTTGCAGGTTCGAGACAAGAAGAAGAATGAGAGTCCACCATTGACAAAGGGGGTTTCTTCATTTATCTTCTAATCTTAGTTTGTTTCCATGTTTTCTTCTTTAACTCTTTCTCTTGTATTTATGAATTTGATTATGAACTAAGTAGATAATCTAGAGTTTTGATTTAGCTTTGTTGGATATTGTAATTGAGTCATTGTGTACGTGTTTTTGAGCAATCTTTTGGGTTTATTTATGATTCTCCATGCGTACGTCTTTCAAATTGTTGATTACTCTTAGAATGAACTTAGATTTGGTTTCTTACACTCGAGAGAGGTGTTATCGAATTAGAGCAAGAGTTTTGTAACCTAGGGTAGAGTATCCAGTCGAGAGACCTACAAAACCCTTCGAAATCCATTAAAATGAATCATAAAACCTAAGGCATTCTTGATCTAAAGGTTTATCACTCGAGAGAGGGAATTGATAGATTGAGAGTAGATATTTAAGCTATCACTCGAGATAAGGGTTTGAATGAAAAAGGATTCGGGATTTATAAATTTCAGAAATTAATTCATTAACACAATTATTAGAAATCATGAGAGACAACATAGTGAAATCTAAATTCTAGAACTATAAATCCATTGATTTCTCTCCAATTTCCATTTATCTTGTTTGTTTTTTATTTGCCTTTGTTTAATTTGCATTTTATCATTTAATTCATTCCACTTTTTATCACCTAGATAAAACCATTAATCATTGTAGAATAGGGAATTAAGATTAGTAAAATTACCTTCTCTGTGGATACAATAACCCACTCACCATGGGTATTATAACTTGATAATTCGTACACTTGCGAATTAAATTTACGCTATCACTTAATCATAAATCATTTTACCTATGCTATGGAACTTAATGTATGCTTGTGCTTAATTTTTCACACATGATAGAGCACACTCTGTATTAGGCTTGGATTGATTATCAAATTCATATTTATGCCGAATACTATGAAAATGATTGCTTATGCCTAAAATTCTTTATGAATTCATCTTTTAGCAAATATTTCTCATCTTTCATCTAGATGCCTTTTATAAATTTAAATTCTTTTGTGCATCTACATGACTTTGTTCTTGGCTATGCTATGCAATATTCCAAAATATCATCTATCTAGGTAGCCTATGAATGTTTAGCTAAAACTTTTTATTTTCTTATCTTATCATGTTGTATTTCTCCATGTGCTTGAACATTACATCTTGAATCTCATGTGCGTATCTTATGGTATGCCATCCTTATGCATTCATATGTGCTTAATCATGGCTCGTTGTCATGAATCCTCTTGAGTTTGAGTGCATAGATTTAGGGGGAGTCTCCATCTCTTTTTGAAAGGGGGAGCTTTGGAGTTTTGATGCTATGCTATAGGATTAACTTCATGGGAATCTGGAAAATTCTTCCCACCTTTTTTATAATGTCAAAGGGGGAGAAATATAGGAGAAATAGGAGAGAAAAATAGTTGAATCTTGATAAACACCATTGGTTGGTAGTATGTGTGTGCTCTTAATACTTCATATTTATGATCATACTATCTTGCATGATATAGTTATTATGTTTATCAAGTTTATATTGTTTGTCATCATAAAAAAGGGGGAGATTGTTGATCTAAGTGGTTTTGCATTTAGTTTTTCTCCCAAGTGTTTTGATGCTTACAAACAATATAACAAATGGTGCTAATGTTTCTATCTAATATATTTCAACACCTAAAGATGGAAAAGAGTCAATACAAGATCTAAGTCTTCAAGTTTAAGAAGTCTCTCAAGCAAAAGACCAAAGCAAAGGATCAACCATACTTAAAGCTTCGACAACTTGAAGGAATGAAGACAAAAAGGTTGAGAGTCTTTATGTGTCTAGAATTAGGATGTAACCTTCTTTCATTTCTTATTGCTCAATCTTTCTAAACCTCATGCATTCATACTTCACATATGCATAGTTTTTGTAAAACTCATTCGTGCATTAAGTATTCTTTGAAAATGATTTTCAAGTATTCAAACTATTTGATTTATGTTTTTAAACTATTTTAAATCATAATTGCATTAGTTATAGTCAAAATGATATTTCTACAAAGTTTTTCAAAATAATCAAAATTGTTTTGATTTTTTTCAAAATCGTGTTTGATTGTTTAATTGTTAATTTCAAAGTGTTTTAATCATCAAACTAAATATATTTCAATCAAATTTCCATGCACAAATAGCCCCATGTGTTTAGAATTTCAAAAAATCATGTTAACCCAAGTTTTCACATTCAAAGTATGCACAAATAAACTTTAACCCTTTAAAAGTATTTGATATCTTTCTCAAATGGTTTTGGAAATGTTTTCAATGGTTCCAGAAAGTTCTTTACATAAATTTTAAGCTATTATATGCCTATATTTGGTTTTCATTTCATATATATTTTCGAAAAAGAAAAACATCAAAACTGTGTGATGAGTCAGGACGCTAATTGAGTGTGAGCAAGCTAATGCAAACTGTCTCCATGAGCAAGCTACTATAAATTGTTTGCATGAGCAAGCTAATGCGCAATAAGTGAGCTAATGTGCTTGACGGAACTAAAGCGCAATAAGTGAGCTAATGTGCTTGGAGCTAATGCACAATAAGTGAGCTAATGCGCATCAGCAAGCTTATGCGCATGAGGGAGCTAATGCACAATAAGTGAGCTAATGTGCATCAGCAAGCTGATGCACAATGAGGAAGCTTTTGCAAGAATCTGAAATTTTCTACAACTTCTCTGCAACTTTTTTGGGTACATTTTCAACGGTCCAAAATCAGATTTTTCACCCCCAATGGGTATATTCTTGTGTCTAGCGGCTATTACTTGTTTCTAATCTACAAATACAAGTAGTTAGGCCATTTTTAACACAAGAGAGACGACCATGTGAATCGAGGGAGTGTTTTTCAAGATCAAATCATTTTTCTCATTTCAAAAACCTAGAACATAGAGATGTTGATTTGAAGATTGGATTTCAAGCTCTTTCTTGTGCTTCATTCAAAGCATATTCAAAATCATTCTCTTGAGCAAATATGGCTGCAAGAAAGGTACAAATCATTGTAAGGTCTCTTTTCACCTTGAGCTTAAATTTTCCTATTTTGTATTTGGTATTTGAATTTATGAGCTTCATTGTAATTGTTCTAATCACTTAGAACAAACAATAGATTTATTGTTTTCAGTCTGTTGGATTGTTTCAAGGTTTGAAACAAACCAAGTAAAGTGATTTAATATCACTTGTGATTCCAATGTTGGAATCAAGACTAGTTTTGTCCTTTCTCTTGAAAAGGATGTGTGGGTTGTTTCTTAGCCCGCAAAAGGAACATGGGTTCTTCCTTAGCCCGAAAAAAGGATACACGGCTCTTCCTTAGCCAGCAAAAGGAACATGGGTTCTTCCTTAGCCCGAAAAAAGGACAAACGGTCTTCTTACACCCGTAAGTTGAGAAACGGTCTTCTCCCACCCGTTTGTTGAGAAATGGTCCTCTCATACCCGTAAGTTGAGAAATGGTCCTCTCACACTCGTAAGATGAGAAACGGTAGTTCTCACACCTATAAGTTGAGAAAGTGTAAAGGTTTGATATTCACCAGTAAGAAGATCAGTTAGTGAAGTTTGAAAATCCTAATTTAAAGATTAGGTAGTGGATGTAAGCGCAGCCGAACCAGTATAAATACTTGTGTACTTTACTTTTCGCATTTACTTTATGCTCATTAGATGTATTTATGCATTGAACCCAATTGAGTCAAAGAATCTCATAAGAAATTAGAAAAGATTAAAAATGGCCAAGACACCCAATTCACCCCCCCCCCTCCTTGGGTGTACCAACATTAGCGTGTGTGGCTTTCTTACCAAGCCCTTGTGTTGGTTAGTGTAAGGCTTTGAGCCAAGCCTTTGTTTTGGCTTTTGTAAATGGCTTCTAGTCACGCCCATAAGTTGACTAGCCAATAGTGTATTGAGAAATCCCGATCATGGTGATTGGGTAGTGGATGTAGGTTTAAGGGGAACTGAACCACTCTAAATCATTGTGTCCATTTATTTTCCTGCACTTGTTTATTTTGATCGTTATCTACTGCGCACTTTATCTATTTAATTATTTTAACCGAAAGGTTACTCAAAAATCCGCCAAGTCCAATTCACCCCCCCTCTTGGTCTATAATAGTAGGCCAACAAAATTTTCATGATTTCGGATCCCCGGATGATACTAATTTGGAATTTGAGCATTACTCTTATAATTGTACCCCCTATTATTCACATAATTCACATGTTCTTCCAAGTCATCTACTCCAAAATACCCCATACTTGTTGGTGCCATTTTTTCAACTAAGGGTTGTGTTTTTTGTATTTAAGCAATTTGATGAGATAAGGTTGACATCTGTGCCGACAACATTGTAATGGGGTCAACCTCAAACACGCCAGCCACTTTCTTCACCAAAAATCTCTCATTAGGAATCTCATAAGTGTTGGAAGCCATTTCTTTCAATAACTGGAGAGCTTCCTCAACCGTTTTTCCCAACAAATTAACCCCAGCTGCCGCATCCACTAGAGTCCGTGTAGAAACAATCATCCCATTGTAGAACATTTGAATTTGCATTCACACTTGAAAACCATGTTGTGGACACTTCCTCAGCAACTCTTTGAACCATTCCCAAGATTCATACAGTGACTCGGTCTCCAATTGTTTGAATTGACCAATTTCAACACGCAATTGGGTCATCTTCGCCAATGGAAAGAACTTTTGAATAAATTTCTAAACTAACTCTTCCCAAGTAGCAATACTCCCATATTGCAACCCTTGCAACCAAGCTTTGGCCTTATCCCTCAAAGAGAATGGGAACAACCTCAGTCTGATAGTCTCTTCACTCACACCATTCATCTTGACAGTGTCGCATTTCTCCAAGAATGATTGGATGTGGATCATTGGATCTTTTATTGGAGAACCCTCACATTGATGTTGTTGGATCATTGTTACCAACGCCGACTTCAACTCGAAGTTGTTCGCATTAATGGGTCTGGAATAACCGATTTACAGTAGTCCCTAAGAAGTAATTGGTTGTTTTCGGCGTCCATTGCTTCTTGTTCAACTCTTCTTTCTCTTCATAAACGTTCGAAAGTACATTTAATCTCAGGATCTAGTGGCACTACATTAAAACTTCTTGTTCGCCGCATAAACCTCAAATAGCCTACAAAATAGAAACAAAGAGGAAAAAAATCAGAAAAATTCTAGAAAAAGTCTAGATTAGAATTTAAATCAATTACTAACGATATTAGTAAAAAAAAATGAAACGATCCCCGACAACGATGCCAAAAAAATTTTCACTATCAGCCGCAAGCGTACGGCGTCAAGTAGTAATAAATCGATGAGAATCAGGTTGTCGTCCTCTAGGATTATACACTATTTACTAAATATCGTTTTCACCAATTTTTAACTTTATCTAAACAATCAAAATATGATTCAAGCAACTAAACAATTAAAGAAAAGTAAATAGATAAGCAATCAAACAATAAATATATATCAAGATAGGAACACTTAGAGGTTAAACTTCACCTTACCGTCAACTATGTAGATTAGATATGTTTATCATTAATATGTTCTTCAAGTTTATAACTCAAAAATCCTATAGTCTCTAATTCCCTCTCTCGAGTGTCGAATTAGAACATATCACCAAGGAAATGGTTTCGATCTCTCGATAAAAACTAAAACCCTAGCGACTCATTACACTTTGTGATTTTTCTCTACAACTTCAAAATATCTCATAAACCTCTCCATTCTATGATGATCTTAAGTTATATTTCCCTTAATCCAACTCAAGGAACCCTCTCTCGAGTGCCGCCCCCCAATTCTATGAACATTTAATCCATGGCCTAGAGATCAAAAACATTAAACCTAGAAAAATATAAAAAAATTGTGAATAATCAATTAATGATAAAACATAAATCCAATTAAAACATAGTATCTAGTATCAGATTCATCTACCCTCTAGAATAATAGTTTAGTTCATAACTTGAAAAATAGAAACACAAAACATGATTATGAACCCAAACTTGAGCATAGAAATCAAACTTTCAACTCTTGGATTTGAAATTCTCTTGGTTGTCTCCAACTTCAAGCTCTTCTTCTCCAATTCGTTTCAAGTCATCTTGCCTTGTTCTTCTCTCTATGATGCCTTTGAAACCCTAATCAATGAAGTATTTATAGGTACATGCCAATAGGAACTCAAAATAAAAACCTTAAAGTCGCACAAGTCACTGTCCATGAAATTTTTCTTTTTAACTCCTGGGCACCGCGGCACCTAGATTGGGCACCACAGCACTGAGTCTCTGGACTGCTGCTCTTTTCTTCTTTGTTTTCTCTTGTGGACTTAGCCCTGCTACTTAGAGATTTTTTTGGATCTCCTTGACTAGGTATGTTCATGTATCTTCATTTCATCTCCATGTAACATGTTTCCATCATCCAAATCAACTTTCAACACATCTAAATTCCTACAAAACAAAGCCAAACTAATGAGTAACACACTTATATAATCAACTTAACCAACTTATAAATGTAAAAACCGAAATAAAGCATCAAATACCAAAAAATGACTAAACTAACATCTAAACCAAAACTAACAGAAACCATCCTAATAAATGAATAAACTAACCTAAAAATCATCTAAAACCTACTCAAAACATATCTAAATATCTAACTCATCAAGCTTACCTCCACGACTTGATCTCCCTGATCAAGTTTCTCAAAACCCCACTAACGATCCTACTTCAGAGGTGAAGATCAAAACTGTTTACACACTCAATCCAAAGTGTAACCAATAAAATGATGTTTGAAACTCAAAAAACACTTAGAACACCTGAAAACAAATTAACGTGCAAATGGTTTGTTAGTTGTGTCTCTCAAAGAGCACAACATAGGGGACCGCGCTAGCGACAATGGCAAACCAATAAGTTAAGTGACCATGCTGGGAGGGCGTTGCTCACCTTAAGAAGCGTGTTGGTCAACCACTTAGTAGTAAAACTAGATTTTCTTTTCGAAAAACTTTGCACAAACACATTTAAATTGAATCAAACACTTTAAACGTCTGTGGCGACCCTAGTTTCAACTCAAGAAAACATCAAGTCGTCGGGCTATTACCCTCTCCAATAGAGTACTAGTAACCCTCAACCTCTATTCATGTCACCATTTCCATAAACATTCAACTATGAACAAGTCACACAAGGCATAGATCAACACAAGACAAAGATAATAAACCAAAATGCAGAATTATCATGAAAAGTTAAGTAAAGTAATAGTTATTATAACTATCCATATGCAAATATAATCTCAAAGTTCAATGAAAATCAAACATCACCTAACGAATTCGAGACGCTTCTCGCTTCATCTAATACTCACCAACAAGAAGTGATGGACTCCACATTGGGAGAGAGAGATCAAAACACAATATTCTTGCCTTTGTCTAGGATACTACAGGATCTCAAAAAATAAAGAAGTAGAATGAGCTTATAGCCCATTGAGATGATCTCGCATATCCACCATCACACATACTCACCAATAGATTGAAAACCATGCACACATCAATCATCTCAGAGGTTCTGAGTACTACTGTCACATGTGCAAGTTGTGAAAATAGATATTTCTATTAAGTACACATTTCCATAAAAAATTCATAGTTCAAAGATCAAGTTACACACCGATCATATAACATAAGTATGTCCTAGATACTTCCAGACCTATGAAGCATCAAAGCTATTGTTCTATAACAGCAATCGAGATCTTATTCCAATGGTTGGTTGCTATTGAAAGTCCTCTAGACGCCCAGTCGATGACGTCCCACCCATGAGGTTATGTCTACCCATTAGAATACCCCTAGATGTCCAGCCGATGATGACTCAAACAGTAGACCTCACACGATTCATCACAATCTCAACCACTTCCATAACCAACCACATAGAATTTTACCCAAAATTTTATGCATGATCCTAATATGCAAGTCTACATTTATGGCATAATAGTTTCATCATATAGTCAACAACTACATTAGAGTAATTGGCATGCTAGTATTCCAACATTTCCATATTCACGAGCATGAATTACATCACCATAAAATCTTAAACATGTTTTCTACATCAACAAACATAAGCATGGATAAACATCAGATAATACAAAAACATGAATAACAACCTAAGACATTTCACAAGCATGTGAATTTACTCACATTCATGTAAACTAATTTAGTTTTCTAACATGGATACATGATAGGCATACTTGTTCACATCATTCATGTAAATAAACTCATCTATCAATATCTCATGCTAACGTCATTCAATAATAGGCATGAAGGCATGAATCATGATATAAAACATTCTTTACAGGTATGATGATATGCATATAACGGGGGAATGAAATCCACTCATGGCAATATTGTTACCAAACTAGTTCCTTGTCTTAGAAACCTCCACCTCACTTGCATGTGCTCACTTCCTAGCATTCACAAAGACATACCACACTGAATCACTTTCTAACATAATGGATCCAACTAATATTGAACGTTAGTTCATCCTTTATTTAATCCATGAGATTGATTCATCTCATCTTATCTTGTCTATACAAGTCAAACCCTATTTTAATAGCCATATCTAGGCTAATCCGGGTGTTTCTAGTCCAAGCACCCAACAACCTTGATTTTAAGTTAAATTCATATCCATAAACCCAAGCATAAGTGCTTCTAACTATTACATCAACATAAGTAATTCTCATGTAGTTCTTAATTAGTAAATCTTCCATGATTCTTGGACAACAAGATAACTCTCAAAATCATGGGAAAGGGTCTTTTCCATCATTGCTTCATTGATAATAACCAAGATTTTTAAGAAAATAGCAAGAGAAACTACTTATCTAAAGGTCAAGCCAATAGTCTCTTGGTTCCTTGATGAACAAGCAACTTTCCCATGTCCATCAAATTCGCCTTAATCTCCTCATTATTACTCAAAAACATGTTTTAACCATCAAAAAACTTTCAAAACTATCATTATAACCCCAAGAAACTCATACAAAACCATTAACATAACTTGAGCATAATGACTTTGAGGAATAAGAAATTCAAAATATAAAGATTAACCATGAAAAGCCAGAGATTATATGTGACGCCCCGAAAATTATTTCATCTAGCCCATAACCCAATTGCACTTTGCCCAAACTCTATGTGTTGCCTTGATATGGTTGGTGTTTGTTTGATGGTTGTTTAATGTTTGTATAGTTGATGCTTGATAATGTATATAAATATGTGTATTATAAATTGTATATGGGTCATGTTAAATTAAAGTATAGTGCATATGTTATTATTTATGCATGGGTCCATTAAACCATGAATTGATATGGGTTAGGATTGATTGAATAAAAGGATAAATGAAAATAAAAATTTGGTGTGTTAAATGGATTGGACATTTAAAATAAATGCAAGCATGAGATTCGTTAAAGTACATGTGGTTGGTATGGGTAGTATGAGACCAACACATGTGAAGGTTGGTGCATGAAAGTGGACAAGTGTCCCATGCCCACTTCTCTTCTCCAAGAAAGTGAGGTGAGTGGAGGAATCAAAAAAGTGCTACAATGAGTGGAGGGAATCAAGGAAGTGCTAGAAAGTGAGGTGAGTTGAGAGAAAGGAAAAAAATAAAAGAAAAGAAGAGAAAGGAAAGAAGAAGAGAAAGAAAGAAGGATTTGCTTGAGGAAAATCTCTGCAATGTTTTCATCAAAGTGTTGGATCTTCGGGATATATGTCAGATTGAGCTCAAAGTTTGTCAGCAAGTTCGTAGCTTATGGTTCTGTATTCTGAACGGT
Organism: Paratinospora sagittata; assembly: GCA_035771175.1. Taxonomy (NCBI): domain Eukaryota; kingdom Viridiplantae; phylum Streptophyta; class Magnoliopsida; order Ranunculales; family Menispermaceae; genus Paratinospora; species Paratinospora sagittata. Next base: position 12,238,682 of record CM069613.1, on the reverse strand, counting down.
GGAGATCTTGATTATAGGTTTCGTCTAAGAGATCTAACCTCTCAAACAAAGCCGGTCGGAAAGTCCAGATTTCTCGCACCATTTCACTCAAACTTATAGACATCCTTAGGGTTGCTTGTATTAGACCTAAATTTAGAATATGAACTTAGACCTTTCCAAATAGCTTGCATATCAACTATGTTGATGAACCCATGATGCAAAATCAGTGATATACATGGCTGAACATGGTGACCTAGTGTAAATCGGCAATATGGCCTAAGTATGAAAATTTTCATATTTTAGGGCTTTTGATGCTTTTGGCCTAGAATCATTGAATTGATGCAACTTATGTTTAATTAAGCATGATTAGGGTTGATTATGCTACTGATTTGGTGGTTGTGACCATATCATGGGTTAGGCCTACTTGTGATCAAGTGACCCAATTTGGGCATGTTTATGCCTAAGGAATTGAAAATCAGTATTTTTGATTAATAAAATGGTTTATGAATGAGAACTATGCATTAGAAGCCTAAGTCATGTGATTTGAGTTGAATGATGGGATTAGATGGGATTTAGGCCTATTGTCTATATGTGGGCTGATTTAGGGTTGATGTGTAATGTCTATGTGATTGAGCATAGAAATTGATGTATGTTTCAGGATCTTGATTGGGTTGATTCGGTTTGGTGGTCGTGTGTGGTTAAATACTCTCGCGAGGCTTGGTTGTGAGTAGACTTCATTTATGATTATATTTTTTATGTCATCATATCACTTATATATATTGTATGTTGAAAGCATGAATGTGTTCTATTGTTTTGAATGATGCATTGATTTGAGAAAGCCTTATGACTTTGGTTGGGCCCATCTATCTGGCTAATAGGGAGACTTAACCTTGTCATAGGAGGGTTTTAAAAAGGAAATGATTGGGGTCAACGGTACGGTGAAATAGACGTGCACTAGTAACCCCAAATAAACATGATTGGGGTCAACGGTACGGTGAAATGGACGTGCACTAGTAACCCCACTGCATGTGGAATGTAGATCCAAATTGATAAGCTTTTTCTTGCATCGAACTTATTATAAATGCTTGATATCTATATGTTATGAGCTTTTAATCATGCTACACATTGACATGCATACATGATGTTTATTGATGAGTATTGATAGCATATTTGAATTCTATTCACTGGGCACCTTTGGCTCACCCTCATTTTTCTCTTTCAGGTCCTTCTGTCCCGAGTAAGGGCAAAGGAGTAGTCATATCTTGAGGGCCTTGCCTGCGAGAGAATCCAAGGCCTCGATGTGAGTTGAGAGGCATTTTGATTGAACTGTGTTTTAAATTATGAAGTATTATATTTTGGATTATGTAATTATAACACTTACCACATTGTAGTATGGGTGAGTTGGGACTTGTTAGATAGACCATGTGGGCATATAACGGTTTTTATTTGTACCCACAATTTTGGACTTTATGTGTATGTCAATTTTAATGGACTGTAGGGATTATGATTTTATTTATGGTTCATTTTTATGGATTATCTCTTGTCTTCGATGATTAATACGGTTGGTAGTTTTGTTTAGTAACTTTTGATATTATGTCGTTGTTTGAGATAAGGCTCATAGGGTCTCAACCACCTCACGGGAGTTGAGGAGTGGTCGGAGATGCCTACGCTGGGCGTCCCGCCCCGGCATTCCGCACTCCATTCCCTACAGGGTTGGTGGTCTGGGGTGCGGGGTGGCCACATTATACCTCCAATATCTTACATTTGGTGATTAGAAGCTCTAATCCACCCATTTGGAACCCCTTTGGATCTCCCACAAATACCCCCATTTGCCCCTCCCAGGTTTTCTCCTTTAGAGAATATTGGAAAAGTTGGAAATGGGAGAAAAATCGAGTTTATATAAGACTCTACACATGGAAATGCATTTCCAAAATCCTAAAACGCGTTTTCGGAGAAGAACCAAAAATTTGCTCTCGGGTGGTGGAGGGGAAACACGTTTCTTATGGTGGAAATGCGTTCACACTATGGAAATGTGTTTTGCTCAAGTGGTAACGCCATTTCTCACTTTGGCAACGCGTTTCTCCTACCACTTTTCAGGTTTTTTGCAAGTTTTCTTCTCTATTTTCGTCATTTCCGAGTCCCGGTACTTCATGAATGGTGGTTGGCACTAAAATTTGGTTTTCTAAGGTTCTTAACATCTCATTTTAAGATTCATTTGAGTCTTCAAATCAATAATTTGGGGTTTCTATGGGTTCAAAGTATCCAATTTCCTCAAGGTATTAGGTATATGTTCGATATTTTGCCTTAATACTTTAGCGGGGCGTCACAACATCATTTTAAAGATTTGAAAGCACTTGAAACCATTTCCATTGAAGTTAAAAATAGGATTGGAATCATTTTCAAAACATTTAAGATCAAGGATCATTTTGAAAACTTAGGATAGAAACTTCATTTGAGCAATCTTAGAGTAGATTCTACAACCTAAGATCATCTAAACAAATACAAAATAAATATTACAATGATTTATGTTGATCTTGAGAAATCTTCACGCTTAATCCTTTGATATGATTGTGGTGGTCTTTCAAGTTGAAACTCTCAATTGAGATGATTAGTACATGTGACACATGTTGTTTATAATCATCGAAAACCCATCATGGGGGTCATTGGATGTTAGTAAGGTCCCCAAAGTCTATTGAGTTTTAGTCCATTTGCTCTTTTGTTGTTTTGGATCGCTGCCCCTTGTGTAAATTTGTGCATATTCTCTTAATAAATATTCCTTTTTTCTTCATAAGAAAAGTCCGAAGACTTCTTTCCATTAGAACCAGATACTACAGTTCTTTGTATCTAATGGTCTTCTCTGAAAAAGAAGACACGAATATCACGTTTTAAAAAAGGCTAGGTTATACACTAGAACATGTATATAATATAATGAATATAAAATATGATGAAGAGGCTGTGACGTATGTGGAGGCCGAGATTGCATTTTTGTACTCACTAAGCTAGGGATGCCAAATTGCTGACCTTGGATTAAGAGATAAGCTAGAAAAAATAGAGTTGTACTAATACAAGCAATGAATCATTCATATGAAAAACAAGACACACAAAATTTTAATTCATGATAAATATTAGTGAAAATCCATTATATCATAAACAAATATTAAAAACTCATACCTATAAAATTCGGAATAATAAAATCATTGAAAAACATACGTTTTGTTAAAGAATAAATTTATTCTTTAAATTTTAAATATATATATATAAACAAGAATATGACATCAGTGGAACATTGATGTATAATGACTAATTCTACGAACTCATGAGAAAGAGTGAGAGAGTATATGCGTTTTTCCTTTTTTTTTTCGGTTATTTTTTTGCTTGTTTTACATGTAGGGTCATGGATTATAATGTACTATTTGTAACGCACGCCAAAAATTTCTTGAAAGCTTATGGCTATTATTTTCTTCATTCTGCTGTAAATACCTTTAAAATCTCATTCTTGATTTCTAATTTTAAATTAATTTTTTAATTATTTAGCGGAATTGTAGTAATTTCATCAAATTAACTTTTTCCTGGTACTTCTTACCTTCCTCCACTTTTAAAGGCTTAATTTAGTTGATATTTTCTAATTTTTTTTTCTCTTCAATTAGAACATTTTATATTTATTTACCTCTTTTATTATTTAAAATATATAATAGTTTTTATCTTCTAATTTCATTAAAAATATAACACTTTTAGTAAGAATAGCAATACTTAAAAAAATCTTAATATTTTAAAAAATTATAATTATTCATATGCAACACAGGTGTACACATACTAATATCTGTACTATATATAATGCCAAAAGTTTCTAAAGATCTGATTATTCTTCCATAATACTCTTAAAATCTTATTCTTGAGTTTTAATTTGAAGTGCTTTCAAAAGAAAAAAGTTTTAATTTTAAGTTTTTAGGTTTAAGGATTTAAGTTACTGTAGTAGTTTAATCAAATTAATTTTTCCCCACTTTTTCTTATCTTTCCTTCACTTTTTATGGCATTATATAAATTGATATTTTTCAATTTTATCATCCTTAATTATAATATCTTACGCTTATTTTATTTACCTTTTTTTATTTAAAATATTTTTTTATGTATAATACTCAAAGATCATAAAACTTAGAATTTTATAATTTTTAAGGTGTGTACACAGGTATACATACTAGTGCATATGTTACGGAAAGAAAAATCAAACGCCCAATCGGACAAATATTAAGGAATGAACCAGCCCAAGCGACCATATATCACCCTCCCCCCTATCACGGCGGAACCTTTATGACTCGGTAAACACATTTACGGCGTCGCGGGAAGAAACAAGACTAGAGGATCAACACGGTTTTCAACTCGCAAGAACAAACGATCCAACTTCGTTCTAAAAGTCAGGTCATTGGTCAATAATTTTGTAGTCAAACTCATCTTTTATCCTCCTGGAATTCTTAAGTTCAATCTATATGTATATATAAATACATATCTTCCTCAACAACAGAACATATCTTGAATTAATATCGAATTACCTTCTTCCCTGCATTAAACCCATATTCATACTTGTTTAATTGCACCTTTCAACAAGCAAATTATGTACGCCTCACTGAAAAATTTCTTCATATTTTTCATCTTCCTCTCTTTCTTGATTTCTTGTTTCTGCCCCCTTACAGCGTCAAGAACTTTAAAAAATGATTCATTGTTGAAGTTCAATAACAATATGCTTCAGTCTCTCCGCGGAGATCCCATACCACCTTCTGGCCCTTCAGGTTGCACTCATATACCGGGAAATGGAGGCAGACCCTGCCCACCATTAAACTCAAAGAATTTTGCAGGTGGTGTTCCTGCTAAGACTGCACCATTCAACAACATTGTCATCAGTCCTTTTATTGCTTACAGAGATAACTAAGCTCATCGGCAACGTCAGACGTCTTACCCCTCGTAGGAAATGAGTGTTGATATTACTTAGGTTCTAGCATATACAGATGGACTATTTATTTATTGTTATTATTATTATTATTATCTTTTTTTTGTTTTCTTTGCTGGGAACTACAAATTTGAATTTATCAGAAGAAATGTAATTGTATTTATAGATTTGAAGTAAGGAATCTGTTTGATACGAAACGATGTCTTACACAAAGTCATAAATTAATCTAATTTACTTTATGAAATAATGACAAAAAATCGTCTGCATTTAAGCCAGTAAGAACATAAATATTCTATTATGTTACACCAAAAATTAAACGAACTCCAAGTCATAAACAATATTGTCCCAGAATCGGGAACAACACATCGACCAAACCCCAATTAGACCTTGCCTCGACCAAGGATGAGGAACAACATGTCTTGGCCATGGCCGAGACACACCTTGTTCGGCCAAGGTCGAGGCAAAACATGTCTCGACTGATGGCCAAGGCGACACATGCCTCTGTCGATGACCGAGGCATGGTTGACGATCGAGGATGAGTTCATAAAATTGTATATTTTTACTCTTAAAAATAGTATTTTAGATTAGAAAAATTAGTAAAAGGTTAGGAATAGTTAATAAAAATAAGAAATAGAAGAAAATAGTTTTTATAACTTTTAGGTCATTTTAGGTAATTTTAGTCAAGTCCTTAGTAAATTAAAATTAAAACTTATAGGAAAATTATATAAATATAATAAAGTGTCAAAATAGGTTAGTAAAAAAAAGTTAGGTTTTAAAAATAAGTTTAAATAAATGGAAATAGAATAGGCTAGTTAATTTTAGATAAAAGTTTATTGTAATGTTAGTTTAGTTAGGGAGCTGTTTAAACTAAGTTGCATCCTAGTGTAGTTTAGGTTGAATTTCATGTTAGAATATATTTCATATATGTTTCTAGGATCCTCACATTTATTTTAATAGGATATACACTTCCATTTAGGTCAACTTAATGAAATTAGTGTTTTTAGAGTCATTGTTCCTTCGGTTAGGGTTTTAGGCTAGTCGGGCCCAGATAAATTTGTGAAATTTGATAACAAATCTCTCAAACTTATTTTGATGGTTCTAATAGTTATTTTCTAGTGTTTCGATTCTTATTTTAAGGTTTCCATAGGTTGGAGATGTTCCGAGTTGCTTGATTGAACTGAGGCTGTATAGATCTGCTCCAACTGAGATACACCGGATCATAGTTTCTGTAAAAGGGTTCTTCTCAAAGTCTTCACTATTCATTTCATATACCAATAGAAATATCTTGAAGATACCTTTCCAAAAATCACAATATCACTTCATTCTGAGTTCGTTTGACACAATTCCAGATTGTTCCACTATTGTCCCAGTTATCAAATGAGTGATGAAGCTTTGACACCAAAATTATTTGGAGGACTTTCCAGCATGTTTGCAGCCCAATTTGAAGCCCAGAGATGAGGAAGACACATGCGAGAGGATTAGAGAATCCCAAAGAAGTGGAGAATGGATAAACTTGAAGAGTTAGAGGATTGAATCAAACTCATAAAAATCAAATCCCATTTTTTAGAGTTATCCGCACTAGAAGTTGGCTTAAACCTATTTTTTGGGGCTTAAAAAGCCTATAAATAGACCCTTATCCACGTATCTTTGAGATCCCTCTTCTTATTCCTTTTCGTTGGTGTTTAGGTTAGTTTATATTTCCATTTTATTGTTTTGAAGATCAAGGAGGGGAGATAGTGACAGTCTCCGGTGCTTTTAGTTTGTAAGTTTTATTATTTCTTAGTAAAGTTCTTTCTTATTTCTTTAGTTTTTATCTTTTGATTATTGTTCTCCATTTTATTTACTTATTTTCCATTTATTTGCTTTATTTACATACCTTGTCCTACATTCCAATGTTTATATAATAATAAAAAATAATAATAATATTATTATTTAGGTTTTCTAATTGTTAAGTTCTCTTCAAATATAATTTTTGTTTTATTCATATAAAAAATAGACTTCTATGAATTGATTTTAGAGTTTTAATGTAATCTAGGAGTTTTTATTTTATTTTAAAATTCTTGGTTTTTAAAATATTTTCTTAGTGTTTAGGAGCTTCTTTAATTTTATATTTTGCATGTTCATCTTTAATTCTTTTTTTTATTATTGCATTATTTAGTTTAATGTTTAAAAATACGTCACTTTTAATTTTCTTTTGACTTGGATTAATTTATTTTAAGTTAATTTGATTTTAAGATTAATGTTTCAAAATTGATACCAATCCCTGTGGGTTCGACCTTGGAAGTGCTACAATTACCTTGTACGCTTGCAACTATTTTTCACAACAAGCGCGCTCCTAGAGGAGCAGCGAGCTGGCTGCACCTACATGAGAAACCTAGGTCTCGGGATCCTCAGGGCAGCGAACTCCTATGGAAAGCAGAGCGCTAGGGTGCATTTGACTGAGAAACCTAGGTTTCGAGTTCGTTAGAGCAGCACGCTCCTTCAGAGACCAGCGCCTTGGTGCCTATTTCCTGATGACAAATGTTCTCGGGTTGCCCAGAGCAGTGCGCTCCTGTGAAGAGCAGCGAGTTGTTGCCTGTTTTTGGGCGACACCTATAAAGGGCCAACGAATATTTTTTTCTCATTTCTTCCTCAATTTGTGCCTTAGCAGCGAGCTTTCTTCGTAGCCCCAACATGCTCAAGCCACTCCAACCTTTTTTCAACCACTCTTCGCACCATTTCTTCGCATCCTAGGTATTCAATCTCTGCCCTAATCTCATTTTTTTCATTCCTTATCATCTTTGTGACCAACTTAGACTTTTTCTCGCCCAAAACCCTAGGTTTTTTAGCAATATGCCTCCCCGTAACAAAATGCTCACTCGCTCATAGCAAAAACAGGCTGCTCCACCATTTTCGGAGCAAGAACGAAGGGTTAAATCCAGTTACAATCGTCTCTCATCTTCTGCTTCACAACCACCACCTAACCCTAACCCCAATCATGAGGAAATTCTTCCCACCTTTGCCATAAGGGATGTCACACCCTGGGTTGCACAGTGTGCCCCCTACCCAGGTGCGGGCGCACCCCCTCGGGGCGAACGCTTAGCCATAGTACCACATAATATTGTCCCATCTCGGCCAGCCACGCTCCACAAGGACGCCGGACACCGAGATCATTTATCCATATTATTCACACTCCCATGAATAATATAGGGCCTCCCCCAAGTTCGAACTCGCAACCTCTTCCTCATAAGGTTAGATTTCGCAACTTGAGTATCCATTGAACCATTGGCTCAATGGGTACTCAAGTTGCGAAATCTAACCTTATGAGGAAGAGGTTGTCACACCCTGGGTTGCACAGCGTGCCCCCTACCCAGGTGCGGGCGCACCACCACGACCTCAGCCGTGTGGCGAACGCCTAGCCATTATGGATCCATAATATTGTCCCATCTCGGCCAGCCACTCCACGCAAGGACGCCGGACACCGAGATCATTTATCCCCCTGCACAATCCACAGCACAGGGAGGGCCTCCCCCAAGTTCGAACTCGCAACCTCTTCCTCATAAGGTTAGATTTCGCAACTTGAGTATCCGTATGTACATAAGGCCTTTTTGTCACACCCTGGGTTGCACAGCGTGCCCCCTACCCAGGTGCGGGTTCACCACCACGACCTCAGCCGTGTGGTGAACGACTAGCCATTATGGATCCATAATATTGCCCCATCTCGGCCAGCCACGCCACGCAAGGACGCCGGACACCGAGATCATTTATCCCCCTGCACAATCCACAGCACAGGGAGGGCCTCCCCCAAGTTCGAACTCGCAACCTCTTCCTCATAAGGTTAGATTTCGCAACTTGAGTATCCATTGAACCAAAATGGATACTCAAGTTGCGAAATCTAACCTTATGAGGAAGAGGTTGCGAGTTCGAACTTGGGGGAGGCCCTCCCTGTGCTGTGGATTGTGCAGGGGGATAAATGATCTCGGTGTCCGGCGTCCTTGCGTGGCGTGGCTGGCCGAGATGGGGCAATATTATGGATCCATAATGGCTAGTCGTTCGCCACACGGCTGATGTCGTGGTGGTGCGCCCGCACCTGGGTAGGGGGCACGCTGTGCAACCCAGGGTGTGACAAAAAGGCCTTATGTACATAAGGATACTCAAGTTGCGAAATCTAACCTTATGAGGAAGAGGTTGCGAGTTCGAACTTGGGGGAGGCCCTCCCTGTGCTGTGGATTGTGCAGGGGGATAAATGATCTCGGTGACCGGCGTCCTTGTGTGGCGTGGCTGGCCGAGATGTGACAATATTATGGGATCCATAATGGCTAGGCGTTCGCTCCCGCTGCGGTGGGAGTGCGCCCGCGTCTGGGTAGGGGGCACGCTGTGCAACCCAGGGCGTGACAAGGGATGTAACCAATGGAGCCTATGTGGGTTTTGAGTTTTTCAATAAGGCCAAAATTCACATTTTTGAACTCATTGATCACCAAGGTTGGGTCCCCTTCTTGACCTACCAAAACATATGGCACCCAACTGTAGCAAAAATCTTTTACTCCTGGCTTAAGAAAGCTTCAAATCAAAGGTGCATGCGTAGCATAGCCGTCCTAGGAAAGGACATTGATATCTCTTCAACGATCTTTGAGCAATCTTTCATTATCCCTAACGCCTTGGCACAAGTCCAAATGGTTGAAAACAAGTGTGTCTTCTCAAGCTACAACCAAATGGAAGCACTTCTCATGTGCTCTAAGTAAAAGGATTGGCCAGCTGGTTCCCCTGATAACCTAGTCAATACCACATTTCATCTGATTCCTAGGGTTGTGCATAATATCATCACTCATTACATTCAATCCAGGATTGGTTGTAAGGGACTTGTCAAACCCCTAGACCTATTCTTGACCTGGTGTGTCTTAACTAAGACACAGGTCAATTTGTCACACATCTTGATGGATTATGTAATGATTACTAGGCTTACATCTAGAAACATTCCCTTTGCCATGCACTTGACTCACTTATTCGAGGCAGTAGGGATAGAATTCACTGGTAAGTGTTGACCTTAATAGTTTTCCACTTAAAATTATCCTAAGTGTTTTGATGCTAACAAACAATATAATCATGGTGCTAATGGTTTAATTGAGTATGTTTCAACACCAAAGAAAAGTTAAGTGGCCAATACATGATTCAAGTGATCTCAATGTTACCCTGAGAGGTTCATCACTTAGCATGTCCCTAAGTATACTTGATAAAGTATATTTTGATGATCACAAACAAAATCACTTTCGGGGCTAACGAGCTTTTACCTATCTCAGCACCTCAGGAAAGCAAAAAGCCAAAGAACGATTCGATCAAGGAACTCAAGGTCATATCAGGCGTTCAAGATCATTTCAATCAAAAGGACCTCAATGATCATATCATGAGTTTAAGATCACTACACACGAACGATTCGATCAAGCTTTAAGTCAACATCTTTTGATCAACGTTCAAGACATTCAACTCAAGCTCGAAGTTCATTGAAGACCTCATAATGAAGAGTTGGATTTAACGATTATGAGAAATATGAAAAATACACAGTATTTAAGGTATATCTTTCTCTAATCGATATTGCTCAAATGTTTTTCAAAACCATGCACGAATCACTTGCATATTTGCATGTTTTGATCATACGCTTTATGGTATTTCAAATGATTTAATTTTGTATATTTAATTTGAAATTTACTGAGTTTTTATTCACATTTATTGTACTCTTAATCGGGAGTCAAAACTATTTTTCAAGAGTCTTTCTAGACGCTAATGTTTTAGCAGCGCTCTCCTGAACTTGTTAAGTCAGGACGTTGACGACTCATTAGGATGCTGATAACATTCAAGGTTGAATTGAACTGATTCATTAGGATGCTTACTTGTAAGTAGCGGCCTCCCTTTAGTCAACCTCTAAAGTTGTCAGTACGCTGACTCAGCATCAGCTTACTGAAAGATTTCTAAGTTCTTCAAAGAATTCATCTTTGAGGACGCTGATAGTTATAAGTTGAATAATATATCAGGACGCTTCTTGGATAGGAGCGCCCTCACCTTTGGGAATCAACATAATAACTTTCAGGACGCTGATTGTCCTTTAGCGCATTTTGTATTGTTCTTCAAATGTTTTAAATATGTGGTAGGACGCTTAAATAGTTGTAGTACCCTTGTGTTGTGTTTTATGTTTTTACTGGTAGGACGCTTACTCGGAAAGTAGCGTCCACATGCACTTAATTGTTTTAAAACAAAGTCAGGACGCTAACTGTGCATTAGCACCCTCAGGGTTAAGTCACCAATGTTGCAAAGAAAGTCAAGACACTTACGAGTTAGTAGCGCCCTCACTTCATTGTTCAACAAGATGCTTATACATAATGAGCGCCCTCAAGGAATAAAACAACAAAGTTGATATTATGCGTCAGGACACTGATTGTGGAATCAGTCTACTTTTTTCAGAACGGATCTTTGCACTGAGTCCTTATCAGAGATCTTCTCTGATACATGAATTAAGTTTTTCTAAAACTTTCCTTTTTCATGTAATCTGAAAAGAACACAAATGTTAGTGAAAATTGCAGTTGCCATTTTCGTAAAACATTCTAGCTGTGGTGTGTAAATGTTCACACTGTATTTGAATTTCAAATGTCTAACGGTTATTGTCTACCAAGCCTATAAATACCAACACTTTGAATCAAACAACTTGTCGATAAATTTTATTGTGCCAAAATCTTTTTGAATGTTAGGTCGTTTTCAAAATGTTTTCAACTGTTACAGTTTACAAAGTATTTTCACTAATACTTTACCTATTCAAAAGATTTTCATATTGTGCTTCAGTTATATTCTATCATTGAAAACATATTTTGATCTAGTTTCTACTCAAATTCACAGCACTAATTTATACTTTATATCAATCTTGTTGAAAAAAGAATTTAAGAAGTAGTTCATGAGATATACAGTTGTACTTGATTACATATCTTAAGTACTATATTGAACTACGTCAGTAGTTATGTTAACTACTGAAAACTGAACCAGAAGTTTTCATACTTATATTTTATATCTATTTTGAAAACCTTTTGTGTCCATGTTGTACACTGGTCCTTCATTTTCTACGTCAATATTTCATTAGTATTATATTGTTTTTGAAGAAGCACTTAATTGATTTGCATATCATACACGTTTTTTGAAACTGCACTTGAGCAATACCGAACATTGAAAGGTAAATAACTGTAAGTGTATTTCCTCTTAGCATTACGTATTTCAATTTATACATCTTTGTAATGCTATGCACATGAGCTTAATTGTAAAGTGTTCTACTCAGTTAGAACCAACATTATTAGTTTGTGTTGTAATGCTGGTGTGTTTCTGGATTGAAACAACCAGGACAAGTGAATTTAATTCATTTAATGATTTTAGGGTTGAAATCATGTTACGGTTCATCCTCACCTGCAAGTAGGAAAATGGTTCTTTCTTATCCCGTAAAAGGAACATGGGTTTTTCCTCATCCCAGAAAATGGAAATACAGTTTATCCTTAGCCCATAAAAGGATAAGTTTGCCTTTAACCTGTAAAAGGGCAGTTGTAACGGTTTGGTTCTAACCTGTAAGAGAATCAATTAGTGGATTGAGAAAATCCTAATCAGGAGATTAGGTAGTGGACGTAGGCTTGGCCGAACCACTATAAATCCTTGTGTGTTTTATGTTATGCATTTTACTTTACGGTTAGTATATGCATTTAGTTCCAAAGTATCATTGTATATCACTAAGTCATTGGAAAAGTTTAAAATTGACCATCACACCCAATGCACCCCCCTTTTGGGTGGTTCAACACTCAAGTCAACTCAAGTAGATCAAACAAAGTCAAAGGCAAAAGATTGGACGTGTTGACTTGAAGACAATGGATGAGAGCCTAGGTTGTAATTTTTCCTTGTCTCTATATTGCTCATTTATTTTCAATTTATCTGCATGCATGTATCATACTTTAAAATCATAAGTTTTTGTATGATCAAAATGTTTTTCAAATGTGTTTAAGTTTGGTTTTTCAAGAAATCATATTGTGGACTACGAAAAATTTTCAAAAATCAAATACCAAGTTTCTGTGTAAGCAGAAATGCATTTCTTCTTTAAGAAATGCACTTCCTTGTTGTCCAGAGTGAAATTTCTCAACTGGACATACAAAAATGTGTTTCCTTAAACATAAACATGCTTCTTGTATTCCCAGAATGATGAACTTTTTCCAAGACAAGGAAACGCGCTTCTTAAAATGTCTAGAAATCAATGCCCTCTGGAATTGAACAGAAACGCGCTTCTCCTCTAAGAAACGCGTTTCTATCTTTTTGGGCATTTCTGGAAATTTACATAGAAACGCGCTTCCATCGAAGAAACGCATTTCTCTCTTTTTGGGTATTTTTGAATTCGCAAAGAAATGCACTTCCTTTCACAGAAACATGTTTCTCCTTGTTTTCCCAAGAGCTTTTTTTCTATTTTTTTTAAACGGAAACACACTTCTCTCTACAGAAACGCCATTCCTACTTTTTCCGAGGTATTTCTCTATAAATACAGCCCTTAGCTCATTGTGAGTAACTTTTACAAAAATCTTTAGAAACTTGTGCATTTGTGTTTTTCTCCTGGTTTTCAAAATCAAACAAGTTTTCACAAACTCAAGTGTTGTTTTTTCTATTTGAGAGAAAAGGTTTTGATCTTCAAGTGTTCATCATCCTTTAAGTTTTCTCTCTACTTCGAAGAAATCTCCCGTGCTTTAATCTTCAATATTTGAGAAGATCATTTTGAAAGATTTCAAGCACTTGGTGTTTTTGAAACTTGTGTTAATGTTTTTGTTCTTCTTATTTTCAAAAAGAAAATCTAAGTTTCTACAAGATCTTTTTCAACTTGGTTTTGAGAAAAATCATTCAAGTGTCCAAATTGTTTTCAACAAGTGTTCAAATGTTTTTACAAACATTTCAATATCTCTCTTTTGGGTTTTCTGTTCAAGTTTCAATTTGAAATCTTCTTTTGAGAGAAATCTATCTTGATTCTTAGGGAAATTGTTTGCTTGATTTTAAATCCAAAAGTTTCCCTAGAGTTTAAGTGTTTTGTGAGAAAATGAAAGAATGAGCCTTTATCTATATCTTTTATGTCTTCTCATTTTCAAAACACCTAGAGAGAGAGAGAGTTTGAATGAAATTCATCTTGTTGATTTGGAGCTTCATTTTTGCATCAATCATGCATGTTTTCCAACAGCCTTCAAATGAGCAATATGTGTTGGCCCAGTATTCTGGTCCAAGAGGGGGGGGTGAATTGGATTTGGCAGATTTTTGCGTTACCTTTCGGTTAATATAATTAAACAGATAAAGTGCGCAACAGGTAACAATCAAAATAAATGAATGCAAGAAAGATAAATGGACACAAAAATTTAGAGTGGTTCGATTCCCCTTGAACCTACGTCCATTACCCAATCACCACGAGTAGGATTTTCTAATACACTACTAGCTAGTCAACTTACCTACGTAACTAGAAGCAGTTTACCAAAGCTAACACAAAGGCTTGGCTCAAAGCCTTATAGTAGCCAACATAAGGGCTTGGTTAGAAAGCCACACACGCTAACTTACACAAAGGCTTGGTTAGAAAGCCACACACTAAGCAACATAAGGGCTTGGTTAGAAAGCCACACTTTAGCCTACACAAGGGCTTGGCTAGCAAGCCACACTATAACCAACTTACGGGCATGGTTACGAGCCGTACAATAGTATGGTATGTTTCCTAGTTGACAAGCACTCAACGATACATTAAGATTACAAATGATAGAGAGAAGTGTTCTACAACACTCTCAACAATATTAAGCTTAAAATCTTGAATGAGTAAACACCACTATTCCAACCACAATGATTTAAATAATGCGATGTGTTGAAATAGTTTTTCTCAAATATGCAATCGATTCAAATATATGTGATATGAAATCAAGAATCGAATATGCACATGTAACTAGATATTGATGGTAACAATGATATGTTTAAGGCACAAGAATCAATATATGATGATGATCAAAACTTGATGATTCTAAAAATGTAAATGATTAAAATCAAGAATCAAACAAACTAAGTGTTGATCTATGAAATCGATTCAATATTGTATAAGTCTAATACATGAATCGATACCACAAGATATTTATGAAACCACTAAACAAGATACTATGATATGATGATCAAAATGGGGTTTCACATATAATACTCAAAACGAAATCAATTTTCAAGATATTAACATAAGCACAAAACCGATTTGGTCAAACCAGAATCACAAGAATCTAGCTATAGAAAATATACCCCACTTAGGTAAGGTTGAAGCTGTTAATCTAAGCGGTTCATCGCTTATCACATTCCTAAATATACTGTGATGAAGTATATTTTGATGATCACAAACAAAGTAGTTTTGGTGCTAACGAGCGTTTGTCATGATCTCATCCCAGCACCTAAAGAAAGCAAAAAGCCAAGGAACGACTCGATCAAGGAACTCAAAGACATATCCAATGGTCAAGATCGTTTCGTTCAAAAGGACTTCAATGATCATATCTGGATGTCAAGATCACTTCACTCGAACGATTCGATCATGCTTCAAGTCTTCATCTTTCGATCAACGTACAAGACTTCTAACTCAACTCAAAGTTCACAACGAAGATCTCATAATGAAGTGTTGGGTTTAATGATTATGAGAAATGAGAAATACACAAAGTGTTTAAGGTATATCTTTCTCTAATTGACATTGCTCAAACGTTTTCCAAAACATGCACAAATCACTTGCATATTTGCATGTTTCGATCATACGTTTTACGGTATTTCAAATGATTTAATTTTATATATTTAATTTAAAATTTATTGAGTTTTTATTCGCATTTATCGTATATTTAATTGCAAGTCAAAACTATTTTTAAAGAGTCTTTCTGGACGCTTATGATTTAGCAGCGCTCTCCTGAACTTGTTAAGTCAGGACGCTGATGACTCATTAGAACACTGATAACATTCAAGGTTGAATTGAATTGATTAATTAGGACACTTACTTGTATAGTAGCAACCTCCCTTTTTGTCAACCGCTGAAGTTGTCAGGACGTTGATTCAGTATCAACTTACTGAAAGATTTCTAAAGTTCTTCAAAGATTCTATCTTTGGAAACGCTGATAGTTATAAGTTGAATAAACTACTGGACGCTACATAAATACGAACACCCTCACCTTTAGGAATCAACTTAGTAACTTTCAGGATGCTGATTGTCCTTCAACGTGCTTGTGCTTGGTTTCAAATGTTTTAAATATGTAGTAAGACGCTTATAGAGTTGTAGCGCCCTCATGTTTTGTTTTATGTTTTAAAAGGTAGGACGCTTACTCAGAAGTAGCGCCCTCATGCACTTAATTGTTTTAAACCATAGAAGGATGCTAACTGTGCATTAGCGCACTCAGGATTAAGTCATTTAAAGTATCAAAATAAGTCAGGACGCTTACAAGTTAGTAGCACCCTCACTTAAATGTTTTGTAGGACGTATATACGTAATGAGCGCCCTTAAGGAACAAAACGACAAAGTTGATATTGTGCGTCCGGACATTGATTACGAATTCAGGATGCTAATTCAACAACCTTCACAGTTCTAATAAGTAACCGGCATCAGTCTATTTTTTCAGAACGAATTTTTGCACAGAGTCATTTTCGGACTTATCAGAGATCCCCTCTGATACATGAATTAAGTTTTTCTAAAACTTTCTTTTTTCATGAAATCTGAAAAGAACCAGAATGTTAGTGAAAATTACAGTTTCCATTTTCATATAACATTCTAGCGGTTGCGTGTAAACGTTCATATTATTTGAACTTCAAATGTCTAACGGCTATGTCCTACTAAGTTTATAAATACCAGCACTTAGGACCAAACATCTTGCCAATCATTTTGTATTGTTCCAATATTGTTTGAAAGTTAGTCTGTGTCAAAATGTTTTTCATTATCTAAACTTTCAAAGTATTTTCCTTGATACCTTTACGTATTCAAAAGATTTTCATATTGAACTTCAATTATATTCTTTCTTTGAAAATCTATTTGATCTGGTATCTACTCAAATTTTTAGCACCGATTCATACTTGGTATAATTTTTGCCGAAGATAGAATTTGAGATATAGTTTATCAGAAATACAGTTGTACTTGATTTCATATCTTAAGTATTGTATTGAACTATATCAATAGTTGCGTTAACTACTGAGCACTGAACCAAAAGTTTTCATACTTATATTTATTATCTATTTTGAAAATTGTCCGTGTTTATGATTTACACTAGTCCTTCAATTTTCAAGTCAATGTTTATTTGGTATCATATTATTTTTTAAGAAGCACTGATTTTCATATCACATCATTCATGCTTTTCGAAACTGCACTTGAGCAATACCGAACATCGAAAGGTAAATGACTGTAAGTGTATTTCAACTTAGCATTACGTATTCATATTCCATATCTTTGTAATGCTATGTAATGAGCTTAATTGTAAAGTGTTCTACTCAGTTAGAACCAACATATTTTGTTCTAATGCTGGTGTGTTTCTGGACTGAAACAACCAGGACAAGTGAATGTAGTTCACTTAATGATTTTAGGATTGAAATCATGTAAGGATATCTCTAAATCAGTAAAAGAGAAAAAGATTCATCCTCACCTGCAAATAGGAAACCGGTTCATTCTAATCCCGTAAAAGGATAGGTGCGTCCTTAACCTGTAAAATGATAGGTTATCTCTTAACCTATAAAAGAGAAATGGTTGTTCCTTATCCCATAAAAGGATCACGGTTCTTCCTTATCCCGTAAAAGAAAAATGATTCTTCCTTATCACGTAAAAGGTAAGCGATTCTTCCTTATCTCGTAAAAGGAACATGGGTTTCTCCTCATCCCGGAATAAGGAAATTTGGTTCATCCTTAGCCCGTGAAAGGATAGGTTTGCCTTTAACCTGCAAAAGGGCAGTTGTAACAGTTTGGTTCTCACCCATAAGAGTTAGTGGATTGAGAAAATCCTAATCTGGAGATTAGGTAGTGGACTAGGCTTGGCCGAACCACTATAAATCTTGTGTGTGTCACGTTTGCACTTTAGTCTGTGTTCTAGTTTTGCATCCAATTCCAGTACACTTATGTATATTACTAAGTTATTAATAGAGAAATTTAAAATTGACCATCTCACCCAATTCACCCCCTCTTGGGTGGACCAACAGGCGCTCCGAGATTATTCAAGTGTGAAGTTGGATGAGAGATATCACGTTCAAGAATGATCAAGAGACATCAAGATGTGTAGATAACACTCAACAACGTCTGGAACACTTACTTAATAGAAACAACAAGTTTTTCAAAGTATTTGAAAGATTTGGAGAACTATTCGGAAGTATAAATCAATGGATCAAATGTAGGTGAACTTTTGCTTAGAAAGAGATTTAAAATCACTCGAGAACTTGTAGAAATGAAACAAAGAAAAACAGACAAGTTCTATATATTTTGCAAAAGTTGCTCTTCAAATGAGCAAGTGTGGTATTTATAGAAAAAGACCACACCGAGGCACAAGAACTGTTTCCTCAAAGAAGGAGCGTGTTTCTGCTTTGAAATCTGAAAAGATTTAGATTTTCCTTCAATCAAGGAGTGCGTTCCTTATATGGGGAGCGCATTCCTTATTGTGTATGTTCGGCATAGGAGCGAGGTCCTTCATCAAGAACCACTGACTCTATAAACTTTTTTGCCCTTGACGACAGGGGCATGCTCCTACTTGAAGGAGCACGTTCCTTTTTTCCTGATTAGAAAATTCTGACTATTGGGAAAAACCACAGGAGCGGCGTTCTTTAAACTCTGATAAGAAAAAATTGAGTCTCGGGAAAATGTACAGGAGTGTGTTTCTTAAGATTGAAGTGATAGAAACCCGATTTTACGATCATAATGAGTTTAGGACTTTGTCAAATACATAGACTAACTTTTAAAAATAATTTTTGACAAGACTGAAGTATAATTGACAAAGTTAAATACGTGCAAATCAATCGACTAAGCATATGATTGAGATATTCAATACAATACACGTAAAACTATAAAACCATGCAAATTTGAAAAAATGAATGCAAATTAATCGCTCATAATTATATGCTTGATAAACATATTTAACTATGTGATCGCTTAATTATCATACTAATGTGTGTGCATGCATGATCAATAATATAATAGTGTATATGCATGAGTATGATAAACTAAATGCATGATTTTAGAAAAGATGCAAATCATATTGTGGTTGGAACATGTAATTGTTAGTTTACAACACTAAGATTCTAAATAAGAAATACAAACATTAAGCTCTTGAGTCTTCGTGCAATGATGTTCCTTCCACATGCTTTGACAGTACAGTTGAATCTATCTGGTATAGCTTGTTAGCACTGAAACAACTGCGCCAAAGATATTAGTGATCACAAGTATGTTGTTTGTAATCATCAAAATAAAACAAGGTGAGAGTAGTTATATCAACAATATGGATACATGAAAGGTATATGGTTGTAAGTTTTCTCGTTCCATGAGCTTTAATTTCATATCTTGTATTGAATGAAATTGTAATATCCTGTGCTTTATTGTAATTGTTCCAAAAATTTGAAACAATCATTTATGATATAATTCACTTAAGATTCCTATGTTGGAATCTAGGTTTAGTTTCACCCTTTCTCTTGAAAAAGGTCAAGTGGATCTTCCTTAGCCCGTGAAAAGGAAATCAGCTTTTCCTTTGCACGTTAAAAGGAACAAGTGATTTATCCTTAGCTCGGTAAAAGGATATTAGGCTCTTTCTTATCCTGCAAAAGGAAGTAGACGGTTCATCCTTAGCCCGCAAAAGGATAGGTTTGTCTTGAACCTGTAAAAAGACAAGTGTAACGATATGACGATAAGTGAATCCGAGATAATAGAATCCTAGAGAGGTTTTCTCTAGGCGTGAACGTAGGAAATTGATTTTTGAACCACGTGAAAAATCTTGTGTCTTAGCATTTAATTTTTTCACTTTATTATTGTAGATAATCTATTTGATTAAATACCTCCCCAAATTTAAGGATCATGCAAGATTAACATAAGAAAAATTAAAATTGACCAAATTGGCAAAGTCACCCAATTCACCCCCCCCTCCCTCCTTGGTGACCAACAATTGGTATCAGAGAGGGTGCTCATAATTTAAGGCTTAACATCCTTGAGCCAAAGATCAAAATGACCAATACCATAAGATTTGACTAAGGTGATAGCCCACTATCTCCACCTATGCTTAATGATCATAATTTCACGTGTTGGAGAATTAGGTTGAGACCTTTCATTAAGGCCCAATCATTGGATATGTGGAACATAGTTGTAAATGAACCATATGTGCCTATTAGAATCATAAATATAGTTGAAGCCTCCAAAACCAAAGAAGAAATAGGATATAAAAGAAAACAACTTACTAGATTTGATAACATAGCTAAAAATCTAATTAAGTCTGGCCTTTCACAAAAAGGCATACATATATAGAATTTATTCATGTGCTTCCATATAGATAGGTAGAACATGTATCTTGAACAAAATGGAAGTATCATTGAATAAAAGGAGAACATAGAGCTTAAATTAAACTTAGATAAAAAAATAACCAATATTAGAAAGACAATTGGGCAAACCTAAGGTTAGATATTTAAAATCCAAAACTAGCCATAGGAAATCTAGAAATCTTTTTAAGGATAGATTTATATTTTTGAACCATAGGCTAAGTTGTTTTGCTTCAGACACTTAGGCTTTAATCCTTTTAGGCATCTTCCATATCTTTATATCACACATGTTGATTTATATCTTATTTGTGACACAAGGAAGTAATTTAAGCTCGTTCAAATAATTTTGATCTATTATGCCTATGCTTGTCTAAAGGTGTTGATCACATTGAACTTATTTAATGCTTAATTATACTATTCAATGTTTGATTGATACAAAACATACTAGTTATGCATCTTGGAAGTATTAACTTGCAAATTTCATATCTATTTATTCCACTATCTCATGTGAACATGTTTATATTGTATATTGATCGTGGAAATTTTAGTGTTCGCAAGTGCACGAATTATCAAGTTATAACACCGAGATGAGTCGGGTTATCGTCCTCAGAGAAAGTAATTTTACTAAAACTAATGCCCAAAACTACTATGATATTAATATTATCTAGGTGATCAAAATGGGTAATTTTATATGCTGGAATATAAATTGAACAAATTAAAAAAAATGACTTAATGCAAAATTAATTGAAAATGGTTATAAATCACTGAATGAAAGTTCTAGAGGATTGAAATCACTATATTTTACTTTATGGGTTTCAAAAGAGTTTGTTATTGAATTAACTGTTGAATTTATAAATCATGAATCCTAACCCAATCAAATACCTCTCTCGAGCGTCAATTTGAAAATCTATACTTAACCTATTAATTCCCTCTCTCGAGTGTAAACTAACAAGTCAAGCATGCCTTAAGATTTGTGATTCATGTTATCTTATTTCAAAGGATTTCATAGGTCTCTCGACTCAATACTACTAACCTAGGTCACAGATTCCCAAATCTAATTTGATAACACCTTTCTCGAGTGTAAGAAATCAAATCTAACTTCATTCAATTAGTGGCTAGCAAATTGAAGGCATTAAGCATATGAAATTGCAAATTAGTTTACTAACACATACATGAATATTAACCCTTGAAATCAAATATAGATCATTCAAACCTCTAGATTAATAGTTTAGCTCATATTCACGTTCATGGATACAAGATGAAAGAGAAATAAAACAATGGAGGAAAGCATTTCAAGACGCAAGAATTTGAAATTAAAGGTAGAATCCCCCTTTGACGGTGGATTTGGTTTTCTTTTTGTCCTTGGTTCCTTCAAGCATCCAATCCAAAGCCCTTTCTCCTCTTGCTTTCTTGCCTCCTTTTTCACACCCTAAACCTAATTCTCTTCTTTGATAATCCTCCATTAAAACCCTAAAACGTGTTTTGCACTTAAGTGGGTCAAAAGACCAAAATGGGCATGAAAACTCGCTCAAAAAATGAAGTCCTGCAATTCTGCGAACACCGGCGTCGTAGCGCCCACACACTGCTTTCCAACACTCAACTTCTGCATCTGGGCGACGTGGCGCCCAGTCTCGGGTTGTTGTGGTGATGATTTGTGGACTTAGCCGATTTTTTCACTTCTTTGCACACTTCTTGCACATGTTTTGCACATGTTCTTGACTTCTTTTGAACACCATTTGAACCTTGTTTCAACCCCCTTTTGAGATCTTTATTTACATACAAAACAAAGTGTAAATAAATGTAAATTTTATGCAATTAATGAAAGTCTTAACTAAAGAGAAATGTACTCAAAACATATGACCTCTATAATAGTAAGAGGTATCAAAAAGTCATTTATTCATGATAAAAACCTAAGATAAAACCTAAATGCATCTAAAACAACTAAGTATACTAATCATGTAAAAACACCTAAAAACTAACTAAATGAACCTAAAAGTCTAACAAATTATCATGCAAATTAACTACTAAAACTCAACTTATCATATATATATATATATATTGTTCACTGTTGTAGAAGCGTACCTTGTGCATTTACTATATCATATAAAGTGTATGTTCATACTAAATTGAATGTGCTTCATAACTTCATCTATGAAATTTCATCCATTTAGTAATTTATGAGATTTTATGAACATAGTCAAAATATTTGATTATAAGAAGAGCTTGCTTAAAATTAAATTTTAATTGCATATATATGTTCATGTGCTCATATTTTTGGAGTTGGACTAGAGTTAATGCATATCATTTCAAGTCCACCTATCTTGCATTTCTAGAATCTAAATGATATATATCATTTGAAAATACAAGATATTGAATAGTTGAAGTGGCATGCACTTCAAACATTATTCAATTCTAGCCTTTCACTATCTCATTCACTTCCCTGGAAATGATCAAACTATGTCTAAGAATATATATAATTCTTAGCAATTATGAGAAGGCCTCAAAGGTGATGGCTCAATCTCAACCAAGGAAAAGGGTTAGTAAGGGTAAGATAAGTTGATCCTTAATTTGAGCTTAATGAAACATATATTTTGAGGATCAAACAAAGTGAGATTAAAAATGATTTTCTTAGAGACCTTGAATTATAATAAAATCTTTTATCTCTAGAAATTATTAGCGGATAATGAACATGTTAGCTTTCATGAATAGGCATTGATGTGTGGATTATTTATTTACATCATATCATGTTTCATCATGCTTATATAATATGTTTTCTTCTATGATTGAATAAATATTCATATTTGCTTATCATATTAAAAGGACACTGTGGCGACCCCACCCCTTGAACCACCATCCCCTGCAAGACGACGTGAGGAATGCCGGGGAGGGACGCCCGACGTAGGAATCTTCAACCATTGCACATCATACATTAGGATGGTTGAGACCCTACAAGCCTCAACCTAACACAAACCAACCCTGTAAGTACCTGTAAAAGTTCCTAAAATACACAATAGTCAACCACAATAACAAGACAAGAATAGTCTCCAAAATAAACCAACACTATCTAGGGTCAACATACCCAGACTCATCATGAAAATTTCAAGGCCTCGTGGCCATCACCATAAAAGTTAGACATCCTCACAATCTAAGTTAAACATGTTTTATAAATTAGCTATGTACCAAAATATACAAAAATTATATACATGTAAATACAAGATATCCACAAAGAACAAATCCTCTCCTACTCACATAAAGGATGTACTAGCTTTGCAATGGTTAGGTCCTTAAGCAAATATAATGCCCTTTCCTTTATCTGAAGGACCTGAAATTGAAGTAAGAGGGTGAGCCAACTATACCCAGTGAATAGTGTTCAATTATGCCATCTATTATACATCAATAAAAGTCATATATGCATGAATGATGCTTATGAGTATATGTAACGTATAACACATAGTATAACAAGCATCCATCTACTATCATGCACATTCATAATCATTCCATCTTCCCACATCATTTCTCAACTAAAATAGACCCATCCTTTGGGTCCTCTCATATTGGGGTACAACTATCTCATTCTAGATAATGACTTTCGGCCTATAAGTGAAATGATCCTCCCTGGCGGGGTATTAAATAATTTACAGCCTTTGGGGTAGTGCAGCCCCATCCAACCAAATCTTCACTCATGGAAGATTCAACCACACCTCTGGAGTATTTTAGCCTGGCTCTACCGTCTGTAGGGGGTCTCTTAAAGAGCAATCCCAACCTACGTAGTGATCTCTAGCACAAGCCTTCCAGATATTCAATGCATGCCAATTCATGACACTTTAAACCCAAGCAATTTCATACTAACCAATTTATGATTTTCAACATACCAGTATAATTTAATATGATGACATAAGTGATAAACCATAAGGAACAACTACTCACAACCAAGCCACGTAAGCAATGCTATCCACACAAGGATTCCACACCAAATCCAATCCAATCACTGTCCTGAAGCGATATATCCAATCACACATAAATTAATCCCATGATCAACATCATATTCAAGACATAAAACTCATACCCAACTTCCCAACATAGCCAATGAATCCATTTATACTATGATTAATAATCCCCAACATTACCAAATAGGCCAAGACATACCACATTTAATGATCCTCATCACATAGGCACCAATCGGGCCTAATACATAGTCTAGGTATATTCATGATCATCAAGGTCAATACATCATTTAACATTCAAACCATGAAAGAATGATCATAGACAACTCAAATCCCCAATTTAAGCCAAAACATAGCATATGCCCCAATTTGGGGGAAAATCTCTACACTAGCAATTTGGCCAATTTGTACTAAACAACATGCTACACCATGGGGAAACCCAAATTAACATCATAATCCATTCAAGCATGTCAAAATAACCAACACAGGTCACATGAACTCCCATAGCACAACCTTAAGTAAAAAATCTAGGGCTAGGCCACCATGTATGGAACTCCATCAATTTCACCATGGAAATTGGGGAAAAAGCTACCATTGAGTTCAAATCCATACTAGGAATCCATTTCCATGCCATGCATCTCGGTTCTTGGGGTTTCCATGGAAACACTAACCTTATGCAACATATAAAACGTGGTCAAGTGTTTGGAAAAAACATATTGGGCATAGCTAAGGGTTAAAGACACATTCATACCATTCCCAAGCCATTTGGGCACATGCAAACAAAACCCTAAGTTAGGTCAACCCAAAACCGTGGCTCATGGTGAAAGCTACATCATTAAAGAGCTTCCATTCACCTTCAATGTTGGTTTAACAGAGAAAGGAAGAAGAAGTCATTACCTTGGGGGGTTGATTTGAGCTAGAACACCTCAAATGGGTTTGCACAAGCCAAACCACGAATTGGGCCCACTGTTAACCTATGTGGTTCAACACTTAGCTCGTCCCTAAATATATTGTGATAACGTATATTTTGATGATCACAAACAAAGTACTTTTCGGTCCTAAACAAGCGTTTATCAAGTACTTATCAAAGCACCTCTGGAAGAGCAAAAAGCCAAGGAACGACTCGATCAAGGAACTGAAGATCATATCCAACGGTTAAGGTTGTCTCAACCAAAGAACATCAATGATCACATCATGATTTCAAGATCACTTCAGTCGATTGTTTCGATCAAGCTTCATGTCTACATTTTTCGATCAACGTTCAAGACATTCAACTCCGTGCAAAGCTCTTATTGAAGATCTCATAATGGAGAGTTGGATTTAACGGCTATGAGTAATGCGAAATACACAAAGTATTTAAGATATATCTTTCTCTAATGGTTATTATTCAAAATGTTTTTCAAAACCATGCATAAATCATCTGCATATGTTTTTCAAATCTGAATGTTTTTATTTCTCGTTTTATGGTATTTCAAATGATTTAAATATTTTATATTTAATTTAAAATTTATCAAGTTTTTATTTACATTTATCGAATATTTAATCGCGAGTCAAAATTATTTTAAAAAGTCTTTTAGGACGCTAATGATTTAGCAACACTCTCCTGAACTTGTTAAGTCAGGACGTTGATGACTCATTAGGGCGTTGATAACGTTCAAGGTTGAATTGAATTGATTTATTAGGATGCTTACTTGTATAGTAGCGGCCTCCTTTATTAGTCAACCTCTGAAGTTGTCAAGACGCTGACTCAGCATCAGCTCACTGAAAGATTTCTTAAGTTCTTCAAAGAATGTATCTTTTTTATGATGTTGATAGTTATAAGTTGAATAATCTATCAGGACGCTGCCTGGATAGGAGCGCCTTAACCTTTGGGAATCAACTTAGTAACTTTTAGGATGTTGATTGTCCTTCAGCATGCTTGTTTAATTTCAAATGGTTTTAACTGGTAGAACACTTACATTGTTGTAGCGCCCTCGTATTATGTCTTATGTTTTAAAAGGTAGGATGCTTAGTAAGAAAGTAGCACCCTCATGCACTTAATTGTTTTTAAAATAAAGCAGGACGTTAACTCTGTATTAGCGCCCTCAAGGTTAAGTCATTTAAGTGTCAAAGTAAGTCGGGACGCTTACGAGTTAGTAGCGCCCTCACTTAAGTGTTCAGCAGGACGCTTATACGTAAGGAGTGCCCTCAAGGAACAAAACGACAAAGTTGATATTATGCATTAGGACACTGATTACGGAATCAGGACGCAAATTCAAAAACCGTCACTGTTCGAACAAGTACACTACATCAGTTTACTTTTTCAGAACGGACCTTTGCACCAAGTTCTTTTCAGACTTATCAGAGATCTTCTCTGATACATGAATTAAGTTTTTATAAAACTTTCCTCTTTCATGAAATCTGAAATGAACCAGAATGTTAGTAAAAATTGCAGTTGCCATTTTCATATAACATTCTAGCCATTGTGTGTAAACGTTCATATTATTTGAACTTCAAATGTCTACCGACTATGTCCCACTAAGTCTATAAATATTAGCACTTAGGATCAAACAACGTGCCAATCATTTTGTAATGTGCCAATACTTTTTGAAAGATAGTCTGTGTTAAAATGTTTTTCATTATCTAAATCTTTCAAAGTATTTTTCAATGATACCTCTACGTATTCAAATGATTTTCATACTGAGATTATTCTCATTCTATCTTTGAAAATCTATTTGATCTGGTATCAACTCAAATTCTCAGCACTGATTCATACTTGGTATCATTCTTACTGAAGATAGAATTTGAGAAATAGTTCAAGATATGCAGTTGTACTTGATTTCATATCTTAAGTACTATATTGAACTATATCAGTAGTTGTGTTAACTACTGATCACTGAACCAGAAGTTTTCATACTTATATTTTATATCTATCTTGAAAACTGTCTGTGTCTTTGATTTACACCAGTCCTTCATTTTATATGTCAATGTTTATTTGGTATATTTTATTTTCGAAGAAGCACTGATTTTCATATCGTATCATTCATGCTTTTGAAACTGCACTTGAGCAATACGGAACATTGAAAGGTAAAGGACTAAAGGTGTATTTCAACTTAGCATTACCCATTTCATATTTCATATCTTCGTAATGCTATTTACTTAGCTTTAATGTAAAGTGTTCTACTACGTTAGAACCAACAAACATTTTAGTGTTGTAATGTTGGTGTGTTTCTGGACTGAAATAACCAGGACAAGTGAAGGTAGCTCACTTAATGATTTCAAGATTGAAATCATGTAAAGGTTTTCTTTGAACCTGTAAAAGAGAAATCGGTTCATCTTCATCCCATAAAAGGATAGGTGTGTCCCTAACCTGAAAAAGGATAGGTTATCTCTTAACCTGTAAAAGAGAAAAAGGTAAATCTTCACCTGTTAGTAGGAAATAGGTTCGTCCTTAACTTGTAAAAGGATAGGTTATCTCTTAACCTGCAAAAGAGAAACCGGTTCTTTCTTATCCCGCAAAAGGAAAACGGATCTTCCTTATCCCGTAAAAGGAAGATGGTTCTTCCTTAGCCATTAAAAGGAACATGGATTTTTCCTCATCTCGAAAAAAGAAATTACGGTTCATCCTTAGCTCGTAAAAGGATAGGTTTGTCTTTAACCTGTAAAAGGGAATTTGTACGGTTTGGTTCTCACCCGTAAGAGAATCAGTTAGTGGATTGAGAAAATCTTAATCAGGAGATCAGGTAGTGGACATAGGCTCGGCCGAACCATTATAAATTTGTGTGTCTCACGTTTGCAATTTAGTCTGTGTTCTATTTTGCATCCACTCCCAATATACTCATTACAACCTAGTTCTAAGTACACTTGTAAGCTCTCATCCTTGTCTCCAAGTCAACACGTTTAATCTTTTCCTTTGACTTTGTTTGATCTACTTGAGAGGACTTGAAATCACTTGAATCTTGTATTGGTTTTTTACCTTTGATCTTTGGTGCTGAAACATACTCAATTAAACCATTAGCACCAACTCTTATATTGTTTATTAGCATCAAAACACTAGGAAAAGTCTAACTGGAAAACCACTTAGGTCAACGGTCTCCCCCTTTTTGATGATGACAAACAATATAAACTTGATAAAAATAACAACTAAATAACACAGGATAGTATGATCATAAATATGAAGTATGAAGTGATGGACACCCAAGGGGGTGAATTGGGTGTTAGCCTTTTCAATGAGGATCTTTTTCTAAATATTTGAAATATGTGAATAGTCAATAACACAGGAATATAAACAAAGGAACAAAATAGATAATGCACAGTGATATATAGTGGTTCGGCTTCCTAATAAGCGTACCTCCACTACCTAGTCTCCCCAACTAGGATTTCTAGAACTCTTTACTAAACTGATCCTACTGCACGGGTGAGGATCAAACCGGATACAAACATCGATTCTCCGTAGGAGAATCTTCCCAACTATCACACTTGCTAGATTACAATGATACATTGGTTTATCAACAAGAAATTTGCTCAACAAGGGAACAAACTCCAAGAGAAAAGTAAACTACAACTTTAAATGATTTCTTGCAGGATTTCCCAGCCACTATAGTAATGGAAAACATGCACAACATTAAATCGAGAAATCGAAATGATATTACCTTGAAACAAACCATAAATGAGATATGTGATAAAACTCAAGATGATGAACAACTTTTATTAAGTAAGAAATACCAAAATCTCAGTGCATCAGCAAGTATTTTCAAATCTTAAATGGAGGTTGCCTGTAGTTGCAAAGAAAATAACTTTAGAGAAAGATAATAAAAGTTCTTGATGTAAAAACAAGAGTTAATGATTGTTTTTATAATAAAACATGTCTCATAACCCTAAACCTATTATTAATGGCTAGGATTAGAAGTTTTAATCTTGCATTAGTGAAATCAATGGCCCACATTGGTTGCTTAAGCTTAAAACTAGAAAACGAGCAAATATGGAAACATGTTGGAACGCATTTCACGAGACCCGAGACAAAAACATTGATTTTTGTCAACCTAGCTGGAATGCGATTCAGTTAGCTGAAATGCGTTTCAGTGAACCCGAGGCAAAAACATATCAAAATGAGATTTGAACAGCTGGAACGCGTTTCACTCAAACTAAAATGTGTTTCACCAGACCCGAGAGTTATGCACACTCTTTGCCTTGTACCTGAAACGTGTTTCTCCTTGCTAGAGTGCGTTTTAGCTTGTCCGAGGCGAATGAGACGTGTTTTTGCTATCGGAGTGCATTCTATAAAGTTGGAATGCATTCTGCGAGTTCTTGGGAAACATAGACATGTCAAGTATACCATTCTTGAACATGTTTAAGTTTTGTGATCGATAAAATGATGAAAACTATTTGGAACGCAATCAACTAGATTCAAAGTCAAAATATCATGCATTGGGTTCTTTGTAAATAAGCATACATCCGGGATTCATTTTCAAAGACATGCAACATGATCATTTTAAAATAAATATAAAAAAAAACGATTATGATCATGATCGAAAGAATAAATAACCGAAAAGTTATTAATTCAAGAAATCAAAAAATCAAATACGAAAAGCCTATTTGCAATCACATGAATGGCTGATCAATCAAGAATGAAACCAACAACCTAAAAAGATCTAAAGTAATCACAAAATGAAATAATATTGCAGTCTATTTGCTTTGATCTCTGGTTGACTTTAGTTTGACTCTGACTTGTCTTATGTTATCTTTAGCTGGCTTGCATTGCTTGCACATTAGAGTTCCTTGGTAGTTGTACTTCAGGTTTTGCTTTTGGAACTACTATGCGATGAATGTATTGTTTCTGTGTTTGAATTTAAGACTTATAACATATTAGTCTGAAACATGCTCAACACATAAGTTAGATAACATAAAATATCGTTTGGAATCATCAAAAGTGCAAAGGGTGAGGGTCATTAAGCCAACAATCTCCTCCTTTTTGATGATTTCAAACATCTTACTCTAGGCTTGATTGAAGCTTGATGAATAACTAAAACTTATAGATGAAACAATTATATAACATTTGCATGGCAAGAAAGTATGCATACCATAGCATGTATCAAAGTATAACGTTATATTTATCCAAGTTCTAGAGTTCAAAGAGACTTCAAAAGAGGCAAAAAATATAAAAAAAAACTCTCCCTTAATCCTACATATTTCTCTAACTCCCCCTAAGTTTGTGCTCAGCGTAATCCACAAAATTCTCCCACTTTGGAATCATAAAAAAGGGTTAGATTATCCTGTCGGTGGATCAGACGGACCAGCTTGTCGCTCCAAGTCTCAAAAGATATCATCTTGAGAGATGGTCAAGTTATGCGATGTATCGAAGCCGCCAGGAGGTGGAGGTGTTGAAGGAGAAAAGAAATCATGCATCGATGGCTGAGAAGAATTAAGAAGCTGGAGCTCAAATGAGTCGAGACGACTTCAAAGATGCAGGAACTCCGACTAAAAAGACCTATCCGCTGAGAAATCATCTCCGTAGCCAAGAAAGCAGGATACACGATCATGACGGTCAGCAAGACCTGTCACGATAGTGTGAATAGATGTGAGATCAGAATGCATGGAAGCTATAGAAGTGGTCTGGGTAGTGTGGATCTCACGCAACATCTGCTCAAGACTACTAAAATCAAAACCAGAAGATGGTACAGGTGGAGGTGGTTGACTCGGTCCAGCCGTAGCACAGTGAGGGTTTTTATCAGATGACTCGGAAGAAGAGCTAGAAGTCAGATAAGCATTGTCGTCGGAGGGATCTTCTCGAAAGTGGTCTTCCATCTCATCGGAAGAGGGATCATTCGGATGAAGAGACTCAAAATTACCATATGACTACCCCCGTGGCACCTGTCTAGAAGTAAGCCATCGGTGCAACCTGCGTACATAATATAATCCCATGTTGTGGAGAGTGCCTTCATCAACAACGTCTTGTGGCTGAACATGACTGATTGGCCGAACAACTGTCAGATCAATACCGAAATCCGCAAAGAAGGGAGTAAGCTGCATCACATAAGGAAGGGCACGAGATCTCTTCATCGTAGTGGCGAGGTGATGGTAGATAATATGGGAAAAATTGACCCGAGGCCCGGATGTAATCGCCTATATAGAAAAGAGATCAACCGGAGTGACGTTGCTACGACTACTTCTCCTTGGAAGTATGATGCGAGAGATGACATTGTGAATAAGATGAGGCATGAAAAAGAACGTGGTATTAGAAACTTTATTAGGATAGGTTGGATGCACTATTCGTTTAGAGAAGTTATTAAGAACTTCCAGCTTGTCAAAGCCCAAAAAATTGACGTTCCCTTTGACTTGTCTTATGTTATCTTTAGCTGGCTTGCATTGCTTGCACATTAGAGTTCCTTGGTAGTTGTACTTCAGGTTTTGCTTTTGGAACTACTATGCGATGAATGTATTGTTCTTGTTTCTGACTTTAAGACTTATAACATATTAATCTGAAACATGCTCAACACATAATTTAGATAACATAAAATATAGTTTGCAATCACCAAAAGTGCAAAGGGTGAGGGTCATTAAGCCAACAATCTCCTCCTTTTTTTTATTTCAAATATCTTACTCTAGGCTTGATTGAAGCTTGATGAATAACTAAGACTTATAGATGAAACAATTATATAACAGTTGCATGGAAAAAAAGTAAGCATACCATAGGATGTATCAAAGTATAACATTATATTTATCCAAGTTCTAGAGTTCAAAGGGACTTCAAAAGAGGCAAAAAATATAAAAAAACTCTCCCTTAATCCTACATATTTCTCTAACTCCCCCTGAGTTTGTGCTCAGTGTAATCCACAAAATTTTCCCTCTTTGGAATCATAAAAAAGGGTTAGACTCTCCAGCCGGTGGATCAGACGGACCAGCTTGTCGCTCCAAGTCTCGAAAGACATAAGTAACTTATTGATCAAAGACTCAGGCTGAGCATGAGGAACACCTCAGAGTGACCTTGCAGGCTCTGAGAAAGCATAGATTGTATGCGAAGCTCAGTAAGTGTGAGTTTTGGATCACCGAGGTGAAATTCTTGGGTCATGTGGTGAGTTCAGAGGGAATTTCTGTCGATCCATGCAAGGTTGAAGCCATTATTAGTTGGCTTAGACCTACCACAGTGACCGAGATCAGGAGCTTTCTGGGTTTAACAGGTTATTACAGGAGGTTTGTGCAGGGCTTTTCTAAGTTCGCTGACCGCTTAAGAGGCTTACCCAGAAAGATGTGCCCTTTGTGTGGGCGAATGAGTATGAAAATGCCTTTCTAGAGCTGAAAAAGAGGTTGACATATGCGCCAGTATTGATTCTACCAGAGCCTGGTCAGGAGTTGGTTATCTACACTAATGCCTCTCGTATCGGCTTAAGGTGTGTGTTGATGCAGAAGGATAGGTTTATTGCTTATGCATCGAGGCAATTATAGGTGCATGAGAAGAACTATCCTGTTCATGACTTAGAACTGGCAAGATTTGGTGGCATTATCTTTATGGTAAGAAGTTCACCTTGTATTCTGACCACAAGAGCCTCAAGTGTTTGTTTTCTCAAAAAGAGTTGAACATGAGGGCAGAGAAAGTGGTTAGAGCTCCTAAAGGACTATGATTTCACATTGGAATACCATCTTGGTAAGGCCAATGTAGTGGCTGAGGCATTGAGCAAGAAATGGGTAGAGATAATTATTGTAGCGCGCCAGATGTCTCAAGAGTGGAGACTACTTGAGGCAGTTATAGTGATGAGTGTGTGTGCTACCCCTTCAGATGGCATTGTGATATGTGCTCAGATGAGAGCTCAGCCTAGTCGAGTCCAGGAGGTGATTGACCAGCAGAGACTTGACATTGATTATGTGATACAAAAGTCTTGGGCTGAGAGTAGTGATCATGTCGATTGGCACGTGTCATCGGATGGTGCCTTGAGATATAGGGGACGTTTATGGGTTCCCACAGTTGAGGCTGAACATATTCCAGAAGGCTCACAGATCTCATTATGCTATTCATTTGGACGGAACCAAGATGTATCATGATATAAGAAGGATGTTTTGGTAGCCCGACATGAACAGAGAGATAGCTCAATTTATTTAGAGATGTGAGATTTTTCAGAGAGTCAAGGTAGAGCATCAGAAGCCTGGAGGGCAGATGCAACCAATTGCCATCCCTGAGTGGAAGTGATAGCATATTACCATGGAACTAGTGGTGGGATTAGCCTATACCCCGAGGAGACATGCTGTTGTATGGGTTATAGATGATCGCTTGACCAAATCCGCTCATTTCTTGCGAGTGAACATTAGGGATTCTATGGAAAAGTTGAACATGTTGTATATGCGGAGATAGTCAGGCTTCATGGGGTGCCAGTTTTGATTGTATCAGATAGGGACTCGAGGTTTACATCGGTGTTCTGGCAGGGGTTGCAGAGGCAGCTCGACACAAGGCTAGATCTCAGTACTGCATATCAACCTCAAATGGATAGCCAGTCTGAGAGGGTGATTTTGATTTTAGAGGATATGCTCCGAGCTTCTGTCCATGAGTTCGGTGGTAACTGGGAGAAGTATTTGCACCTGTTTGAGTTCGCGTACAACAACAGTTATCAGTCCAGCATGGCATGGCTCCCTTTGAGGCTTTGTATGGCCGACTGTGTAGGTCACCCGTGTGTTGGACGGAGGTAGGGGATGTCGTTATGTTAGGACCGGAGTTTGCACGAGAACACACAGAGAAGATCAAGCAGATTAAGCATAATGTGAAGATAGCTCAAGATAGGCAGAAGAGCTATGCTGATAATAGGAGGAAGGCCATAGAGTTTGAGGTTGGTGACCAGGTTTTGTTGAAGGTCTCACCTCAGAGGGGCCAGATGAGGTTTGGGATTAAGGGCAAGCTTGCTCCGAGGTTTATTGGGTCGTTCGAGATTTTAGAGCGGATTGGCCTTGTCGCTTACCGATTGGCCTTGCCACCTCAACTTGCTGCAATACATAATGTGTTTCATGTATCGATGCTAAGATTGTACAAGAGTGATTTTGATCACGTCTTGGATTGGAGGCACGTGGAGTTGAGGCAGGATCGAACCTTTGATGAGGAACCCGTCCAAATACTTGACCAAAAAGTGTAGTGATTGCGCAACCGAGAGATTCCTATGGTTATGGTGACTTGGGAGCGTGTTGACTACATGCGGGAGCACTTTGTCAAGTTCATGGGCTGAGGTAAATTTCTGAAGCTTAAAACTTCAAGGGCGAAGTTCACTCTAAGGTGGATGTGATGTAGCGCCCTAGAAATGATTTCATCTACCCTATAACCCATTTGCATTTTTGCCCAAACTCTATGTGCTCGCCTTGGTGTGTATGTTTGTGTGTTTGATGTTTGATGTGTTATTATTGCTTATATAAAAAAAAAAAAAGAAGGAAAGTATTATTAGTGGTGGTGGTGTTATTATAAAAAGTATTATTGGTGTTGGTGTTATTATTCTTGTTAATATCATTTGCCATATTAATACTATTGTGAGTGGCTTGTTGGAGAAGCTTCACATAAGTAACTTATTGATCAAGTCATCATCTTGACTTGTGACTTGTTGAAAATACCACATTAAATGTCCTCATTTAATGCACCTTTTTTTTTTATATATGGGAAGGTTGTACTTCAACACATGGTAAATATGCAATTATATTTGAATAGGTTGTGTATATGTGTTGATTTTATGATAATTAATTATTGGCGCGTTAAATGGACTTGCGAATATTAGAAATGAGTCCAGAACACATTTTTACATAGAAAACGACTGGTCATACTCAAAATTTCGATGTGTATTGAGCCCGTAGTTGGGAAAAGAAGGTTAGGTGCTCTTTGTGAAGAAGTAGCGCGCTCAAGCGTATTCCTAGGTGGGATGAGAGCGTTGATCCGTTTTCTGGGCACTGTTTTGGGTGAAAAATGGCCATTTTCAGTGTTTTAAAAGGGGAGAAAGGTTGCTACTTTTCCCATATGAGCAATGGACGAATTGGAGAAGGAAGAGGGGAGGAAAACTAGGAAAGGGAAATCTTCACCATCTACACCCCAATGTAAGTGTTTTTCTCCATTTCTTTACGTGAAATCATCATTGAAGGTGAGAGTAAGCTTTCTAATGGTGTAGTTATTTTCATGGATCGCGGTTTTGGGTGTTCCCTAACCTAAGGTTGGCTGATTTTTGCTTTTTTGAGCTTGCTTAAGATAGAAGCAACCTTCCTTGGCCTAGATCTACACCCAATGTGCATTTTGCAAGCATTTCACCACGTTTTTTGTGGTGCATAGAGTAAGGGTTTCTTGTGAAACTCTTAGGGACGAGTTGTAAGCTAGTGATTTGGTTTCCTAAGGTGATTTGGAACCCAATGACACCATTTTCCCCAATTTCTAGTAAGAAATTAGAGGGGTTATGTGTAAAGGCCCTAAATCCTAGAAAATGAACTTAGGGTTTTCCTTTGGACTTGCATGTCAACTATGTTGAATAAATAACTGATTCTAGTTCATTGGTGGTGGAATTCAGTAAAAATACCCATTGGAAACCTTAGGTTTAGTGTAAAATAGGCCTAGGGCTTGATTTCAAGATTTTGCCCAAAATTGGGGTTTTTGACCTAAACCAAGTCAATTGATCAAATTGACTTGGGCATTGTCTAATTGGACCTAAATTGAGTGGAATCATGGGCTTAGAATGTTTGAACCTATGTTAGAATTGTATGACTTGGTGCAATTTGGCTCTATGCCTATTGTAGAGATTTTCCCCAAATTGGGGCATATGCCGTGTATTGATTTGAATTGGGATCTAATGTTGATTATGATCAATCTATCATGGTTTTGAATGGTTTGGACTTATGTTAGGATTGAATGGCATAGACTAAGTGTTGTCTTACTTTTTGGGAATTAGTCTTATATGTGGATTTTCACGGATGTCGAGGTTGATCATGAGATCGAAAACTCATGATGGGGATTAGATGCACATGGAGTTGTTGAATTAGGAATTGATCATGATTAGTCTGTCTATGTATAGATGATCATGGTAATTAACATATGTGCATGAATCTATGGTTTGCATGATCTTGATTTGCATTGGAATCCATGTTGGTTCGTGTGTGGATAGCTTTGTTTGCGTGGCATTGGTTGTGAGCAGTTGTTCATCTTGTTTATCACTTGTGTCATCCTATTTACTTATACTTATATGTTGAAAGTCATGAAACATTATTATGGAAATGCATGTGTTTAATATGTTTTGAAATGACATGCATTGATACTTTGGAAGCTTGGTGTTCCAGGCTAAGTTCCCTAGGTGTTCCCAGGAGGCTTGTGCATGTTTGCCAAGCTGACTTCTCTAGAGGTAGATTTGTATGTGGAAGCTCTAGAAGCTTGGTGTTCCAAGCTACGTTCCCTAGGTGAACCTAGGAGGCTTGTGCATGTTTTCCAAGCTGACTTCTTTAGAGGTGGAAATGGACATGCCCCTATTAAGGGAGGATCATGTCACTGACGAGTGAATGATCTATATGTCAGCTGTACCCCCAATAAGGAAGGGCCATGTGGGTCTTTATAGCAGGAAAATGAATGGTTTTGAAATGCATGGAATTGTGAATGATTATTTTACTATGTGTTTTATGTTTCACGTACTCATGAGCATTATTTCATACATGTGCATTATGACTTTTATTGATGTATAATTGATGGCACTACTGAACACTATTCACTGGGCACCGTTGGTTCACACTGTCACTCTCTTTTCAGGTTTTACTAATTAGGGCAAAGGCAAGAGTATTTCGTTTGCTTGAGGACCTAGTCATTGTCAAAGCTAGGGACATCTTGACGTGAATCTAGGTTTGATGTGATTGATGGATGTCTTTACATATGTGTATGTTTTACTTATTTTGATACATATGTAATTTATATAACACTTGTTAAACTTAGATGGTGAGGAGTGTTGGATTATGGTGTGTTGATGTATATTGGCCTTGTGGCCTTGGATTTGATGATGAGTCTAGGCTTGTGGCCTTGGACTATTTTGGTTTATGTTGGAGACCCATTGATCATAGTTGTATGTTTTATTTGAGGACTATTATGATTACGATTGTTGCCTTGTGTACTTTGGAGGATTATATCTTTTGATTCATGAGGATGTTTTGATGATTTAGGAATTCTTAAGTCTATCAGGTGTTTGATGTGCTTCAAAAAAGATTTGGGGACTTTATCTGATAGTCTGGTTGAGGCTTGTAGGGTCTCGATCATTTCATGGGATGATTTGAGGTGGTCGTGGATGCCTACATCGGGCGTCCCACCTCGGCACTTTCGCACGCCGATCCATGAGGAATTGAGGTCTGGGGTGTGGGTCGTCACAGTATGTCCTTTATGTGAAAGATATTTTAATGATTACAAACCTCATTCTGTTTATAATAATATTGTATACATGGCATATCTAATCCTACATGAAAGCTTCGAAGAATCAATGATGCGAGGTGAGCATGTCATCAAGATCCATCTAAAGACCATGGTCACTTGAAGAATATATATATATCGTTATATGATTAGATTGTGTTAGGATGTAGAATCTTTA
This sequence comes from Paratinospora sagittata, assembly GCA_035771175.1. NCBI lineage: Eukaryota > Viridiplantae > Streptophyta > Magnoliopsida > Ranunculales > Menispermaceae > Paratinospora > Paratinospora sagittata. The sequence goes on along the minus strand of CM069613.1, from coordinate 12,200,779 downwards.
CTATTATATGATTCAGCAATATGCATAACTGCATGATTTAGTCGAATTGATTTTTGATCATTTACTTTGAATTTTTTATGTTTGATTTGATCTGAAAATACTGAGATTTTAATCGTATTTATCAAGTTTTAAAATGGAACATCAAAATTATTTTTAAGTGTCCATCAGGATGCTATTACATCTTTCAGGACACTAATGTCTCAACAGCGCCCTCCTGGACTGGGTAAGTCAGGACGCTGATGAAACATTAGGACGCTGATAATGTTCAACGTTGAAATATACTTATTCATTAAGATGCTTACTTCATCAGTAACGGCCTCATATAAGTCAATCAGTGAACTTGTCAGGACGATGATTTAGTATCAGCTCGCTGATTGTTTTCCGAGTTTTAAATGTTTTAATGTTTAAGGACGATGATAGTTATAAGTTGGATAACTATCAGGATGCTGCCTAATCAGGAGCGCCCTCACTTAAGAACCAACTTAGTAACTCTCAAGACGCTGATCGTTCTTCAGTGTACTTATTGTTTTTACGAGTTAAAAATATCAGGACGCTTACTCGTTAGTAGCGCCCTCGTGACTTTAAATATTTTAAAACAAGGCAGGACACTAATTGTGGATTAGCGCCCTCATGAAGTTTAGTCGTTTTAATCGCCAAGTAAGTTAGGTCGCCTACGATAAAGTAGCGCCCTCACTTCATAGTTCAACAGGACACTTATGGTTCATGAGCGCCCTTTGATAAGTTGAGTTTTAGTAGTTAGTTTGCATGTTAACTTGTTAGATTTTTAGGTTCATTTGATTAGTTTTTAGGTGTTTTTGCATGATTAATATACTTAGTTGTTTTAGATGCATTTAGGCTTTATCTTAGGTTTTTATAGGTTTTTATCATAATAAATGACATTTTGGCACATGTTAATATCATAGAAGTCGTATATTCTGAATGCATTTCATTATAATTTAATTGTTAAATCAATTGCATAGAATTTACACTTTGTTTTGTAGGTAAATAAGGAGTCCAAAGTGGTTGAAATGAAGCTCAAATGGTGTTGAAAAGAAGCTAAGTACGCATGCAAGAAGCAAAGCAAGAAATGAAGAAAGTGCACAAAAATGTACACAAAGCCGAGACAGGGCACCATGACGTCCAGGACGGGTGCAGCGGTGTCCAAGTGTGCGTGGTGAGTTACTGAAAAATAGTAAGTCAGCGTTGCGGTGCCAGGACTGGGCGCCACAGCGCCGGTGAACCCCAAAACACGATTTTGCGTTTTTGTGTGTATTATGTTGCCCTTTTTGGTATTTTTCACCCATTTTTGTATATAACTCGTTTTAGGGTTTGTTTAGGATAATCTCTCTCATTCTATCACACTTTAGAAGATAGCAATTAGGTTTAGAAAAGAAAGAGAGAAAGTGGAACAAGAGAGGAGACAAGAAGAAGGAGTTGTAGGTTGGAGAAGAAAGAAAAGGAGATCTCACTCTTGAAGTGGATTTTTCTAATTTCTTTCCTAATTTAATTTGTTTCAATGATTTCCTATTTGAATCTCTATCTTATATCCATGGATTGGTTTACGAACTAAATAGATAATCTAGTGGTTTGATTTAGCTATGTTGGATCTTGTGAGTGAGTCATTGCTTATGTGTTTTTCAGCAATCTTTTGGGTTTATTTATGATTCTCCATGTTTAATGATTTCAAATTGTTGACCACTCTTTGAATGAACATAGATTTGGTTTCTTACACTCGAGAGAGGTGTTATCGAATTGGAGTAAGGGATTTGTAACCTAGGTTAGTAGTATCGAGTCGAGAGACCTACGAACACCTTTGAAATCATTTAAAATGAATCATAGATCTTAAATCGTTCTTAATCTATTGGTTGGCGCTCGAGAGAGGGAATCGATAACTTAAGGATAGATGTTCAAATTGACGCTTGAGAGAGGTATTTGGATGGGTCAGGATTCATGATTTATAAATTTGAGAAATTAATTCATTAACACAATTATTAGAGATTATGAGAGACAACATAGTGAGATCTAAACTCTAGAACGATAAATCCATTGATTTCTCTCCAATTTCCATTTAATTTGCATTGTCTAATTTGATTTTGTTTATTTTACATCCCTGCAATTAAATCATCTCTTTTTATCACCCAGATAAAACAACTAATCATTGTCGTTTTGGGTATTTTTAACTGTGAAATTAACCTTCCCTGAGGACAATAACCCGACTTAACTCGGATATATTATAACTTGATATTCGTAGACTTGCAAATCTAAATTTATCGCATCAAGTTTTTGGCGTCATTACCGGGGAAGGTGTCAAATTTGCTTTTATTAATACCAATTCGAAGTGATTTTGGTATTAATTTTGGGTATTTTTGTTTGTTTGTTATATGTAAAAAAAAATTATTTTTCTCTTTTTCTGATTTTTCTTTTATTTGACTTTAGTGTTATTTTATTTTTCTTTTTTATTTTATTTTATTGTTCTTTTGTAGAAATGGCGTATAATTACAACCACTCCAATTTCCAACAAAATTTTGGGCGAGTGGATCCTTTTACAGCGTTGTCGGCATCATTTTCCTACCTTCAACATCAATTGGAACACCTTAATCATCAAGTGGACAATATTATTGATGCAAGATCTCAACATACTATGGACGGTATGGGAGCTGCAACCATGAGAGATTTTGGAATGAATTCACGTATGAAGCAAGTTCCATATGGTCAACAATGTGATTATAATTGTATGGGTAACCCTTACCCACATCAATTCCATTCAGGTATTTATGACCATGAGAATTACTCCTACAATTACTCATGGAATGGCTTGCAACCTCAACCAAGCATGTCCGATCAAGTGGAAAAGAAGTCCTCCTTAAATGAGTTACTTGATCTTAAATCTGAATCAAGGCGTTTTAGGAGCGAGTTTAGAGTAGACAATTCATGGAATGAGTTTCAAACTCAACCGGTTGGCTACAACCATGTGGAGAAGAAACCATCTTTGGAGGAGACGTTGAGTTCTTTCATGCATTGGAGAGTTCAAGAAGAGCCACTTATTTCAAACAACGAGAGAGAAGATGTTAAAGGGAAAAAAATTTTATGCCAAGACATGTCACCACCACCACCACCAAGGCAACTGACTATTCTAGAAGAGATGCAACGTTATGAAGCCTTGAGAGGAGGATAAACGAGTACATATCACCAACCAAATGTGATTGGACGTGATGATCAAGCTGTGCTTATGGATGTGCATGAGTGTGATGATCAAGAGGTGCCTATGGATATACAATTGGGTGATCCTATGATGACATATGTTGAAGAGGTTCCTACCAAGGTGGAAGAGTGCTTGGATCTCAAGGAATATAATTTTCACTTTGAGGATCCGTTTGCTAAAGAGCTAGAATTTGAAGTTGTGGTGGTTAATGATAAAAGCTATTTAGAGGTGCTTGAAGGTCAATGCCTAAATGTTTGGAAAGTACCAATTGAATATTTCGATGACATTACTCCGTTAGATGGGAGTGATGCTTCATCAGACTTTGTGCTTCCACCGGCGGATCAATCATATCAATTTTTGTGGGAGAAGTGCACAAGTTCGGTGATTCCGTTATCAAATTTGAAGAATGAGGAAGACGGGAGGATGCTCAAAATAATAAGGAAACATACACGATTTAAATGAGAAGAGAAAGTCTAGCTAAACACTATAAAAAAGCACTTGTTGGGAGGCAACCTAACTGATTTTTAGTTTTTATGTTTTATTTTATTTTTAGTCATTGTGTTATAGATTTTGAGTTTATGCTTTCCACTAATGACATTCATTTTTGTACCTTCTCAGGTTTTGATTCAAGTTTGGGGGTCCTCGGCATTACTAAGAGAAAGAGAAGCATTTTGAAAGCCTTCTACCCTCGTGGGCTAGGGGAGTATCGTTACCTTTATCTTTTTCTTGCTTTCTTTAAATTTGGGGGGAGTTTGAATTCTTGGTGTGTCTTTAGTGAAAATTTCTTAAATTTTTTGCATTTCTCTGTTGAATTTTTTTTGTTTTTGATGAGTGTAGATCATGAATAAATCAATATTCCCTTATGAACTTTGATTTATTTTGATCTTGTATGAATGGTCTATGAAAGGATTAGCACTCATTTCTGAGCATCACCTTTGGAAAAATTAGAAAGTACTCTTAAGTCTGTGTACTTGATTTACTTTTCCATGTTTATTGGATATTCTTGTTGACTTTTGAGTATGAATTATGATCATGAGTGCCACTTACTTTTTAAATCGAGATTTGGGTAGTGCAAACACAAAGTCCATGAGAATATTGTCCCACTTCCATTCCCCTGTGGGAAGTGGTTGTACTAGACCAGAGGGGAGTTTGCAATCGGCCGTGACTTGCTAACAAGTAAGGCAAGTTTCCACGAATTCTGCTACGGCCTTTTTCATCCCATTAAACCAGAATCGCCTTTTCATGTCGTTGTACATTTTGTCTCCTTAGGGATGCATGTCGAACTTAGATTTGTGGCATTCAGTCATCACTTATTGTCTGAGGTCTGGATCCTAAGCTATGCACAACCGTCCTTTATAAAGTATCACACCATTGGAAGTGAATGACCAATGATGTCGAGCCTTTTCCAATAAAATGAGCTCCTTCATCTTCATGAGCTCATCGTCTTTGGCTTATGTGGCAGGTACCCTCTTATTGAGCTCGGAGTGGGTAGAGAACTGGGCAAGCCTGATTGTATTTCCACCATTCCATAACTGCATATCATACTTTTCAAGCTCGTATGACAGCTTTCCCATTTCAAAGTTCACCGTACAGGCATAAACATATGACTTTCTACTAAGGGCATCTGCCACCACATTGGCTTTACCCGGATGATATTTAAGTTCAATGTCATAGTCTTTAATGAACTCGAGCCATCATCATTGACGAAGATTTATGTCTTTCTGAGTATAGATATATGATTGTGATTATTTTGTTATTCGCAAGTGCACGAATTGTCAACTTATAAATACCGAGATGAGTCGGGTTATTGTCCTCAGGGAAAAGTAATTTTACTAATGTAAATACCCGAAACTATTATGACTTTTAATTTTATCGAAATGGATGGTTTAATGTGCTGGAATATAAATTGAACTAATTAAAACGAACAAGTGAAAAATTAATTGAAAATGGGTATAAATCACTAAATGAAAGTTCTAGAGGATTGAAATCACTATATATTACTTCATGGGTTTCAAAAAGATTTTGTTATTGAATTAACTTTTTAATTTATAAATCATGAATCCTAACCCAATCAAATACCTCTCTCGAGCGTCAATTTGATAATCTATACTTAACCTATTAATTCCCTCTCTCGAGTGTAAATCAACACATCAAGCATGCCTTAAGATTTGTGATTCATGTTATTTGATTTCAAAGGTTTTCGTAGGTCTCTCGACTCAATACTACTAACCTAGGTCACAAATTCTTGGATCTAATTTGATAACACCTCTCTCAAGTGTAAGAAATCAAATCTAACTTCATTCAATTAGTGGCCAACAAATTGACGGCATTAAGCATATGAAATTGCAAATAAATTCATAAATCAGTTCGATAACACATACATGAATATTAACCCATGAAATCAAACATAGATCATTCGAACCTCTAGATTAATAGTTTAGCTCATATTCATGTTCATGGATACAAGATGAAAAAGAAATAAAACAATGGATGAAAACATTTCAAGACACAAGAAACTGAAATCGAAGGTTAGAATCCCCCTTCGACGGTGGATTTGGTCTTCTTTTTCTCCTTGGTTCCTTCGAGGATTCAATCAAAAATCCTTTCTCCTTCTGCTTTCTTGCCTCATTTTTCACCCCCTAAACCTAATTCTTTTCTCTGATAATCCTCAATTAAAACCCTAAAACATGTTTTCCACTTAAGTGGGTCAAAAGACCAAAATGGGCATGAAAACTCTCTCAAAAAAAGAAGTCCCGCAACTCTGCGAACACCGGTGCCGCGACGCCCACACACTGTTTTCCAACACTCAACTTTTACATATGGGCGCCGTGGCGCCCAGTCTCGGGTTGTTGTGGTGATGATTTGTGGACTTAGCAAATTTTTCCACTTTTTTGCACATGTTTTTTTCTTCTTTTGAATACCATTTGAAGCTTGTTTCAACCCATTTTTGAGCTCTTTATTTACCTACAAAACAAAGTGTAAACAAATGTAAATTCTATGCAATTAATCAAAGTCTTAACTAAAGTGAAATGTACTCCAAACATATGACTTCTATGGTATTAACATGTATCAAAAAGTCATTTAATCATGATAAAAACCTAAGATAAAACCTAAATGCATCTAAAACAACTAAGTATACTAATCATGTAAAAACACCTAAAAACTAATTAAATGAACCTAAAAGTCTATCAAATTATCATGCAAACTAACTACTAAAATTCAACTTATCAATATACTGAAGACTTTTGTGGTCATAGAAAACCTCGAATCGTTCTCCGTACAAGTAATATCGCCAGATTTTTAAGACAAACACTACTGCAGCGAGTTCTAAGTCATGAGTCGGATAATTGCCTTCATGAACTTTTAATTGTTGGGAGGCATAGGCCACTACACAGCCTTCTTGCATTAATCCAAATCCAAGTCCTTGAAGTGACGCATTGGTGTATAGTATAAAGCCAATCCCGTTCATTGGAGTGGTAAGAACAAGTGCGAAAGTCAACCTTTTCTTGAGTTCTTGGAAGGCTGATTCACAGGCTTCATTCTAGATGAAACGAGTGTCTTTTCGGGTTACTTGAGTAACTGGTTCAGCAAGTTTGGAAAAATCCTTGATGAATCGTTGGTACTATCAAGCTAATCCGAGGAAGCTTCTAATTTCAATGACATTGGTAGGTTGTTTCCAATTAAGAACAACTTCAACTTTAGCTGGATCTACTTCAATGCCATCATGGGATACGACATGACCGAGAAACTTAACCTTATTCATCCAGAACTCACATTTGCTTAGCTTTGGGAATAACTGATGTTGTTGAAGGGTGCTAAGCACAATTCACAAGTGAGTCTCATGAAGTTCCTCTGTGGGGGAGTATATCAATGTGTCGTCGATAAATACAACAAAATGATCCAGGTATGGTCTGAAGATGCAGTTCATTAAATCCATGAATGTCGCAGGCGCATTAGATAGGCCGAATTGCATTACAGTAAACTCATAATGACCATATTTGATTCAGAAGGCTATCTTTGGGATGTTTTCTTCCGTAACTCGGAGTTGGCGATACCCCGAGCGAAGGTCAATTTTTGAAAAGAATCTTGCTCCTCTTAATTGGTCGAACAGATCTTCAATCTGGGGTAACGTATATTTGTTCTTAATGAAGAGTCAGACTGAACAGTCTTATTTCTTGACAAAAAGAATTAGAGCGCCCCATGGCAATGTGCACTTTCTTATAAATCCTAATTTTTCCAACTCCTTTAATTGCTTATCAAGTTCCACTAATTCTACATTAGGCTTTTGGTGGGGTGGAATGTAGGGTTCGGTACCAGGAATCAATTTAATTTCAAAATCAAATTCTTGAGGGGGTGGGAGTTCTAGAAGTTCATCCAAAAACACTATTGGATCTTCTCGAAAAACAAGAATATTTTTCAGGTTAGGAAGACGACTAGGTCTTATAGTTTCATCATCCTGATCATGTAGGAAAGAGCCTATACCCGGGATCGTCTAAGGGACACGGTAGAACGATGAACGTGTCGATGGATCCCCTGAATTTACAGGTTATAAATCCATTGGGCAGGGTCAGTTGAACCTACTTTTCCTTACAATTGATCCGAGCATGTAAAGGTGTTAACCAATCCATACCCAAGATAATATCGAAGTTAGTGAAATCCATTACTTGAAGGTCCGCTATTAGGAGATGATCCACCATTCTAAGCTCACAATTGGAAGACACTTGATTAATTTCAATACCTACTCCTATTGGCGTAGACACACAGACCATAACAGGAGTGGTCTTTGGTTGAAGTCTTAATTTCTGGACTACTTGAGTGGAAATAAAAGAATGCATAGAACCCAAATAGAACAAGACATGCACCATCATGTTAAAAAGAGCAAAGGTACCTTCCACCACATTATTATCAAGCATTCATTGTTCCGAAACATCATAGACACTTCTTTGCTTACTTGGGCCTTGTTCCTGTTTCGGTGTTGGTTGAACTGTCGGAGCTGCTTGTTAAACTGGTGCAACTGGGGCTCTAAGTTGAACACGGGCGGATAGAGGAAAATTTCTTTGAAGTGGTCCACTTGACCACATTTGAACCAAGTGCGATCTCGATCTTGTGGTTGTTGATTCGGAGGAGATAGGGGAAATCGCCGATTATTTCCATTTTTTTGGCCAGTCTGGTTTTGACGATTGCGGGGGTTCCTTTGAAAAGCTTGTTGGGCTGGAGCAGGTGGAGCAAACTAGAGCTGAGGGTTTTGGGGGTTACCCATTCTAGGGCGAGCATTCTGATTTGGTTGGTAGGGTCTCTTCCTACCCGTCTGATGTCCAAGCGCATTTGCTCATTTCCTTTTATTTCTTCTCTGCTCCTACTCAAGCTTTTCCTGCTCATAATTTATAGCCATATTCACCAATTTTCTAAAATTATCAAGCTCTAGGAAGGCAAGGGCTTGCCTGATGTCAGGCCTCAACCCGTTGAAAAACTTTTCAGCTTTGTCCCTCTCTGTGGTGATGGTAGAGAGAGAGAAAATCGAGAGTTTCGTGAACTTGGTTGCGTATTCCCGGACTTTCGTGCTTCCTTGAAAGAGTTTTGCGAACCTATCTTTTCTTTCTCTTAACAGCATTTGGGAAATATTCATTGTTGAATTCGACTTCAAACTGTTGCCATGTCATGATACTGGCATTTACTCGAGGGTCTTCCTTAACCGTTTTCTACCAGGAGTTGGCGTTTCCAACCAACTTGTAAACGACAAGGGAGATTTTCTTTTCTTTAGACGTTCTCATTGCTTCAAGCGTCGTGTGAGTCTTCTCTAGCCACTTGTAGGCTTCGTCAGACTCAGGCTTTCCATCAAAAGTGATGAGTTGCAATCGTTTATACTTCGTAATTTGACTGGTCATCTGATTTATTTTTTTCTTAAGAGGCTCCAATTTTGGTTGGGGGACTGCAGGTTGTTCATTCACAACACTCTGGACTGAACCTCTCATCAAAGCTTTCATGTATTCAGTAGAGCCTTGGAAAAATTGTTCCATGCTAAACGGTACGACTACTTCATTGGGAAGAGCTGCAACAGTTTGTTCGGTTGCCGAAATTTTGGTGTTGTCGTCCGTCACTTGTTCTGAGGTAGGGGGAGTAGGTTTAGATCCAACATCCTCTTACGGGTGTATAAACATAGACGCTTGTAAGGAGGAGCTAGGGTTGTGCTGACTTCTTGTTTGAACCAGCATTGTTTGCAGAGTGGCTCGTTGTTAGTACTAGATTTGCGATATAAGTTCGAAAAAAGAAAAAAAGAAGGATCAATCCGAGATGCAGTGCTCATGCATGGTTTTGGAGTGACGTTTATAGGTTTTAACCTCTTAGTTTTCTAGGTTTGGTAATAGGGAAAAAGATGAGCCTTAGAACGCCACGCATCGTACATTTAGGTGGGTTTAAATCAAAACCAAAAGTGTGGTTTCTGGTTTTTTCACTATTTATTATCATAATATTTTTGTTTCAAATCATTTTGAAAATTTCTTGTGTATTTGTCAAAATATCCATGTTTTTTGAACATCAATACGAGCCAAAGTGTTTCTAAGACCTTTTCCTTGTGTTGTCACCTATATCTATATGCCACAAATCCTTATACTATTTACACTATGCTCACCTATCACCAAGACCTGACGATTCCGATTATCTTCCAAATTCATACGTCCCATTTTGCATGAATTTGGAGATAAGGGACGTGGTTCAGTCAAGGGAATCTGTGTGCGGTCTTTTTGCAGATTCCTGTGGAAAACCACCTACTACTGTTATCCTTCGAGTTCTCATGTTCCATTTCATGTGAACTTGACGATACCGGGGGTAACTCGGGCTTTCGCAATGAATTGCTACACAACAGGTTCGTAAGTTATCTCGTCAAGGGTTTTTCACCAGTATTTGTGTGAGTTTGTTGTGTCCCATACCACGTCAAGCTCATTAATAGTGAGGAAATCCACTGGAAGAGTGGGCTTACCACAGATAATCTACCACACAAAATCACACAAGTTTTTAGCATTTCTAAAGTCATCACGAGCCGAAAATCTGTCATGAAATTTTTTTTTTTTTTTTTTTTTTTTTACAAATTTTTACAAACTCAAACCGCTACAAGGATGCTTAAAACCACTTCAAAATACTTCAAACCCACTACAAAACTATTTTAAACTACCGAGGAGGCATGAAATTAAAATTTTTAGAGGAGAATTGATATACTGACTGTTCCAAGTTGGGAGAGCACATAGGAGTTTGCATAACTTGCTCAACAAATGATGGGTTTGGAAACTGAGGGCCTCCGAGGTTGAGACTAAGATTTAGAGATGAATCTTGTGCCTGCTACGACGACTGTGCCCTTTCTCTCCTACTTGGACATGGAGGAGCGATTCTCGATATTTTAACGTGGCATTCTTCACTCCACTTTAGCAGTGATTTGACAACCTCTCTAATTTCCTTGAGGCTGCAATCATATCTTTCAAACTGTTCTCTCATGTGTTTCATTATTCGCTCCTCAGTTGCCAGCATCATCTCTTTCATCTGGTCCATTAGTTGCTGCTGGGTGTCCGTATTGTTTATAGTAGATAACGGAGAAAATAATCTTTTTGTAGGAGGATTTGTCTCCTCCACAGGTGTTTCGAAGAAATAGAAGTTGAAGTTTTTGAGGTCTTTCTGAGGAGTGTCCAACTCTACTTCAGGAAAATCTTCCCATTCATTTGGCTCATTGACTCGGCTTCTAACCGTGAGGTTTCCCTTGTTTCTAGTCTGACTCAACGTCCTTTCGTTGATGTCACCATACAAGGGAGATGTTATCTCGGTTGGGCTAGGAAAAACTCTGAAACGACATAACACTTTGTTTAATAATCCCCCGTAAGGAAGACAGGTCCGTACACGAGTGACTTGGGCCATACATCGTAAAATGATAAAAGGAAGACTCACAAGAATTTCTTTTACCAGACAGTATGCCAAAAAACACTGAGGGTGAGTGGTGGTGGACCTTTTACTAGGCTCAGGCAGAATGTTAGACATGATCATTTGAATAAGAGCATTATATTGCTCTTCAATTTCCTTGTTAAAGTTCCTAGTGACAGTGTAGTCAGACTAGTGGGCAAGACACCTAAACATGTTTCGTGAGCTTGGGACCGCGCTTTCTCTGCCTCTCGATGTATAAATATCACAAAGTAGTCCTTCCTTAGGGATTCCTAAAATCTCTAACAGTATTTGGGACATGAGGGTTATATCTACACCATTCACTTTTGTAATGATGGTGAAGGTACTGGGATTTTGGACGGTTATATTTTCATAAAATGATACAACTGAAGATTTAAGCACACACCTTTCCAGATTTATAACCGGTGTCCAACCTAGAGTCACGAGTTTGTCATGAAGCATTGGGTAGTATCTTTCTGGTAAGTTGACCAATATTCCTGTTAAGACTGGAATTGAAGAAAAAGGTACTGGTTGAGAACTTTCACCTTCAACTTGCTTTCTTGACTTTTTTTGTCTTCGCTCCTTAGAGCTATGAGGAAGAACTACGAAGAAAAATAGGAGGTATAAAGAAAAGAAGTGTAGAGAACCTTAAGAATCTACTAAGGAAAGATGAGAGACAAGGGAGGTAAAGAGGGTGAGCAAAGAAACTCCCCTCCACCCTCTCTATTTCTAGAGCAAAAATAAGGGGGGAATGGTGTAAAAAACAAGGGGGCGGGCCTCATATGGGGGTCGGTCCCTTGCTTTTGTTGGCCCGGCCCCACGCTAGCCGATCAAGAAAAATGGGGTTCGGTTCAAATTATATATATATATAAATAGTGTAAAACCTTTTTTAAACCAAAATTAGTATTGTTTTGTAAAATAGGAGTGGGCAGTCTCCAAGATCATGCTCTGATACCATAGTAACTATCAACCCCTACTTGATCGACCCAGCACGAGGTCTGATAGTTGGGGCAACAAGTGTTCGAACTCACTCGAACCGATTTACACTTACAGAAGCATAGTGCCGCACATCAATAAAAATACAATGAAAACTATTACAGGCAAATGCTTATATTATAAGCATAAAGTTTGGTTAATTATTACATCCCTTAATCACAAAATGACAAAATAACTTAAAGAGGGCCGAGACCCTACAAAAGTAGCAAAATAAATAAAAGAAGTGACGAAAAAGAGGCATCTTGAAGCTTGAAATCACCACCACAGCTAAGCCGGCCTGACGCGACTTGGGGAGAGCACATATACAAAAGTCCCTACATGGACCGGGTTTTGCCATTTCCTCCGGAATAATTCCAACTCGACCTATCTCAATTCCCTGAAAAGATTAGCAACGGGGTGAGCTCAACAACTCAGTGAGATCAAGCAGAGTAAACAAGGCTTACATGCATAATAACAAGTACAGAACAACAGTCATCAAATAGTTATGTCACAACAATACAATCAAGCAATGAATAGTAAACACACGGTCTCACAGGCCAGGCACAATGCAGTTAGCAACCAGTGAGCTAGGGCGCCAATGCAACAAAAAACAACTGAGAGATCTCATGAGTTCCAATGCTAACCAGTGATAGTGCTACCTCATGGTCCAGCGTGACGGCATAGCAACCCATGGGTACAATGTTCAACAACCTTAATCATGGTCCAACGTAACGACATAGCAACCCATGATTAATGTATATAATGTTTATGATAATCCATGGTCCAGCGTAGTGGCATAACAACCCAGGGTTATGAAATTAGCATTTATGATATATAGTCTCAAGCATGAAGTAAAACATGGTAACATATATGATGCATGATGTTACTTAAATTATAATTAAACAAGTAAGAAATGCAAACCTAGCCTTCATTTCCCACCTTAACACACTTGTAGTGACGCAGTGTCTTATTTAACTTTCTTTAAGTGTGCAGGGATGCAAAAATGATTGGAGGGTCGAGAGAGAGAACGTCCTTGGATGGTCCCTTTTTTTTTTTTTTTGAACCGTCCCACTATGGCGGTCAGTTTCTTCATTTGGAAGAGCCCATAGGGTTATTTCTCCCTTTGGGCTACGTCTACTATTGGGTAATATGTATGGTTTTTAGATAGTTAAATTAGTTTTACCGAAAGAAAGTAAAGGGTGTTATAGTAGTGCTTGAGCGTCTTGATGGAACATGAGCGTCCTGATTCACACTATATCAAAAACATAAGTTCAGCTGACTTTGTTCTTTGAGCAGCGTCGGTGCATCAACATCCTAAAGCTCAATAGAACATATTAAACCCAGAAAGCAATGAGGGAGCTAATCAATGAGTGGCATCCTAATACTTTTTAAAACATAAAAACCCAGAAACACATGAGCACCCTAACGAACAATCAACGTCTTGATACTTCATCAGGTTGGGTCTATGAGGGCTACACGAGTAACATCCTGACATATCCTAATCCATGCGCCTTCAGCGTCTCGATGGAACACTGAAAAATTGATTTTTGAAATTTAGTTCTTTGATTAAAACTCGATTAAAACATGATAAAACTTGGTAATTCTGAATCAATTTGATCATAGAAAAACTCAACCAAACTAATCGAAAAACCTTAAAAAGTGTCACACCCCGCGGATGTGATGGGTACCTCCTACTCGAGCGTACCCCAGCCACTATGATCCCATAATATTGTCCCATCCCAGTACACAGCCCACTCAACAGTGTCTAGTACCCCCGGGATCATTTGTCCATACTGTTCACACATGAACAGTGCAGGGCCTCCCCCGGATTCGAACCTCAAACCTTATATAGGTTGATTTCGCAATCTGAGTCACTTTACTCAGAAATGGGATGTGTACTGATGCAGGAGGGTTGAGTGTACTATCTGGGATGTGTATTGATGCAGGAGGGCCGAGTGGTTGCATATGCATCTAGACAACTTAAGGTGCATGAGCACAACTACCCTGTGCATGATTTGGAGCTCGCCGCTATTGTATTTGCACTAAAGCTATGGAGGCACTACCTTTATGGTGAGAGGTTCACTTTGTTTTCTGATCACAAGAGTTTGAAGTACCTCTTTGATTAGAAGGAGCTGAATATGCGGCAGAGGAGATGGCTCAAGTTACTAAAGGATTATGATTTGTCTTTGGAGTATCATCCTGGCAAAGCCAATGTTGTGGCTGATGCTTTGAGCCGTAGGCGAGCAGGGAATCAGGTGGTTGCTTTTCAGATGGCCCAGCAGTGGCATTTACTTAAGAGAGTCATTATGATGAGTATACTCTCAGACGCACCACTTACTAAGATATGTGCTCAGATGCACGTGCACCTTGCAGATGCCCATATTCCGCGGGTTAGATATCTACAGGAACGTTTTCCAGATTATGACATGTATCGTAGATACGCAGACAGTGTTGACCTGGCCGATTGGCGTATTGGTCCAGATGATGTGTTACGGTATAGAGGAGACTATGGATCCCATATGATGCTGAGTTGCATGCTGAGATACTTCGAGAGGCTCACAGGTCTCAGTATACTGTTCATCCAGGGGCTACCAAGATGTACCATGATATGAAGAAATCTGTATGGTGGCACGGGATGAAGAAGAGTATTGCTGAGTATGTGCAGAGATGTGAGGTGTGCCAGCAAGTTAAGGCTGAACAACGGAAGCCTGGAGGTCAAATGCAACCATTGCCCATACCCGAGCGGAAATGGGAGCACATCACGATGAATTTCATCATGGGATTGCCGAGGTCTCAAGGCAGATTTGATGCCATTTGGGTTGTGGTCGATAGATTGACCAAGAGTGCGCACTTCTCCTTCCTATGAGCACCAGGGACTCTTTGGATAGACTGAGCAGATTATATGTGAGAGAGATCGTGAGATTGCATGGAGTTCCCTTGTCTATCGTGTCGAATCGAGATCCACGATTTACATCGAGGTTTTGTCACGCCTTGCAGACTCGATTTGGGACCCGCCTCCGACTCAGTACAACATTTCATCCTCAGAAGGACAGTCAGTCCGAGAGAGTGATTCAGATGCTAGAGGATATGCTCAGGTCTTGCATTTTAGAGTTCGGTGGTGGTTGGGGTGAGCATTTGCCCTTGTGTGAATTTGCTTACAACAACAGTTATCAGGCGAGCATCGGTATGGCACCGTATGAGGCTTTGTATGGAAGACCATGTAGATCTCCAGCTTGTTTGTACGAGGTGGGTGATATGCAGTTATGGGGCCCTGATGCAGTTGTTGAGCAGACTTAAAAAGTCAAGCTGATTTGGCAGAGGCTGAAGTCAGCTCAGGACAGGCAAAATAGTTATTATGATAACCGACATTGGTCGTTAGAGTTTGTAGTGGGAGATCTAGTTTTGCTTAAGGTCTCGCCACTCAAAGGTCAGATGAGGTTCAGTGTCAGTGGAAAACTTGCCCCTAGGTTTATTGGGCCATTCCAGATGTCGAGAGGATTGGACCAGTAGCGTACAGGTTGGCTTTACCTTCTCAGCTCGAGGGTGTTCATGATGTATTCCACGTATCGATGCTGAGGAAGTTTAAAGAGGATCCATTGAAGGAGTCTTATCCCGATCCAGCTCATGTGTTTGATGTGAGTCATCTGTACAACTTATGAGGAGTTGCCTATTCAGATTGTGGCTTGTAGGGTTCAGAAATTGAGAAATAAGGAAATCTCGCTTGTGCGAGTCAGATGGCAATTCCACTGTAATGAAGAGCAAACCTGGGAGCGCGAGGATCAAATAAGGGAGCAGTTCCCTGACCTCTTTACCGACTGAGGTTAGTTCCCTTGCTTTTATTTTTTGAGGACAAAAATATTCTTAAGTTGGGAAGAGTTGTAGCACCCGTGCCTTTAGGTGACGTCATTTTGACCCATAATATACCCATATATGTATTCGTATACGTATGTGTACATGTATTTTGATGCTCGAAGCACTTAAGTTAGAGTGTCTTTGCATGATTTTAGGTCATAGGGAGTGTGCATGATGTTTCGGAACCATCGGAGACCCGTTCGACGTCAAAACATGTCAAAAACGGTGTTTTGGATCCAGTGGAGCTAGCTCCATGGAGGAAGAAATTTCTGTCACAAATTACATCAACGGCTTGATCTCCCAGATCCGTGGACAGATTGAGCTGCAATTTTTTCAGCTCATTCTTATCTGATATATATTCATTATGGTCCGTGAAGATCTTGATCGGAGTTACCTAATGTGAGTTATAATACTCCAAACACTATTTCATGGATTTTTGGATTTTCTTACGCAGTTTTGATCAAGCAGTGGGATCTCGCAATCCCACGGTTGGATTGAGTTTAAAGTTTACTTTAATGTTGGTAATTGACTCATGCAACTTTTGAGCGGTTAAGATGTTAAATTGGTGAGTAGTGTGCATGGAATTGACTATCTAAGTGAAAGTATGGCAACAAGAAAACTGATTTTTTAACAGTTTTTGGCAACTTTTAGTTGTGGGCCCAAACACTTCTATATAGGCTATTGACTCGATTTTTTCAGCTCATTTGCACATTTTGCACTTGAGAAAGAGGAGAGAAGTGCTGGAGGAGAGAAAGGAGAGGAAGAATTAGGGTTTGATGGTTTCTTGCTCAAGAACACCTAAGGTTTGCATTTTCCCCCATTTCTTCCTTGAATTTCTCTATTAGTTGCATGATAGCTTTATTTTGAGCATGAGGGTTTCATTTTGATGCATGCATTATGATAAACCTTGGATGGGTGGAAAACCAAAGTTGGAGTTGAGTCTTGCATGTCACATATGTGTGATTAGAGAGTGTTAGGAGTACACTAATGGTGAAACCCCCAATTTCTAGTAAGAAATTGGAAGGGTTTAGTTCAAATGACCTATACTTAGTTTATGACCTTAGTCTTTCTCAAAATCTTTGTATGTCAACTATGTTGACCTAGTGGCCATTGTGAATGATTCCATGTTGCAAGATCAGTAAAATTCATGGCTGAACATGGCGGCCTAGTGTAAAATTGGCAATATGGCCTATGTATGAAAATTTACAGATTTGGGGGCTTTTAATGCTCTTGATATAAAATATGAAAAATTATGCAATGTAGGTCTAATTGGACATGATTAGGGTTGTTTGATGATTTAATTCAGTGGGTTCTCATAATGGACACCCCTAAGGTTGACTAAGTTTGATCTAGGCTAAGTATTTGGCATTTTTCATGTACTTTGGCAATTTTGCATGTAATTTGGGGATTTTGCCCAAATTGGGACTTTTCACCCAAAGCAAGTCAATTTATGAAATTGACTTGGGGATTGTTTAATTGGACCCAAATCGAGTAGAATCATGGGTTTAAAATGTTAGAACCTATGTTAAATTGATATGACTTAGTTCATTTTGATATTATGTTTTATATTGGCCTAATTGGGGATTTTGACCAAGACTTAGTCAATTGATGAAATTGACTTGATGCATAGTCTAATTGACCCTAATTATAATTGAATGTCATGTATATTAGTGGTTTGATCATGGGATCACCCTATTACATTCAATTTAGGTCAATCTTAGTTTAATTCAGTCTAAATGATCAAGTTGGGCAGTATGGAAATTGGCTCAAGGGGGTAATCAATTTAAAATCTAGTTGACTTTAGATTGGGTTTGAACATGGGGTTTTGACTCACTTTATGACTGATTTTCAATTGTGTGAACCATGTTATTTCCAGGTCTTGTGATTGACTGAAATACTTAAACAAGATCATAAGATAACAAGGTGGAGTGGTTTGCAATAATCAAAATATTCCTCATGGGTTTCCTTGAGATAACAATTTCTCCCTTTTTGATGATTTCAAACACTCATAATACCTTCTGGCTATGTGACATATGAATATACATAATTTGCATCATGAACACATTATCATAGCACAAAGACACAAAATTTCAAGATTTGTATTCATTTAAGATGAGTACAAAGTAAATACATTATGCAAACATCATGACACGTTCATATATTGCAAAATATAGAAGAATTTGCGTTCATTAACAGATCACAAAACAATACAAAACATAATCAAAGTTCATTACATTCATTTACATTCAAGTTTCTCCCTTAATACATGTCTCCCCCTTAGTTCACGCACTTCTTCTCCCCCTTTTGAAAACATAAAAAAGGTGGGGACTAATTCATCCTTCATTTCTCCTTGCCTTTGTTTTTTTCCTTTTCATTTCCCTTTATAACTTCACATAAAATTCTCAAATGAGGTTTCTGAGGGCACCTCAAAATCAAAAAGATTAAGAGGATTCGGCCTTGAGAAGGACTTCTTGTACATTTCAACAAGACCAGTGATAAAAGGTGTGGATAAGTTATATCCAACATGCTCAGATCTCACATACGCTCTAGGTGGTGGAACTTCAAAGATGTCTTCTTCTCCTCCAGAAGGGGTCATACACCTAGTAGCTTGAGCAATTGGTGCTTGCTTTGGATCATTCTCATCAGGTTCTGGAAGCAATCCTTCAAGCAAATCAGGTTGTTCACTTGGCATCCATGGCCTTGTGAAAGCTGGGGCTCTACGTGGCCTTGGTACTTCGATTCCTCCTTCTTTAAGAAGTTCAAACAACATGTTGAACCGTCTCATGTGTTGTACAAAGAACCATACTGAGGAGGGAAGTCTTCAGGAAATGATCTTGAACAACTCCTCAATGAAGAATATGACTGTTGGACACCCAAGAGGGCGGTGAATTGGGTGTTTCGGTAGTCAATTTTTAAAAACTATCTTATGACCTCTTAAATTAGTTGAGACATTTATTCAAATAGATCATGTATAATAATAAAGTGAAGAAAATAAATGCAAGAATTAAGATAATTATTAACTTATATTTTTATTCCTTAAGTTCATTGGGGCATTTCATCAAATATATCATGTGTAAAGAAAATAAATGCAATGACACAAGAATTTCTACATGGTTGGGAAAACTTCTCTAGGATCCCACTATCTCGGATTCACTTCACGGGTGTGAATCAACCTGTTACAATGCCTTTTTCAAGGTTCAAGGCAAACCTATACTTTTACGAGCTAAAGATGGACCTACAATTATTCTTTTATGGGATTAGGATGAACCGAACTTTGATTCCTATCTTGGAATCTCAAGTGAACCACAATCACTTGACTTGATTTGTTTCATCTAGAAACAAATCAAAGAGAGTAAGCACAATAATAATAAGTTTGTTCTATATGGACAAAACATTTATAATGGAGCTCAAGAGATACAAATAATCAATACAAGATATGAAATATTAAGCTCAAGATTGGAGAGAGATCTTACATACAATATTACCGCACTTGCATCAACTGTTGCTCTTGAATGATTTGAAGAAGCTCTAGAATGATGATCAACATGCAACCTTTGAAAACACCTTTAAACCAACTATTTTGATCTTTGAAACATGGAGAATGAAAAAAGAATCTTTGAATCTCTCATTTTGGTTTCACTCCTTGTTGTTTAGAATGGCTAGAGAAGGTGTATTTATAGATTAGAAACAAGTTATAGTCGTTAGTTACAAAAATATAGCCATTGGGGGGTTTAAATAACATAAAAATTGCGTAAGGAATTTTTTGGATTCATGGAGCGAGGTAGAATTCGTAGAGCGTGCTCCATACTTAACAATTTTGTGAGTTTAGTTTCTTTCGTTTACCCGACCTTTCCTACACCAAATATAAGCATATAATAGCTTAAAATTTATGGAAAGATCTTCCTAATCCATTAGAACTATTTCCAAACCCATTGGAGAAGGCTATCAAAAATTATTAATGGGTTTAAGTTTATTTGGACATATTTTGAGTGTAAAAACTTGGGTTGGCATAATTTTTGAAATTCTACATTTATAAAATATTTTGGGAAACAAAATATGGAGAAAACACATCAACCTTGATTATTAAAACATTTTGAAATCATTTCAAATGATTAGAACACATTTGAAAAGTCGTTTTGATGAAATCAGGCCAAGGATTAAAACATTTTGAGAAAATCAAATATATGCATGACATTTAAAAGAAAGTGATTGAGCAAACTTAGAGCAAGTAGGTTACATCCTAATTCTAGACACAACTAGGGCTTCAACCTCTTGTTTCTTCTTTCCTTCAAGTTGTCCAAACTCTGAATATGGTTGATCCTTTGCTTAAGGGACTTGAAGTACTTTGATCTTGTATTGGTTCTTCTTCATTTTAGGTGTTGAAATATATGTTAGATAGAAATATTAGCACCAAAAGATATATTGTTTGTTAGCATCAAAGCACTTAATAGAATGCTAAGTGGGAAACCACTTAGGCCAACAATGACTTCTTCCATCCTGGCTGCTACTCTTGCAACTGTGAATGATAAATCCAAGATTGTTGAAGACAAGAAAGGAATCCTGTTTTCCATTGATGTCATCTTCTCCTTACTTGATCAATTGATACCAAGAGATTCTCCAACTTTCTTCCATCAAGGTTAATTGGAGCAGATGCATTAGACAATTGATAAGCAAGAATTTAGTATATGTTTTGGAGTATGTTTTAGGTGTGTTTTATGGTATTTAGTTCAAAAATTTGGTTAGTTTACCATAAATTTGGTTTTTTGATAGTTTAGTTACATTTTGGTGTTTTTGCATTATTTCGGTTTGGATTTTTATAGGTTGGTTCATGAGATTATTAAAGCATGATACTCACTTGATTTGGGTTGTTTTGAAGGTGTTTTGATTGATCTAAAGTGGACTTGGAAGTTGGAAACAAGTTGCATGAAGATTGCATGAAGATACATGTGCACATCAAGGCCAAAAGCTTGGAAATTTTGCCAAGTCCACAAGCAAGAAGAGAAAAAAGAGTGCAAAAATCTAGTGGCTGGACCCCACAACACCCAGGTCGTGCAACAAGAAAGGTCGGACCAGGGGTGGGTGCCGCGGCGCCGAGATGCGACAGTTTTTTGGAAAACTTTCTATTTTCGTCTTTTGGCCATAACTTCCTCAGTTCAACTCTGAATTGGACGTGGTTTGTTTCTATGGACTCGTGATTATAAATAGAACATGATGAAGAGGAAATGGGCAAAAAAGGAGAGGAGAAAATATCATGAAGAGCAAGGAAGACGACTAGGGTTTGAAGCAGAGAAGAAGATCAAGCTTGAAGATTGTGAAGATTCTCCAACACTTTCGCTACCTTCTCTTTTGTTTTTCTAGGTTTACATTCATGTTCATCATATTATTTCATGCTTTCATGTCTTTATTCATGAACTAAATGTTGAGTAACTTCTCTCACCCAATTTTGTTTTGATGAATACAAACAACATACCTGTGTTATCTAATCTCTTTGACGTAATTGTTTTAGTGTTAAACTAGATATATCAAATGGATTCAACTGCATAGTCAAAGCGTGTGGAAGGAACAACACCATTTGAAGATTCAAGAGCTTCGTGGTTGTATATGTGTAAAATCTTAGTGCTGCAGAGTTAACATTTACTTGTTCCAACCACGCATGATTTGCATCTTTTCAAAAATCATGCATATAGTTTATAATTCTCATGCATACACTTCTTTACGTGTTTAATCATTCATGCATTCATATTAGTCTGATAATTATGCTACCACATGATTAGAATTGATCATCATGCATATATTTGTTTGTGATCAACATGCAGTATTTTCACCAACTTTGCATGGTTTTACTGTTGTATGTAAAATGTTATCACTATTTTAATCGATCAAATTATTCATGTTTAACTTTGATTATTGTGTCTCAATTGTGTCAAAATGTTTTTAAGATGTTATTACACTATGTTTTTGACAGTGTCCTAAACCTAATTTGATCAAAAATCGAGTTTCTATCACTTCATAGTGAAGGAACACGTTCTTGGTTGAAGGAACTCGCTCCAATACATTTTTCCCGAAACTCAAAATTTTTTTATCAAGGTTTAAGGAACGCGCTCTTTGTAAGAGGAATGCGCTCCCGTGGCATTTTTCTAGACTAATAATTTTTTTAATCAGGAAGAAGGAACACGCTCCTGTTGCCAAGGGAGAAATGGAAACGTTTTTAAGAGTCAATGGTTCTGGTTGAAGGAACCCGTTCCTATGCCCAATGAACACATTGAGGAACGTGCTCCTTAAGTAAGGAACACGCTTATTCAGTAGAGGGAAATCTAGAACATTTTAGATTTCAAACCGAAAGCGTGCTCCTGCTTTGAGGAATGCATTCTCGTACCTCTGTGTGGTGTTTGTCTATAAATACCACACTTGCTCGTTTAAATAGCACCTTTTCCAAAACTTAAGAGAACTTGTGCAATTTCTTTCCAGTATTTATACTCGTCCAAATTAAGTTCTTAAGCCTATTTCAAACATCATTCGAGCAAAAGTTCAACACCTTTGATCATTTGATCTAAGATTCCAAAAATTTCTCTTGTGCAAGGGTTCAAGACTATTTTAGTGGTTTCAACATCAATCTTTGAGTCTTGATCATGTTTTCGAGCAACAAACTTCACACAAGAAGAATCTCGTGGATCAATCTTACCTTGTGGGGTATACATTACTTTAAATTTGATTCTTGTGATTTGGGTATATGCAAATTAGTTTTGTGCTTATATTGTTATGTTTAAACTGAGTTTGCATTGAGTTGAGTTTGTGAAACCATATCTTGTTCTTCATATCAAAATACCTTGTTTAGTGGTTTCATAGATTGTTGTATGTGGTTTCGATTCATGTGCTAACATCATATCCTATTTGATTCGAAGCTTTAATCGATACTTGATTTGTATGATTCGTGTTCTTAAACATATATTCATTTAGAATCATCAAGTCTTGATTATCATAGTATATTGATTGTTGTGCATTGAACTTATATTTGTTTAGAATCAATATATTAATTGATTGTGCATAATCGATTCACTGTTTTATTGCGAAAAATATATATTTCAACACTTTGCATCATTTAAAATTATGAGTGGTTGGAATAGTATATGCTAATTCATTCAAGATTTGTAAGCTTCATTGTTGAGAGTGTTGTTGATCACTACTCTATATTATTGTAATCTTGATGTATTCTTGACTTTTTTAAGTCAACCGGGACTATACCTTATTTGTACGAAACGTAGTCACGCCTGTAAGTTCGTTGGAAGTTGTGGCTTACTAGTCAAGCCCTGGTGTAGGCTAGAGATTGTGGCTTTCTAACCAAGCCCTCTTGTTGGTTAACGTTGTATAGGCTTGAGCCAAGCCTTGGTGTAGGCTCAGTGTAAACGACTTATAATCCGCCCGAAAGTGATTAGCCAATAGTGGATTGGGAAATCCTGACCAGTGCGGTTGGGTAGTTGACGTAGACTCGAGGGGAGTTGAACCACTCTAAATCGCTATATCAAAAACTTAAGTTCAGTTGACTTTGTTCTTTGAGCACACTGACAGTGCATTAGCATTCTAAAGCTCAATAGAACATATTAAACCCAGAAAGCAATGAGGGCGCTAATCAACGAGTAGAGTCCTGATACTTTTTAAAACATAAAAACCCAAAAACGCATGTGAGGGCGTTCCTACCCGAGTAGTGTCCTGATATATTCTAATCCATGCGCCTTCAACGTCCTGATGAGTTTGTCAGTGTCCTGATGGAACACTGAAAAATTGATTTTTGAAATTCAATACTTTGATTAATACTCGATTAAAACATGATAAAACTTTGATAATTTTGAATCAATTTGATCATTGAAAAACTCAACAAAACTAATAGAAAACCTTCAAAAGTGAATCAATCAAAAGCATTTTCTTAGTGAGAAAAACATTGAAAAATTATGCATAAGGTAATTAAAACTTGTTGAGGATTGTTTGAGTAAGAGTTTTACATTCTAGACACTTAATCCTCTTGAGACTTGATCTTGATTGCTTTTTCTTCCATGATCTCAGTGCTGATTGATCTTGATCTTTTGATTTGACTGAAATACTTTAACAAGATCATTAGATAATAAGGTGGAGTTGTTTGTAATCATCAAAATATTTCTCATGGGGTTCCTTGAGATAACAATGGATGCTACTGCAAAAGATAGGGCATCCAAGTGGCCAAGAATGGTCTGCAGATCCTCTAAAAACATGCCTGAATAAGGTGGAGTTGTGCTGGTACTAGGCATGGATGTTTGGATCTCAGAAATCAGTTTCTCCTGAGCCTCAACTCTGGTCTGCAACGAAGCCAGTGTGTCTGATATTGAAGAGAAGCCACTGGTTAGGCTGTTATGCATCTGTTTCAGGCGAGTAAGGATATCATCTAGTACAAATGAAGATGGAGTAGGTGGAAGCTTTCTGATTAGAAAAGGAAAGTGAGCATCTCGATCTCTGTCATGCTCAAAGGATGGGGCTGGCTTCAGAATGTAATCATCGCACGAAGGAGCAGATGTAGCACCCATCTTATCATAAGGGTCATGGGCATCCTCATCCTGAGGGCCTATCTGAGAACCCGCTAGACCTCTGCCACCGGATTAAGTGGCCTCAAAGTCGATAGGAGGCAGATCATCTGTGTGGGAGCTCTTGAAAGAGTTATTCTTCAAGCCCTCTGGAAGCTCTTTCTTTGGAATCCACTTCCTCTTAGCCTTGTAATACACAAAGTGCATGTGCTTGATGGTAATGGGTCTGATGCGACTGCCAGGGGTGAAAGAACAAGTCTCCTTACCGTTGGTCACCCAAGAGTGTGTGTGTGTGGGGGGGGAGGGTGGCTGAATTAGGTGACTTGTCCAACTTGGTCAATTTTCATTTTTTTTTATGTTAATCTTGTGTAATCCTTAAATTTGTTGAGGCATTTAATCAAATAGATTATCTACAATAATAAAGTGTAGAAATTAAATGGTAAGACACATGATTTTTTTACGTGGTTCAAAAATTTAATTTCCTACATCCACGCCTAGAGAAAACCTCTCTAGGATTCCACTATCTCGGATTCACTTACCGGGTGTGAATCAAACCGTTACACTTGTCCTTTTATAGGTTCAAGACAAACCTATCCTTTTACTAGCTAAAGATGAATCGTCTACTTCCTTTTGCGGGATAAGGAAAAACCTAATATATTTTTACTGGGCTAAGGATAAACCACTTGTTCTTTTTTACGAGCAAAAGAAAAGTTGGTTTCCTTATCACGGGGCTAAGGACACTTGATCCTTTTCAAGAGAAAGGGTGAAACTAACCCTAGATTCCAACATAGGAATCCTAAGTGAACTATATCATAAATGTTTGTTCCAAATACTTGGAACAATTACAATAAAGCGCAAGATATTACAATATCATTCAATACAAGATATGAAATTAAAGCTCATGGAAAGAGAAAACTTACAACCATATACCTTTCATGTATTCATATTACTCATTTGAAGGTTATTGGAAAACACGCATGATTAATGTAAAGCTTGTACCCCAGGCTGACATCATCTTGACACGTAGGATACTGAAATATACTTATTTATACGTGTATGACTCATAGAAACCCCATATATTTTGTTAGTTCGGAATTCCCTAGGCTTAGAAGCCAAATGGACTCGATTCGGTAATTTTCCAGTTACCTGTACCTTAGGAATTAAAAAGGCCAAATTGACTATGACCTTGAGATGTGTGCCCTAGATAGCGACGTAAACCTCACGATTGCTTCAAGAACGTGTTTAAAAAAAACCATATAAGGTATGTCTCGCTTTGATTTCGGAATGGCCGAGAGCGGAACATCGAAAATTTTAGATTTACGTATATATGGACAAGAAAAAATTTCTATCACTGATTACATCAATGGTTGGATCTCCGAGATCTGTAGTTCAATTAATCTGACATTTTGGCAGATTATTCTTCTCTAATAGATATTCATTAGGGACGGTGGAGATCTTGATTGGAGTTTTCTACTGTGAGGTATAACATTCCAAACACTACTGCTCAGATTTACAGATTTAGTTGCGCAGTTTTGATCAAACCGTTGGATCTCACATTCTCACCGTTGGATTGAGCTGAAATTTTACCAAAAGGTTGGTAACTGACTCATAATAATTTAGAAGTTGTCTGCAAGAAATTGATTATCTAAGTGCCAGTAATTGCAGCAGGGAAACTACTTTTTTTTTAACTGTGGGCCCAACTTGTATTTTGGATTTTATAAAACCACTTGCACGACTCATTTGCTCATTTTTGGGTTTGAAAAGAAGGAAAAGAGGTAGAGAAGAGGAGAAAAGAAGAAGCTAGGGTTTGGTGTGCTCTTGCTTGATTTTCTTCTAAGGTATGCATGATTCCCCTCTTTCTTCCTAAAATCTCTTTGGTTTATGCATATGAGCTCCATTTTAATCTATGGAATGCCATGAGCCAAGGTTTGGAAGTGTTCCAAACATGGGTTTTGCTTGCCTGAGCTCTTTTGAGCTTGTTAATGGTAGAAATGACTTTCCTAGACCAAGATCTACATCCATAGAGTGTTTTCCACACTCAAATCTCAGATTTGATGGGGTGGTGGAAGAACACTTCTATGAGTTAGACCTTGCATGTTAGATATGTGAGTTTAGGTGTTGTTCGAAACCCATAGATGGTGAAACCCCTAAATTCTAACAAGAAATTGGCGGGGTTGTTTGTATTTGATCTAGAACTAGAATATGGACTTAGGGTTTTTCAATTGATATGCATGTCAACTATGTTGATTCAATGGTTCATTTTAGATGAATGATGGTGTAATTTACTGATTTTGCATGTTGGAAACCCTATGTGTAGTGTAAATTTGGATAAGGCCCTAATTTGAGACTTTGGCTAAATTTGGGACTTTTGACCTAGACTAAGTCAATTAATTAAATTGACATGAGATTAGTCTAAATAACCCAATTTGTGAAAGAATGCATTGTATTAATGAAGGTTGGATCATGGTATCAACCTTAGGCATTCTCTTGGGTTGAAAGTGATTTAATTTGGGTATTATGGCTTAATTGAGCTTTATGGTTAGCTCATTAGTAAAGCCATGTTAGAATCTAATGTTGGCAAGTAAATTGGGGCTTAATTTTGGTTATTATCATGTAATTGGACTTATTTTGACGAATGAATGAACCTATGATTGTGTAGGGTTTGTTGTTGATCCAGTTGTCCCCAATTGTGCCGATTGAAGGTTGAAGTGCCTAATTTGGTTGCATTTGGGATTGGCTAGTCTAGCCAATCAATAGTGAGTGTTTCTTTATATTTGGTTTCTATATGTGGCATTGTAGTACAAAAATGATTTGAATGATTAACTAGTGTATTATGCATGTTTTTCATGATTCATGAAAATGGATTTGAACATAGTCTAGTTGAGTTAGCAATTGGATGGATCTCCTAGTATGAAATTCTAGGGAATTCCATTGGGCTAGATGGTGATCCTTAGTTGTAAACCTTGCAGAGGGTTTTATGGTTTGTGTAGATAGGACCGCCTAGGCATGGTACTTGTCTTGGTGGGTTGATCCTATGGGCAACATGTTGCACGCAAACAACAAGTGAATGGTTTCCAAGTTATATTATATTCCGATGAGAAATCGAGTATCGTCCTCAAGGATATCTACTACACTCTCTATCGTGTTTTAGCCCTAATTTTATCTAGAAAATAAAAATCGAGTGATTGAGTGATTAAAACAGAAATTAAACTAATTAATTGATAACTAAAAACTATGCAATGTAAATCAAACAATAAAACAATAGAGAATATACTAGAGGTTTGATGTCACCTCGCTCTCAACTATGTCTTGATATATGTATTATTATTAAATCAATTCTCTAGCTTATAAGTCAGAATTCCTAACGTTTCTAATTCTCTCTTTTGAAGCAGAACTAGAGCATATTATCGTTGTGTTGATTTAACTCTTTCGATGAAAACCAAACACCACTATAATTCATTAAGATCTGTGATTTCCTCCTAATTACTTCAAAGGTTTTCGATCTCCTTTTGAGTCTCACGATAGCCTAGGTTATACTCTCCAGGTTCCAACTCAAGGTACCCTCTTTTGGAGCATTTACCTCGAATCTAGGATCGGTCAATCCTTGATCAGGGGATCGAAAGCTTTAAGCACAGAAAAACATAAATAAACTAAAAGAATTCATTAATAATAATTAAATAATAAAAGCCAAGACATAATCTCGAGTTTGGATCAATCTACACCTCTAGAGAGAGGTTTAGCTCATAGCTAAACAATTAAAAATGGTAAACAATGGTTCAAACATGAATGAGAACAAAGGAAAACAAACTAGAACGTGTAGAAGTTGTCAATGTTCTTCAATGTAGATCTTCTCTTCTACCTCACTCCAGCCACAAAAATCCGTTCTCTACTCTATTCCAATGTGTTTCTCATGAAAAACCTTTTCTTTTGATATATAATAAGCCCCCTTTCGTCGTGTGTACAAATTGGAAAGTCCCAAAATTTCCCCAAATTTCAAGTTGCTAAAATGCACTAAAAACACCTTCAGCGCTGCGGTGCTGCGTTAACTACATCTGGGCACCCAGAGCCTTCTCTTGATCCTCAACCCAGCGCCGCGATGAGCGGCCCAGTGCCCAGAGACTGGGTCGTGCTCAGTCTGTGGACTTAACCATTTTTCTGCTCCGCTTGACTTCTTTCTTATGGACTTAACCAATTTTCTTCCACTTTTTGACTTGGGTTCTTCATGAAACATCATCTAGGCTTCTCATATGTTATGTTCACCATTCATGCTCTCTTCCACACATCTAAATACCTACATAACAATACAAAGCAAGTAATTAAAACACTTGAAACATAAATTGATCAAACATATAAATTAACAAACCAAAATAATGCATAAAAACCAATTTATTCCTAAACTAACAAATTAATCAAAACTAACATAAACACACTAAACTAATCTATAAATTATCCTAAAACATGCTATAAATCCTATCACTCTCCACTAATGTAGATCACATGCCATTAAGAATCAATAGGTATTTCTTAGGTTGTAATGTATGGCAAAGGTTCAAAGGTAGGAAAAATTGGAAAAATTTAGGTTCAAAACACCCTAAGCACTTTGATCTTTTACAACATCGACGACATCACATATAGAACCAAAACAACTCGATTTCAGCACATATACCCTTTCTTTAACTGGTCAATCTTTTCATTCCAGTCCTCATTCTTTTGTTTGCTTGTTTCCTTATTTTCAAGGAATAACTACACCCCCAAAGTTATTTCTTTTCATAATCATGGGCATAGCATCATTTTCTTCTCTTTTCCATTTTCTTTTCTTTTTTTTTCAATAAAACTCAGAAGCAAACTCAACATTTTTTCTTCTGTCCCCCTTTTTCTTCACTTTTCTTTCCCATTGTTCTTTCATCCAAATAATAACACTCCAACATAATCAAAGTGTATATAGGTTGAAAAATAGGAAATTTAAACAGGATAAGCTCAAACTTGTTGATGTATAGGTAACAAGGAAAACGATATTCAGCTCAAAGTGGGAACTATAGCTATAATAAAGAGTAAGGTAAGCTATTTGGCTCAAACTTATTCAAACATGGCTTAAATCATTTCCTTCATAGCATGTTCTCTAGGATTCCACCTCAAGTGATAATTAAACTTGTTCTAGGATTTCTAGAGATCTAATACATATAACTTTACTTGCACTTATCCCATCCAAACAAGTCATGATTCCACAAAATCATCAACACTAGATATGTAGCGAATTTCCAACAAAGTTGAGTTCAAATTTGAATCAAGCACACAGACTAAGTTGTTTACTCTCTACATTCTCCTAGAGTCATTTTCATGTACATGTTCTCTTATCATTGGCCATTCAGAAGAAAAAAGTTAATTGAACCATATCAGAATTTATACGATCATAGGATATCCTAACCTAAAACTACTATATCTTCACCATAACAAGTCAAAAATTAAAACTCTCCCCCCAAACTTAAAACAAGCATTGTCCTTAATGCTTCACAAAAAGAATAAAAACAGAGCATGGATGGAAAGAAAATAATAAGAGGTTTAGAAAACCCCTTGTAACCCCAAATGGTTGAAGTCTCCACATAAGCTCTTCATCCGCTCCATGTAGCTCGCATAGGGACCCCCAAACTTGCTTTAGAACCTGAAAAGGAAAAGAACCAAAACATGTCAATGGTAATAAACTCAAAAACTATACTACAATGACTAAAAACATAAAACACCGAGCATAAAATAGAAATTTCAAAATCGATGGGTTACCTCCCAACAAGCGCTTAGTTTAAAGTCCTCAGCCCGACTTCTTGCAATCTCCTCAATTAGGGTCCTCCAAGGAGACATCATCCTCGTGCGCATGCTCGTGTCCATAGTAGTGTTTCACCCGATGTCCATTGACTCAAAAGAGAGAGCCATCGTTGCTACGCAACTCCATTGTGCCATATGGAAATACTCTCTCAATAATAAAAGGACCCGACCACCTAGACTTCAATTTACCAGGAAACAAGGCCAACCTTGATTTGTATAAAAGAAAATCTTGCCTCGGCTTGAGCTCTCCCTTCACTATCATCTTGTCATGCCATTTTTTTGTTCTCTCTTTGTATACCTTGGCATTCTCATATGCATCTTGGCATAATTCATCCATCTCATTTAATTGGAGAAGTCTTTGATCACCAGATGCCTTAAAATCATAATTGAACTTCTTAACAGCCCAAAAAGCACGGTGCTCCAACTCAACCAGTAAGTGGCACGCTTTCCCGAACACCAAATGATATGGAGACATTCCAATGGGTGTCTTAAAAGTTGTCCGGTATGCCCATAAAGCATCATCGAGCTCCAAAGCCCAATCGTTCTTCTTGGTATTCACGGTCTAGTCTAGGATTTGCTTCACTTCTCGGTTTGCTAATCTCAGCTTGGCCATTCTTTTGAGGATGGTAGGCCATGGCAACCTTGTGTCGCACCCCATACTTAGCAAGTAATGCATTAAATAACTTGTTACAAAAATGCGATCCTTCATCACTAATGATTGCCCGAGGAGTGCCAAAACGTGTAAAGATGTTCTTTTGAAGGAACTTCAACACTACTCTTGCATCATTTGTAGTCATGAAAATGGCTTCCACCCACTTTGAAACGTAGTCGACCGCCAAGAGAATATACATCTTCCCACATGAAGATGGAAATGGTCCCCCGAAATCGATACCCCAAACATCAAATAGCTCTACTTCCAAGATATTGGTCAAAGGTTGTTCTCGAAATAGTACCAAGACGTTGGCATCGGTCACAAGTCTTCACAAAAGCATAATTGTCCCGAAACAATGTAGGCCAATAGAACCCACTTTGAAGAAACTTTTCCACTATCCTTGTCGCCCCAAAATGACCACCATATGGCGAGGAATGACACTCATGGAGAGTGGACTACACTTCCTCTTTCGGTACACATCTCCGAATAATATGATCATTACACCTCTTAAATAACAAGGGCTCATCCCAAAGGTAGAAACGCACATGATGTAGAAACTTCTTCTTCTGTGCATATGATAAATTTGGAGGGAAAACGCCACTAGCCAAATAATTCACATAGTCGGCATACCATGGAAGGTTCACAAATAGCCCATAAAGTTGCTCATCTGGAAATGTTTCTACTATAGGCACACCATCATCTTGCTCATCTAGTTGTAGCCGAGATAAGTGATCCACAACTACATTCTCACTCCCCTTCTTGTCTCTAATTTCCATATCAAACTCTTGAAGTAAGAGGACCCAGCGAATCAACCGAGGCTTTGCATCCTTCTTCTCGAACAGGTAGTGGATGGCGGCATGATCGGTATAGACAATCACTTTAGACCCAATGATGTAAGATCTAAACGTAGCACAAGCAAAAACCACTGCTAGCAATTCCTTCTTTGTTGTGGTGTAATTTTGTTGAGCCACATCAAGTGTCCTACTCGCATAGTAGATGGCCCGAAACATCTTCTCCCTTTTTTCTCCAAGAACCGCTCCTACCGCATAGTCGCTCGCATCACACATGATCTAGAATGGTTCACTCCAATCCGGTATCACCATGATAGGTGCAGATATCAAAGCTTTCTTGATCAACTCAAAAGCTTCCTCACAATGCTTGTCAAACACAAATGGAGTCTATTTCTCAATTAGGTTTCAAAGGGGCTTTGCTATCTTTGAAAAGTCCTTTATAAATCTTTTATAAAACCCTTTATGCCCCAAGAAACTCCTTATGTCCTTAACACTCCTCGGATGTGGAAGCTTCTTAATAGTACCAATCTTTGCCTCATGCACCATGAAGTGACACTTTTCCCAATTAAGCACGAGATTCGTTTCTTCGTACCTCTTCAACACAAGGGAGAGGTTATGTAAGCAATGATCAAATGATGACCCAAAAACTGAAAAATCATCCATGAAGCTCTCCATGATGTCCTCCACCAAATCCGCAAATATAACCATCATGCACCGTTGAAAAGTCGCCGGTGCATTACATAAACCAAACGGCATGCGCTGAAAAACCTAAGTACCATACGGGCAAGTGAATGTAGTCTTCTCTTGATCCTTTGGGGCGATGGCTATCTGATTATACCCTGAATATTTGTCTAAGAAACAATAGTAATGGAAGCTCGCCAACCGATCTAACATTTGATCAATAAAAAGAAGGGGAAAGTGATCCTTCCTTGTGGCCTTGTTGAGCTTTTGGTAGTCTATGCATACTCTCCAGCCTGTCACTGTTCTCGTCGAAATCAGCTCATTCTTATCATTCATCACCACAGTCATACCACCTTTCTTGGGTACAACGTGAATCGGACTTACCCACGAACTATCTGAAATGGCGTATACGATTCCCGCCTTGAGCCACTTTACTATTCCTACTTTTACAACCTCCTTCATGGGTGGATTTAGCCTTCGTTGATGCTCAATTGAGGGCTTGTAAGATTCCTCCATTAAGATCTTATTCATACAAATGGAAGGACTTATCCCCTTGATGTCGGCTATGGACCACCCCAAAGCGGACTTGTACTCTCTCAAAATGCATAATAGCTTCTCCACTTCCAAACTAGACAAAGTCGATGATATGATGACTGACATAATAGACTTCTCACCCAAAAATGCATACCGAAGGTGCTCCGGTAAGGGTTTCAACTCCGGTGAAGATTCTAATGGCTCGGGTGGCAAAGAAACTTCAATGTCTTCCACTTCGGCGATGGTACTTGAAAGATTGTGGGTCTCAAGAGCTAAGGCATACTGCTGGACATCATCATGAGAGGCCTCATCTTTAGATACCGAACTCACAAGACACTTCTCTAAAGGATCTCCCGGTGTAGCCTCCTCATGTACCTTAGTCACATGCATCCACCACATCCGCTACATCTATCCGGTGACATGTATTCCCCTCCGATGGGAGTTTAAGGGTCTTGTATATGTTGAACAACACTTCTTCATCATTTACTCTCAAGGTAAGCTCACCACATTGTACATCGATCAAAGCTCGCCCAGTTGCTAAAAATGGCCGCCGATACCCCTAGGGTATGTAAGTGATCGATCCGCTAGTTACAAAGATATCGTAGTCGGCTTCACCTCGCCAAGTCCCAATTTCCTGAAAAGTGACAAAGGCATCAAGTTAATACTTGCACCTAAATCACATAAAGCTTTAGTGAGATTTAAAGAACCAATGGTGCAAGGTATAGTGAAACTCCTTGGATCTTTTAGCTTTTGAGGTAGCTTGTTTTGTAGTATGGCACTACATTCTTCAGTAAGCTTCACCGTCTCACAGTCCTTTAGCTTCCTTTTCTTTGTCATCACATCCTTCATGAACTTCACATGGTTGGGCATTTGCTCCAAAGCATCAGCAAAAGGGATGTTGATGTGGATCTTCTTGAAAATTTCAAGACACTTGGAGAATTTCTCATCAAGCTTCTTCTTTTCAAAACGTTGAGGAAAAGGGATAGGATTCTTAAGAATAGGGGGATTATCTCGGAAGGTGATGGAACCGAGCATATAAGGCCTCTCTTGAGATTTTTCTCCTTTCTTTGATTCTTCCTCTTCTTTGCTTGACTTAGCTTCCTTGTTGGGCTTCTCATTCTCTTGACTAGATGGAGGGGGAGATGTAATGTGTTGGCTTGTAGAATCAGCCCCCTCAACTTATTTTCCACTCCTCAAAGTGATGGCCTTGCATTGTTCCTTGGGATTTATCTCGGTGTTGCTAGGCAAGGATCCATGTGGTTGTGTATTCACTGTTTGGGCTAGCTGTCCCACTCGTACTTCTAAGTTCTTAATTGAAGCTCTTGTCTCCAGCATAAATGATCCCAACATATCCTCCAAGGATGGCTTCTTCTCTTCAGCTTGATTGTAGAAATCGGGTAGAGGTTGCAATGTATTCCTCGTGTTGGCATAGGAAAAGTTCTCATGATTTCGAACACTTGGTTGGTACTCATTTGGAACTCCTTGATTGCTTCTGAAATTATACCCCCGATTACTAATGTATTGAGCTTCTTCCTCATGTGCCTCATTCCCTGAAGAACCCATATGTAAAGCCGCCGTTTTTTCAATAGAAGGTTGCGCTCTTTGAGTAGTGAGCAAAGTAAGTTGGTTGGCAATACTTGACATTTGAGCAGAGAGAGATATGAATGGATCAACTTCATGTAGACCAGCCACCTTCTTAACCATTGATCGTGCACCCGGAACCTCATAAGTGTAGCTAGCCATATCCTCCAACATGTTCAGTGCCTTAGTAGCCATTTTTGCCAAAAGTGATCCACCGGCTGCCGCATCAACTAGAGTGCTTGTGGAGAAAGACATCCCATTATAGAAAAGTTGGATTTGTAACCAATCTTGGAACCCGTGCTGAGGACACTTCCTCAACAATTCCTTGAAATACTCCCATGTTTCTTACAATGACTCGAACTCTTGTTGCTTGAATTGTCCGATCTCAACTCTCAATTGGGCGGTCTTGGCAGGAGGAAAGAATTTTTGAAGAAATTTTTGTACCATCTCTTGCCAGGTTGCAATGTTCCCCGGTTGCAAAGATTGCAACCATGCTCGTGCTTTGTCCCTTAGAGAAAAAGGGAACAATCTCAACCTTATGGTGTTCTCAGTATCACCATTTATCTTTACCGTATCACACAGCTCCAAGAAAGTGGTGATGTGGATAGTAGGATCTTCAGTTGGCAACCCCCCATACTGATGTTGTTGCACCATCGAGATCAACGTCGGTTTCAGCTCAAAGTTGTTTGCGTTGATAGGAGCACGAACTATACTTGAATAGTTCTCATTAATGACCGGCTTGAAGTAGTCTCTCAAGGCCAACTAATTTCGCTCGTCCGCCATTACCTCAGTTGCTCTTCTTCTCTCTTGCCTTAATCTTCCAAGACTACGTTCAATCTCGGGATCCAACGGTAGTACTTCAAAACTTCGTGCCCTTTGCATAAACTCTTGAAATCCTTCAAAAGAGAAACTAAAAAGAAAATTAGAGAATAACAATAAAATATAAAAATTCTAAATTAAAATCAAATTAAAATAATACGATATTAGTGCAAACTAATAAATATCCCCGGCTGCGGCGTCAAAAACTTATTGCACGCAAACCGCAAGTGAACGGTTGCCAAGTTATATTATATTCCGATGAGAAATTGGGTATCGTCCTCACGGATATCTGCTACACTATCTGTCGTGTTTTTACCCTAATTTTATCTAGAAAATCAAAATCGAGTGATTGAGTGATTAAAACAAAAATTAAACTAATTAATTGATAACTAAAAAAAACGCAATGTAAATCAAATAATAAATCAATAGAAAATATACTAGAGGTTCGATGTCACCTCGCTCTCAACTATGTCTTGATATAAATATATATATATATATTATTAAATAAATTCTCTAGCTTATAAGTTGAATTCCTAACGTTTCTAATTCTCTCTTTTGAAGCAGAACTAGAGCATATTATCGTTGTGTTGATTTAACTCTTTCGATGAAAACCAAACACAACAATAATTCATTAAAATCTGTGATTTCATCTTAATGACTTCAAAGGTTCTCAATCTCCTTTTGAGTCTCACGATAGCTTAGGTTATACTCTCCAGGTTCCAACTCAAGGTACCCTCTTTTGGAGCATCTACCTTGAATCTAGGATCAGTCAATCCTTGATGAAGGGATCGAAAGCTTTATGCACAGAAAAACATAAATAAACTAAAATAATTCAATAATAATAATTAAATAATAAAAGCTAAGACATAATCTCGAGTTTGGATCAATCTACACCTCTAGAAAGAGGTTTAGTTCATAGCTAAACAATTAAAAGTGGTAAACAATGGTTCAAACATGAATGAGAACAAAGGAAAACAAACTAGAACGTGCAGAAGTTGTCAATGTTCTTCAATGTAGATCTTCTCTTCCAACTCATTCCAGCCACAAAACTTCGTTCTCTACTCTATTCCAATGTGTTCCTCACAAAAAAACCCTTTCTTTTGATATATAATAAGCCCCCCTTTCGTCGTGTGTAAAAATTGGAAAGTCACGAAATTTTCCCAAATTCCAAGTTGCTAAAATGCACTAAAAACACCTTCAGCATCGCAGTAAGCACCGGGGCGCTGCGTTAAATACCTCTGGGCGCCGCGGTGTAAATACCTCTGGGCGCCACGATGAGCACCACGGCGCCCAGAGACTGCGTCGTGCTCAGTCTGTGGACTTTGCCATTTTTCTGCTCAGCTTGACTTCCTTCTTGTGGACTTAACCAATTTTCTTCCACTTTTTGACTTGCGTTCTTCATGAAACATCATCTAGGCTTCTCATATGTTATGTTTACCATTCATGCTCTCCTCCACATGTCTAAATACCTATATACCAATGTAAAGCAAGTAATTAAAACACTCGAAACATAAGTTGATCAAACATATAAATTAACAAATCGAAATAATGCATAAAAATTAATTTATTCTTAAACTAGCAAATGAATCAAAACTAACGTAAACACACTAAACTAATGTATAAATCATCCTCAAACACACCTAAAACATGCTATAAATCTTATCTAAATATGTAACTATCCCCAGGAATCCTAATAGAATACAAGTAGGGAAGTTTAATCGGGAGCTGGATGTCGCGGACTCAAGTCCTTGTATTGCATCTTACTCAGTAGGTGTCTAGGATTGCATATGACATGTTTGAAATATGAAATGCATTGTCTTGAATATTGACATGATGCATTATGTTTAGCATGTATATGATCTTGTACGTCACCATGTTATTTAAATTGTTTTGATGAACTTTCGCCATGTTTTATCTAAATGCACGTATATTGCCACTTGTAGAAACCATTTACTGAGCTTGTTGTAGATCACTCCTCATTCTTATCATTTCAGGTTCTGATAGGAAAGGGAAAGGGAAGGTCTAGTTGCGTAGAGCTTCCCGAGTTTTGGTGATGTAGGTGTTTAAGTACATTCTTGTATTTTGGTATTATGTACTTAATAACACCTAATGTATATACTTAACACATAGATGAGATATATTTATGGTTAGGTATGGTTTTTTATATTTTGGACTTTAAGGAATTTTATATTTGGCATTTTGGAAGGCGTATTATTAATGTTGTTTAATTATGTCTATGTTTTGATGGTACATGTGGAATTATGTGTTTATTAGGTTGTTAAGTGAGGCTGAAGGGACTCCGGGTGTATTGAGGGAGGATATACCCGTGGGGTTCCGTGCATGTCATGACATCACTGGTCATGGGTCGTGATAACATTGGTATCAGAGAGAGTGTTTAGGTATAAAAACCTTAAAAAATAATAAAAGACTTATATGATATTATGTTTGCTTTTATGGGTGTGATTATGGATAATTATCTTAGAGATAACAACTCCCATGGATTGTGATCCTGATTGAATATTCCCTTATTTGTGAATTTCAAATCTACAAGAGAGGGAATACAAGATCGACCATGAACCCTGATGAGAGATTTAGGCAAATTGAGGCAATACTCGTTGCTTAGCAGGCTGTTCAAACCTAGATTCAGCAGCAGCAGACCTAGATTTCGGCATTACTTGCCTAGGTGCAGGGCAATAGACCACCATGGCAAAGTGTTCTAGTTGAGAGGGAGCACAGTAGTGTTGGTGTGGTTGTGGGAGACAGGGCTGGACCAGCTGGGGTTCATGTTGAGGTCCAGGTTGAGGCTGTGGGGTTTGGAGAGCAGAAGACTGAGGCACAAAGGCATGAGAGGGTCATGAAGGCCTTCAGGATTAGAGGCCAGACTAAGTTTTTTGGAGGCCTCAGTATTGAGATTACCGAGAGATGGTTATGGAAGATGGAGACCATTTTCAGTGACATGCATGCTTCAGAGGCCGATAGGGTGAGATTGGCCAGATTCAAGCTTATTGATAAGGCTGATGATTGGTGGAGAAGACTGGACCGCATGGCTGACGAGATCCAGACTTGGACCAGCTGTAAGGAACTGTTTTATGAGGAGTTATATCTGAGGTCTGAGAGAGACCAGATGCAGATCGAGTTCAGGCCCTTAACCCAGGGCAGTAGGAAAGTGAGGGAGTATGAGCAAGAGTTGAACCAGTTGGCACTCTTTGCTCCAGAGATGGTGTCGACTGATTATCTACATATACATAGGATGTAGGACTGATTTCGTAACCGTATTCGTTAGGGTTTCGCACTCGCTAGCGTGCAGACTTACACTAAGGGGATGATGCAGGCCCCTAATTTTGAGACTGCAGAGGTTAACTCTAGGATGAAGACACCAGTCGCAGTCCAGACACTTGTAGCTCCTTCAATTCAGGCACAACCATAATGGTCAGAGGTTTAGTATTATGGTAAGAAAAAGTGAAAGAACAAGAGGATGAGGTATAGTGGCAGCGGGTACGAGGCATCCGTAGCCTCTGCTCCAGTAACAGTTGCACCACTAGCTGTAAGCTAGAGTGTTCAGATTTCAGGACGACCCCAGCAGTAGAGTTCTGTGAGGTATGGTGGAAAGCAGACAACCGGGACAAAGTTATAGGTTGTATCTTCGGCACCCAGAGCATCGAGACCGGTAGTTTGTTTTGGTTGCAGAGTTCAGGGGCACAAGAGAAATTAGTGTCCTTTGAGGGTGTCAGTTGCTCAGTTTAGTCCTATGCCAGTAGCTACCAGAGAGCAGGCCAGAGCAGTGACACAAGCAGATTCAGAGGCTAGCAAATAGTTGATTGAAGGTATGACCAATATTTGTGATACCATGATGTATGTTTTAATTGATGCAGGCTCTACTTTGTAATTTATTTATTGTAGTTTGGTAGATAGATTGGGATTATCTCCTGTTAGAACTAGTACTCCTTTGATCTTGAGTACGGCGGCCGAGGAGAAGATTTACCCTAACATGGTATGTGTGGGATGCATAGTTTGATTCGAGGGCCACGAGATGACTGTTGTTAACCTTGAAGTCTTAGAATTCCTCGAGTTTGATGCCATATTGGATATGGATTGGCTGACAACATATCACACTCATCTTGATTGCTTCGCCAAGAGGGTTGTCTTTCAGATACCTGGGCAACCGATCTTTGTTTATCGAGGCAAGACTGCATCTAGACCACCTACCCAGGGTAGATTAGCCACCGATGATGAGATTTCTATGATGGCCAGTATGAGGCAAGTGGATGATGTGGCACAGGGCGTTCAGCTAGCAGAAATCCTGATAGTTGCATATTTAGACATGTTTTAGGAGTGTTTTATAGTTGTTTTAGGATGATTTATGCATTAGTTTAGTGTGTTTATGTTAGTTTTGATTCATTTGTTAGTTTAGGAATAAAATGGTTTTATGCATTATTTTGGTTTGTTAATTTATATGTTTGATCAATTTATGTTTTGAGTGTGTTAATTACTTTTTTTGCATTGTTTTGTAGGTATTTAGATGTGTGGAAGTGAGCATGAATGATGGACACAACATATGAGAAGCCTAGAAGATGTTTCATGAAGAACCCGAGTCAAAAAGTGGAGGAAAATTGGTTTAAGTCCATAAGAAGGAAGTCAAGCGGAGCAGGAAAATGGCTAACTACACAGACTGAGCACGACCTAGTCTCTGGGCGCCACGACGCACATTGCGGCGCTAGGTGATCAGTAAATAGAGGTTCTGGGCACCGCGAGCCCGTGAGAAATCAAACGCAATGTCGCGGCGCCAGGAGAAAACTTAACACAGCGTCGAGGCGCTACTTGACTATTCATCTTCGATTGGTTTTTGGTAACTTTCTAATTCAAATTGGACATGACTTTGGGCACACGATATATGGATTTAAAGGGTTTTTCGAGAGGAGGAGCTTGGAGAAGAAAGGCGTAACAGCTGGAGCCAAGGGGAGAAGAACGTCGACATTAAAGACTATTCAAAATCTCTGCAAAACTCTAGTTTTATCTTTCCTTTGTTCTGTTTTATGTTCAATTTCATACTTTATATTTTTATGTCTTTACTTATGAACTAAAACATCGTTTTTAGAAAATAGATGGATTTTAACTTTGATGCTATGTTCTAGTTTAAAGTCTTGATCACGAATTAGATGATCTTAGTTCTAGAGTGCGACACTCGACATAGGGTACTTTGAATCGGAACAAGGGAAATGTAGCCTAGGTTATCATGAGACCGACAGGAGATCAAGACCCTTGGAAGTCATTAAAAGAAATCATAGATCTTAGTGAGTTTGTAGGAATTAGATCTTTATTGATAGATCTAGATCAATTCCTATGAATATTCTCTAATGCGGCACTCGATAGAGGATGTTAGAAACATTAAGATTTCTGGCTTATAAACTAAGTAAATACATTAATGATAAATAATTTGAAAGAACATAGTTGATAGTTAGGTGAAATCGATTCTCTAGATTGTTTCTCTATTGAGAATCTGTCATTTTTATTGCTTTGCTAGTTAATAAGTAGTTGTTGTCATTACTGTTTAATTACTCAATCATTCGAATTCGATTGTCTAGATAAAATTAAGGTAAAAACGTGATAGCTAGCGTTCTAATTATCCTTGAGGACGATACCCGATTTCATCGGATTATATTATAACTTGACTGTCGTGCACTTGCGATAATTTCACGAACACATCCCTGTGGTCTGTGAGTACCCAGAGGTTTTTCCTGATGAGTTACCTGGATTACCACCTAAGCGAGAGGTAGACTTTATCATTGAGCTAATGCCCGGGACAAGACTCATTTCCATTCCGCCTTATCGAATGGCACCAAAAGAGTTGAATGAGCTCAGAGCCCAGCTAGATGAGGTAGACTTTATCATTGAGCTAATGCTCGGGACAAGACCCATTTTCATTCCACCTTATCGAATGGCACCGAAAGAGTTGAATGAACTCAGAGCCCAACTAGATGAGCTGATGGGCAAAGGTTTCATTTCCCCCAGTATGTCACCTTAGGGAACACCTGTGTTGATCGTCAAGAAGAAAGACGGAAGTCTCGGATTGTGCATAGACTACTGTCAGCTGAACAAGGTGACTGTGAAGAACATGTATCCTTTTCCATGCATTGAAGACTTGTTTGACCAATTGATTGGAGCCAAGTTCTTTTCAAAGATACACTTGAGGTCTGGGTACCATCAATTGAGGATTAGGGATGAGGATGTACAAAAAACTTCTTTTCGGACGAGATATGGACATTACGAGTTCTTGGTGATGCCCTTCGAGCTGACTAATGCACCAGCCATGTTCATGGGCCTGATGCAGAGGGTATTCAAATCGTATCTCGACCAGTTTATTATAGTCTTCATTGATGATATCCTAGTTGACTTAAAGACTAGGGATGATCATGAACGTCATCTCAGAGTTACATTGCAGACATTGTTGGCGCATAGTCTGTATACCAAGCTTAGCAAGTGTGATTTCTGGATGGCCGAGGTGAAATTCTTGAGTCATGTGGTTAGTGTGGAAGGTATCTCAGTTGATTCTGCTAAGGTTGAGGGAATCATTGGTTGGTCAAGACCTACCACAGTGACAGAGATTCGGAGTTTTCTGGATTTAGCTGGCTATTACAGGAAGTTCGTGAAAGACTTTTTCACGATAGTCGCACCGTTGACTAAGCTGACTCAGAAGAATGTGGCTTTCACTTGGACGGATGCTTTTGAGAAAGCTTTCAGTGATTTGAAAAAGAAGCTGACTACGAATCCAATGTTGATTTTTCCAGAGCCTGGAAAAGAGTTGGTGATTTATATGGATGCATCGCTCTTGGGTCTGGAACGTGTGTTAATGTAGGAGGGTAGAGTGGTGGCATATGAATCTAGGCAGCTAAAGGTGCTTGAGCACAATTACCTTGTGCATGATTTGGAGCTGGAAGCTATAGTGTTTGCACTAAAGCTATGGAGGCACTACCTTTATGGTGATAGGTTGTCACACCCTGCTAGGACGCGCCTAAACCGGCGGTACACTCTCGGACGGGGCGCGCATTTGGAACAATAACAATGGTAACAACAGAGTGCGCAGCGGAAATATATAACACACAGTACAAATCTGATTTCATTTAATTTAGAATACTTTTGTACATAAAATGGTAAAGGGAACATACTCTCAAAAATCCCCAATGAATTATACAAAGGGTATCAAATGTGAGCCCCATAACCTGCACCCAGTCCACCCTAATTTCCTGTGAAAGAATGGATAATAATGGAGTGAGCTTAACGCGCTCAGTGGGTAAATAATGCACGAGTATAACAATTAATAAAGCATACTTCAATATCAAATATCTTAAGTACACATGTGAGCATCATAATCAAGTAATATGTATGTATGCATGACACCGTCTTGTAATGGTTTGAAGAACATACATCGCCTGAATTCATGTACAGGAACGATGCTCTGGATTCACGTACTGATGTCCCTCCCCGGGTGTAGCCGGGTTCTCATGTACGTCCCTCTCCAGAGAAATGTAATGAATAGCGAGCAATGCTCCTAACTATTCTATGAGTCATAAACCATATACGTCCTTAGGTGGTGATATGTATGATGCCAATGCATGAACTGGTCTAGTCTACTGGTCTGGTCTTTTCTTTGACATTTAGACTGACTTTGGCAACGTCTGGTGATCCTTATCAAGGTCGGTATCACAACGTGCAAGATTAGGACATTCAATATTACTTGTATAAGCTGATAGCTTTCAATAAGACTAACTAGATCAGTCCCCTGTTGAGAGGTGAGACACAAGGTCTGCTTAAATAACCAATCACCTAGAGCAGCCCGCTGCCTCCAATTCACTATTTAAAGTTACTGAGGACAAGACCGAGTCTAGTTGAGTCAGATTGACCACAAATCTGACATTATAACAATATAATACGTGAATTCCAAATATACAGGCATAAGTGCAGCAGTATAAACATTGTATGACATAACGCAGTGTAAATGAACAGTAGACATAATAATAATTGAATGTAAACTTTAATAAAAATTATAAAACACGCAAACCTATGTTTCGTTCCCCACCTTCAGATAAAAACTTCTTTTTTCAAATCTGGCGCTTTCCTCCGGACAAAATTTTGTCGCACAGCACCGAGAGTCTCGGA
Organism: Paratinospora sagittata; assembly: GCA_035771175.1. Lineage (NCBI taxonomy): Eukaryota > Viridiplantae > Streptophyta > Magnoliopsida > Ranunculales > Menispermaceae > Paratinospora > Paratinospora sagittata. The sequence goes on along the minus strand of CM069613.1, from coordinate 12,157,252 downwards.
CAGAGAGTCTCAAAAACTATAAACTCAGAATGAGTGGAAAGAGAAGGAAAATCACAAGGAGAGTGATTTTGGTGTGAGAAATGAGAATGAGGAGGGTTCCTTATATAGAGATTTTTTGCGCCTGAACGTTCGGGCATGCATTGCGGCTGAACGTTCGGGCATACGCCTGGACGTTCGGGCATACGCCTGGACGTTCTGGCATGCGCCTGAACGTTCTGGCGTTGCCCGAATAGTAATTTTATTTTATTTTTTATTTTTTTGTGAAATACTGGGTATTACACTCTACCCCCCTTAAAGGGATTTCGCCCTCAAAATCAATTCAAGTAGTTATAATGGTTATCTGCATGAGATTCAATGTCGGTGTCATCTCTTGCGAGTTCAGGCATGGGATTGGTAATGCTAAGTAGTTGTAACAATGTTTCATCATTTTATTGATAAGTGAAAATAGGACAATGTATCGCATCATCAGTTGGTACTAGAAAACAATTCAGGATATTTTTGTTTAATAGTTGCTTCTAGTTCCTATGTTGCTTCCTCTACGCCGTGGTGATCCCAGAGCACTTTCACAAGTGGTATGCTACGTCATCGTAGTTCTTGAGTTTTTCTATCTAAAATCTGTATCGCTTTCTCCTGATACGTATTTCCTTCCTCAACCCGAACCTCGACTAAAGGGATGATATGCGAAGGATCAGGACGATACTTGCGAAGCATAGATACGTGAAAAAAGTCATGAACCTTAGGCATGGACGATGGAAGGGACAGACGATAAGCAAGTTTGCCAATACGTTCAATGATCTGAAATGGACCGATATATCGCAGGGAGAGCTTGCCTTTGATCCCAAAGCGTTTGACACCTCTTGTGGGCTGGACTTTCAGAAAAACAAAGTCCATCTTATCAAATTCTAGAGGTTGTCTCCGCTTGTCAGCATAGCTCTTCTGTCGACTTTGTGCAACACGAAGTCGTTCCTTTACTAGTGTGATATTCTCAGAAGTCTCTTGAACTAGTTCAGGGCCTAACTGCGGTCGATCGGCCATATCTAACCAGCATACCGAAGATCTGCAAGGCCGACCATAAAGAGCCTCGTATGGTGCCATGCCGATACTAGTTTGGTAGCTGTTGTTGTATGCAAACTCAGCTAGATCCAAATACTTGGCCCATCCGTCATTAGATTCCAAAATGCAGCATCGTAACATGTCTTCTAAGATTTTGATAAGCCGCTCTGACTGCCCATCAGTCTGTGGGTTGAATGTTGTGCTCATAGTGATCTTAGAACCCATTTTATTCTGGAAGCTTTCTGGGAGCTTTTCCAAAAGTTTGATGTGAATCGAGGGTCTCGATTAGTGACGATCATGAGTGGTATGCCATGAAGGCGTACGATCTCTCTTTTTTGTAGTTCTGCAATTTTGGCGGGATTATCCGTGAACTTTATTGGCAAGAAGTGTGCAAACTTTGTAAGTCTGTCAATGATAACCCAGATAGCATCTTGCCCTTTATTGTTTCGAGGTAAGGCCGTGACAAAATCCATGGCGATGTTCTCCCATTTCCATTCTCCAATAGGTAACGACTGGAGAAGTCCAGAGGAAAGCCTTCGTTCTGCCTTAACTTTCTAGCAAACGAGACATTGAGCAACGAAGTCTGCAATTTCCTTCTTTATTCCAGAAAACCAGAATTATCGCTTGACATCCTTGTACATCTTGTCACCCCCATGATGCATAGCGTACCTCGAACAGTGCATCTCAGTAAGCACTTCGTGCCGAACCTCAGGATTGTTTGGTAGACAGAGACATATTTTATAGAAAAATGGCCCCGTCTTCGGAGACCGACCAATGAGGAAGGTCTTGTCCGCTGAGTAGAAGTTCTCGTTTCTCCATTAACATAAGATCATTGGCTTGAGCAGATGAAATCTTTCGAACAAGCTCGGAGTTGGCTGATAATTGAGAAAGTCGTGGTCGTGGTCCCTCTTCGTTCTGCTGTAGGTTAAAGTTCTCCATCTCCGTAGCCAACTTCCCCATTTTGTAGTTAAGAGTGCAAGCAACATAAGATTTTCTACTCAGGGCATCGGCCACAACATTAGCCTTTCCGGGATGGTACTGGAGTTGAAAGTCATAATCCTTCAAGAATTCTAACCATCGTCTTTGGCGGAGGTTGAGGTCTCTCTGAGTGTATATGTACTTAAGACTCTTGTGATCTGAGAAGACCTCGAACCGTTCACCTTATAGGTAATGACGCCATAATTTCAGTGCAAATACGACAGCTGCAAGTTCCAAGTCATGTGTTGGGTAATTACCCTCATGAATCTTCAGGTGCCGTGGGGAGGCATTTCTTCAATTCCTGAAAGGATGCTTCACAGGCGGGATTTCAGATGAATCGCACGTCTTTTCGAGTGAGCTTGGTCATAGGTTCAGCAATATTTGAGAAGTCCTTGATGAAGCGTCTGTAATAGCCAGCCAAACCAAGAAAACTCCTAATCTGAGTAACAGTGGTAGGTTGCTTCCAGTTTAAAACTGATTCAACCTTAGAAGGATCTACCTCAATGTCATTACCGGAAACCACATGGCCTAGGAATTGAACGCGCTTCGCCCAAAATTCGCACTTACTCAACTTTGCATACAGTTGGTGGCTTCTCAAGGTCTGGAGGACTATCTTCAAATGTATTTTATGGTCTTCCTGGGTTGAGGAATATATCAAGATGTCGTCCACAAAAACCACCCCAAATCGGTCTAAATATAACCTGAAAATGCAATTCATCAAATCCATGAATGCAGCAGGTGCATTTGTTAGACCGAACGGCATGACCAAGAACTCGTAGTGACCGTACCGAGTTCTGAATGCCGTCTTGGTAATGTCCGACTCTCGGATCTGGAGTTGGTGATAACCGGACCGTAAATCAATCTTAGAGAAGTATTTGGAATCTCTAAGTTGGTCGAACAAGTCATCGATCCTGGGCAACGGATATCTGTTCTTGATGGTGACATTATTCAACTTGCGATAATCGATGCAAAGTCGTAACGAACCATCCTTTTTGCAAAGAAACAGAACCGGAGCGCCCTAGGGTGATGAACTCTTTCGGATGAAGCCATTACTCTCTAATTCCTTAAGTTGTTTGTCTAATTCGACCAGCTCGACATTTGACATTCTGTATGGTGGAATTGAGATAGACCCTGTCCCAGGTATGAGGTTGAGCTCAAAATCAAATTCCCTAACTGGAGGTAGACCAGGAAGGTCATTAAGAAAAACTATTGGGAATTCAAATATGACTGGAACATCATGTACTTCGAGAGGGTATAGTGCTGGTGAGTTGTTTTTATTTCCAATGGATAGAGCTCGAAGTTGTGCCTTGAGAAAGGCAACTGTTGATTTGTGTATCCATTGCCTCATTCCCTGAAGCTTGACCAACTCTCCTGTAGGCAAGGCTAAGTGAACTTGCTTCTTCATACATTCGATATTTGAATTCAGTGGTGTTAGCCAGTCCATGCCGAGGATGATGTTGAAGTCTTCAAAATTCATCACAAAAAGATCAGCATATATTATATGTTCTGACATTCGAAGCTCACATCGAGAACACTGCAAATTCACGTCAGTACCAGATCCGAACGGTGATGTGACATGGAGTGTGATGGTTGTGGGTTCAGGATGCAGGCCTAAACGTCTTACCAATGCCGACGATATAAAAGAATGCGTAGCACCTGAATCAAGTAAAACATGCACCATTGTATTGAACAAAGGAAAGGTACCTTCGACTACATTATTGTTTGGGAGGGGATGTTGAGCGATGGCAAATGCTCGGCCCTGATTCCATTGACCCTGGTTCTGTCTGGGTTGGGAATTAGCAGCAGGTGGTGCTTGTTGGATTGGAACAACGGAAATAGGTTGCTAAAGGTGCGGACAGGCATATCTTACATGTCCCTTCTGGCCGCAGTTGAAACAAGTCGGCTTGTACTGCTGATTGTTTTGCTGGCCATTCTGATGAGTCTGCTGGCCTTGCTGATAGTGGTGTCGACCACAGCCTCTTCCATAACGACCTCCACGGCCATGATTTCGGAAACCCTGATGATTAGGGTTAGAAGGTTCAGCCGTAGGTGTTGTGGCCTCATTCTTCAAAATCGGGGCTAGGAGGGTTGGGTTTTGAATGTAGTAGGACTTCTTCTTGTTACCCTGTTGCAAGCCTTGTTGGGAAAACATTGCAGGCCGTTTGCCCTTATTCATTCACTGTTCCCGTAAGATCGTCTCTTGTTCATAGCTCATGGCCTTGTCAACAACCTCCTTGTAAATCTTGAGATCCAAGATCGACAAGGCTTGTCGAATTTCATGGCGAAGGCCATTATAAAATTTCTCAGTCTTATCTCGCTCCGTTGAGATGGTGGAGAGATAGTAGACTGATAATTCTTTGAATTTTTCAGCATATTCTCTGATGGTCATGGTGCCCTGGTATAACTTAGCGAATTCCTGTCGCTTCTGCTTCGTCACCGCGCTGGAAAAATACTCATCAATAAACATTGACTCGAACTGTTGCCAAGTCATATCTGCTATGTTGACCCGTGGGTCTTCTTTCACTGTGATCCACCATTTGTTTGCTCTACCAACAAGTTGGTAGGTCGCTAGTGGAATTGTGCGAGTCTCTTCGACTCTCATTGCATCAAGAGCCTTCTTTGACTCATCCAGCCACTTTTGCACCTCATCAGCCTCAATGGTGCCAGCGAAAGTAAGAGGATGTAGCCGCTTATACTTAGTAATTTGATCGGTTTGAGATTCCGATCCAAATCGTGCAGGTGCCTGAATAGTGGCAACCTGACTTGCCGCAGTTTCACGAAAGGCGGTTTGAATAGTGGCCTTCATCGCCTCAATAAATTCGGCGAAGAAGGTTTCCATGCTTGAAGGCATGGTAAAGGGTGTGGGTGGGGGTGGTATTGTCTGCCCAGATGTAGTGGCAGTGTCGGGTGTGGCTTGTGCTGCTGTCGGAGGCAACGGTTCCTGAATCTCAGGAGGTGCCTCCACTACTGGACGAACAGTACGTGGCCTTCCTCTCTTCCTAGTTTGCAGTTTCTCACTGGCAAGGAGAAAAATAAAACCAAGATTTAGGAACTGTAACCAAGTATAATGTTATAGTATGCTCAGCAACAATTTCGAGAGTACTGCAAAATTAAAATCACCTATTTTTCTAAGCATAGTGTAAGGTTTTTGTTGAGGAATCAAAGAATCTTATATATCTCGTAACCAAGCCTCGCGAGAGTATTTAACCACACACGACCACCAAACCGAATCAACCCAATCAAGATCCTGAAACATACATCAATATCCTACCATACATCAATTTCTATGCTCAATCACATAGACATTACACATCAACCCTAAATCAGCCCACATATAAACAATAGGCCTAAATCCCATCTAATCCCATCATTCAACTCAAATCACATGACTTAGGCCTCTAATGCATAGTTCTCATACATAAACCATTCTATTAATCAAAAATACTGATTTTCAATTCCTTAGGCATAAACATGCCCAAATTTGGTCACTTGATCACAAGTAGGCCTAACCCATGATATGGTCACAACCACCAAATCAGTAGCATAATCAACTCTAATCATGCTTAATTAAACATAAGTTGCATCAATTCAATGATTCTAGGCCAAAAACATCAAAAGCCCTAAAATATGAAATTTTCCATACTTAGGCCATATTGTCGATTTACACTAGGTCACCATGTTCAGCCATGTATATCACTGATTTTGCATCATAGGTTCATCAACAATGGCAACTAGGTCAACATAGTTGACATGCAAGCTATTTGGAAATGTCTAAGTTCATATTCTAAATTTAGGTCCAATACAAGCACCTTACCAATTCTTCATTTAATATTATGTTCAGATGTATTAATCTACCAATAGAAATATGTGATCACAAAATCAACCGTACAGATTGAAGTATGTGAAGAAACAAACCTTCTTTCCAAATATCAGCCCAAGTATGTGCACCGAAAAGATCAGTATATTTGATGAACAAGTCTCTAATCAGACAATTTCTCCTTTCCTGCTGCAAATACTCAAACTCAGATGAATATATCACACAAAATACTAAACGTATAAACATCTCAACCGTTCATAATACAGAAATATCTGTTATAAACTACATACCCAAATTTGAGATCCATCCAACGGTAGATTGAGGAGCTCTACAAGTTTGACCGAAACGGCACGAGAAACCAAGAAATTCCGACCAGCTTCGTTTGAGAAGTTATATCTCTTAGCAAAAGCATCTAATTAAGATCTCTACCGTTCCGAATGTAGAAATATCAGTTTTAAACCACATACCCAAATTTGGTAGCCATCTAACGGTAGATTTAGGAGATGTACAAGTTTGAACGAAACGGTGCGAGAAATCCATACTTTCCGACCAGCTTTGTTTGAGAGGTTAGATCTCCTAGAAGAAACCTCTGATCAAGATCTCCACCGACCAGAATGAAGAACCATAAGCTACGAACGTGCTGATAAAATTTGAGCGCAATCTGACCGTATATTCCAAAGATCCACCTCTTTGATGGAAATTTCGCAGGGATCTTCCTCCTGCAACTCTCTCCTTCCTTCTCTTCTTTTCTTTCCTTTCTCTTCTTTTCTTTCTCTCCACTCACCTCTTTCTAGCACTTCCTTGATTCCTTCCTTGATTCTCTCCTTAATTCTCTCCTTGATTCTCTCCTGGATTCCCTCCACTCATTCTAGCACTTCCTTGAAGAAGAGAAGTGGGCATTGGACACTTGTCCACTTTCATGCACCAACCTTCACATGTGTTGGTCTCATACAACCCATACCAACCACATTTATTTTAAATGTCCAATCCATTTAATACACCAAATTTTCAATTTCATTTATCCTTTTATTCAATCAATCCTAACCCATATCAACTCATTGTTTAATGAGCCCATGCATAAATCATAACATATGCATTATACTTTAATTTAACATGACTCATATACAATTTATGATACATATATTTATATATACATTATCAAGCATCAACTATACAAACATTAAACAATCATCAAACAAACACCAAACATATCAAGACAACACATAGAGTTTGGGCAAAAATGCAATTAGGTTATGGGCTAGATGAAATAATTTTCGGGGCGTCACATCACACCCACCTTAGAATGAACTTCGTCCTCGAAGTTTTAAGGTTAAGAATTACCTAAGCCCATGAACTCGGCAAAGTGCTCCATCATGTAGCCCTCACGCTCCCAAGTAACCTGTTCCTCGCCATGGGACTACCATCTCACCTTAACCATCGGAATCTCGCGGTTACGTAACCTCTGGACCTTCCGGTCAAGTATCTGAATAGGTTCCTCGTCATAAGTCCCATCCTGCCTCAGTTCAATGTTCCTCCAGTCCAAGACGTGATCAAAATCACTCTTGTACGCTCTCAGCATTGACACATGAAAGACATTGTGTGTGGCGACCCCGCGCCCCGGACCACCAACCCCGCAGGGAATGGCGTGCGGAATGCCGGGGCGGGACGCCCGGCGTAGGCATCTCCGACCACTCCTCAACTCCCGTGAGGTGGTTGAGACCCTACAAGCCTTATCCCAAACATCGATATGATATCAAAAGGTATTAAACAAAACTACCCACCGTATTAATCATCCAAGACAAGAGATAATCCATAAAAATGAACCATAAATAAAATCATAATCCCTACAGTCCATTAAAATTGACATAGACATAAAATCTAAAATTGTGGGTACAAATAAAAACCGTCATATGCCCACATAGTCTATCTAACAAGTCCCAACTCACCCATACTACAATGTGGTAAGTGTTATAATTACATAATCCAAAACATAATACTTAATAATTTAAAACACAATTCAATCAAAATGCCTCTCAACTCACATAGAGGACTTGGATTCTCTCGCAGGCAAGGCCCTCAAGATATGACTACTCCCTTGCCCTTATTCGGGACAGAAGGACCTGAAAGAGGAAAATGAGGATGAGCCAACGATGCCCAGTGAATAGAATTCAAATATGCTATCAATACTCATCAATAAAAACCATGTATGCATGTCAATGTGTAGCATGATTAAAAGCTCATAACATATAGATATCAAGCATTTATAATAAGTTCGATGTAAGTAAAAGTTTATCAATTTGGATCCACATTCCACATGCCTTGGGTTACTAGTCCACGTCTATTTCACCGTGCCGTTGATCCCAATCATGTTTACTTGGGTTACTAGTCCACGTCTATTTCACCGTGCCGTTGATCCCAATCATTTCCTTCTTAAAACCCTCCTATGACAAGGTCAAGTCCCCCTATTAGCCAGATAGATGGGCCCAACCAAAGTCATAAGGTTTTCTCAAATCAATGCATCATTCAAAACATTAGAACACATTCATGCTTTCAACATACAATATATATAAGTGATATGATGACATAAATGATATAATCATAAGTGAAGCCTACTCACAACCAAGCCTCGCGAGAGTATTTAATCACACACGACCACCAAACCGAATCAACCCAATCAAGATCCTGAAACATACATCAATATCCTACCATACATCAATTTCTATGCTCAATTACATAGACATTACAAATCAACCCTAAATCAGCCCACATATAATTAATAGGCCTAAATCCCATTTAATCCCATCATTCAACTCAAATCACATGACTTAGGCCTCTAATGCATAGTTCTCATTCATAAACCATTCTATTAATCAAAAATACTGATTTTCAATTCCTTAGGCATAAACATGTCCAAATTTGGGTCACTTGATCACAAGTAGGCCTAACCCATGATATGGTCACAACCACCAAATCAGTAGCATAATCAACCCTAATCATGCTTAATTAAACATAAGTTGCATCAATTCAATGATTCTAAGCCAAAAGCATCAAAAGCCCTAAAATATGAAATTTTCCATACTTAGGCCATATTGTCGATTTACACTAGGTCGCCATGTTCAGCCATGTATATTACTGATTTTGCATCATGGGTTCATCCACAATGGCAACTAGGTCAACATAGTTGACATGCAAGCTATTTGGAAAGGTCTAAGTTCATATTCTAAATGTAGGTCTAATACAAACAACCCTACCAATTCTTCACATGTATTATTCTGTTCAGATGTATCAATCTACCAACAGAAATATGTAATCACAAAATCAACCGTACAGATTGAAGTATGTGAAGAAACAAACCTTCTGTCCAAATATCAGCCCAATCCAACGGTGGACCGAAAAGATATGTATCTTTGATGAGGAAGTGTCTAATCAGACAGTTTCTCCATTCCTGCTGCAAATACCCAAACTCAGATGGCTATATCACACAAAATAATTAACGTATAAATATTTGCACCGTTCAGAATACAGAAATATCTGTTGTAAACTACATACTCAAATTTGATATCCATCCAACGGTACGTTGAGGAGATCTAAAAGTTTTACCGAAACGGAACGAGAAACCCAGAAATTCCGACCAGCTTTGTTTCAGAGGTTATATCTCTTAGCACAAGCTTCTAATTACGAACTCCACCGTTCAGAATGTATAAATATCAGTTATAAACTACATACCCAAATTTGATAACCATCTAACGGTAGATTTAGGAGATCTATAAGTTTGAGCGAAACAGTGCGAGAAATCCAGACTTTCCGGCCAGCTTTGTTTGAGAGGTTAGATCTCTCAGAAGAAACCTCTGATCAAGATCTCCACCGACCAGAATGAAGAACCATAAGCTACGAACGTGCTGACAAAATTTGAGCTCAATCTGACCGTAAATTCCAAAGATCCACTTCTTTGATGAAAATCTCGCAGGGTTCTTACTCCTGCAACTCTCTCCTTCTTTCTCTTCTTCTTTCCTTTCTCTTCTTTTCTTTCTCTTCTTCTTTCTTTTCTCTCCACTCACCTCTTTCTAGCACTTCCTTGATTCCCTCCTTGATTCTCTCCTTGATTCTCTCCTTGTTTTCCTCTCCTTGGTTCCCTCCACTCATTCTAGCACTTCCTTGAAGAAGACAAGTGGGCATTGGACACTTGTCCACTTTCATGCACCAACCTTCACATGTGTTGGTCTCATACTACCCATACCAACCACATGTATTTTAAATGTCCAATCCATTTAATACACCAAATCTTCAATTTCATTTATCCTTTTATTCCATCAATCCTAACCCATATCAATTCATGGTTTAATGAGCCCATGCATAAATAATAACATATGCATTAAACTTTAATTTAACATGACTCATATACAATTTATGATACATATATTTATATACATTATCAAGCATTAACTATACAAACATTAAACAATCATCAAACAAACACCAAACATATCAAGGCAACACATAGAGTTTGGGCAAAATACAATTGGGTTATGGGCTAGATGAAATAATTTTCGGGGCATCACATCACACCCACCTTAGAATGAACTTCGTCCTCGAAGTTTTAAGGTTAAGAATTACCTAAGCCCATGAACTCGGCAAAGTGCTCCATCATGTAGTCCTCACGCTCCCAAGTAACCTGTTCCTCGCCATGGAACTGCCATCTCACCTTAACCATCGGAATCTCACGGTTACGTAACCTCTGGACCTTCCGGTCAAGTATCTGAATAGGTTCCTCATCATAAGTCCCATCCTGCCTCAGTTCAATGTTCCTCCAGTCCAAGACGTGATCAAAATCACTCTTGTATACTCTCAGCATTGACACGTGAAAGACATTGTGGACTGCTGCTAACTGAGGTGGCAAGGCTAATCGGTAAGCGACGGGGCCAATTCGTTCTAAAACCTCGAACGACCCAATAAATCTCGGAGCGAGCTTGCCTTTTATCCCAAATCTAGTTTGGCCCTTCTGAGGTGAGACCTTCAATAAAACTTGGTCACCCACCTCGAACTCTACGGTCTTCCGCTTGGCATCATTGTAACTCTTCTGCCTGTCTTGGGCTACTTTCATATTATGCTTGATCCTCTTAATATTCTCTGTGTGTTCTTGTACAAACTCTGGTCCCATCATCGCAACATCCCCTACCTCCGTCCAACAGATCGGAGATCTACAGGGTCGACCATACAATGCCTCAAAAAGAGCCATGCCAATACTGGACTGATAGCTATTGTTGTACGCGAATTCACACAGATGTATGTACTCCTCCCAGTTACCACTGGACTCAAGGACACAAGCTCGAAGCATATCCTCTAAAATCGATATCAACCTCTCAGACTGGCCATCCGTCTGGGGGTGAAAAGCGGTACTGAGATCTAGTCTAGTGCCGAGCTGCCTCTGCAGGCCCTGCCAGAATACCGATGTAAACCTCGGATCCTTATCTGACACAATCGAAACAGGCACTCCATGTAATCTGACTATCTCCCGCATATAGAGTCTGCTCAGCTTGTCCATAGAATCCCTAGTGTTCACCGGTAGAAAGTGAGCGGACTTGGTCAAGCGATCAATAATAACCCAAACAACATTATGTCTCCTCGGGGTGTTGGGTAATCCCACAACAAAGTCCATAGTGACATGCTCCCATTTCCACTCAGGAATGGCAAGCAGTTGCATCTGCCCTCCAGGCCTCTGATGCTCAGCTTTGACTCTTTGACAGATCTCACACCTCTTAATGAACTGAGCTATTTCTCTCTTCATGTCGGGCCACCAATACATTCTTTTCATATCATGATACATCTTGGTTCCGCCAGGATGAATAGCATAATGAGATCTGTGAGCCTCTTGGAGAACACTCTGTCTAAGTCGTGGATCTGCGGGAACCCATAAACGTCCCCTAAATCTCAAGGCACCATCAGATGACAAGTGCCAATCAGTAAAATCACTGCTCTCAGCCCAAGACTTGTATATCCCATAATCAACGTCAAGTCTCTGTTGGTCAATTACCTCCTGGACTTGTGTAGGCTGAGCTCTCATTTGAGCACATATCACAATCTGATCTGAAGGGGTAGCACATATACTCATAACCGTAGCCGCCTCAAGTAGTCTCCACTCATGAGACATCTGGTGTGCTACCATAACTGTCTCTACCCGCTTCCTGCTCAATGCATCAGCCACTACATTGGCTTTACCTGGGTGGTATTCCAATGTAAAATCATAGTCTTTGAGGAGCTCTAACCACCTTCTCTGCCTCATGTTCAATTCCTTCTGAGAGAACAAGTACTTGAGGCTCTTATGGTCAGAATACAAAGTGAATCTCTCACCATAGAGATAATGCCTCCAAATCTTCAAAGCAAAAACCACTGCGGCCAGTTCTAAGTCATGAACAGGGTAGTTTTTTTTTCATGCACCTTCAACTGCCTCGATGCATAAGCAATGACCCTATCCTTCTGCATCAACACGCAACCCAAGCCGATACGAGAGGCATCAGTATAGATAACTAACTCCTGATCAGGCTCTGGCAAAATCAACACTGGCGTAGATGTCAATCTTTTCTTCAACTCTAAAAAGGCATTCTCACACTCCTCGGTCCATACAAAGGACACATCTTTCTGGGTGAGCCTAGTCATAGGCGTAGCTATCTTGGAGAATCCCTGAACGAATCTCCTATAGTAACCAGCTAACCCAAGAAAGCTTCTGATCTCGGTCACTGTGGTAGGCCTAGGCCAACTGATAATGGCTTCAACCTTAGACGGATCAACTGAAATCCCCTCAGAACTCACCACATGACCTAAGAACTTCACTTCGGTGATCCAAAACTCGCACTTGCTCAGCTTTGCATATAGCCTATGCTCTCTCAGAGTTTGCAAGGTCACTCTAAGGTGTTCTTCATGCTCAGCCTGAGTCTTGGAATACACCAATATGTCATCAATGAAGACGATGACAAACTTATCCAGATACTGCCTAAAGACCCTCTGCATCAGGTCCATGAACATCGCTGGTGCATTAGTCACACCAAATGGCATCACAAGGAACTCATAATGTCCATAGCGGGTTCTGAATGCTGTCTTAGGCACATCTTCCTCCCTGATCCTCAGCTGATGATACCCGGAGCGCAAATCAATCTTCGAAAAATACTTCGCTCCCCTCAACTGATCAAACAAGTCATCAATCCTTGGGAGAGGATATTTGTTCTTGATGGTCACCCTGTTCAATTGGCGATAGTCGATGCATAACCGCAAGCTCCCATCTTTCTTATTCACAAAAAGAACTGGAGCTCCCCAGGGTGACACGCTCGGGCAAATAAAGCCCTTAGCCAATAACTCCTCGAGCTGTTTTTGTAACTCTTTCAACTCGGCTGGCGCCATTCTATATGGTGCCATGGAGATAGGCTTCGTGCCAGGGACTAGTTCAATAATGAAATCGATCTCTCGCTTCGGTGGTAATCCTGGAAGATCTGCAGGGAACACATCTGGAAAGTCCCTAACAATGGCAATATCCTCAAGTATCACCTCACTAGTCTCTTCCTCTTCAGGCACTAACCCAACCAAAATCTCCCTATCTCCATCAGTCACAAATCTACCCCTCGTGACTGTCTGGTCTGAAGCTTTACCCTGTAGTGTAAACACTGGGTGTCCGGGGATTTGAAAAATGATTCTCTTTGCGAAACAGTCGACAACTGCATGATATGCCGTGAGCCAATCCATTCCTAGAATTGCATCAAACTCTAAAAACTCTAGGACTCGAAAGTCAATAGGCATCTCAACATCACCAATCTGAACCACACACTGGCTATAGATCATGTTCGGGTAGATCCTTTCCCCAGCTACAGTACTCACCACTAACCATGTACTAGCCCTAATGGGAGTCAAATGCAAACTATCTACCATACGTCCAGATATGAATGATAATGTAGAACCAGCATCAAATAATACATGCATAGAAGTACCACAAATAATAAGAGTACCTTCCACCAAAGTCCTGGATGCTGTCGGGTCTGGCTCAGTAGCTGCCTTCGCTGTCTCTCTGGCACTGGACTGCTGCACAAATCCCTGAGCTCTCTGAAAATTCGGACACTCGAGCTTCCTATGCCCAGCCTGCCCACAATGAAAACATAAGAATGGAGCCCTGGGCGCAAATGACCCAGTCTGAGATGTCGTCACATAACTTCCTCGGCCTCTACCTCTGCCTCGGCCAGCAGTCTGTGGGAATGGGGGTCTTGGTGCACTCGGTGCCTGAGTAGGAATAGGGACAGGAGAGGAAACCACTGGTGAGACCATCATACCAGTCTGAACCTCGGATGTCTTACTCTGAGCACCCTCGGACTGTGCTCCTCCATAAAACTTTCTCTTCCTTTCCCATCTTCCCTTCTTCCACGGAGTCTGGAACTGCCCCCCAGACTCTGCTTGTGAAGTCTGTTCACCTGGAGCTGCCCGTGTAGACATACGAACACTGAAAGCCACCAATCCTCTGCATCACTCTCCAGTGTGTGAGCAGCACATAGGACCTGAGACTCCTCATCAAGCTCTAAAGAGCGACTGATCTTCTCGACATTCTTCAGCCAATCTTCGGCCTTTTTTAAGTCAACTCCACCAGTGAATTCCTTAGCCTTTAGTTTCATGAACTTCTCTAGCAGTCTGTCCGCCGATCAGTGGGGTTCTCCACAACAATAGGAGCAGGTGTAGGCATAGGCTGAGGTACAGCCATTTGAGGTCCTGCTGCTCTCGCAGCTCCACTAGCCTCGGCCCCACTAGTGCCCGCCTCATAACTACCCATATCATATAATACACACAGAAAATATGATAGTAAGGCTTTTAAGTTAGTTCCTTTAAGCTTTTTAATCACCTAAATCTCTCACCCAATTCCTAGGTCAAAGTCATCTAAGTCCAATACATAGACCAAACCTAGTAAAACCTGTCTCTGATACCAACTGTGGCGACCCCGCGCCCCGGACCACCAACCCCGCAGGGAATGGCGTGCGGAATGCCGGGGCGGGACGCCCGGCGTAGGCATCTCCGACCACTCCTCAACTCCCGTGAGGTGGTTGAGACCCTACAAGCCTTATCCCAAACATCGATATGATATCAAAAGGTATTAAACAAAACTACCCACCGTATTAATCATCCAAGACAAGAGATAATCCATAAAAATGAACCATAAATAAAATCATAATCCCTACAGTCCATTAAAATTGACATAGACATAAAATCTAAAATTGTGGGTACAAATAAAAACCGTCATATGCCCACATAGTCTATCTAACAAGTCCCAACTCACCCATACTACAATGTGGTAAGTGTTATATTTACATAATCCAAAACATAATACTTAATAATTTAAAACACAATTCAATCAAAATGCCTCTCAACTCACATAGAGGACTTGGATTCTCTCGCAGGCAAGGCCCTCAAGATATGACTACTCCCTTGCCCTTATTCGGGACAGAAGGACCTGAAAGAGGAAAATGAGGGTGAGCCAACGATGCCCAGTGAATAGAATTCAAATATGCTATCAATACTCATCAATAAAAACCATGTATGCATGTCAATGTGTAGCATGATTAAAAGCTCATAACATATAGATATCAAGCATTTATAATAAGTTCGATGCAAGTAAAAGTTTATCAATTTGGATCCACATTCCACATGCCTTGGGTTACTAGTCCACGTCTATTTCACCGTGCCGTTGATCCCAATCATGTTTACTTGGGTTACTAGTCCACGTCTATTTCACCGTGCCGTTGATCCCAATCATTTCCTTCTTAAAACCCTCCTATGACAAGGTCAAGTCCCCCTATTAGCCAGATAGATGGGCCCAACCAAAGTCATAAGGTTTTCTCAAATCAATGCATCATTCAAAACATTAGAACACATTCATGCTTTCAACATACAATATATATAAGTGATATGATGACATAAATGATATAATCATAAGTGAAGCCTACTCACAACCAAGCCTCGCGAGAGTATTTAATCACACACGACCACCAAACCGAATCAACCCAATCAAGATCCTGAAACATACATCAATATCCTACCATACATCAATTTCTATGCTCAATTACATAGACATTACAAATCAACCCTAAATCAGCCCACATATAATTAATAGGCCTAAATCCCATTTAATCCCATCATTCAACTCAAATCACATGACTTAGGCCTCTAATGCATAGTTCTCATTCATAAACCATTCTATTAATCAAAAATACTGATTTTCAATTCCTTAGGCATAAACATGTCCAAATTTGGGTCACTTGATCACAAGTAGGCCTAACCCATGATATGGTCACAACCACCAAATCAGTAGCATAATCAACCCTAATCATGCTTAATTAAACATAAGTTGCATCAATTCAATGATTCTAAGCCAAAAGCATCAAAAGCCCTAAAATATGAAATTTTCCATACTTAGGCCATATTGTCGATTTACACTAGGTCGCCATGTTCAGCCATGTATATTACTGATTTTGCATCATGGGTTCATCCACAATGGCAACTAGGTCAACATAGTTGACATGCAAGCTATTTGGAAAGGTCTAAGTTCATATTCTAAATGTAGGTCTAATACAAACAACCCTACCAATTCTTCACATGTATTATTCTGTTCAGATGTATCAATCTACCAACAGAAATATGTAATCCACCGTACAGATTGAAGTATGTGAAGAAACAAACCTTCTGTCCAAATATCAGCCCAATCCAACGGTGGACCGAAAAGATATGTATCTTTGATGAGCAAGTGTCTAATCAGACAGTTTCTCCTTTCCTGCTGCAAATACCCAAACTCAGATGGCTATATCACACAAAATAATTAACGTATAAATATTTCCACCGTTCAGAATACAGAAATATCTGTTGTAAACTACATACTCAAATTTGATATCCATCCAACGGTACGTTGAGGAGATCTACAAGTTTTACCGAAACGGAACGAGAAACCCAGAAATTCCGACCAGCTTTGTTTCAGAGGTTATATCTCTTAGCACAAGCTACTAATTACGATCTCTACCGTTCAGAATGTATAAATATCAGTTATAAACTACATACCCAAATTTGATAACCATCTAACGGTAGATTTAGGAGATCTATAAGTTTGAGAGAAACAGTGCGAGA
Organism: Paratinospora sagittata; assembly: GCA_035771175.1. Classification (NCBI taxonomy): domain Eukaryota; kingdom Viridiplantae; phylum Streptophyta; class Magnoliopsida; order Ranunculales; family Menispermaceae; genus Paratinospora; species Paratinospora sagittata. The sequence continues at coordinate 12,140,265 of CM069613.1, read as the reverse complement.
AATCCAGACTTTCCGGCCAGCTTTGTTTGAGAGGTTAGATATCTCAGAAGAAACCTCTGATCAAGATCTCCACCGACCAGAATGAAGAACCATAAGCTACGAACGTGCTGACAAAATTTGAGCTCAATCTGACCGTAAATTCCAAAGATCCACTTCTTTGATGAAAATCTTGCAGGGTTCTTACTCCTGCAACTCTCTCCTTCTTTCTCTTCTTCTTTCCTTTCTCTTCTTTTCTTTCTCTTCTTCTTTCTTTTCTCTCCACTCACCTCTTTCTAGCACTTCCTTGATTCCCTCCTTGATTCTCTCCTTGATTCTCTCCTTGTTTTCCTCTCCTTGGTTCCCTCCACTCATTCTAGCACTTCCTTGAAGAAGACAAGTGGGCACTGGACACTTGTCCACTTTCATGCACCAACCTTCACATGTGTTGGTCTCATACTACCCATACCAACCACATGTATTTTAAATGTCCAATCCATTTAATACACCAAATCTTCAATTTCATTTATCCTTTTATTCCATCAATCCTAACCCATATCAATTCATGGTTTAATGAGCCCATGCATAAATAATAACATATGCATTAAACTTTAATTTAACATGACTCATATACAATTTATGATACATATATTTATATACATTATCAAGCATTAACTATACAAACATTAAACAATCATCAAACAAACACCAAACATATCAAGGCAACACATAGAGTTTGGGCAAAATACAATTGGGTTATGGGCTAGATGAAATAATTTTCGGGGCGTCACATTGTGGACTGCTGCTAACTGAGGTGGCAAGGCTAATCGGTAAGCGACGGGGCCAATTCGTTCTAAAACCTCGAACGGCCCAATAAATCTCGGAGCGAGCTTGCCTTTTATCCCAAATCTAGTTTGGCCCTTCTAAGGTGAGACCTTCAATAAAACTTGGTCACCCACCTCGAACTCTACGGTCTTCCGCTTGGCATCAGTGTAACTCTTCTGCCTGTCTTGGGCTACTTTCATATTATGCTTGATCCTCTTAATATTCTCTGTGTGTTCTTGTACAAACTCTGGTCCCATCATCGCAACATCCCCTACCTCCGTCCAACAGATCGAAGATCTACAGGGTCGACCATACAATGCCTCAAAAGGAGCCATGCCAATACTGGACTGATAGCTATTGTTGTACGCGAACTCACACAAATGTATGTACTCCTCCCAGTTACCACTGGACTCAAGGACACAAGCTCGAAGCATATCCTCTAAAATCGATATCAACCTCTCAGACTGGCCATCCGTCTGGGGGTGAAAAGCGGTACTGAGATCAAGTCTAGTGCCGAGCTGCCTCTGCAACCCCTGCCAGAATACCGATGTAAACCTCGAATCCCTATCTGACACAATCGAAACAGGCACTCCATGTAATCTGACTATCTCCCGCATATAGAGTCTGCTCAGCTTATCCATAGAATCCCTAGGGTTCGCCGGTACAAAGTGAGCGGACTTGGTCAAGCGATCAATAATAACCCAAACATCATTATGTTTCGTCGGGGTGTTGGGTAATCCCACAACAAAGTCCATAGTGACATGCTCCCATTTCCACTCAGGAATGGCAAGCGGTTGCATCTGCCCTCCAGGCCTCTGATGCTCAGCTTTGACTCTTTGACAGATCTCACACCTCTGAATGAACTGAGCTATTTTTCTCTTCATGTCGGGCCACCAATACATTCTTTTCATATCACGATACATCTTGGTTCCGCCAGGATGAATAGCATAATGAGATCTGTGAGCCTCTTGGAGAACACTCTGTCTAAGTCGTGGATCAGCGGGAACCCATAAACGTCCCCTAAATCTCAAGGCACCATCAGATGACAAGTGCCAATCAGTAAAATCACTGCTCTCAGCCCAAGACTTGTATATCCCATAATCAACGTCAAGTCTCTGTTGGTCAATTACCTCCTGGACTTGTGTAGGCTGAGCTCTCATTTGAGCACATATCACAATCTGATCTGAAGGGGTAGCACATATACTCATAACCGTAGCCGCCTCAAGTAGTCTCCACTCATGAGGCATCTGGTGTGCTACCATAATTGTCTCTACCCGCTTCCTGCTCAACGCATCAGCCACTACATTGGCTTTACCTGGGTGGTATTCCAATGTAAAATCATAGTCTTTGAGGAGCTCTAACCACCTTCTCTGCCTCATGTTCAATTCCTTCTGAGAGAACAAGTACTTGCGGCTCTTATGGTCAGAATACAAAGTGAATCTCTCACCATAGAGATAATGCCTCCAAATCTTCAAAGCAAAAACCACTGCGGCCAGTTCTAAGTCATGAACAGGGTAGTTTTTTTCATGCACCTTCAACTGCCTCGATGCATAAGCAATGACCCTATCCTTCTGCATCAACACGCAACCCAAGCCGATACGAGAGGCATCAGTATAGATAACTAACTCCTGATCAGGCTCTGGCAAAATCAACACTGGCGTAGATGTCAATCTTTTCTTCAACTCTAAAAAGGCATTCTCACACTCCTCGGTCCATACAAAGGACACATCTTTCTGGGTGAGCCTAGTCATAGGCGTAGCTATCTTGGAGAATCCCTGAACGAATCTCCTATAGTAACCAGCTAACCCAAGAAAGCTTCTGATCTCGGTCACTGTGGTAGGCCTCGGCCAACTGATAATGGCTTCAACCTTAGACGGATCAACTGAAATCCCCTTAGAACTCACCACATGACCTAAGAACTTCACTTCGGTGATCCAAAACTCGCACTTGCTCAGCTTTGCATATAGCCTATGCTCTCTCAGAGTTTGCAAGGTCACTCTAAGGTGTTCTTCATGCTCAGCCTGAGTCTTGGAATACACCAATATGTCATCAATGAAGACGATGACAAACTTATCCAGATACTGCCTAAAGACCCTCTGCATCAGGTCCATGAACATCGCCGGTGCATTAGTCACACCAAATGGCATCACAAGGAACTCATAATGTCCATAGCGGGTTCTGAATGCTGTCTTAGGCACATCTTCCTCCCTGATCCTCAGCTGATGATACCCGGAGCGCAAATCAATCTTCGAAAAATACTTCGCTCCCCTCAACTGATCAAACAAGTCATCAATCCTTGGGAGAGGATATTTGTTCTTGATGGTCACCCTGTTCAATTGGCGATAGTCGATGCACAACCGCAAGCTCCCATCTTTCTTTTTCACAAAAAGAACTGGAGCTCCCCAGGGTGACACGCTCGGGCAAATAAAGCCCTTAGCCAATAACTCCTCGAGCTGTTTCTGCAACTCTCTCAACTCGGCTGGCGCCATTCTATATGGTGCCATGGAGATAGGCTTCGTGCCAGGGACTAGTTCAATAATGAAATCGATCTGTCGCTTCGGTGGTAATCCTGGAAGTTCCGTAGGGAACACATCTGGAAAGTCCCTAACAATGGCAATATCATCCAGTATCACCTCACTAGTCTCTTCCTCATCAGGCACTAACCCAGCCAAAATCTCCCTATCTCTATCAGTCACAAATCTACCCCTTGTGACTGTCTGGTCTGAAGCTCTACCCTGTAGTGTAAACACTGGGTGTCCGAGGATCTGAAAAATGATTCTCTTAACAGTCGACAACTGCATCAAACTCTAAAAACTCTAGGACTCGAAAGTCAATAGGCATCTCAACATCACCAATCTGAACCACACACTGGCTACAGATCATGTTCGGGTAGATCCTCTCCCCAGCTACAGTACTCACCACTAACCATGTACTAGCCCTAATGGGAGTCAAATGCAAACTATCTACCATACGTCCAGATATGAATGATAATGTAGACCCAGCATCAAATAATACATGCATAGAAGTACTACAAATAATAAGAGTACCTTCCACCAAAGTCCTGGATGTTGTCGGGTCTGGCTCAGTAGCTATCTTCGCTGTCTCTCTGGCACTGGACTGCTGCACAAATCCCTGAGCTCTTTGAAAATTTGGACACTCTAACTTCCTATGCATAGCCTGCCCACATTGATAACATAAGAACGGAGCCCTGGGCGCAGATGATCCATTCTGAGATGTCGTCACATAGCTTCCTCGGCCTCTGCCTCTGCCTCGGCCAGCATTCTGTGGGAATGGGGGTCTTGGTGCACTCGGTGCCTGAGTAGGAATAGGGACAGGAGAGGAAACCACTGGTGAGGCCATCATACCAATCTGAACCTGGGATTCCTTACTCTGAGCACCCTCGGACTGTGCTCCTCCATAAAACTTTCTCTTATTTCCCCACTTACCCTTCTTCCATGGAGTTTGGAACTGTCCCCCGGACTCTGCCAGTGAAGTCTGTACACCCGGAGCTGCCCGTGTAGACATACCATCAACCCGCTCAGCCAACTCATACTGTTTGGCCCTCTGGACCACTGTGGCAAAATCAGCCATCTTCGTTACAGACAGGGCCTGTCGGATCGCAGGCCTTAGGTTCAAAGAGAACCTCATAATCTTATCACTCGGTGTCTGAACTAACCCAGGAGCATAAACTGCGAGCTGCCTAAATCTGAGCTCGTACTCCCTAACTGACATGGTGCCCTGTGCGAGATTCAAAAACTCGAGTTGCTTAGCCTGTCTCTCAGTCTCTGGAACGTAAGCCTGTAAGAACAACCGTTTGAAGGTGTCCCAACTCTTCACTGTCCCCTGTGTATCCAACACTGAAAGCCACCAGTCCTCTGCATCACTCTCCAGTGTGTGAGCAGCACATAGAACCTGAGACTCCTCATCAAGCTCTAAGGAGCGACTGATCTTCTCGACATTCTTCAGCCAATCTTCGGCCTTCTTCAAGTCAACCCCACCAGTGAATTCCTTAGGCTTTAGCTTCATGAACTTCTCTAGCAGTCTGATCCGCCGATCAGTGGGGTTCTCCACAACATTAGGAGCAGGTGTAGGCATAGGCTGAGGTAAAGCCATTTGAGGTCCTGCTGCCCCTGCAGCTCCACTAGCCTCGGCCCCACTAGTACCCGCCTCCTGAGGTATTGTTTGAGGTGACTGTCGAGCAATAGCCTCAACCTGCTGCACTAAGGCATGTATCCGTGAAGTCTGTGCCTGAATGATCTCCTCCATCCTCCCTATCCGGTCATCATCGGATGGCCCTGTGCGTGGCTGTCCCAATCTCTCGCTCCTCCTCATGACACTGAGAAGTAGAAATATGAGCAACCATCACACATTTAAAACATTAACAAAGCCTCATAACTACCCATATCATATAATACACGCAGAAAATATGATAGTAAGGCTTTTAAGTTAGTTCCTTTAAGCTTTTTAATCACCTAAATCTCTCACCCAATTCCTAGGTCAAAGTCATCTAAGTCCAATACATAAACCAAACCTAGTAAAATCAGTCTCTGATACCAACTGTGGCGACCCCGCGCCCCGGACCACCAACCCCGCAGGGAATGGCGTGCGGAATGCCGGGACGGGACGCCCGACGTAGGCATCTCTGACCACTCCTCAACTCCCGTGAGGTGGTTGAGACCATACAAGCCTTATCCCAAACAACGATATGATATCAAAAGGTATTAAACAAAACTACCCACCGTATTAATCATCCAAGACAAGAGATAATCCATAAAAAAATGAACCATAAATAATAATCATAATCCCTACAGTCCATTAAAATTGACATACTCATAAAGTCCAAAATTGTGGGTACAAATAAAACCGTCATATGCCCACATAGTCTATCTAACAAGTCCCAACTCACCCATACTACAATGTGGTAAGTGTTATAATTACATAATCCAAAATATAGTACTTCATAATTTAAAACACAATTCAATCAAAATGCCTCTCAACTCACATCGAGGCCTTGGATTCTCTCGCAGGCAAGGCCCTCAAGATATGACTACTCCTTTGCCCTTATTCGGGACAGAAGGACCTGAAAGTGGAAAATGAGGGTGAGCCAACGATGCCCAGTGAATAGAATTCAAATATGCTATCAATACTCATCAATAAAAACCATGTATGCATGTCAATGTGTAGCATGATTAAAAGCTCATAACATATAGATATCAAGCATTTATAATAAGTTCGATGCAAGTAAAAGTTTATCAATTTGGATCCACATTCCACATGCCTTGGGTTACTAGTACACGTCTATTTCACCGTGCCGTTGATCCCAATCATGTTTATTTGGGTTACTAGTACACGTCTATTTCACCGTGCCGTTGATCCCAATCATTTTTATTTGGGTTACTAGTACACGTCTATTACACCGTGCCATTGATCCCAATCATTTCCTTTCCTAAAACCCTCTTATGACAAGGTTAAGTCCCCCTATTAGCCAGATAGATGGGTCCAACCAAAGTCATAAGGTTTTCTCAAATCAATGCATCATTCAAAACATTAGAACACATTCATGCTTTCAAGATACAATATATATAAGTGATATGATGACATAAAAGACATAATCATAAATGAAGTCTACTCACAACCAAGCCTCGCGAGAGTATTTAACCACACACGACCACCAAACCGAATCAACCCAATCAAGATCCTGAAACATACATCAATATCCTACCATACATCAATTTCTATGCTCAATCACATAGACATTACACATCAACCCTAAATCAGCCCACATATAAACAATAGGCCTAAATCCCATCTAATCCCATCATTCAACTCAAATCACATGACTTAGGCCTCTAATGCATAGTTCTCATACATAAACCATTCTATTAATCAAAAATACTGATTTTCAATTCCTTAAACATAAACATGCCCAAATTTGGTCACTTGATCACAAGTAGGCCTAACCCATGATATGGTCACAACCACCAAATCAGTAGCATAATCAACTCTAATCATGCTTAATTAAACATAAGTTGCATTAATTCAATGATTCTAGGCCAAAAGCATCAAAAGCCCTAAAATATGAAATTTTCCATACTTAGGCCATATTGTCGATTTACACTAGGTCACCATGTTCAGCCATGTATATCACTGATTTTGCATCATAGGTTCATCAACAATGGCAACTAGGTCAACATAGTTGACATGCAAGCTATTTGGAAATGTCTAAGTTCATATTCTAAATTTAGGTCCAATACAAGCACCTTACCAATTCTTCATTTAATATTCTGTTCAGATTTATTAATCTACCAATAGAAATATGTAATTACAAAATCAACCGTACAGATTGAAGTATGTGAAGAAAAAAACCTTCTGTCCAAATATCAGCCCAATCCAACGGTGGACCGAAAAGATAAGTATATTTGATGAACAAGTCTCTAATCAGACAATTTCTCCTTTCCTGCTGCAAATACTCAAACTCAGATGACTATATCACACAAACTACTAAATGTATAAACATCTCTACCGTTCGAATACAGAAATATCTCTTATAAACTACATACCCAAATTTGAGATCCATCCAACGGTAGATTGAGGAGATCTACAAGTTTAACCGAAACGGCACGAGAAACCAAGAAATTCCGACCAGCTTCGTTTGAGAAGTTATATCTCTTAGAAAAAGCCTCTAATTAAGATCTCTACCGATCCGAATGTAGACATATCAGTTTTAAACCACATACCCAAATTTGGTAGCCATCTAACGGTAGATTTAGGAGATCTAAAACTTTGAGCGAAACGGTGCGAGAAATCCAGACTTTCCGACCAGCTTTGTTTGAGAGGTTAGATCTCTTAGACGAAACTTCTGATCAAGATCTCCACCGACTAGAATGAAGAACCATAAGCTACGAACGTGCTGATACAATTTGAGCTCAATCTAACCGTATATTCCAAAGATCCACCTCTTTGATGGAAACATCGCAGGGATCTTCCTCCTGCAACTCTCTCCTTCCTTCTCTTCTTCTTTCCTTTCTCTTCTTTTCTTTCTCTCCACTCACCTCTTTCTAGCACTTCCTTGATTCCTTCCTTGATTCTCTCCTTAATTCTCTCCTTGATTCTCTCCTTGATTCCCTCCACTCATTCTAGCACTTCCTTGAAGAAGAGAAGTGGGCATTGGACACTTGTCCACTTTCATGCACCAACCTTCACATGTGTTGGTCTCATACTACCCATACCAACCACATGTATTTTAAATGTCCAATCCATTTAATACACCAAATTTTCAATTTCATTTATCCTTTTATTCAATCAATCCTAACCCATATCAATTCATTGTTTAATGAGCCCATGCATAAATCATAACACATGCATTATACTTTAATTTAACATGACTCATATACAATTTATGATACATATATTTATATACATTATCAAGCATCAACTATACATACATTAAAAAATCATCAAACAAACACCAAACATATCAAGACAACACATAGAGTTTGGGCAAAAATGCAATTAGGTTATGGGCTAGATGAAATAATTTTCGGGGTGTCACAACCCTGGGTTGCACAGCGTGCCCCCTACCCAGGTGCGGGCGCACCCCCTCGGGGGGAACGCCTAGCCATTATGGATCCATAATATTGTCCCATCTCGGCCAGCCACGCCACACAAGGACGCCGGACACCGAGATCATTTATCCATATTATTCACACTCCCATGAATAATATAGGGCCTCCCCAAGTTCGAACTCGCAACCTCTTCCTCATAAGGTTAGATTTCGCAACTTGAGTACCCATTGGGTTCAATGGGTACTCAAGTTGCGAAATCTAACCTTATGAGGAAGAGGTTGCGAGTTCGAACTTGGGGAGGCCCTATATTATTCATGGGAGTGTGAATAATATGGATAAATGATCTCGGTGTCCGGCGTCCTTGTGTGGCGTGGCTGGCCGAGATGGGACAATATTATGGATCCATAATGGCTAGGCGTTTCCCCCGAGGGGGTGCGCCCGCACCTGGGTAGGGGGCACGCTGTGCAACCTAGGGTGTGACAATATATGTCGAATTCACATATGAATGTGTAGACATATTTAATCATAACTATATAGTTTCCATAAATCAACTATATATATATTTGAAATTAAACTATATAAAAATCATATATAGTTGTCTTAGATATATTTTTAATACAAATCTTAACTATATATATAATTCATATATATATAGTTCTATCAAATAACATTTTTCAAATTTTTTTTATTTTTTTTATTTTTTTTATATACATATCTCATATACACTAAGGTATATAGATATATATATTCAATCATAACTACACATATAGTTTCTAATAAATCATGACTATATGTATATTTAAATCAAACTATATAAAAATCATATAGTTTTCTAGATATATATTTAATATAAATCTCAACTATATATAATTGACATATGTATATATAGTTCTAGAGATATATATATCTAATAAAATTTTTCATTCAAAATTTTTCATTATCAACATGGTATATATATATCTCCTATATGCATAGATATATAGATATATATATTTAATCGTAACACTGTATATAGTTTTTTATTTCATTAATGATAACTATATATATATATATATATATATTTCTAAACTATATAAAACTATATAGTTTTCTTAAATATATATTTAATACAAATCTTAACTATATATAATTCATATATATATAGTTCTAAAGGTATATATATCTAATGAAAATTTTCTTTCCCTAATTTGGTGGACTTGGGCGAGCCGTGGACCGTACGCTCTGATACCATTAAATGTCACCCCGCCCGGATGCGCCTAAACCGGTGGTACACTCGCGAACGGGGCATGCATTTGGAACAATAATAATGGTAACAACAGAGTGCGCAGCGAAAATATATAACACACAGTACAAATCTGATTTCATTTAATTCAGAATACTTTTGTACATAAAACGGTGAAGGGAACATACTCCCAAAAATCCCCAATGAATTATACAAAGGGTATAAAATGTGGACCCCATAACCTGCACCAAGTACACCCTAATTTCCTGTGAAAGATTGGATAATAATGGAGTGAGCTTAACGCGCTCAGTGGGTAAATAGTGCATGAGTATAACGATTAATAAAGCATAATTTAATATCAAAAATCTTAAATACACATGTGAGCATCATAATCAATTAATATGTATGTATGCATGACACCGTCTTGTAATGGTTTGATGAACGTACATCGCCTGAATTCACGTACAGGAACGATGCTCTGGATTCACGTATTGATGTCCCTCCCCGGGCGTAGCCGGATTCTCATGTACGTCCCTCTCCAGAGAAATGTAATGAATAGCGAGCAATGCTCCTAACTATTCTATGAGTCATAAACCATATACGTCCCTAGGTGGTGATATGTATGATGCCAATGCATGAACTGGTCTAGTCTACTGGTCTGGTCTTTTCTTTGACATTTAGACTGACTTTGGCAACGTCTGGTGATCCTTATCAAGGTCGGTATCACAACGTGCAAGATTAGGACATTCAGTATTACTTGTATAAGCTGATAGCTTTCAATAAGACCAACTAGATCAGTCCCCAGTTGAGAGGTGAGACACAAGGTCTGCTTAAATAACCAATCGCTTAGAGCAGCCCGCTGCCTCCCGTTTACTATTTAAAGTTATTGAGGACAAGACCGAGTCTAGTTGAGTCAGATTGACCACAAATTCGGCATTATAATAGTATAGTAAGTGAATTCCAAATATACAGGCATAAGTGCGGCAGTATAAACATTGTATGACATAATGCAGTGTAAATGAACAGTAGACATAATAATAATTGAATGTAAACTTTAATAAAAGTTATAAAACACGCAAACCTATGTTTCATTCTCCACCTTCAGATAAAAACTTCTTTTTTCAAATCTGGCGCTTTCCTCCGGACATAAATTCGTCGCACCACACCGAGAGTCTCGGACGGAAAGTCTAAAAAACTAAAAACTTAGAATGAGTGGAAAGAGAAGGAAAATCACAAGGAAAGTGATTTTGGTGTGAAAAATGAGAATGAGGAGGGTTCTTTATATAAAGATTTTTTGCAACTGAACGTTCTGGCATGCGCAGTGTAATACCCAGTATTTCACAAAAAAAAATATAAATTAAATTACTATTTGGGAAACGCTAGAACGTTCAGGCGCATGCCCGAAAGATCAGGCGCATGCCAGAACGTCCAGGCGCATGCTCGAACGTATAGGAGATATATATATACCATGTTGGGGAGAATTGTAATGCCATTTACTCCAGGCTGACATCATCTTGGCACATAGGATACTGAAATATACGTATTTATACGTGTATGACTTGTAGAAACCCCACATATTTGTTGGTTCGGAATTCCCCAGGCTTAGAAACCAAATGGACCCGATTCGGTAACGTTCCAGTTGCCCGTACCTTAGGAATTAAAAATGTCAAATTGACAATGACCTTGAGATGCATGCCCCAGATAGCAACGTGACCTCACGGTTGCTTCCGAAACGTGTTTTAAAAAAAATCATATAAGGTATGTCTTGCTTTGATTTCGGAATGGTCAAGAGCGGAAGATCGAAAACTTTAAATATACATATATATGGAGAGGAAGAAATTTCTATCACAGATTACATCAATAGCATGATCTCCTAAATCTGTTGTTCGATTAAGCTAAAATTTTGGCAGATTATTCTTCTCTGATAGGTCTTCATTATGACGGTGGAGATCTTGATCAGAGTTTTCTATTGTGAGGTATATGATTTCAAACACTGCTTCTCAGATTTACAGATTTTCTTGTGCAGTTTTGATAAAACGGTTGAATCTCGCATTCCCACCGTTGGATTGAGCTACAATTTTACCAGAAGGTTGGTAATTGACTCAAAAATTTTGACGGTAAGATGTTAAATCGGTGTGTTGTTCGCAAGAAATTGATTACCTAAGTGCAAATAATTGCAGCAGGAAAACTGTTTTTTTATTTATGTGTGTTTTACTTAAGTGTGGGCCCAACTTGTATTTTGGTTTTTATAAACCCACTTGCATTACTCATTTGCTCATTTTTGGGTTTGAAAAGAAGGAAAAGGGTAGAAAAGAGGAGATAAGAAGAAAGCTAGGGTTTGGTGTGCTCTTGCTTGATTTTCTCCTCAAGTATGCATGATTCACCTTTTTTCTTCCTAAAATCTCTTTGGTTTATGTGTTTGAGCTCCATTTTGATCAATGGAATGCCATGAGCCAAGGTTTAGAAGTGTTCCAAACGTGGGTTTTGCTTGCATGAGCTCTTTTGAGCTTGTTAATGCTAGAAATGACCGTTCTAGACCAAGATCTACATCC